>OY992804.1:3846514-5207639 GCA_963921375.1 Tiliacea citrago | reverse complement strand
TTGTGTCAACAACAGTGATTGAATAATAATATTTTGTGTTATCTTAATTGTATGTAGCTTGCTGAACAAGTCATTATCTTATTTAACTATTGGGGAAAGTCATAGATGACGATTTATGATAGGTAAGAGAGGTAATTAGTAAGTTACAATTTTGTTTCCTCTTAATTCGCATAATAATGTTATTCATACAATAATTGTTGGCAATAGTGATAAGATATAAAGTTGAAACTTTCTAAATACCAATGAATGTGTCACTACATTCCCTTCAGTGAATGATTGCGTAATAATTTAACTTGAACAGAGTTTGTCTACACATTCATCAGATACTTTTGGAACAGACTGCAAGTGATCACATTCGAGGCTCGTTTAATAATATTCTTAACATTGGCAGAAGTAGCTAACAAATCTTGAAAAAACATTCTGGACCGTATTACTATTAACTAGCAAGAACGATTCGTTTTCTAAAGGTACAGGAACTCCAACCAACGTTGTCGAATCACGGGAGAGCTATATTAATTGCAGCATGAACGCTATTTTCCACCTGCATATTCGGTAAACATATTAGCATTTAGCAAAAGCGAAGTCACACCGTCACCGACAGGTAGGCAATCGTTTACGATAATTGAAGTTTGCGGTCCAGCGGCTAAACGGATGGCGTACACTGTGGCTAGATGTGTCGGAAATGTCGTGCTCGAAAACTGTCGGTGAAATGTTGGGTGTTTGATGTGGATTTGACTGGTAATGTTTAGCGGTAGGTACTGATTTTATAAATGTTTTTCTGCTAAAAATGATGTTATATTGTCGCATGTATCACTTAAACAGCTGATAGGGATCTTGTGTATGAATTTTCGTAACTCAAATTTATAAGTTTTTGTTACGGTTTTAAAAACGACATTTTAAACTTTTGTAGGTACAGTCGACCGCACGTCTGTGGTCACTTCACTTGAGCTGGCCGAGCGTAGTGCGGAGTTTCATTAGAATGCGAGCCCAATTTATACTGGTTTCCTACCAATACCTACATATTCAAGTCTATTGCTTGCAGCATGAACAATTTGTGAAAAAAACAAATCATTCATGCTGATTCGAAATAAGAAGAACGCATCATAATTATTATCATGAAATTGGAACAAATATGTTCTGTCTTTTGTTTTGATTTGAAAACACATTAAAACTCTTAAAGTATAATATATTTAAATTTCTTTGCGCGTAGTTGTTAGCGATTGATATCTTACAGTATTTTCTCAGTCAGAAATATTGAACTTACCACCAGTACCAGTACACCTTTCACGTCAAAAACATCCTCAAAGTAAGAAGCTTCTCTACTCACCACGATTTTGTCTTTACCAATTAAAACCCCATCAGTTTCCATCCCAAGTGCCCACATCAAAGGCTCCAGGCGTCCGAAATTGCAATCCGCATATTATAGGCACAAAATAGAAAGATACAGAAGGTCAGATCTATACAGTGCAAACGCACGCGAACATAATTGTATTATTTGTAAAATCCTACCAATTGATAAGAAAGTCGATTATTTGATAAGCTAGAACACTATTTTAGTGATGAGTATAAACTGTCTGTTGTATAAAAGTGTAAGAGAGAAAAGACTAGTTCGACCAATTATCATGGGGAAGGAACTGCAAAATACTTAGTTTCAAAAGTGTTTACATAACATCACATAACATAACATCACGCCTGTAACCCCCGAAGGGTTAGGCAGAGGCGCACTTATAGTACACCCACATTTCGCCAGTTATGTTTAAGTCCCATGTAACCGAGCCTATTGCCATCATTCGGGCACAAATCCAGACTCCGGGCTGCTACTGAGAAATTCCTGATGGAAAAACCCAATAAACACTTTGCCCGACCTGGGAATCGAACCCCGGACCTCGTGCTCGCCAGTAGCGCTTGCGACCACTAGACCAACGGGGCTGTTTAATAAAAGAAATATGTTGAGACAAGAACCTAAATTAAGCAAAGGTATGTTAAAATCAGAATTAAGGAGTTTATTTCTCGATAACGAGGATTCTGCCTTTACCGAGAGATACATTCACACCATATGGATTATAGTATCATTAGCATTACTGAGTAGTACCTACCTAATCTGTGAGTCGCACTAAGAGCCGTGTTGCAGAGCCTTGCTCAGGGCTCGGGCATTGCTTGGGACTAGTTTCAACCAATCAAATGGCTGTAGGCGGGTCTTGAGTAGTGCTTGAGTTTTGGGTGAGGTTCTGTAATGCGGGCCTAAGGGTTTGGTCTGGCCGGCGCGGGCGGGTTTCGGACGCGGCTTCGGACGCGGACACCTCCAGACGGATGTGTACTTCTAATCTGTCAGTGTCCGGTGTCCGCAGCTTGCCCGCGATCTGTCCGTGCAGGTGCGATTGATCCTTTGAGTGAAGTGGTGAGCGGTTGGTGGTTAGTTTTTTTTTTTTGCAAGATTTTATTTTGTGTTTATATGTGTCAACAAGCGCTTCTCGCCATCAAACTTGAAAGTTTGGCGAGTGAAATTGTAAAATCAACAAATATTTTAGGTACCTAAGATTGAGAATAATAATAAACAAAATATAGTCTGTTCCAAAATTAACTGATTAAAGTGTAAACAAACCCTGCTCAGGTTAAATTCTCAGCCTCCTTGCGTGTTTAGTCGGCTTTGCCCAGCTATGTTGCGGTCGGCTTCCAGTCTAACCGGATGCAGCTGATTACCAGTATTTTAGATGGAGCGACAGCCTATCCGACCTCCACAACCCAGTAACTAGGTAATACTATACGCCTTGGTAAGGACTGGTTTGTCACACATTCGGACTTCTGATGACCCGTAACGTCTGTTAAAGATCCACGAATGACAGCCATCATACTTTCCGAGACACGAAGGAGTCTCGGTATGTTAAGATGGTCATCCATTCATTGACCAACCCCGACAAGCGTAGCTTAACCTGATGGATCGACCCGTGCAGCTGTTATTACTTAGGTTATCTCATCAGGAATACTGCATTTTAAAATTCCATCGACCCTTTATCACGTATAGAAACTGATTTGATACTTGACTATCGCTGTCGGCAAAGTTCGCTTCAGCGTTTGATTAGTCGAAGACACATTTGATGCCAATTTAGCTGGGTGGCGTACTTAGGGAACGTAGGGAAGTGTACTTTAGTAAAAATGTATTAATTTTTGAAGAAGAATTAAAAACATTGATTCAAGCATTTTGCATTGATTATATTCAAAATAACTATATGGCCAGCTTAAAAGCCTATTTAATCCTAACTTAACATTATAAATGCGAAAGTGAGTTTGTTTGTTTGTTACGCTTTCACGCTAAAATGGCTGAACGGATTTGGACGAAATTGGTACAATGGGTAGACCATTACCTGGATTAGAACATAGGATACTTTTGATCCTGATATTCCCACGGTATCGAGACTTATGCGGGTGAAACCGCGGGGTGCAGCCAGTTTTACTATAAAGTTCCCAACAGTGAACAGCCAAACCTTTCCGTTGCTATTATTATAATGAAGGCGATGCGCGCTAAGCACACAATCTACGCCTAAACAGCAAGAGGTTATAGCAGTACTCTCTCACGTCATTCATTATGGTGATATATAATATGAAGGGCTCTAGTAAAGCTGTTGAAATAGTATTTTGCAGTGTTCATTCTGATTTACTTTACTCGCCCTTATTATGTACTTAAATAAACAGCTCACTAAAACGCTTACACTATTAAATAAGTAAACATTTAATAACTGCACAAATATTCCTGTCCTGCAGTGTATAGATACAGCCCATTGCACTTACCAGTGCGAGAGCTTCTAAATAAACGTTTTACGGCATCCTGTATATCAGCGCTATATTGATGACGTAACCGTTGCCCAGCAACGCCTAAACTAGACACCAATTTATGTAAATTAGATAGTTCGTGACGTCACTAAATGGGTATTAACGCCCTTACCCTTTGGGTTTTCCAATTTAGTGGGAACATAATTAGTGTTTTCACCCTGATGGGAATTTTGTAGAAATCTATTTGTTTAAAATCGGAAATAGAAAGCCAGCTGGCTTTTTTATATCAAACCAAAATCTTTTTTATACGTAACATACAAAGATAGAAAATATTTAAGAAACTTATTAATATTGATGATACAAATATTTTTCTCTCTCTTTCAGGTCTTGATAGAAGAAAAAGGCTAGCAGATATGCGGGTGATTCTCACACAACACTTTACGGAAAGAACAGTCACATCAGGGGGCGATGTAAGTATTTATAAACTTAAATAAGTACGAGTACCTACCTATACTATTAGAAAATGGCCGAGAGTAAATCATTAAAAAATAATGTTTTTCATTGACTACAGTAAAACCAAACATTTAGGTATTTATAAAATACTGTTCATCATTCCGATCAGGTTTCTTCAACCGATCTTATACATACATACCCCCCCCCCCATGTCCTCGAGACTGAATTTCGGCCATGGCAGCCAGTTGCAGCGGAAACTAGCCATCTACGCGGGAGACACAGGTGCACTCACTCTTCCCTCGCTCTCATATTCCGATGGGACGGCAATCCAACACGACCGGACAGTGATCTGGCGCAGGACCAACGGCTTAACGTGCATTCCAAGGCCCGGGGGTGTCACACCGCCAACTTCCAAACTCCAGGCTGTTACTGAAAAATTCTAAATTCTAAACCCAATAACACTTTGCCCGACCTGGGAATCGGTGTTAATTCGTGTTTTCTAACCTTTTCAGATCAGCATGCAATGTGCAGCGAGCGGCGACAGACCTCCACAATTTGTGTGGGAAAGAGATGGCATTATTGTGTCGAGTAATACTGATCCAAGGTAATTATCAGCATGATTTTCGAGGATGCCAGGTGTCTTAATTTATGGCCGGTTAATAACAATAGGCTCGCCTTGTATTACATGAGACTTAAACACAATTGGTGAAATGTGAGTGTACTATGGGTCCCTCTGCCTAACCCTTCGAGGAAAAAACAGGCGTAACGTTATGTTGTTTATTTGCAAGGAAAAAGGTTAACAAGAGCATCATGATCTTTATACAATGTTGACGATAAAAACTCGCAGGGGTGACCACCAACAAGAAAATCATGGTAAACTTGTTTTTGAAATTTAGAAGAAATAACACAGAAATAATATTATCATAATTATTATATAGGGTAGTCCGTATACAGTGGTACAAAACGATATTTTAGAACCCTCTCGCCATGTGCTTCTCGAAGTAGCTCCATGTACGGGGGAAGCCGACCGTAACATACACTTATACATACATACATAGACGGCATTAACTTAATTTGCAAAAAAACGAAAAAAGAAGAAATAACACAGAAATAATATTATCATAATTATTATATAGGGTAGTCCGTATACAGTGGTACAAAACGATATTTTAGAACCCTCTCGCCATGTGCTTCTCGAAGTAGCTCCATGTACGGGGGAAGCCGACCGTAACATACACTTATACATACATACATAGACGGCATTAACTTAATTTGCAAAAAAACGAAAAAAGAAGAAATAACACAGAAATAATATTATCATAATTATTATATAGGGTAGTCCGTATACAGTGGTACAAAACGATATTTTAGAACCCTCTCGCCATGTGCTTCTCGAAGTAGCTCCATGTACGGGGGAAGCCGACCGTGACATACACTTATACATACATACATAGACGGCATTAACTTAATTTGCAAAAAAACGAAAACTTTATCAACGTAAGGTATGTTAGGAACAGTCACATGTTCACAGGGGCAGCGTTTATTAGCGTTGAAGGTACTATAACCATACAATATCCAAAATACCGTTCGTTTCCAGATACGCCCTCGGCCAACTGATGACATCAGATAACTCAGTGGCCTCACAGCTGAACATCACTCGAGTGAGGGTCGAAGACGGAGGCCTGTACTCCTGCACGGCCAGGGAAGGTGATCATGTGGCATCACATGAAAATAGGCTGGATGTGTATGGTAAGATTATCATAATGCAACTTAGTTGATTTCCATCTTGATATGTGGAACTCAGTGCTTCTCTCAACCCTTTATGAGCCTTTATGAGCAGCCAAAACTTGGAACTCTCAGCAGCATCTCAATATAAGATACACGCACACAGGCAACTAAATTTCGCAATACTTGGCAATTTTGGTTAACTATAACGTCTCAGCAGCTCCAAACAATTTGCTCTCGTAACAACTTTGTTTAGAAAATGCCAGGAATTGCGCAATTTTAGTTTGCCGTGTAAGAGTAAATAGGCAACTTTTGCTTATGCTCGCATGACCCTTTTCCAACGCTTTCCATCATTGTGTCGAGTGAGATCAAGATTAGAAGCGGACTCACTTCGTACTGAATTAAAAATGGTAATTTGGCAATAAAATTATTGCGAATAACAATTGGTTGAGTTAAAATTGACTAGCAAAGACGTCACACAAAATTACTACTTTTCTGTCATAAATACTTTCTAAGTATTATTTATTTTTTAGGACCGCCATACATCCGATCTCTCCCACCCGTGAAAGTTAAAAGTGGGGAGTCCGTTAACTTGAGGTGTCCGTTTTATGGATATCCGATAAGGTAACTTTGTATTTAAGCTTATAACCAGTGAAGTGCCTACGAAATAATATTCTTCGCAATGCAATAAAACTTGATTGAAGTATTCCAGGGTTTCAAAGGCTTCTTGACCTCGTTTGTTGAATATTAACACTCCAGTATCATGCCAGTTTTGAAGCGTAGCCTTCAAAGTTAAGCATAAAATATTCTCATAATTTTATCCGTTTAGGTAATTAAATAGGTATAGGTAAAATTGTCTTTATAAATTTCAGCGACTTTCATCAGATGTTTTTTTTTTTAGAAAACATAATTATTGTTAATTGTCGAGAGCAGAATTTATCTGTCCCTAAAAACATATACCAAATTCTCTTCACATTTCAGCAAAATCGACTGGGAATTCAAAGGCAAGTTACTAACATCGAACGCCATCTTCCAATCCCGCTACAAGAGATCGCACCAAAAACGTAAAACTAGACGGGATGCTCCAAGCATTAACATAAATGGAATTCTTTCCATACCCGAAATATCTAAAGAGTCCAATGGTGCAGTATACACATGCATAGTAACCAGTCCTTCAGGGGAAATGGCTAGAAGAGCCTTCGACATTCAAGTCATAGAAGCTCCAGTAATAGATGATCTGTTGTTGGGAACAAATCTTCAGGAAGGACAGATTGTGAACATTTATTGCAATTTAAGAACTGGGGATCTGCCGATTCATTTTGAGTGGTTGAAAGATGGGAAGAGGATTCCTAGTGGTTTGAAGGTGAGATGTGTTTGTCATTTAGTTTTTATTATCTGTGGACCGTCTGAGCTGAACCGCGGTGGCTGTGGTCGTGGAGACTTTTCTCAGGTCCTAAATATAAGTGTGCAGTTCTGCTTCTGATTCATTATATAATGCTATCGGTCTTTAGGTGATCTGTTGTCTTCCTTAACTCCTCACATTATGCCATGGATCAAAATAATGAACCCCAAAAAGTCTTAATTTAAACTTGCAGCCTAGAAATTCAACCATTTAACTCAGACGAAATTATAACACCCAGTCTATTAAATTACAGATGGTCGAAAGAAACTCGGAGCTGTTCAGTGCACTAGTGATCAAGAAAGTGTCGTTAGAACATTGTGGTACTTACACATGCGTCGCTTCAAACCACGTGGCGAAAGTCAATAGATCTACTGAGCTGTATATTAAAGGTAATGACTAATATTTCCAAACAAGACTTGAAAACAAAGTTCAATGTACAAATAATGCGATTGATCGGTAAAAAAACCGACCACCTACTTGATGGAAAAAAGTAATTGTTAATTGGCTGCTAACATTAGATAAAGGCAAAATAACAACGAGTTATCTTCTCATATGCCTGTTATAAATAAACTTTCTCAACTGGAACATAGCAATGTTACTTGCTGGTAGAAATAAATATAGTAGCTGTACTGACCGAACAGACCTTTCCTACTGCTAATCTCACCCTTTCCGCAAAATCAAGTAAGTAGTTTATACATCCCAACAATAGTTGAGATACCTACTACGCAAATTCTCAGTACAAATGTATTATTCCATTACAGTTGCACCGAAATGGCTGGAGGAACCAAACAACTCCTCGCTCCTGCTCGGCAGAAGAGGTACAGTGTCGTGCAGTGCAAGCGGCTACCCGCAGCCGCAAGTGCATTGGATGAAGAAAGATGGTATGGTGTTGCTTTTTAATACGTCATTACGTGATCGTCTGCTGTTTCGTCTCTTTTGTATATCACACATATTAAACTAGCACCGTCCGAAAGATTTTGAGGGAAATTAGCAATTTCCCTCAGAATCTTTCTCATTCATTGCTTCATATGTTTGAAAAATTCGTCTACTCAACAACGTCAATAACGCAATGAATGTTGTTGAACTCATTGTAAGTGTGTTACTCAATTACGCCGTGGCATAAGAATCTTATGTTTTGTTCGCAAATAGAAGCTTTGGATATTTTATCGTATGTTCTACTACAAGAACATCATCGAGTTTCTTTATTATTCTTTTAAACTTTTATAATAATAATATAGCCATTTCTTCTACGAAATGGCTTAGACCATGTTTACTATGTTGCACATAATACATTTGCATTAATTTTCCTCCATGCTACTAAACGTGGTTTTACGACAGTCTTGCTAATTACTTTTCGTTTTTAAATGTGTCACAATGTTTTCTGTCTCGAAGACTTTCTACACATAATAATCAATTCGCTTGTTTAGCGTTTTTAGTCAAGTGTTGGAATACAAGAAAAGCGACTTTTATTATTTAAAATTATTGGTACAGTTAGCCACTCGTCATAAATAACACAGTAACGAAGTAGTTCAACTACGAACAGCTGCAGCGTCCTTACCGTCTTTAAATTGTGAATATGGACATGCAGTTGACTGTACGTGTATATAGTGCATTCAATAATATAACATTCTTCAATATATTCTAGCTCTTCTCGGCACATGGCAACCAGTCCTAGAGCTGGCTGGCGGTGGAATCCTCAGCTTGCCTAACGGGACCCTCATCATTGAGGAGGTGTCTCTTACTGATGAGGGGTTGTACTCCTGTAATGTGGAAAATGGAGTAGGACAGCCTTTGAGTAAGACTGTGTGGATGAGCGTAAATAGTGAGTATTACGATCAAAGATCAGAGGCCCTAGCACGAACGTTAACGTAACGTACTGATTAATTATCGAAACTACAACCATCCTCTAGCATTTTGGGTAAATTTTGTGACAAGCTTAATTAGGTAGCACCCATACAAATGAATAAAGTCTTGAAACTAAGTTAATAATATTATGTGCGAAACAAATACTATCAATCATAAAATCCGCCGTTCCTGCTAGGTACACAGGTAGGCACATGTGTCACAAGGTGTATGAAAACAGATAAAACTAAAATAAAGTTAGCAAGATTGCATGTTGTGCGTGGCTTTCTGTAGAGTGTGTCAGGCCTTGGAATAAGTTATATTGTAATTCTCACCTATTTATTCGACCCTGTTGATTTATTGGATGTCCAACAGAGGCTAAACAATTACATGTATGATTACAAGAACAGAGACAAATACAAGTGCATGCTTCCAATTATAGGAGACCACATCAGTCATTAATAATCTAGGTAGTTACCTACAAAAAGTTAAACAAGAACGAATACATTAAAATTAATCAAAATACAGTACACGGAAATTATACAAAGGAAAACAAAATGAAAAGCAAAACAGCAACAGTAAATTGTTGAACAGGTATTGAACCAATCAGGGAATGTTACGGTAAGTCCGGTGCTGGGATAAGACCGTACGAATCAAATTTTGCGCAACACAATATTGTCAGTATTCAAAATATTGCCAAATTAGGCACCCATTTGTTGTAATTTGAGGATCTCTTACCTCGCTCCAACTTTACACTTCCAGGCAGTAGTGCAGAATATTAAAGTTTACGTTTAGATTGAATGAGAGGATGAAATTAATGAGGAGTAATTATCACAGCAAGCAAACACACGAAAAATTTAGATCTCTATGCTTTTTTATATTGTCAAATTCCAAATTTTAAGTCAACAAGTTGTAGCTAGGCAACTGTTATAATTTCTTCTTTTTCTTTATGGCCTGCTACAAAATCTAACACAATTCCCTCTTGTAGAGAGGTGGCCTGTGTCCCAGCAGTGGGAACATTATAAGCTGATTGTGAGCCGGGAATTTGATTCGTATGATCTTAATCTAGCGCCGAACTTACTTCAACATACTCATATCAAAAGAAGACAATCACATTCATGATTAAAATGGGTTGCAATTTACATGAAACACTTCAAAAGGCACAATGTTTCACTTGATAGAACATTCTCATATTGGTATTCGTGACGACCATCTTTAAGTCAACAATTCATTTTGTAACTTTCTCACTCCAGAGCCTGTTCACTTCAAATCCTCGTCAGCTAACGTGACGTCACGGCTCGGTCATCCTGTCACGCTAGAGTGTCGGCCACTAGGAGACGACCCCATCAGAGTCACTTGGACTCATGAGGGAAACGTGTTGGATTTTATAAATCAAAGGTTAGTATTATTTTGGTAGCAGTGCAGTCGTTTTTGGAAGTGTTGCCAAGCAGCATTCCAGGTTAATGAGTGCCGATGAAATAAAACTTCGCATCCAGAGATAACATTGCATCATCAGAATCCTTGGTAGTGTAGATTTCCTGTTTACCAAAATAAATAGGAGAAAAGACAAATCATGCATCGACATACTCATGGATTCTATAATCCATATTTACAGTGGTCATTAAATCTAATGCAAACTCTCTCGCAAGCCGTGATTGGTTGATCAAAACCGCAACGGTCAAATTATTTACATAACTGAGTTAGTCATTGTCGATCCACAGAACCTATCAAACCCCTCTTTTCTTTTAAATTACTTAACCATATTTCCAAAATAGCATTTTCTGATTTCAGAGCAAAGATATCAGAATCAAAAACAGCCCTCGGCGTGGTGAGCACCATCAGCCTGCAGTACTCAGAGACAGGTGACGCGGGACTGTATCAGTGCAGAGCCACCAACCCTTATGGAACTGCTAGCTTGAGGGTGCATCTTAGTATATTAGGTGAGCAATTGTTACTGTTTCCTCTAAGTAGCCATTTTCATGCCAGTAGGATGCCGCTAGAGATGGATGGAGCAGATAGAGATGGATGGGTCTAAACCCAATAATTCAGTTTAAGCCCGGTTGATTATCTAAATGTGATCTTTAGATCATTAGCAAATAGAAGTCTTCCAGAACCGAACAGATCCAGATGGAAGAGCAGTTTAGTGTTATGTTGTTGTTGTGTTTCCTAAGTCGGTCCAAATTACCGTTCGTTACCGAAAGCGCTGTGACTTTACCTCTTGTTTTATTATTTTAATATTACTTCAGTGTGAGAAAGAGATGGAGCTATAAAGGACGTTTCCCATCTATTTCCCACTGTGCAGGAATATAAATATAATACTGATATATGAAGTGGTGGTTTACCAGGTCAGTGCTGTCGCATAGCTTTTTGTCATTGCAACATTATTTAATGTCCGCTACTCAAATGTTACCTTAGTTCTCCTCCATGAACTCTTTTAAGAATATTGTCTGTATTAATTACAATATTATTTTGTTTATCTTCCCCAGAGCCCCCCAGGCCGCCCTCAGACGTGCGCATCTCGTCAGTCCGCTCCCGCACCTCCACAGTATCGTGGCGCGACACGCTCCGAGCACACGCGCGACACTACACGCTGCAGTACTCACACGTGCACTACAGTGACGCTGTGTGGGAACATGCTACTACTGTGAACGTTACAAGGTACGAAATAATAATATATAAAAAATAGAGGAGAATTTTGATTTTAATGAGCTGACCCCGGAGAATACCTAAAGTATCGATGATATACTTGGAAGAAATACTCGTAGAATTTCTGCAATAATTTTACTTGTTGTCTCTACACCTGGTCAGACCAGTCTCGTGAACTACTTGAGTAGACTAAAATGTTAAAAGGCGGCCATGACCTTTCATTCAACGACCGTCTTATTATAAAACTTCCGTATCATTATAATGATCTTCCACTTTTCGCGGTCCTTTGCCAATCATAGCGTGACCAGCAAAGTAGTCATTATAGACCGCGGCAGTAATGTACTATAACAGCCGTTATTACGTTTGTTTTGGCTAGCTTATGCTATTTGACTCCTAGACAAAGCCTATGTTTATTAGATGGAAAAAATCCTTGATAAGATAAGGAGAGACGAGGCGAAGGACCGCGAAAAGTGGGTGGTGGGCCAAGGCTTGTATAGTGCTTTACTCAAAAATGCAAGTACCTAATCTAAATAAAACCAGAAAGTAATTTCAATAAAATATATATTAATTAACTAGAAATTTAATTAAAATGACAATTATGAAAAGTACAGTTACTAAAATTCAACACCGACTTTCCCGGTTTGATATTACTAATAGTTTGCGATAATTTAATGCGGTGTTTGACTGCTGTATTATTTCTTCATTTTTTTCTTCATGTTCTTGAGCAGATTTTGAAGCTTCCTGGAACTCGTAAGACGTTGTTCGTTTTAAGTTTATACTTTGACCGATTTTTTGTGTAATTCTGTTTTTATTCTCCACCGATTCTTCTATATAGCTCTCAGCAACTCGATCGGATTTCCATCCTCCATGCCTTTTTAGTGTAATAAGATTGGCCCCAGTATCGGCAAGAATAGTGGCCGATGAACGCCGGAAACAATGACCTGTAAATTGTTCCGGATGGGGCAGTTCTAAGTATGTAGCAATTATTTTGGGCATTTGAGCAATTTTATGCCTCCCTATCACTTGTTTGGTGCATTTGCAGTTTTTATAATTTAAAAAAATCGGTCCGTTTTTACGTCAACTGGACGTAGTGCGTAATATTTTTGCACCACTGCAAATAAGGCGTCACGAATAACGAAAGTACGATCAATCTTCGTTTTTGTATCTCGCAACGTAATTATCATTACGTTGATGTGAGTTTCAATGTCATTAACGGTGATATTGGTAATTTCGATGCATCGACATGCACCATACATGCCAAAAATAAGAACCACCTGTAACAATAACAAGTACGAGTATTAATTATGAGAACGTGTACAGTACAAATTTGGATTTTTATATATAAATACTTACTTTCACCGCTAAGTACTCAGAGTCGGGGGCTTCATTTATAAACTTTTCTACATTTTGTGATGTCAACACTTTTGATTTTTTACATTTATATCCGTCTGACTGTCGTTTTAGCATACTCGTTAAATTGTGGTAATTTTTAATGTTCAAATTGTGCTTTATCAAAACCATGCATTTTAACATTGAATAGGTATTCCAGAGAGACGAAGGCTTCATTTTGTTGGAAAGATCATTGAAATACGCAAGAAAAACATTTTCGGATAAAGATTTAGATTTCCTACTGATTTTCCACTGCACAAATTTTTCATATGCAAGCTTATATTTTTCCTTTGAGTTTCGCGGTATTAAAATAAATTTTCAATCACTAATTTAGCTTCATCTTTAATGTCTGGCGGTGTTAAACACATTGAATCGGAAGAATTTTCGCTTTGAGAGCTAATTTTTAGCAAAAAAGCAATGATGTATAAAACTATAGATACGTTGTCCGCACTCTAAAATGGCAACAAGAAATGAAGCCAATTGGCCACATTGCGCTCAGTCACGCACCAACCTGTCGCGCGACGCTACGTTTGTTTTTAATTTATATCGTGTGTGAAAACCTGTGCAAAATATAAAGAAAACATGCCGTCGTGTGTTTTCAGAGGATGTACAAATTATACCCCAAAAGTTAAAGACAAAAATGTTTACGCGTATAAGTAGTTATCTAGTATTTTCGCCGTTTTTAAGCGCCGAGATGTTTGTTGATAACGTGTCTATATATAATACGTCATTGCAAAAAAGTCACTAAATAAAAATAAAATTTTCGCTGAACCGCGCTTTTGTTACTTCTTTGTTTTTTTGTTTTTAACAATGGTAGTTGGAACTATACAGTCAAATATGGAATAAAATCTTTTTGTACCTATCTCTATAAATACAAACAGCTGTGTTTTAAATAAAATCTTTTTGCATTTGATTTTTTAAAACGTTGAAACGTCAAAATAGCGGCCGGCATTGTTTTGCCGGCCTGTTAGAGCGACCAGCAAAACTTTGCCGGCCGCTCCTTGAAACAGAACGGCAAGGTCGACTTTGCTCAAACAAGGTTGTCAAAATAATGACCACATTACATACATTTATGAGTAAATTATCTTTGTTCACGCATATTCGTTCTATGATTTTATCAATATCTGTCAATCCACAACACAGGACACCTTATAAGTTTCTTCCTACAATGTTTTATTCATCTCCCTTATTCAAACTATCTGTCCAATTTCAGAAAAGAACAAGAGCTCCGTCAGTCGGTAGAGCTACAGAACCTGCGACCAGCCACGCCGTACGCCGTGCGCGTCGCTACGGGCAACCAAGTGGGCGTGTCACTGTATACTGCACCCGTGCATTTCACTACACTTGAAGAAGGTATGTAACACTTAGTAGTAGTACAAACATTATGAACACCAGCACCTCAAACGCGTACCACACAATCACAATCCGAAGGAATTTGAAGGAAACTGATAAACCATTTGCTTCATTTGTTTGAAAAATTCGTCTACTCGATGACGAAAATAATTTACTTAAGGGCGATGCGCTAAGGTAGCCCGCGAAATTCAAATTTTATTCCTTTTTTTGCCATTTGTAGGTCAGGTACAGGTTGTATGTTGATCTAAATATGATTCGCGGCCGTAACAAATATGGCTTTACAGAATTATAATCATTTGAATCGGCAGTACAACTCTCTAAGTTCATAAAATCCTACTGAATGATTATTTCTGAAATAATCATTCAGTAGGATTTTACGAAGAGTTAATAGATATTATTGAATTATCATAATGAAAGGCATTTCCGTTATAAATGTGTTTTTAGGTTGCTTAATTGGTTCCAATAACGAAAATATATCGTATGCAGTGAAACTCCGATTGTGATTGACACATACGGCGCTGACAAGAGAAAAAAAATTGCCAAATCTATAGAGTTTCTGCTAGTGGCAAAAATATATGTTATTCTTGAACATATTTCTCCGAACTTGGTTGTTACTAAAACACGTCTAGAAAAAAAAATCTCGATACAAACTATCAGTAAACTAACCCTTTACTTTGAGTTTCAATCCAAAATATCTGTATTAAATATCAACGTATGGTTGGTATTTAATTAATAAAAAGAACGTTTTATTCGCATGCAGAACTTGGTTGTTTCATATTTTCGATTACTCAACTCATTTTTGAGTAAATAGATGATTACTTCATATTTTGCAATAAATTACAAGTGTTGTGTCATCGCGCTTCTCTTTCTTTTGTATGCAGTCTGAAAGTGACCGCGGTTTAGCTTTAGTAGTTTTCAGCATCTTAAACTAACCTTCTGTAACTGACCCACTAGGTACAAAGCAGAGGTTGCTTTCTATTCAGTGAAAGAACCATAATTTATTTACATATTCATGGTAAATGACTAAATGCGATTCCACAACATTTAGTCAAGATTTCTTCTAGACGTTCTTTTTCACCGTAAATGCTGTCGTGATAGACAGCATTTACATTGAAAAATAACGTTTAGATTATTATCTTTGTAAGTTTATTGGTAGTTTTAAGTTTCCATGACTTTCATATAAACCCAACATGAACACACGGTCATTCACTTTGCTAGTATCCAATTTCCGTGGAGTAATTGAGATTTTTTTTCACCTCATCACCTCAATCAAGCAGGTTTTACCGTTGAAAGACGGAGCAAAATTTGATTTTGCTGCGAGAGTGAGTAAGTAAAGACATAGTAATTTTTTAATAAAAAATAAATAATTGGCGATAACTGTGCTGGGTCTACTCACAAAATTCAAAAAAAAATATCTTCGCTTTGTTCTGTCACTTTCACTTCTATACGAAAAAAGCGAGAGAAAGAAACAAGTTGATTCGAAGTTCGATTTTCAAATTCCATATCTAGTAGGTCCAAAAAAGAAACAAACAATAAAACGTTCGGTTACACACATAACCGTAAAATTGCAAATCATCTGTCAAGGTTTTAAATGTAAATATTTTTTTTAAATGTATCACGGCACAGCGGACAGAGCTCCGGCGGGATCTCATGAAGACATGGAGAGTGCGATTGTCGCAACCCAGCGCTGGGCACGCCACTATTGCGGCGATAAGTCCCCTCTTTGAGGAGTGGCTAGAGAGACGCCACGGCGTCCTCACCTTCCGCCTGACGCAGGTCCTCACCGGACACGGTTGTTTCGGGAGGTTCCTGTTCAGGATAAAGCGAGAGGAAACGCCCGGGTGTCACCACTGTGTGGATCGCCCGGAGGACACGGTGGAGCATACGGTGGAGGTCTGCCCTGCTTGGGCGGAGCATCACCGTGTCCTCACGGAGGCGATCGGCGGCGGTGATCTCTCGCGTCTGGCTCTGGTTCAGGCCATGGTTCGGAGCGAGAGTGCATGGAAGGCCGTCACCTCCTTCTACGAAGCAGTAATGCTCGCGAAGTAGGAGGCGGAACGCGTGAGGGAGAGGCAGTGTTCACGCCCTCACGCCCCTAGTCGCCGCAGGAGACGCCCCGGGCGTCGGGAGTCGCAAGCCGATTTCCAGCCACCGTAGGCGCGGGCCTGCGGACGGTGAGCGATGGGTAGCTCGCCGTCCGATAAGGACCAGGCCCGGGTCGACGGCGCGTTGTGTTCCACGCGCGCCTGAAAGAGATGTCAGCACCAACTGACGGGGTCCGGTAGGACCAATGCCTGCCAGGGTTGCGAGTTTGTCCGAAAGGGATATCGTGGCCCTGGCATACGGGCAACGGAAGGAACACGGGTGGGTTTTAGTCAGTAAAAGTCTGACACGCCCTCTCATTCCGCCCAGAGCGGGAGAAGTTATTTGATAACTTCCCACCCAAAACAAAAAAAAAAGGTTTTAAATGTAATTATTATATTTTAACTCTTTTTGTTTTACACGCGTGGTTTAATTTTTACCATATTGTATTTTTTTAACTTTAGGTAATGTTCTCGCTGCTGAGGTGAAAATAATCATTCGCTTACTCGGGATTCAAAATCAACACTCGCAGCAAAAGCCAACTTTGCTCTCTTTTTGCACAAATAACTATTGATTACCGTTGGGTTCGGTTATCGATTCTGGTTCAGGGAATAAAAAAATAGCTAGGGGTTTCAAAATGATGCTGTAGATAAGAATCTCACAATGGTATTTACCACAGTCTGATGCTATCCAAAACTCCGGAATCTAAAACTTGTGCAAGGGGTATGGACAAGTTTAACTTTTAACTTGAATCTATATACATATTTTAATTAAAATCGCTTTTCATGTCTGTCCGCGATGTCCTTCTAAACTGCAACCGATGTAGTAAGTTCTGTCTGCAGCGCCATCATCAGCTCCAGTGAACGTGCTAGTAGAGCAGACAGCTCGTCCCGGCGAGCTGCACGTGTCGTGGTCGGCGCCGCTGGAGGAGACACACAACGGACTCGTCGTGGGGTACCGCGTGCGGGCGGGGGCGCGGGGCGGGGGGACTGGTGGGTGGAGCTTGTTGTTTACGTGGCGAGTCGACGAGGGTGTTTGTTCGACCAGGGTGTAGCTGCCTGGTTCTTTTATTGGCTTCGTAAATCCTGAAAGGTGCAGGTCAGGGAAGGAGGTGAAGCATATCCTGTGAAAAGCTCTACACTGTATCTGTGTTTGGAAGGGGCGGGAATAACCCATTTTGCCAGATAATTTCTGCAATTGGTTAAGAATCGGGGTTATTAAAGTTACATTAAAGAGTTTTAAAATGGTTGAACAAGATGATTGGATCAGTTTTTGACAGCATGGGATGTTTAATTGAGATCTTGATAATGCTAGATATTCTGGCACTGTTCCTTATTAATGCTTTTAATATAAAATATAGAAAATTTACCTACTTCCCTTTTGTTAGTTTTCACTCGAAAATAACAAAAATGAAAAATATTTACCCAAAAATTAACTTCAGACATCAGTATCAACATAGGATTCTACGTAACCCAAGCCATATCTTCAAATAAACTTCAGTCTCAAGATTCCCATAGCACTTGACACTTATTTAACTCTGTAATCTAGTTTCAGATGAAGCCGATACGAAAACGATCAAAGTCTCGCAACTGTCAGGCAAGCAAGAAACTTTGCTGAGTGGCTTGATGAAGAACACAAGGTATTTTATAGAGGATAATCTTCATCTACCGCCTGTCGTTATAGAAGGTATATTTACTAACTTGATCTTATATTTCTAGGTACGCTGTATCGGTATCAGCCTTCACTAATGCGGGTGCGGGCCCATTTTCCCCGCCTGTGTTTCAAGATACAAGAGAAGGAGGTAAGAATTTTGCTTATAGACATTATCAGTAAGATTAAGGTACCAACAATTTATTTTGGATGCACATTAACAGTAAGGCCCACTTGCACCACAAATCACCTAATACATTTAATGCTAAACGTATTTGAAACATAATTCTGTATCTGTCACCTTCAAACGTTGACAGGAATAGAACGATGTTTTAAATTCGTTTGGCGGTAAATGCATTTAGTCGTGTAAGTGGGCCTAAAAGTGCTTCGCACTGTTGACGCTTCAACCGCTCCTTACAAAGGCCCTACGAGAATGAGCAGTTAAAGTAAAACCAACCATAACGGTTCACATAAAAATGGCCAGCAGATTACCAGAACCGAGATTTGAATAGGGTCAATGAAGCACGTTTATGTCTTCATATAATTTCGAAACATCATTTTGCAGCATCTTTTTTGCTTATGAATATAGCTTTAGTGTTCATAACGTTGTATCTAATTTAACCATTTCTATCTTCAGCTCCAGAACAAGCCCCATCATCAGTAGAATGTACAGCAGTTTCCTCTACATCTCTTCGTATCGGTTGGCAGCCCATCGGTTTACCTGGACAGGGCAGTTCTCTTGTAGGATACACTGTGCTGTTTGCTACTGATGGTAAGTGATATTCTAAGGTCTGTTATCACCAAAATTAATCACTGCATGTCAAATCAAATCATGTGTTTAGCACTAAAAATACATCTAAAACATAATTCAGTCTCTGTAATCTTAGGATTGACAGTAACCGCACGATGTTTTAAATTCGATTAGTCTTGAACGTATTTATTGATATGCAAATTTTTTTGATCTTCTTTAAAAGTGACCTTTGAGTTTGTTTCGGTCTTTCATCTCAGAGTAGTCGGATAGGAAGCACCGAACTCATGTAGTTTAACAAAGTGTTTTTTTTAACAATTTACAGATAAAATGACTATTACAATAAAATTATCATTCAGGCTTGGGAAAAGCCATCAACAAAAAAAAGATTACTCAAACGGTAGTTAATTATGTATACAATAAATAAAGAACACCATTATGTTTATTCAAGGCATGTATTTAATCGAACCTCTAATAATTTCCATTTTGCGCTCCTAAAAATATTAACACCAATAATTTTTGTGAACTTCATCAATTTTGCGTGATTGTAAGGTACCTATTTATGGCCGTGACTGTACAGTGAAACTTATCACTAACTCGATAGTACTTTATTATACCACACTAATATTATATAGGCGAAAGTTTGTGAGTGTGTGTGTTTGTTACTTCTTCACGCTGAAACGGTTGGACCAATTTTGATAAAATTTTGTATGAAAGTAGCTGACACCCTGGATTAACATATTGGCTACTTTTTATCCCGATATTCCCACGGGATCGAGACTTACGCGGGTGAAACCGCGGGGCGCTGCTAGTTAATAATAAAATAAAGTACTATCGAGTTAGTGATAAGTTTCACTGTACTTTGTTATTGATAAATCAATTTCCGCATATCTTCCAGAAGCGGCCTGGCAGAACCAGACATCGTTACACTCGGAGCTTTACTTGCAAGGTCTACTGAAGTACACCAACTACACAGTGAAGGTCGCTGGGTTCTCAAACTTTGGAGCTGGACCTTATTCTTATCCCATTGTGTGTGCTACGTTACAAGATGGTGAGCAGATTTTATTTGAAAAGCTAATAATATGATAAGCTGAGATGAATATCTCTAAGTTTGTCTACTTCTCTACTTACTCGTCCAAAACTCATTTAAATCAGATTTTGGGTTACCCTTGATGCATAGAGAAGTTATCAAAGGCGTCAGAGAGAAGTAAAAAAAAATTGTAAGTTGATGGATTAAAGCATGTGGTAGCAATAGTTTAAATTAACAAAGTGTAATGTTACAGAAAGTTTATTGAATGTAAAGCAAAAGTCAGTTTCATGTAACACCTTTTACTGACTGAATCTGAAGGTCTCAGGAAATCTGCAGGTATACAGAAACTTTTATTTTTGACCTGATTTTATGGATACAAAAATTGGAAAAGTTTCCTGGAAAATGTTCAAATTCTGGAAAAACTGTGCTACCTTTTTCATGGGATTTTTGTATAAATAATTGTTTGGACAGGACGGCTGTCGTTTTAGCTAGTTCAACATAATATTTTTTAAGGCTTCTCCTTTTCGAGTCGTGGGTTCTATATTATGTAGTCAGAGAAATTAATTAATAAGCAAATTGATACCCTGCGTCAATTTGCCGAGTTACTCGTATACCCATTTCTTACAACTGTCAAAGAATCACAGTCTGTTGTGATTTCACTATACGGAACGTTTAAGTTGGTAGTCAATTTGCTAAATAATTATTTTTTCTGACTTCGACTTGAGGAAAAATTATTATACAGACCTAAATAAACTCACGCCTTTTTCCCATGGGAGTAGGCAGAAACTACAGAACGCCATAGGAAAGAGGCGTGAGGATAATAATTATGTCCATAATAGAAATGAGGGTCGGTGCTATCATATCTGTATACCTACACTAACACTGTCCTCCACATTGCTCCCCAGTGCCCGGCCCACCAGCAGACATCAAAGTCCTGGTACTATCATCATCATCACTCCTCGTCAGTTGGAAGAAACCTCTTCATCCTAACGGAGAACTGCTGCATTACACTGTCTATGTCAAGCCCACGTCCAGGTCAGTTTTAATTTCTGAATGGTCATCATCCTTTAGATGCCACAGTTAAGTTTCATTGCTAGCGTCTATATTAGTTTGTCATGCGTCGTAGCGGATGCGTGCACACTCTCTCAACTCTTCCTAAGCCTCCATCAATACTCCAACCACACCTAGTACAGCATTCCACTTTACCGCAGCAACGGTCCGCCACAGACACTCCGCATTGACTCGCTCGGTCGCTCCGCGGCTGAGGTCAAGGAGCTGGTCTCCGGCAGGACGTATGAGGCCTGGCTCACTGCCAGCACGCCGGCTGGAGAGGGGCCTGCGACCAGGAGGGTGGCGCATACGCCCACGCAAAGAGGTAACTACAAGCTTTCGTGACCTTCATAAGGGCTCACATTATCAAAAAAGCAAGATGAGAAAGAAACGAATTTGCAATGTTTCTAACTCATTATAGACTTCAGTGGGTCTAGCATGAATGCGCGGAGTAAACGTAACGTAACCAGTGATTTAAAAAGTAAAGATCATACGGTCGCCAGTACGTTCGCCTGACGCGTTCGGAGTACAAGAAAAACTAGCGCCATCTATTAGAACTACTCATAACTACGATGTGGTCGGTGTGGGTTGTGTAATAGACCAATAATGTTTTTTTTATTTTTCTATGAATAGACGTAACCTTGTAATAGCGGTGTGATAAGTTTGTTACCATAAAATAAAAATAAGCTTGAAACTAAATAAACCGATATGAGCGTTTATAAGGCATTTCATACAAACTTTCAAGCCCTTGTTTTTCGAAATGACTGAACCGATTTTAATGAAACTTCATACGCATAAGCCGGATACAAAGGTCTAAAAAGTTAGTTAAGAATATTTTACAAAAACACGCATCTGCACGCTGCTCCATCTGCGCGCTACACGTGTGCTAAGCTGTGCGCTATCGGCGTCCCAGGCGTGCTACCAACACGCCGCCCGCGGAGTGTCGGCGGCCTGACTGGCCCATGCGGAGCCACCACGTCTGCCACGTGCTGCCAAGGACGGTACCCTTCCTCTTTTAAGGAGTGGTAGCGCTCAGAACCTCGAACAATGACCTTACTTGCGACCTAGCCTACTAGGGTAATATATGTATTAACTTACTTGAGTTTCCTTTCCCTCTCTATATTTATTTTACCTATATTAATTGCTAACGGCCTGCGCAGCCTCCCTGCAAAGCCCTAGCCGTTACAGTGCACGCAGAGTGGGTGGGTGGTGGTGGAGGGTGGGTGGTGTAGTGGCAGTGGCCACTGTAACAGCTAGGGCTTTACAAGGAGGCTGCGCAGGCCGTTACACACGCACGAGCACGTGTATTTTTTTTTTCTTTTTGATTTAAAGGTTCAGCTCGTTTCTATTTTATGACCTGACTCCACGCTTCATTTTGCACTTGATCAATATGAAATCTGCAAATTAAATACGAATTTCACTACACTTATAGATTTCCTTCCCAATGCCTACGCCAAAACATTTTGATTTGCTTTAAATACTAAATGATTTTGTAAGCGAAAACATCTTTCAATACTATAAATATTTTCACTACATCAACTATAACCTTAAGGCACCAGCGCGCGGTGTGATGACCGCACGCCGCTGAAAAGTTATGTCTTACGGTCGTACGGTGCGCCAGCTGCGTGGCCTCTTTGCCAAACGTTCGTTGAGACAACTAAGAAACAAAATTATTTTAATAGCGATAGGTAGCAATTTTATGCATTCGGTGAGTTTTTAAGTACTCTTATCGTCCGAAGATGTGAGTCACTCGATGCGCCACGACTCTACGGCGTAGCGCACACTGTCCTACGACTCTACGACGCGACGTATCTCACACTGCCCCACGACTCTTACGGCGTAGCTCACATTATGCTACAACTCTACGGCGTAGCTCACACTGTGCTACGACTCTACGATGTAGCTCACACTGCTCTACGACTCTACGACGTAGCTTACACTGCTCCACGACTCTACGGCGTAGCTTACACTACTCCACGACTCTACGGCGTAGCACACACAGAGCTATAATACTCCGTTGGTTTAGGTAGTTAAATAAAGGTAAACAAAAAAAAACACGTGACGAGAGAGCTGTGAATTAACCGACTAAACGTAATACCTGTCACTTCAGTTGTCATGCTACGTCACAGTTGTACTTTTCAATTTAGCAACGTTTTATTTCGTTGACGTTTAGAGATCTTGTATTTTTGGGCTCTGTATTATAATAGACAGATTACAAAATATTATAGTATTGGAATTACATCTACGAAGAGAAGTTTATGTATAAATGATAAAATTTTACATACAGCAATATAAGAGGAAACTATCATAATAATCAAAAATAATTTGGTTTTATAAACGTTACAACGTATTTTTAAACAAGAAAGTGTCATCTGTAAAAACCCTTTTTATGATTTGTTTACTTTTATTTAACTACCTAAACCAATGGAGTATAGGCCATTGCAGATTTTTATTTCGGGATTAAATTAAAAGTTGTTCATATTGGTGAGTGCTCCTTAAGAGGTTCAGGGTAAACAACAAAAACTAACGTTGTATCAACTCTATGTACTACTCATACATTTCCTATTTTCTAAAAAAAACACGGTCAAAGTCCGGACCAAGAGCCAAAAAGCAGGCCGTGTGCGGACAAACCTGGATGGCCGGTAACCGTTATGTGTGCGTTATCCATCCCCTAATAATTATAAAACCTCCAAAAGAACTGCCACAAACACATTACTAAAAACAGCGCTATCTATTGATTAATCAGCGTATATTTTAGATCGATCGGTTACATAATACTGATAATATGTGAACAAGCGAGTATTCGCGATTATGGCGTGCGGTGGTTGTTGCTAATTTATTTCGTCGATAGAGGCCGCTAGTTGTTATGATGCAGGTCGTCGTGCCCTATCGAACATGAGTGGAAATTCAAAATTAAAATACTGGCCCAGTAATGACTCCCTGGCACCTGGCACTGTCCTCTGAGTGCGGAACTGCGGAACATCGGAATGGATGCCATACGCGCCACGCATGGTCAAAACGAGGCAGTGAGGCAATAGGCCGTAGTGGTTGTCGCCCTAATAAATTACCTCACAATTTCATCGCTCGTTTTTTTACTTCGCTCCTTAGTCGTCCAAACAGGCCGTATTTTATTGAGTTTTCTTGCCCGATTAATTAAACCTAAGGAATCGGCTGTGTATGGCTGTATACAGCCCAGGCGGGCACTCTGGACAACGGTGGCACCCGTGGCAATAGCAACCTTGACGTTGATAGCACACCTCCTGCCGCGAAACCGTAGTAGTTCAATTGTACTGGTTTGCGTCATGTTCCGCTACTCGAATCGGATGAGAGCAGCGCAACAGCTTATTATTTGTTTTGTTTTGATAATATGATTATTTTTACTCGACACTGCGTTACGCAGCACGGAATAAAAGGTTTTTTTTTTCCCGTGGACACAATGACCACAGAATACTATTACTCCTGGCGGAGACAATGACACTGGCGATGGCGTGGCGCTGAGGTCGCGTCATCCACGGTTGCATTGTCAGTTGTCACTGGCAATACAGAAATCGGCCATTTTCTCGAATGGGTGATAGATTGGAATAGAAAATCCAAAAAAAAGTTAAAAAGAATGGCTAGACTATAAAATCAGCTCTCTAAATTACATTTGATCCATTGAATGACTTTTTCATGAACTCATTGGGGAACAAATCTAACTTAGAGATAATAATTTTAATGATTCTAATTATTATAATTATGTAAATACATATCAGGTTATAGTCGCGAATCATAATTATAGATCAAGATACAACCTGACACTCACCTGGAAATTACAAAAAACATAAGAAAATTTGAATTTCGCGGGCTACAGCTGCGGAATGAGTTGTTTTGATTTTAGAACGTATTTGGAAGCTGTCAAATTGACGTAACCCTGGGTTCTACTGAGGCGGCGGCCCGCCAAAAATGGAAAAATAAAACAATTGGAGATCGATAAAAAAGCCGATTGATTTATTTTAACTGTGATATTGCTGATTGTTGTGACTTGACCCTTGCAGTGCAGAAAGTTCTAAGTTGATTGATTTGCGCTCGCGCCTCACGTACTCGGTGGAACGTTGTTTACATTACTGGTCATTCCATAATTGTGATCAGAGACTGTGGTTATTCAGAATATTATTGTCTTTCATTTACTTGCATCTTCTCGCACGCATACCCACGGTTATGAGATAATAAGACTTCTGATAAAGACGACGTATTGCCTTTTATACATTATTGTAAGTTAAGTTGTAGGTAGGTAGTATGTTATTGTGTCATAATTATAACGTGTTGTTGTTGTGTTGCGGTTCCTATTCATTTTTATAAAGTTTTTGCTTTATAATTGAATTTTTAATAAGTTTAGAAGACCACACTGTCGTATTAGGTACACAAACGTGTAAGTAATGATAGTTGTAAGGGAGATATCAATAAATAAAAGATTTTTCAACAGTTAAAATTAAACAGACTAACAGTTACACAAGGTCATTGATATTGTATCTGTATATCTTCAAAATTTTTAATGCAACCCTTCAATACAATGTCACATAGCACATAACCTTTCTTCTTCCAGTTGTGGCCGGTGTAGCATCTCTCGGAGGCACAGTACCAGTAGGAGTGGGCAGTTCCCTCCTCCTAGTGTGTCAGTGTGTGGGAGTGCCGCCACCTCGCACCGTGTGGTATCACAAACATAACATCATCACCCACCATCCTAGGTTCACGAGGAACCATGATGATAGCCTTTTGATTAATAGTAAGTACTGACACCTATTTTAAACAATAGAAAACGTATGATATTGTAGTTGGCCTAGAGGGAAATGGCAGTACAAAATTCGTAATAGATAGAAGCCTTGAATATGCAGAGGAAGGCCATATATGAAAAAAAAAGAAGGAAATTAAATTACCTGTGCATTTCCTTTCAATTTATGTTATTGTTGATTGGGGCAACCGATGAAACCACTACAATAATCACTATGTAATTATATTGCAACCATGCAATGGTTATCTACTTATTGATCTTTGTAACTAATATTATCTAATTTTGAGGATTCATAATTTCACATATTATTCACCACCTGCCAGCTATAGTGCCTTTGGTTGACAGATGAAGAAAAAGTAAATGTTCTGCCCCTCCCTTAACTATTCGCTTTTTATGCCAGTACCACCATTTTCTATCAAGCGTTCAGTCATTTTTACCTTATTTTTAAACCTCACTGTTCACAGATATAGACCAATCCCTGAGCGGCAACTACACCTGCTTAGCCAAGAACCTGTATGGTTCTGACCAGGTAGAATACACAGTCATCGTCCTGCCACTGCCTGAAGCTCCGATACTTCGAGCAACACCTTACAAGGACTCGATACTGGTGGAGTGGGAGCAGCCTTATTATACTGTCAGCAATAGAAGTGCTAGACAGAAGATTAGTAAGTTTGTTTTGTTTTTGGAAGTTACCTCTGTAACCTAATGTCTGTCTAGTCCGAGAAGAATAGACTAAGTACATAATAATATCTTTGAAGTAGTAGGTACAGTCATACCTTACGTGAGATTCAGAAGCAATTTTCTCCTAAAGTATTGATAGTTTTATGGTGTTATGAAATACGAAAATATATTTTCGAAACCATACTATTATAAAATAGGTCTTTTCTTAAATTTGTAATTGTTATTTCACGACAAAATCGCTTTTAAGTAATCTGTAATGCGACATTGGTTTGCAACAAATTTTTTGCATGCCTGCAAGGTTGGGTTCATAATATAGTCTGGATTCTTTAATCCGAATTTAGTCTGGATTTTTTGCTCACTAGAGTTCTTAAGTCTAGTGAGCAAAAAATCGGGGTTTAAACAAAATCTACATAGGTAGAAAGTCCGTCTTGCAGTCTAATAAACCTTAGAACACCATAGAAATCAGAGACTCGAATCTGCTAAAAACAATACTAATGATGACTGGCAATGATAAAATAAAAATAAGACTCATTAAGTTTTTTTTTTTGAGTTGGGTTTGTCACGAAAGACCAAACTACAAAAAAAAAATCTGATTAAACGAGTTGAAGCCACATACCGCACCAGTGCGGTGTTTTTTATACTTTTGCAGATTCTTGGAGCTAAACTGGTTAAGAAAAAATCAAGTGTGCAGTCTTTCTTACTATTTTATACTAATCATGCAACTCTGCAGGTTACAGCCTAACATGGAAAGAAGCCAACAGTCCCTGGAGAGGAGCATGGCCAGACAACCAGTTGCCCAACTTATCGGGCGTCCAGAAACATTCCTTGACCGGTCTGAAGTGTGGCACCAAGTACTCTCTGAGGATCACTGCCACTAACAAAGTTGGGACCTCACAGCCTGCTTATTTGGATGTCAGTACTTTGGGTGGAGGTGAGTAGCTCTTATTGTAAGGACTTTTAGTTGAAAGTATTCTAGTTTCAGCAACCTAATAATCAACTAGCGTTAAAATCAATCACCAGTAAACAGACAAGATTATCTTCGCATTTTTTTTTTATCACGTAGTAAGTATTCAGTTATTTTATTAACTCACAAACTGCTGAGTAATGCTGCCAACTTTAAGCCTTTGAGAAAACATCAAATTCTCTGGCCTGCAACAATTTGTTTTTTCATTATTGGTTTCATTTCTTTTCATTTTTTTTTTCAATAGTTTCATTTCATTATTTTAATTTTTTTTTTTTTTTTTTTTTTTTTTCATTGGTTTCTTGACTATACTATCCACAAGATAGTATAGTCAAGAAACCAGTAATGACCAACTACGTAAAGCTGCTCTCTCGTTATTGGGCCCTACATTTTTTTTTATATCTTAAATGAAGTCAATCTTCTATGTGTGAGAGATACTATACAGGACAAACTCAAAGCATTTATTTCCATTAAACCAATTACGGGAACTTTTGAATTATCAAGGGGTCAGTCAGTCAAAGATGAAGCTAGTTGCCCATTCCAAGGCGTAGTAGGTTCCTATGGTGAAGAATGGGCAAGAAACTCCACAAACACTTACACCTGCAAATAGCAAGTTTTTCTCAAAACAACAGTGGTGACTTCGATGTGACGTCATAGTACGAGGACGCCTACTTATCAAACCCAACTATTCCTTAATTTCCATATGTTTCCAGTACCAATACCTCCGAGCACAAACGAGTGGCTGTGGAGCAACGCGTCGCACATGTACGTACAACTAGCCGGCTGGGAGCACGCCGGGTGTGCGCTTACAGTACTCCAGGTGGAGTATAGGCAGCTTGGTGCTAGGGCGTGGGTTAGAGCTCATAATAATATGGTAAGTTGGGGAACTTGTTTAGGTAAGAGACCACCAGCTAATTTACTGGTCCTAAGTCAGCTCTTAGGGCCTAAAACAAACATTATGTTATAAGAGGCTAAAGTCTATTTACTCCAATCTAAGGAGTAATAATTACATAATTCTAGTCCTCAGTTTTCTTTACTATTCATCTGTTAGTATACCTCATCTAATTTAAAATTGTATGCCCCTCCACTAAGTTTTGTATACAGACAAGTTAAATGCGAATGTAAAAATTATTAAATGAGGAGGAAGCAAAAAATTTGATTATCTTTACTAGAATCTTTACAAGTATCATAACTTCGAATTATTTTTGGTCCTTTTTCTCCTACAGCCGTACTCAGAGCTCTCACCCTGGAGCATTCCACCCCTCTACGTTATCTCCCCCCTCCCCCCCGGCACGTGGTACCAGCTGCGAGTGACAGCTACTAACGAGGCCGGCAGTGTCACCGCGACCTACAGCTGTGCTACTAAGAATGAGGATGGCAGTAAGTTCATACATTTTTTCTAATGTTTTAATCCAATGGCTCACATGTTTTTTCAACACATTTTATATTAGTACTTTCCCATAGTGCTGCTAGTATTATTCCTATTTTTGGCGGATCCTAAAGTATTACTTTTTTAAGGTTCCGTACCTCAGAAGGAAAAAACGGAACCATTATAGGATCACTCATGTGTCTGTCTGTCCGTCTGTCACAGCCAATTTGCTCCGAATCTACTGGACCGATTAAGTTGAAACTTAGTACACATATGAATTTCTGTGACCCAAACACGGATGTGTAACGTAAATAAATGAATTTTGAATATGGGGGTCACTGTTGGGGGCAAAATAGAAAAAAAAAAAGTTTACACAAACAGTACCGTGTGGCATATCAAATGAAAGAGCTTGTTGTAGAGATTTCAGATATTTATTTTTAAATTTATACTAAATAGTTTTAATTTTATTTAAGAAAATAGATTTAAATTGACCATGAAGGTATAGATAAAAGTGGAGACAACACTCTAAATACCTAAGTGAAGACGACTGTGGGCCGACTCTCTCTTTCTTAATACATACATAAGAACGAGACAGTGATATGTGTTTTCTTTATCTTATGTATGTATTCGGAAAGAGAGAGTCGGCCCACAGTCGTCTTCACTTAGATATTTAGAGTGTGGCCTCCACTTTTATCTATACCTTCATCAAATTGACCAACCACCTCCAAAAAAAAAACCACAGAGCCTAACATTTTGTAAAAAAAATACAGAAAATAGTTCTTACAAGTTTTTCAACTACAATGTTAAGTTTGTTCTTGGGATAAAATCATCCCAACTAAGGATTTCATTGTGCGTGTTTCGACACGCATTAGGCCAGTTTTTACAGTAGAAGTTTCTAAGCTTGAACTTTTTATTTTCCTGTGATGGGCTATTTTCAAAAAGACATTAAACAGTCGCTTTTCATATGATAAGGTTGACAGACACGACTACAATCCCACGTGCTATATTCCTACACGTACTGCAGTACCGTGTGGTGCCAAATAGCTTGTAGTTACGTACGTGATTCCTTGACTTCATATCTCACATACGCACAGGTAGGAAGCAGTTCGTGGGCTGCACCCTGTTCGTCGCGGATGTCTGCATGCACCACTACATCATCATTCTCTTGTCCTTCTCCTAATTTATTTGTGGTCGGCGCAACATGTCTTCTTCTTCCACACTTCTCTCTTCAAGCACCACTCTCCATCAGACAACAAAAACACTGCATTTTTTGATAGGTAAACACATTCCTTATTAATTTCTAAACATTTGTCATACTTGTTTACTGTTTCTAGGTGAGGTGGGGCCTCCGTCAGAACTCTTCGACCTGAACGTGCTGGTAATAATCTGCAGCTCAATACTACTCACTATCTGCCTGCTTAGCTGTATCTACATACTTGTGAAGAGACAGAGGTATGTCCACCATTTGATAATAGATTTGACGGTTTTCTTTTAAAACGTTGTCAATAATAAGTTTGGCTTCTACAGTGATCCTTAAGAACAGCTAGCATTTTCGCACGCACTTCAGTGGTCTTTAGGCGTATCAATTTACCAGTTTTGACACTTAAAGAAGTTCACCTGAGTCACTGAGGATGACTATACAGTCTGGCGATGTAGTCAAATGTTATGAAATAAACCAAATACTGACAGTTGTATGTAGGAATCGAGCACAGCTACATTTACTCTTACCCCCAATTGAACTCAACATTATCTTGTATGTTTCCAGAGCCGGCAACCTAACAGACTGCCGCGACTCAATAACGGTGGACAACAAATCGGAGAGCGGCAACCTGACGGCAAACACCTCGCACACCAACTTAGCCAACGTTAAAGAGAACGCCATGAACGTGCAGAACAGGATATACAGCGCTCCTGTACATGTGAGGAATAACAGTAAACATGGTGAGTGGATTATCTAGCCTCCATGCTCATCCTCCTCTATACATGTTCTTATTATTCGGGTTGGGCGTACAGTCGACCGCACGTCAGAGGCAACACTTTGGCATTGAGCTGGCCGAGCGTAGTGCGGAGTTTCAATACAATAGGAGGCCAGTTTATACTGGTTGTGTTACCACACAAAATTAATTATTACGCCCATAAAATTAATTATTCACTTTCAGAGCTGTACGAGATAAGTCCTTACGCGCAGTTCGCAGTGGGCTTCAGAACTTTCGGTCATGTGGAGAACCAGGACATGCCTAGTCGACACGCAAAACATAGATACGACACAGGTAACACATTACAGTTAGATTCACAGTCCATAGTAGGTACCTACCTAACACTTGAACTACGAAAACCGCCCTTATTGCTACGAATAAAGGCGCTGTCAAAGGCACACTGTTACTATGGATTAGGCAATGTCTTATCGTTGGATGACGGTCGTTTCTAGCTGTTCCTACTGGGTCGTGACGACAGCAAATAACGTGGGATAAGGTCAGGAGTATGATGATCTAAAATGATCTGTCATCACGACGCAGTGCAGGAGGGCTGGACTCAGCAGTGTGTGAGGCAAGGTGCCGGGGATGATGATGACGTAGGTACCTACTGTGTACAGACATGTGTCACAACAGTACGAGAGTGTGACAATAATGGTGACTCTTATCATGTAACGATTTTTTCATGTTTCCTCCTTTGAAACATCCTCAACCAACCAAGTAAGTTTTATTAACAATAATTATATATTCTTCTTTCAGAAACGAGTTTCCAAGTGTGTTCAGAGTCTGAAGATAGTGACAGCATACCAAAATCTACGCTGAAAAGTGTTCCAAGAAGTAAAGTATTATTCTTATTACTCTCGAAGCTACTACTTAACTCTAAATTACGACTCAACGAAAGTCATTTTAAGGCCCGATTACACCACAAATCACTAATTGCGTTTAGCGCAAAACATTTAAAACATTAATCTGTCTGTCATCTTCAAACGATTGACAGAAACAGAACGAGGTTTTAAATTCGTTTAGCTCTAAACGTATTTAGCGATTTGTGGTGCAAATGGGCCTAAGTATTTTGAATCGTATATTTTTGACGCTTCATAACGATGCATGGACACATATTATGAAAAAAGATTGTGGTGTTACAAATGAATATTATTTAAATGAATAAGTCCATTATTTTTCTCTTTCCAGAAGTCTGCAAAACCCCACACAATAGATAACCATACCAGGAAGAGCGTTCGTTTTAAAACGAATTCGTCTCGCAGGACCATCTTCTATAATCAAAAACATTTATGTATCTATACTTTATTTGAAACAAAAAAAAACTTGACTCTGAAGACTTCGTTCTTCCTCGTTTGAAAGAGCGCGTTTACAACGACAGACTGCTCAGAGAACTTCGATTATCTATCAAAAGAGCTTTAGATAATGATTGGCCCATCCTCTACCCCTCTGAACCAGGACCATCAGGAACAAGAATGCAGTGTGAACAGGCAGACAACATTCGCCTGCAGTGCTTGTAAATAAGTTAATTTGACTGCAGTGCTCCGCTAAAATAATTTGCGAAAATTGTAAATTGTAACCTAGAAAATTAAGGTAAACTTTAAGACTGATTTGTGCCTAAATCTATCATACGATGTTGTTGATTTTTTTATTAATGTTTCTTAGTATTATGTTTAAAATTAATGTATGTAAAGTTTATAAAAAAATTGTTTTGTAAAAGGTTTTTTTTTAATAATTAGTGAGGTTAGTTACCAAGTGTTTATCAATATGATCTCAATAAAAGTGATTTAGTAACTAATATCATATTGTTTTTTTTATTAATCCTATTTGTTTTAACCTGAATATAGTTTCTTCAGAATAAGTAACTGAATCGATTCCAATCATTTTTGCACTATGTTATATTTTGTCCCAAAAATAATTAATAAAGGTTAACAGTTGGATACCGACCGACACTAAGTACATATCCGCAATCATATCCTTCCATAGAGTGTTCGAACGAGCGTTAAAAATCACTTCGAACTGATGCCTCGTGCAGTGCGGACGAACGATCTGTTCCGCAAAATTATTTCCCGGAAACACGACAACATCTAGTTTTTAGAATACTATTGATGTGTTTGTATTATAAACCTACTTACAGAAATAAAATCACACATAACATAACATAATATCACGCCTGTAATCCCCGAAGGGTTAGGCAGAGGTGTACCTATAGTAAAACAACAATTCGCCAGAAAAAAAAATCCATATTATTATTCTGTGACGTCATGTTAGTATTACCTACTTAAAAGAAACTGCTAAAACAAACCCAAAGGCCACGGACCCCTAAGCTTTCTCACGATACAAAATAAAAACAACAACATCACGCCTTGCTTGTCCGAAGGGTGGCCTACCTATTACTATAGGTACCTACACCCCTGCCCAACCCTTATCGTCAATGCCAATGTCACCCACATTTCGCCAGTCATGTTTATGTGCCATGTAATAGGAGGCGAGCCTATTGCCATCAACCGGGCACAAAGCCACACTCCGGGCTGCTACTGAGAAATTCCAGTTGAAAACCCTAATATCACTTTACCCGACCTGGGAATCGAACCCAGGACCTCATGCACAGCAGTAGCACTTGGGACCACTAGACCAACGAGGCAGTCAACATAACTAAAACAAAAAAGGATCATCCTATTTTCAACAAAGAAAATGAATCCAGTGAAGCATAAACTCCCAAAAGAAAGTGAATTATGTTGTTGGAAATAATACTGAAGTAGCAAACTATAGTCTAATAGAGTCACGAAACGTTAGAAACTTTCAACCTAAAAGTTTTCGTTTATAATAGGTTCAAACAACAATTTACCTACTCTTGAGTGTGCAGTGAAACGAAAAATTGGTGCGGAACTCTCTTCGAAAGGATATAGTAGTTTTTGTATTACTGTTGTGTTTGAACTTAACTAAGTAGCAACAAACCGTCATAATAACCGATTTATTGTAATAGATTATAGAACATTAACTTGAGCATCATCAGAGGTCAAAGTCAAATCCTTTTTTTTTCGTTGAATTGTTTAGTTCAAGAGGTGTCTGTCGCTGTTCTGTCATTCACTCAATCCACCTTTATAAAATACTTTTTTTTTTTTCTTCCGTAGGTAGGTCCGGTTTTGTGCTCTTAATTTTAGAGCTACCATTATTTCAGCAGCATACATAGTGGAATGCTCTTCCCGGCTAATCCTAAATATAAAGTGCCTGGTAGGTCTGTCTTTTAGATTTTCATTTCAAACGGTTGTGAGCAGTTATCATCCAGCAGCTTTTCGTGTCTTTCATCAGATAGAAGGTTACTATTGTTTACATTTCAATCGAACTGTGCAATCAAGAACTAACCGAGCATTACATCTGAATATTTAGATAATATTCCAGCATCTAAAAGTTGTTAAAATGACTCAACCTTGAAGCTTTAAAATCCCAAAGAGACCACACACAATATCACTGTCCCATTCAAATTCAATTCCAAACTTGATTGACACAGTCTCCATGTTGGTTATACAAAAAAACCGTATCTTTCCACCGCTATAAATTAGGTCATCGATTTAAACAGGCTGGGGCTATCCAATTTTACGGTTCATGTGTTCCGACCTCGCGGGACTAGAGACTTAAGTTCGGTTCGTTCATGTTTCAATGAAAGTTTCTTCTTGGTTGTTATCATGGGTGTTTGGTTATGTATGTAGGTTTAGGATAACTGGAAACCATGTGATGAATTGCCTTCAAATAAAATATCTTACACACTTGAAGATCAAGCTTGTGAGAACAGTTATATATTAAAATACAAGTCGTTTGCCAAGTGGTACATTTATTGTTAAAATGCCACTCAAGGATTCACCAAACCTTACGAAATTTATTCAGACACCATGGTAAAGAGAAGAGAATATGTCGAAAGTAAAGTCAATGCAAACAAGGGTTTAGTGATATTTATCAATAACAAGGCAATGAGATAGACAGCAGAAAGTTGGACACGAGGACGTTGAGGACCTAAGGCTCTAGACAAAGCACATTCCATCATACGATGTTGAAAAAGTAAAAATCAATGGGAGACTGACATAGAATACCGACAACCTTATCTCAATCCTGTTGAATGTCTTTATAGAAATTCGAAACGCTTTTAAAGCCTGTCTACGCCCTGTGGTAAAGGTAGGCATAGTAGAAATCCATGCTTGCATTCCAGGTTCCAGCATTCGACGCCTCACGGCTGATAATATTTGTGATGATCAGGTAAGGTCCATCGTCATGTTAGTCGGTACTTGAACATTGAAAGGTTTGACCTGTGGATGTTCACTAACATGACAGTGAGCCTCTTTATGATTTCCATGACTGGAACTTTAGTAATCACCACGCGTATCACGATTATTAGGAGGATAAACTATTAGATACCATCCCACTCTCACGGATGAAATCACCTTACAGTTGGAATTTCCATAGCCTAATTAACAAAAAACAAAACAACAAAGTGGAAGAAAATTATAGGCTATTACAGAACCAAGCCCAAACTCCGCTTAAATAAATATTTACCGAAAATCAATCATATAATTCCCTACTAAATTACTGTGCAAACAAACTGATTGTTGTGCTTATAACTACCAAACACTTTCGTTGGACCGCGACAACTTGCGAACTTCGATAATATAAAGTTTGTGCTTGAAATTGTTCGAGCCCGTACCGTTGGTTTCCATAATTCGAAATTATTGGGTGAGATTTTACGATTACATTCTTTCGATATTTGTAATTGATTAAAAGTCCAAAGTTCTGGAATCAAATCCATATTATTTTCATTTACGAGTGCCGCCGGTACTTCCAAGTTGTTACGTCACACGCACCTTGGGTATAATATATCTATTATATCAGTATATTATAGCAAGTTCAGTATAAAGAGTTGAGTTCAGCTCTTTCTTACGGAGCTTTACTGCTTTTAGAATATTTAGGAGAACAATAATTTTTGTCTTCCTCATTCTCCCGTTGCTTTTTCAAATATTTTTTATACATCTCCATTTTCTATCATCTCTACACATCCTTTTCATCCTCTCTTTAACACTACCCATTGTATAATTTCAAGACTTCAACCCCATTATAATTATTTACTACCATCTTAACAAGCTCGAACGATACTCGAATCTACCAACTCCCATTGCCAAACACTCTCGGTCCCCACCGTGGTACACCACAACAATCCAGCACAGTTTGTCGGCCAAACAAATAATTAATCTTCTGTAGCTAGAGTTTAATTACTTGTTAGAGGTTGTCTTGTTCGACGTGAACTCACACTAGTACAGGAAACTTATGATTTACATCGTTGGTGGTTGTAAATGCGGTGAATTTGTCATTAGGGGTTGGTTGTCGAGTATTTGATTTTCATTCTGTGCTGTAGCCTTAAATCTACTCCAGTATCATCAGAAAATAATTAATTACTTAGTAATCATATATATATATATATATAGTAATTATTTAGAATAGGTAAAGGATTCAAAAGAGAATAGAAATGGATATAATTATTTTCAAACATCTGCCAATTTAATGATACAGTCGACCGCACGTCAGAGGCAACACTTTGACATTGAGCTGGCCGAGCGTAGTGCGGAGTTTCAATACAATAGGAGGCCAGTTTATACTGGTTGTGTTACCACTGCCGTACGGCCTACTGTACCGGTGTGGGTACCTAGTGTACCGAAGTGATGATGGAGGCCCATAAAATTCATTATTCACTTTCAGAGCTGTACGAGATAAGTCCTTACGCGCAGTTCGCAGTGGGCTTCAGAACTTTCGGCCATGTGGAGAACCAGGACATGCCTAGTCGACACGCAACACATAGATACGACACAGGTAACACATTACAACTAGATTCACAGTCCATAGTAGGTACCTAACACTTGAACTACGAAAACCGCCCTTATTGCTACGAATAAAGGCGCTGTCAAAGGCACACTGTTACTATGGATTAGGCAATTTCTTATCGTTGGATGACGGTCGTTTCTAGCTGTTCCTACTGGGTCGTGACGACAGCAAATAACGTGGGATAAGGTCAGGAGTATGATGATCTAAAATGATCTGTCATCACGACGCAGTGCAGGAGGGCTGGACTCAGCAGTGTGTGAGGCAAGGTGCCGGGGATGATGATGACGTAGGTACCTACTGTGTACAGACATGTGTCACAACAGTATTATCTTGTAACGATTTTTTCATGTTTCCTTCTTTGAAACATCCTCAACCAACCAAGTAAGTTTTATTAACAATAATTATATTTTCTTCTTTCAGAAACGAGTTTCCAGGTGTGTTCAGAGTCTGAAGATAGTGACAGCATACCAAAATCTACGCTGAAAAGTGTTCCAAGACGTAAAGTATTATTCTTATTACTCTCGAAGCTACTACTTAACTCTAAATTACGACTCAACGAAAGTCACTTTAAGGCCCGATTTCACCACAAATCACTAATTGCGTTTAGCGCAAAACATTTAAAACATTAATCTGTCTGTCATCTTCAAACGATTGACAGAAACAGAACGAGGTATTAAATTCGTTTAGCTCTAAACGTATTTAGCAATTTGTGGTGCAAATGGGCCTAAGTATTTTAAATCGTATATTTTGGACGCTTCATAACGATGCATGGACACATATTATGAAAAAAGATTGTGTTGTTACAAATGAATATTATTTAAATGAATAAGTCCATTATTTTTCTCTTTCCAGAAGTCTGCAAAACCCCACACAATAGATAACTATACCAGGAAGAGCTTTCGTTTTAAAACGAATTCGTCTCGCAGGACCATATACTATAATCAAAAACATTAATGTATCTATACTTTATTTTTGAAACAAAAAACAACTTGACTCTGAAGACTTCGTTCTTCCTCGTTTGAAAGAGCGCGTTTACAACGACAGACTGCTCAGAGAACTACGATTATCTATCAAAAGAGCTTTAGATAATGATTTGCCCATCCTCTACCCCCCTGAATCAGGACCATCAGGAACAAGAATGCAGTGTGAACAGGCAGACAACATTCGCCTGCAGTGCTTGTAAAAAAGTTAATTTGACTGCAGTGCTCCGCTAAAATAATTTGCGAAAATTGTAAATTGTAACCTAGAAAATTAGGGGAAACTTGAAGACTGATTTGTGCCTAAATCTATCATACGATGTTGTTGATTTTTTATTAATGTTTCTTAGTATTATGTTTAAAATTAATGTATGTAAAGTTTATAAAAAAATTGTTTTGTAAAAGTTTTTTTTTTAATAATTAGTAAGGTTAGTTACCAAGTGTTTATCAATATGATCTCAATAAAAGTGATTCAATAACTAATATCATATTGTTTTTTTATTAATCCTATTTGTTTTAACCTGAATATAGTTTCTTCAGAATAAGTAACTGAATCGATTCCAATCATTTTTGCACCATGTTATATTTTGTCCCAAAAATAATTAAAAAAGGTTAACAGTTGGATACCGACCGACACTAAGTACATATCCGCAATCATATCCTTCAATAGAGTGTTCGAACGAGCGTTAAAAGTCACTTCGAACTGATGCCTCGTGCAGTGCGGACGAACGATCTGTTCCGCAAAATTATTTCCCGAAAACACGACAACATCTAGTTTTTAGAATACTATTGATGTGTTTGTATTATAAACCTACTTACAGAAATAAAATCACACATAACATAACATAATATCACGCCTGTAATCCCCGAAGGGTTAGGCAGAGGTGTACCTATAGTAAAACAACAATTCGCCAGAAAAAAAAAACCCATATTATTATTCTGTGACGTCATGTTAGTATTACCTACTTAAAAGAAACTGCTAAAACAAACCCAAAGGCCACTGACCCCTAAGCTTTCTCACGATACAAAATAAAAACAAGAACATCACGCCTTGCTTGTGCGAAGGGTGGCCTACCTATTACTATAGGTACCTACACCCCTGCCCAACCCTTATCGTCAATGCCAATGTCACCCACATTTCGCCAGTCATGTTTATGTGCCATGTAATAGGAGGCGAGCCTATTGCCATCAACCGGGCACAAAGCCACACTCCGGGCTGCTACTGAGAAATTCCAGTTGAAAACCCTAATATCACTTTACCCGACCTGGGAATCGAACCCAGGACCTCATGCACAGCAGTAGCACTTGGGACCACTAGATCAACGATGCAGTCAACATAACTAAAACAAAAAAGGATCATCCTATTTTCAACAAAGAAAATGAATCCAGTGAAGCATAAACTCCCAAAAGAAAGTGAATTATGTTGTTGGAAATAATACTGAAGTAGCAAACTATAGTCTAATAAAGTAACGAAACGTTAGAAACTTTCAACCTAAAAGTTTTCGTTTATATTAGGTTCAAACAACAATTTACCTACTCTAGAGTGTGCAGTGAAACGAAAAATTGGTGCGGAACTCTCTTCGAAAGGATATAGTAGTTTTGGTATTACTGTTGTGTTTGAACTTAACTAAGTAGCAACAAACCGTCATAATAACCGATTTATTGTAATAGATTATAGAACATTAACTTGAGCATCATCAGAGGTCAAAGTCAAATTCATTCTTTCTTTGAATTGTTTAGTTCAAGAGGTGTCTGTCGCTGTTCTGTCATTCACTCAATCCACCTCTAAAAAATTGTTTTTTTTTTTCTTCCGTAGGTAGGTCCGGTTTTGTGCTCGTAATATTAGAGCTACCATTATTTCAGCAGCATACATAGTGGAATGCTCTTCCCGGCTAATCCTAAATATAAAGTGCCTGGTAGGTCTGTCTTTTAGATTTTCATTTCAAACGGTTGTGAGCAGTTATCATCCAGCAGCTTTTCGTGTCTTTCATCAGATAGTATAGGTTACTATTGTTTACATTTCAATCGAACTGTGCAATCAAGAACTAACCGAGCATTACATCTGAATATTTAGATAAAATTCCAGCATCTAAAAGTTGTTAAAATGACTCAACCTTGAAGCTTTCAAATCCCAAAGAGACCACACACAATATCACTGTCCCATTCAAATTCAATTCCAAACTTGATTAACACACTCTCCATGTTGGTTAAACAAAAAACCGTATCTTTCCACCGCTATAAATTAGGACATCGATTTAAACAGGCTGGGGCTATCCAATTTTACTGTTCATGTGTTCCGACCTCGCGGGACTAGAGACTTAAGTTCGGTTCGTTCATGTTTCAATGAAAGTTTCTTCTTGGTTGTTATCATGGGTGTTTGGTTATGTATGAAGGTTTAGGATAACTGGAAACCATGTGATGAATTGCCTTCAAATAAAATATCTTACACACTTGAAGAACAAGCTTGTGAGAACAGTTATAAAAAAAAAACAAGTCGTTTGCCAAGTGGTACATTTATTGTTAAAATGCCACTCAACGATTCACCAAACCTTACGAAATTTATTCAGACACCATGGTAAAGAGAAGAGAAGAGAATATGTCGAAAGTAAAGTCAATGCAAACAAGGTTTTAGTGATGATCAATAACGAGGCAATGAGATAGACAGCAGAAAGTTGGACACGAGGACGTTGAGGACCTAAGGCTCTAGACAAAGCACATTCCATCATACGATGTTGAAAAAGTAAAAATCAATGGGAGACTGACATAGAATACCGAAAACCTTATCTCAATCCTGTTGAATGTCTTTATAGAAATTCGAAACGCTTTTAAAGCCTGTCTACGCCCTGTGGTAAAGGTAGGCATAGTAGAAATCCATGCTTGCATTCCAGGTTCCAGCATTCGACGCCTCACGGCTGATAATATTTGTGATGATCAGGTAAGGTCCATCGTCATGTTAGTAGGTACTTGAACATTGAAAGGTTTGACCTGTGGATGTTCACTAACATGACAGTGAGCCTCTTTATGATTTCCATGACTGAAACTTTAGTAATCACCACGCGTATCACGATTATTAGGAGGATAAACTATTAGATACCATCCCACTCTCACGGATGAAATCACCTTACAGATGGAATTTCCATAGCCTAATTAACAAAAAACAAAACAACAAAGTGGAAGAAAATTATAGGCTATTACAGAACCAAGCCCAAACTCCGCTTAAATAAATATTTACCGAAAACCAATCATATAATTCCCTACTACATTATTGTGCAAACAAACTGATTGTTCTGCTTATAACTACCAAACACTTTCGTTGGACCGCGACAACTTGCGAACTTCGATAATATAAAGTTTGTGCTTGAAATTGTTCGAGCCCGTACCGTTGGTTTCCATAACTCGAAATTATTGGGTGGGATTTTACGATTACATTCTTTCGATATTTGTAATTGATTAAAAGTCCAAAGTTCTGGAATCAAATCCATATTATTTTCATTTACGAGTGCCGCCGGTACTTCCAAGTTGTTACGTCACACGCACCTTGGGTACAATATATCTATTATATCAGTATATTATAGCAAGTTCTGTATAAAGAGTTGAGTTCAGCTCTTTCTTACGGAGCTTTACTGCTTTTAGAATATTTAGGAGAACCATAATATTTGTCTTCGTCATTCTCCCGTTGCTTTTTCAAATATTTTTTATACATCTCCATTTTCTATCATCTCTACACATCCTTTTCACCCTCCCTTTAATACCACCCATTGTATAATTTCAAGACTTCAACCCCATTATATTTACTACCATCTTAATAAGCTCGAACCATACTCGAATCTACCAACTCCCATTGCCAAACACTCTCGGCCCCCACCGTGGTACACCACAACAATCCAGCACAGTTTGTCGGCCAAACAAATAATTAATCTTCTGTAGCTAGAGTTTAATTACTTGTTAGAGGTTGTCTTGTTCGACGTGAACTCACACTAGTACAGGAAACTTATGATTTACATAGTTGGTGGTTGTAAATGCGGTGAATTGGTCATTAGGGGTTGGTTACTTACTACTCCAGTATCATCTGAAAAATCGTAATTATTCAGAATAGGTCAAGGATTCGAAAGAGAATAGATATGGATATAATTATTTTCAAACATCTGCCAATTTAATGATCCAATGGAGAAGTTGTGTTCACACAAAAATAAATCGGTGCTGAGCAGTTAACTTTTTGGGATGATATTGCTGAATGTCGTCTTTACAAGATATTTTGATATGATTCTGTAGTTAGGTTCAGCTCTCGTGTCATTGATGGGATTGGGCCAGCTGTTTTTTTTTTAATTTTGTTAGCATAAACTTTCAGCTTGTCAACAATAATTTAATTCATACAGGATTTTATGTTTTAATTAAATGTGCAAGTGAAACTGGACGAAATTCAGCACTGAATCAAGATGTCTAGATGGCAATTCATTTTCCTAACCTAAATTAATTTGAGTTTGACATAAAACACAACACAATTCATGTACAGAATAATCAAATTATGGGTGAGTGATTGTGTTACATCTATGTACATCATTATGTAGGTATTCAGAACCCCTCTTCCACATTTGACAGCCTTTCATGGTAATTATGGTAATAATGCGCCAAGATTACGCGAAAACAGCGGGTCAATACACAACAGACGTCTTTTTGTTGTGAAATAGAAAACATGCTTTATGTCTTATAAAAAATTGAATTGTTTTTTTAGTTTTTTTTTATATTTTTTCCGTCGATAAAATTAAGCTTAGTTTCCCCCATTTCAATATGTGCACATGAAGACTCACACTGTATAGCAATCCAATAGCTTTTCTTTTGAACCCAAAGGTTGTCTGGTAGATAAGGTCTTACGGCATGAATTCCGGCTTATACCAGATAAGTGTAAAATAACACAACATAATACATGTTTATATAAATGTTATTAACATTATGTTTAAGTCCCATGTAATAGGGGGCGAGCCTACTTCCATCAACCGAGCACACATTCTGAATCCAGCTGTTACTGAGGAATGAAAAAACCTAATAATTATTTGCCCGACCTGGGAATAGAACCTTATCTAGAGTTTGCGACCACTAGACCAAATGCAATTTAAGTGTAAATAAACGACACAAACCAATCCCACCCAGGTTCAAATTGCTCATGCGAAAACAAATGCCGTTCCTGGTCCCTATTCAGATCAAGAATGCGGTCGTCTGCGAGGATCAGACGACTGGGCAGGTGTCGGTGTAGACGACCAAGCTGTTTGAAGATCAGGAGGAAAAAAACTTTTTACAAAAAAAAAACATCCGACTTCCAAAAAAAACACTACAAAGTGAAAAATAACTTTAATTTCGGAAGTCGGTGTCTTTGGATCTGTATTTTAGTTTTTTGCCACCGACTTCCGAAATTAAAGTTATTTTTCACTTTGTAGTGTTTTTTTTGGAAGTCGGTTGTTTTTTTTTTTCTCACTTTTTAGTGGGTCAGTTTGTAATTTATCTAATTTACAATAGCCTAATGTCAAATGCTCATCACCTTTTACAAAATATTGCTTTTTCCGATGCAGGGGCGTTAAATGTTCAGGAGTTCTCCTGGTAAGAACCAGGAGAACTGATGGTGACTTCACCATATGCATTTTGACGAGCATAAATTGCTTAGCAACCATATTACAGTGCCTAATCGAATCCCAACGGTGAAATACTTATTATTAAGAAGTTTCGGTAGCCATCTGTGGTCTTCATCATCAGTTCCACTTCACCAAATGGTACTTTTCGAGTGCAAATGCACGAGTTACTATAAAAAATACTCGTATAAAATGATCGCTATAGGTATGCCTATAAAATTTGAGGATTTCCCTCGATTTCCATGGGATCCCCTCATCAGATTCTGATTTGGTGGTAATGGGACCAGCTCAGGAGCATACCCTTCATACAAAAAAATAATTTTCAAAATTCGTCCACAATTGACGGAGTAATCGGTGAACATACATAAAAAAAAAAAAAAACATACAGCCGAACACATAACCTCCTCCTTTTTGGAAGTCGGTTAAAAATGGGAATGTGAGTTCCGGTGTCTTTGATAAAATTACAACTACATTTTACACGCGGCTGAGCTACCGTGTATGTATACGTTACTCCGTTGCCGCGTAAAAGAAGGACAAACCAACAAATATACCGTTTCGCTTTTAAAATGATTACAAGATATTTATTTCGAAACGCTGTTGTTCTCTGAATATTTCGAAAATATTACAACCTTTCTCTTCCTTCTTCGACTGCATCGATGGTAGGTACAGTGATTGCAAATGCACGACTCAGCTTTCGATCCTTGAGTCGTGGAAAGTGTAATATTGTATTAAAATTTATATTAGGATATTCTTATTAGCATTCTGGTGGATTTGACAATAGGCTCGCTTCCTGTAAAATGGGACTTACTAAATTTCAGGCAAAATATGTGTGTACTATACACTCCTTACTCTTTGTACAAGCGTTAAATAATGTTAGTTATCGCAATAACACGTCAAGTATTCTTTTAAAACAATCTCAGTTATTTACAGAAATGTCAATGTGCGACGACTCACAAATTTAATTGCTCAGTAACATCGTCAACAAAGGACGAGTCTCCGCCACAGAGTACTTTATACTATACTGAAAGTACTTTATACTACGAGTATACTGAAATAGAGACCAATCTTGTTCCGTGGAACGGGTCATTCGCATTCGTGAAGAAACTAGCGCCATCTAATATTTATGGTTAGAACTACATACCGATAGGATACCGGTGTGGCTATAGCTACGTATATATAGTATAGTATGTACTCCGTGGTAGGTATAGGTATATTTAATTTTCTGTAGAATACCGTGTTCATTTCAAGGATTGATAAATGAAATACAATTTAGCTAATCATGTTTTTATTATTAAGTACCTAAGTAATTATTATCCTATGAGATACATGACATAAGTATTGGATTATGTACTGGCTAGAGGAGTGGATATTTCGAAAATTACAATTTTGTTGCAGTTTTAGTAGACACATAGCAAAATTAGACACGAAACTCATTTTCGCTATTGCTAGTATTAGTAAAGTATTAAATTGTATGGCCAAATTAATATTCAAGTATAAGTGGAAAGCGGACTGGACAAGCTCAAATCGCGTAAATAATTTGATGTTCCATAAAAAAAGGTAATATTACTCTCAACAATGTATTTACGAGTTTATGCCATAAATGTTATAGACTAACATTATATTATAAATTCAGCTAGTTTCATGCGGCCATACGTTTCATTGTGTGGAACAAATCCATTTATGACAAATTATGCTATTATGTGCTAGTATTTGACAAATTTACTAGAAAAAAAGCGTAGCCTGGCCTGGGCTCAGTTGTCTCCATATCTAATATTAAAAAAAAGCGTAGCCTGGCCTGGGCTCAGTTGTCTCCATATCTAATATTAACCTATATTTTGTGCTCCTACTACTAGCACTAAATAGCACAATAAACAGATTTCCAGCTGATAATATTTTGTATACTTTCATATCGCATACCTATTGGCTATGTGTGTTACGAAATTAGGCTGCTGAACTGTGAAAAACGATAAAGTTATTCAAATTGTATTATTCTCAAAAATATGGGAACTATTTTATAGTTTTTTCCAGTTCTATACACAATTGAGCCATCTACAGCATGTACAGAAGCTGAGGACGATCCATACACCTATAGGAAAATTGCTTATTAAAATGGATTTGAGCAACTTATCGGAAGGAAAATTACATCTTAACTTTAACTTTAGATTCCAGTACAACATTCTAGACTCCCCCCCAAACGTTGAAATTTGACATGGGGTATTTATTAAATTTGCAGTAAGTTATAGATATTATTTAAAATATTTATTGCTATGTAGGTATATCTACCAGTCAGGTTTAAATAAAAATAAAAAATAACATTTATTTTTTTACACAAACTGCATGTAAATAAATATTAAAAGTAAACTTTAACAAAAACCGACGTGAAATTTCAACGCTGAGGAAGGAGTTCTAGAGTTTTATATACTGAATTAAAGGTATAATACATAATTTAAAGTAACATTTACATTTTCCTTTTAAAACATTTACTGTGATATTTTTTTGCTTTCATTTGTACTTTTATCTTCTTCATCATCAACTTGTCTCCTCCCAGATAAATTTTTATTTATTACTTTGCAATAATTAAAATTCATAAATCTAATCACAGTAATTATTAAGTAATCTATCATTTTTTTTTTTATGGGTAACATATTTTAAAAATCAAAATTTACCAAGGTCAATATAGACATTTTAATAATATCGTTTAAATATTGAGCTTCTAAGTTTTCTTTCAGAATGTGATTAATGATGTCTTGGAAATTGGATATAAGTTTGATTAAATTTTTACTGGGAGTACAAAGCCATCGTCGACCTGCATATTCCCTGTACCTTATGTATTCTATTTCATCTTCGTCTGTGAAATCATTTTTGCAGACAGTACAATTTTTGAAAACCTTTGTTTTTGTTTTTTTCAAAAAATATCCGCTGACGTACTGTAGAGGTGCCAGAATTCTAGGGTCTTTTTCTTTAATTTCTATATTTTCAAAATTAATTTCTAAAATTTATATACAGGGTGGAATTTTGTAATGCCACCTGGAGGGAAAGTACTCTTAATACTGCAGATAGAAAATTTTACTCAAATGAAACATTCCTTTATTTTTGAATAGAAAGCAAACTGCATTCAAAGATTTTCGAAAATTCTCTTCTCCCACACCCGGGAATCGAACCGGCTAAAATCTGAAAAATTATACCCTGTACTTTTATTACATCGATCGTTAGGGTCAATTATAAGGATGAAATCTCTCTAACAAACATGATAAATTAAATGAAAGGAAAACCAAGAAATCTGAAGTTACAAATTCAATGAGTCTAGTTAAAGCTCTTTAACTAACATCCATCTTTTGTAATGCAGACTCCTTTGCGACATACTCGTAGCTGCGTGTATGAGGTAATTTAAATATGGAATGTTAAATTAAAATTTGAAAATTAGATTGTCATAGTTGTTATTCACATTTGATTGTTTTTACAACTCATTTCACATTTTGTCTCACGGTGAAAATGGTTTATCAAGAACAGTTTGATTTAATGGAAGCTTATTTTTTAAATAACAAAAACGTGAATCTAGCTCTGCGGTGGTATGGAGAGAGATATCAAGACCGACAGGCACCAACTCGGTTCGTATTGAAAAGAATGGTAGAAAATTTAAAGAATACGGGTGGTTTCAAGAAGAGACGGCAAACTATTCAGCAAAACTATTTCGATTTTGAACTAGATGTTTTAACATACTTTGAATCATTTCCAAAGGCTTCAAGTAGAGATGCTGCAGATGAATTAGGAACAACCCACACTCGCGTACTTAAAGTGCTGAAAAAGTATAAGTATAAATGCTATCGTGAAGGTCGGTTGGTGCAAAAATTGCATATTGGGGATCGTGACAGACGATTACAATTTTGTGAAAACATGCTTGGAGAAATTGACCGAAACCCTAATTTTTTGAGTAACATTGTATGGTCTGACGAAACCAACTTCAGCAATAATGGCATGTACAATCGCCGCAATAACCATTATTGGTCTCGAGTGAATCCTGTTCGTGTTCATGAAACTAACAATCAAGTAAGATTTTCTTTCAACGTTTGGTGCGGAATTATGAGAAATAATGTAGTGTTAGTCCACGTGTACGAAGGTCATTTAAACACTGTCAAGTATATTGAAATACTGGATCTCTTAAGAAACGAGTTAAATGGTTTCCCCGAGGAAGATCGAAACCAAATAATTCTACAGCAAGATGGTGCTCCAGCACATAACAGCAGAATCCCTACTGCCTACATTAATAACCATTTTAATACCTGGAGGCCTGCGAGATCGCCAGATCTCACCCCATTAGATTTTTTTGTGGGGATATGTAAAAAATCAAATTTACATGAAATCTTATGCGAATGACAACGAGTTGAGAGTTGAAGTTCAGAATACGATTTATAATATTCACCACAACACTTTATTAAAGGTTACTAGAAATGAAAACGTTAAAAGAATAAATTTGTGTATCCAAGAGAATGGAGCCCATTTCGAGCAACTAATTAGTTAGTTTACCATTTTTTGTAAATAATTAAATTAATTTAAGATTTCCTGGTTTTCCTTTAATTTAATTCATCATGTTTGTTAGAGAGATTTCATCCTTATAATTGACCCTAACGATCGATGCAATAAAAGTACAGGGTATAATTTTTTCAGATTTTAGCCGGTTCGATTCCCGGGTGTGGGAGAAGAGAATTTTCGAAAATCTTTGAATGCAGTTTGCTTTCTATTCAAAAATAAAGGAATGTTTCCTTTGAGTAAAACTTTCTATCTGCAGTATTAAGAGTACTTTCCCTCCAGGTGGCATTACAAAATTCCACCCTGTATATATAATATTTTCTAGGTCAATTGTACAGGTCGACGTGGTTTCAGTATTTTCGTTGAGCACAAAGGAGCATAAAGCATCACAAAAGTCATTTTCACAATTTTTGCCTTGGGTGTGGACACTGTTTAAATTATTTATGAGTAGAGTGGTAAAAGCAGACTCAAATCGGTCGCATGTCGGGTTAACGTTGCGGCACCCGTGACTTCTAGCCGCTCCAAAGAAGTTCTTTATGGGATCTTGGTTAAGGTGCTGCAACCAGACTGATGTTACCCCATATTCTTTTCGTAATATATGAAGTAAATCTTTTATTCCCTCCAGTGTCCACACCCAATTTTTTAAGGTAGGAACTGTTTCGACCCTGCCAGCAGAAGTCACAAACTCCATGGAGTTAAAAACCTTTTTTGCTTCTGCCCATATATTTTTATGGGCAGACGTTGACGTAGCTGGGCCAAGTAGTGGCTTAGCATTTTTATTTTTATTATGACTTCCATTGACAGAGTCAAAGACGTTGTCCATAAATAATAATAGATCTGCGGTTTCCCTGCATTCTGCGGGTAGAATTCCTTTATCTGAAAAAATAAATAATACTGTTTTAATTCATTCATTGAATTGTCAGTACGATTGTAAAACTTTATAGGGCAGCAAATCGGAAGTTTCGGTAATTATGTGTTACGTTTGGGGAGCTAGTAAACATTTGTACATTAAATGAGAATTTCAAGAAAAAGGAAAAAAGCGCTAAATATAAATTACCTGCTAGGTATCCCTTAATGGATGCCACAGTGCGACTAAACACCTGAGATGCACATTTAACTTTCATTTTGTTTAGTTTTTCAGGATTTAAGTGGTATTCTGTTAGCTTTGGTATCAGTCTTATGCCTTTATAGCCAGGGTTTTCTTTAAGGAGTTGCAATAAATGAGACCATTTGGCAGTTTTGGTCATGCCATCTTTTTAAAAAATCAAATTTTTTGTTACTAAATTGTTCCTCATACCCTTGAGAAGGTGTGGGGGGTCATAAAGGGGAAAGATTTCTTTATCATTTATTAATATAATATTTTCTTTTGGAGTTTCCCCTCTTCGTAAGTAGACCCCCCTGGTCTCATTATTTTATTAACAAACGTATCGCCTGACGATTGTTTGACCCTTGGTCACAGACTGATGCTACCACTATAAACCCTGCTTGTTGCACCTCATTAATTACATTTTTTTATCTGTTTGGCCAACTCTGGCCCTTTTGTGGCACTTGCTGAAAATGTGTAAAAAATGGCTTGTTTGAAGTTTTTAATGGCATGTATTTAATGCGGCAACTAAGTAAAATGAATATAGGTTTTTAAAAAAAATGGAGTGGGTACCATATATAATGGGTTGGCAGCTAATAAGGAGTATCGTAATAAGTAATAGGTAGCATATTAATATATCAGTTTTTAGCTTTATTTTAATTTAAACTTGCATCGAATTTTTGTTTTGGTAACTGAATTTACCAACAATAGAGGGGATCTGGCGCTCGGCGGCCGCTGCCGCGGTACGCTCGCTTCGCTCGCTCGCCTTCGCTTGTTAATGGTTACTGTTCTAACCTAACCTAACCCAAATGATTCAATAACAGTAGATGACTTTGCAGCGATTAAGAAATAATATTTAATCGCTGCCATGTTATTTTTTTTTGCAGCAAATAATTAGTCGCCCTTTAAGTTGTAAGTCGCCTCGAAAATTATATTCCGTTTTTAATTAAACCACGCACCATGAAGACTTGGGCATGGTCAGCAAATTCTGGTTGCCTTTGCTGCCCATTATCAACAACCCCTGTAATTTTATCCTTTTTTTTCATTATATGTTATTTGAGCTTTTAATGATACTTCGTCAAACAACAATATTTATTTATTTATTTATTGAGCAAGGCACACCAACGACACATTTACGGCTATATTAACAGTAGGTAATTACGGGTCTTCAGTTCTGTGCAAATACGTCACTTACAGGCATGCACAACATTCTTATTACGTAATTAAAAGATGAATAACTATTCAATACATTTTAAATATTACAATATTAGCAACAAAATTTGATACTTAATAAAATAACCAAAAAAATAATTTTAAAATAATTAAATTAAATTACAAACAATACATTTCATCACATTACAAGAGAGCAATACAACCATACAAATCACAATAAAATATTTACACATACGGCAACAAAATTATACATGGATTAAGACAAAACAAAATGACGACTTAAGCTAAAATACCCAATAGGAAAAAAAAACGAAAATCAATTTATAAATATAATTTAAACTAAACTCAATGAAATTATTATTAAGGTTTATAACATTATTAAACTAAAATTAAACAACACAATTAAATTAAAATTACATTACTATTAAATTAAATTAGCACAAGTGTTAGTTAGCACCTGATTACAAGTCAATTTGAATAATTTTAGATTTAAATATTGGCAGTCTATCAAAGAAAATATCGATATTGCTGTCAGATGAACAGGCTCTGTTGTAAAAGGTCAACATTCGGTTTAGGGGAGCATGCTGGCCCAGGTTTGTGCGACACGGTTTGGTGGCAAACGTCCTAGTGGTACGCTTGGACCGGAGGTGAGAATGACGAGGTACGTCTAGGTTAATTTTGTTAAGGAGATCTGGAGTTGATGTTATCCCGTTTACTATTTTATAAAGAGTTGACAGATCATTCAGAACCCTTCGGCGCTTCAATGTGTCTACTTTGAAGTAGTTAAGCCGTTCTGCGTAATCAGCTCTATATGGACATTTGTGGTCCTTAAACCGCAAACACCTCGTCATCTTCTTTTGAACGCGCTCAATTCTGTCTATATGTATGTTATAGGTCGGACTCCAGACGGGAGATGCATATTCTAAGAGGCTGCGCACAAAGGTGTTATAAAGCACTTTCAACGCCAAGGTTCCCTTAAATTCTCTGCCAATTCTGTTGATAAACCCAACCGTATTCATAGATTTTTTGATGATATTATTGATGTGTGTGGTAAATGAGAGATCGCTGCTTAGTACTACACCTAGATCCCGTATGTTTTTTACTTGTTGCAGTGACGTCCCGTTGAGGGAGTACATTGATGGTATGGGATGCTTTTTCCGCGTAAATGTTATATGATAAGATTTGCTGGCATTAAGAACCATCCCATTCACCACACACCAGCTCTGTATTGAGTTCAGATCAGATTGAAGTAGAGCAATATCTTCTTGAGTTTTTATTTGACGATAGATTTTAAGATCATCGGCAAACAAAGAACATTGGCTATGTTTGATGCAGTTTATGATGTCATTAATGAAACAAACAAAAAGAATTGGCCCGGTATGCGATCCTTGGGGCACACCAGAGGTTGCGATATACTCCGGAGATTGATAGCCGTTTACCACAACTGTTTGTGTTCGCCCGCATAGATACGATCTGAACCACTCCAGCAGAGGCCCATGTATGCCAAAACCATGCAGTTTCAGCAGCAGGATTTCATGGTCGACCTTATCAAAAGCGCTGCTGAAGTCGGTATACAGAGCATCGATCTGTTGGCCAGAGTCAACACTCATACAGATTTCGTCAAGGTATGATACCAAATTGGTGACAGTGGATTTGTTGCTGCAGAAACCATGCTGTTGAGCGAAGAGTTGTGTTTTACATGTGATGTTAATATAGGGCAAGTCATTGATTCAAAAAGTTTTGAGAATATGGACAAGATAGAGATTGGTCGATAATTTTTAGCATCGGCGGGATCACCTTTTTTGAATATCGGAACTACGTTAGCTTTTTTCCATTCCGTGGGAAATATAGATGTTTCGAGCGATTTATTAAAAATGAAGGTAAGGGGATACGCCAAATTACGAGCACATTTTTTAATGAAAAGCGGCGGCAACCCGTCTGGACCAGCGCCCTTGGTTACATCAATCCTGCTTAGTGCTTTAAAAACTTCCCTCTCGGTAAAAGCAATTTTATTGAGTACAAATTGCGGAAATGATAGGTCATTTGGTGCTGCTCCAGTATTTCTGCTAGCAACAGAAAACGTAGATGAGAATTGAGTCGCAAAAAGTTTGCAAATTTCATCGCCTGTCGTAGCTTTTGTTTCGTTTAATGTAATTTCGGAAGGTATAGAGCTAGATTTCGAATGTTTGGTCTTAACGAAAGACCAGAATGCTTTGGGATTTGACTGGATGTTTTTCTCCACAGAGTGGACATATTTTCTGTAACAACTCTTAATAATCGACCGTGCCCTCTCATCAAGCGTTCTGTACTCAATATCATCACGCGGATTACCGTATTTTTTTAAACGTTGTCTTAGCTTTTCTTTTTCATTGAGGACTCTTACTAAGGTTTTGGAATACCATGGATGAAAGTTTTTACTTACATACTTAATTTTAGGAATATTCTCATTAATAATTGTTTGCACGAGTTTATATAGCACCTCAATCATAAGATTAACATTTGCGCATGGCTCCAGTTGCTCTTTCCAATTTAATTCTCTAAAATTTTCATTAACTAGTACATAATCAGCCACCTTAAAATTGAATCTGGCTTGTTTTACATGTTTAAGTGGCACGTACGCTTTTAAAATAAAATCAATTTCTAAAGGGGGGCGGTGTCAGTCTTCTTTACAGATAGGTGAAACAGACCTTCTGACCATTGCATTTCGTATGTTTGAAAACACCAAGTATAATGTTCTATTATTCGTGTTTTTAATAACATTGTATTGAGACAGACTGTTTAGAGACATAAAATCTACAAGAGAGTATCCTAGGTTATTACTATAGTTCGATGGAATAGTAGAAGTTACATAAGAGTGACTCGGGTCCTGACTCCATTCGACGAAGCCGAGGTTAAAATCTCCGACTACTATAATTTCCTCGCCAGTAGTTTCATTAACACTTGTGACCGAACTGAGAAACTTGTCTAGGTGTTGCTGTGTCACAGGGGGTGGCAAATAGATAGCACAAATGTTTATTGTCTTCCCCTCATTTATCTTTACACGTACCCAGAGGTCTTCTGCAGTAGTTTCCCACTGACAAGCCCGCCCGGAATCATATGCCTTGGACACAGCAATAAGAACGCCACCTCCTTCTTTACCTTTAAGTGTGCTGGAAGCCCTATATCTTCTATAAATACTATAGTGGGCATTAAATAGCTCTCCGTCTTTGATGTTATCATTGAGCCATGTCTCGGTCACCACAATCATGTCATAATTATTGATATTCACTGCAATATTGATATCACTCAATTTTGTCCGCATTCCACGGAGATTCTGATAGTAGACAGTGAATTTTAACGATTTACTCACGGGTTTTCCGCTCTTGGGTTTTTAAGTACTTACATTAGAGAGGCAGCATGCAGGCTCTTTATCTGTACAGCGCGTGCTCCATCTTCCTTACGGACTAATACGCGGCCATCGCGGACCCAAACATATTTATAGCTCTTCTCACGCGCCATTTTCCTAGCTTCTGCATGTATGGCTTTATTCAGGGGTGACAGATGTTCGGAGACAAAGACGGGCTGTTTGGGGCCACCGTAGCCCAAGTGACTTGAACTAAGTTTATCTGAAATATGAGCACGGTTGAATTTCGTGACCGATGCTAAAACTTCATCACGTTTTCTTGTATTTTTCAGTTTGACGATAATTGATCGCGGACGGCTACTCTGCAAGTCGAGTTTTTTGACACGAGTTATTGAAGAAACGTCATCAGCTTCTATAGTGCATGAAACAGTTTTCCCTAGTTGAACTACCGTGCTTAATAGGTTTTCGGCTTGATTTTCAGGAATTCCATTTATCTCTAAGTTATCCTGACGAGAATGTTGTTCTACAACAAAATATGCACAATCTTTGTGAAATTTTAATTTTTTTAGCCTTCTTTTTTAATTGCAGAAATATATTTTTATTTAGCCCAGGTCGAAGATTGCATTTTTGTATGACTTTTGCGAGTGTCTGATTTGCGGGAAGTATAAATATTTTTCTTAAAAATCTATATGCCTTTGGACTCTGCTTCATAATCGATAATGCTGCAATTTTTTCGTGTAGCGTGAATCGTCGTCCTTTATCCTTTTTTTTTGTCTTCTCGCCACTGTACTCGCATTAATAGTTTTGCAGTGCTTGAGCAATTCTGAAGCACATCTAGTACTGCAGGATTGGCAACAAATTTTTTTGCTGCCTTTATTTCTACCGTCTGCTTTTTAACTTTATTTTTTAACTTATTTATTCTTCTTTTGGCAGCCATTATTTTCAGCTGTAGATTTCTTTCTGCCCTGGAGAGCTTAACCGTCCTAGCAGATATTTTCCTGCCTGAAAAGTAGAAAATGAAATGATTTTGTATGTAAAGTAAATCTGTTTTAAATAAGTTTTGCTTGAGAATAGCCATAATATGAACACAGTGTAAACAGATAAAAAAAAAAAGATAATAAAAGTTTATTCAGGTAAAAAGGTAAAATACTAAATACAACACATAGACATACAGTTGTCACATTATTCATATAACAACTGTCATAATTTTATGTACAACTAGCTGCTGCCTGCGGCATCGCCCGCGTGGCTTTTTCTAGATATACAAAGTAGGTAGCCTAACTTACTCCTTACAACATCAGTTATCTGCTAGGAGATAAGCCAGAACAAATATACAAACAAAAAGTTTACAACAACAAGACACTTAATTTATTTGAAAAGATCTATTACAAATAAATAAAATTTAAGTGTCTGTTTGTAAAAGAATTCAAGTTGTTTGTAAAAGTAAATCTCCGGAAAGTTACACTATTACGGAGTGACATAGGACACATTTTATGCCAGAAAAATTAACGGTCCTGTGATAGATAATTGTGAAGATTATGTATCATCAAACTTATTTTATATATACATGAAAACAAAACTTACCTAAATTTTGTTTAGTACTTTGAGAAGTAGAAGCCGACCCCAACATAGTTGGGAAAAGGCTAGGCAGATGATGAATTTGAGAAGTAGAAGGTGGCACTTGCTCACATACTACTGTTTCCGGATCTGAAATATTAACAAATCAACGCTAGTCAAGTGTATGTAGGTCATGCAATAACATTAGGTATAACTATTTGTAGTATAAAGTATTTAAATCACTGACTATTGGCTAGAAACACAAATATCATCAGACTAATAATGTTCCCACAACTAGCTAGGCCTCGTCTTTGTTAGAAGGAGCACCCTAGTAATCAATCATGCAGATCCAGTTCTGATTGGTGGATGTTGTGTCTTTGAAACTCATGACTTGTTGTAAGTCGTAATACATTACAAAATTGAAAGGATCCAATGAAAGAATAATAAAGTTCTTTGAAATACAAAAGTTTGTGAATTATGTGCTACTTCTAAAGTAATGGATTATGACGTAATTTATGGGGTAGGTATTTATTCCGTGAAACAGACACGTGTGTAACTTTGTTTTATACTATTAAGGGCTGATTTTTACCAAAGTCAGATAACTTTTACTTAACCGTGGAATTAAATTGACATCTTGACAGTTTTTCTATGGAAAAATTCAAAATTTATTTCCAGCATAAGACTAGGTTTATAGTAGGTATAAAAGTTTGGCCAAATTCGCCCTTAGTGATAAAGCCAGCTATGTAACCCTAAAAATATAGACACAAACATAAAATAATTATTATATTTAGTGCTAAATAGTACTTACCAATATTTTCTTTTTGCATTGTATTTTCTACAATGCTTGTAGATATGTAGAGTAACTGCTGATGTGATTCAGGAGCTAAAACAAAATATATACAAATATAAGTAATGCCTCATGGTAAAAAAGTTCAATCTGTAATCAGTAAGATTATTACATTTCTTCAAATATTCAATTGCAAACCTGCCAAGTGCAAGTCGGACTTGTGCACTAAGGGCTCTATTCCACCAAAACTATTACTCTTTACCTAATTTTATATACTATGATAGAGGCCATCGTGACACATATTCTGATATGGAACTCTAGAAGAATAATATAAAAATCATAATATAATACCTGTAGAAGTTGATGGAATTGGCTGATTTAACCAAAATATTTTGGAGTGTAAAAACCGAGTGCTACCTTATTTTTGGTTATTTTATGATACTCATAAATTACCTATTACGTTTTCGTTAAATTATAATTGAGATGAAAATTTATAAAATTGTTCATTAAGAAATATCTATCAAAATATGCAGAATTTAAATGATTATTATTGGTTTGGTAGGTCCTGCAAATTAGTATCGTGCTTAAACCTAATTATTAGTTTTATTTTTCTCCTAAAATTCTTTGAAGTTTATTACATGCCTTTAGCTTTTCTCAAAAGAAAAAGCAATATTTCTCTACGATGCACACTGGCTTAAAATTTGACATGGTCATAAAATCTTATGACTTATATAATAAAACTTGCGCCCCGTGGAGCAATTTACTTTATGGATGAGTAATTATATAAATTTACATGAAGAAATAATGAAGCAGGTAATTTTACACGTTATTTTACCTTCTAAATTATTTCTCGCCTGTTTTATTTGCGAGAGCAAAGTTAGACGGTTTATGGTATGGTATAGGTCCAATTATATCAATAATTGGACCAATGTTTCGAATGTTAACTTTTACTTTTAATTGTCATTATTTTTAACAAATGCTTATCTCATATTATTATTGTGTTAATTTTTTCGCAAATGGTACGAAAAGTAGAGTATTTTCCTCGGTGATAAAGCTGTCTTAGTCTTGGGTGAACTTATCCCTCGCTACACTCAGGAGTAAACCTCGAGTCCTTCGTTACGCTCGCGATTTAAATCGTCATCCGCGATAGAAGACACTGCTTTATCCCCTTGGTTAATAATCTACTATTTTTGCGTTTAAATTGTACGCGTGTTCTTTTGTTCGTCTTTTAGTTTTGTGACGTACGAATTTTGACGTAGCGTTGGAAGGCCTCCTACAAAGTGCACCGATGACTTGTGAAGGCCGTAGGTATCCGCTGGATGCGGGAAGCACAGAACCGGTTGAAGTGGCGGTGCTTGGGGGAGGCCTATGTCCAGCTGTGGACGTCTTTCGCCTGAAATGATGAAATGATGAATGAGTAGTACCAAGTTATAGAAAGTACCTACCACTTTTATATAATTGGCGCGTACCACATTTAATTGTTCCATTAAGACGAAAATCTCATTCCGTAGGTAGGTAGTTAGTAGCCTGGAGTCTGGAAGGTAAATAATTATGCGACTTATAACATAACTAGCTAGGGTATCCTGTAGGTCACGTCCATTCTAAGGCACGTGAACTTCTCTTCATGCAGTGTGAAATCACAAGCATAATTATGAGACTGGTAATTTAATGTAATGATGAGTTACATCTCATACCGTCTTTTACTAAGTGTTACTGCATAGACTTACATCCATATGTAGTTATTTGACCAGCTTTAGTTGCTCAAAGCTCAGAAAAAGTTGCCAGTAGCATTAGGTACTGACTCATCTATTACTAGTCTTGAGCACGTAATACAATCATGTGCCTGTAACTTGAATAGGTACTGTTGTACAAGCTACAGGCATAATAATGTAATTGCTTATACCCACTTGAACTCAGCTCAGTACTCAATTCTAGGTATATTTGATTAAATCTTATGATAGCTTATTTGACTTGTTTTTATTTTGGTCAACCAGCTGCCAAAATGTTAGGTCCCGCAGAATCTTGTAACACTATATTTTACTACTCATGTACAAACATATTTCCCATGCGGCACGCTTCTGTCAATATTTAATATTGCCTACACTTCTCATCAACTAGGGAACCCTAAACAAAGTAACAAGAACATTACCAACATGACGCAATATGAAGTTGGTTAATAGCGCTATTTGTGGTCGAAATGAACACGTTGCGAGATTGGGTTAGCGAATGAAATTTAATACGTGGTGAATCAAAGTGTGATTCGCTGAATTTACTGCTGCTGTTTTAAATGTGGGTTACCTATATTACGTTTTTTAGGGTTTTGTGGTTATGATATTTAATGATAATGACTAGGGGTGCAGGTGTACATTTTCACGGGTCGGGTTTTTGATGCCGTATGATGATAAGTGTAACCCAGATAGAATATTACCATAGAAATAAGATACTGCACAAAGAAACGGACAATTTTGGAGCTAATGATAAGCCTCCATTAATTTTTATAATCAAAGTTTTCTTTTACTATTGTAATACCAATATTATTTCACCTTGTTGGACCACATTTTTTTACAATTGATTCACATCAAACAATCAAGTGGATCGTTGCCCTATTGTTCATCTACCAAGGAAATGGATAGTTATTTAAAAACTTCATCAGTATCTTAAACGAAAAACAGTAGGAACCACGTTATATTTCCCTTCAAGGTTTTAAACTAAAACCAGGAACAAGCTCAGCAGTATTTCAAGCATTGCTAAGAAGTCTCAAAGTGAATGAATATAAATACGCCACAACACACCACAAATTTTTCAAAAACCAACCTTACGTCCCAAACAATAAAGATTACTGTGACTGCAATGATAACTTTGTCACTTATCTTAAAACACTTCTGAATGCAAATAAGCCGCAATCTGGATGCATTCAAGAAAAACTCGCGCAGAATTTTGTGTCAAAGATAGTGTTCAGTTTAAAGTAGACGAAGGAAGAGATTTAAGTACTCACTAACTTTGCTTACAAATTACTTTCATCGTCTTCTCTATGCAAGCGCTTTCCCTACATTGCATTCGAGGAAAAGATGCTGTGTGTGTATTTATGTGTGGAGAAGTTTTGAAAGTAGTAGAGCTCGCTGTACAAGAGTTTGTTCGGGGTAGGTTCAAGATGTGACGTAAGGGTGTGAGGTGTGTGATGGTACCATGATATATAATTTTGCCTTCGAGCAGTATTGCTCTTTTTAGATTTGGTAAAATAATACCTATCAATATACGAGGGTTTTCAACTTTGTCTCTGGTAAAAAATAAAGATTAATAGCCAAACAACGTTGTTTCCTTTGGGTTTGAAGGATATCTAGGTTTTTGACAATTTTCAACCTTATTACTTACTGGTAGAAATATACATAAACGTGATGTAATATCACTCATACGCTGAAGGCAAAAAAAGTAAATTAATAATAATCAAAAAACCCGACTGTGTAAAAAGTGAAATGTAAAAAACATGGAAACAAGATTTATATAACTTAATACTTTAAACAATCTCATGCAGTCGGAGGCAATAGGTCTTTGTTGTTAAATTTAAAAAGATGCTTCCGACTACTACTAAAGTTGTTACGAGGAAACGGATATATACCTACATACATACAGGTCAAACACATAACCCTCCTTTTTTGGCTTCGCCGAAATCGTGGAAAAATACGAGTATAAGAAAATCGGTACCGAAATCAAAAGCTTTGAAATTCGAAAAACAAGTAAATTCTCTAAACTTAAGAAATAGGCACTTTTTATTTTCCTTTCACCCCAAAATAACTCCAACAAAAATAATCTTATTTCCGAAACACCCTCACAAAATTAGTAATCATTTATAAGGGAAGTACCACTTAGCGTTCATACCATAAAACATAAGGAAATTCGATGTGATGTAAGTAAACAGACTGCCATTATGGGGGCTATTCCACACACCTGTTCCATGTAGATTTAAACTAGTCGACGGAGTTTTAAGTGGAATGGAAGCGATATCGGACGCTATGGCTGAAATACTAATTAAATTGATAATTGACCCCTTTCTGAATAATGTTTTAGGTCGTTTTTGGGATTTGTTTTAGTAATAAGTAGGAGGAGCTCGTGGCTAAGTAATAACATCTGCATGGGGCGACCTATTAGGTTAAGCTACGCTTACCGGGGTTGGTCCGTGGATGAAATCTCAAATTTGTGTGGTTCTTTCCTCAAAAGACCATTTCAGACACGGATCTACATGGTCCTCACATGATCTGACCAAGATTATGTCTGGACTTTAAAAGAGACTTTGACCCCTGAGTTTGTATCGCCATTTCTTCTCAGGGGTAGTCAGATAGGAAATGTCGACTACATCTTGCTTATTTTTAGAGTTCCGTACCTCAAAAGGAAAAAACGGAATCCTTATAGGATCACTTCGTTGTCCGTCTGTCTGTCTCTATGTCAGTCTGTCAAGACCCTTTTTCTCAGGAAAGCGTAAAGGTATCAAGTTAAAATTAATATCAAATACGTAGGTCTATGGTCCCTTGAAGCTCTAAAAAAATCAAGCTTCCAAGTCAACGCAATAAAAAAATACGGCGATATAAGCGACATTATTGCGACATATAATATTTCGATACTCGCAAATAAATCAATACCTATAGGGTACTTCCCGTTGACCTAGAATCATGAAATTTGGCAAGAAGCAAGGTCTTACAGCACAAGTATAGGAAAAAGTCCGAAAATTGTAAATTTGTAGTTTTATCACATAAAAAAAATTGCGAATATCTCGCACAGAAATCAAAACCTATAGGGTACTTTCCTTTGGCCTAGAATCATGAAATTTGGCGAGAGGCAAGGTCTTACAGCACAAGTAAAGGAAAAAGTCAGAAAATTGTAAATATGTAGTTTTATCACACACAAAAAAAATTGCGAATATCTCGCACATAAATCAAAACCAACAGGGTACTTCCCGTTGACCTAGAATCACGACATATGGCAAGAAGCAAGGTCTTACAGCACAATTAAAATAAAAAGTCGGAAAATTGTTAATTTGTAGTTTTATCACATAAAAAAACTTCTTTGCGATTACAAACTTTAATTTTCAGTTGGAAAATTGACCGTGGCGTATATCGATGTATGGGAGAACATGTTTTTCAAGTACAGTTGTTAAGTTTGTTTTAGGGATTAATTCATCCTAACTACGGAACCCTTCATTGTGCGTGGTCCGACATGCACTTGGCCGGTTTTTAATATGACGTGTAAAAGTGATTTCGATATTCTATTTACAGAATAAACGATTTCATTTGGATGGATGAACATCTTTACTTACCAAGACTCCTCCATACCTCGGAAAGCACGTTAATTCGTTGGTCCCGGCTGTCATTTGTGGATCTTTGATTGTCTTTAGGGGTTGTCAGAAGCCCAAAAGTCTGACAACCCATGACCAAGGGGTATCGTATTACCCAGTTACTGGGTTGTGGAGGTCAGATAAGCAGTCGCTACATGTAAAATGCTGGCATTCAGTTGCATCCGGTTAGACTGGAAGCCGACCTCAACATAGTTGGGAAAGCGCTATGCAGATTGTTTGATTGTTTTAATAAGTAAGAGTACGAATTTTATCATTTACAACTAATTCCAAACTGCTGCAACCAGCGTGCGTGAATGACCAGATCTATGAACGTAAATGAAGCAAAAGGAGTACGTATGTAAGGAGCGAAGCAGGTGGCTTTCTGCAGTTTCTGCCTACGCCCATGGAAAGAAGGCGTGAGTTTATGTATGTTAATAAGTAAGTAAGTAGGTTTGTAGTTTCGAGGAAATAGCCAAACTTATAATTATTTTAATAGCCATAGGTAGCACAAAAATGGCTAAAGGATTATCACAAAAGGATCATGCACCTAGTCTTTTCATATTATGATGAAACTGATAACAAAACAATCCAGCCTGATGAGGCTGAATATCAAAATGAGGTACTTACATCTGACATATACAACCCAATTCAATTATTCCAGTCTCTGGTTTTCAATTACGACTGTTTGACTTCTTTATTATATACAATATTTGGTATTGTTGTATTTAATAAAGAATGGTCACCAGCCCAAGCCGAAGCTAAGTTTAATTACGACTATCAGCAAACAATTATTTAGTAAGATTAATTAAATCTAGAGGTCTATGTATTTTGTTGAGGGTTGAAATGATAATGTCTCAACTTCATGAATAACAATTTTATGTATAAAATGAGACGGCCTTTACATTTACAATAGTCGACACACGCGCGATCGCGACTTTAAAGATCGACGTGTGTGCGCAACGCTGATTTCTGGCCGAATGGCGGTTGGGGGCACGCCACGCCCGCACGGCGCTGCCGCCGGCGCCCGCGTCACCCCCGCTTGTCCCTCTCGCTCTGGGCGCGTTCATGTTGAGCGTATTTACGCTCGTTCATCCTCCGCGCCGATGAAATCTTCTTTCAACTCTTCTTGATCAGCCACGGGTAGGAGCCACATTTTATTGACTGCCCGTTTTACGGTGCCGGTAGTAGTGTAGATTTCCGCACCTCTAAAGATCCCGTCTGCTCCGGGGTGTAATTTGGTGACTTGGCCCAAACGCCAGTGAAGCGGTTTCCTCTTTTAGCATAATAAGGTCTCCGACATTGATTGATGCATGATCCGAGATCACTTCCTCCATTTTGCTCGGTCTCCCAGAACCGCTGTCGTATTTGTTCGATAAGCAGGCACCTGGTCTAGACGTTTTCACAGGTAGTGAACGTACTGACATCAGCGGGCGTCCGATTAGGAAGTGCCCAGGAGTTAGTGGATTGGTTCCAATGGGTTTAATGACAGGGGGGAAAGAGGTCGGGAGTTTACGATTGCTTCTGTTTGAGTGAAGAGCGTCGCTAACTCTTCAAACGTGATTGAGGCATTGCCAGCTAAATTCGTTTCAAAATTTCGTTTTAAATGAAATTTCGTGGATTTAACGCCGGCTTCCCAAATTCCACCAAAATGTGGAGAGTATCCTGGAATAAAATTTAATTGAAAAGTATGCTGCATAATCTGAGACTGTCTGAACACTGGACTGTCCAACCCTACCCAACTCATTGTTAGCGCCAAAAAAGTTATTTCCATTGTCGCAGTATAAGGCGTAGGGCTTGCCGCTACGCGACACGAACCTGCACATATGCAAATATGATATGAAGGCGTCAGTGGTAAGATCGCGTACAACATCCAAATGTAGGGCTTTAGTAACGAAACCAACGAATACACATAAGTAAGCTTTGGTGATATGAGTACAGCAAATTCAATCCCAGAAGAATTAAAAGGATAATCTGGGTTGACTCTTACACTCGGCAAGTCGGCCATTAAAGGTTGAGCAGTCTGACGTTTCATTCGAGACAAAGACAAAGACATTTATTCGTAGGATATGGTAGGTACAGAGTTGGACAATTGAGTTATGTTCAGGACACATCCACCGCTACAAGCGGCATACGAATATTAAATATTGCACATGGGCATAAAACCTAACTTACCTATACAATTACTACTTTTACTCTATTTTACAAAACAAAACACTTAGACTATAGACACAAAGATACATATAAACTCTACTAAACAATATAAAAAACACAACAACAACTTTTTTAATAAAAAAAAAAAATTGACTCGGTTGCGTACAAATATCTCGTGAAATCGGTCCACATATATATTTGTTTGACATTGCATGGTACAGATTGTAATACTTTCTCACTAACTTGAGCCGCTAACAGAGCCAAACAGAGCTCTAAATATGGGATTGTGAGCTCCTTAATGGGAGAAACTCTAGTTTTCGCACATAGTAACCTTACTGTAATATTCTGCAAGCAGAATTTAATGTTTCGGCGACCTTTAAATATATATGTTTTAATTCCTCTTCAGTGCACACTCTTCCTGCACCTGTGAAGTTCTTATTGAACGTATAACCGGCGCGTTTGAAATAATGAGAGAAGAAATGCGACAACGTACAACGACCGTTGAAATAAGAAACAGATGTCGAGCATGCATACGAAATGTAGGTCATTTCGAACAAAATTTGTAACTTTAGTTAATAAAAACATAATAACCTTAATAAGGCTTTTCTTAACCCCGACTCTTCTAACTAGTATTTTGACTACATAATGAATTGTTTTCTATGACTAGCATACCGTCAGAAAGGGTATAAGCTAAAGAACTTTTTAAAATAAAACTAAGTTCAAAATGGCTGTTAGTTTTTTAATACTGAATTTAGAAGTTGTAATTTTTCACACATTTATTACACACTTCGATCCACACCCTTAACACCACCATTAGCTGTCTCTAAGACATTTGCTCGATTATCTAAAAAAAATACAAATTCTTCAAGAGACGGCAGGGTGTGTTAAATGACCTTGTGTTCGTCCTATTTGCTTTTAGTTCTGAGATACCTTAGCAGAGACTAAGAATATAACTAATGGATCCCAGTTATTCTTATTATATATATATACCAAAGATTCTTTTTGGATCGGATTTATGGTAACTTATGCCTGCAAGTGATTACTTATAAGGATATTTTTGTTATTGAATCTATCATATAAAGACTTCATGATATTTGATAGTTCGCTGCAGTAAGTTTAAGGACCTCACGACATTACAAGCGCTACCTACTAATGAATTTCTTAAAATTAATGAAACTTGTTTATTAATGGTATGGACTCATTGTTATTAATTAAAGAGTCAAATGTGTCTCTGTACTCTAGCTATTTAGAATAGTTCCCATCAAACGTCGGCTTTATGGTTGGTAATTTAACCGAATTGTTCATTTTGCTACAACTGGAATGTACAGATTAACAATTTTCTTTACTACTTGATGAACTTATACTTATTAATTCTTGTGTTAAAGATATCATGGCGGAGAAATCCCCTTCTGTAGAATCTCGCTCTAATATTTGTTCATCGATATTATGACCAATCTCCTCTATCTCAGATTGAATTGTGTCGAATTTTGACATTAAATCTTGCAGCTGTGTGAGTCGCAAAGACAGCTCCCTCACTTCTAACTGACTAAGACTAGAGGCTTTTTCAATTTGGTATTTACTAATATTTTTTTTTAATCCTGTTAATCTGCTACGTATACCACCACGTCTGCGAATTAATGTTTTCAAATTGTCGTTACCCTCCACATTAGGAGAGGTAACCGTATCGTCCGTCATGTTGAGTGGAATTTAAAGAAACACTACCAAATAACAGACGCAAACAATGAGTAGGGTAAACTTTGCAGATAGTAGGTAACTACATAATTACCTACTTAAATAAAATGTGCATTCCCACCGGTTATACAATCCAGCAAACAAAACAGCTCAAACCACACTGCTGCCAGAACCCGCCACCCGCTGCCGCCGAACTCGCCTACAGCACGTGGCAGCAACAGCAGCGCGCGTCAGACGCAGTGAAAAACGAAATACAAAGTACTAGATCGCGCAGGCCGTACAAGCGGATCAGGAAGCGCTGGAATGTTCGGTAAATGTCGTTTAGTATAATGCAACACTAGGACTACACGCCTACGAAAATGTATTATTATTCGTAGGTATTTAGGACACCCAGGCTAAATTAAAGAGACTAAGTTTGTGAACCCTAGAAACAGGTTTAATGTGAAAACAAAATGAGGAAGAATATTAACGATAACAAATCGAATAAGAGTGCAACTTGAAATGTTTTTTGAGCAATTAAGCCACACCAGTACGTACAGAATAGTGACCACTCAGGCAGCAAATTATGACTGTATACAGTGGTATATGGCAGCGAGTTAAATTGCGACAGAATATACGCATACCCCAAGCACGTGCTCACACTAAAAATGTTATATTTGCGTTTAGGCCAAGCACACTGTAGGTACAGTATAAGTACCGAATAGTACTAGACTTTACATGCAGTAATTATGTACCTTTATAGAGGTATGAGGCAATGAGTTGCGCTAGTATAGACGAAAATACCTAGACTGTTATAAACTAAAGAAAATAGTTTTGCGAGCTAGGCTAGGCTGGTGTATGGGTCCAAACAGAAACAGGGAAAGGAGAGTTTAAAGGAACGGGCTTACTTCCATTATTACTACGCCGCCGCCCACCGCGCCCGGTGCGAATTGTTCGCAGCTGAGAAGGTGGAGACTTACGCTGACACGACGAGTATGAAAACAGCGGTTGAATTGGAGACGTAGCACGGAGCTCACCAGGAACCTTGACCCGAAGACATGCAGATGATATTTTTCACCGACGAACAGCTACCGCCACCATCTGACGGGCCGCAAACGCGCCAGTTTTCCACGTGTTTGATCTTGGACTATGATCTTGAAAATGGTTCTTCTTAATTGTTCACGGTCGCCCTATGTTGGGGGTTGAAATGATAATGTCTCAACTTGAATAACAATTTGATGTATAAAATGAGACGGCACTTTACATTTACAATGGTCGACACGCGCGCGCAATCGCGACATTAAAGATCGACGTGTATGCGCAACGCTGAATTCTGGCCGAATGCGAATGGCGGTTGGGCGCGCGGCAGTGCTGCCAGATCAAAATACCCATTCAGCGCTAATAGTGATTAAAAAAAGGCGCTAGTTTTTACAAAATCAGCGTATCCAAAAAGCGCTAGGTTTCGCGCTTTTCTTTTTTCTAGTCAAATTAAAGGATGTGCATCCTGCATATTGTATTAATTAATATGCAGGATGTGCAAAATAGTATTTTTATTCAGTATTATACTAGCTTGTGCCTACGGTTCGCCTGCGTATTGGTCGGAAATCATCCCACGGAACATACTACCAGGAATACCAGGATACAAAGTATCCTTTATCTTAACCTAGATCATGGTCTACCAATGTGCCTATATACATCGAAATCCGTTCAACCGTTAAGGAGTGAAAAGGGAACGTAACAGACCAACAGTTTATAACTTATGGATCACGATTTACGTGATTTTTAATTTATTGTTATTAATAGGTACTTTTCTTGTTAATATAGACTTCGCGAGTAGAGCCGTGGACATAGCTAGTCTTTTAACACATTTAGGTTCCGTGTTTGTCAAAGTTTATTCCATAACAGACCATTAAAGCGCTGACAAGAGCGTCTAATTTGAATCCAGAACTTGGTTCTGGATGGGAACCGGGGTGGTTTTTAGTCAATAAGAGTCTGACAGACCCCTCCGCCCACCCTAGGGCGGAGGACATCAATGAGGATTTTCCACCCCCGCAACAAAAAAAGAAAAAAAGGTAACTCGGAAGGGATAAGACAGTCTAATTTCATGTTGGGGCAAACTTTTGTGAAGGTGGAAGTTTGTATTCGGATGGCTGGAAGGACAGTGAGGGAAATATTGTGTTGTTTTGAAGTAAAGTTTTTTTGTAAACGTTGATCAATAAAAAGGTGAAGATTGTCGCCCAGTTTATGATATTGTTTGATTTGGGGTTCAGTTTTAGGAAACTAATTCTTGAAGCTATTTAATACTGGATAAAGGAAACAATGCACACAAGTACACGACCATAAAACTCTTAACTATTTCTGCATAGTAATTTCCAGTATCGTATCCTGAACTTATAATTATTATTATCGCGCCTTGAGCATGCGTGGTGAATAATAAATAAAAAATATAAATAAATAATTTATTAATACATTTATTTTCAGGTTACAAAGACCCATAGATGAATACCTTAACCTAAGTATACATAATTAGCAATTGCGGTAGTAAATAAAAGTTAAAGCTCTGTTAGTATCACTAAGTCTTTGTGCGTTCTGGTGGCACTTGACCGTGAAAGCGGCACATCCTGAGGCCAAAAGCTTTCTTCCATCACCTAATGCAGGTAGCACGTTGGTATGCGCACCACAAACGCCTTAAAGTTGACGTTGCAACACGACTCCAGCAGCAGCACTCTCGGCACGTACTTCAGCCTTTGGTGCACGTACTTCACGATGTCTCCTGCGTCGGTGGTGTAGTGGAGACGGGAAATATACACCGGAGTATTCGGCTTCGCAGCACGCAGTTTTTCATAATGCTCGTGCCTTCTCTGTATGAGAAGAGGCCTTTGCCCTGCAGTGGGTCAATAACTTGGCTGGTGTTTCCACTATCATGCTGCACTAGATAACTATGGCATAAATAATTCACGTTAAAACTTGTCAGGATCCTAACACGCATCCTTTTTATCCAAACTCGTCTTCAACACCTCCACGCTTGCCACATCTACTTTTCAAATCACACGCACCATGTAACACAACATTACCTCCTCTTATTTTCCGACATCCATTACATCTCATCCCTGCCTCCATATTGTGGGCTTAATCTGCATGTCGTTACGAGCCGTGTCTCAACTCATCCATAATTCACATAATGAGGACAAGCAGAATACTGTAGAGACGAAATAAGTTATTCACCGAGCTAGTTATTTTGATTCAGGTGGTCATAATGGTCGTAATGAAGGGAGTGCAAGAAAAATAATGGGTTTAGGAAGAATTCAGAAGGGTTGTAATCATAAATCGCCGTTTCTTGGAATGGTAAAAATGAAATTAAGGTACTGATGATGAGAAAGAAATGAAAGGAAGTATGACTTAGGAGATAAGCTGGTAGAGAATAGAAAAGGTGAATTAAACTCCAAAATAAATAATGAAGAAATTTGTGAATAGAAATTAGAAGTAGAGATGGAATAGATAGCCCGATTGTCACGAGGAAAAAATGTTCCCTTTTACACTTTAGTTTTTATGTTTGAAAATCTTCGCCTTAATCAAAGGATTGGAATAAAGTCTCAGCTTTTGAAGGTAAGTCAAACACTATTTCACCGCTTCAAGAATTATTTAAACAGTCCTGTTTAATTAATTTCCTTTCCGACTGATAGAATAAACCTTAAAATTGCCATATCCAAACTGTGGGTGTAAAAGCATCTCAACGCAATCCTTTTAAGGGTCAATGGCACAACAGATATTACCGTTTCTAATTTCTCATATAATTTCAGATCCCGCAAAATATACATCCCTAACAGATTCAGGGGTGCTAATGAGCCCAACTTCTGCTTAGAACTATTGAAGCATTTTAAATCTGCATTTTATAAAAATGTTTACAATTTCTGGTTTTTGAAGCTAATTGAATTTCAAAACGACGTCATGAGAAATTTGAATTAGAATTAAGTTAATACTACTCACATGGTTCCTCTATTCCTTTCATAACAGGAGGAGACAAACCAAAGGCGTTTGTATTGCGGCGGGCTGCATACATTATTAAGCAGAGCCCTGATAAACCGACAAAATTCGTATAACGTCTCGAACTAAGCTTTGCAATTCGGTTATTATCTCTAAAGTATTTGCAACCTTATCTAAAATCAATAAGATTTACACTTGATTAAACTTTTCTTTAATAGGCGCAATCGTAAGTATGTCGACTTCAGTTTCGTTCACAATTATTTTGCTGTTAGTAAACTATTCAATTCATTCTTATTGCAAACGCGTAAGGTTGAAGTTAGTTTTGCGGTTAAATCTGCTAATGGCATTAAAGAGAAGCCACCAAGAGAATTCATCAAGTTTGCTTAAAATGTAGATATTTCAAATTCCAAGTCTTTAATGGAGCGAATGTTTGTATTGTAAGGATTGTTGGCATTAGGTGCCTTGTTAAAACAAAGTTTAAACCAAATTGTTTGTAGTGATTTACAATTTGGAAAAGAGTAAGATCTTGTTTTGAGAGGATACTTTATTTTGTTTTAATGGTTCTCTGCACAGAACAGATAAAAGACGTTTATTCTGTTCTCTGGTTCTCTGAAAAGTTTTGCGGAAACAAAAATCAGTTGGTGGATCGATTTGGAATAATAGCTGGACATTTTCCTGAATTTCTTTTCAGGTAAAAGTTAGTGAGCTAGTAGTAAACATTTTGTTTATCATTAACTTCTGATGTTAAACATGGTATTTTTCCAATAATTTTACATGGATAGATCTATGAATTGTGTGAGAGATGATAGAACGAGATGAAGAACATTATGCTGCACTGATCACAAATATATTGGTATACGGGCAGGAGAACTATAATAATGGATAGCATTCCGATCTACTGATCAAGGCCTCACAAACCTTGCTTTCTATAAATTAAAAGGGGTTATTTAAGATATAAATACAGTAACATGTCTTGAGTTTGTAATAATATCATCATACCAGCAAAATAATTTAAGCACCCAAAAATTTCTCTCCCTTAGCGTTTTTGCTTACCACGACCACCTTCCAAACTCAGAGCCTCATAGAATTCTGAGGGCTTAGTTTATAGTGTACTTAGCATAAATTCTGGGGTTAAAGTAGGGATGCAAGCATGCTCTTGTGGGTAGAAACTATCGTGTTAGTACGTCATAGCTTGCTAGTTATTGTTGTTGGGGGTCTACGCGGTTTGCTACGCCGTAGCGGTATCGCTACGAGAGCTGCGAATTTGGCAGTATAGAGCTACGGCCGATGTTTTATCAGTAAACCATATTATTTTCTTTGACTCTAAGGCCCGTTCTGTTTCTATGAATTATTTGAAAATGACAGAGATGTATGATGTTTGAAAAATGTTTTGCGCTAAACGCATTTAGTCACTTGTGTTGCAAGCGGGCCTAAGTATTTTTCTGCCCTTTGTTTAGTATGTAATACCTCTCTAGGAAGATAAGTTTTAGGTGCAACCTTTCTTCGCAAAAATGGCAATCACTCGTCTTTATGTACTTCTTGCAAAATTGTTTTACCACGAATCGGTTAATACGGATTATTTTTTATTTTCAACTCACATTCTAAAATACTTCAAAAAAAAGAAGAAAATACGTTTACTTGCACAAACATGACGCAAAGAAAGAACACAAACAATAAATAAAATATAGATGGGGAAAAATATGCGTCACAGACACGCGAAACTAGTACTAAAACAAACTACTACTACTCCTAGTACTAGTTTATAATTCTCTTTGATCTTTGTTTAATCACAGAGTTGTAGAACAAAGAATTTTCACAATGACAAAAGCGGCATTATTGTGGGAGTCTGGATTTGTACACGGTTGATGGCAGAAGGCGCAAGCCTGTGGGGTTTTCGTCACTTCGGCTGCGGTATTTCGAGCGCAATAAAACAAACGATTGAGATTCAAAATGGGAATGTTTATTGTCAAAATCCTAGCTCCTATATTACAAAATAGAATGTGGAAGTAGTGGCTATCAGGAAACATACACAGGATTATTCAGCCAATCCGATTTAAGGTTCCTGGTCTCTTGGCGTTCGGAGTGCGCCGACTATAAATACGTGTAGCGCCACTATTCGGTGAGTAGTTTCTCATCAGCTTTCATGCGACCAAGTCCCGTTGCGCGCGCGCCCGTTGACCGGCCGCGCTCCCTCGCCAGTACGTGCCGCGCGCTCCTCGCGTGCGGTCGATTCATGCTTGCAGGTTAGCGGGGCGCGAGTGCGTTGAGTTTACGCATGTCCCACATCACTCCCCCTTAAGCGAAGCGAACAGCGGGCTTTACGGTTCTTCCAGATCTTGTGGTGTATGGCTGGTTTGCTTGATCAGGGGTGCGATGATCCACATCTTCAGACTCGTTGAATATATAGGCTGGCTTGAGCCTATCCATCGATACTACCGATGTGCGTAGCGGCAACTTTATTTTGTAACACTTGTCATAGCGCTTGACTACTTCGTAGGGACCTTCGTACGGCGGTGTTAACGGGGAACGAACTGTGTCGTTGCGCACGAAAACATGTGTGCACGTGGTGAGATCGTGATGTATGAATGGCTCTGTTCGACTGTTGCTTGATCGCGGCGCACTTTTTAAGGATGCCATGGTTTCTGAAAGGCGGCGTATGTAGTCGTTCTCATCAATGTTTGACTTGGTTGGCATGATGAAATCCGATGGTATGCGAAGCGTGGTGCCATACGTCATCATTGCTGGGCTTAAACCGTTGTTGATTCGCAACGCCGTGCGTAATCCTAACAGTACAGTGGGAAGCTCTTCTGTCCACTGTGTGGTGCCTCGCGCCATGAGTGCTGCCTTCAATGTTCTGTGCCACCGCTCGATCATACCATTGGATTGGGGATGATATGCAGTGGTCCGTATTCGTGATATCCCAAACTTTTTCATTAGTGATCGGAACAATGATGATTCAAATTGCCGTCCTTGATCGGTTGATATTCTTAGCGGGCAACCAAATCGGGCAATCCAATTTTCGTAGAGGGCTTTAGCTACTTCCTCAGCGGTGATCTCTGATACAGGAACGGCTTCAGGCCAACGGGTGCATCGATCGATAATTGTCACACAGTATCGTCGGTCATTAGACAATCGCAGTGGTCCCACTATGTCCACGTGAATGTGTTCAAAACGCGCCGACGGTGGGAACTCACTCAGTGGGGTTACGACGTGCCGGTGAATCTTCGCGCGCTGACAGCTGATACATGTTCTGGTCCAGTTGCTAACTTCTTTGTTCATGTTGGGCCAGAAAAATTTTGAGCACATCTGTTTCCTGGTGGATTTTACGCCGGGATGACACAAATCGTGTTGAGCTTTGAATGCCTCAAAACGATACGTAGTCGGTAAGTACGGTCGGGGCGTTCCGGTAGATGTCTCGCACGTGATTGGCTGGTTTATCCCAGGCATTGTGACGTTGGTAAACTTTAGGTTTGGTTGTTTTCTGAGCTGTTTTAAAACAGGATCTTTTTCTTGTTCGCTGGCTAAAGTTGCGTAGTCGATGATGGAAGGGCATTGTATGTCTTCTATGCGTGATAACGCGTCTGCAACCGAGTTATCTTTTCCTTGCACGTACTTGATGCTGGTACAAAATTGGCTGATGAAATGTAATTGCCGTTCTCGACGCGGAGTGTCGCTGCTACTCGCTGAGCGTGTTAGTGCATTCACTAGTGGCTTATGGTCTGTATACACTGTGACATCGCCTCCTTCTATAAGACTCCTGAAGTGCTTGACAGCTGTATAAATCGCTAACAGTTCGCGGTCGTATACGCTGTAGCGTTGCTGAGTCATACTCATCGCTTTTGAGTAATAAGCGAGAGGTTTCCATTCGCTTTTTATTCTTTGCTGTAAGACAGCACCAAGGCTGTAGTCAGAAGCGTCTGTCATCAAGGCAAGGGGGCTTCCTGGTAACGGGTGGATCAGCTGTGTGGCTTCCAAAATGCTTTGACGGCACTTTTCAAAAGCCAACTCTGCCTGCGGTGTCCACTCGATGGGCGTTTTATCATTGCGTTTCTGATTATGTAGATATTTATTTAGTTCATTCTGTTGTTCGGCTTGACGGGGTAAACAGTTGCGATAAAAATTTACCATGCCCAGAAAACGTCGTAAATCAGCTATTGTCTTGGGTTTGGGGTAACTTGATATCGCTTTGGTTCTCTCTTCAGTGGGCCTGATCCCGTTGCCTGATACTTCGTAGCCGAGAAAATCAATCTTGTCCTTGCCGAATTCACATTTCTCTATCTTTAGCATGACACCGTAATTCTTTAGGCGCTCTAGCACTTGCCGTAGAAGTTGTCTGTGGCTCTCTTCGTTTTTTGAATACAGCAGTATGTCGTCGACGAAACAGAAGCAGTTGTCTATGCCACGCAGTACTTGATGCATAAACCTTTGGAACGTCTGACTAGCGTTGCGTAAACCGAACGTCATGCATGTGAATTCAAACAGCCCAAATGGTGTGATAATTGCTGTTTTCTGGGCGTCTTCCTCTGCGATTGGAATCCAGTAGTAGGCCATTTTGAGGTCAAGCTTCGAAAATATCTTCATATCGTGCAGCTGGTACGTGAACTCTTGTATTCGTGGTATAGGATAGCGGTCTGGTCGTGTCACTGAATTTAATCGTCGGTAGTCGCCGCATACCCTTAGGCCTCCATCCTTCTTCTTGACAATATGCAGCGGACTTGCCCACGGGCTCTTTGATGGTCTGCATATGCCGAGTTCCAGCATGTGGTCGAACTCCTCCTTAGCAGCCTTATACTTGTCGGGGGGCATGGGACGGGCTCGTGCGAAGACTGGAGCGCCAGTTGTCTCAATATGGTGCACTACATCATGTTTGGCTGGCTCCTTCAAGGACATAGGACGCATCACCTCCGGGAATAACTTCAAAATGTCATAGTACGCTTGGTCGGTGCTAATGACATGTATAGTTTGTTCATTTGTTGCAACTTCAATGGCGTCGATCGATATGTCGGTAACCTTATCGACGAGCTTCTTTTTATGGAGGTCGACCAGGAGCTTGAAGTGTCGTAGGAAATCAGCTCCTATGATTGGGGTTTTCACATCTGCTATGATGAATGTCCATAGAAAACTGCGTCGTAAGCCAAGATTTAGCCTTAGCGTTTTTTCACCGTAAGTGTTGATCGGTGTGTTGTTTGCAGCGTATAATGTGTAGGCGCTTGATGTCTTCATTTTTCTTTTGTTTATCGCGGGTAACACGGAAATTTCGGCGCCGGTGTCTACGAGGAAACGCTGTCGAGTGTCGCGATCGAAGACACATAGGCGGTTGGAGGTGTTGGGGACATCGACATCCGCCACAGTCGATGCCGTAGCTAGTTTAACGTCGTGTGATTCTTGTTTCTCCTACAACACGGTGACTCACAACGTTTTGCCTTATCACCAAAACGAAAATGGTATCTACACTCCCACGTTGGATCGCCGGGTTTGACAGACGTCTTGTTGCTATGCCGGCGAGACTGTGATCGTGATCGTGATTTGAACGGTGTAAAACGGGGTCTATGGGGCTCCCTTGAACGTCCGCGTAGCTCAGCCACTTCTAGGCATAGTTTCTCCATTTGCTTCGAAAGTATTTCTAGCTGTGTTGACGTCACGGTATCTTGCGTGGTTGTGGACACTGCGGCAACCGTTGCTGGTTCGGTGTATTCTGCCATCTTATCGGCCATTGCAGCGAGGGTATCTAGGGATGCTTCCGTGTTGACCGACAGCACAACGCGCATCTGTGTGGGTAGGTGATTTAGCCACTCGATCTTCAATCCTTCATCTGTGATCATGCCGCTCCCTAGTTCTCTCATCTTGCGTAGCAGTTGTGTGGGTTTTTGATCACCCAACTCTAGGCCACTGATTAGCTTCTGGAAGTTCTTGACGTCAGACTTGTCGTACACGGTGAGCAGTCGATTCTTCACAGCATTATATTTATCCGTGGTGGGTGGATTGTATAAAATGTCGGTCAGCTGTTGAAGATCGGTGTTTTGCAGTTGTTGTAACACGTAGCGGAACTTCTGGTCGTCCGATGTCTTCAAGGGGTCCACGACAGCTTCAAATTGGATAAACCAGGCTCGTGGAATCTCCCGCCAGAATGGTAATAATCTGGACTGAACCGATATGGCAGCTAAGTCGGAGTCCATCTTCATGGGATTACTTCCTTCACTAGTGGGTTTCTCTTGCGACATTTTTTTTTCGTCGGGGTCACCAATTGTGGGGTTTTCGTCACTTCGGCTGCGGTATTTCGAGCGCAATAAAACAAACGATTGAGATTCAAAATGGGAATGTTTATTGTCAAAATCCTAGCTCCTATATTACAAAATAGAATGTGGAAGTAGTGGCTATCAGGAAACATACACAGGATTATTCAGCCAATCCGATTTAAGGTTCCTGGTCTCTTGGCGTTCGGAGTGCGCCGACTATAAATACGTGTAGCGCCACTATTCGGTGAGTAGTTTCTCATCAGCTTTCATGCGACCAAGTCCCGTTGCGCGCGCGCCCGTTGACCGGCCGCGCTCCCTCGCCAGTACGTGCCGCGCGCTCCTCGCGTGCGGTCGATTCATGCTTGCAGGTTAGCGGGGCGCGAGTGCGTTGAGTTTACGCATGTCCCACAAGCCTATGGCCTGTGACTCAAACATAACAACAGGTGTTACAGCTCTGCGTATCCCTTCGGGGAAAACAGGCGTGATGTTATATCGTACATTTTCCATTTTCATAACACCATAACACACGAATATGGAAACTGGAATGGATTAGAAACCTCCTTTCTCTGACAATTACTACGGAGTCAGGAACAGAACTGGAGCGTTGTAAAGTAATGGCTTCAAAGGGAATATTGAGATGGACTTATTTAAACTGAGGACGTGGTTCTGAGAATACATACTGCTGTGTGAGTTGGCTAACTCGTAAGAAATTTGAAGTTTCTCTGTGTTCCTGGATTTTTAATACTTCTTCTTTCATGTTTTATTGTTGAAGAGCAATAGCTCATGCTGTGGTAGAAAGATAAGTCAGTCACCAGGATTGATAGTGGGAATTACTGCATATGGTGCAACTTATTTAGGTACATTTAAGTGTAATAATGTTCTGTGCAGCATCATTCAAAATCATCATTAAGTCAAACACATTTTGTCCTTAAATTTAGGTACTTGTCGGTACTTATACAATATTTCTTCTTACACAATTGTAGGTAGTGTCAAACTGGTCTCCTGGTCTCACTTACGCAACATGTTTCGTATAAAATCGACAGTTCAGATGTCGTAATGCGTTGCTCACTTTGCGTACGTGGGACCAGTTTGTCTCATCCTTTCACATGAACAAAACCCGGAACAACGGTTATTTAAGCATTATTTTAGTCGGACATTTACATTTTGAAAGAAGAAACATACAACTCAAACTTTTAACCCAGTCATGCCATTGATTCATGTAGTTTTTTTGGCCAAAACTCACTAAATGATTCTCCTCTCCAAAATTCGTTACAGTATGTCACAAACAATTCAATGAAACTAGGGCGTTTCTCTCCGCGCTCAGTTCGTACTTAGCGTGTTTTTTTTCGGTACGAGCTTTCGACTACCCTATGTTTTTACCATACCTTCCGTTTCTGAATCTGCGAGGGTATCGAGTGCCTTGTTGTTGCTACTAAAGTTTATATATAATGAGTAATTGTATCTACTGTTTTAAGAGTATTCGTTCGTTGGGGAATGGTCATTATAGAGAACGCGCGAGAATGTTTGTTTGGGTTTTTTTTATAATATGCTTCTGATTAAGGATGCTTTTACTCTGCAATCATTTATCTTATTAGGTACCGTTTTTAATAAAAGTGCGCAATTCTCGTAACTTTTGTGCATGATACAATAAAATGTTAAGTAGTGAGCGGATCATGGGTAAATGTTCATATACCGTTCAATTCAGAACCCCTACTTTTCAGCTTTGATTGCTAAGCTTACTCACTGCATGTTGGCTATTTCAAACCATTATTTTGTGGTTTCCAACATGACGAGAACCAGAATACAATGGCATTTAAAATGGCTTTCTTCACACATCTTCTGTGTGAACTACTCGTATAACATTGATCATCATATCCTCCTTTACATATTGTCACAATAATTTACTTAAAAAGGTGCTACCGCCATCTAAAGAAAAAAGAAAGAAGAAAGAAAATACGTTTACTTGCGGTAAACATAACGCAAAGAAATAAAAACACAAACACGCAAAACGGCAATTGCTCAGCATAATGCTGCGGCTCAACCATTTGTCCAACCAGTCCTAATTACCCCGTGAAAGAACACCGTACCCAATCCCGAACCACAAACAAACTATACACCGTATTCATTACGGTGCGGGTACGGGCAATGCAAATACGCACTCGAAAGCCGAAGCTAATGGACAGTTTAAAATCCATTGCGCCCTTTGATACGAATAGCAATAAAATTGGCTTTCAAACGTCAAACGATATGGTAATGTATAAGGAGTACTGCTTTTATATTCGGAGCACGATGCCGATATTTCACGGGTAGATCTGTTCGGATTCAGTTAAAAAGGATGGGATGTGTGGGAATGGATTCTGCTTTTTCGGTTTCTTAAATTTTTGGTATCAGGAGTACCTAGTAGAATAGTTTGTAAGGTTTTATGAATAGATTTGTGAGGGACAGTAAGACCACCGTATTTGGTTTCTTCGCCACGCAGCTGTAGGAAGTGTTTGATTTTCAGTGTTCGCGATGTTAGTTTAAGTGAAGTAGGTAAGTTACTTGATTCCACACAACCAAACGGGTATAAAAACAACTACAGGTCAACTATGTTAAATATTGCAGCCGGTGTGCCTCAAGGATCAATTTTAGGCCCTTTGTTGTATATATTATTCACAAATGACCTAATCAATTTCATACGTTTACTTTTACCGGACATAGAACTTGTGGTCTTTGCGGATGACACAAATGCTATAGTTGCAGCTAATGACATACAAGACCTTACTGTTAAGGTGAATGCAGCTCTACTGGCATTTCATACTTGGTTTAGTGCGAATATGCTTATGATAAACACGTCTAAAACTAACATTATGTTATTTAAAACTACTGCGCGTAATAAAGATAACATGGACATTAAATTAAATACAGTTAACATTGAGCTAGTCAGGGAAGTCAAGTTTTTAGGATTTTTTATTGATGAATTACTAAATTGGAAGAAAGAATTAGCAGAATTGGATTCATCTATATCATCTGCTTGCTATACCTTAAGAACTCTTAGGGATGAAGTGTGCACAAAACATTTAAAAATGGTATACTTTGCGCTGATTGGTATCTAAACTGAGCTGTAGCATACAGTTTTGGGGAAACAGTTACCATTATAACTGGCACAGAGCATTAATTCTCCAAAAAAGAGCGATCCGAACCATTGTCCACATTTCTCAACGTGATACACGTCGAGCACATTTTAAAGAACTTGGTATTCTCACAGTACCTAGCCTTTACATAGTCGTACTGTTAAATAACTTTAAAAAATATATATATGACTACGAAACAGACGAGAATAGGCTGGTAAGGGAAAAAACACGTCGATAAGACTTTGGTAATAAAATCATCCCGGCTTTAGGAATAGTTAATCATAGTCCATAGTATCAGGCAGTTAAAATATTTAACAAATTACCGATTGAATTAAAAAACATACTATATACTGGCTCATTCAAGGCAAGACTCAAGGCATTCCTGTTAGAAAAATGTCTCTATTCATTAGATGATTTGTAATAGTCTTACTGCTCTTAACTTGAAATAATGCTATTAATTTATTAACATAATAATATGGTTTTATAATTTATGTTTGAATGATAATCTATAATTTCTATGTTTTTTTTTATCTAACTAATATTTTCTCATTTAAATTGAGTTGCATGTTTGGTTTGTTTGAACTTTTTTTTGTATTTTTATTTTTGTATATTCGAACGCAATGTGAATTGTTACTGAATTAAATAAATTGAATTGAAAATTTACGCTTGCTTAAGTTCTTACAAACCTATTTATTGATTTAATTACATCCAAGCCGACGTTCTCCAAAAAACTACCAACGAAAACTTTGAACATTCAACTAAAACTAAGCACATTTAAGTTAAGTATAAAATCTGTTTCCTCAAAAATAACAATTTCAAGCACCTGAGCAGATTGCGGGGTTACACTTTACCTAAAACGTTCAGTTCAAAACGAGCTTAGTACAAACCAAGCCCAATTTCTATTGAACTAAGAACCTTAATGCCATACCTTCAAATTTCACGCACTTTCGTGCTGAAATGTTGAGGGATTATGATATTTATGAGTCTCAGAATAAAGATGAAAATGGCGTGTGAGTTTTCAGAGTTTGGTATTGAAATGTTGGCGGTTATTGAAAATTATGATTTGATGACATGATTCTGTAGGGGAAAGGTGAAATTGTTAAAAAGTTTTATTACGAGGTATGAATAAGGAATTGAATGTTTTATGAGTTTTAATGGATTTTTTACCTTTTGCTGAATACATCATGTTGGTAATGTGTTGGTACATAAGAGAATTTAATATTTCACAAGTTTTGGCTGCAATGTCCAGCAGTCTTCTAAATCTTCTTAGTGTAGTTTTTCCTCGTATCGCCACAAACTACATAGGTATATTATCCTCACTACAAAAGGCTATTTGAAGTAGCCTTTTATTCACGTAAACGTTATCAGTTATAAGTTAAAGTGGAAAATGAATGAATCGCTTTGAGACTACAAAAGGATTTGTATCTTTGAAATGTTTTCAGTCTTGTATTCTGAGTGTAGTTTATAGAGGTACAGACAGGAGCATAAATACCTTAAACTTACGTAAGATTCAACAGCAATTTTTAACCGATTTCCAATAGAAGGAGGTTATAATTATGTTCGTCTGTTTGTTTTTTTTTAATGTATGTTCATCGATTTCTCCGTAAATTTTGACCGATTTTGAAAATTATTTGTTGTTTGAAAGGTTATGCTCTCGAGGTGGTCCCATTGTCAACAAGTCAGAATCTGATGAGGAGATCCCATGGAAATCGAGGGAATTCCTCACATTTTATAGGCACACCCATAGCGATTTGGGTATTTTTTTATAGTAAATCGTGCATTTACTCTCGGAAAGCACCATTTGGTAAGGTGGAACTGCTGATGAAGACCACAGATGGCCACCGAAACTACTTAGTAATGAGTATTTCACGGGTTGCAATTCGATTAGGTACTTTAATATGGTTGCAAAGTAATTTTTGCTCGTCACAATGCATATTATGGTGCAGTTCTCCTGGTTCTTACCAGGAAAACTCCTCGACAATTAACGTCTCTGCATCGGAAAAAGCAATATTTTGTAAAAGATGATGAGCAGTTGACATTTATAGGCTATTGTAACTTAAATAAATTACAAACTGACCCAATGAAAAGTGAACAATAAAAAACTTTTTACGGCTATCGGAAATTTGGTTGTTTTTTTTTGGTAACATGTTTTTTATCGACTAAAGTATTGATAGATATTTTATTATGTTACAAACATAGTATTCTATGTCTCTAGAGAGAAAATAAAACAACTCCAAATAAACGAAAACATACATCTAAAGTACAACAGTAAAACAACACATTTCTTCAGTGATGAATGTTGCCAGTTAATCGGTGTACAACATTTAGAATTCATTGAAGCCAGCTCGGTTCCTCCGCGGGGAGCGATGTAATCAGTGCGCTGATTACATATAATTCTCTAAAGTGGTTTGTGTGTATGTGTATCCAATCTGATGAAACCACCTCGAACGGGCTTCGATTTATACCACCATAACATTTTAATAGTGTCTGTTCGCATTCTAACTCGTTCATGAATTTAATATCAACGTACACATATAGCTAACAGATCGAAGGTCCTAAATTCGATACTTAAGCCTGGTTTGTTTGTGTTCTACTAAACACCTTTTACAAATTAAAAGGAGTCAATTAAAATTTATTTTTACTGTTTTTACCGACACGAAAAGGGGCGGTGCTCAGTTTTAGTTCAGAATCAGTCACAAGGTAGACCATCGATCTGATGAAAGTCGCGGGTATCCGCTGGGTGCGGGAAGCGCAGGTCCGGTCGATAAGGCATATGTCAAGCAATGGAAATCTGTCAGCTGAAATAACGTTGATGAATATGTAAGAGACCAGCCTATAGAAATAATATCATAATATATAACTTAATACAAATAAAATAAAAATTAACCATTGAAAATACTACAAAAGTAAAAATTCTAAAACCCCGCTTATTATTTTTCTATCTACTTGTTACGAGGAAAAATTACGCTGCACTCATAATTTCAGATCAACCATTCAAAATAACTGCCCAAACTACCCATTTCTTAGATTCCAAACTTAATGACCCACAAGTGCTTCTATTCCCCTAATTACTAAGATAACAAAATGGCCGAAGCTAGCAGTTTTCCCTTCTATTCACTATCACATTAAATTCTTGTAACCCTCAACGTTTCGCGTTTGGCCACAAGCCAAATAGCATTCGTTTTTGAATTTAACTCATCCGAGGTGAAACTCGGTGAATTGATGACGAAATTATTATTTCATTCGTGTGTTCGTTGGCAACTGTGTTGCCATTTTTTCAGTATCTCAATTTTGTGGGAGTTCAATTTGTTCCATTTTAATTTTGGAGCAAGTTCAAATATTTTGGTTTCGATGGCATTGCTGTGCGGGAGATTGGATAGTCTACACAATGTATGCGGTCTTCTTTTTATATTTGGGGCTTTTCCTGGCAGCAGGTATATTGTTATAAAAAAGTCACAAAACTTTACACGGTTACAAAGAGTCACATATAAAATATAAATGCAAAGTTGCCAAATTACAACAATTTTTTTTATGAAAGCACTTCTGTTTTTCGAACCTACTATTTGGCTTTCCCAAGATACTCTCGATTTCACTTGAAGTACGTTTTTACGGTTAATTTATTTTCAGCTCGAACTTGTCTTTCTTACAGTTTTGATTTAGAGGTTTGATTCTTTGAAAACTAAGGATTGAAATCGATTATCGAAATGTCGTTTCAAATTCTGTAAGTAGCACGGTGAAGGAAGTAGTAATTAAATTGTGAAAGTTGAACACAGGAGATGCTTTCTTCTGGTTATAAATGGGACTTAACTATAACTGTGATGAGTATTCTTGGTCGGAGACTGGGTTTAATAAATTTGCCTATCCGTTTGGGGAAAACAAGTGTGATATTGGTTATTTAAACCCTGACTATAGAGATTCACAATTGGTCAACACAACTAATTACAAAGAAAAAACGCGGAAAATATTCACGAAATCAGTTTACAATGTAATAACAAATGTTGAGCTCAAACTTCGCCTTAATAAGATAAACTTTACAAAGGCTTGCAAAAATATTCCGAGTAAAGAAATTAACAAAAAAAATGCGCTCAGTAGTTTGTAGGCGACCGAATCTAGTATTCAGTGCAATATAAAAGAGTCTTATTGTGCACCGGACAAGTGGGTCATCCTATTCCTCTACTACACTGCCGTGCATGGAAATGCGGATCGCCATAAAAATAATGTTGAACGAGATTAGTTTCCCATTCTGTATGCGTATGCTTGTGTGGTAATAAAAGATTTAATTCAAGTACGTTATTGGGTATTTGCAGTAAAACAGGATTTTTATTTTGTTCGGGCATTTTCTTGTGGATTATTTTCTTTGCTCATGTTAGCGAGTAAGCGAGTATACCTATCGTGGGGTGAACAGATTTATCAGTAAATAGTAGAGCTACGTGGTCTGGAGAAATGTCGTTTGATATTTGAAATATTTTTGGGTTTGTCTCATATTATAATTATTTTTTTGCATACCTAAGTACCTAACTTATTGTAGCAATCTTTGGTAACTGAATTTGTTCCTACCTATTTAGTAAAGCTTTCTACCACTTTATTAAATTTAATTCTCTAGCTTTGTTTTGCAAGAGGTCGAATGTTCTTATCCCTTTCTAATAGTGGTACACGAAAGCGCTAAGAAATCTTAATATCTGTTTAAAACGTAAGATCAGTTCCACTTGCCGAAAAAGTAAAAATATAATAAACGCGAGGCTACTATTTCTGTCCCAGACTGTATGTCGTGTTGACCATTCGTTTGGTGTTGCAAAGTTTCCAATTAGAGGCGCGGCATTGTCCTGCGCGATTCTCACCGTACTACTACATTCGTGAATGGTATGACCCTGTTCTGTTCCAGGTGCACGCATACGTTTGAATGGAGTGGGTGGAAAATTGCAGGCGATCGAATGGGTGGGAGAGCTTTAAGTTTCAGTTTCATTTGACAGTTTTTATTCAAGAATGAAAAGTATGTGGGTAGGTATTAATTCTCCTAAGAAAAAGGCGTCGAGAAGGCAACCGCCTCGACGCCTAACACGCTGAAACATTTAATGCAGGCGGGACTTTGGAATCGCGGGTAATCAGAGTGGGGACACTGATTGCCTACCGAGCGATTTCAGGGAATACGGTGGCACTGTGATCACGTGCTGCCGTGCCTAGCGAGACTCAGGGGAGATCTCTTTACAGTCTCTCCAGAGACGTGCCATAACAGGCGATGCACTAAGGGGGTTCCGGATTGGTCTATTAAGAGGTATCGGGATCCCCTCCATGTGCTGATGGTGATCCCCGGGGTGATTTTCTAGAGATTCTCTGGTTGGATAAAATGTAGACTCCATGGTAGACTGTGTCAAAAACATTGTAGGAAGATAGTTTTTCACTATAAAACTAAATACAGGAATAGTGTCAGAAATAGTACGTATCACTAATCCCTTAAAATAGGATTAGTGACACGTACTATTTCTGACACTATTCCTGTATTCAGTTTTATTAAAATCTTGGTAAAACACGAGTATTCGCAAATAATTGGGTATTAGGTATATAATATTTGCAAGCATAAAAAAATCCTAAACTAGGTGCATAGTACCAACTTGCTGACTCGCTAATCTTTTTAGCAGGAAATGTATTAGACGAGCTTACACACTTGCTCGGCTCGGCATGATTCGGCACACCGAGGTGGCTAGATCGAATATTGTAGATGTAATATTATGTTCGGGAAAAGTCGCTCGGCTTAACTCGAATTGTGCCAAGCCAAAACCGAACATAATTAATTCAGCGAGAGTAAATGCCGAACTTCCGATCGGCACGAGCCAAGTTATTGCTGAATATGTGTAGTAAATGCTTCGGGTCTACTTTATTGATCAAGAAATATCGCCGTATCAAATGCGCAGACCCGACAACGCGTGTAGCACCCCTTAAAATTTGGACACAGGTATAATTATACCGAATATATCGTCATACTAGTTACTGTGTTGAGCCGTAAACCAAGACGTCCTGCTACTTGCATTGTGATTACAGCAATGCATAGATGATGACGTGTTGGCACTACGCAGGATACCATAGTGATCTACATACATTACACTGGGGTCATGGGCCAACATGGAGAAGGGAAATTATAATTAGAATGTGGGTTGGTAGACTAATGGTTGATTATTGTGGACAAAGACTGTAAGATGATTATAACAATATAGGGTAGTATTTTGATGACGGATAAAATCAGGCGTTTCCTACTATACAATGAATGAATTGAAAACACAGCCAGAAATAAGGGTTAGTCGAATGACAAAAAAGTAAATTATACTGCTCAACCATTTATTGAACATTTTGCAACCAGTCGTACCTAAATATTTGATTTTTTTTTTTTTTTTTTGGGTGGGAAATCATCAAATAACTTCTCCCGCTCTGGGCGGAGCGGGAGGGCGTGTCAGACTTTTACTGACTAAAACCCACCCGTGTTCCTTCATTTGCCTGTGTGCCAGGGCCACGATATCCCTTTCGGACAAACTCGCAACCCTGGCAGGCATTGGCCCTAATGGACCCCGTCAATTCGTGCCGACCGCAGGCCCGCGCCTACGGTGGCCGGACATCGGCTTGCGACTCCCGACGCCCGGGGCGTCTCCTGCGGCGACTAGGGGCATGAGGGCGCGAACCTTGTCTCACCCTCACGCGTTCCGCCTCCTCCTTCGCTAGCATAACTGCTTCGCAGAAGGAGGTGACAGCCTCCCATGCACTCTGGGCAGACCTCCACCGTATGCTCCACCGTGTCCTCCGGGCGATCCACACAGTGGTGACACCCGGGCGTTTCCTCCCGCTTAATCCTAAACAGGAACCTCCCGAAACATCCATGTCCGGTGAGGACCTGCGTCAGGCGGAAGGTGAGGACGCCGTGGCGCCTCTCCAGCCACTCCTCAAAGAGGGGACTTATCGCCACAATTGTGGCGTGCCCAGCGCTGGGTTGCGACAATCGCACTCTCCATGTCGCCATGAGATCCCTCCGGAGCTCCGTCCGCTGTGCCGCGATTTCTTGCGGCAGCGGAGTTATGCCCCGGAGTTTCGCCTCTTCGCGCCACACCCAAATGTGCGCGAGGACTTTCGCCTCCAGAGCCCCTGACGACCTAGACAATGTGACATCCTGTCACCGATGACGCCGATAGTGCCGTCAAAAATGTATGGGATTGACAAAGGCTAACGAAAAGCTTATTAGTGTCAATCCTGTGCAAAGCCGTTGCAGAAATACGATCCGCTTTAAAAGCGATTGTCACTTGTCTAAGCCCTCAGGAGGTGGTTGCAGGACGAGCTCGACTCTCTTCTCAACGATTGGTAACAGACAGCAATTGATAGTGATAAGGGGAAGGAAGGAAAGTATTTGCTCAGCAGTGGGACATGAGAGACTAATAAAAATTTCAGTTATGTCGCTTAACCCTAGCATTTTACAAAGACTTTACGACATGTAATATCAACAACTTATATTTTCTCAAAAACATAATCTACAATTTACCAACACGTTCATAAATTGTGAGCTTGTTTCATAGCAAAAATTTAGCGGAGCTACCGCTAAGCTCAAGCTGCTTGTGGGAATTCATTCAGTTGTGAACGCTTGACCGCGCCGCCTAGATAACATGCTGTTACAGCGGGGTGCTGCGTTTAGTATGGGTTAGTTGGGAGGAGAGTGGAGGAAAACATACACGTACCAAATACTACGCACACATTAAATAATTCTATGAGTCAGTAAGTGAGTCACGTTATGTTTTTCTTTCTTTTTCAAATCAAATCATTTACTAGTTCGCGAACATGGGTAATTACTTAGTACATACATGTTATTGTTGTGAAATTAAGGTTGTAAGATATCTCTCAAAACACAAAGGAATATTTTTCAAGTAGTTTTTTCAGTGATAGCATTAATAAGTCAGTGGTTATCTATTTAATTAAATGCCATTTTAACTCAAGTAATGACGATGTGCATTAATAAAATTGAATAAGTAAGCTAACGTATCCGCGATAATCTCGCATTAAAACTTTAATTTTGAGTTAAATTCGTTGCAATGCTTAATGCCTAATACTTATACTCAACAAAAGATTATCAGAAAGTGTTACCTTATCCAATGGAACCCCTTACTGTAAACAACATACCTCTAACACCTCAGTATATCTCAATCTACAGAGAACTTCCAAACAGGAAGGTTTTAGTTGCAGACATTTAAACAATTTCGCTCCTGGCTCCAAAACCTTTCGTATTTTATCATTCAAGTAAACTCTCCCGTTCAAACACGCACCGGGCGCAAGCCATATCATTGGGAATATCGGTCGGCCCGCATGGCAGCGCCGTGCGATACAAACCCCAATTCTGTTACCGAAATTACTACGAATTAGGTACATACGCTTCTATTTTGTTGGACTTGCTAAGTGACTCTAAATTTTAGCTTTTGCAGGTTCTTATTTTAGCGTGGTGTATGACGTGTTTAGTTTTAGCAACGTACTGCTTTTAAAAGGGATATTACACGATCTTATTATAATATCTAGGATTATATCTCTTATCCTATATGAAATACATTTTAGACCAAAGCTCACAATTAATGATTCATATGTCTACATTACATTGTCATAATAATATCTATGACTCAATGATTTATGATCACAGATAATATGATAGTGTAATATCTCCCTGAGTATCGTTATCAGCGGTTAGTTGATAATAAAAATACCAACAATCTACTGGCGGTAAGAAAGAATAAAGATACACAATATTACAGGACCGGTTTAGGAGGAGAGATAAAAATAATGACCAAACTTGAAGCTGAAAGAAAACAGACCACCAACAACCCAATTTTCTTGTAAAGAATTATTGTGAAATTGATCTATTTTGTTCTAACGTTTAAAGCTTCAATAATTAAGTTTTTACGTGCCAATCATTTAATAGATATCATTATTTAAAAAGATCTTTTGATCAGACTCTTTTTTCTCCATTGTTGTTGCGCTTGAAAATTAATGAGTAGCAAACACTTTGGGTTAAATAGAAAGTGTCATAATTATTATTCTCAACCCAAATAACATGAAAACGTGTTCTTTTTAGGGTTCCGTATCCAAAGGGTAAAACGGGAACCCTATTACTAAGGCTCCACCGTCTGTCTGCCTGCCTGACACTCAGTCTGTCTGTCCGTTTGTCAACAGGCTGTATCTCATGAACCGTGATAGTTAGATAGTTGAAATTTCCACAGATGATGTATTTCTGTTGCCGCTATAACAAAAAATACAAAAAAACAGAATAAAATAAATATTTAAGAGGGCTCCCATACAACAAACGTGATTTTTTTGCACGTTTTTGCTCGATATTGATAACGGCAACGGGTAGATGCTTGAAATATTCACAGCATATTTAGTTATATATTCACTTTAAAAATAAATAATTAAATTAAAATAAAACAAATATTTAAGGGGGGCTCCCATACAACAAACGTGATTTTTTTGCCGTTTTTATAGGTAATGGTACGGAACCGTCCGTGCGCGAGTCCAACTCGCACTTGGTCGGTTTTTTCAATAATGAAAGTGCAAAGCATAATAATCTTTTTCTCCCCCGTAAAACAGCCTTTTATTCTAGTTTAAGTGCTTTCTCAAAGGTTCGACACTTGCATAATATTTTCTTTGTTTCTGAAGGCGATTGTCTAGCAAGATCTAATTAATGTCTTTTATTCTTTATGCAAATGATTATAATTTTTATCTTGTTTTTTTCCAACGTCGTATTTTCCATGCTTTCAAAAAGAAAGGGGTGCTTTTGTGTTTTGATATGGAGACAGATTGAAAATGGTGTATTATCACCATATTCCACTGCTGAGTCACAAAAATTGCCAGTGTGAGAAGGAGTGGACTGTAAACCACCACGCGGGCCTAGTGCGGGTTGGAGGATATCACATGTCTTCCAATTTTTCATTTTAAGATTTATCGAGTGCCTCAGAAAGTTTTTTTTTCACAGTTTTGCGTTTCCGAAATACTAAGATTGTTTTGTGTAAATGACCCCAGTCTGCGGCCATTGCTGCTTTATTCAATCATAAAACTAATAAATGTCACGTTTTTAAACCTCACACATAAATAAATACATTCCAATCTTTCTCCTCGTACCCATATAACACATACGTATTAGGGCGAGCCGTAACAGCGGCTCAGATGCGGCAGAACGCAGCTGCCCGCAATTTGCATGGATATAGGATTGCACTATGTATCAGTAAGTGGCAGTAAGTGGCGTGTAATTTTAACTGAATTGGGCGTACGGTTCCTTGGAAATGTAATTTATTGGTTGAGAATTCGTGGGTAGGAACAGCAGTAAATGATCATTACGGGGTAATCAAAATTCAGAGATAGAAAATTATATCTTTTGGTAAATAATTATATCTCAATAGTGAATTTAGTTATTATTATTTATTGAACGTAAGAAAATTAATATGCATCATGTAAACTACTGTATATGTATTATTAATTATTATAATAATAATGATTATTAATAATAATTATTCAAACTAGGTACAAGTTAAATAACTAACTACATACCTATACATAATTATTATATACCAATTTCGGTAAACTCAAACGATAAAAATAATAATCAAAAATATTATACGAGCGTTGAAAAGTTTGTTTGATATTAACACCCACTCGTATTGATGTATCTTCAATGTTTTGTGTTTCTCTTGTGTCGGCGTGAACTGTATTATGCAACAACTCGTGTCATATTACAAATATGAACTGGTCGGCAAGGTAACACATAACATAACATCACGCCTGTTATCCCCGAAGGGTTAGGCACAGTTGTACCTATAGTACCTAACACACACATTTCGTTAGTTATGTTTAAGTCCCATGTAATAGAGGGCGAACCTATTGCCATCAACCGGACACGAATCCAGACTCCTGGCTGCTACTGAGAAATTCGGTAAGTATAACAATACGCGGAGGCTGTATTATTAAGGGAGGCTTGCTTCTTTGAATGGGTGACGACTTTTATGGAAGCGTGATATTCGCAACGAGCTCCATAATTCATTTGGAAGAAAGGGCCACACCACAGCATGGTATAGACATATTGTGATCGGAGAAATGAGGGAAAGATCGTCTATCGTATCATCATGCCACTAAATTCGATTTAATGGCATATGATTCGGTGATTCAAGTAAATTATCAATTCAAAAAAAGTTCTAAAGTTTTGGAAAATAATGTGCCAAAATTTAATAGCAATATCCAATAGCTAGTCAAACTTCGTATTCAAATACCATAACAACTGGACATGGGGGATGTAAAAAACCGTAGGTCACGTTTGGAATCCTACCCCAAACAGGATTACCAATAAAAACCAAACCCGAAGCTAGAGCAACTTTTACAACGCTCAACAAAAACCGAACGAGGTAACACACGAAAGACATACATATAGAACATGCACATAAAAGACTCAGCAACACTAGCGCAAAATTACTCCAAATGCAGATCAATAAATTGAACTCAAAACTAAACAACAGCACGAAACAGCTTTTCATATCTCCGCATACGAATTTAAAGCAAATCCTCTGAACAACACGGAGTAGCAAAAAGCGTAAAAAAGCCTTAACACATTAATTCCCGCACGAACCGCCGCTCGTGACAGCCAGTGGCAACCAATATGAGCGGTGCATGCCGCGTGTGAATTTCAGTTTAGGTGGAGGAGCGTTTGGATTGGGTGGGTTACTTGCTTGGTGTGGACAGTAGCTTATAATTACACATTTTTTGGATAATTATGACATTTTATTTCAATATTTATTTAATTTCTGTTAATAATAAAATTGGTTGTTTAGTACATACATTGATTGTGCTCGGTGCGGGTTTATTAGGAAGCATAGAGGTTAGTAGAGGTGTCAAACAACTCGTAGATAAAACAATAACAAAATTTGAAGATAATCATCCCTTTTTATCTACTCTCCTATTACAGGTACTTACTCGTATGTTTGAAGAGATTTTTTTTAAAATAAGCATTACCTTTGTACTTATTTTTCTGTTATTTTTTTTCTTTTCGTACGTAACCATATAGGTTAAAGAAAAAATACAGATTTTTTTAGTAAATTTAATAATTTTTTACAATTTTATTTAATACGTTGAGAATTTCTATAAATTGATTAAACAACAAAATAAAATCAAAAGAACATTATATAGATTTACTTTAATCCAAAGTTCCACACGAATTTGTTTGCTACCTACCTACATATAGTTAAGCCATGGATGCCCGTTCAAACAAGCGAGTGGGATTACTAAAGAATATAGAATTAGTCAGCGCAGCCAGCGATATCTATTACGGATATGAATCGACACTGGCGCGAGTTGCGGGGTACCGAGGGATTGAGGTCCGTCCGTTGTGGCCTGCGGACGTTCACATGTGAATTTGGTTGTGCTTGTGCGTTTAGATAAAAGCAAGTCGACTTGCTCTATTTTTTGATACTCACGGTTTTTTTCACGGGTTTGTTCAGCCGCAGGAATTTAAATTACGTTAGGAGAATTTAGGCCTTGTATAATTTTGGTTGACCGAATTGTTACCGCAGTGTTAGCGTCCCGTTTAATTATCTGTATTATAATCTTTCCGGGGTAATAGTTTCGTTTTTAATCTACTACTTTTCTATGTGTGTTACGTAAAAGTTGCAATGTGAAACTTGTGTTTGTCTACTATCGTTCAAGAGTAATTTTAGCGATTTTTTGGCAGCACAAACATCGCCAACCCCACCATTCGGCACCTAAACGTGGTGGCAGAGCTGATACCAGTCAAGTCAACTAGCCCATTCAAACGCATCAGATACAGCAGTCATATCGAATTTAGGGTTACACGCTACTCGCCAACCATCCAAAATGTTGGTACGATTGTCCTATCAAAATCTATGAGCGATTTGACTATACCTAGGTACGTCTGCCTTAATTTGTAAGCTAGATCGGGAATTGAAAAGAATTTGCGATCAGCTTATTGGGAAAGGAGGTCAAGTTGGTCTTTTGAGGCGATTCTAATTCGTAAATATTTGTTTATTGATTTGATCAAACTGTGTACGAGTAGTTTCGTAAGTACTTAGTATTATTTTTTTAAGACGATATTAATACAAAATAATTATGTTTCGCATCTTTACAGACTAAGAAATTATTAAATCACTATTATTTTCAAGAATATGTCATTAATTAAATTTGCTTTTCAGCCAGTGCCATAATAAAAATCAATTTCTAGACCAGCTTCATAAGTTCTCACCACGATACATTTTACGTTGTTGTACGAAGTTATTGTAAAAATAAACCATGAAAACTATAGCAGAAAACTATATCAGTTATTTGAGAATGAGTCGTTCAAGTAAAGACCTGTCAAAAGAATACCGTTAGGACTAAAAGCTTATTTTCTCCCGCAGACATAAGAAAGGCTATTATTACGCCTCTCGACTATAAAAGTACTTAATTACTACGTACACCTGATGATTAAGATATTATTACCGAAAGCTATTATAAAATCTCCTAGCCTCCACCAAGTTTGTTTTGCGGTTCAAAATCACGGCTTCTGCTAACAAATATTTGTGATATCCACTTTGGAAGCTGCAAATTAAATTTGCTTTCAACCCTTGGTTATTTTAACCCTTTATAATTAAGGTGGAAGTATAGAATTCTGAATTAAGTAATGCGACACTTATTAGGGGTTTCAAATATATTTTAGGGAAAGAACAAAAGCCGTTGATTTTCTTTTAAGTTTTAATTTGTATAAATGACTGTGTATTTGGGTTAACGTGCAAAATATGCAATAAATTTAAACATGTTTTAATATTGAAAGCAGTTAAGCACTGATACTTACTTGTTAGCTTGCTTCATCCCACGGCTGGGCAAAGGTCTCTCCCCATCACTTCCAGTGCCTGCGATCCAGGGCTAATGTGGAGCACTGGTTATTTGTTATGTCGCCGCGTCATTGTTATGTTAAGCCGCAATCATTCAGTGAACTCATCGACGACTAAATAGGTCCCGGTCATTAGATAAATTACTGCAATCATCACGCTTGACTGAAGGATCGGTAATTACAATTTATTGTTATTAGCACCATGAGTATATTAGTCCGTAGTAAGTGACTTTTCACGACATCCGTCGGTAGAGAACCGGGTGCCTTTCCTTTCTGGGAATATCATGGTCACAGTATTTACAATCCAAAGATATACTAGTACTACGTGCTTGCGAAGCACGTAGAAAAACTAAAGGTAAAAGCAAACGTAGAGACATCTTAGCTGCTTATATAATTTTAATGATGGTTTTGTTTGGTTCGGTATGAAGAAAATCAGCACTATTTCTCACTAACTGAAATATTATATTTATTTTACATTATAATATTATTAAAATAATTCGGTTTAGATAGAGTAGAATGGAGATTGCTTCTCAGAAAAGTATCGAGTGATTTTGCGAAGTAAATGATGATGGCACCTCACATCTTATTTACATAATTCGTTCTGTGGACACACATCGCAACACGAATCGATATTTTTTTATGTAGCCACAATTAAAGTGAAGTGCGGCACATAGCTGCAACAATTACAAGCGTTCAGTGAGTGTGTTGGCGAGATCCCAAAGTGTGGTCACCGGAAAATACGTTCATATTGAGGTGCCTTTTTAAAGAAATAATAAAGTTCTGGACGTTAAAAAGTAGGCTGTGAAGAACAGCAATTTCTATGAAAGCTTAAGTGGTAGATTCTTGCAGGTTTAGGCTTGCAGGCGTTCAATATCAAAAAACAAATCATCTCGGTCTATCGCAGTCCACTGCTGCACATAGGCCTCTCCCAGGCTGCTCTACAACACCCTGTCCTCCGCCAGTCTGACCCAGCGACCTTCTTAAGGTTGTCGGTCCATCTAGCTGGGGGCGTCCCACACTACGCTTGCTGATACGCGGTCTCCACTCCAGGACTCGTCTGCTCCACTGGCCATCGTTCCTTTGACAAACATGGCCCTCCCACTTCAGTTTTCTTATGCCACAAGCTACGTCCGTAACTCCGGTTCTTTTTCGGATAAATTAATTCCTGATTTTATCCTTCAAAGAGACTCCGAGCATACCCCGCTCCATAGCGCGCTGGGCGACCTTGAAATTGTGGACCAGGACGACTATCAGTGGCCACGTTCCAGCACCGTATAACACGGGTAGGACGCACAGGCTAAGTACCTTTGTCTTCAAATACTGAAGTTTCTCAAAAGCTGCCCAACTTATTTGGATCCTTCTGTTGGCTTCTTTCTCAAAGTTATGTCTACCGAGTTGGATGACTTGCCCTAGGTAGACATGCTCCTTCACAACTTCAATATACCTTATGAAATTCAAACTACTGGCTTTCACAGTGGGATGGTTCCCCATCCCACTGTGAAAGCCAGTAGTTTGAATTTCCAAAGAGGGTAAAACTGAAAATAGAAAAGAAAGGGCATAAACTAATAAGGGAAAGAAATAACGAAAGTAAAGACATGAAAGAAAAATTAGGCAAAAAGATTGGAAAATTCGGAAAGAAAGTTAAAACAAGATGATGACAGAAGAATAAAGGAAAAATTACTATGTAGGGGAGAAAAGAATGGATTATGTTTCATCACAGTTCTCTCTAATCGTTAACTATTTAGGAAAATAAAATATAACAGTGTCTCAATATGAACGATCAGAAAGACAAGTGTAATTGAAATTGCAAATGTTAAGTTCGTGGTTTTTGAAGACGTCTGCATTATCATTAACGTAGAAGAATAATAAAATGTTAATGTTTGGAGAACGTAAAACTTGATAGCTTTATGTCTGAAAAAGATATGAAAATGGAAAAAGAATCTGAATAGTTAAAGCTACACACGGTTACGAATAACTCAACAGTCTCGGGTGTGTCTGACTCGCAGGATATTCTTTTAATAAAAGTATTAGACGTTTTTCTACTTATTTCTTGTTTCAAAAACGAAAGTGTTGGACAATGCTGCACAAAACTTGAGTATCGTTACTAAAATGTGTAGAAGTGAAGTACGAAAAGTAGAATTAAGTTAAATCATTTTTGAAAACGTCAATAATTATATGTAGGTACTTATTTGAGTAAATTCTTTAAAGTCGGGGTTTTAATTATAGGTCCTCGAAGATTGTGCTTTAAGGCATTAAACTTTAAGTCCTGTTAGATTTTAAAGTCTTTATAAAATTATATTTATTAGATTTACAATCTTCTGTTGCATTGGCACAAACTTTATAAAAGTTAGCAGTTCATGCCGTGGTCGTATATTTAGCCTATTATCATTAAGGCAGAAGAAGGCTGTCTAACCAAATTGCTCCTTTACACAAATTCATAATAATTATTATCTGTCAGAAAAACAATAAAAATCAAACAAGCTAGCTTTCCTTAAAACGCCTACACCTAAGAAACCAGACAAACCCTTCGTACCATTTAGATCTTAATGAACTTCCGTCGACACAGACAGATGATGTTTCTAAAGTAACGTCGAATAAGTCATTAAGACCGTAACCTGAGAGTCTTAACGCAAACTACTAAGTTTGCGTTACTAAACTGCAGTGATCATGTAGCTATAATTTAGTTATAGTTTAACTGGTTTAACCTCATTCATAAGTGGTTTAGTTATCTTAACTTTAAAGTGGATCTAGTTACAGTTTTGATCGATTTTGGCGAAGATATAAGACAGCTTATATTTGATAATTAGAATATTTTTTATAGGAATTCTAGATATGTGAGTTTGTTTGTTTTGGTTTTTCTTCTCAGAGTAGTCGGATAGGAAACATCTACCTCAACTATTTGAAAAAAATGTATTTTAAAGACATGTTTAAGAGTTTGCTAAAACCAATGTACAGAAATAATTATCAACTGTGACATTGAAAGGGAACGTAGGTCGCTGGCTGTCCGTTGTAACATGCTGGCCCGCAGGTTTGCACGATGTACAAGGGCAGTTAAAGTAACGCTTTTCAAAGCTTACTGTGAGTCCTTCTACACGTGCAGCCTGTGGGTCAATTTCACTCAGCGGGCATACAGTGACCTACGCGTTCAATATAATAACGCACTGAGGGTGCTGCTGCGACTGCCGTGGCGTTGTAGTGCGTCAGGGATGTTTGCGGACAACAACATCGATGGTTTTGCCGCCATTATAAGAAAAAGATGTGCATCCATGATGCCGCGTGTTCGCGGCAGCACCAATAGTATTCTCACCCCCGTATTCAAGAACGATACTTACATAAGTATGGCAGCGACACTATGCTAAGTAAGGCATTTCTCACTGTGTTCGTCATGGCAGGCCATTTAATTCACAAACAATACTCAAGCGACACTTTACTATGCGAACGCACAGCGGCGATTATAGATCTGTGATTGGTCCGTTTCTGTTGCTAAGTTCGCTTTAGTGTTTGGCAGATGTGTGGTCGAAATAAATATAACCTTTAAACGTGTTGTCAGTTGTGAAATATAAACCATGAAGTGTGGTGATTTAGGTAATAATAAAAAGTACTCTGTTTTCAAGGATCGACAAACAAAAAATAGTTTAGTTATCTTCAATTGATTAGTTATGTGTGGATTATTAGGATGTGCATACGATTTCGAATTCTCTAAAAACAAAAGAAGCCGTCAATTAATGGTGTGTTTACTGTTTTTTTTTTAAATATTAATTCAATCCATATTGTATTAGTATCAGAACTTAGAAATATATGTTAATAGCATTGAAATAAAAAAAAATACAATTATTAATTCAATCCAAACAAAATTCCAAAATTAATTAAAAATTAAAATCAATATCAAAATTAAAGTCTAATTCCAAAACAAAATTTTAATTACAATAAGAAACAAAATTAAAATCAAAATCCAAATCAAAATTAAAGACAATATCACATTAGAACTAAACCAAAAATTAAATTAAATTATAATCAAAACAAAATTAAATTAAATATAAGTCAAAATCAAAATAAATCAAAACCGTGTTAAAATTAAATTAATATTATCTAAAACATGACCAAACTTAACTTCTATAACATTAATATTAATCATCTTTAATATTAATGATTTTATAGTATTATTACTAAATAATAATTTATTTAATTTTTGGATTATTTTACCTATACATCTTTCAACAAATTCATCATCTACAATAATATAAAATCTATTCTATCTATTTAATAACAATTAAATATAATTTTATTTTGCTTTAGTTTAGAGAAGCTACCGTTTTCTGTATCGGAACGATAGCTCTTTTTAGCATTAATGCGGGAGCGGCCAGTATCAAGGAAGACAAACGCACACACGCCAAAAATATTGAATTAAAAAGTTAAAATGAATAATAAAATAAAATATCACAAATGGATACAAAACACACAGAAACAACCACATCTGTGGACCACATTATCATTTGACACAGACCTTTTTTTTACAATAAGCTACACTATACGTTGGTTAAAATAGCTGCCCAGCTACATTACGTAAGGGTCCTTCTAAGTGAATGCATAGCGTTGCACATCACTCAAGTATTGTTTATGAATTGGATTTACCGTACTACATAGTATCGTTCTTGAATACGGGTGTCAGTGTGTTCACAGATCGGTGGGATTCCCCGATGTGGCGGAGGTGGATGCAGCTCCACGCTGAATTTTAATTTTAATTGTTTTGTTAATCATTGTCTGTACTAACACTAGATAATAAGTAAAATTGTTACTAACCCTATGGACATTTGTCTGAAATAAAATTATACTATTCTATTCTATTAAGTGGTCTTAATAGAATAGAATAGTATAATTTTATTTTACTATTCTATTCTATTAAGAGCAACAGTCCAACGACGTAGCTATCCACTTCAGGTAAATTATCCCGTTAAGTTGTAACACAAAATCGATTTGTAACAATTCCCCGAAGTGTCGTATCGCTCTCGATTCCAAATCGTCTTATCGGAAACGAATCGATTACTTCTGGCGAGTGTAACGCAAATTGAATTAGTTTTGGACAAGTGACTGTGACTTGATGCTTGGCACCATGTTGGTGTTTACTTTAGTTAATGTGATTGGCAAATTTACTAAAAGCAAGGTTTTTATATAATTTTGTTGCACTTAGGTTGCACACCAGATTTTACTACTTTTTGTACACACTCACTCATTGAGTGGAGTTGTGATAAATTGCAACTTAATTATGTATAGTACTGGGTTTGTTTTTCAATTTAGGTAATAAAACTCATTCTAGTGATTAACATATTGGTCCTTTTACCTTCAAAAATATTATTATTCGAGTTTCAAAGAAATGGACGAATAGTGTTCTGTGTTTCACTCATAATTTATTATTATGTTACACATTGTATCATCAAATTACCAAAATCCCGACATACCAATAGCGTTTTGAAGGAAATTGGTACTTCAGGTCATAGAATATAGTGCGGAATCCATATATTTCCGCATGAATCTAGCAGCTAGCTCCAGGAAATTAGTCATTATGTGATTCAGTGGCCACCTGTGGCTTGAGATTATGTTGCTAGTGGCATACTCTTGAGTTATTGGAGCTGGAATATTTGGAACTATATTTGAGCTATAACTATGTAATACCATAGCGAGTTTGTTTTAAAATGAGATTGATTAAAAACTCTATTGTAAGTGCGCCAGATTGTATTTCGTTTCGTAAAATACGGTGTTAATTTTTGATCCTTTGTTCCGGAATATAAAAACGACGAGATATTTTTGGCAAGTATTAAGTACCTACTGCTGTTTTTATTCTGTTGTGATACAAAAATTCTGAAATGGACTGGCCTGGATTGATTGACTAAGTCAAGCCAGTCTTTTATTTCAACTGGGCATTTTAAAAATCTATTAGTCAATTATATGGTTTTAAAAATCTAACGCCTAATTTTTGCCGAGTCTTATAAAGTAGGAAAATAACGTATAAACACCGTCAAAACTTATTACTCAAAACATTTCTTCTAAAAACATAATCCAAACTTACCAAAACGAACGAATTACATACCTATAGTATCTAACAGCGACACGACCTTCACAAATTCGTTTATGTACAACATATTTTTCTTTTTTCCCCGAATAAAAATAGTACATTTTGATACAAGTGCAGAATGTTTGTTATGGCATTCGAGGCGGAATTAACACCCGAGCCGTAGGCGAGGTTTTTTTGAGCCGAGAACTGCAATAACAAATGTCTACGTGTATCAAACGACGTTTTTGAATACACTTTTGAAGAAATAAAATAACGAGAAATATTTTTGTCATGAATTATTAGGAAACTATGATTTAATTTTCTTTTTTCCGCGCTTTGCTTTCGCCAGGTTGAAGGTGAAGCAAAGGTATAAAGCCGATAAACAGCCTAATAAGAAAAATAGAAAATTAAAATATTTTTGAGTTTAGAACACAAATAAATGTAAATTTGTTCCTATACGTTTTTTTATTGTAATAATCATGGTATTCTATTCAAAAACATTATTTAAATATTCCAAAAATATTAACGCCGTAAAGACGCATCTTTGCAAAGATTAAAAAAAAATCACTTCCGAATAGAGAGGACCGTCTCTAGCGCGAGACAGTGTGAACATTCGATCAATTTGGACTAATTATAGGTATAAGTTATCTGTGGCAATAATTATTTCCGCACACGTGTTGGTAAATAAAAAATCGCACGCGTGTGAAATACATTGCATTGTTAACCTAATCGTAGTGCGATATGAACCAGTTTTCGAGGTAGTGTATTGAAAACAAAATAAAGTACAACACAACAAACCAATGAACTTCTTTCCAAACAAACAAAAAACAATTAGGAAACGTCCTATGTTGAGGGTGAGGGTTTGGAAGCAGTGCGAAACCGAATAAAGTGTGGAGTTTTTTGGGTGTTGATAAAACGGCTGATCTGAAACGGAAGAAAGAAAGAAAAATTGTTTATTTTGCACAAATAAGACGCACATTCTAAAATAAACATAAAATACACAAACTAATAAAAAAATACCAAAAACCTAATATTAGGCAAAATATAAAATAAAAAAAATATAAGTGAGCCTTGAACTTTTTTAGTTTTACAAAATTGTCTATTGCTTGATGTCAATGCAGGGCACACCAACACCATAGACAATACCTACACATTGAAATACAGATTTATTTCACAAATGGGAAGTAATGTAATGTAAAACAAACATTTATTAAGCTGATGTAAAAAAAAAAAAAATGAGAATAGGCGTTTACCCAGCAGTGGAAAAGTAAATAAGGAGTATTCTTTTATTTTTGCTTACATATTTCGCTCAGCGTTTACTATTGTTGTTAGTAAAGTTAAAGGTATTCTACCGCGCACGACAGAATATATAGTTTCGAGCAATGATGTATAATGGTTTCGAGAAATGCTAAATACTGTATTTTTCTATTTTAACAATTACATTCATTCAGCTCACATGTCCTGTCCATTATTGATCAAAAATATCTTAAACATAGTTTTTTCTTTCTACGGCTGTTTAGATACTAATCCAATTAATTATAAACATATTTTATAAAATTCAAAGAAATATGTTTTTTTTTGTATTGTTTTGTTTGTTGTTGTTTCACATCGCATCGCTTCACACAATACCGCAAGACACACGGCTGGAAGGAAATCGCGCGTTAAACAGAGAATTTGGAGTGGCACCGGAAACTTGCACAAAAATGCCCGAGTTATAATATAATAGGTATGGCATTTTTTCCCCTTTCATTGGGCGGACAATACGGACCATAAAGTTTTATCGTGAGGGGCTGATTGCACTATTTGTTACTTTAGGGATAAGCTAGCATGTTGGTTGAGTTTTCACTATTGTTTGTGAATAAAATAAGACGTATGTTTTTAAGTACCTAATAAATAATCGTTGCAGAAAGAAAAACGCACGTAGTTTAAAAAAAAAAAAAAAAGTTAAAGATAAATAAAATAAGGGTCAATTTTCATCTATTTTCTTAAATAGTGTTACACTATTTATTATAAAATTATAAAAAATAAATATTGGAGACCCTCACTACAACCCCTTTCATTTTATATGTCACAGGGTATCTAGAGTATGCAAAACTTTTTATTTTAATTTTATAATTTCCCCCAAAAGTGACCCTCACATACAAAACTCATTTATTTACGTTACACGTGCTTGCTTGCGTCACAGAAGTCGAGTAGATTCGGAGGAAATCGGCTGTGACAGACAGCCAGACACAGATACACGAGTGATCCTATAAGGGTTCCGTTTTTTGCTTTTGAGGTAAGGAACCCTAAAACGAAAGGGTGATCTATTTAAAGGAGCTTGGACTTTACTAATAAAACAGTAATAATTATCTGCCTCGTTGCTAAACGTGAGGTCTAAATTTGTGCCAAGTTGAAGATGATAGGCTCGCCCCTATTGCATGGAATTTAAACATAACGTGCGAAATGTGGTTGGTGTACCATACACCTCTACCTGACCCTTCGGGGAATACTGGCGTGATGTTTTGTATGTTTATATGTGTATGTCTATATTCAGAAATTTAAGAAGAATGAAAAGTTTATAGGTATGTAATTTTTATAGAGGAATAACGCTTTTAATGTGAATAATGCGTTACATTTGTATTTACTTTTTGATGAAGTGAGCGAATGAATGAGTGAATGTTGAGATAACAGAAAGTTAGTGTTACACAAGGTGTGATTGAAATAACCGAAAACCTTTGTACTCGTTGTTATAACAACCTTTACTATGAGATCAAACCTGAAACCGCAAAAAAAATCTGATGTTCCTTATTTTGTCGCGTTATGCGAACAAAAATGTATGGGTGTAGCTTTTTTTTTCATTATTGATATAAAACTGACCTAAATTATTCAAAAACTAACAAGTTGCCATATTATATTCGTGATAATTATATTCGAAAAGGTGCATATTGTGTACCTACCTACATAAACAGAGACAAACAAAAAGACACCTTGACATGTTTTCAAAATACAGTTATTAATGAAACACCAAAATTCAAGTCTTTCGACCCAAAACCAACCTAATTTTTGGTCCTCCAAGCGACCAAGCTCATAACTTGCATACATTACTAGATAACATCGCATATTGGAAGCATAAAGTTTAATACTATACTGAAAAGCAATCATGACAACATAAGCAAACAACTCAACATCGCACGACACAGTTTATGCTGTAGTTCGATAGCAATTTTCGAGCTGATTTAACTTTAGTGAACAATGCACGTGCTTTTGGTATCTAGTGAGTTACTGTGGATTTCAGTAAGTTCTGCTGGCATTAAGTTTTTGTCTTTATTTGCATATAGATATGAAGTCATATTTTTATTTAATATCACTGTTACACTAAATAAGTTAATTGGTCTTTTTACTGCAGTTTCAGTAAAATAGTAAAGCAGCGGACCGTAGTAAATTTTAGTTTAGTAAATTTTTAATCATCTGCCTTTTTCCCAACTATGGGGTCAGCTTCCAGTCTAACCGGATGTAGCTGAATAAGTATTAGCATAAGCAGCCGCTCCATGTAAAATACTGGTGTATTTCACATGGAGCGGCTGTTTATCTGGTCTCCACAATCCTGTTATTGTGTAATACCTCTTGGTAAGACAGGTTGTCAGACTTTCGGGCTTCTGACGACCCGTAACGACGGTCAAAGATCCACGAATGACAGCCGGGACCAACGGATTAACATGCTTTCAGAGGCACGGAGGGGACTCGGTATGTAAAGATGGGCACCCAATCATCATTAGGTAAATTTTTAAATGATTATTAATTATTCATTAATGCGACAGTTTTTAAAGTATCCATTTTGTCATACAATGGGCTCACAATCTAGGCTTAGTAAGTTTCTTCAGAACCGCAACGGTCAACAATTTCGAGATTTATCTATAAAAATCGAATATTATAATTTTTCGATTATTTTCGCTTACATGCCTAATAAACTAGCCCACTACTTCATAAGTACAACAAGTATCACTAAAATGGCGTCATTAGAGCAAACTCGAGGTCGCCAGCAATTTGTGAACTAATCTAAGCTGACGTGAAACAATGCAATCGATGCTGAAGCGGGAAGGAATCCGGAGTGCTTCCAACTCGCACAACTCGTGCGCGAAACCTTTAACAGGTTTCCGTTAAGTTTCGGTAATATGAGTAGTTATGGAAAAATTCTATCACATACTCAACATTCCAGCAATCGAGGATGATTTGTGAATGATTCCATTCTCTAACTCCAAAAAAATTTCAGTGTTCTTCTCTTAACACCCCTCGAAATGCAAACCGAAAATAACTCACTTGTCATTGCTGTCAAATTAAGTGCGATTACTTGAGTGACTTAACAGAATAACACTAAAGGTACACACAACAATATAACATTGCAATATTGACATTCTACGACTACAATGAAACCAACAAAATAGTTACCCAAATGGTTCAGAATCACCGGAAATAATAATGATTATGCCATTTTAACTTAAAGGAATCAAGTTTATCCAGAATTAATAAACTTCAGAGTACAGATGAAACTATAACCCACCCGCCTAGAATAATTCACTATATCGACTTTCACGATACATAGCGCAAAATTCCTAATAACGAAATTGTGTGTATTGAAGCTAGGTTGGTTTACAATGCCTCCGGCAAAATTCCATATAGATATAGTTAGCCTAATAAACGACGAACTAGGAACATACCAAGTAATTCCCAGCTAGATAGCTATTCGATTGTACAAATACCTTTAGAAGGATTTGTCAAATGTTTGATCAAATAATTGTTCGTGGAATCTTAGGAAGTTGTTTAGCAAATGTTTGAACCAAGCTTTTAACTTTGATGCGAGTTGAACGAATGTGCTATGAAGTGGTGCACGACGCATTAGTTATAATAGTTTCATTAGTACTACAGATATAAGAATGTAGTTGATACGTAAACTAGTTAAATAATTTGAAAATGGGTAAGTACAAAAGTTTGAATATAATTATATGGATTGAGTGTATGTGTGTTGTGTACGTGTGTGTGGTGAATTTATATGAGAACGTGAGGGTGTGTGTGTGATGTATGTGTATGTAGGTGTGTGTGAGAGAATAATTATGCGGTGAAGGTGTGGGTGTAAATATGCATGAGTGTTAAGTGTGTAGTTGAGCTATATAGTAGGTAAGTGGAACTTTGTTTTCTGTGCTCCTAGCCGTATTCTTAGAGTGCTAAGGATATTAGTTGTTCCGTCTGCTCATACTCGTAGTTTAATTCCTGCAAATATTGGCTTACTTTTAGTTTGCATTGTATTCTAGTCAAGGTGTATATATTTATTGATTTGTTAATCTTATTATAAAGGTCTAGGAAGGGCCTAGGAAACTTACAAATCTTTTACCAAAGGTTGTTTTAAATGTGGCTAGATAGTCACATACATGATGTTTACGTCGTCTCTGTAGTAACATTGGGTTGTAGGGCTGTTTTTTATGTTCTTGCAGGATAATTTTGAGTATGAATAACTGTCTTACTGTCAAAACCTCGCACAACTGGAACAGTGTAGTGGTAGGGAAGCGCATCGGTTTAAACGTGCAAACCTTCAGAATAGCTCTCTGGGCGACTTCAACTGCCTTTAGCGTGGTTTTGCAGATACCTCCCCAGGATGAAAGGCAGTAAGTAAGAAAGTAAGAAGTGACTGACACAGGGCCTGATATATTCGCTTCAGCAGTGCGGGGTCCGCGACGTGACGTAGTTTTTTAAAAACATAAATTATTTTCGCACTCTACCGCAAAGAATTTTGACATGTTCTTTAAAGTTGAGCTTATTGTCTCTAAAGTAATACCAAGGTACTTTAGAGTATTAACGCGTTCCCTACGCGTTATCTACGTTTAGAGTAAGTAGTGAAAACCTCCTCCCAACTATCACCCGCAAACACCAACGCGGTGTCATCCGCGAAAGAGACAATTTCACCTTTGGTAAGTCTAAGACGAGTAAGCTCATTTATGTACACGAGGAAAAGGGTGGGCCCAAGAATACTTCCCTGAGGCACGCCATGTGTGACTGGAAGATGTGTACTTTTATGTTTATCCACTCGGACACATTGAGTTCGCCCAGAGAGGTAGCTTTTGAAAAGTTCAAGCTGGGTGCCCCTGATACCCAATGACTCTATTTTGTTGAGCAAGAGAGCGACAGAAATCGTATCAAATGCCTTTGCCAGGTCAAGAAAAATAGAAAGACATTTTTTCCCCCTGTCCAAGTTAGAACTAATAAATTCAATAAGTTTATTCACTGCCTGTTCTGTAGATTTTCCGTGCTTAAACCCGTATTGGTTTACTGAAAGCAGATTATTTTTTTCGAGATGTTTTACTAGACAAATGTTTATAATTTTTTCCAAAATTTTGGAAATTGCGGGTAGTATAGATATCGGGCTATAGTTGTTTATACGACTTCTGTCTCCGCTCTTATAGATTGGGCACACTTCTGATCGTTTTAGGGAATAGGGAAACACTCCAGTGTTTAAACAATCGTAGAAATTTTTTTCTTGGGGTTGTACGAGAATATTTCTATGCTGTTTTAGGAATCTACTGCTGATATTATCACATCCTGGTGCACTATCTGTTTTTAGATCCATGATAAGATGTCCAATCTCGTATTTATCTGTCTCAATTAAGACAAAAGAATTTGGAACATTTAGTTCGTTTTCTTAAGTATTACTATGTAATGGTTGATTCCGGAAATTAACATTTTGTTGACTGATTTTATCCGCCAGTGAGCTACCCACATTTAGTTGTTTGCTTCGTGAAGTGATTGTTCTGGAGAAGATGAAAGAGTTAGCAGATCTTTATGGTGTTGTTTTGTTTTTGTTGTGTGTGTGATGTTTTTGATGACTTTCCATATTTTTTTATTGTCTGTCTGAGCTTCTAGGATTTGGTTTTTTTCGTATGCTCTTTTTAACCTTCGTAATAGAGAATTACAGAAATTTCTGTATCGTTTGTAGGTAATTATCAAGACCTCGTTATCCGGATCAATGCTTGCCTTTTTGTGCAGTTGGTGTCTGTTTCGCATGCAACGTAGTAGTCCTTGAGTTATCCAGGGCTTAATTATTTTTTGGTGTCTAGAAACCGTTACGATTTTTGTATTTTTTTCTATTACTTGTTGTAAGCATTCTGTTAGGTAATTTAGACTAGTGTTAGGGTTTTCTGTCTGGTAAATGGGATCAAAATTAATATGTGAAATGTCTTGTGCTAATGTTTTGTAGTTAATGATGGCCTTTGTTGTAGTTGCATGTTGCCGTGGTTTTTTTAAATGTAAACAAAATAAAACGGAATGGTGATCTGTCAATGTTGCATTAGCGACTATGGTGTTTGAGGCGGCTTTAGTTTTTATAAGGACATGGTCTGTGCAGGTTGCGCTGCGTGTAACTAAAGTGTGCGCTGGCAGTAGGCCGTGCGAAGCAGCTAAGGTTAGATAGCGTTCCCCTTCAGATTTAATTTTATTAGAGTTTCTTGCTAGATTGATGTCACCTATAACAACGATGTGCTCGAAAGAAGACACTGACTGTAACATATTATCCAAAGACAAGAGGAACGGCTCCAATTTAGTGTAGAAAGGCGATCTGTAAAGGGCAATTATGGCAACTTGTTTTCCAACGGTGGCTAGAAGGCAATTACTTTCATGAAATTCAGGTTCAATTATAGTTAGGTTAATGTTTTCTTTGTAGTAGATAACTACTCCGTCATTTTGAATGGGATTTGTATTTGTTGCTACATGAGAGTAGCCAGAAAGATGAGGGATTACCGTTGCGCCTTTTAGCCAACACTCTGTTAGAATTAGTATATCGCATTTAAGTTTAAGTCTTTGTAGTAAAACCTCTAAGCCAGGCAGATTTCGGTTTATGCTTCGTATATTTTGTGTCAATATAGTTAGGTTGTCCGTAGTAGAAGTAATGATATCAAGACAATCCTCAAGGTCCGCGGATTGTGAGTGAGATACGGATAACTGGTCAATATTTTCAGATAAATTAGCTACGTGATCGAATGATTAAAAAGAGAGTAGGTAGAGACAGGATTTGCGGTCGAGGTAGGTACACCGATTATGGAAAGAGTTTGTATGTAAATAGTTAAACAGTGTTTGTGAGTATGTTTTAGGTGTAGAGTGTTTGTGATTGTAATTTGATGAGTAAGTGAGTTTTGTAATCGAAGTATGTTTGAAAAATGGGTTGTGTGTATTTCTGAAATAGTGTTCAGTTGGGCTTTGGTTATGATTAAGGAGTGTTTTAATTGATTTTGGGTTTCCCTGAATAAATGTGAGAGGTTAGTGTGGACGTTGAGTTGTACTTTGTAGGTGTAGTAATAATCCATAGATTTAAACATAAACTTAAAATTAGCATGCAATCTTAAAATTAGTGTAATAATGAGACAAAATTTGTAGACTAGAGCAACAGTTAGTCACAGCGGTTTAACATTATTGCGTAATTTTTCTAAATCAGCATCGTTGTTTATCCGGATATGTGAAGAATCTTCGTTATTTTTTAGGTAAACAATACCGTTTTGCTGTCCAGCAGAAGCTGTACCCATGACTTTTCCGGAATTGGCGGGCTAAGTAATACAGTCTCTGGATTTTATGGGTGAAAGAAGAGCCTCTGATATGTAAATCGGTTTTTGAGTATAACTTGGGTTTAAGTGGGTAGTGTTCAATTTGTTGCCTTTTTGTTTAATTTTGTTGAAAGTTTTTACAGATTTGAGGACCTTTTCCTTCAAAAGCACAGTAGTAAAATCGACTACGATGGGGTCTGAAGAATGTTTTGATTTTAACCTGTATATATCTTTTATATTACTGGTGTTAATATATACATTTGTAATTCTCCCAATTTAGAAATCTCATTCACAAGAGTATCCTTAGTTTCTCCATTTTGTTTTGGTATGTTTCGAAATTCTATCCCAACCCCACGAGTTTTCCGTTCTAATGTTTCCAGTTTCTCCTCCAGTTCCTTACTAATTAATTTGTCTGACTGTCTTTCTTTCTCGATAGAAACTCGTCATATTTATTTGACATTAGGTCTATACTTGCTTGTAAGTCTTGAAAACGTTTTTCTTGTTCATTGGAGAATGAAGAGAACATTTTTTTAATTATTTCTAAAAGATCGGATTGTTCCCCGTCATATTTCCGCTTTTTTCTTTCCGTTATGTTTGCCGCTAGGGTATGAAGATCGGGTTCTGACTCGCAGTGTAGTAGGGGTGACGCACTATGTTCCTTTGTTGTCGCAAACATCACTGCACTACGAGTGTTTTCCGTAGGCGTTAACGGGACGGGTGAAGCAGGTGGAGTGCGATTTAACGGCATGCTTCCTCTTGTATAGTACTAGGGTAACAAGCTGAGGCAGGAGTATAACCTCTACTGTATTTAGTCCGAAGTCTACAGCAAAATAATTGCGCATCGGAATACTCTGACGACACTGTTTTAATTAATATTTAGATATATCTTAGACATCGATGATGACTGATGATTGATCGATCGGGTATGTATTGCAATGATCCTAAAGTACTAGGCGCCCAAACAAAACAGATGGTAATAGTTCTTCTCGGTGCAGCGCACCCCGCTGTCACACAAAAACTAGTTTTGAATAGTGCGCATTGGAGGTATGTTTGGAGATACAAGACGATTGATTTTTGTCAAAGGGGTTTTGATTCAGATTTTGGAACACGTAAAGTTTGATTGACTTTCCAGTCATCTATATTTTGTTCAACTTTTGCTACGCGATAATGAAAATAATTATGCCGTGTTGAAAAGATACGCCAGTTTGACGATTACACAGCACCACTTTTTGAAGACACTAAAAATGACAATCTCTTGTATTCGGACAATTCAATCAAATCCATTACGTTATTTTTGAGCTGACGAATCCTTTTATTGTTTGAAGCAATGGATTTTCTTGTACAAAATGATAGGAATTGACATTCCTAGTGTGTAAGATAAGATGACCTTGTTGACATTAATCGCCCTCTGTCTGGTCCCATCGGTAAATGTCAGCTACAAAGGATATCGCATAGAGGATGGATTGTTTCTTAGGCCTTATTATTAGTAGCTTAAGTCACCTTTTACAAAACCCACCAATCTTTTGAGTCTGTCTGAGAAGTTCCTGTTAGAAGAATCTAATAAAAACGTCTGTCTAGACTGTGGCATAGATTCGAACTTACGATAAATTCATTCACCTTGTGTAAACTGATGTCACTCTGTTCGGATTGGCTTTAATGCACCATAGTTGTAGACACGTTTCATTTGGCACCGGCACCGTTACGAATTTCGTTATTTTCTTTTTGAAGCGACATAGTTCCCAACCGGAGTAAAACTAAAAACTATATATATGAAAACTCCGTGTTACTAAACCGGAGATTATCTAAATTATATTGTGCATTCTTACTGCGTCAGTTAGTACGTGAAAATTAGCCATCTTAACTGAATTACATCTACGACTTCATGTTTTGGGACATTTGAGTACTGATATAGCTATAAAGCGCAAAGTGTGAGATAAAAACAAATTGAAACGGGTCCTGCAAGAAGTACCCCAACTAAAATTACTACTAAAATATTGATGCTACCAATTTTCATTTGAAAACATATTTTTTTTCCAAAAGTAAATAAAACCGGATTTAATCATTTTTGAAAAATCGCTCGCTGATCTGAGAACCGAACCAACTGCAATGGGAAAAAAAACTTTTTGTAAAAAGTTTTTTATTTTTCACTTTTTAGTGGGTCAGTTTGTAATTTATCTAATTAACAATAGCCTAATGTCAAATGCTCATCACCTTTTACAAAATATTGGTATTCCCGATGCAGGGGTGTTAATTATTGAGGAGTTCTCCTGGTAAGAACCAGGAGAACTGATGGTGACTTTACCATATGCAGTTTGATGAGCATAAATTGCTTATCAACCATATTAAAGTGCCTAATCGAATCGCAACGGTGAAATACTTATTATTAAGTAGTTCCGGTGGCCATCAGTGGTCTTCATCATCAGTTTCACTTCACGAAATGGTGCTTTTCGAGAGCAAATGCACGAGTTACGACAAAAAATACTCAAATCGCTATAGGTATCCCTATAAAATTTGAGGATTTCCCTCGATTTCCATGGGATTCCCTTATCAGATTCTGATTTGGTGGCAATGGGACCACCTCGGGAGCATACTCTTCCAAACAAAAAAAGAATTTTCAAAATCCGTCCACAATTGACGGAGTAATCGGTGAACATACATAAAAAAAAAAAAAAAACAAACATACAGCCGAACATATAACCTCCTCCTTTTTGGAAGTCGGTTAAAAAATTACTCCTGTTTTTATGGCACCAATAGAAAAGGTCGATAATAAGGATACATTCTCTCTTAAGCTTCATGTCACTTTTATTATGTTTAGCAAGCTCATAATGAATTAAAACAGCTTCAACGATTGACGTACTTTGAGCAGTCAGCGCCACTACCAACATTTTTGACTGCTCGTTTCACTACAACAAACCCATCATCACATAATAATATCTTGTGCCAACACGACACAATGATGAAGGTGACATCACAAACATTTGGGCATATTATTTGTGAATAACCAAGACATACCTCCAAATTCCTAATTAGAAACGTGACTTTACACATTCTTCGTTCAAACAAAATCCATCAAAAATATCGTCGAAGATATTTTCCGAAAACAAATAAAAACGTAGGCTAGTCCTATACATACTCTAAGTACGAAACTCATTTTGTCAAGTAAACAGAGTCGGCGCAATTTTCGTATATGCAGTCTGAGCTCAAGACCATTTATTTGTTAAGGGGGTCCACCCTCTTATTTAAAGGGGTGGACACTTGGGTAGTGCACTAAGTGTGGCAAGGGGTTTTGAAGTAATTAAAAGCTGGTAGCGGTTTGCCTGAGGGTTTGTTTAAAGCGGGTCGGTCTTAAATTGTGGGGTATGATGTATTATTGTAGGAAGGTATATTTTTTGCGGGTTAGTTTAGGTTATGGATGTTCTGTGTGAAAAGCCAGTTTGATATAGATAAAAAAAAAACTACGAGTATAGGACTACGGAACTGCCAAATAATGTATTATTTCATAAACGACTCGAGTTCTTTCACACACACTATATTTAAAAGTTTAGTTTCTTTATTGTAATGGAAGTTTGTTAGATACATACAGGATTAACTTACATTAATTCTAATCGATTGGTAAATTATAAAATACGTCCACAAGTAAGCTGTTATATAGATGAGTCATAGATGATAGAAGTCTTGTAATTTATAACCTCGAAGAGAAAGAAAATCACTCGATGCACGCTTCAAATAACCTGGATAGTACGTAGTAGGCAGGCCTTTCATATTCCTTTGTAAATTGAATTTCTAAGAAAGCACAAGCTACCTATTTAAACTTCGCATCCATCTGTTCACAAGCACCTCTAAAAACATCTAAAAACCTATATATATTTCCCCACCACACTGCAAACTAAATCAATATCACACTCCACACGCCTGCAATTGTACCCCAAATGAAAATATATACGCAGCGGATGCAATTTACGCAAATTAGTTAGTGGAACAGTGGCCTGCGGGCTATAGTCTGGCACTATTTATTAGTTTTGTAGTGTAGTATTATTCTGTAAAAGTAAAAAATTTGATTGGGATGGCACCTGTAGTGCACAGGTTAGTTGTAGGCTAGCGTGCATCGTCGTTGAATGCATCGTTATTTACCATCAGATGAGATAGTCAAACAAAAATATCTCTCAAGTGACCACAAATATGGGGCAGGGCACATTGCTCGCAGAACTGATGGCCGATGGGGCCGAAAGGTTCTGGAGTGGCGACCGCGTACGGGAAGACGTAGCATGGGAAGGCCTACAAAGTGGACCGATGACCTTGTGAAGGCCGCAGGTATCCGCTGGATGCGGGAAGCACAGAACCGGTCGAAGTGGCGGTGCTTGGGGGAGGCCTATGTCCAGCAGTGGAAGTCGTTCGGCTGAAATGATGATGTTGACCACAAATAATACTGACCCCTAGTTCTAACCAAAAGCGGTCGTCGCGCTGGTACGTCACGTGACCGTTTGTTTGGATTGTGACGTACAAACTGCGACTTTTTCTGTATCTATTTTCAAACAGCGCGACGATCGCGATAGGACGCGACCTGAAGGGAATTCACATATGTTTTGTATTAAAAAGGGGATCATCGTAGATTCAAAGCCCTATTTTTTTAAGAAGATGTATTCCTGTAGGATCGTTCCTTTTACATGGGACTTCAACATAACTGGCGAAATGTGGGTGTACTATAAGTACTTACACCTCTGCCTAAACCTTCGTGGATTACAGGCGTGATGTTTACGTTATGTCATGAATGTCATGATATACAAATGTGGCTTTTCAAATCAAAATTACATAGAAATCCAGAATTTTTAACTAGACAAAATCGTCTGTTGCATCAAAATCAGTGTCGCCGAAAATTAAAAATTTGTTTTATTTTTTAAAGAACACCTATTTTAATCAGTTTGCTGAGCATTTGTCTCATCTGAGCATGAACATTGGATAAATCATCACAAGCAATCAGGTCATTATCTCACCTGTTAGAAAACGATTGCAATAATTATGTTGTTGTTAGCATAATTATACAAGTATACTACTGCCTTTTCATTTCACAACACCTACGCATGTGATAAGGGTACCTCATTGTTTTCTGACAACACAGCCGAGAATTACAGTTCAAAAACAATCCTAAAGCAGTCCAATCCATTACGCCCCGAAATATTTCAAACATTCCTTCAGTATTTCGATCGACTTTCAGCGAGTTATGCCCTGAAGACCAAATTCGTCCCAGCGGACCTCAGAGGTCAAACGGCAATCGTCGTAAATTCAGGGACTCAACGTAAAACTTCGTAATGTAGGCAACTGAGTTACTCTGTGTGATCTAGTGTTATCACTAAGCTAGTTATCTAGCTAAGGTACTAAGTTGTTGATCTACTTTTGAAAGTAATATTGATCTCTGATTCTCTGTTGATTATTTTATTTATTTGGTACGGCAATAGCAGTTGGAACATAATTATAAGAATTAGTATAAAACAATAATAAAATAAAAGTGCTGGTATGTGTCTATGAAACAGGTTTACGCAGCATTCACTATAAAGACAACAACGTATTTATCTAAGAAAATGAAAATGAAAATACAACTAGAATACAAAATAAAGTGGATATTTTGCTATTAATTAAATAAAACGTTAATAATGCCTATATTATGTGTGTTATGATTGATGTATGAGTGTGAATAATAATATGCTCTAAGGTTCATGAACATGGAATTTTATAATATGTTAACCACATATTGAAGCGTTTATTGGGAACTCTGCAGTATGAATTCATAGAATGGTGGTCATGCATGGTAGGGAAAAACATAACTATCAATGATGATTTTTGCGCCTTTATAAAAATAACTGTGTTTGTCTATAATAGAAGAATAAAAACGAAGCAAAAGTATGTTGTAAGGATCTTAGCAGGTGACGTTCGGTACTTTCTGCCTACCCCCATGGGAAAAAGGCATGAGTAAATCCTAAGTAATATTATAAATGCGAAAGTAAGTTTGTTACCTTTTCACGCCTGAACCACTGAACCGATCATCCTGAAATTTTGCATATACGTTGTCAGGCGTACAGAAACGGACATAGGGTACCTTTCATCCTGAAAAAAAGTACTGTTCCTGAGGAAAACAACAATAACGTTCTTATGATAATAGATGGCGCCACGTGTCTTTCGAATTATGATTGAATTATGCTATGGGGTGTATTTAATAGCACTTTAAATTTCAAAAGACCAGAGTACAACCCCAAATGATGGTCAAATTCTAAATTAACGTGAGCGAAGCCGCGGGCAAAAGCTAGTGTATGTATATGTAAGAAGAATAGTTCAATGAAGTATTATCAATGTTAGAAGTAGGCTTTTTAAAGTTCTGTTTCCACATTTAAGGAAAAGGAAGGCAAGAAAAAGGACTCAAGGAAACTCATAATGATCTAAATTACCAACGGGCAACACGCAGTAAACAAATTTGGTAACAATCTTGGTAATAACTCCTCATTCCTTTTCTCTGTGAGACGAGGCTCAAATCGCAGTTATTCCGTACAAACTTTGAACTTTGTAGTTACAAAAGTGCACCCTCAAAATTGCACCCTACATAGCTTCTTATTGTGTTCAAACTAAATAAAAGACTACCTAACACACGTGAAATCCTGCCCACTCTATGTCTAAGAAGCAGCGGTGAAAATATATCAATCCAATCCATTTATTTCGCTGAAATATTCCAAGCATTCACCCCCATTGTGCTGCACGCTGGCCCACTTTCCGCGCGTTATTCCATAAGGACAAAGCGAAAGGTTTATGAGAACAAACTTTTAAAATAAGCCTTTTGAATCGTGAAAGTATCAATAATATCACTTCAGCCATATTAGGAATACGGGGTTATCGCACGGTCTCCCGTGAGGCGGCGAGCCTCCTTGCCGTACCACTGCCATGGGATCTGGAGGCAAAAGTCCTCGTGCACATCTGGGAGTGGCGCGAGGAGGCGAAACGCCGGGGCGAAACTCCGTTGCCGCGAGAAATCACGGCACAGCGGACAGAGCTCCGGCGGGATCTCATGGCGGCATGGAGAGTGCGATTGTCGCAACCCAACGCTGGGCACGCCACAATCGTGGCGATTAGTCCCCTCTTTGAGGAGTGGCTAGAGAGTCGGCGTCCTCACCTTCCACCTGACGCAGGTCCTCACCGAACACGGATGTTTCGGGAGGTTCCTGTTCAGGATAAAGCGGGAGGAAACGCCCGGTTGTCAACACTGTGTGGATCGCCCGGAGGACACGGTGGAGCATACGGTGGAAGTCTGCTATCTCTCGCGGCCGACCCTGGTTCAGGCCATGGTTTGGAGCGAGAGTGCATGGGAGGCCGTCACCTCCTTCTGCGAAGCAGTAATGCTCGCGAAGGAGGAGGCGGAACGCGTGAGGGAGAGGCAAGGTTCGCGCCCTCGCGCCCCTAGTCGCCGCAGGAGACGCCCTGGGCGTCGGGAGTCACAAGCCGATTTCCGGCCACCATAGGTGCGGGCCTGCGGACGGTGAGCGATGGGTAGCTCGCCGTCCGATAAGGACCAGGCCCGGGTCGACGGCGCGTTGTGTTCCACGCGCGCCTCAAAGAGACGTCAGCACGAATTGACGGGGTCCATTAGGGCCAATGCCTGCCAGGGTTGCGAGTTTGTCCGAAAGGGATATCGTGGCCCTGGCACACAGGCAAATGAAGGAACACGGGTGGGTTTTAGTCAGTAAAAGTCTGACACGCCCTCCCGCTCCGCCCAGAGCGGGGGAAGTTATTTGATAATTTCCCACCCAAAAATAAAATAAATAAAAAAGCCATATTTGGAAAATATGGAATCGTAAATGAAGTTGAATTATTACCGATTACGTTTGGGTTCTGTGAAAGAGTGAATATTACAGAAAGTGTCTTGTGTACTTTATAAATCCATTTTCAATTCCAGTTTGTATTCATTTGTTTGTTTTTCTAAAGACTTGGCTTTCGTATTGGCAGGAGCTTTGGGAAAAGGTGTTAAATAACTCTTTAGAGATCATTAATTATTTTATCACTCAGTTTTCTTTTTTTGCTCAGTGTGTTATATAGTTTTTCCACCAGGATTTTTTTAGTAGCAGCCCGGAGTCTGGATTTGTGCCCGGTTGATGACAGTAGGCTCGCCCCTTATTACTTGGGAGTTAAACATCACTGGCGAAATGGGATCACAGGTGTGATGTGACCCCACCGAGTGTGTCTCCACGTTGTCGTCGTGGTGGGGCTTGCGTGTCTCAATGATCTTGGGGGCTTTGCCGGTAGAGCCACTCATGCCGGAAGGCCTCAAGTGAGAGACCTGACTAAGAGAGACATGGGGCGGAGTCAATATCATCTGACTTCCGCGAGGGGCACGCCGTCTGAGGACTTCAACAGTTGTTGGTGTTCTGGACGGCGCGCGTTTCTCTCCTCATCGTTGGAGAGTGGGAAGAGTGGTTCACCTCTAGTACGTGTCTGCTCATCAGACATGACTGAGGTGAAGGAGTGGTCTGGGGACCCCACCCCATAAAAAAGGCAAAGCTGTGTTCAGCAACAACAATGGAAGCGAGTCATAAAAACAAACTACCCCAGGAGGGTACCTGCTGCTCCGCAGTAGGAGAATCCCTCACCGAGCAGAGCTCGGTCAGTCCCTCGTATTCTGGGGGGGACAATGAACGCCCAATATCCAATTCGGATTTTTACCCGTCCTTCGGGGACGCATTGAGCCAGGGTGGCTCACCTACCGGTGTTGAGGAGTCGCTGGGTTCTATTCCCAGTACGTCCTCGGCACCGAAACAAAACGCACAAAGAGTGCCAATGGCGCGAGCACAATTTGTGCGCCCGGCTACTCCGGTTGCCGTAGAGGAAGGGAGTGATGCAGGGTCGGAGTCCGACGATGCATCTGGCGCGAAGGGCTCTTTTAAGAGCCCGGAGCTCGTGGAGGTGGGGGCTGCAAAGTTCCTCAAAAAGAAGCGCTCCAAGCCAGGGGACGGCCAGGGGTCGTCCTCTGATGGTGGGCTGAACTCGGGCCGGAGGAAAATTGGCCGGCGGGGCGGGGTCCAAGGACGGGGTGGGGGCAGAGGGCTCACCACCCAGGATGCCAGCCAGCGAGCCAGCGAGCCCAGGCGAGCTAGCCCAGCCGAGCCGGCCCAGGGAGCCGAGAGGCTGCCAATGGAGGGGCTCTCTGACACCTCAGGTGGTGAGCCGGACGCCGCTGGCGGCTCCAAGGCGGAGCGAGTCGCCAGCAGCTTTGAGCAGGTCGTGGTAGCAGCGATCAGGGGTGTGGCCTTGAAGAGGATACAAGCCTCCAAAGACAAGGTCGTACCCGCTGCTACGGCCTCCATTATGGCGGCAGCGAGGGCCCTTCAGGCCGGGCTTACGTCGGACGAAATGTCCGAGATGCGGGCGGAGGTCGGCCGCCTGACAGCCGCTATGGAGCTTCTCCGAAAGGAGAACGAGGAGCTCCGAGCGGACCTGGCCCGGCTTCGAAAGGCTGGCCCTCCGGAGGTGCCGCATGGAGCGGTGCAGCAAGAGCAGGGTGTGCCCTTGCCGGCGGAGGACCGGGTTTTGTCCCTCGTGCGGCAGGAGCTGGCTGCCTTCAACAGCCGGTTCTCCGTACTTGAGGGCATTGTCTTGCGCCCCCCGCTAGCGGCGAGCAGACCGGCCACCTTTGCGGCCACCGTGGCTGCCGCGGCCAAGCCTGCGGCAAAGCCTGCGGCCAAGCCTGCAGCCAAGCCCACGCCTCTGGCCAAATCGGCCAGATTGGCGCAGCCTAAGCCCAAGAAGGACGGGACGGCTGCACAGGTGGCTACTCAGAAGGCAAGGGCCCCAGCCACTGCGGCAGGACGGTCGCCCCCCCCCCAGCCTTCTAATTCCTCTCCGGCCGACGCCGAATGGCAAGTAGCCGGGGAGAAAAAGAAGGCGGCTAAGGCCAAAAGGGCGGCCAATAAAAAGGAGAGGCGGCAACGGCGCAAGAAGCGAAGCACCGCGGCTAGGCTCCGCGCCCCAAAGTCCGCAGCTGTAGTGATCACACTACAGCCGGAAGCGGAGAAGAAGGGCGTGACCTACCGTGAGGTGCTCGCTAAGGCGTGGGCGGCAGTGAACCTGGAGGAGATCGGCGTCGCCGATGGCTTCCGAATGAAGGTCACTGTGACGGGGGCCCGGATGCTGGAGATCCCCGGGGCGGCCAGCGGCCCTACCGCTGACGCCCTTGCCGAAAGGCTCAGGGCGTCCTTAAACGCGGAAGAGGCCCGGGTGTCCAGGCCTACTAAGTGCGCTGACATGCGCATTTTGGGCCTGGATGACTGCGTGACGGCGGAAGAAGTTGTGGCCGCCGTGGCTAGGACTGGAGGGTGCTCTGCCGAGCAGGTGAGGGCGGGCACCATCCGTCCTGATAACACGGGTATGCAAACCGTTACGGTGAGCTGCCCCGTGTCGGCGGCCCAAAAGATAGCCGGGGAGGGCCGAAGGCTCCGGGTGGGCTGGGTATCCGCGCAGGTTAAACTGCTGGAACCCAGACCTCTGAGGTGCTTCCGCTGCCGGGTGGGTAACCACGTGGGAGCATGTTGCACCTCGGAGGTGGACTGCAGCGATCACTGTTTCCGCTGTGGTCAGCCCGGTCACAAGGCCGGTTCTTGTAATGCCACGCCGCACTGTTTTGCTTGTGCGGCGGCTGGCAAGCCGGCCGATCACCGGGCTGGGGGCAAGGCCTGCGCTCCCCCCCCAAACCCAGGGGCAGAGGCAAGCCCTCCGCCACCGCCGTCACCGCCGCAGCCGCCACTATCGCCGCCGCCGTTGCCGCCACCACCATCGTCGCTGCCGCCGCTACCACCGCGGCAGGGCCTTCACAGGGGGCCCAGGAGGGGGCTGAAATGGAGTGCCAATAAATGGCCCCATTACGCCTCCTCCAGGCGAACATCAACCACTGCGCCGCCGCTCAGGATCTCTTGCTCCAGAGCATGGCGCAGAGGTCGATTAACATCGCCGTGGTCGTTGAGCCGTACTTTGTCCCACCCAGGGACGACTGGGTGGAGGACCTGAGCGGCTCTGTGACCATTATTTCATCGGCCGCCGCCGGTACCCCGTCCCTTGAGGCCGTCAAGAGGGGAGAGGGTTGCGTGGCAGCACGGTTCGGGGAGATTGTCGTGGTGGGAGTATACTTCTCCCCGAACCGAACTCTCGCCGAGTTCCACAACTCCCTTGGGGAGTTAAGAATCGTCGTCGTCGGGTACCATCCCCTCCCAGTGATCGTCCTCGGGGACTTCAATACCAAGAACGTGGCTTGGGGTTCCCGGTATACGGACACACGGGGCAGGATGGTGGAGGACTGGGCTCTGGAGACAGGCCTGGTCGTCCTAAACCGGGGTTCTGTCCCCACGTGTGTGCGGATGCGGGGTGAATCAGTGGTGGACATCTCGTTCGCCAGCCCCGCTCTGTCACCGCGTGCCATCGACTGGCGCGTCATGGAGGGGGTGGAGACCTATTCCGATCACCGGTACATCCGGTTTGACGTCTCCGCCCAGACCTCGGGCGCGCCGGTCCGACAGACCCCGAGTGGTCCGCGGTGGGCGCTGAAGCAGCTGGACCGGGAGCTTCTCCTGGAAGCCACGATCGTGCAGGCCTGGGTGTCATCACCGGACAGGCCTGCCGACATCAATGACGAGGCGGAGTGGTTCCGGGAGGCCATGTCCGAAATATGTGACGTGGCAATGCCCCGGGTCCAGCCCGGACGTGCCCGGCGCCAGGTGTACTGGTGGTCGCGTGAGCTGACCGCTTTACGCGAGGCGTGCGTTGCTGCGCGCCACCGGTACTCCAGGCACCGCAGGCTCCGTGTCCGCCCTCCGGATACGGAAGCCATTCAGGCGGAGCTATACGAGGGGTACAGAGCAGCGAAGACTGCCCTCCGAGCAGAGATCCAGCGGGCCAGAGGACTGGCCCGCGAGGAGACGCTGGAGACTCTCAACAGAGACCCGTGGGGACGCCCCTACAAATGGGTGCGAGATAAACTCCGCCCATGGGCTCCCCCGCTGACGCAGAGTCTCCGGCCCCAGCTCGTGGAGGACGTGGTGAGCGCTCTGTTCCCTTCGCGAGGGGAACATACTCCCCCGCCCATGGCTCCGCCTCCTGCGGTGCCAGATGCGGACCACACCGACGACGACGATGCTCCAGAGGTGACCGAGGTAGATCTGAGAGTGGCGGTACGTAGGCTGAATGCCAAGAATACCGCCCCAGGACCCGATGGCTTGCCTGGAAAAGCCTGGGTTCTGGCTTTAGAGGCTCTCAGGCTTCGACTTAGGGGGCTCCTAAGCGCATGCTTGGAGAGGGGCCAGTTTCCACTTCGTTGGAAGACGGGGAAACTGGTCCTCATAAAGAAACCAGGGCGCCCGGCGGACTCTCCGTCCGCTTACCGGCCCATCGTGCAGCTCGACGAGGTGGGCAAGCTCTTGAAAGAGTAATTGCAGACCGCCTTGTCGGGCGGCTGGTGCGGGTGGGGCCGGATTTGGCGGAGAGCCAGTTTGGTTTCCGTAAGGGGCGCTCTACGGTGGATGCCATCATGCGCGTTCGAGCCCTCACGACGGGGGATGCTGTTGCCCGGGGTGGGGTCGTCTTGGCGGTGTCTCTTGACATCGCCAATGCCTTCAATACCCTGCCCTGGAGTTGCATTGGGGAGGCACTACGGTATCACCGGATGCCGACCTACCTCTGTCGTGTGCTCGAGGCCTATTTGACGGACAGGGCCGTCATCTACCCCGGTCACCACGGAGAGTGGAACCGGCGAGAGATGTCGTGCGGTGTCCCACAGGGATCGGTCCTGGGGCCGCATCTGTGGGACATCGGGTACGACTGGGTGCTGCGCGCCGACCTCCCTAGTGGCGTCAGCGTAGTCTGCTACGCTGACGACACGCTAGTCCTGGCACAAGGGAGTTCGCATCAGGCGACGGCCGAACTGGCGGCACGTGGGGTTGCGACAATCGTCGATAGGATCCGCCAATTGGGACTCGAGGTGGCATTGCACAAGTCCGAGGCCATGTGTTTTTATGGTCCTCGGAACGCGCCACTGTCGGGTTCCCAGATAACGGCGGGAGGGGTTCACATCGGCGTCGAGTCGACGATGAAGTACCTGGGACTCGTCCTCGACAGCCGGTGGAACTTCGTGGAGCATTTTCGACGTTTGGCTCCCAGACTGGAGCGGGCCGGGGCTGCTTTGAAGCGGCTCCTGCCCAATCTAGGGGGTCCAAACGCCTCCTGCCGGAGGCTCTACGCGGGGATCGTGCGGTCCATGGCCCTTTACGGGGCACCGGTGTGGGCGCGTTCTCTGAGGCTGCGACCAGCGCAGCGGTTGAACGCGTCCCAAAGGGTCATGGCCATCAGGATGGTACGGGGATACCGCACGGTCTCCCGTGAGGCGGCGAGCCTCCTTGCCGGATTGCCGCCATGGGATCTGGAGGCGAAAGCCCTCGCGCACATTTGGGTGTGGCGCGAAGAGGCGAAACTCCGGGGCATAACTCCGCTGCCGCAATAAATTGCGGCACAGCGGACGGAGCTCCGGAGGGATCTCATGGCGACATGGAGAGTGCGATTGTCGCAACCCAGCGCTGGGCACGCCACAATTGTGGCGATAAGTCCCCTCTTTGAGGAGTGGCTGGAGAGGCGCCACGGCGTCCTCACCTTCCGCCTGACGCAGGTCCTCACCGGACATATGTTTCGGGAGGTTCCTGTTTAGGATTAAGCGGGAGGAAACGCCCGGGTGTCACCACTGTGTGGATCACCCGGAGGACACGGTGGAGCATACGGTGGAGGTCTGCCCAGCTTGGGCGGAGCACCGCCGTGTCCTCACGGAGGCGATCGGCGGCGGCGATCTCTCGCGTCCGGGCCTGGTTCAGGCCATAGTTCGGAGCGAGAGTGCATGGGAGGCCGTCACCTCCTTCTGCGAAGCAGTTATGCTAGCGAAGGAGGAGGCGGAACGCGTGAGGGTGAGACAAGGTTCTTGCCCTCATGCCCGTAGTCGCCGCAGAAGACGCCCCGGGCGTCGGGAGTCGCAAGCCGATTTCCGGACACCGTAGGCGCGGGCCTGCGGACGGTGAGCGATGGGTAGCTCGCCGTCCGATAAGGACCAGGCCCGGGTCGACGGCGCGTTGTGTTCCACGCGCGCCTCAAAGAGATATCAGCATAAACTGACGGGGTCCGTTAGGACCAATGCCTGCCGGGGTTGCGAGTTTGTCCGAAAGGGATATCGTGGCCCTGGCACACAGGCAACGGAAGGAACACGGGTGGGTTTTAGTCAGTAAAAGTCTGACACGCCCTCCCGCTCCACCCAGAGCGGGAGAAGTTATTTGATGATTTCCCACCCAAAAAAAAAAAAAAAAGGTGTGATGTGATGTTATGTGTTTATCATTCAGCCAATAGACGTCAACAGCTGGACACCAGCCTCCCTCAAACATCACCACAACGACCGGCCCTGTGCTTTCTAATGCATCCAGAGGTTTGCCACGACCTTCACCAGGTCATCGTTCTACCATGTGGTAGGTCTCTATGTAGCAATATTAGTAAATGCCAGTTACTCGGATACTCTCTCTCTAAATATTGTGAAACGAAGTTGCTTTTTGTGTCTGTCTGTGTGACCACGTTGATCTTCTAAAAATCGCAAACGGATTTTGATACGGTTTTCACCATTATTAAGAGAATTAATTATTCAGGAAGGTTTAATATGTATAAATAATACATTAATATTAAACATAGGTACATATAATAAAGAAATCTTGTTGTTTTGTGGAGTCATAAAAACCGTGCATACCTATGCGGTTTTGCAAAAAACTGCAGAACCTCTTTATAAAAATATGCAAAGTTCTCAACCTGCAGAGAACTAATATGCAAAGTATGGTTACATGCTCCAAAGTTCTTGTCCACCTAAAAACCAGGTCACATCGGCAAATGGTAAAAGTCGTTAAAATGCGCATAAAATGCATTTCATTTCGAGCATTTACATATATTTTTGTACCCGAGTTTAAAAATTGGACGAAATTTTAAGCAGAGATTTCTGGTCTTTTTAGGTACACATATTCTGTGAAACCAAATGTAAAGTAATAACATAAGTACAACATCTTCGGCAACTTGAACGTTGCTCGTCTCTGACATAATCACAATAATACACAGAATGGTTTGAACAATCTGCTGAAAGTTCACAGTACATTTAACGCGGAAACACAATACTGCCAACATTAAAACTCCATGCATTTTCTTCCAGACTCCCATTCTTACACAAATTACTGTAGGTCCTTATGAAGATATCGTCATACCGCCAAAATTCATTCTCAAATACTATTTCAGCCGAAAAGTTAATATCAGTTCTAAAACAACGCCTTGTATGCTTGAAATAAGAACGCAATCAAATCAAAATTGAGTTCGCCAACAGTAAACGCTATTTTGGGATAGCTTCACAGGGATGTGCCGGATGTGTTGGTTCAGTCTTCCTTCAGTTCACTGTTAAACGTTGCAGTGATCAGACGCGTGTCGTTTTTGCGGTCCCCGCGAAATAAAGTTCGGAATTTAAAAAGTTTCGCTCGCGATGTCTGACGCATTGAATTTTTCGTGAACGTTTCGTGTGTTGACGTTGGTTCGGTGCACTTTTTTGTTTTAAAAACTGTGGAATATGTGATTCAGCCTATTGTGGATTTAGCAGGTAAGGCCTTTGTATACGAGGATCTTGGGATTTTTGATAAACGCATATGCACGTAACAATGTCAAATTTTCTGTAGGACTCAGTAATCAATATTTGATAGGTATCTGGACTGTGTATTTTGTAATTCGAGAATTTTTAAATGTATAGAACATTTTGTCTTTCATTTTCACTCGTTAACATAATTAATTAGATTATAGAATTTATTGTTTCGCAAAACAAATTCTTATACTAAATTTTCATCACAAAGAACAAAAGACAAACGGTGTTTTATAATTTGCTGTTTGAGATCAAACAGTTTCCTTATTCAACAAGATTTTGTATTAATTTCATATAATTATTTTTTTTATATAATTTGAAACATTTTCACTATACTAGGTATGTTTAATGAAATCGGTTATTTTATCACTAGAAAACAGCCACCCAACATTAGGCCCTTTGTACACGGCATGATTTCTTTATGGAAATATAAACGGCACCGTAGAAAAAACGAGTCTATCAATAAGCTTCCAGCATAGTGATCCATACAACACTGACGACGTGCCTACACACGCCGAAAAAACCGTCGTTTTTCACAGTAAGAAAAACCTGTGTACAAAAGGCCCATGTGACCCATAGTGTGTGAGAACAAGAAGAGAAAAATATGAATATGCGAAGTCTTGAACTAAAATGTTAATTATACCTATTCTTTACCACAACTATATATATTTAGATATAAAATAGACACGTGCAAAAAATATCATCAAACACTACCGTCACCATGGTAACCAATCATTTCTCGTAGTATTTCTCCAGATATGTAGGCATCCTTTCAAACTAGATGTGGTTGAATTTCATCCTTTACATAAAAAGATATTGCCTTCCGAACGCCGCAAACCAATTAATTGGTATACCCAGTAGTAGTATCTATTCTATAGTTGACCTAGTTCTATTGTTTTATTATTTCAGAGTTAGTTTTTTTTATGTTATTAAGTATTAGATAAGTTGGTGACTCACCTGCTGATAAATGGTCATCGCCACCTATGGAAACCGGCAATACCGGACGCATCGCTAATGCATTGCTAACTCAGAGAAGCTATTGTCTCATGAGCCTGTATCAACACCAAAATGTTGCGAAATGTTCCCTTCAAACTGGAACATGCAACGATGCTCGACGGTAGAAATAGGTTTTGAGAGTAGAACTTCCCAGGTGGAGCTTCATCACAAAGAAATCTACTAATACCCACCACTAATACTACCTTACTACAGCGGTCGGTCTGCAATTGATGGACGAACGTGAAAATGTGGGCCGAGGCACACATACGTTCGTCCATCAATGCCTGGTTGCGGCCAAGGCTTGTATAGTGCTTTTCTCAAATAATTCGCGGAAAATTTAAACAAAGTAAATTATTTATAAATTCCACATTCAATGACGAACACCGACAATTTTTCACGACCCAATGTGTACATTTGTTTTTTTTTTTTTTTCAATAAACTGCTTTCTATTTGCAAGTCAGTTCGTAATTTAAATAAAACCTTTGATAAGTTACCTCCTTGGCTGCCATATTTCGGAGTAAAAGATCGTTTCATTTTTAAATTACACGATAGATATGAGTTTACTATAATTATGTAATTTATTTAACTAAAACAAAACTGCTAACATGACGCTTCACTTTCCCGCCAAGAAGTCAGGTAGGTAATGTTATTCTTCAAATATTCTTTTGAAATTCGAACGGCTTCGAGACGATTTACTTTAAAAACAAATGAAGTCGGTTTCGAATCATGTGCAGTCACTTGAGTGATGTTTGACGTTTGTATAATTATAAATAAACTGTTTCATTTACTTAAATAAAATATAATTATTTATTTACTATAAACGGACAAATCATAAGTATCAAAAAATTTTATTTAATTAAAAATTACAATTTAATTTTGCTATCATAATAATTGCTCTAAAGCGAACGGATCAAAGTGTAGCCCACTTTGATCCGTTCGCTTTAGAGCAATTGTGTCTTACTATAAAGAGCGCGAACGCTTCAACTCTACGCACACAGTTACGCCCGATTCTGCGTGAGTGAAATTTGCGAAGAATTACCTAAACTTGACATCCCGCGCTAGACGTAAACGCTCTTTAAACAGCTGTGACTTTGATGGGGGCTAGTAAAATAGGGGTATTATTAGTTTAATTGTTCCCTAAGCGTTTATTAGTGGTCACAGTAATTAAATATCAAGTAAATGCGTAAATAATTAAGTTTATTAGATAAGATGTTCCCTAGTCGTCACTCACAAAGTTAGGTTTTTACTAAGACCGCGTTCAAACCAAAAACACTTGGTTTCACGCCGAAAATTCCAGCTTCGTTGCCGCCCGCCGCCACCGGGCTGCAGCGCGTTCCATTTCAATACAAACGAGCGCGGTGCGGCCCACCTGCAGGGTGCGATATTTCATAGAAAATGTACGAAAGTGGTATAGGAGGATTTTTGCAATGCGTTGCGACCCGCCCGAATCTGCGTCAGCCTTACTAACGCATTGTTAGTTGGGTGTAAACGAAAAGTTGAATAAGCATGGAGAAGCAGTAAACTGCTAAACGCACTCTCACAGTCGGTGGCTGACAATACGTTTGGTGTGTACGCAACCCAAAAACGCTTTTACTACAGTTAGGCCCGTATTAATAAACGTTACTCAGCCCAAGAGCTCGCACTTGATAACAGTCTTGAGGTTATGATCGTATTAATAAACAGAATAATTGATGTACTCAAGTTACGGCTTGGGTTTACGTAATCAGCCGAGTGATGGGCTGATTAATAAACGAAAATCGACACTTAAGTATACAATAGGTTTGTGTACACGAGATGCTTATATCTGAGTGTAGGCAGTCCGTGACTTGAGGTCGTGATTAGTAGCGCGAAACATGTTGAAAATATTTTTGGTGAAAATAATGATTACGATGAATTAGAGTAAGTACTATGACGATATTTTTGCCAAAAATCTATATTATGGGATGCCTCGAATCCTTTTGAGTTACCAAGTGAACATTAAATAAAAAAACCGGCCAAGTGCGAGTCGGACTCGCGCACGAAGGGTTCCGTACCATTATCTATAAAAACCACAAAAAAATCAAGTTTGTTGTATGGGAGCCCCCTTAAATATTTATGTTATTCTGCTTTTTAGTATTTTTTGCTATAGCGGCAACATAAATACATCATCTGTGAAAATTTCAACTGTCTAGCTATCACGGAAAATGAGATACAGCCTGGTGACAGACGGACAGACAGACAAACAGACAGGCAGACAGACAGACGGTGGAGCCTTAGTAATAGGGTTCCCGTTTTACTCTTTGGGTACGGAACCCTAAAAACCATCCAAGTGCGTGTCGGACCACGCACAATGAAGGGTTCCGTAGTTGGGATGAATTAATCCCAAAAACAAACTTAACATTGTAGTTGAAAAACATGTTCTCCTATACACCGATATACGTCACGTTTAATTTTCCAACTGAAAATGTAAGTTGGTTTATTACTAGTTACCTTGTAGAGCCTACTTAGCTGTGATAGCTGTCCTTTTATTTTTTTAATATGTTTATTAACAAATTATTTTAAAACTTATTCGTTTTAAAATAATTTAAGTTTTCACAGATCCGCACAACATGAGATAAACGAGAATAAAAATATCATCTCCACTTAACGTGTAAGGGCGTTACATACCAAAAAAAAAAATTTTATCACTGTCGGCATGATTAATAAGAATCATAAGGAAAGAAAGACAGACGGACATAGCGAAACTATAAGGTTCCTTGTTGACTTCTGAACCCTAAAAATGATCCAGATTTGTTCAAGAGTCACATTAATAAAAATACTCTTTGGTGAAATACAATATTAGAGGTTTTCCAATTTCCCTAGAAATATTTATAACGTGATATAGCGCTATACATTAAAGTTATAAGTAGTAGTAAAGTTACAAGTATTTCAATAAATCTTACGACTTATCAAGAACGAAATGTGATGAATGTCATTCTAAACTTCGGTCAATGTGATGTAAACGTTCATCAAGTACAGCTCCTTGAGGAGCTGATCTTGGTAACAGAGATACTGTTTTCATGTGTTTATTAATTAGTAATGATCTTTAGATGCTGATATCATAATAATGGCGTATCAAATAATTACGCACTTGAGTACGTCGTCGTTGGGGAACGTTTATATTAATACGGGCCTTAGATTCGTAATGAGTTCCCTTTCTCATAAGAAAATCGGTTCCGACATTCTACCCCGATTTACTAAAACCGTATCAATTCTCCGAACTATAAATCTGCTGTCCCGATCCCATGTTGATGTTGTGATTGATCATTATACAGAAATAACAACAGCCAGTAATATAACTTTACTAAGAAGTTTTCTTTTGTTTAATACTAGAAACACTCTCACTAACCGAAACTATCAAAACCAGCTTTCGAAACTTGATAAACAATCAAAGACACTTATCATGTTCTGGTCACACTGAGGGGAATCCCGCGCGGGATGCGGAACGTGACTGCGCGCGTCTATTGTTTTAATGATTAGGCATTGACTGATTGAATGATTTCCACTTAATCGAATATCAACTTTAGGATAATGTAAACTAAGTAGATTTCAGAATGAATAGTACTATTGAAGAAGTCATAATTTTTTTTGTAGTTACAGCTCTAACTGAACTTTATGTATGGGGTTTAAAAGCTGTTTTTATATATACACAACGGTATAATACATATTTGTTTACATGTTTGGAAGCTGAATCGCGAACACAGTTTACAATGAATTTTGTAATGTAGAACAGTTCCGGCAACTGGAGATTTCGTACAGCTTTGGCTTTGAATTTCAGGGTAGACGATTTGTATTGATCATTTGATGAAAGTGATTGTTGATTTCCATTTTGATGGAAGTGTGTAGGTAGACATACATATGACATTGTAGGTATCGTGTCACATATCCGCACGAGGCTCCGTAAAGGCCAAAAATATGTAGAAGATAACTTCATCTGCCTAGCCTTTTCGTAACTATGTTAGGGTCAGCTTCCAGTCTAACCGGACGGAGCTGAATACCAGTATTTTACGTGGAGCGACTGTCTATCTGACTTCCACAACCCAGTAACTGGGTAATACGATACCTTTGGTAAGACTGGTTGTCAAACTTTTAGGCTTCTGACGACCCGTAACGACTGTCAAAGATCCACGAATGACAGCCGAGACCAACGGCTTAACTTGCTTTCCGAGGCACGGTGGAGTCTCGGTATGTAAAGATGATCACCCATACACGGACCAACCCCGGCAAGCGTAGCTTACCCTGATGGATCGACCCGTCCGGCTGTTATTACTTAGCCACAAGCGAGATACCGAATTACATAAAAGGCCCAAATATATCGGGTGTAAAAAGACCCTTTCCGAAGCCAAAAGCTACATATTCTACCCATTATTTGGATCGTTTTTTTCCACTAGACTGTATCTGGGAATGCACTGGTTCTGGAGATATTGAAGGCCAAACTCGCTTTATTGTTTTTTACTTTTTTATGAAATCGAATTCCAAGTGTTATTATAAAACATTTGCCAAGCAAACATTACCTCAATTTATGATTTTTCCTATATTAATTTCGTTCATAGCCGCGAGTATTCGACAAGTACCTACGCAAAACCTACGTAAAACGTAGGGGCGTGGGTTTGCGTTACATTGCGCTCAGCTTTTTTTTAATCTCTATAAATAAAAATCGGTTCCCAGCAATAATTTTTGCGCAAAGCTACTTAGTTAGATGAACAGTATGCGTAGTTCACGGCTTTGTGATGTGTCTTTTTACACCCTGTATATTTCAATAACAATAGATTCTAAATAGATTTGAAATTGTAAAAATCTATACGAACTGTGGCCAGCAGTGGGTGTCTCTAGCTAATGCGGTGATGTCATTTTATATTTACCACTTCTTCTTCCACTTCTATTAAACTAACAAATAATGAAGAAATGTCAATGTTTTGAGAAGCCGTAAAAACCTTGCGAAGCAAGGCCAATTCTAAAATAAAACCTTATTTTTATAAATTCGACTATCCACCCCCTAAAGGTCATAGGATTACATCCGAAACACTACGTTCATTGGCACGGACGCGAATGGCGCGATCTGTCCCCGCTTTAACACATTACACGATTTAAAGCCTTTTATCTTGAATGTGGAGGATTTCTGCACAGTTTTCCTAAAGCGCTTTGAAGTGCTGTAAAATATTATTGTCTTCTATCGTATGTAAATAACATAGAGATTGCCAAGTGCTTTTGAAATAGTTTTAGAATGATAATGTAGAACATTTAAGATGTAGAATATTCCATTAAGAATATTGGTTGAGAGTTCCGTTTTAAAATATCAGCTTTCAGGATAAAAGACTAAAAATTATTTCTTCTTTTCTTTCTTTTTTAAAAAATACGGTGCCCCACACTACGAATTTCTCCTGTATCGTGGGTGCGTTTACAAACATTTAAATTCACATACACAAACAGCCAGACCCGGAAAAACTACTTGTAGGTCATAAAAATATTTGTTCCATGCGGGAATCGAACCCGCGACACGCAGCGCAGCAGTCAATCGCTTAACCACTGCGCCAACCATGCCGTCAAAATAAAATGTAGATACTTATTCAGTTAATGATAAATGATAAATGATTTATTTCTGTAAGTAGGTTTGTACAAACACTTTTACACGTCAATCATATTAAAAAAAACTAGATGAGGTCGGCGTTTCGTATCCGACTACTCTGAGAAGAAAGGCCGAAACAAACTCACAGTCTCTTTTTAAAGTCCAGACATAATCTTGGTCAGATCATGTGAAGACCATGTAGATTGGTGCCTGAAATGATCTTTTGACGAAAGAACCACACAGGTTGAGGGGACCTGTCCAGTCAGTGCACGCATTTGTCAGTAGTCGTGCAGCTCAACTAAGAACTTAAGGAGCTCAACGTTTCAACGAACAATACCAAAGAAAGGACATTTGGGTAGGCCGCATAAAATCACTCAAACTGCCAGACTATGATAAAAACTAAATGAGAAAAAAAAGGAAAATGAACAATAACCCACATAGTCTTCACATTTACAATACTTAAAACAATATAATACTTAACAAAGTAAATATTCATGTCATTGTATATATAAAATTAATCACTGTCAATGTGTATATAAAATACGGATATAATCTTGGTCAGATCATTTGAGAACCATGTAGATTGGTGTCTGACATGGTCTTTTGACGAAAGAACCACACAGATTTGAGTGGACCTGTCCAGTCAGTGCACGCATTTGTCAGTTATCGTGCAGCTCAACTCAAAACTTAAGGAGCTCAGCGATTCGACGAACAATACCAAAGAAAGGACAATTGGTTAGGCCGCATAAAGTACACAAACTGCCAGACCTGCATTAAAAATTTTTTTGATTGAGAATAAAAATAAAAAAACAATTCACATAGTCCTCACATTCATAATAATTAAAATAATATAATACTTTACAAAGTAAATATTCATGTCATACTCGTAGTTTAGATATTTAAAAATTTCAATCAAAAAATAGTATAAATAGTTGGCAAAAAAAATCAAATCAAGATTCACTGTAAATTGGAGCAGCTCAATCCCAAGCCTTTTTGTCCTCAATAAAGTCTTTAACAGTATAAAATGCTTTCTGGCACAGTTTCCGTTTTATAAAACATTTGAATTTATTAAGGCCTAATTCATGAATATGGCTAGGAAGTTTATTATAAAAAGTTGTGTGAAAAACCTTCAAATTCAGGGTTTGTAACTGTTATATTCATTTTGAATTGCTTTTATATACTAACTTATTTTACATTGTTTTAAACCACTGTTACAATAGGAAATAAAAGGGTATATTTATATTTTTATTAATTTAATTAATACACCAATACACACAAGGCAAACATCACTAAGTAACCCAAACTTAATAAAGTACAGGAATAATCAGAGACAGTGTATTAGACACATTTTACCAATTTAGTTGTAAGTTCTGCGTAATAAGGGTGAGGAATGACGATGTTGCCCTTGGTCGAGATAAATAACCAAAGAATAGTGACTTGAGGATCAAAAACTGAACCTCACGCTCAGCATTCACACTAGCGACCACTAGAACAACAGAACCGTATATTAGTTTCTACAGTATCAATAAAATTAGATTTTTTAAATTACAAATTGATTATGTCACTATGGCTCGATCACTTATCAACTCATTCCAGTCCATAAACAGAACAATGCCACCGTAGCCGGATTATAATAATATTGTAACTTATGAACATTATTTTATACCGACAACCCGTTCTTGCATAATAAAAGATTTCTTATCGGTAAGTTTTTGAAATGTCTACACTGAGAAAAGGGTAAAAGGTAGGAAAAACTGATGTATATATAAAATAAAAACTACGTTTTGTTTTCTTTTTTTTTTAATAAAAAACGTTGCCCTACACTAGGAATTTCTCCTGTATCGCGGGTGCGTTCACAAACATTTAAACTCACATACACAAACAGCCAGACCCGGAACAACTACTTATAGGTCTTACAAATATTTGCTCCGTGCGGGAATCGAACCCGCGACACGCAGCGCAGCAGTCAATCGCTTAACCACTGCGCCAACCGTGCGGTAACCGTTTTCATTATAGTTTTATACAGCGGCTAGTATCATAGCATTAAGGCTTCTACATACTGGCGCGACTTGTCGCGCGACGCCACACCGGTGGAACAATTTCTATGAAAAATTCAAGTAAATTGTTCTACCGGTGTCGCGTCGCGCGACAAGTCGCACCAGTATGTAGAAGCCTTTAGTCTGTAGTGCTATTCTGTAAATTTCACTTTAAACCTCACTCAAGTGACCGCACACGATTCGAAATCGGACTCATTTGTTTTTAAACCGACTTCCAAAAAAGAGGAGGTTATATGTTCGGCTGTATGTTTTTTTTATGTATGTTCACCTATTACTCCGTCAATTGTGGACGGATTTTGAAAATTCTTTTTTGTTTGGAAGAGTATGCTCCCGAGGTGGTCCTATTGCCACCAAATCAGAATCTGATGATGGGATCCCATGGAAATCGAGGGAAATCCTCAAATTTTATAGGCATACCTATAGCGATTTGAGTATTTTTTATAGTAACTCGTCCATTTGCTCTCGGAAAGCATCATTTGGTGAAGTGGAACTGATGATGAAGACCACAGATGGCCACCGGAACTACTAATAATAAGTATTTCACCGTTGCGATTCGATTAGGCACTTTAATATGGTTGCTAAGCAATTTATGCTCGTCAAAATGCATAATGGTGAAGTCACCATCAGTTCTCCTGGTTCTTACCAGGAGAACTCCTCAACAATTAACGCCCCTGCATCGGGAATACCAATATTGTGTAAAAGGTGATGAGCATTTGACATTAGGCTATTGTTAAAAAGATAAATTACAAACTGACCCACTAAAAAGTGAAAAATAAAAACATTTTACAAAAAAAAAATCAACCGACTTCCAAAAAAACACTACAAAGTGAAAAATAACTTTAATTTCGGAAGTCGGTGGCAAAAACTAAAATACAGATCCAAAGACACCGACTTCCGAAATTAAAGTTATTTTTCACTTTGTAGTGTTTTTTTTGGAAGTCGGTTGTTTTTTTTTATAATTCAGATCGTCAGTTGTTTCAAGTAATGATTTCACAGTAGTTCTCATTCCTTTAGCGGGATCTTTACGTGGTAAAATATACAATGAAACGTAGAACGGCACGCTTTTGCCTAAAATACTGTCTTATTACAAAGTTAAAATTCCCATGAGCAATTACCCCAAACCACATTGCTTCCCTACCAAAGATCTAAAACAGCGCATGCAATTTCGACGCAAATTCCACGCTACATGCTCCTAAGTTGATAAGGGAACGATCGAGACTCATTTGCATAGATCAAGTCCTTAATTAGCAGAATATGGGGCTCAAGACCACATCCAACGTCGGTTTCATAATTAAAGCCTGTAAAATCTACAATTTAAATCCCGCAGTGGAATTCAAATAAAGAGACTTTGGAATAACTTCTCGTTGGTATAAGTAGTAGGTAGTCTGAGGAATGTTCAGCGTATTACTGTAAAGCAAGTTGTTCACGAGAAACTAATTTCATAAGGTGTGGAATTGGACTTTCTAAAAGGTTTTGCGTCTTATTACAAAACGAGTTCTAACTCAGTTCTTTTTTTAAACTTAAACTCGTTTACTAGAAGCTGTTCACCAACTACTAGATTTTGACTTCTTTACACACTACGCGCCAAAAACTCTCTCTCAGCTCAAGTTCTTTGAGTTGTCGATCCTGTGTCAGGAGCCTAATTTTCGTTTAATTTAGATTGAACTAACCTCCTATTTTAAATTATTTTGAAAGCCAAAGGCCCCTTCCTATGCAAAGATGAACAAGCATGGTGATTAACCACGCTTGTTTGCAGGTTGTTTATTTTAAAATGATTTTTATTCAATGCTTTTTTCCACCATTGTAATTAACTATATCTATAAATACCTAGTATAAAACGAAGTTGCCTTTCGTTTTTGTTTGTGTGTGTTAACGTAACGCAATTGATTTTGATGCAGTTTTCACTATTATTTGGAGCATTTACTCCCGAAAGTTTATTATAGGAAGGGTTTAGTACCTTATATATACAGCACTGAAATCTCCATGTTTTGACAACATGTCATTACATCAGTAAACTGCACCCGTGTGGAGCAGGACCGGGTCGCTAGATGTACTGTCTAAAATTGAAAATGTGAAAACGGCACACTGATACCAGATTTTCATAATGCTTAAAAGTGGGTCAAATCACAATCACCTGTATGCTTTCGCCAAACCGAAATGTAGCTCGTATCACTGCTGCCAAGCCTTTACGAAGACCTTTTTTGAAGACTGACCCGGACGACGTGCCTGATTTCGTGGTGAAGGAGCTAGGTAAACTGCCCCCCGTCACCTTCGATCACGTCGACGTAACGCGGCTGCTAAAGGACATCACTTCCCTTAAAGCGGAGATGACCAAGTTGCAGTCCAGATTGGAGGTATCTGAAAAAAACAATGCTGAAACACATACAGAAACACGCACCCCGCGCTTCTGCTACATGCAGAAATAGTATTATTGCGCGACGTTGGTTTGGTAATTGGGTCACCTGAGGCCTCAAAAGTGAACACACGTCGAGGGGCGCAAAATGCAACCGTCGGCAGTTTTGGATCGGCGAACACAAGTGCGTCACCAGCTGCCGATAATGCTGAGCAAGCGCCGCCCGCTGCCGCCGTCGCCCGCGCCACAACACCGGCTGCGGAAACGTCACGCGTTGGTACGTCGTCCCCTAAACGTGCCTACGCTGCCATTGTCACTGCCGGCAAGTCTGATGCGTCGCAGCCTAAGCGACAAAACAGAAAAGGGGATAAAATGAAAATGGGTGCTCAACCTGCCCTGACTGCGGTCCGTAGCTCCATTCCAAGAACGAGACAGGTGGATGAGGAGGGTTTCACTAAAGTGGAAAGGAAGAAGAAGAAGCCCTGTTCTCGTAACCTGTGCGGTACCGCACCGAGTGGACCCAACATGCTGCTGCGCCCTGCTGTGCCTACGACGCAGCTGTACATTTCACGTCTGCACCACTCCACGACGAATGAAGAAGTCGTGCAGTATGTGAAAGTGAAGACCAACTGGATTCTGAGGGTCGAAAGGTTGGAATCGCGCCACAACATCAACTTTAAGTCATTTGTGGTACGAATCCCAACCAACCATCTACAGACCTGCTTGAAAGAGGACTTTTGGCCGAAAGGTGTCGTATTTCGACGTTTCCGAGGATGGTTACGCGACACCACGCAGCGAAACACGAAGCCGACAACGTGTGTTTAGTTAAAGTTTAATTTGGTTAATGTTAATATGATAAAAATATGTATGTTTAGGTTAAGGTATTTATCTACGGGCCTGCGTAGCCTGAAATAAATGGATTATTATTATTATTATTTACAAAATTCCTTTGGCAGATTCCGATATGAAATAACTAAACGCCATCTCCCAAACCTGTCTAAACCCTCTTTCGATATAGGAGCCATCTACCTAGATGAAGCCCTTAATTAGCACATAACGGCTACCGTTCAGGACATCCAGCGTCAGTTTTAGATTAAGGCCTGTATAATCTCCAATTAAAATGCTGCCATGGAATTCAAATGAACGGATCCGGGCCCTTACTAAATGCCGCACGATTTTGGGGACGAGAATTTCAGGTGCAGATCGCTTTGTTTTAGAGGTTGATTGTATTTAAGTTTCCTTGAAAATTTGTATTGAATGTGGAAGGCTTGAAAACTTAGTTTAGAAAAGGCTGCTATTGTCCACAAAGACAAAGGATTTTTTACATATAATTGAATCTAGATTCTGTCATATTATTTCATGTTTACCGTAAGTCAACAGTATCTCAAATTACTCAAGAAGGTATGGTCAACCGCTTGCGGCTACAAAATAAAGGTGCTGTCAACATCATTTTGTAAACAGTCATGCGATAGTGTGTTTATAATTATTTTGACATAGCAAAGATACATGCTTTGTATTTCCCTAAAGAGTAAAAGTAAGTGCGGAAACTTCATACGAAAAGCGATAAACCTAGAGTTCGGAGGTCCAACTCTACGCAAAATCAATTTCTAATGTCTCTAATAATGACAAGGTCACTTAATTCTCCTGGATCGAATCGAATTTGATGAAAAGCTTAGAAACTGAGGATTTTGGAACTGATATCGGGAGTATTGGCCAAAAAAATTAACATATCCCGGCGTTCTGTTGGCACTATGCCGAGGTCCGCACGGCTTAGCTCAATCTTAGGTGTACAGACCCTTGGGAACCTAACTACCACGTTGAAGGCTTTACCACTCTTAGATTTTGTTAGTGCATTTATGAATATTCTTTTATATTTCAGAAAAAGATAGGAGTATGCTGAAAAGAGACAAATTCATAATAGACATGGATAGTGCTCAAATTGTACTCTCCACGAGTAGCTATCATCATCATCATTTCCGCCGAAAGACGTCCATTGCTGGGCATAGGCCTCCCCCAGGCACCGCCACTTCGACCGGTTCTGTCCTTCCCGCATCCAGCGGATACCTGCGGCCTTCACAAGGTCATCGGTCCACCTTGTAGGAGGCCTTACGGCTTCCGGTACGCGGTCACCACTCCAGAACCTTTCGGCCCCATCGGCCATCAGTTCTGCGAGCAATGTGCCTACCCATTGCCACTTAAGCTTGGCAATTCTTCGGGCTATGTCGGTTTTCTTGGTTCACCTGCGGATCTGTTCATTTCTGACGAGTAGCTAGATGAGAAGCTATGCTTAAACGTAACTCCGGCACACCCTGGACAGGCAGCCCTACTCCCAACTAGCTGACTTGCAAATAATGTAATTCTATAGGTAGTTCCTCTGTAATGAAAGAAGAGTAAGATAACCATAGTACGATGACCACTGAAAATCAGCGCTGTGCAGTGGGTCCCCTATAGCACAGCATCATGGTGAGTGCAAGCCTTCTTGTCACAGTCATGACGTGCAGCTGCCAACTATTTGTTTTTTTTTGTGCTCGTGATTGTATGTAGATCTGTTTTGTGTAATGTTTACCTACTCGAGTTTATTATGTTTTGGTATGCACGTTTTTCAGTGACAAATGAAATTATTTTCTTTCTTTTCTTTTTCTTTTACATAGGCATTGACAATGTTCACCTAGATCTATCCTTCGCCTCTATCAGTATTAAACTTTAAATGCCTAGTTCAAATAAGAAAAAAACCTTGATTTTCCGTTCCCCTTTGACAAAACAGTTCGAAAATAAGGGACATAAAACTAGATTGTTAAATAGGAACCTCGTAATCTTTTTTTATTGTTGTCATCCTGACTCGAATCACGTTTCCTCTATGGTCCTTTCGACAATTCATAAAACCGTTTATTGAAACGGTCATTGATTTAAAAATCACAAAGAAGATATTTACATTACATGACATAAACATACTTGCATAACTGCGTTAAAAAGGCCTCCACGAGCGACGTTTGAGATAGTCCGGTAAACTTTGCAAGGTTAAACTACGCTTGTTGCGGTTAGTCCGTGGATGGCCATCATTACATACCGAGTTCCCTGTCATCATCATCATCTGCCCAGCCCTTTCAAACTATGTTGGGGTCGGCTTCCAGTCTAACCTAATGCAGCTGAATACCAGTATTTTACATGGAGCGACTGCCTATCTGACCTCCACAACCCAGTTACTGGGTAACACGATATCCCTTGGTAAGATTGGGCTTCTGACGACCCGTAACAACTGTCAAAGATCTACAAATGACAGCCGGGACCAACGGCTTAATGTGCTTTCCGAGGCACGGATGAATCTTGGTATGCACAGATTGTCATCCAGCCACGAACCAACCGCGGCAAGCGCAGCTTCACCTGATCGATCGACCCGTGTGGCAGTTATTCTTTAGACACAAGCTGAGATCCCGAGATCCCTGTGTGCTTTAGTATTAATCACATCATGACAGCTGTCATTCGTAAATATTTCATAGTCGTTACGGATCGTCAGAAGCCCGAAAATTTGAGAACCAGTCTGACCCACCCAGGTCCACCCAGGGGTTTACCCAGTAACTGGTTTATGGAGGTCAGATAGGCAGTTGCAAGACTGCCTCGTTGGTCCAGTGGTAGCAAGCGCTACTGCTAAGTATGAGATCCTGGGTTCGATTCCCAGGTCGGGCAAAGTGGTATTGGGTTTTTCCATCTGGAATTTCTCAGTAGCAGTCCGGAGTCTAGATTTGTTCCCGGTCGATGGCAAAAGGCTCGCCCCCTATTACATGGGAGTTAAACATAACTGGCGGAATGTGGGTGTAGGTACTACAGGCGCATACAGTTAGACTGGAAGCCGACCTCAAAATATTTGGGAAAGTCTGAGCAGAATCTGTAAAAACTCAGTAATTTAAGCGTACTATTTGTCTCTTAATAATAATTATACTAGGGTTAGACATAGTTGACACATGTTTGAGTTTCTGCCTGCCTAACGACAGTCTTACATGTGACTTGGAGCATTCTATATTATATAACTCAAGATGTGGTGGGATCTTAACAATAAAATAATTCTGCATACCATTGCTCTGATCAAAAGCCATTTAGCCCTCCAATTATCGTAATGTTAGCAATAAAACCATTCCTACACGAAATCCAATCGTGAGCAGTTAGTAGCGGCACAAATTCAACCAGAGTAACGTTGGAGGTTGAATTTTAAGCGAGCCGCCTCGAATCGGTTCACCGCCTATCTCCAAATTTATTTCTGGTTTTTGCATCAACCTATCGTTTGTAATAGGTTAGAAGATAGCTTTGTTTGTGGGATTCGCTAATTAGTTTTGAAAGTAGGTTATGTTTGTTAAGACGAGTTGAGTTAAGGTTTAAGTGAATAACCCGGTTTTGAAGTTGATATGTTATCAAACTCTATTTTAGCATTACGGTTCATTCCTTCAACGTAGCCCGCGAAATTCAAAATTTCAGATCACACCATAAATCACGAATTGCGATATGTTTTAGGGTTAATATTGCCACACCGTGTAGGATTGGTATTGCGCAGGTCTTGCTCTCGCGAAAACATTGAAACTTATAGATATTTTGGATAGTTTTTAGTCAATAATATTAAAAGTGATGTCTGATATCTGTTAATTCTAAAACTACATTTTTGTAGTTAAGCCGTTTTTAGACGAAGTCTATTTATTTCGAACGTTGAAATAAGATATTTTTTTTTTGGAAATATAGATATCTACCGAATAAAATATCTTACTTCTTTTCTAAAAATCAGACTCATCCACAAAACCCCCTAAAAACATAACTTCATGATCTTTATTAAACCGCATACCTAGCTAGCTCCCGGATAAAACATTATACAATACAATCCCACAGCGGTGATTAGACCAATAAAGACCCGATTTAAATGTTCTACTAAAATATAAATTAACGTTCCACCGATAATTTACCCTCTTGGCATCTTTATTACTTTTTGTGAACAAAGCTTTTGATTTTATCGTACTCCTTAACTTGAACAAGGAATTTACAGCAACCTACTGATAGATATTTCGATACAGAAGGGAGATTTTGCTGGAGTTACCAGATTTCAAGATCATAGAACACAGGGAGGAAGTAATTGGAAAAGTGATACTTATCGACTTAGGCACTTTATCACTTTATAGATCGCTGCATGAAAGAATAATTTAATTATCTGTGTCATCTGTAATTGAGACAGTTGCATAGTTTCCTTTCATATCATCACTACTTACATAATGATACATTAGCAGAAATAGACTTGAAAATCAACGAAGAAAAGAAACAAAGCCTAAGAAATGCTCAAAAAAAATATCTCTGTAATTTTACTCTAAGAACAGAACAGTTCGTTTTCAAATTGTGTGCGCGCACTCGAGTGACGTCCGAAATCAACTTTACAGAATTGCTTTATTGTTTTTATTTAACAAAGACACGACACAAGACCCAAGATTTATTACTGTTAAAAACATTCCAAAGAAAATCATTAAATTCTGTAATAAGAGAAACACGGAACACTTCCGAATTTATAGAACGTTTGAAAGACATTTATTTCAGTCTATTGTACGGTTTGTTTTATACAAACACTTTTGGGAATAAACAATACTTCGGCAGTCAATAAACGAACTTCCCTTTTTAGTTTTTCTTTATCCTTAAGGTTAGTTCTCAGCTCCAGCATTGGCTAGTAATGTTAAGCCGCGTTCAGACGCATTTAATGTGTAATATTGAGTAACGTGGATAGTTTGGACAGCTACAAGCTTAAAGCGAAAAACAAACCGTGAAAATTAGTGTTGTGTGACACTCAATGGTTCAGCTGGAGTCTTGAAATGAGCGGTACATATAATGCCGTCTATACGCAGAGTTCGCGTTACTTTACACAATACAATACATTACATAATATATGTATTGTATAACACGCGTCTGACTCGGCTTAAAATAAAAAAATCGATTTTGTGTTACTTTACGAATAGTGCCAGATCAGCGTACTGACCTAGGAGCATTCGTTATTGTGTCCGCTCAAAGCATTGCATAAGCTGCTGACATTACAAAATGGTACTTGTACACGATGCATCTAACATGCTCAAGACCATGCACATCGGTATATTTTGCAGGTTGATTGGTCCTTTACATGCATCGGTTTATTATCATCGTTTACGTGTAAACGACGGTGACTTACGCACCGTGTATGTTTCCACTGTGTAGCTGCACCATTACATTACACGCGAATGCTCTCGGTGTGAACTCACCTTAACCCACCATTTATTTTTCTTCACCTGACACCTGACAATAAACGGGCCGTTTGTTTTTTGTTATGAATTTTTCTTTTGCTTCGGATAAAAATGTCTGCGCTTGATTTACAGGTTGTGAATTTAACTTCCATGTCTTTTGTTTGAGTGTTTTGAAGATTATTGCGAGCTTGTTTTTGAGTGCTTTCCGTTTTAGTAGGGAATATTTTCTAGTGTCGGATTTGTATTTTTTTTAGCTCTTGTGGTGTTAGCTTGTATCATCATCGTTCTGCTTTAATCCAAATTGATTTGAGTTCGTCGCAGTACGTCTTGTAAATTACAAACATCTAGGTATACAGTCGTCATCTCAGTGATCTCTCTTATTAAAATGCTAATTATTTTGGCTCGTAAAAGATCAAAACGTTTTTAATAGTTTCCATCCAGATCCTAATTAGGTAGGTTATACAAAAAAAAATACTCTGTATTCTAACTTGTGACACAAAAATCCAATTGCTCAGCCACTACGCCAACTCGCCACATAAACGAAACTATAATAACACTCCTTTTATTTTTACCAACTTTCAATAAAGTTACAAACGGTTTCAAAAGCAGCCAAATAACATTAATCAATAAATCTGTGTTATTAATTCACATTCCCCGAATTTTGGGCTCTCCAACCGGCTGACATTTGACATATCCTATATTGCGAATTAATGAGAAATGGCTTTGTGGGAAAGCGTTTAACATAAATACATAATAAATTCCCTTTGCAGGGAATTTTAGTAATTATTAAGACTAATACTCATACGGTAAAAGGCCATAACTAATATTTTTGTCAAAATGAGTTAAAGTAAGAGACATCGGAGGCTTTTTCTAATACCTGACGAAAAATGGGAACGCTATGAATCGTGTACTGAATTCATTAGTAGTGTATCATTCTAAGTCACACAGATTAATTCCTCTCAGAATAATTTCTCTCATTTCCAATGATCTCTTGTAAAAACCACTCATCAATTCATCGAACTCCATGATTTTTTTTATTCAATTCAGATTCATTCCCTAAATTATTATTACGCAAAGTTATACCATAATCGAATGTTCGACATTTCCTAGAACTGACTGGCATTTACAAGTTTCTGCAATTTATTAATGTTAGATCTGCTTCTTAGGATTTCGGTAGGTTTTTGAAAGATCAAAGACACGGCTGGGTTCTGTAGTAAACAATATTGTTGCTGTAGGTACTCAGAATTCAAGAAATTTTGACGGCAACCTTTTTAGTTATATTGATTAATTTCTTAGGAAAATTTTGTACCAACAACCGATTGAGGTTGAAGGATAGATTTTGTTTTAACTGAAAGCTAGTTTAGTTTAGATATTTAGTTTTACATTAGTAAAACAAATTTAACAGTACAAAATAATAAAAATACAAACAATTATGTATTTATTCCAATAAAAATCATGATTAAAATAATTCCATATCTGTAGAAATGTAATATTTAACAATTAGACAGAAAACAGTTGGCTCTTTTGATTTCTTATTACCACCGAGAAATTAGAAAAAGAAAAGAGAAATAATTAGCTTATGAAAACAGAAAGAAAAATATTTTTTCATTAACCAATACGTTATTAAAGTCAAACGTTTCATGCTGTTTCATGTCAAACAAATATGTTGAGTTCATAACACGACCCTTATTTTCTGGTATCCCTCCCAATTTACAACTGAACCCTAAAAAGGTCAAAAGGCTCAGGTGTCTGTAAAGAAGTTTTGTATCACTTAAGGGTTTACTTAGAAGAGTGGGAGTATCGATATCGATCAGCTTTATTTAGGACGTTCACTTTCACGTGTGACGTTTATATATATCAGAATAGCAGACAGACTAAGGACGAAGTTTGTATGCGAACTATAAGTTGTACTTAGTTAGACCCTCCGTGAGTTTCAAAAACTTTTTGTGCACACCTGTGTAAATAACATGACAAACAAGGTGATAGAAATATGTTTGGTCGATACTATTTTCATAAACTCTGTCTTGCGGAATTTCGCTAGTTAATTTGACAATACTTAAAAAGACAGAAAAACTTCATGCGCGTCTCCGATTTGTGTAATAAAAATATAAGCCCCGCAGCATGCGGGCGCAGCAACGTGCAAGTAATTTCAAAATTGAGAGCTAGCTTGTAAGTCCATCAACATTAAACTAAATAAATAAAAATAAATAAAATTTATTCAGGTAAAAAGGTAAAATACTAAATACAAAGTTGCTTAAATCTACGTAAAATTCTATTGTGTTATGTGCCTGAACTAGGTTATCCTGTGTTTCAGGCGTGGCAAGGCATAATATTTCTAAATAATCACATTAATTATAAAAATCCTACTTGCTAAAATACTTAGCTAAACTTAATTAGTACAAATACAACTAATTTATTTAAGTACAACTAATAACTTCTCTGTATCTTCATAGGACATACTTTGAAACTGTCAAATAAAATAACAAAGCAGGTAATAAGGTTAAGTATAGACATTATTGTTCAAATGCTGTATATGTATGCTAGCCTAGTTTTATTCTTAGACCTTAGTAGCGGTGTCCCGAAAATGTAAATGATAGAAAATGTTATTTAATTTATATGGTAGAACTACGCCTTTCACTTGTTTAGAATTTGTCTCGATTTACAAAATGTGTTTTGCTATTCTATTGTTTTTAGAGCATAAGTTACATTTGGATCAGGCCTCTAAAGCTACTAAGGTTTCCTATAAAACCGGTGGGCGCCACACAACGGCCGCAGTGACTGCTGTCATGAAAATGATGGCAGTGAGGTTTGACTTTACGATGTCAAAAACGCTCTCTAGGAAAACACACGAACTTACTAACATAAATAACGTTTCAGTGACGTCATTCGCCAATAAACTGCGCACACTATGTGGCGACCATCGCAATTCTGGAAAACCTTAGCTTAACAAACGATGTTCTTTTTGCGTGATTGAGAAAGAAGTACTTACTTGATATTCTTATCGCGACTCCGAAACTGTTTATTTTACACGTTGTTCTTTTTAGCCCATACATAATCAGCCTATAACGTTATCACTGCTGGGACACAGGCCTCCTCTCTGTAAGAGGGAGATACCCAATGTTTACACCAAATCATTAAACATGTTGTAGGTACTTATCTATTGTTTTCGTTTATCGAGTACACCTAAAGCAAGTTGACTAGTTGTACATCCAACTTGTAGGAAGCATTCACAATTGGCAAAAATGTGAGCAAAACAATAGTTAACAATTCATGTCTGAACGTAAAAAGTAAAGACGTAATTGGTACATGACATTGTTTTTAAATGACCAGTATTTTACAAGTTTTGTTGAAAATAAGTATTACATGTTATATGTGGTTGTAAACGTGTGTATATAATTATGTGTCGTCCATTTTCACGTGTAAAAAGAATGCCGTGAAATTACTTATCGTCTGTGTTAATTTGCTAACACATACTTTATCTCGATATGAGCCATTCCGTCTTCCTTGCTTTTGACTTAACATTCAAATTCGTACTTCATTTGTCATCAGATCACGCCTCAGTAATCAAAAGTTTGTTCGTCATTATGATAACAATTCGACCTTTTAAAATCTTCGTTGAATGAATAAAAAATTCTACAGAAAGCAAGAAAATTCGCCTTACTCGGTAATTTGAGAACGAAAAGAAATATTTTGTTACAATTTATTTTGCATGTTGATTTATCAAAGTTCTTTTTTATCAAAACAAAACTATGTTTTAATTACCATTTTCTTTATCCATGATGCAGCTACTCCTTGATTTTATACTCGAGAAAACCTAAGCAATAACTTCCAAAGCCCGTTTATAACTTACGCTACTATAAAACAAGCGCAATAAACAGTGGGTTTGCATCTTATACAACTAATACCTACTTGTATACTTAGGTTCTACCACAAATAGATAAGTAATACAGAAGGGCAACTCCATGCCACGCGCGAAAACGGACGCACACATAGACACGCTTCACGTTCAGTGAGGGCAAGCTCACTCACGAAGTCACGACTGGCATTTGTTTGAGATCGCTGTACGTACGCGTCTATGTGTGCGTGCGCTTGTTTTCGCTTGGTGTATGGAGCTGGCCTTCTGTATACCTATTTACTTGTATACTTAGGTTCTACTGAAACGTACCACGACATACACACACAGAATATCACACATCACACACACACACCTCCCACACCTCCTCTTTCACATATTTTAGAACCACGCTTCTAAAGCGTGTAAAAATATGGAAGGGAATAAGTAGCTATTGCCCGCGGTTGATAAGAAGTACTTATTTCATATCGTGTTACAATTAATATTTTTTCAGAATCTTTACAAAAGCTTTTCCCACTTTACTATTTATATATCAAATAAAAAGAAAATAAGGTGGTTTACGTAATAAATAGTAGCTACTACGGTTTGTACCGCAGCAAGTACTGCAATTAGTTTTAAGCTTACAACTACTCATTTTGCTTTACCTTTTTTGTGATTTTAGAAGAATAATTGTGAGCTACAATTATTGTGAAATTTTAGGAAACGAAGGAAATGTGGATGATTGAATTTTGATGGTGGAAAAAACTATTTTAAACTATTTCAATAATGAAGACCACACGCTTTTACTATCAAATCACCAACACTTTTTCACAGTAAATTACAACAAACTATATAAAAAAAAACACTAAAAAGCAAATCAATGTAAAATATAATATTCAAATAAATGAACCCTGAAACGTACACTAAGACTAGTCACGTTAAATTATTAATAAGCGTTATATTCTTCTTTATTTTAACAAGGTTTTCGAGACGACGATCAATCAAGTATTTAACACCTATTTATTTTGCTACACGCACCAAATATTCTGAAAATTCCATTTTACCTTGTAATAATGTTCATGAACTCATGTCGTAGACCCCTCGTAGCCGCGTATACTTCGTAGATGACTGCTTCGAACTACTACGGCCTACGTGGCTACGAATATGTTATTGCAAACTTATTTTTTATTAAAAATTTGAACCTTGCTGTGTAACAATTTAATAAAAGCTGTATACTTTGATAATTTACTTTACACGGTAATAGAAATGCCAGACTAGCCGCTGTCAATGTCACTGCGGGGCATAGGTTTCTTCTCATACAAAGAAAGAACGAGCATTGATCAGCACGCTTTTGCACTGCTGTTAGCTTTTTTAGAATATTAAGTCCATGTTTATTCGACGTAGTAGTGCTAAACAGTGTAGCGGAGTGCCCTGTCCACTAGACTGACGTGAATTTAAATTTTCTAGCTGCATTTCTCTATATTGCCCTCTACTCAATCAGATATACAGACACTAGTGAGACCAACATAATATGTTATTTAATTTAGGTAATTTTGTTTATGTAGGGTTATACGAGTATTGGATACTATCCAACACCCCTACTATCCTCTGCCTAACCCTTCGGGGATTATAGGCGTGATGTTATGTTATGTTGTATCCAACAAAAAAATTACCTAATCCTCCTAAAAAATCCATAAAAACACATAAAAATCTCATACGTCATGAAACAACTTAAAATCACGGGACAACTTTGCAGGTTATGTCTCGCGCTGGAGATCTCACGCGAGCTTAATTAGTTACCTAACTGACGTCAGAAAGTGAGCAGTACTAGACTAATGAGTTTTTGGAACTATTAGATGCATGTGTTTGCCTTTAATGGAATAAGTCTTGTGCTAAATAATGAGCTTTTACACTGGGAGAGGTGTAAATACAGAGAGGTGTCCACTGATGAAGCCTTTAAGACTAGCATTCAAGCTGACGAATTTGATCATGTTATACTATGGGAGTAATCTCTTACAATAAATTTAGTAGATTATCTTCTAGTTAGGATAAACATAACATACAACAGCATGCCTGTTTCTCTGAAGGTAGATGTATTTGTATACACTATTATTTCGACAGTTATAAGTCCTATGTAATAGGGCGAGCCTATTGACAAATTCAAACTCCACGCTACTACTTTGTAGGTACTATGATTTTGACTATGATCAAACTCGATATCATTTTCTTCAATCAGGGAATTTAACCCAGGACAAGACTCAGCTGCAATTGCAACCACTAGACCACCGAGGTAGTCTTAACATTATGTGTTAAAGGTGAACTTATAAGTTAAACTACTAAAAGATTCACCTGAGTCAAACATTCAAGAACTACTAACAACTTATGTGTTCCTAGTACTTTCATGTTACCTCTCCTGTTACGATACAGTTTCAAGTTGACTAACAAGTAACACCGTTGCTTGCATCAGCAGGAAACATAAACTGGGGTAGTGAGGATGGAGTTACACTCACACGACCGACGCCTTCATCAATGTCGATCGCTTGGTGTAAGGTGAGAATGATCGATGAATGTGGCTTGTAAAACACGTCGATCGGCAACCGATTTTCGTATAACGATCGATCAAAAAAAAGTCAACCGATAAGTACAGTTGAATAGCTCATGATACTTGATCGGTCCATGTTGAAAGGGTATAAAACGACATTGTTCAATGCCATTGATCGGTCGAAGTCAAAAATCGATGTTCGATTTACTCAATTCATGCGTCAGCGTCGTGGCTTGGTATAACACCACATTAATGATCAACACTGAAGAGACTCTAATCAACGTTTATAAATTATACCAATTAATGTCAATCGTGTAAATGTAATCACACCCTTATAGTTCAATAAAATTCTAAGATTCTTAAGTTTTTCTAGAAATAAGAGATAATAATACAAAGTACTGAAACTTTTATTCGTTTTTTACTAGCAAAAATTCTTGAGAAAGAGTCTGTTCGGGGGACTACTTAACTTTAAAACATGATATGAGTCACGCCTGGCAATATTTCAGAGCGAGCATAACACAAATTATTTAAACCAGTTTTTTTGTTTACTTTAACGTAAGTTTTAAGTAGCTCATTAAGTTACAATAATGAAAAAAAAACTGGATCAGACTGCTTCAAAACTGATATGTTTTGGATCTTGTAAGTTGTCCGATTGTTGTGGTAAATAAATCATGGCTTTACGTATTGTAGCATCAATCAATATTTCATAAAAAGTGGTGGCTTAGTGGTAATGGCCCCAACTTACGAGTTTTGGGTCGTGGGTTCGAACCCAAGCAGGCCCTTTACTTTGTGTAAATAATTTCATCACCGCTGCTCTTAAAACGGTGAAGGAAAACATCGTGAGGTAACCGGCATGTCCTAGAACCAAAAATTCGAAGACATGTGTCATCTACCAACCCGCACTGGGGCCGCGTGGTAGATTACGGCCCACTCCCTCTCAAAAAGAGGAGGTCTGTGTCCCAACAGTGGGAACATTATAGGCTAATTATGTAAGTTGCAGTCGTGTTTTTTTGTTTTTTAACCGACTTTCAAAAAGGAAGAGGTTATAGTTGCATCGTTCTCACATGTATAATTTCAACACAAATGATGTAACCAATATTTTGTAACCATAATATGTCAATTTAAAAGAGTGTCCGTGGAGTTTCTTGCCCGTTCTTATCCATAGGTACCTACCTACTAAGCTTTGGAATGGGTAACTAGCTTAATCTTTATGGCTGACCGACCCTTGACAATTCAAAAGTGCCTGTAATTGGTTTATTTGAAATAAATGCTTTGAGTTTGAGTTTGGCTGTATGTTTGTTTTGTTTTTAGGGTTCCATACAAAATGGTAAAAAGGAACCCTTATGGTGAGACTAAGTCTGTCTGTCTGTCACAGCTGGATATCTCAAGAACTAATAGTGCTATCAACTTGAAATTTGGAATAGTTTTAGATGACGTTTACCCAACGATTTTACAAACAAGAAACAAATTTAAAAAATATATCTTTTTTGCAACAGGGCCTAAAAGGGGGTCTTAAAAATTCGAATGCAGTCTACTAGGGCATGTGGGGTATCATATGAAAGAGCGGAGTGTCCACATTTTCAAAAAAAAAAAATTTTAAGCGTAGTTTTCGACTTAAGATGCAAAATGTAAAAAAAAAATTGCGCTCCTCCCCTTATTTCCAAAGTTTGCATAGAGAAAAATCTGAAATTATTCTATGTGATAGAAGTTTATGTAAAGATTACAGGAAAAATAAAACGATGTCATCAACATCATATAATATATACACCCTTGGTGCGCGAGTTCGTTTTTTAATGTCAATTGTGGACCGATTTTGAATTTTTTCCCTATTGCCACCAAATCAGAATCTGATCCCATGGAAATCCAGGGAAATCCTCAAATTTTATAGGCACACCTATAGCGATTTGGATATTTTTTAGAGTACCTCGTACATTTGCTCTCGGAAAGCACCATTTGGTGAAGTGGAACTGATGATGAAGACCATAGATGGCCACCGGAAACATAATAATATTGTATTTAACGGGTTGCGATTTGATTAGGTACTTTAATATGGTTGCTAAACAATGTATGATCGTCACAAAGCATATGGTGAGTGACAGTTGTCCTGGTGAGAAACAGGAGAACTCCTCAACAATTAACGACCCAGCATCGGTAAAAGCAAGATTTTGTAAAAGGTGATGATCAGTTGACATTAGGCTATTGTAACTTAGATAAATTAAAACTGACCCACTAAAAAGTGAAAAACTGACTTTAAAAAAACATTAAAAACTGACTTAAAAACAGTAAAAAGTAAAAAAATAACTTTAATTTCGGAAGTCGGTGGCAAAAAACTAAAAAACAGATCCAAAGACACCGACTTTCGAAATTAAAGTTATTTTTTTACTTTTTACTGTTTTTAAGTCAGTTTTTAATGTTTTTTTAAAGTCAGTTTTTGACCGAAGTCGGTTGTTTTTTTTTTTTGGAAAAAGATTTTTTTCTTTCATCATTTTCGTGTGTCATTTTTTGCGTCTCCTCAAGTCCTTTATTTTGATACTGTACATGGTCAAGCTAGTCAAAAAGCGGAAATGACTGAACTAAAATTCCTGTTTTGAAAGACAGATCTAAAATGTAAAAGTTCCTTTTTTTATTTTATTCAAGCACATAACGAAACGGAATGTGCTACCCTACATTGCTCATTTCTCAGCCCGGTTGGGGGCAATAGGCTCGCCCCCTATTACATGGGACTTAAACATAACTGGCGAAACGTGGGTGTACTATAGGTACACCTCTGCCTAACCCTTCGGGGATTACAGGCGTGATGTTATGTTATCATACAAAACTGCAGGTTGGTGATCGCATTATGGTGTTAAAATGCATTGAGAACGATGCTGCCCATTCTCTAGTAAGTCCCTTAGTCACCTTTTACACCCACGGGAAGAAATAGGATGGTGCTATTCTTTATATCCGGCACCACATGGACTCGCGGACGGGTTCGGGGCCAAGCGTGGTGACTATGGCAACCCTCTCCCCCCCACCTTAGGGGAGGCCTATGTCCAGCAGTGGACGTCTTTCGGCTGAAATGATTATGATGATACAAAACTGGCGACATGTGGGTGACTGTTAGTGTTGCCCAAATGCAAGAACAAGACGAGACTTAGCCAGTCTTGGTCTTGGTCTTGCGCCAATACACCTGGTCTTGGTCTTGGTCTTGGTCTTGCGCTCCCAGTCTTGGTCTTGGTCTTGGTCTTGCGGCAAGAGTCTTGCAAGTCTTGCAATTACCTATTAGTCTATTACTATTTATTAAAGTTTACTTTAAATCTTAGAAAAACGTATTAGAATTGGAACATTGTGAGCTTGAATTAACATAGCCATAGTAAAGATCAAGCAGATTAATAAATAACTGAAGATTTGATAAGAAATTCGAAAAATCAACTGACCTATATGTCGTTTTCCATGGAAGTAACTGTTTCTTAATAAACATTTATGATTTATAAGCTTACATTTGCTAAAACATGTAAAAAAACAAATTAATTACAATAACTTGACTGCATTTTAAAGAACAATACTTATCTGTCTAGAAAGAGATTGAACCCTCAACTTATAAGAAATTTAATAAAAGAGTTTTACGATTTATCATTTATTTGAATAAAAAATAAAATACAACACAAATCAACAGCTTTATCATTAGGTTATGATACTTTATATCAATTTTTTTGACCAAGAATTAATACAAAGTAACCATCTGGCTGACTCATCACTTAACTATTTCTATGTTTTCTAATTACTAATGATGCTTTAGAAAATAACCTCTCAGCAGGTACTGAAGTTGCAGGTATTGAGAGAAAATCACGGGCCATTTTCGATAAAATCGGATACTCTGTCTCATGCGTCCTCCACCAATCTAAAATGTCTTCCGAGCTGGCAGTTCTTGGTTTTCTCAGGTACTCCTCCAACTCGTCTATCACTAAGCCTTGAAGACAAGATCCAGATGACGTCGAGGGACATTCATAGAGTTTATCAAAGTCTATTACGTCTTCATCTTCATCACATACTTTATTTTCTTTTTCTGGTAATTCCAGAGATTTGTTCAGTGAGTGTAGACTTTTATATTCTTCATAAAGTTCATTGAACTTGCGCAGACTTTCTGTTTTAAGTTGCTTCCCCCACATTGTCAGGTCAAAAGTCTGAGCCTTATGCCTTGGGTCTAAAATTAAAGAAGTACAATAAATCCAGTTGCTCTTCTTGTAATGTTTAAGCATTTTGTCTCGAGCTGCTTGGAAAGCTAGAATGAGCCTTTCATCCACTTCAGATCGATTAGGTTTCTCATCTAACTGTTTTACCATGGATTCAATTTTATCTAGCAAGAGATTGAATGATACAATGACTAGCGGTAATGTAACATATTTGTCTCCACCAAGTTTTGTACTTAAAAGTTTAAAGTTTATTAGAAATTTATGTAATTTTTCGAGTACCTGCCATTCATTAGCTGTGATTTGAAAATCATTTAATTCGGTGACAGAACTGCACAATATGTCAATGCCCGCTCTCACTTTTAAACCAAATCCAATCATATCATGTGTGGAATTCCATCTCGTTGGACAGTCAAGAATGGCATTTAGATTTGATGGCACGCCAGCTGCTTCACAAGCAGACTGAAACTTCTTCTTCACTATCTCACTTCTTTTTATTTTACTGGAAATACTGCGTAACTTTGTTACAGATGTACGCGAGTCAGCAATATTTGGTGCAGATTCTTCATCTTCCTCATCCTCAGTTTCGTCTGCATAGTCTTCGTACTGCTGATCTTGCGCGTTAGTGTCAGACTCACAGTGTAATGCTAAGGTCTTTAATAAATCTTGTACACCAAGGTTTAAAATGTGAGCAAAGCACCGGAAATGTTGATTGTCTGAATCAAAGTGTGGCGGCAGCTGTTTGCCCAGTTCATACATAAATTTGGTATTTGCAGTTGCGTTGTCGACCGTGATACCTTGTATTTTATCAATTATGCCATATTCCAATAAACATTCATGGAAAATCGTTGCAATATCTTCCCCAGTATGTCGACCGCGTGATGGTATAAAATCAAGAACTACAGATTGATACTTCCATTCGTTGTCTATATAATGAATAGTAACCCCGTAGTAACTCCTACCAGCAATTGACGTCCACCCATCAATGGTAAAAGACATTTTAGATGATAATTGTTGAAGTCGTTCCTTGAGATTCAATTGGAGCTCTTCAAATCGCTCTTTGACTTTCCTTCTAAGTGTAGACCTTTTAGGAAACACCATATTAGGGCAAATACGTCGAAAATATACTTGTGTAGCTTCGTCATCGAAAAATGAGAAGGGAAGATATTTTTTCACCACCCAATCAACTGTAGCTGTCGTGATGTTGTCACTGCTGTTTTCCGACTGAAACAAAACAATAAATCTTGTGTTATTATTTAAAACATACTAGGTTTGAGCGTATAAGAGGAGGAGGTTTGTTGTTGTTAAATCGAGAAAATCGTTAAATTGATATTTGTTATATTAAGGTTGCACTGTACTGTAATTTACCAAAATAAAGTACTTAGTTGTTACTGGCCGATTAAATGAAAATATGGGTGTTTATAAAAAATATTTAAGACGATAATTACATACTTAATATGTCGCACCCCTAGATGAAAACACCACTAACTGAAAAATACTTACGTAAGTTAATGGCGTTTTTGAAAGTATCGCATGAATAGCTACGCGGAGTTAAAATTCTTTTAACTGTTAAAAAAATATTCTTACCTGTCCACTTCTTCCAGCGGTTACTAAAAAGCTTGTGATATCTCCACTTAATTTTGGTTTAACAGGAAGAAATATTTCTGATTCCTTTTTGTGGAAAGATATTAGATGTTTCCTTAAGCCTGAAGTGTTTCTGTTTTTCATTTTTATTTCAATCTTTTTATGTTGGCACAATTTACAGAAGGCAGTTTGGGATGCATGAATTATTTCGAAAAACTCCTCAAATTTGCTTTTGGGTCTTTTAGATCTGTGACTCAAACTCTCGTTACTCGGACTAGAATAATTTGAATCTTCGTCACTCATATTAAATTGTACACGTGATACGTTTTTAGAAAACAACGAGAATTAGTAAAAACAATTATTAAGTTAGACTCGAAGCACAGCTCAATTGGAAATGACTGGAATTAAAATAATTCCTTTATTTATAGTACGTTTCCTTGCTTTCTACCGCGCCGCCTCGCCACGTGCCGGCTCTATGAAAAGGATGCCGCCGCAAATCAAACAATGCCGCGTGCGGCGTACAAACACACACTAAATATTACCTACTTGTACAGACGCGACGCGTGAATAAAATAGAATTAGTGCCAATCACTATTCTTTACATATAAGTGAATGTTTTGGCGTACATCTATACTAATATTATAAAGCTGAAGAGTTCGTTTGTATGTTTGATGACAGAAGTTTTAAAATAAATAAATAAGTCCTGAACGTCACTATACCTCCAAAGTTACTATTCCTCGTGGACGAAGTCGCGGGCACAGCTAGTAAATACTTACTCTCATCATCTCTCTCAGAGATATTCGGGCTGGTAAGTAATACAAAACTCTTATCGCAGGCTTTTTATTTTATTAGTAGGTAAGTACCTACGCTTTTTATATTATTTTATTAGTTTTGTAGAATTTTTTTACACGTTTCAAGTATATTTAAAAGTGGCTACAATATTTATTAAACGGGTGATATTTGAACACTTTTTTGCTATTTTTTCTTGTAAAAACTTAAGAAATATAATGACTAAATGTACAATAATAGTACCTAAGTAATTAGTTTAAAACCATATAAGTAATCAATATTATAATATATACTTACTAGAATGAATTAATATGACATCTACTACCTATCCTTACCATTTTATCCTAATCATAATACTACTTGCGTGATCAGTATAATGTATTCATTTTCATTCTAAGCACTCTGAAACTTATTTATTCTTTGGAACACCTGTAGGTACTCTTAAAAAAATTCGAAATTATTTTGCATGAGTATACCTACGCCCTATGGCGGCAATCAAATAGTGTCACAAATGTTATGATTTCGGCGTGGCGGCAACGATTGTTTTAGATTTCAAAAGAAGCCGCCGGCGCGTGTATCATAACCATGTACTTCCGAAAAGCGGCAAATTTCTTTGAGAAGTAAGTATAAAACCTTTGATGCCGCATTATCAAAGTGCCGATGGTTAAAACATAACTATGCATGCACTCAGTTTGATTTTAATAGATATTTTTTTATTCGCTATGTTTATGGTATTAGTCGTAATGCGCATAGGTCCAGTTTTTCATATTCTTTGATACAGTTTTTTGCGTCTCATAGAATTCCTAAGCGTACCTACCTATACACCGAACTGTTACACCTAACTACTCAGTGAAATAGCGCTAAGTCCTAGCTGCAAGACGCAAGAGTCTTGCAGGCTAAGTCTTGTTCTTGCTCAAGTCTTGCACGGTCAGTCTTGGTCTTGGTCTTGCTAAAAATACGCGGTCTTGTTCTTGGTCTTGGTCTTGCAAAAACGCAAGAACAAGACCAAGACTGCAAGACCAAGACTGAATTTGGGCAACACTAGTGACTGTAGGTGCACCTTCCTTATCCTTCGGGGATTACATGCGTGATGTTATGATGTGATGATATTATGTGACGTATCTTCATTGTTAAGTATTATACGCTAAAATTAAGCTATAACACTTCTACTTAATGGTCTAGTCCGAACACAATATTAGTCTCAAGTAACTTAATTAGTTCACTAACAATCTTTACACTTGGCTAAACTAGGCTAATTAGTTTGAAAGTTCTCAGATGCATCGGCAGAGTGCTATGACACCTGATAAGTTACGGGCACGTGTGAGGTACCTAATTAGTGAAGAATTTTAATTATTCGTGGCGTTTCTGAACTAACAGGATTATAATTTTTAATAGACTGATTGAAAACGAATATAGATATCATAATATTAAAAGGTTATTATCTTTCCTATCTAATAAAAGTCAACGGAATTACAGTTTTTCTTTACAGACAACTTATTGCTTTCGGTTTGATAGATTGCGCTTTTTAAGATACTTTCATTATTGAATGAATCAGCCAATCACAAAGTAATAATATCTAGAATGCACATAAAGTGGGCATAGTTTACAACATTCATTGATAAACAAAAGTTGTAAAAACTGAAATTTTACGTAGAATCCTAACTTAATACCTATTATACATGCGAAAGTGACTTTGTTTGTGTGTTTATTAGTTTCTTATGCTTTCACGTTAAAATAGCTAAACGGATTTGGATGTAATTTGGCACATGGGTAGACCATGACTTAGGTTAGGAAGGCGCAAAGCGGCGAAACTCCGGGGCATAACTCCGCTGCCGCAAAAAATCGCGGCACAGCGGACGGAGCTCCGGCGGGATCTCATGGCGAGATGGAGAGTGCGATTGTCGCAACCCAGCGCTGGGTACGCCACAATTGTGGCGATAAGTCCCCTCTTTGAGGAGTGGCTACAGAGGCGCCACGGCATCCTCACCTTCCGCCTGACACAGGTCCTCACCGGACACGGATGTTTCGGGAGGTTCCTGTTTAGGATAAAGCGGGAGGAAACGCCCGGGTGTCACCACTGTGTGGATCGCCCGGAACCACGGTGGAGCATACGGTAGAGGTCTACCCGGCTTGGACGGAGCACCGCCGTGTCCTCACGGAGGCGATCGGCGGCGGCGATCTCTCGCGTCCGGCCCATAGGCCGAGATCAATTATTACAGCTGTACACAAGGGAGGGAACAGAGACGATGTCAACAACTATAGACCAATATCGGTCTTACCAGCAATTTCCAAAAGTACACTGAGACATATTGCGCCAAAAAATATAATGAGTCGTAATAACACTTCTAGAAATCTCCTTAATGAGATATACGTCGCTTTGGCTCAGTCTGTCTTAGTTTACTGTATACGAGTACCTAACTGGGGAGGGTCTGCAAAAACTATATTTTAATTATAACCAAAGCGAATTACTCTCAGTAAGAACACTATACATAGTTCAAACTATATTAAAGAAGCATAAGACCCTACCTTACGATGCATCTAAACTGGCAAAACGAAGAAAGCACGCTGTTGCAGAAGTCCCCCAAACAAAAACTTTGGTTGCCTCCATGCAATTTAAAACACGGTCTGCTCGTTTATATAACAGAATAAATAAAGAAATATATATATATAAAAATCAGGTTTACAAATGTAAAACAAAACCCTGGAATGGATGAAACCACTTACCTATGAGGAAACGGAAAAGCTCTTGAAACCCACAGCATAACCTCTCACACAGGGACATAAACCCACACATACACAAAAACCCACGCACAAACACACATACCCAAACACACACACATAAACTATTCTTACACGTACACATGCACACACACACATACCCAAACACACACACACTCACCCACGCACATACCCAAACACACACACACTCACACACATAAACTATTCTTATGCTAACTTTGTCTTCTTATATTTATGATAAATTTGTTATAAATATTTTTCTCTTTTTTGTTATGGAAGAGCGGAGTCATCTAATACAGGCATTGTTTGCTTAAAAGAAGGCTCCAATCACAAACTAATTGTGTAATTTGGTTGAAGAAATAAACAATTTTGAATTTTTGATGTCTCTGGTTGGAGGTACAACGTGCCAAGTTACAAGTTTTGATACACCGGGCGATAGTCGCTACAATCTAGATATTATTTATTTTTTTGCCAGACAACTAGAACTTGTGTCTCTTGTAAAGTATTTGTGCAAAAAGGTTGTGTGAGTGTTAACAGGTGGAATAAAGTTAAATGGAGTTTATAAAAGTCGGTGCTATTTTAGGGACGAATGCTGCAATGTACTGACAGTTTTAGGCGAACTGCCGATTGTCATTCAATTAATGTCGACAGCGGTGTGGAGAAATTTTTCGACGCCATATTTTAGTTAATTGTTGTTTTTTAGATTAGTTAGAATATTTTAATGCTTATTTTATATGATGTGTATAGTTTTTTAAGTAGAATAAAGACAATAAACGCTCACCAAAAAAAAATGCTTAGGAAAACGAATAGTCACTAAAATAGTTTGCTGCAAGTTGAGATTTATAAAATTTTAATGTATTCATTATTCATTCATTACACCCGAGATCTATAATAAAATTACATTCATATCTGCCAAAAATCTATCGAATGACAGCTTAGTAAAATACCTGACCCTCTGGTTTCTGAATTGACAATTTGAAGGTGTCAAAATTCATAATGTTGTTGCCAAAAACGTATGAAATTTTGAGTTTCGCGGGCTTCATTGTAAAAATGGGTGTTAGTATAAGATACAAAATCAGTTTGAATTCGAACAGAAGAATAAACGAACATAATCTAAACAGATTAAAAACCATATTATACTTACAACAAATATTAAATAAGTAACTTTTTTTAAATTCACTTACAATAAATACAATACAATTTTGTTACTGACCCACTTATGTTTTCGAATCATAAATTCTAACCTTCACGTGTCGAATAACATCAAAGTTTAAAAGGTAAAAGATAAATATTTTCTCAAGAGAGATAAATATCAGAAGGTTTAACGGATATGATATGAATTAATTAAATGAAAATATTAAAACCAGAATCAAATTTCACCTTGATTCTAGTGGTAGGTTCTAAGGGAGTCTTGGTTGTTAGCAGTCTAGACTTGTTAAACCATCTACTTATAAAAAATCTTAAATTCATTCACGGACAGACAACGTACAGCCTAAACTGCTGAGTTAAGAAACAAGAAATTTTGTATAAGAGCGAAAGTCAACACTAAGGAGGGATTTTTGATATTTGTGTATTCTATGCAAAAAAAAATCCCTCAAAATAAACACCAGGTCTCAGATTCACCGGTTGTTAAAGCCCCACAAACTATTCTTAGTAAGTTCGTTAATTAACAATCGATATCGATATCAACGGCCGCATTTTCAGTTGCATGCGGCTTCCTGTAAATGTTTTCGCTTTGAGGGCTAGGGGAATGAGGTTTTGATAGTTTAACAACTGATTTTATGATTACACTAGCTTTTTCTCAAGTTTAGCTTGAGCGTGCTACTCCCTTGTTCGGGTTGGCATGATATGGCACGATTCAGCACATATATATAAATATACATTTGATGTTTCCGCCCGCCTGTGCCAATTCATGCGCCGACCCGAACACCCAGTGTGTAGCACCCCTAAGTCTATATTAGTGAGCCTAATTCAGTGATCCCATCAGGATATTGCCATTTATATTATTACACCACTCAGCTATTCTGTAAGCTTTCATTCTGTAGACTTGTGACTAACAAGTAAGTCATAGACGTGCAAAAGAAAACTCTTGTTCCAAAATTAACAAATTTTAATATCACATAACACCTGTAAGTATTGCTCAAACAGGTAGGGGTAGGTATAAAAGAGTATAATACACCCACATTTCACCAGCGAGTATCCAAAAATAGAAATAAAAATCGTATTGTAAGTAAATCGTCTAACTTATGAAGCTTTTTATTGCAAAATTGTGGAAGCTTTTTTATTTTAGCTGTAAATAATAAAGCTTATACTTGATAGACTTTTTGAGCTGATAAACTGACCAGATTCCAACGTATTTACAAGAATGTTGAACAAGAACAAGTCTCAGTGTTAACCTGCCAAAAATACCAACAATTTCTCAACATTTTTGACATTGAATGTTGCTGTGATGAGAATGCAACTAGATTTTAAACGTTATTAATTACGGGTATTGGCCTTCTGGTTTCACCAAAAAATCTATATAGGTATATAAAAATGGATGTTGATATAATTACCTATATGAAATTGATAAACTCCAACACCATTTGATCGATCACAATGAATGTTAACCCATATACTACCTAAATATTTTTGCATGGAGAAGATTTTTAAAGGGTTTTTTGCGACCTCTACGCGGGTAAAGCCGCGTGGAAAATGTAAATAAACACATCCAAACCCAAATTTTAAAACCAGAAAATAAATAAAATATAATCTCAAACCTCAAACCAACTCCCTACAAACTATTAGTCGCAGATGTGGCAGCTGGAGGGACGTCTCACGGAGCTCCCTAATTCAGGAAGTTTGATCCAAATTTCTGCATGTGCCGTAACTTGTTACTATGCAAACGAATGCCATTTGGTTAAAGTATCAGTTTGGTTTAGGATTTATTATAAGTTTTGGATTTGCGACGAGATATATTTTGGTTTTTGTTTGTAAATAAGGCAGCTCACCTGATAACCTGCTATAAATTCTTGTTTTATTTTAAATGAGAATAACCTTTGCTACTATAAAGATAAGCATAAGTAAGTTTTGACAGCGGGGTACCCGCCCAGAGTTATATTTTTAAAAGTGGAGATTTTATTATTGCAAGCCTAGTTTTGATGCAAATAGATACTTACCTAGCAATCGTCACATGACCTCTTCCGTCTCTTCTCTATGTTGAATAGACATATTATCTCTTTCTATACAAAGTGAAAAAAAAATCTTAGGTATATTTTGTCATCGCGGCGTAGAAATCTTTATACAATATTGTCATTTTATCTTTCGTTTCTTCCGATCTTACGCGGTCATGCTTTGCGAATTGAAACTGTATTTAATAAATAAATATTTTAACAATTGCTTATAATTATCCATAATATGTATGGATAATTATAAGCAATTGTTAAATTGACCGGTATGATCAAGAATACGACTCTTACTGATTTTATTCTTTTTTATAAAATAACATTGGTGAACAACAGTAGGTATAGTCGATGTTGTCATTGTATTACCACTAAAGTAAAACTTCACTAAAGTTGGAACTATTTAACTGCCACATAGACAAAATGACTTCGCCGTTTTATAATATAATATAACGTATAAGTATAATGTCACCTGCATGTCATAAAACGACGAAGTCGAATTGTCTTCTCTTAGGCTAAACAGTAATTACGAGGTTGGCTTTATAGTCGACTAGTGTAATACTATCAAATATTATTATGATCTAGAGCCTAGATCATAATCGTGTCTAGATTCTGGACACATTTCGGGTGTTTTCGATCTACAACGCCACATTCTAACTACGCAACAAAGACCAGACGTCACACAAATCCTGCATTGCGCAAGCAGAGCATGCCGCGCGACTGGCATATATACAACATCCCGACATCAACCGTCGGGCAGTAACCCACCTGACACAACACCCATCTGGTCGGAGGATCTTCCCTTTTCTATAGAGGATGAGTGAACTTTACACCCTGTTCCTCATACTCCATATACATAATTGAACTCTTCTAGTTAATAAAAATCTTAAATACATTGACATACAACTCGCACCCTAAACCGCTGGGGTCTATTTATGTATCGGAAGTGAGCACTAAAGAAGGATTTTTGAAAATTTATCTCCTGAAGGTTCACAGGAACAAGAGGTTGAAAGTTTGTATTATAATTGTAATTACAAGCAACGTCGTGAACGGCAGATTACTTTGCAATATCGATAGAATTATTATTTAAAAAATATTATAAAAGTGTTTTTGGTTATTTACCATTGTCAGATTTAAACTCACTTGACCCTCAATAATAGGTACTCGTATGACCTGTTTGTACACAGTACACCTAAGTATAGTATTTTGGTAATTTATTTTGCAAATCATTAACTACTTTAGCTCCAAGAAACTGCAAAGTATGGCAAAACATGTGCGGTATGTGGGTACAACTTCAGTATAATTTTTAATTTTTTTGGTAGATAATACCTTCGCGAACACAGTGAAAAAAGGCCCCTTAATTTGATTTTTTTATGTGAAGCTCGGAATTTTGTGATGGTGGAGTTATAAGAAATAGAGTTCAACAATCTTGTTTGAACTTTAAACTTATTATAACATAACAATTCGATTTGAAATCTGTTATACCTCCAATAGAATGTGAAGTGGCTACTGCAGACTCTTAAAGGATGCATTCGGTATTGTTTTCTGCTTTCTTGAGTAAAGTTCTTATTATATTATCCTGTAAGGATTTTAATCAGTTCGAAGTAGTGTTAAATTAGTGATAAAATTATAAAAATATATATTCTTAAATGAAATTGGTCTTTATTGCCAGGAGTAAAGAAATTATGACTTATTTTGGGTAGTATTATAGTGACAAGGTGTTGTCCGCGACTCCGGTAGCCTGTCCATACATCGTACCCATCTGCTGGCCCCAATACTATTTATTATATTTATTAAACATACATTTTAGTTGTCTTTACAGTTCACTGAACCGATTTTCCAAAAACAATTTTCGTCGCTGACAATATTCTGTTACATTCAATCACACATTTATGGTTTTATGAAAATATCGTTAAAAAAATCCACGACAAAAAAGTAATCGCGGTAAAAGAGAGAAAAATGTCCGAGGTTTGGTTCGTTTTCAGATTACTAACGGATGTTGATACTTGCACATATATGCTGAATCCTATGGGAACTATATGCGTATTAATTTTCCTGAGTAGTGTGTTAATATGTTTCAGTGTCATTGGATTTCTATGTCATTAATACTCAAGGGTGATGAAGACTTTTTAGTAATATTTTCCTGTTGTGGAGATAAAGTTTCGAGATTTTTTTTATCTTTGGAAGTCCTTAGTCATTGTGTACATCTCTATCAGCCGTCATCTTAGTATGGACCATCTTTCGACCCATGTCATATTACACGTTCTTGGTCGATTGTTTTGACTTACTTTATATGTAGTTACTTTTGTCGTTATATGTCACAATATATATAGGTACAATGTCAGCGGGAGTGTGTTCACTGTACAGAAACTTAAAGAACCACTTTGGTAAAATCAACGAAACATTATTTTGATGAATAATTATTCGAGCTACAACCCAATGTCTTCCAATTTCACGAGATAATGATGGTAGCATCAATTCTTTAGTTGCCTAACGTTATTATGAAGACAAAACCATTTCTCCCTCACTTCATGTCACCATTTTTAACACATTTAAGTCTAACGAACCATCTACCACCCACTTCACCAAAATCCTCTGTCCTTCCTAGATTAACCTAGAAACAAGCCCCCTTATGGGCGGGGCGCCATCTATCGCTAATCGCTAGCTGTTGACAACGTTATTGACGAGCGAGCAATTAATCATGATCACATGTCCAACGGGGTTCGGTTTCACTTAGCGCTTGTTTGCTTTTTCCGATTTATTTTGAGGAAGGCTTATTTGAGTGTTTGCGAAGCTGGTTTTGGGTTTTAGATCATTCTAGTACGATAATTTTAGAATTTGGTCTGTAATAAAATACAGGTTTCTTAGCTTTATTTAATTTTTGGTTTAGCCAGCACACAGATAAAACCTGAGCGGTTTTCGATGTGTGGATAAAACCAAATTGTGAAATAGGCTAAGTGTTTTGGAAATAAATAAATAATAATAATAATTTGCATGGTTACCGAACTATTCTAACGGTTGTCTGAAAGAGCTCGCCGTAAGTGATACAACCGATTCTAGATTTTCATGTTTCATAATTTTATTGTATTCATTCGTTTTTGTTTTGGATTCTAACATGGGACCCTATTTTATTCAATTTTAATTTGAACATTTTAATAGTTTATATAATAAATGTATTTGATAACAAAGAATTCAAAATAAAAAGTTGACCTAACAAAACTTTTTACTAAGAACTAAAAAGAAAACCATTTAATACCCATTTAATATTATTATAGTGTTTCTGAATAATGGTACAAAAGACGCAAGTCTAAATGAAGCAATAAAAATAATAATATGTACGAAAATATGGGCCACATGTAAATAAAGCTCGCATCGTCAAACTTATGCGTCATATAAAGAGCAAAATACATACCCAACATGAAAGTTTAAGTATGACATCGTAAAATCAACCCAACTTGACCCGCCTTATATCGTCTAGTTTTATATGTTTTATTATATCTCATAGTTTTATGTTTGGGAGCTGGTTTTAAGGAAAGGCGGTTTCAGGATTGTTCCAGAGTGACGGATCGTTCTTGGAACTGAGTTTTACGTTGTAAGGAATACTTTTTGAGAGATAATCTTCGCTAAGCTAAATATTATGTTTACCAGCATAAGATCATATTTTCATAGTCATTCATAGGATTTTTTTTTTTTTTACTTTGTGTATTTTTGTTTAATTCACTGCTCACGATTTCGTGACAACCTTTGTTATTGGGGTAATTACAACTACTATTTTGATTACATTAAATAACATACAAAAATAAACGATACATATAATATAATTATATAAAGCGGCTACTTCAGATTACAACATTGAATTTCGGAAACACTGACTACAATAACACCGCGACGGATAATATTACGATCCAACTCAAACCTGTAATAACGAAACTGCATATTGTAACAATGTAGCTGCTGCTGTGTAGCAGCTTGAAATATCAAAATATTTTGATATTGTACCAGTTTTCTTATGCGATTTGGAACAACACTGTCTACTATGTAAATAAGTGCACTGAATAATAAATGAAGCAAGTATAAACCAAATTACTTGTTTGGTTATTTAAATTATTATATTTATTGCGTGTTGTTTCTTGATAACTTTAATAAAAAGATATTGGAAGCATTCACACCTTAACAGTAATAAAAGCACGTAAAATATTCTTGAACCGAATTATGAATAGGGTATTCAAATATACATAAAACGGTGTGATACTATAAAAACATAATACCCTATTAATATTGCATTATAACCTTTCGTTAAAAATAACCAAATTGGATTAATTTTATAAATTATGAGAAGCGCCGTAGCATTAACAAACCAACATTGAAAACTCTGAACTTTGTAATTAATATTCTAAACATTTTCCTGTAAAACAACAAAATAATAGTAATAAAACTTTGAAATAAGACCAGCCCCAAACATGAACCTTGCGACACCCCTCATAAGATTTCCAACATCTATTCATATTTTTGCAGCTCCCAAAAGATATTCAACTTTGTAATAGTTCGGATGAAACCCTAAAAACTTAGACAGGCGGGCCGCCACTAAAATGCTATACCACACCATCCATCATAAGCTGGTCTATGAAACGCGTTAGACGAAACAGTCAATGTTAAGACAGATATGGAATGGAGGGGTCACGGCGACTGAACACAGCTGCTCTTGAAACTTATATATAGACGTAATGTTTTTTTTGACGCAACAGCGGGGAGAGAGATAAAGTAAGGAATTGGGATGCTTGCTACAAGCGTAAAAGTACCAAAGTTAGGAGCATGTCTCGATTAACAACCACAAGATTTTTTTTGTGAAAAATGTTTTTGTTCGTACAATAGTTGTTCGTTCCAATAGCCTAAACATTTACTGTAATTAGTAGATGGATTAAATAGCTTCTAATTATCTATGTTCATATAATTAAATTCTCTAATTTTAATTGCCTGTCACTCAATATCATCGTTCGCTGCGTTGCGCGTCGTCTGATTACTTACTAAAACTATAACACGACTCAGAAAATGTCTGCATAATTTATAATATTAAAATTGATTATATTAATATTATTATAGTTACGAGTAGTATCAAATTCATTCATCACTACCATATTTAAATATTTAACCGCATCATTCCATTCTCAAAATAAATTCTCTTTATTTTTATTTTCATTGATAAATAAGTTGGAGACAAATATGAAATATCTAACGTTATTAAAAATGTTATTAAGAAAAAGAAAGAAAGAAAAATTATTTATTCTGCACAAACAAAACGCACAGTACAACAAAATAAGTCAAAAAAAAAAACATACTAAGTAGCCAAAAGCCTCGCATCCAATAGTTTAAGCATTCTGACAATCTTGTCCATTGGTTGATGTCAGTGACCAAAGACAATTTACAAAGTGTTTACTAAATAGTTTATAATCTCATTCTATATATATTAGTCTATGGTCTATGTGATGACAACAAAGTCGACAAACAAACAATGAAAACAAAAACAAAATGCCGATTGCCGAGTGGAAAAATAACTACTTTTGAAACAAACAAACTATACTAATTATGAACAATTACAATAATTTTTATTAGATACACGTACGTACAAACATTATACGTTTAATTAAACACATTTTTTTTTACATAGTAAATATGTTGAAAAAGACGAGTATTAACGAAAAATAAACCTGTAGAAACATCTAACGCCAGTTATTCACACTTTTCTCAAAAACTTTTTTAAGATACATATTTTCCCTTCATGCCATAATTACCAGAACTGGCTCAAATATATTTTCTTTTGTGCCAATAAACTTCTCATATTCCATTCCATTCATGTCGTAAATTCTAAGCCAAGAACATATTCCTAGAATTTTTTCCATCAGAGTAAAAAATCCTGTTGCCATTAATGCAAGTTACATCAAGTGTTGAACCAACTTACCGTGATGTCTTGCGAAAGCGACCCTTAAGTGCGTGTTAAGTATTACTTTAGAAGCTTAAGACGTGCTCAGACTTTTTCAAGAACAGGATTTTTACTCTTACATTTGTTTACTTTGATGTCCAACGCTATATTAGAAAAGTTAGCTTTCCGGATTTTCATAATTATGAATGTTACAAAGAATTATGTTTCGAGAATTTTTGGGCTTTGGAGACAATGGAATTTGCAAGGTGCTTGTAATCATCGAATTTTGAGAGTCATTTGAAGGAATCTAGTGACTAAAATACTTGCTGAGAGTCCAGTGTACAATAGAGCCCTAGCAAATCTTAGAGTTAGTGGCAGAATTGTCATATTAAAAGAACTTCATATTTTACTTGTTTTTTAATGACATCGTTGAAAAGCAACAACCAGAATATGAGATAAAAAAAAAAAAATATTTTGAGTTTTAGCGTGACTAAATAAATCTTCGTTAAACCAATCAATAATTGTTAAGAAAAAGCAAAGAAAGAAAGAAAATACGTTCATTAAACACAAAACGTTTGCGTAAACATGACGCAAAGAAAGCAAATACAAAAAGAGCAAGCTGGGGGAAAATATGCGTCACATCCACGCAAAACGGCCACCGCTCAGCATAATGCTGCGACCCTATGCGAGACAGAGCACCAGCGTTGTTGTTGTTCTAACAACTATTGTCAGCAACGATTCAATTGCAAAACTATCTTCGAACTTGTCAATTAATTTAAATTCGTGTTTTAAGCTACTTTCTATTCTCTAATCCATGCAAGTTAAGATTGATATAAACAAACAAAACTTAAATTTAATTAAATGCTATAAAACTTTTTTGCATAGCAATTGTACTTATAGAACCAACAAGAATTTCTAAACTTATTTTCAATGCAAAAACAACACGAAAAGTTTCTGTGAGCTATGTATAAAATAATTTCTATCCATCTGGGAAGGAAAGAAAACACAGAATACTGTTACTTGCCACTTTTATTATTATGAGCAAGTTAAGAATTGGAATATATATTTTTGCATTAGATTTCTTCTATATTTGGTCTTAATGCATTTGTGGTAATCCTAGGGAAAGGTCTATAGTCTATACTATATCTGCAAGTGAACGTATTCCATTATGACCGTTTTTTTTCTGGGATTTTGACACCCACTTACTAATCGTCATCATTTAATTTTTCCCCCAAAAATCGTCACAAAATTCAATCCTGTATACGCTGCCCACATCCAGCATCCTTGTAGGGCCCCAAATCATTCCCGTTCTGCTACTGAGTACACTGTCTGTTCTATCATTTATCACCTGAAATTGTTCAGTACCATCAAGTACAAAACCAAAAAAGAGAAAAGAACCAAAAAAAAGAGCCAATTATTTTTCTCGTGTCAGCACGAACTATATATGAATATCTTATACTGTCGTAAAAATCTAAACCAGCCAGGGGTTGCTCACTGCTCATGGTGCGCTGGTCTTACATTTAAATATTGCCATATTGCTACGTGCAGCCCATTTAAATGATGTAATACATAATATTACATCACGTCAAACTATTCCTATCTCTTAGAACACCAATACAAAATACTGTTGAGGTTTCAAATCCTCATTGTCTTGAAACGTTACTACTCAACAAGGCAGGCCTGAATTTTAAATAAATATTTTTATTTTTCAAAATATTATTTTATGCAAGGTCAAACTTTTTGGAAGTATAACGAAAGACTGCTTTATTTTTGTTTCAGAATCATCCACCATGGTTGGGAAAGTGTTCATTTTCTTCGCATCAGTATCAGCCCTAAACATTGGTAAGTCCATGTATAAGTTTAATCATTTACTAACTAGCTAGCTAACAGCTTTTACTTTTACGATGTTGTGAGTGTGCTGAGTAGTCAATTATTTTACATTGTAGCGGCATCGCCGCCACAATGATGAACGGACCCGAGCCGCGCTCGTAGATCATCGGGTGTCTCCACCGCGCCGCGCGCTCCTTCGGGAAAGTTCGGTTTCGTCGCATGCTCACGCGCCAGTCCTTTGTCCGCCGTTGCGCAAGGCACTCACGCGCTCGCTAATATAAAACTACTAAACGTAACCTCTCGTAATATCTAATTATCTGTTCTTCGAAATACTATCTGCTTAGCTTTCTTGTTATATCTCTTTCTTATATTCTTTCATCTTCCCATCTAAAGTGTTAGTGTGATCTCTTCTCTTGTGTAACTGTCATAAAGTCATATTTATAAATACAGCTGTTCGGTGTGGTAAGAAAGGTGTTTTATTGGTGGACTAAACCCTACATATTGGTGACCCCGACGTGGAAACGCCTAAAGGAGAATGTGCGACTGCAGAAACTTCGCGTGTGGGCGTTCGTCCACCACCATTTTGGCCAGATGACCCGGAAATGTGGTTCGCACAGATGGAGTGCCAGTTCGCGTTGGCGAACGTTACAGTGGACCTAACAAAATATTACCAGGTCGTGTCTGCGCTGGAGCACCGCTATGCCACTGAGGTCAAAGATATAATCACCAACCCTCCAGCGGTAAATAAATATGAAAAATTAAAAACTGAGCTCATCAAGCGGTTGTCAGCCTCGCGGGAACGGAAGGTGAAACAATTACTGATGCATGAGGAGCTAGGTGACCGTAAGCCATCGCAGTTCTTACGTCATCTACGGCATCTAGCAGGCCCGTCAGTACCTGAAGACTTCCTGAGGACCTTGTGGTCGAATCGGTTACCGAACAACCTACAGACGGTTATAGCATCGCAACCTGACCTTCCGTTGGACAAATTAGCAGACTTGGCGGACACGGTTAATGAAATCGCACCGGCGGGGCCCATGCAAGTAGCAAGCGTAGCGGACCCAGGTACAGCTACACTTATGAAGGAGATGGCATGTCAAATAGCGGAATTAACCAAACAAGTGAGTTCACTGTCTGCTAGAGTGGATAATCGAAGGCAGGTACGTGGTCGATCTCATTCACGATCTAAAAGTGGTAACTGGCGCAGCAGATCCAGATCCAGGCCGTGTCAGGCACCGGAAAACCACCCACATTGTTGGTACCATTTCACATACGGCATCCGTGCAAAGAAATGCACACAGCCTTGTGCATGGAGGTCGGAAAACTCGAAAGGCAGCCCGAATTAGCGGCCTACGACTGCCCATTAGCATCAGGCCGTCTTTTTGTTACTGACCGTTATTCTAAAATGTTATTTTTAGTCGATACAGGCTCAGATCTATGCGTCTACCCTCGGTCAGCAATTAAGACGCCCTGCAACATAACAAAATTTTGTTTAACGGCAGCCATAGAAGTATTATTAATACCTATGGTCCAGTGCAACTCAACCTCAACCTAGGTCTTCGCCGATCATTTACTTGGAAATTTACCGTAGCCGACGTGTCAAAACCAATTATAGGTGTAGATTTTCTAAGTTATTATAATCTGCTTATAGATTGCCGCAACCACAGGCTCATAGATGGCACCACCTCGCTCTTTGTGCCAGCATCCTCGCAACGAGTTCCTGACGATGTGGCATCGGTCAAAACTGTCACCGGGGAGACTGAGTTTCACCAGTTGCTGCGTGAGTTCCCAGAGGTTACGCGCCCTGCAGGTACTGTAAATCAAAACAAACCTAAGCATAATACGGTACACTTTATTAAGACCACTTCTGGACCGCCCGTTGTAAACAGACCTAGGCGCTTGGACTCGGAAAGATTAAAGATCGCAAAGAAAGAGTTTGATGACATGATAGCCAGTGGAACTGCAAGGCGTTCCGAAAGCCCGTGGTCTTCGGCTCTGCACCTGGTGAGGAAGAAGGATGATGGGTGGCGCCCGTGTGGTGACTACCGTGCACTAAATACTCGTACTGTACCTGACCGCTACCCCATACGCCACATCCAGGACTTCTCGCAGCGGCTTTCAGGCTCCACTATATTCACAAAAATTGATTTAATTAAAGCTTATAACCAAATACCGGTAAATGAAGCGGACATACCAAAGACGGCCATAACAACACCATTCGGATTGTTTGAGTTTCCTTTTATGACCTTTGGCCTTAGGAATGCAGCTCAAACATTTCAACGCTTTATAGATGAAGTCCTTACCGGCTTTGATGACTTCTGCTTCGGATTTCTCGACGATATTCTTATTTACTCTTCTTCTCCAGTCCAGCATAGACTTCACCTACGCCAGCTGCTGTCACGCCTGCAGGAATACGGCGTTCTCATCAATGCAGCAAAATGTGTATGGGGCCAGCCCGAAGTGACTTTCCTTGGATACCAGGTATCAGTTGCCGGTACCCAACCTCTCAGCACGAAAGTCCAGGCAATACAGGACTTCCCTGTACCACGCACGGTGAAGGAGTTACGGAGATTCCTAGGCATGCTTAACTTTTATAGAAGGTTCGTACCAAATGCTGCAAAAAGTCAAGCGCCACTTAACTCGATGTTGGGTGGAGACAAGGTCAAGGGCTCAGATCCGGTACAGATGTCGCAGCTCCAGCTGGAAGCATTTGAAGAATGCAAAAGTACGCTGTCAAATGCTACGCTTCTTGCACATCCAAGGGAACAGGCCGAGCTTTCTTTAATTACTGACGCATCTGATGTTTCCATAGGAGCAGTTCTCCAACAACGCGTCGGTACACAGTGGGAGCCACTTGCGTTCTTCTCCAAGAAGTTGAACCAAGCTCAGCGCAAGTACAGTCCCTACGATCGCGAGCTGCTTGCCGTCTACGAGGCAATCAAATATTTCCGACATATGGTGGAAGCCCGGGAGTTTGTTGTTTTCACCGATCACCGTCCACTAACATACGCCTGCAAAAATTCAAGAGAGAATTGCTCGCCACGTCAATACAGGTATTTTGATTACATTGCTCAATTTACTACAGACATACGCTACATACCAGGTGCTGAAAATGTCGTAGCAGATACCTTGTCACGTATTGAAGAAGTCACAATGACGATTGATTACAAGGCTTTAGCCCAGTCTCAAGAGTCAGACCCCGAACTTCAGGTGCTAATAGAAAAAGGATCGTCGCTAAAACTGAAAAAGATAACTCTGGTTGGCTCAGACACCAATCTCTATTGCGACGTCTCTACTCAACCACCAAGACCCTACGTCACACCTGAGCTGCGTAAGCAAGTGTTCGATGCTCTTCACTGTCTGAGCCACCCTGGACGTACAGCTACCGTGCGACTGGTCACGCAGAGATTTGTGTGGCCAGGGATTCGTAAGGACTGTAGAGAGTGGTGCAGATGCTGTCTTCACTGCCAGCGCTGTAAAGTTACTCGACACACATCCTCTCCTCTTTCCCATTTCCCTTCAACCTCGTCGAGATTCTTTCACATCCATCTCGATATCGTAGGGCCTCTAATATCGTCTTTTGATTACAGATATTGCCTCACCATTGTTGACCGGTTCACACGATGGCCTGAGGCGATACCACTCAAAGACATCACTGCCGAAACCTGCGCGGCCGCCTTGGTATCCGGGTGGATATCGAGGTTCGGTTGCCCCTTGCAGATCACCACTGATCGCGGTCGGCAGTTCGAGTCCGGCCTGTTTAAGGCCCTGGCATCCCTGCTTGGTGCACGTCACTTTCGCACCACGGCTTATCATCCCGCATCAAATGGGATGGTTGAGAGGCTGCATCGACAACTCAAAGCAGGCATCATGTGTCACAACAACACACAATGGACAGAAGTCTTGCCTATCGTTCTGCTCGGCATACGCAGTTCCTGGAAAGATGACGTCCAAGCATCCTCAGCTGAGCTGGTTTATGGCGAACCTCTACGCTTGCCAGGCCAGTTTCTGTCGCCATCATACAACCATACCGTTGAAGACATCACCAGCTTCGCAACACGTCTGGCGAAACACATGGCTAACTTGACTCCAAAGCCGACTAAGTGGCACAGATGCAACACTTTTTACATACCCAAAGACATGCAGCACTGTACCCACGTCTTTTTGAGGCTAGATTACGTGCGAAAGTCATTAGAGCCACCTTACGCTGGTCCCTATAAAGTAATAAAGAAGATGGATAAATACTTTGAAGTTGCGGTACGGGGCAAGAGAACCAACATATCGCTAGATCGCCTGAAACCAGCGTACGTCACTCAAGACAGTCACAGGGACAACTCAACCGCAAATCCAGTCAGCATACCTCCAAATGACTCGTCATCATCATCTACAGATGAGCAAGTGACCCGCACACGCAGCGGAAGAAGAGTACGCTTCCCTGACTTCTATCGACCGTAGTCACGGTCTCGCCGGGGGGCTACTGTAGCGGCATCGCCGCCACAATGATGAACGGACCCGAGCCGCGCTCGTAGATCATCGGGTGTCTCCACCGCACCGCGCGCTCCTTCGGGAAAGTTCGGTTTCGTCGCATGCTCACGCGCCAGTCCTTTGTCCGCCGTTGCGCAAGGCACTCACGCGCTCGCTAATATAAAACTACTAAACGTAACCTCTCGTAATATCTAATTATCTGTTCTTCGAAATACTATCTGCTTAGCTTTCTTGTTATATCTCTTTCTTATATTCTTTCATCTTCCCATCTAAAGTGTTAGTGTGATCTCTTCTCTTGTGTAACTGTCATAAAGTCATATTTATAAATACAGCTGTTCGGTGTGGTAAGAAAGGTGTTTTATTGGTGGACTAAACCCTACAACATCATTTCACTGAAAAACTTATTACACATGACAATAATAATTGGCAGAGTAGTAGAAATATGAATATTTTTGCCTGTAGGTATACCAAATAGCTCTGTACATAAAAGCCGATAGTACACGAAGAGGCTAAAGCTCTGTTCTATGCTATGGTTTGCAGATTTAACCCTGATTTGCTAGTACTGTAATCATTCTGATTTCCCTACCTTTGTGACGTTTATAAACGCACCCTTGATAGGTCCCTAAAATATTGTTAAATTAAGAATCGACATTTCAAATCTTACAAAATGTTGGCTATCAGCCACATCCGTACTATCCATACTAATATCATTAATGCGAAAGTTACTCTGTCTGTCTGTCTGTTACCTTTTCACACCATATCGGCAGAACGCATTTTGTTGGTTTGGCACGCAGGTAGACCATGACCTGGGTTATGACATAGGATAATTTTTAACACGGTAGTACGTTCCCGTGGGACATTTCCGACCTCCACGCGGGCGAAGTCGCGAGTAAAAGCCAGTCATTAATTAATTAAATTGGAACAATTATTTTTCATTGTTCTTTTCTACCAGTTTGTCCATAAAGAAAACAAAGAAAATATTTTTTTTAAGCAATCTGCAACATCAGGTAATGTTTTACTCACAGAACAATGGTCAGGTAAACATAATATCTACAGGTTTATTATTTATTTATTTATTCACAAAATAGTTTCCATAACAGCCCAGTTCTGGAACGACAGCGTTTCAATTTTGCAGCCAGTGCAAAGTTTTAATTATGCCACGAAATTATTTCGGGATCAAGTTTGGCGCTCCCATTCGTGTTTGGTGCCTTTCATAACGCTTCATTTGAAATGTTTTTCGTACACGTCATGTGCAAATACACGTACAAATTGGTTTGATAAATTGTTTGATTGCATTTTACAAAAATTGTGTCTTTACTTTTGCTTCTTTGCCTGCTTCGTAAAGTAGGTTGTATAGCAAAAGCAATGGTTTGTAGAACTGGTCCTTAGAGACTAATTCTTTTTGGTCTTATTTCGAGAGATTTATTTGGCTTAGCCTGAAACGAACCTTTTAAAGGTGACTGTTCTGAGTGTTTCACAGTAAACATAGTGCTATAAATATGTAAAACTAGGGGCTTATGCCAAGAGGATTAGTATTAACTTATTGTAACATTCTCATTTGTGCTAAAACAATATTTGCTTTAATCCATCTGTCAAGCATGGTGGTTGCATGGGATCATCAGAGCAATATTAATTGTTGCAATATATTAGGCTTATCCCTTTTTATTTCATTTAAAAAAAAACCTTTATTTTTGTCATTTGCAAATAAAACTTACAAAAACCACAGCAGCTGCATTTAAATAAACTAACCCCATCATCGCGACATCGACAAACTTTGTCGTAGTCATAACGAACTCAATTAGGTGAAGTAAGAAAGACCAACAGTTTTCACTTCCCTTAGCAAAGCGGGAGACAAAAAGGAAAATATGGTGGCTTTGGCTTAAGAATACAAAGCCTTAACCGCTTGTCATCTCTAGCAAATTGTAAGCGTTAACCGGGAGGGGGGAGGGGTTAACCTTTCTGAGTGATGAGTTACGAGACGCAGTTACAGAAGATTGTTATGGAATCAGAGCGTACATTGTGGAAGCGTGTAGTGTTAATTCAGCAGACATAATGTAAATCTTTTATGACATATATGTATTACAAATTAGTTTGTCAACGTTGTTTGAACGCGCTAATCTCTGGAACTGCTAGTCGGATTTGAAAAATTATTTTTGCATTTGATAGCCCAATTGCTGAGAAAGGGTTGAGGCAATTGAACGCTATGGCCCTTAGAAGCAAAAAGAAAAAAGTTAGAAAGAACGCTAAGTGAAAACAAAGTAATAGCGCGAGCGGGCGATGCGATGCGACGCGGCGATGTCGCAGGCATAAGCTAGTATTACTATAAAATGATTATGAGCTTCCAATCCGCTCCGATGCAATTGTATCAAAACTAATTAATTCAAATTTCAATGAAATTGAGCTGATAGTATGAATGCCCATTTCAGAATTCAATTTCGAATTATAGGTTATTATTGGTTGTAATTACTATGGAAAATCTCTTTGTAACACTTTTGGTTAATATCGGAATACATCTTATAGGGAGGTTTGTGATTCTAATCAATTGTTGAGTAGCACATGAAGGAATAAATATGTAAAGCACCTTAAGGTTATTTGTTGCTTGCACTTTATTATTTTTCAGACCATGTCATTGTCAACATTTTAAATGAAAAAGACAGTTCTAAAAGGTGACATGCGCACGTTGTGTGCAGAAGGAATTTGTTTGTCGTATACAACGTGGCGATTAGGTTATCACATTAAATAGTACAGCGGTTATTACAAGTTGTTATCAGTCTGTTAAAATAATAAAAATAAAAATAGACCTAAAAATAGAAAACTGAATTTTTCTAACAAACTAAATAGCGTAAAAATTGGCAATAAATAATCCACCCTTGATACTACGGCGCACACGCCAAACGACAGTGAGACTAGCGGAGGGTAGGTACTTGCGCTCACGCGCGGGGCGTTATAATACATCGCACGCTTAATCATATACTGACCGATTAGTGTTTCGGTCAAAGTTTAATTAAGTATACCAAGAAGTTTATTTTAACGCCCTCTTTCGGCCGATCTCGGAATTTTTTTGATATCTTGTTTGTAGAAGGAGTTAAACCTATATCTGTCTCTTTCATACGCAAGCGTTTCGGCAAACGCTTTTACGAGACAGAGACAGATATCAGTATGCGTCAAGGACTAGGATCGTGAACATCTCGTGTTTTTATTTAAAAGTGTCATATTAGTAGTTAAGTCGCTTTAGTGTAAAAATCAAAGGTAAGTTTTATTGAAATTATTTATAAAAATGTGACCAATTGTTAAATATGCCTATTTAGTACAAAATAGGATCGAACTATTCATGAATTATTTAGTGTTAGTTCTGTTTTATACAAAGACATGTTAACAATTCTTTGACTGATTGTGTATTATGCCTATATTTTATAAAACTGTTCCGTTTTGCCGGTAGTGTTTTGGCGGCTTTAGAAGTTAGGTCAGTTTTTTACAAAAGTGTTCTTGAAATCTAAAGTCGTACTTTGTTATGATTCTTTATTTTATAAAACACAATTGTCTGGTATAAAATTGTTGAATGCATATTCGATCTTGTGTCACTTATAGATTAAAATAATTGGTTTAAACGAAATAAGAAAGTAACTTAACTTTTTTCAGAATGTCTTCAAGGTCGAAAAAGATAATGGAATTGATTAATTCTACAAGTGACCCTTCTCGTGATGATAAGGGAGCTCAAATTCTAGATCCCATTCTGAACCCAGACCCTAGTCAATCTCCGATTCAAAATAATACGTCCGATAGCAACAAAGTGGCGTTTGACATAGATGAAGATAGTTCAGTTCAGAATGTTGCAGTTGATGTCGAGGTAAGTACCTACTCGTAATTATTATTTTATTCTTTCGAATTATTTCTTATTTTATCCCTTTTTATTGTGGTATTTTAATTTTAAACTAGATTTGCGCACGCGACCGCGTCGCGTCATTAAGTTTTGCTGTCATCCTCTATTTTAGGTAACCCTTAGGGGGTGCAATTGTCAATACTAGATGAATCATGAGTTTTTAAACCTTGTATTTCGTCATTTATTTTGTCAATGGCCATCGGTTCGAATTGCGTGAATCTTTAAATAACTATTCTTTTTTTACAGATGTTATGTGATATTACTAATAAACCTGAAAACAAGCGTTATTACAATGCTAAAGACTTTTTTGAAAGCGAGCTCAATCATGATCATAAATATTCTAGCCGTAAAAGAGACCAAGTTGACTACAATGTTTCACCCGTACATTCTGGTGAAATCAGTGCAGATATCAGCGACAATGACGATCCAACCTATGATAGTCAAATAAAAAGAAAGAAAATAGAACCAGTTCATCCTTCATCACGTCGATCATCATCTAGCTCCAGTAGCTCCTCATCCTCCAGTTCAAGCAGCTCCAGCAGTTCCAGCAGTTCCTCATCTTCTTCTTCTGATGATGATACAGTGGTAAAACCTTCTACTTCCGATCACGTGGATGATAATACTATCAATAATACAGATACTACAGCTAATGGACAGTCAACAAACGAACAACAAACAAGTGAAATTGAAAACTCTGAAATGAACGAACTCAACATAGAAGAAGAAATAGAGATTATTAAGAAGAAAGGTAGAAAGCGCACAAGCAATCCTCAAAAATGGAAACAAAACTTAAATAAAATTCTAAGAAATTCTGGACGATCTTATGAGACTTCGAAAAAGAAAACTGTTGCAGCTCGTGAAGTGAAACCACCTTGCACAGACAAGTGCAGGCTTAAATGTTATGAAAAGTTTACATCTCTTCAAAGACAGGCTATTTTTGATGCTTATTGGAATATTGGTGAACTCAATCAGCAGCGATCGTTTATTCAGTCTTGTATGTCCGATGTCACTCCTAGGTATAAATATACCAACGCCATGCGCCCGAGGCAAGCTAATAAAGCTTTTCATTTTATAGTCAATGGTGGACCAATCCGGGTCTGTAAACCATTTTTTGTTGGTACGCTGAATATATCCGATCGGGTTATTCGTACAGTAATCCAAAAGTGTCAAAACCATGGAGTTTTGGAAAATGATCGAAGAGGTAAACACGACAACCACACCACTACTGATGAAACACTGATTTCAGACATTAAAACTTTTATAGACTCAATACCAAGGGTTCCGTCACACTACACAAGGCAAACATCTACTCGCGAATACATAGACGGGGGCAAAACCATTACAGATCTCTTCAATGACTTCAAGGTAGCGCAAGAGAAGAACAGTAAGCCCTATGGTAAGTATTGCATGTTTTACCGTACATTTTCTAAGGAATATAATATTTCATTTTTTTGTCCGCGAAAAGACCAATGCGATCTATGTCTACAGTACACAAATTCAAACGCAGAGCAAAAAAGTATGATTCATGATAAGTATATAGCTCATATAAAAGAAAAAAAGCTAAGTCGTAATGAAAAACATGATGACCGTTGCAAAATAGACGACAAAAATAAAGTCTTAGTGTTCGACTTGCAGGCGGTGTTACAATCGCCACGAGGCGATACATCAGCTTTTTACTATAAATCGAAATTAAATAGTTATAACTTTACCATCACACTCTTAAACAAAAAAGTTGAAGCCCAGATGAAAGATTCCTATACTGATGTAGACTGCTATTTTTGGAATGAAACTGATGCCAAACGCGGTGCTAATGAGATAGGCTCCTGTTTATTGGATTGCTTTGAGAGACTATGTTGTGAAGCAGGGGTAACTGCTAGTAATAGTGATGGCCTGAACTTGATTCTGTATTCAGACAACTGCTGCGGTCAAAATAAGAATAAATATATAGTAGCGCTTTATCTCTATGCTGTAACCCACCTGAATATAGAATCAATCACACACAAATTTTTAATTAAAGGTCACACTCACAATGAGGGTGACAATATTCATAGCCTGATCGAAAAAGAAATTAAAAAGAATTTAAAATCAGGACCAATTTATTGCCCCCACCAATATGTAGCCATTATCAAAAATGCCAAAAAGACTGGTCAAATGTTCCGCGTACACGAACTTACATACGACTCATTTTTAGACCTAAAAAAACTGCAGGAAAATTGGGGATACAATTTTAATGAAACTGAAGATAAAAATGTTTTATCATGGAATGATATCAAAGTTATAAAAGTGATAAAAAGGGAACCTTTTTCATTCTATGTGAAAACATCATACAACAAAGATGCAGAATTTGCAAAGATAAACGTAAGAAACAAGAGAAAAAAATTGAATCCCCTATCAGAGCTGACAACAGTAAAAGCATACACGGGCAAGCAAAAGCTCGGTGAAAATAAAAAGAAGGATTTAAAAGAGTTACTTGATAAAAATTTGATACCCAATTTTTATAAAGATTTTTATGATACGATTCTGTAATCAGGGTGAATACTTGCAAGGTGCAAACAAATTGTATGTTAAGTTTAGTATTGTAATGAATGACTGATTAAGTGCCTAATATTGAGAAAATTGATCTCTTAATTAATAATAAATAAGTACAATTAGGTATTATCATGTTGTTAAAGAGATGATAAGTGTGACTGTTGCTATTTCCTTGAGAATTTTTATTCAGATTTACGGTTTTTATTAGATTATAAATAAAAAGTGCCTCCTAATATTGTAAATTTAATATTGATCTCTTCGTTAAGTTTAATTCGTTAATATTATAATCTAGGATAAGTTTTTACTGCTTTATTTTTATAAAGTTTATAAATTACATTATTAGGAGTCAAAGTTTATTTCAGAGTTGATTTTAAAGTACCTATATACAAATTGTGTACTGTGATTAGGTATCACAGTACACAATTTGTTTTTCACAGTACACAATTTGAATATTGTAAGAGTATTAAGTTCAATTCAAATAATATATCTTAAGTATTAAGATTCATTCGTGTATAAGTCAAATACTACATAAAAGTAGACATACAGTTAATTATTACTTGACTGTTGTTGTATACAAGATTTATTGTTAATTAAAGTTTGCATTGCAATAAGGTACAATACAATTCACAATTGTTTGTACAAAACAATTGTGAATTGTATTGTACCTAAAGTTCAAATAAAATGCTGACCTGTGTCAGTCCCTACCACCAATGAGGCGTTAGCCGCAAATCAAAAGTTCTCGAAAGTTCAAAGAAAATGCTGAAAAGGCTACTGTTAAGTAGCCTTTTCAGTATTTTCTTTGAACTTTACTATGTTTTTGATTCTTTTATTAATGAAAATAATAAATAAAACGAAATATTTTTATACTTATCTTTTATTTTATATACCTTAACGACTCATTATAATAACAATAAGAACTTACATTGAATAAAATACGGACTCATTTCAAAATATGTCACCAATATTAAAATTTTACTTCATAGTAAAAGGACCCATACCTTAATAATGAGTATTCTTTAGTTATATATTAAATAAAACACGGACTCATTTCAAAATGTGTCACCAGTATTAAATCAATGTAACTTTATCTTTTATATTACACTGACGCATCTTGAGGAATATTTTTTTTTACCGATTAATTTATAGTAAAAAATCTAAATTTCTTAAAAATTATATTCAAATACAATACTCACTTTATCAACTATCCCTACAATACATTATTTCATTATATAAAGCTATTTTCTTCGAGTAATAAGCCATTTTGTAAGGTAAGTCAGGTTTGCTAAATCGTTTTTTGCGATTTCTCGAAAAACGTCTTTTTTCAGTTGTGTCAGTATATGATTAAGCGTGCGACATGATGTTGTTAAATACTAAAAGGGAAAAAAAGGTCTCACGGGTAGAATGTTAACTTTTATTAATTATTTTATTTATGTATGCTTAAAATACGTAATGTAGAATACGTGGTTTGAATTAATGTGATAACCTAATCGCCACGTTGTATAACATTATCGCTACATTACCGTACATTTTCTTTTAGCGTCGTACACACGGTGGAAGAGACATTGTAATTGAAACTTTTATGATGGATTTAGATATAGTTAGCAAGATGTTAGCGGGTCTGACTGCCCAGGGTCTGCCTACTCCTGTCGGTAAAAGGTATGGATTTATTTTGTTCTCGTTTAAAGAAACGAAATAAACGGACCGATGAACGTACTTTTGACGCACTGTAGGCAAATACGCGGCTGCAAATTTTCTACGTACCTATCCGATATGTTGGTTTGTGCATGAAAATATAAAATGAAAACTGAACTTTTTCGGAGAAATCAATGATCATGGTTTTAATCGGTCTTCTATATGCACATGTTTTAATTGCGTTTATTCCTGGAAATTAATTACTTTTTGGGTATAATCTCACTGCAGCACGAAGGGAAATAATTCCATCATATTATATCCATGCATTACTTACAAAACTGAACAATATTTGTTTTTTTTAATAAGTTTTCGCAATTTGTTCGCCTGTTGTTTCAAGGCACGTTCATGTACAGCTGAAGCCACTATCTAATCATTTTATCAACTTTCAGCGACAAAACATTAGGTATTACTACTAGGTATTATTACTACACAAACATTATTTTTCAAAACAACATTCTTTATCACAAATTGAATTTGGATTTCAATTTGGGGCCGTCGAGACAACAATTGTAGCTGATTTGTTGCGAGAAGACAAATTGTAGACAAAGTACCTAATAGAAAATGAGAAAAAAAATAGTACTTAGTTGAAACAGAAAAATATGAAAACATAAAATGCTGATGAATCTCATCCTAACTTATTATTATCCTAACTAATATTATAAATGCGAAAGTGAGTTAGTTTGTTTGTAACGGTTTCACGCTAAAACAACTGAACGAATGTGGATGAAATTTGGCACATAGTTATTACAATGACCAGGGTTAGGATATAGGGTACTTTTTATCCTGATAATTCCACGGGATCGAGACTTATGCGGGTGAATCCGCGGGGCGTAGTTATATAAATATAGAAAATAGATCTCATAAATAGTAAGTCATCATCTGCCTAGCCTTTTCCCAGCTTAACAATTTACTGAAAATTTATCCCGATACTAAATATCAAGTCAAATCTAAGTTACAGGAATATCTTTTAAAACGAACTTATCGCAATACTGAGGATCTTCTGGTGGGTAATTTTGGAAATATAAATAAACAGTTAAGGTTTTTGTATGGGTTAATTTATGATCAATAAATCATACTCTCGCATACGTTCGCACTTCGCTCATTCACTCATACTTACACTCACAGTCACACACACTCTTTCACAAAGTTACACACACCCTCAAACACGCACACACACATAACTCCAGACAAACACATTAGAGACATTCACAACGCTTTCATTAATGTATTTTCTTATTTTTATTTTTTTTATGTTTCCTTTCCTTTTGTATCTCTTTAACTTGCCATTGAAAAAAAAAAAAACTATGTTGGGATCGGCTTCCAGTCTAACCGGATGCAGTTGAATACCAGTATTCTGTATTTTATATGGAGCGACTGCCTATCTGACCCCCACAACCCAGTTACTGGGTAATACGATACCCGATTTCGGGCTTCTGACGACTCGTAACGACTGTCAAAGATCCACGAATTACAGCCGGGACCAACGGCTTAACGTACTTTCCGAGGCACGGAGCGGTCTTGGTATGTATAGATGGTCACCCATCCACGGATCAACCGCGGCAAGCGTAGCCTAACGTGATAAATCGACCCGTGCAGCTTTTATTACTTAGCAACAAGCTCATAAATAGTAAGTACCTACTAATATTTAAATGTTAAAGTAAAACTACGTTAATATTTAACAGGAACACTTATTCTAGCGGGTTATTCTATATTTTATGGTTAATTGAACTTACCTTAAGTGAACTTCAACCAAAATTATACGAGATGTTGCATCCGAAGAGCTTTAACTCACATGGTAGTATCGTATCCGAATGTACTTCACTGCACACTGTGTTGCTAGACTAAAAAAAAAAAAAATAGTCTGTGTCATCTGTCAACTGTCACCCAAACCTCATTCGTTTTAGAGCTCATTGTTTACTCCATTCCATAATAATATGGGGTGTTATGTACATGGGTGGGTAGGGTGTTAAATCTCTTCAGATGCAACATCTCGTATAATTTTGGTTGAAGTTCACTGCTAATTATATTTAGTTTATAACGCCCCCACTGCTGGGGCACAGGCTTCCTCTTTGTGAGATCCCGAGCAGCTTAAGCTGTTGTAAAAATATTAGCCAACCAGCACGGGTAAGTTCAATTAACCATAAATTATACTTCAATGTTGCATCCTCGAGATTTAACTCACATGGTAGATGTTTAGAGTATGTTTTATTATGGAATGGAAAACCTGTTTGTTCATATTTCTTTGCGACATTTGACTCCACTGTTTGTTCTCTCTCACAAGTCTTCTTGTGAGAGAGAACAAACAGTTATTTTGTATCATAGTTATTTGACTTCAAAGTGCTAACATTTCTCCCGTTCTAGCCGTTTGGTATATACCTAGCCATACGCAATGGCTGGGCACGCTGCTGATAACGTACCAATTAGTTTTGCAAAATCTCTGATAGCTACAGATGATGAGATGCGGCGGCGGTATTTATGGATTAGCTCCTGTATTCTTTGATTTTTTTCTTGGGGTAGCTGTAAACATATGGAGTGTGAGTTGATGAGAATTCCTATGAATTTGCAAATCTGATTTGGTATGAGAGAACTTTTTTCTAAGTTGATGTATTACTGAATTAACAGTTCTGAGACATGAGTCGTAAGTATTTCCTATACAAATAATGTGATCTAAATAAGATGCTACTGTATGGCATTTGTACCTCAAACAAGACAAAACGGGTTTGAGTAATTTTGTATTATACAAATGGCGCCAGGCTGAGGTCATAATTATGGTAGGCAATTGAATAACGGGATCACATCACACTAATATTACCTATAAAGTTGAATGTTTGTGAGTGTGTGTGTGTGTGTTTGTTACTTCTTCACGCTCAAACGGCTGGACCATTTTTTATAAAATTTTATATGGAGGTAGTTGACACCCTGGATTAACATATAGGTTACTTGCTACTTTTTATCCCGATATATCCACGGGATCGAGACTTACGCGGGTGAACCCACGGGGCGCAGCTAGTCTCAAATATTTTATATGTGAGATATGTTTAAGCATTAAAAGTAAGATTATTTTAGGTCTGTTGTTGCCATGAATGCATTATTTATTATTAATTTTGATTCGGTACGTATATCATCCATTTTAAAGTGTTAGGCTGGTAAGAACTTATTAAGGGTGTTCAGATTCAAGATAAATCTATAACCGCCTATACTCTTAGGCGTTAAGAATACCGGTGAAATAAACTGTTGTGGTAGATCAGAACATTTTAGAAATTGCCCCTAAATCAATAAGTTTGAATATTGCAGATTCCATTTCTCCATGAGATGGTGGGTTTTTTGGTTCAGTGTTTTGAACCACTTTCCCAATAAACAGTATTTATAACCATTAACATAATTTAGTGTGATGGGATCATCGGTTAACAACATCCAGAGTTTTATAAAATATCAAATTATACTGGTGTGAGGTACCTTTAACGGCGGTTCTTCTCGTCGTTCATCTTGATGACTCCTGTCTGCCGATTGCGTTGGGTTGAGTAGTTGGTCCTCCTCGCCGAAGATGTCGATGGTTTTGGTTGGTGTCGACTTGTGATTGCAGATTTGTGTGCTGCAGTCATATTGTGCTCGTCGAAGAGGACCCCGCACATTTCCCACCTGAAAACCGGTTCTCCGGTTGCCTGTAGTATTTGCGGGAGTCGGGGTGTAGATCAAGAAGCAATTGACTGATTTCTGATATTCTTTTCAAAATATCAAGTTGTTTACAGATTGGGCCTGTATGAGGTCCTTCGTTAGGTTGACAAGGCCAGCGATCCATCTAGACCAAGCAAATTTTTCGCAGATTCCAAATGATTTTGGTGGCACGCACTAATGTGAAATTTTTAGGAACAAGCATTTTTGCTTTTAATGATTCCTTGTGTTCTTTATCTGATCCATCGAGCAGTATTTTTCCCCAACATTCAGAGACTTCATTGGGTATTTTTCTTCCGAGTGCGGTCAAGCTTCGCCAAGCAACTCAAGAATTTCTGTGGAAATATCCACAGTAGAAATTTCACTAACCACTTTCCTTGTAGCAAGGACAAGGAAATTTTCTTGAGACGCGGTATTAACGACCGATTTGACTACTGGGATTTCATCATCTTCTTGTGGTTCATCGATATTTTTGTTGTTTTCAACAGAACTGAGATATGCGTCATAAGGCGATGAACTTAAAGATCGCAACGATGGGCTTTCTGAAGGCCGAAACAAAAAGAAAGTTACTTTCAGGATAGTATCACGTACTACCTCATCGAGAAAGTAGATATTGTACTTCTGGATAACATCGCGTGTTACCTCGCTAAGAAATACCATTTTTTTATCAGGACAACATCACGTGTTATCTCATTAAGATAACGATAGAGTTATAGGTCTTAATGAAAATAAACGCCTAAAATATTCTTCGTCGCGTTCATTTTTCGTTTCCCATGACTAATTTTCACTTTATTAATACTTTTCGCTATGAAAATAAAAAGATTTTTAAGGATATAGATTGAACTATTGAATACACAGCGTAACAGTGCAACACACGAAGAACGAATGAGGTTTGGGTGACAGTTGACAGATGACACAGACTATTATATTTTTTTTTTAGTCTAGCAACACAGTGTGCAGTGTAGTACATTCGGATACGATACTACCATGTGAGTTAAATCTCGAGGAAGCAACATTGAAGTATAATAATAGTATTAAATGTCTTATACTAACTGACAATTTTTACAAAATAAACCAGTCGTTACGAAGATGACGTTTGATTCAGGCTGATTACGTACTACTATGCTAATTCTAAAGATAATATTTTACATATTAACTAAATAATAGATCAAAAAATAAAAACCACCACTGAAATAAAATAATTTAAATACGCAAAGAACAAACGGAGGTAAATCAACAAAATACAAACAATTTAGAACACAAATCTACAACCAACTACGACAACTTAATTTGCCGACAAAACAAATTGTTACCAGCATAATGATGGATAGAAACGCCAAAGTGAGACGAAAAAGATTCATTACATTTTTTTTACAAAAAAAAAACCCTGCTTTGTGTACAACGATACTCATAAACGCATCGGTCTGTAGAAATTTTAATGAGTCCACCACTACATTTTGCTGTATTTTTTCCGTACAATATTATCATTACACTGGTGAAGTGATGCCCCACTTCATGCATTCATTGCAATATTTTGGTTCAGCCCTTTGATGGGCGCGTTTGTGGGAGGCGCGGGATTAATGAATCCCTTGAATTTCCTTGGGTTATCACATTAAGTTTGTTTATGTTGTGTTTTTATTAATGGTGTTGATTTTGCTGAACATAGATTTGCTTCAAATTATTGTAGGATAAATAGAATAGATACTTAATGTTTTTCTTTAAATTAAGAGTAAGCGAGAAAAAGGTTTAATGCAATTAAAGTTTGGTGCGAGGTAGCAAACTTGGAACTTAATTTTGGACGAACAGAACTTTATATTTATGTTTTTGGTCAATCTTGTTTATTTCTGTAAATAATTTCAGTTTTAATTTCAGAGTTCGAAGTAATACTTGGATAAAAAGCCACTGTTTCTACCATAGTTTGTCTGGCAGAGACCGCTGATTACGCTGAGACCGTTATTGCATCAATAAGCTGCAGGGTGAAACTGTTGAAAACACAGGTCATTAATTGACCTCATAGATCTTGTACCATCATTAATATTATGCCACTTACGTCATCACATAAAACCAGCAATCTATTTCCAGTCTACACCAAATGCCTCTCCCCTTTTCTTCAACCCGATCTCATCAATTATGTATCATAAACACATAACATAATGTATAAACGTATCATCTCACAGCAACTCTTTGTACGTAAACATAATGATGAAATAATCTTTCCGCAATTCCTTTCGAGGTTCCAAAATTGGTCCTTGATAAGTTTCGACTTTGTTGTAGGATTATTATCAAGTAGGAGAGAAATTTCTGTTATAAAATTATTATTATTATGGAATTATGTGGAGCCTCCCACGTGCTTTTAAGGTGTATGTTATAAATTCATTTTGTTGGCTTTTGACGGGAGCCTCGTCGAGGAAATATTTTTTGGATATTTTTGGTGTATTTTTTTGGTAATGAGACGGTTACAAAAATTTTGTATATTTTATTAAAATAAGTGTAAAGTTTAAAATTGACACGTTTAAAAAAATTATAACATTTCTACGACAGCATGATTTTTTCTGTCCATTCAAGCTGTCCAGCAGTAGATTGTAATAAGCTGAGTTGATTGATCGATCTAAACTTACATGGACGACGAAATAGGTACAGTCAGCCTCAAAAGAGATGTTTACAAGAGATAATTTCCATGTAGTCTCATGACTTATAACAAGATGGGTACTTAATTATATCTACACATTGATACAGTATTATGGAATAAAAAATAAAGACAATCAAATGAATTCTTGTTGACATATTATATATACATCTTTTTGAGTCTTACTGTACATACCTACTTATCCAATTAGCCTTTGACGCATAAATTCCAATAATCATAATCTATGCACCTATATGTGTACTAATGACTATGTAGATTACACTCAATCTCACTAATATTATAAAGGCGAAAGTTTGTGAGTGTGTGTGTTTGTTACTTATTCACGCTGAAACGGCTTGACCAATTTTGATAAAATTTTGTATGGAGGTAGCTGACACCTACCACTTTATCCCGATATTCCCACGGGATCGAGACCTACGCGGGTGAAACCGCGGGGCGCAGCTAGTTGTCTATATGTCTACTTACTATCTCATAAACGGATCGTAACTGTTTTTTTACAACAGATTGATCATGAAGTTTTTAGAGCCAAAAACAATATCAACGGATACGCCTTAAGGCGGCAGAAATTGTCCTTTGCTACGCTCCCATACTTTATTGAGACTTGCCCCTGCTGCGCGCGAGTGCATGGAGTGATGCGGTGACATGTCAAAACATCGAGATATCTGTGCTGATATAGTTGTATATTAACATGTCATATATAAAACGAAACCTTCCGGAATAAGTTTTCAAAATGATGGTGAGACAGACTGGAAAAGAGACTTTGTTATATTCTATGTTTAAATATATGTATAGATTTGTTCATCATAACGCTGGAGTATAGGTATTATCACAGGATGATAGTTGAGTACAAAGCAGAACTATGAAGGAAAACTACGACTTTTACAACTCTTTCTATAACGGTCAGTAATTAATAGGAACCCGTTACTCACCATGTATAACATCATACACAGGTGGTTCTAAAACGCAATATTATATTGTCCCTCTATGATAAAATGCTAGTCATTTTTCACGTCAATTCCTTCAGACGCTTCTTACGGCGAGTGACGCTGATGTATGAACACGATATGTTTCAGTAACACCCTGTATACGAGCCTTAATCGAATACAAATAGAGGGATTGGTTTCGGAATTTCCAATTGGGCGGGTGATTAAAGACGTAATACTTATTCCAGTTTCATTTAGAATTAAGGTTTAATGTAAGTGGCATTATTCTACTAGGATTAGATAAAAAAGCCGCTACGAGTGATGTTGATAATGTTTGACGCATCCTGAGTCCTAAAACCAATCCTGTTGATGAGTCAAACTATTTTTACTATTGCACCTTGTACAGTCGCCGACCAGCATTACCTGACCCCTCTTCCATTATTCTTCTTTGTAAAAGGGGTTGGGTAATGCTGGTCACCGACAGTCCACGTGTGAAATGAACAGAAGTAAGTGACGATGCTAATTACGCCCGGTGATCCTCGGGCAGTCAGTCGCACTGTCTACCTTACTGACTGACTCAACTTCTTATTTCAGCATTAGCTGCGTCTCTTCGCGCACCAGAAAAGATTCCTTCCTTTTTTTTTGAGAGAGTTTCATGTTATCTTTACCAGGATCCATGTGGCAGTTTATATCTATGTAAACATCGCCACACTATCGGAACAATCATGTAAGTAAGAAAGTGCCAGACCACGTTGCGTCTACGTACACTGGAGATGGGGACGTGAAGTTTAGAAGAATAATGTTTCAAAGAAAACAGATACGGGCCTGCACTTGGGTTGGAACGTTTGTACTCAGCTTTTGTCTAGGTATTTACTTGAAACTTGGTGATTATAATTTTATCATTCTTTAAACAGTAACAGATTAATGCAATGGTGCAATGAAATGTCTGAAATCTATTCAAAGTCAGTCGCACAGAAACACTTAATTGAACTAGCTAAAAACCAGCTCTTAAAGCCAATTAGACACCAAACGATAGAGATAGAATGGTTTAACTATGTCGGAAAAAAGACTGCAGTAACATCCAGGAGAAAAAATATTTCTTAAAGATATTGTTTTTTGAGTGCAACAGGGTGTTATTGTGTCGTTACGGGTAGTCAGAACTTCAGAAGCCCGAAGGTCTGATATATTATTATTACCAAATTTGCTAAATGTATGTTACTAACACTAGTGTTTAAGATGTGTGTGTAATTACTAACAAATCGGATTTTATTATCTGCTATTAAATGATTTGAATTACCAATTGGTATCGTGTTACTCAATAACTGGGTTGTGTGGGTCTGATAAGCAATCGCTCCATGTAAAATACTGTCATTCAGCTGCATCCGGTTAGACAGAAGCCTTCCCCGACATAGTTGAGAAAAGGTTCGGCAGGTGATGATGGGGTGTTAAAATACCCGAAATAAATTTAGACAAAGTTAGTCATCAACAAAATCTAGTTGCTTGTTAATACTCAAGCGACCTAACAACCAGCTCTCAAGGCCAATTAAACACGTTGAAAGTGGCATTATTAATTATTTAGTCTAATTGGCAGCATACATGTACTGACAATCCCGACTGTGTTATATATTGATCTTAATACCTTGAGCTGATAAGCTGTAGGCTAGTAATGTAGTCGGTTATGTTTTAGGCATGTACCAATCCTACGTTCGCAATCTAGTTTCCAAACATGTAAACAAAAATGTTTTCGGAAAAATACTACTACTTTAAAACTCACTCATAAAGTTCAGTTTGAATAAAAAGAAAATGGTATTTTCATTAGTACTAGTCGTTCTGAAATAAACTTAGTTTGGTTACATAATCAGCTTATAATATCCCCACTGTTGGGACACAGGCCTCCTCTCTGTGAGAGGGAGTGGACCGTAATCCACTACGTGGGCCCAGTGCGGGTTGGTAGGTTTTAAGACATATCGGTTTCCTCACGATGTTTTCCTTCACTACACAACTGGCATAATTTACACAAAGTAAAGTGCCTGTCGGGTTCGAACCCACGATCTACAACTCGTAAGTCGCAGCCATTACCGCTGTGCCACCACTGCTCAAACTGCTTAATTTGATCTAGCTAGAAATATATAGGTAGCTATGTCATAGTCCTGAGTAGAAAAGACTCAAAGCTAATACAAGCATGATTTTTTTATCACTTCGTCAGCCTCTAGCTCCTTTCGCTTTTACTAATCATAATAGACTATAATCTAGCCAAGGAACATTATGAATTTAAAATAAATAGTTATTAAATTGGTTAGGTGATTACAAACGCTCTCAAAGAGAGAAACTGATACTCGTAGAAACATTAAATTGAAAAGGATAAAGCTGTGCCTAATCATCAAATATGAGAAAAAGGGTTTGCTCCGTATATGCCTAAAATTCACTAGCAGTTGTAGCCATAACATTGCATAGCAAAAATGCTGCTTGGTGACAGAAATAAATATTCCGGAAAAACATTTTCACGAAAAATCGAAAAGCACATCTCTTTACCACAAATATCCCGCAAAAAGCGTTGAAAGATGGAACAGAGAGCATTTCCAATGTAAGATAGCATAAGAGAACTATTTGAACTAAAAATGTAGTTCTTTTGTGCAGCAACTTGTTTTTATTTCACATCGTAAAAGAATCTCTCTGGCCAGTGGTAAAAGCACAGTCGGCAAGGATTGGAAGACCTAGAAGCGATGTTCTTTTGTTTTCCAGTGGTTGCCGCAACATCATTATATATTATACCTAGCCTTTCCCCAACTACATAATTGTTGGCATCGGCTTCCAGTCTAACAAGATGTAGCTGAATACCAGTATTTTACATGGATCGACTGCCTATCTGACCTCCACAACCCAGTATGTGCTGCTTGAGCGAGTTTGAACATTATGTAAATCGTGTGAAACGAATGTTGAAATTCGTTGAGATACAGTATGATAATGAACAGCTACTTTCTGCTTTTTGTAATAGTGCCTCTCCAACTAGCGAAGGTTGGCAGACAACTTAGCATGTTTGCTTGGTTTTGCTGGGTAAATCTGTTGAGGGCATCACGTTATCTTGAAGTTCATAAGTCCCATGAACGTTTATCCAAATGATTGTTTAGCCGATGAACGGTTGGTTGAAAAAACGATTTCCCAAAAGACGTTCCCCCCATAGAACGATTATACTACCTAATTAACTTTTGACCGAAAAATAGGCTTGCTTTACAAGAGTACTTGGAACTTTTTACTGATAAAATAGTCAAAATACTTAATGGCATGGTATTGATGGCATGTCCATTGCGCCTGTGATCATTATCGTCTACTAAATAATAAATAATTAAAAACAACAAAAAAACGCGATGCCAGCGAGTACTTCACTTCCTAATAATTAAAATGCATAGACTAATTACCAAACAATCAGCCTGTCACCTTACACGCCTCACCGAGGCACGTTCCACATAGGCACAATACAACCAAACCACTACTCTATGCCCCGAATGACGTTACTTCATGCATTTTAATGAACACAGAGCATCGTCCGTATGCAAACAGACTGAATACGTTGCCCTACTGTTTTGTGTGGAACCTTTTTACTCTATGTGTTTTTTTTTCGGTGGCGAGTACGAATTTGTATAGGAGAGATTCACACCCTTATTAACGTGTCAGTGCGAAGTAATAAGGGTTCTTATTGTGTACTAGTTTTATTTAAATGGTGTGAGGTAGCCCTAAGTTGTCCTAGTTTGCTTTCATCTTGGTGTCGTAATTATGGAAGTAAGGTTGTAAGTATGTTTTTATTTTCAAGTGTTGAGAATTTCTTACTTATTATAAAGCTATGCTGTCAGCTAAGAGGCTGTTAAGGTTGCAAGAAATGTGCTTAAAATAAACTTTACTCTCATTAATTATAATCTCATCAAGTGGTTTTGTACCTAAGATAACAAAACACACCCACCAACACGCTCAACCTTCACGTCTTTCTTGACTTTCTCTGAACAAATTGTCAGAAACACTTCTCTTGTCATTTTATACTTGTATCTCTTCAAGTTACCCTACATATAGACCGACCGAATTAAGTTTTCGGCTTTCGGCAGATATATCCATTCTCTGCCATTTTCGTTTTCGGCCAAATAACAGATATTGGGCAGTGATCAAAAAAAAAGTTCTGGCAAATCAATACTTAACAATTTTTTTTTTCAGAGAAAATCCTTTGTTGCAACAAATAAAAACACAATAACTGAGAAATTGCCTTGAAAGTCTGGAAACTCAGCTAACCTCTATAAAAAAAATATTAAACCCTGTGCCAAACAATTTATAGGTATATATTTTCCAAGTTTTAGGGAATGCACACGTGATAGTAGTTTATGTATCAAATAATTACATACTTTTATCCTCAAAACCAAATTAAACGAACTTAGAGACACCTCACATAAATAGCTTCACAACTTCCACCAAACAACAACGACTTAAGTTACTTAGCAAAAAACCCTTTAGCTTAGCTTTCCTTTCGGATTGTAGCAACTTTGCTTGTTAGGTACGACTTGTCGGTTTTGAGGTCATGTAACCTTCAAATGAGATTTCAGAGAATACAGATTTTCTTTGGACTTTTTGAAGTTTATAACTTTTTTGTTTACGACTTTTCTTTTGTATGTATTTAGGTGATTATAAAAGTTTACGGGGTAACTTATGTACCTATTTATTTCGGGTTTTTTCAAACTGTAGTTTCAATCTCAAATTAAGCTCTTAGACATGAGATCATTGTCAAATCAGTAACAAGCCTTGGAAAATGTTGCATGGATTTTGTAGAACTAGGCATTCAGCGCATTGATTGCGCTGAATATGTTTGGCGACTAAGGGCTGATTTTACTAAGGTTTTGTCCGTGAAATAAAATTGACGTTTGTCAGTTTTAGTATTGAAAAACTGTTAAAATTAATTTATTCGCAGGATTACACTTACTTATAGTAGGAATGATCATTTGGTTGAATTCACCCTAAACAAAAACCAAATACCTAACTATTTACTTACCTTCTGGAATCTTTTACAACAATTTGTAAAAGGAATGACTAGAGTTGTCTAAAAAAACGAATTAAAAATAATCAAACATCTAACTTCCGCTCAACAGAGACTGGTATTATGTTTCGAGTTACCTTGGCTACATAATTTACACAGTAACAACGATCGTCATGTTGTTCAAAGCAACCAAAAAAAAACATACAGTATAAAAAAAATCCTCTATAACATTCTCAACATACCCAGTGTAACAACCAGGAGATAATTACCTATGTACACTCTGTATTTTTTTTTCAGCCAAACTCAGCATGCAAGACTAACGTTAATCCCACATCTATATATAATATTTTGTTTGTTTGCAGATGCGTTGCTTGTCCCCAACACACATGACTTGGCCAATGTTGACGCAGTGGGCACGAAATATCGTCTCAACACGTAAGTATGATTTTGGGCCTTCTCTTTAGTGCATAAGGTACAATTTGGAGGAGGAAAGTGCAGGATTCAGCCCTCGGCTACTGGTTTTGTTTGCAACAAACTCTCAGTTGAATTTCAACTTTATTTATCAAAGTTAAAGGTTCTATTTCGTAAAGTGACAATCAACATTGTCACTTTACGAAACCATGCCCATGCAGAAACAAACAGGGCACAACTGCCCTGTTTGTTTCTGCATGGGCATCGAAATGTAAAATTGAAAGTTACGACCATTATTTTAAAGTTCTTTTTTGAATGACGAATAGTGGAGTAGTTTTAATATTATAACGAGAATGTGAAGTGAAACAAAAAGTAGTAGCATTTCATGTGAACGGTTTTGTATGAATTTTAAAACACATCCGGTATTTTTTCCGGACGGAGGTGAATGATTTCGACTCTGAGGGAATTAAATTATAGGATTGGGAATGAATGCACAATGCATTTTAAGTTTGCGGTGTCGGTTAAATTGGGAATTGATTGAGGGACACCGATACCTACTGCCAGGTAGGGTAGGCAGGCAGGTTCAATGATAAAGTAGTTGAGTAAATCAGTTCTCCGCCGACTCTTCATTCAGAATGAATGAACACGAGTCGGCAATTTTGCTAGAATGTGGAGTTTGTCAAACAGTAAATGATAACAAAACCAAACTGTTACCACAATCTAGATATTGCAATTGACTTCTAACTTGATATTACAAACATAATGTCAAATAACATAACATCACGCCTGTATTTCTAGAAGGGTTAGGCAGAGATGCACTAACAGGACACCCACATTTCAAACGCTATATTTCAGTCCCATATTATTCAGGGTAAACCTACTGCCATCAACCGGGCACAAATCCAGGCTCCAAGCTGTTTCGGAGAAATTCCTAATGGAAAACCGAATAACACTTTATCCGACCTGGGAGTGAACCCAGGACCTCATGGTCAGCCTTAACATTGTTGAGCTAAGGTCCTCTTCATCTTCAAACTGCCCTGTTTTCTATAGTGTTGACCAGTTTATGGTTTACCTGTCATCTCGCATCTCGTAATTACTTTTGTGGTCTGCCCTGTGATGACGCTATTCCGAGTGAAAAATCCACTGGAACATAAAAATCAATACATTAAACATTCACAAAATATAAACCAAGAATAAAGAAGAATAACATTTCCATTATTCTTTGCAAGAAAAGAAAAACATAGCTTTCCTTTTAACCCTAAAACTTAGCACAATGAAATGCTTTGTTAGCAGAACTTTTGAAGGTTTCTAACACTTGAAATATAAAGGGGAATTATTCTCTTGATACTTCAACTACGTTGTTTATCAGATAAAATCGTATTTAGCTACCTTGGTAATTCAAATACTTGCTGTGCCCGTGGCTCTGCTCGTGTGGACTTATATAATGTATTAAAACCTAGACAGAGAACACGAGATCTGTAAAGTAACAAAATAAAACGTATAAAATGTATAAACACACAGACAGACAAAGATCAGCACTGATATTCAGCTGCATCCGGTTAGACTGGAAGCCGACCGCAACTTAGTTGGGAGAAGGCTAAGCAGGTGATGAATGAAACAGACAGATAGACAGACAGAGTCGTAACGTTTATACAATCTGAATTAAAACATCACTTTTATCGACGTATTAAATGTCCGCTTCGCCAAAAAAGATTAGTTTTTTAAAATAATAAAGTCGACAAATAAAGTAACAATAGCAGTTTGATACTCGTCTGAGTAAAGATTTAAGCTGGACGCACAACTGGGAGCGACCGGTGTGGGGAAACGTGCTCTTGTGTAAGAAAGCGGTAGAAGATAATGTAGTTCGTAACAACAAAAAACAAGCTGACTGCTCACAGTTCCACCCTCGTTAAACTATTTGTGTGATAAACTAAACATTACGAACAAAACATCAATATCTGTACTTATGTAGGGTAGTACTGAGAAGTCAATAAATAATGTTATTTTCACATTTACAGTACGATCCGTTCATTGATCTTTAGTTTCCTTCTCACGAGTTTCAAAGCAAAGAAAATTAACTCCTTCAAAAAAACGCTCTTATACTCGGAAGGCAAAGGGAAGTTCATATCGTGACAACACGATTACCCAGTCGATAGTAAAGCTGACTCCTAAGATATCTGGCTGGCTATCTTCGCTCGAGCAGAACTTTAATGCGTTTCAATAACATAAAAAAGCTTGAGCTCCACACTAAATCCGCAACTAAAAGAAACACTTTTCCAATAATACTCTGAAAACTATCCAGACAAACATTTAAAGCGTGCAATGGACCATAAAACAGAGCACGGAATAAAATCCTTTTCGCTCGAACGCTAACACTTTCCTACAGAACAGTACCAGCCTGTAAGCCAATTGGAAAAGTTTCAAACTCGACTTTGCCTGGTAATAGGATTTACCTAGGTTGCAGATCAAATATTGTGATTCCTTACCGTTTTTAGGGTTCCGTACCTCAAAAGGAACAAACGAAACCCTTATAGGATCACTTCGTTGTCCATCTGTCTGTCTGTCAGTCTGTCAAGACCCTTTTTTAGAAACGCGTGAAGGTATGAAGGTGAAATTAATATCAAATATGTAGGTATAGTATGGTCCCTTGAAGCTCTATAAAAATCAAGCTTCCAAGTCACCGCAATAAAAAAATACGGCGATATAAGCGACATATTTCGATGCTCGCAAATAAATCGAAACCTATAGGGTACTTCCCGCTGACCTAGAACCATGAAATTTAGCAAGAAGCAAGGTTAGGAAAATTTTCGAACTTTTTCCTATACTTGTGATGTAATATCACAAGTATAGGAAAAAGTTCGAAAATTGTATATTTGTAGTTTTAACACATAAAAAAAATTGCGAATATCTCGCACATAAATCAAAACTTATAGGGTACTTCCCTTTGACCTCGAATCATAAATTTGGCAAGAAGCAAGGTCTTATAGCACAAATAAAGAAAAAAGTCCGAAAATTGAAAATTTGTGGATAAATCACATTAAAAATAAATCTAATATCTCGCACATAAATCAAAACCTATAGGGTAGGTACTTCCCTTTAACCTAGAATCATGAAATTTGGCAAGAAGCAAGGTCTCATAGCACAAGTAAAGGAAAAAGTCTGAAAATTGTAAATTTGTAGTGTTATCACATTAAAACAAAACTTTTTTGCGATTAGAAACATAAATTTTAAGTTGGAAAATTGACCGTGGCGTATATCGATGTATGGGAGAACATGTTTTCAACTACAATGTCAAGCTTGTTTTAGAGATAAATTCATCTTAACTACGGAACCCTTCATTGTGCGTGGTCCGACACGCAGTTGGCCGGTTTTTTTTAAGAGTGGACTTATTGACGAACTAATACATTTTTTGAAAGACTTACTTATTTACTTCTATTAACACAGAAAAACAAATCCATATTTTTTTTTCAAAATATTATTGTATTTGGGTATAGGTGTCACAGAATTAGGCGCGGGTATGGGATTCAGACTCCGGGCTACTACTGAGAATTGCCTTATGAAAAACTCATAATATTTTGGGCCTTACTATTTATAGAATTGCTTATCTCTTCGGGGAATACAGGTGTGATTTCTGCGATGTTATGAAAAGCATTTTTAATTTAATGCAGCCCTAGACACCTAACCTTCGTCGAAACGACGAATACATGACAGAAATATCGCCATCTCTTTTTGGCGCGTGCACCGATCGTCGTGACCTCGCTTGCCAATTCAGTGTTCGCCGAGCTCTTTCGGGAGGCACCCGAGTCCGGCGGGTAAGTACATAATTTCTTGAGATATTACTAGATTGTTCGTCGTTTCGACGAATGGTTAGGGTTTGTGTATATATTTAATGCAATTGGTGTTTGTTCTTTTATGCAGTTTTTGCCATGGCTTCGAGACAAGTGCTGTCTGATGAGCGTATAACGCATTTAATATTGGAAGAGGAAGGTGTCAGTTCATCGGAGGAATTATCTGATAGCGAAACAGAAGACAATGTGGAGTTTGACAACATAGAAAGCGATACTCAAGACGACCCTTCTGATCGTGAAGATAGTCCCGTGAACGCTCAAGAGCGCTCTTCGCCTGCTCTGCTGGATAATGTCCTGGAGCTACAAACACCTCCTGTTCCTTTGCAAGAGACCTCAGGTAGTAATCCATGTATCTTGACCTTCTCATGAAGCAATATCCGCAGTCGCTCCCGTCATGTTTGGGCTACCAGAAAAGGGCATAGTTCAAATAGAACAGCTGCAATCAATATTGTACGTGTAGCCAGAGGACCTACTCGTGCCGTAAGAGATATAGTGGATCCACTTTCATTATTTGAAAATTTCATGACTGATCAGATATTTGAAGAGATTTTGAAGTGGACAAACTCGGAAATTGCGATAAAGAGGCAAAACTATGAGCAAAATACATCTACGCAGAATGACACAAGCAAAGAAGAGATCAGAGCTCTCATTGGTATTCTGGTGTTAACTGCAGCTCTGAAAGATAATCATCTGACCCTCGACGAATTGTTCAACACAGAGTATTCGGGTACCAGATATGTGTCATGTATGAGCAAAGAAAGATGCGACTTCCTTCTGCGATGTCTGCGTTTTGATGATAAAACATTCCGCTTACAACGACAAAAAGAAGATCCTTTTACACCTATAAGAAATATATGGGAATTACTCATAGCTCAGTGCCGCCAAAACTATGTGCCTGGAACTAATGTGACAATTGATGAGCAGTTATTGGCATTCCGAGGGAGGTGTAAATTTCGTATGTATATTCTAAATAAACCAGCAAAATATGGCGTGAAGTTGGAAATGGTGTGCGATAGTGGCACAAGATATATGGTCGATTGTACGCCATATCTCGGAAAACGTACCAATACAGGAGGTCTGCCTTTGGGAGAGTACTTTGTAAAAGAACTTACTCGCAGTATACACGGCACGAACAGAAACGTTACGATGGATAACTGGTATTCACATCAGTACCTCTTGCGAAGCAGTTACTTCAGCAGCCTTATAAATTGACGATTGTAGGGACATTGCGTGCGAATAAAAGGGAAATCCCAGAAGAAGTGAAGAACAATCGATCCAGAAACATCAATACATCGATGTTCTGTTACGACGGTCCCCTTACGCTTCTTTCGTACAAACCTAAACCATCAAAAATGGTTTACCTACTATCGTCTTGTGATGAGGAGGGCTCAGTCAACCCTGAAACAAAGAAACCACACATGATCGAATTCTATAACAGTACAAAAGGTGGTGTAGACACGTTTGACCAGATGTGCTCAGTAATGTCATGCAGCAGAAAAACTAATCGATGGCCAATGTGTGTTTTCTACGGCATGGTAAATATATCATGTATCAACAGCTACATAATTTACTGTCACAATGCTTCTATACTGGGACATAAAGTAAAGATTCGGCGTGATTTTATGAAGAAGCTGCATTCGCAACTTGTAGAACCCTGGCTCAAAATCCGACTGGAAATTCGTACAATGCCGACGCACGTAAAAGACAAAATCAGAGACATACTAGTAACAAAGAACGGTGAAGGTCAAAGTCAGTCATCATCTAGCAATGACCTTCCACTAGTAGAGGCACCAAATATGAGAAAAAGAAAAGTTTGTGGTCTCTGCTCTTATAAAAAAAGGCGCATGACAAAGTCCTTATGCTCAAATGCAACACTGCAATTTGTGGTGAACATAAAGTGGATTTCTGCATACAATGTGCTTCAAAAAAGTAGTTTTGTTTTTATTTTCTAATTAATATGAATGTTATAGTTAAGTTTTGCCACAGAGAAAAAGGCTATTTTTGTTGTTTTTTTTATATAATTTTTTATGGCTATGTGGTCTCATTATGATCTCAAAAAGTAGTTCTCTATAAAAAATAGCTTATAAGAAATATATTTGTAACAAAATAGAAAATAATTGTTTTATTTACTAAAATAATAGTTATATAAAGTACGTGTATATTAAACGTAACGAAATCATATAATAATAGATGATATTATGCACACCAAAAGGTGCTCGTCGAAACGACAAATGGTTAGGTTTAAAGGGGTACGTCCGAACGTTAGGTGTCTAGGGTATTTCACGAGCAAAACAGTTTATTTCCTGTATTTAAAGTCAAAATCAAAGTCAAATTATTTATTTCAAATAGGCACATACGATGCACTTTGGTACGTCAAAATTTACAGAAAAACATAGAATTGATTCTAGTTGCCCCTTCCAAAAGTTAGTTTCGTATGCAGAAGAATGGGCAAGAAACTCCACCGTTACTCATTAAAAAAAAAGTTTTACAATATTTTGTTTTAGATAATTATATGTGAGGACGATGCATCTAGTATAAATTAGAAATTTAAAAACCGTTGATCATTTTCTAACTTAAAATTTTCTGTTTTCAGATCTAAAAGCCAAAGATTAGATCACAACGGTAAGTCTTTATTAAAATAACAATGGAATTAGTAGCTTCATCGCTTTATCATTTATTTATGCTGTAACTGAAGATGAAATCTATCCATCTGTCTACCATGAGATGTAGGTATGTATACCTAGCAGTATTATTCAAATCGTTTCATTGGGAAGCCGACTCTCAAGCCGATATCCATACATGTTACTTGTCACGTGCTTTGACTTAGACATGTTCCCGTCTCTGTACTGCACTCGTAGTTTGACAATAGGGCGACAGTGACCGGATTAATGCTTAGCCAAAGTACGTGCTAAGTAACGTTTATAGATCTCGACCTCAGTGCAATGGTTTTCATTAGACAAAACATGTGCACAAACAAAACTTACTTTAAGGTTTTGATCTCGCCATTTCAAAGTAATCGAATTCGAAATACGTACATAGAACTGAGAAAAATAATTAAGATATTTTCTATTATTTGCTTTCAAAAAAAGAAAAACAGACTGGACTAACACTGTCTAAGTTACAAGTACAAAGGCAAAAAATACTTTGAAGAATTCATAAAAAAACCTCTTTGTCAAAAGTTTTGAAGATCTCTCGTGAAGTGTATAAGAGAGGATTGTGGAAATATCCTTAAATTACTATGAAGCATTGTGTTCTAGGAAAACTTTTAGTTGAAGTTTGATAGCTGGAACAAAATAACCAATTAATTTTGTGGATGCCAAAGTTTTTATTAATGTTTTTCTTCATGTGACCTCGCCATATTGTTTACCTACAGTTATGGTGTTGCGATACTTAAATGTGTATCTATCCCATCTTGGGCAGTCAGCCTCACTACCATCTTAAGAAAAATGAAAGAAATACATACTAAGAGTCGAAGAAAATCGAAATTATACCAGCGACAAAATAATTTATTTTATAACAATATTAGTTAAACTTTATAACAAAATAACCCACAATGTTGTACAATGTACATCAAAGTTTTCATCGGGGCAACATTTCATACCAAATTCGTCATACACTTTTGGGCACGACAAAAGACACGACATTCTTTTTCTTAGAAAATGAAAACCAATTTTGACAGCAGTACGAATTCAGTCCATAAAAATTCCATTATTTCCTGAACTACAAAACTTTAGCAATATAGGAAAGAAAGAAATAAATTATTTCTACTGTTAGTACAGAATTTGGTCTAGGTCGAAACTATAAAGAGAGTAATATCTCTGTAATAAAGTTTGTATCGTTACTTTGGCTGCAATAACCTTTGTATAGTGCTGGTCTTACCAGTATGTATAATAAATATAGCCACATATTTTTATATGTTTGAGTATAGAAAGCCAAAACAGTATTACGCATTTGATTTCTTTGCAACATGTCAGCTTCCAGAAAGTGTCGATCCTACTGTTTATTAGAACTATTCACGTTTACAAGCCTTGGTCTATTCATATTTTTACTAATTGACCCACTGCAGAATCCCCCCTTTTTATGGAGTGGGAAATTATCAAATCACTTGCGTTCCTTTTAAAAAGTCACATTAGAACTTGTCGTGTTTTGAACCTGCAACTGTACGCTTCGTAAAACTCAGGGCTGTAATGACAACTATGTTATTTTCTAGCTTCAAAAATACCTAGATAAAAACAATCCTAACAAAAAACCTAAAAAAGATAAGCATTAAAGAGATCAACATAAAACTTCAACAATCCCGCCGTTGATCTACCTTTAAATCCACATTTGCATTTCCTCCGTCTCAAGTCTGAAGCCAGTTTGAACTGCATAAATCTGGTTAGATCCAGCGGGAGGCGGATTTTGGCGATCGTTACCAAATCAACGTACGAATGACGAACTTAATGGCGTCTTGAAAGGAATTGATTCTCAATTGTATGAGGTTTTATGGAACGTAAAACAAATGCAGGTGGTTAAGTGTTTTTTTCATTGCAAAGGAAAATTAAAAGTGTGCGTTAAAAGGAAGGAACTATCCCACGCAGGAAGTGTAAAAGATTTAGAAAAGCTAATTAATGTCACCACAGCCTGCGTAATTCATTGAATTACTCTTAGGAACAGTGTTAGAATCCTTGACATAAAATTAAATAGGTACTCATAAATTTGTACTGTATAACGAGCTTTGAACTTCTTCGGAGACCTATTGAAAATGCGACTTTTAAGTCAAAACCTGATAAGATTTATACATTTTCACAACAAGTGCTGTATAATAAAGCACTAAAACTATGAAACAGTCGGATAATTGCCTGTCAACTGTTGATTTTAATTAAATAGTCCCGGAAACCTGGTGGTTTACTCGAATCAGCTGTGGCTGTAGTAGTACACTCTACAAATTAGGGAAGATTTTGTTAGTTATTTGCTGCGAACAATGCGGAACAAACTGCGCGCCGTATTAATGTACTCCTAAATGGTCTTAATCCGGTATTTTCTCGAGTTATTACCCTTAACCGGGTTCGGTCGCGGACAAGACCGCAGGTATTAGCGCGATGACGTGTAGGATGAAAGAAATAAAAACATTTTATAATGCACTGTAAGCATGTTACAACATTGTAACAGCAGTGATAGCCTTTTTTTTTCTGATGGGAAATTATCAAATAACTTCTCCCGCTCTGGGCGGAGCGGGAAGGGGGTGTCAGACTTTTACTGACTAAGACCCACTCGTGTTCCTTCAGATGTCTGTGTGCCAGGGCCACGATATCCCTTTCGGACAGACTCGTAACCCTGGCAGGCATTTCGGACCCCGTCAATTGGTGCTGACATCTCTTTGAGGCGTGCGTGGAACACAACGCGCCTTCGACCCAGACCTGGTCCTTATCGGACGGCGAGCTACCCATCGGTCACCGTCCGCAAGCCTGCGCCTACGGTGGCCGGGAATCGGCCTGCGATTCCCGTTTCCCGGGGCGTCTCCTGCGGCAACTAGTCTCAACTAGTAACTCAGTGGTGCGACCGCTTGTTCGAACCCAAGGCACGCACCTCTGACTTTTCGGATTGATGTGCGTATTGTATTATCACTTGCTTAAAAAACGGTGAAGAAATACATCGTAAGGAAACCGGCGGCATGTCTAAGAGATATTTCTCGAGGGCATATGAAGCCAAGTCAGAGCGTAAAAACGGACACCAGATTAGTCACTAATCACACGGGAAAGATAGAAAGAATATTGTAAGTATTTAACTAACGCTTTGAGTTAAATATCATAATTCTTGTGGAATATCTAGATATTAGAGAAAATTCTTTGATATAAAACAACTGATAATTAATTATACAACTTTCGTAGTTAGCTATCGAAGTGAGATATTATCATTTAGATCATCACAAAACGTCAAATCAGTTAACAGTAATCCTTACTTTCCAAGCACCAGCTTTAAGGCTCGTACAGACTAGTGCGATATCGCGGGCGCGATGCGACACTAGTAGCACAATTTCTTTGTCAGTGCCTGTCGCGCCCGCGATATCGCGCGAGTCTGTACGAGCCTTTACCCGTCAATTTAATATTATAATACCTACCAGCATATATACATATATGTATAAACCTGCATATGGAAAGGGAATTAGGCGAATACAATCGGATTTAGTCAGTCAAATCTGTTCTCTGCAGCTGTGCGCACCTGGCAATGTAGCTAGGTAGTTATACATAGGGATAGGTTTAACGTTTGTGGCTGTATAAAGCATATAGACGGTTCGTTAAGATGGGTCGGTAGGCAGAGGTCTTAGCTAATCTTTCTGAAAAGTTCGTTTGATAAACGTAATTTATGATTGCATATCAAATGTCAAATGTATGAGTACTATGTTCTATAAACCTACCATTTCCCGGGTATGTTGTTCATTGACTTGAATGTGCCAGGGAACACGTGAACGTGAACGGGCGTCATCAGTTGGAACTGATCATATCTTAGCTGCCACCGCTTATTTGAATATTGCTTGTTTTTGAATGACTTCTTTTTTAACGTGTTGTTTACCAGTCTGATCCATTTAGTAATGAAAAATCTCCTTAATACCATATTCTAAATATCGAATTAAATTAAACTGCGCTTTATTAATTTAAAAAAAAAGTTAAATTTTCAGAATGTTAATATTTTTCCATTCCTACCTATATTCAATTTGTTCGTCACGTAAGTGCTTATTGGTTTCCATTTCATTAATAAATTGCGAGAAATTTAAATTATTCCGAAAATAACAACTAAAATCAGAACTCTGCCATTCATTCAGTTTGTTTATCGGATATTAATAATTGCCTTAAAATTTAATAAATTCCTATCACGACATAATTATTTTAAATTGTATCTCTTTTAAATTCGTGTGAAGTTTGTTAATGGTTCGACAGATTTCCATTTTCAATTTACTTATGTTCACAAAATAATGTTATTATAGTAAACCTGACCTGACGATGAATAAATAGCATATTTTGATGATATCAAATATTTGTATTTTGTTTTAATAAACGTGTATATTTTCAAACTGAGTTCACTTTGTTAAATTAGTATTATGAGAGTGAGCTAACATGTTAGTAATGTTCATTGTGAGTTTAAGGTTGTAGGAAATTTTCGTTTTACTTAGGTATTATAAAACGAAGCGTCTTTCTGTTTGTCTTTCTGTTCGCTAGTGTGGTTGTAAATTGAGAATCATGTATTGTCATATGTGATATTTTATTTTATTTAAAAGGTCCATAATGTTGAGATAGAATCGAAAAACAAGTTTGGCTGTGTATAGCCTCTTCTCTGTCACACATAACTGTGCAATCGTCTTTTTCTAAAGCTCTCCGTGTCAACGCTAAGGTTCTGTAGTTACAGTAATTCTACATAACATTACGCCTGTAGTCCCCGATAGGTTATGCAGAGTTGTGACTGTACCCACTCGACCTAGACTACTACACTAGACCCACATTTCGCTATTTATGACTAATTCTCATAAAATAGGGGGTGAGCCTATTGCCATCAACCCGGTACAAATTTAGACTTCGGGCTATTACTGAAAAAATTCTGATGGAAAAACCTAATAACACTTTGCCCGACCTAGGAATCTTACCAAGGACCTCATGCTGCGACCGCCAGACCAACAAGCTAGTCAGTTCTTTACACCTGAAATGCTGTTTTATAATTCTACGATGGATTTGCAAACACAGGAAGTGTTGAATAAAATATTACAGCTCCCTCAAACTCATACCTTCCAACAAGTTGCAGTATTATACGTCTGCCTCACAGTGAACTTTACCAGAACTTGTCTTTTGTTCAACAAGACAATGTCTTATCACGAGCTGTTTACACCAAGTTTGTATTATCTTAACTTGGTAACTTGACATTCTTAGCGCTGTGTTTTGTTTGTCTCTTCCTATGGTGAAAGCAGTGTGAATGTTAAGAGTTATACCTAGGCACGTGCAAGAAGATGTATTATAGAGAATAATATATGTATATTCGAACACAAACTTTAATGATCTGAATAATATTTGTAGTACTTTATGAAATAATCGCTTGACAATCAAAGATTGATCGTTAGGTACGCCCCTAGCGAGGCAACAGGTTTTCGCGTTTTTGTTTCGTTTTGACACCTCTGACACACACAAGAATGTCAAATGCTGCCATGGAATCGACATACACGAGATGTGTGAGCTCACTCTTCGCAGTATTAGCACTTTTCGCTCGAAATAAATAAGTACGGTGAGGGCAACTCTTAACAGTTTTACTTTGTTGACAATCAAATCAATCAACAGGTAGGTTTACCTTTAGGAACAATGTGAGCAACTTAAGATTTGCTCAAGTGAAGGCCCGGTGCTCATGCTTCTTAAAATTACTGAACTACAATTATTTTAATCATATGAAATCATGATCATTTATGAACCTACCAGACTTATTCCTGAATAAAAAAATCTGTGAACAAAAATGATTAATCTCATCATTATTTTGCATTCGAGAAAAAAGTATTACAATATGGCAACATAATAAAAAAGTGTACGTAAAACGAAAAACAAAATTAACTCAAGAATTGGACTCAAACAATCCAATTTAATTTTAAACATAAAACAACATCACCAATTATTTGTATTAATTTTATTCTGGTGAGTGAAACATTATAATTATAAAAAACAATTCTTTTGGCATTGTATGTTGTAATTATGTATACAAACTGCAGAGGTAAAACACGTTTTATTTTTTATTTTTTATGTTATCTTTAATTTGATTTATTTGAGAAAACGACGTAGGTAGTTGTCAGTGGTATAGTCGACCTCGTAATTGCTTTATCACCCTAAGGTTGAATGTCACTTGCACGACATAAAACGATAAGGTCTATTTGCCTGTGACAGTTAGATAGTTTCAACCTTAGAAGTTTCAATTTTGTGGGAATTAATGTCAAAACTGATAAAGCAATTACGCAATAGACTTTATTAATTACAAAATAAGTAGGTACCTCAAAAATGAATTATCCACAATTACTTTCAAAAGCATTCAATGTTAAAGCAACACTACACACCACATTCTCATACATAATCTAACACACGCCTTCCACGAAATAATTCCAGCAAATTGCACTGAATACATCATGAACACAAGTTTGATATCACAATTATTCTGCTGCACTAACATTCATTAGTAGATTGGTAGATCACATATAAATATTTAGAAATGGTTCTAATACTGTACTGTACTGTAGACGTTCTCTTGAATTATGTATCAGTAGGAGTGTGAGAAGCGGCCTGCTTACTACCTACCGCAATTATTTTAGTGGGGTTTGAAGCCAAAGGTGACTTTGTTGTTAAATGTATGGAGCAGGATATAAAACGTATGGTCGTATTCTCAAGCGCAATTCAGTTATGTATCATGCTGTCTCTGACAATTGAATAGGAACGATAGCGATGGCAATAATTTTAAACGCGTCGTATAGTTTAGGTGCGTTAGGGTGTGGTTGGTGACACGGTGGAGCATACGGTGGAGGTCTGCCCAGCTTGTGCGGAGCACCGCCGTGTCCTCACGGAGGCGATCGGCGGCGGCGATCTCTCGCGTCCGGGCCTGGTTCAGGCCATGGTTCGGAGCGAGAGTGCATGGCAGGCCGTCACCTCCTTCTGCGAAGCAGTTATGCTAGCGAAGGAGGAGGCGGGACGCGTGAGGGTGAGACAAGGTTCGCGCCCTCGCGCCCTTAGTCGCCGCAGGAGACGCCCCGGGCGTCGGGAGTCGCGAGCCGATTTCCGGCCACCGTAGGCGCGGGCCTGCGGACGGTGAGTGATGGGTAGCTCGCCGTCCGATAAGGACTAGGCCCGGGTCGACGGCGCGTTGTGTTCCACGCGCGCCTCAAACTGACGGGGTCCGTTAGGACCAATGCCTGCCGGGGTTGCGAGTTTGTCCGAAAGGGATATCGTGGCCCTGGCACACAGGCAACGGAAGGAACACGGGTGGGTTTTAGTCAGTAAAAGTCTGACACGCCCTCCCGCTCCGCCCAGAGCGAGAGAAGTTATTTGATAATATCCCACCCAAAAAAAAAAAAGGGTGTGGTTGGTATTAAATAATAGTTTAAGCAAAATATAATTAAAAATCTTATCTCTTATCTGTCAATAGTTGACGTAGACGTAGAATGATAGCTTAAATGTGTTTAATTTTAAGTAACTACAACTGACTACAGGTTCAACGGCTGCTGTTAGTGTACCCATCACATTCGCCGAGTTCCGCTAGCTGATTTAATTTGTTGTGTAATATTCAATGAGTCAGCCTTGGGCCCATTTGCATGAGGACTTACTAAATACTTACAATTTTCATTTGTTTAATGTTGTCAAAGATGATGATTTAGGGATATTTAACTTCAGGGTTTGACTTGATTCAGATTGAGCCTTACGTTATATAAATTCGCAGAATTTTAGGCAGATGTTATGTTTCATGATGCGATACTAACATTTTTAATTTTGGTTTGTCTGCTGTCGGGTACATAACTTTCCTTAAGACACCAGAGAAAAACAAATAAGGTACACGTCACCCGCTTGTAACTTACACCACACTTCACTCGCTGACTCTCACTTATGGTGAATAACATATACGTTTATTTCCCAGTAAATAAAACAAGCGGCTGATTGTGACTGAGAGAGGATTTACAAGGGATCTCTTGTGTATTATAGTTACAGATACGTACATGTAGGATCTTAATATTCCTAAGTAGTTCATTGTTTGATCTCTCTTTGTGTTTCACAGGAATTCAGGATGGGTTTAGTAAGTGGGCCTTTATTATTTAGAGTTAGTGATTGTTTGTGTTTGAAAATGGAATGGCATGTGAAGAGACAGATGGATGAAAAGAGTTACTTTTGAGACATTTTATGTTTCACAAGCCGAGCGTGCCCGGTGGGATTTCCAATCAGCACAGAATGACGAACTTCCATACAAGCTTTCATTCTCTATTTAAGCCCAAGGATGAATTTTCAAAAACCCAGCTCAGTGCTCACTTTCTTTGTTCAATGAACTCTTGTACAAAATGCCATGCTTCTAGACCTAGCTGTCCAGGCTGTGCGTTGTCTGTCAGTGAATTTCAGAATTTTATTAAATTCCGTATCGAGTAAAATAAAAGCACAATTATTTCTAAAAGTATTTTGCTCCGGAGCGACTACTGACATTAGTGTACGCGTTAATTATTTCTAGATTTTCGTCGACTTATTTAATTCGTTTAAATACTCCTATAATGTTCCCACTGGGACACAGGCCTCCTCTCTGTGAGAGGGAGTGGGCCACCACCACGCGGGCCCGGTTTGGGTTGGTAGATGTCACACGTCTTCGGTTCGGTCGATTTTTGGTTCTAGCACATGCCGGTTTCCTCACGATGTTTTCCTTTACCGTTTTGACAGCAGTGGTGCTGAAATAATTTACATAAACTAAAGCACCTGTCAGGGTTCGGACCTACGACCTACAACTCGTAGTCTCAGTCGTTGCCGCTGCGCCACCACTGCTCCTTAATTTGAGTTTAACAGACTTTAATTTAGCTGAAATCAAATTTACTGCAAAACAGCTATTTTATTCGTATAAATATTCTAATATAAAAAATGAAATTATCGTATGATTGTGATCAAAGTAAATGCCACCCTTTCCCAATCCCGATGGGTGAATATCGAGAAGAAAACCAGACTGAACCTGTATCATAAAGCAAACGTGTTTTGTTAATAAAACATTATCCCGGTGAGATAATCAGCTACATAATATAATTTCATCTCATTCTTTGTCAACATATTATTAATAACTGCAACCTGCAAACTAAAAATTTAATAACAGTATTAAGAACGTTCTCCGCTTTACTGAAGAAAAAAATAAGAATTTTCTTTAAAATAGTCTTCTGTAAAACAACCGCTTGCATCCTCAAAATTTCATAAAACATTTTCTTAATAAATATAGCGTCTAAGAACCGTCTACGTAACTGATACGCTGCTACGACGGCGCCGAAGTTCTACGAAAGTCTACGAGTTTTACGACTCAAAATAGTGTTCTAACATTTTATGAATATTTGATGATACATTTCATATATACACATGTCTATATTGCTGTTTGTAAAAGAGTGTGAGGAATGGATTTTAACAATAATTTGCGGGACTAGACTTAGTGTTAGCTATTTTCAGATTTTTATGTAACTACCTACCCCTGAGGCTTTCCAAATGGGCTTTGAATGATTTCAATAATCGGTCAAAGGGAACTACTGGCCTCTTATTTGATAAAATTATGCTATTGAAACTGAAATTCATAGTAAAGTGGCTAAGGGTTTTTGTATCAACTGTTTGAAGAAAGTCTCCATCACTAATATTGTATCATTTATTTAGTTAAAAACACAGCCATAGGAATAACGCGTGAGTTTATGTACCTGTATAGTTTTTATATTGTTATTTAATACATTTTAGTTAGTCAAAAATCATATTTTTTCTTACTTGGCCTAGTTAGCACGGGTAAATCCAAATATATAACAAAAAATCTCTCTAATTCATTTATACAGATATTTTGAAAGCAGTCCTGTCAGAATAACAACCCCATTGCATGTACCCTCGTCAGGGTGAGCAGAAATCGACTTGTCGGTCGAGACGTGATCCCGGCAGTTATAGGAAAATATGGGTGGGACAAGTATCTGGATTGTTATAACTTTTTATACGATATTTGTTTTCAAGGAATGAAACTAAGACGTTGGATTATTTAACTATTTTAAATAAAAACATTAATCGGACTCTAAGGCTCATGGTAATGATATTACAGAAACCCAAGCGTTACTGAAAACTAGTTTAAAGCCATTTGATTGGTTGTAACTATTTTTAAGTAATGCTTGTGAGGTTCTGCAACAGATGGCTTATATTCAACTAGTAAAATAGCCATACTTTTTAAAAATCTTACACGTTTTTTTGTTTATTTTTGTCTCTAAACACCATTCAATAATCAAGCTCAAACAAAGAACACAAATACTTACAAAAACAAAAAAATACGTCAACCCCGGCGTTAAATCGAAAAAAATAAAACAACCCACAATCACCAGCTACATAATCTAACCCAATTCCGAGCAACCAACCAATCGTAGTACCCACACGAAAAAGAATTTTCCCGGAGAAAAATTCCCGGAGGCATTAATCACGCGTACTTAGACCGAATAGCAATAAAACATATCGGTGTACAGTATTGACAATATAATCCGTGTAATTCCGCAGCAGTCCGATATATCAGTTTAGTTGGACAACCGGCTTACCCCGCGTCAGTTTGGAATGTAGGTCTTGTGACATGTGTCACTTTAACGTGAATTGTGATGAAAATAATTTATGGCTTATTATTGGTGAATGGTTGTCTCGGTTGACGGGCTGGTGAACGGCTCGACAGGCCACCTGATGTAAGGTACTTAGAAAAAGACTACAATGATGTGCATTCAATATTTTTTTTAATAGTTGTTTTTGAAACTGTTACATGATAGAGGTTATTAAAGTACGAGTGTGAGTTTATAAACCGAGCCGCAGGAATGGTTTATTATAGTATCGCACAAGTGTTTTAATACCTAAATATGTGCAGTTTCATACACTACTTTATCTAAACTCATGCAAAATCATCAAAAACACAATAAATAATATCGTAAATATGGCACCCGAATCCGACATTCCACCGCGGGGCTACTCTCCACAGATAACACTAAATCATTGAAAACTGTACTTTTGTAGAAAACCAGTTATTTTAGAGTATTATTTTGTTTGGGAAATGGTGCTCTAACAAAACTTTTCGAAGGTCCAAGTTAAGTGGTAGTATTTACTTTCTGAAATGAAAGTTCTTCCCAACGAAATTAGGGTCAACTTCCATTATATCCAGTCCGGCTGAATATTTTACACACAACGACTGCCATCTAACATCCAAAGCCCAATTACTATCACACCTCATAAGGGAAAATCGGTAGCACTATTGTGTAAAGTTCACTTCGAACCTAACTCAAGTGACCGCACACAATTCGAAAACGGACTCATTTGTTTTTAAGGCAAATCAACGCAGATTGTCACCTCGACACTGTTCGAATTTTGAAGTGATGTTAAGAGAAGTAAGGGTCTCTATATACAAGACGGCTTACGTGCGTATGTATACATACAAGTAATTCACGCAAGTGCAGATACTCGAGGTGCCTTGTTGCATCCACCATTACGCAAAAATGATGGGCGTGTAAAACGCCTTATCTGAACAGGCTCTAGCACTACAGTTGTAAGTTTCAGGCTTCTTACTACTCGTTGCAGCTCTTTTATTATATATTCGTACGGCAATCGGGACCGCGGCAGTCTTTGAAGCTTAATATTATCACTCTGCCTATTGAATAATTTATCAAAAGGGCACAGTCGCAAATGCGTCTTCGTTGATAATTGCGGTGAATACATCTTTACATACTTACCTATCTACATTATAGTTCAACAGAATGGTTAAGCGGATTTGCTTTGATGCTTTTAACGTAATCCTCCCTGTTTTGAATATTTTTTGTTGATAGATTTTAGCATAGTAACGTCCTTTGCTCGTTACGGGTAGTGAGAATCCCGAAAGTCCGATAACCAGTCTTACTAATGGGTATCGTGTTACCTAGTAACTGGGTTGTGAAGTTCAGATACACAGTTATTTCACGTGAAATACTGGTATTGGTACCTACTTGCTGCATCCGATTAGATTGGAAGCCGACCCTAACTTATTGGGAAACAGGGTAGGCAGATGTGATAGCCTCCTTGTGTTTGAGTTCGTTTGTTTTGTCTTGAGAAAAACTATAGCCCAAGGATCAGAGGATCACGATCTGATGATGGAGCCGGACGCTCGCCATAGGAATTCCTCAATGAAGCAAGATAGCCCCATTATCTTTCTGCTATTTTGTTTTGTCTTGACAAGTACTATAGCCCTGGATGAGATCCAGGGTCTGATGATGTGGCCACAGGAACTCCTCAACTTTACAAGATAGCCCTGTTGTGTTGGATTCATTGGATTTGTCTTGACAAGTACTTTACAAGTAAAGGTGATAGAACAGATATTTAAACAAAATTAAGTCCAAAAAGTACAAAATAAAATATAAGTAAAAATCTTCTTAAAAACAATCTTTTTTAATATATATGAAAATATTAAAATTCTGTTTACGTAAGTTTTATTAAGTACTTTTTAGTTCATTAAAAGCTTGTTTAAGAAGATTATTCCCCATATTTTATTAACTTATTTTTTCGTCAAAAGTTGAACCTAGAGTACAAAGGCCAATGTTGCTGAAATCCGTATTACCTATAATCCGATCAGTGGGTAGCGTGAATATTTTTCATACATAACATACATAAATTCACGCTTTCTTCACACGGGGGTATGGCAGAAACTATAGAACGCCACCTGCTACGCTCCTAACATACTCCTTTTGCTTCGTCTACGTTTATACATCTGGTCATACACGCACGCCGGTTGCGAGTACTACGCACCTGACCTTTTTGAAGAACATCACCAATTAGGTCACTATATGTTACCCGGCGTTTTCACTCGCCTCTGCTCTATAAATACCTTTTGTTACTCGCCTTTCATTCATCCTCTCAACATGACCAAACCATCTAAGCATACTCTTTTCAATTTTTGTCCACCGTTCCACCGTTGCCTTATCACCTCATTTTTCAGCGTATCATTTATATGCACGCCAGACATGCTTCGCAAGGAACGCATTTCCACAGCATTTATTCTACTTTCATGCTTCTTTTGCCACACTTTGAATATTTCATAATTGGAGATATTCCCGATTTCCTAGAAATGGAGTGAAAATAATTTTAAAGGAAAAAGCTACACTTAGTGGATTTCAAATTTGTTTCAAACAGAATAAAAAAGGGGTTTTAATACTTTCTTCCAATTAATGAAAATAGTATTTTTTTTAACAGAAAGAGGCTTCTTATGGAAAAACATGCAAATTTATTTAAAAAATCTGTATAGTGTGAGTCGAACTCGCGCTGTGTGTCTCTTCATAACAGGACTATTTGATTATGATTCTTTAGATCAGTTATAGCTGTTGGCTATCATTGGAAATAATAACAAAATATCCAAAGCCAAGTGGTGATACGAAACTCTTAATATGCAGGTCTGACTATTAAGCTCTAGCCAAACTGAAACAAATTCCGCTCGGGATGCGGGACGAAATTCACCCGCGTCAATTGTGTCAATTAACTTGTATGGAGGAGCTCAAAATGGCGTGATAAAACGCGTGACTTCGTAATCATTAAAACATTTGACCCACGCAGTCGCGTCTCTTGTACCCCACGGAATTCGCCTCAGTGTGGCCAGAGTTTTACAGGGATGAATATAATTAGACGGGACGCCCTGGAAGGACATATTATTATTATTATAGTGACCTTACTGGTAATGTTCTTCTGAAAGGTCAGAAGCGTACTCGCTCACTTCAGTCACTAAATACCTGTAGCAGCAATAAATAATAATAAAATTCTATTACTTATATTCTAAAACATACAGAGTTTATTAATGTTTATTGCTAAATGTTTGTCTCGGAAATCCGTATAATACCTGTAAGAAATAATTATTGTAATCTTGAAGAATTTATAATAATAAGGAATGTTATTGTTTCAGGTACAACTTTGTCACACTATGAAGATGCAGTGAGATTTGAAACGCAACATTTAGACAAGTAAGTTTTCCATCAATACAGGAGAGTGCCTCACAGATTCGACTTGCGACAGAATTGTCAATATGCATTTACGGAATACCTGAGGGGACCTAAGTGCTAAAGTCGCTAGGTGACAGGCGGAAACTAGACTATGTTTTTAAATACCTATTTGAAAAGGATTTGGTATTTCTGTGTCAGGTGAGAAGTAGATGGTTTTCTTCTTTTTATTTCCTTAGGTTGATCTGATTGTAAGGTCAATTTATTTGTTACTTTATTTGGCATCATTATAATATAAGTTCCACTGTTTGGCAAGTGACCATCCAATCTCTACTCCAAAGTATCTGATGAAGTGTAAACAAACCCTGTTTATTTAAACTCTCACTAACACATTCGTTTGTATTAAGAAGGTTTCAACTTTATATTGTTAATCAATACTTTGCTAATGTTGATAAAAAGCTAGCAGAAAAAATCATTATGAATAATCTCCAAACGGGACCCATCACCTTTAACTCATGTAGCCATTCTTTTTTTCTGCTCCTACGGATGAAGATGAGGTCAGGTCTTTAATAACAGGGTTAAATAGTGATTTTTCGGTGGGCCTTGATTTGATACATAGTAACATGTTGAAATCAAATATAGATATTCTAACAATACTTACATTCGTCTGTAATTTTTTGTCGCTCACAACCGGTATATTTCCGAAGATCTATAAGAATTCAAGAGTTAGCCCGATACATAAGAGCTGTGACAGAGACCGTGTCAATAATTATAGGCCAAAATCAATTCTCCCTATCCTATCAAAAATTTTAGAGCGCATCATTAACTTAGGAGTTGTTAACTACTTGGAAAATAAAAATCTTCTTTTGCAAGCACAATTTGGTTTCATAGCCAAGAGATCCACTGCTGGCGCTGTGTCAGAACTAACAAATTATTTAGTTAAGAACATAGATTCAAAGACGAAAACCATTGGAATATTCATAGATTTAGTAAAGGCATTTGACACAGTCTCTGTCTCTATTCTGTTAACAAAACTCCAAAGCCTGGGTATCCGGGATCTTCAATTAAAACTTTTTAAAGATTACCTAACCAACAGAACACAATTTGTTAAAATCGGTAACATAACCAGTGAAGAGGTCCCAGTGTCATTTGTAGTTCCACAGGGCAGTATTCTTGGACCGACGCTGTTTCTAGTCTATATAAATGATATAATATGTCAGTAATTGTTTCCAAGATTCGAAAATTGTTTTCTGATGATACGGCTTTACGTTTTAGTGGTAACTCCTGGCATGAAGTTTTTGTCAAAGCTCAGATAGGCTGGATGAACACTGCGATCAGTTGTTTAAATAAGAATTTACTTACATTAAATGTAGAAAAAACGACCTGCCTCACGTTTTCCATTCAAACTAATGACAAACCGGATCCCTCTTTGAGTATTGTCTCCCATTCGTGCCCACATGCAAATGAAACAATTTGTCAGTATCCCAATCTTAAAAATACAGAATCTACAAAGTACTTAGGAGTAATTATTGACAGAAATCTTAAATTTCATGATCATATTAATCTTCTATCAGCGAGAGTGCGAGACTTATAATAATATTTAAAGCCTTAAGAAACACTGCACCGAAATCTGTTATAAAATCGGTCTATGCTCTTTGTCAGCCTCAACTTGAATACTGTATCACCATATGGGGTGACGCAAAACTCACCTCTTAATAGTTGAGAGAGCACAAAGAGGGAGTGCTCTTTGTGCTTTCTCAACTATAAAGGTTAGTTTGTTTCTACCTTTTTATCACCCAACTACTGATCTCTTCTCGAAATGGGAGGTACTTACTGTGGAGGCAGCTCTTCATCCTTAAAACCGATATGAAACAACATGCCCTAACAACTTTTGAACCAGAAAAATCAGAAACAAACGTCACAAACACATAGTCTGTTCTTCATCGTCATTCAAAACTAAGTTTTCAAATCGGTTTTTCTGCTACCGGGGTTCAAAGGCGAACGGCAGATTTCGTACCGCATATTTTTGTTGTTGTTTTGTTATAGAATTTATACCACTTATCAAGGCAACTAAAATATTTATTTTCATGTAAGTGTACTATTTTTAGAAGTTCGGATTAATGGATAATATCAATAAAAAGATTTTAATAATTAAACGTAATAAAATCGTAAACTAAACGCAGTTAGGTTTTTTAAAGTTGTCATAAATATAATAACACTAATAACGAAATGATAGATTAATTATTTAGAAATAGAAATAATATTAAATATAATTAAACACTACTATATTATACCTAAGTATGCGTGATTGTTACATAAAATCATAATAGTTAACAATATAATGATAGGAATGATTTTCGTCATCAATATTATTTTTGTTCATATAAATTTCAATATTTGGCAATTATTTATTGACAGGTAAAGAAAATCTGTATTACTGTTACTGTCTTTCAGTTCAGTTCTGTGGTTCAGTTCTTTGCTGTTGTTTTGGATTGTGGTTTGTGACTGCATCTGAGCAATTTAGCGAATTAACTTCATCATTATCAAACTGTTGCAGTACGCAGCTAGACATAGATATCTCCTAATACACCCCTCACTGAGTAGGTACAATTCTCATCTCAATCTACCTATTTAATAGTAAGTAGAACACTACAAAGATAGCGACAAGCAATCTAGAACATTTACTTTATCACCAAAACAATGTTTATGTACCTTTAAGTAATAATCTACATTGGTACACTAGTACATAACCTTAAAAAATATAACTCGTTATAACTTTTACGTCCCAACTTCTAAAAATCTAAGAATTTAAAAAGGGCTTGTCTATCTTATTAACTACCTATTAAAACAAAAAATATCCCAAAACACGAAATTTTATTAGCGGTACGAATACGAAGAAAAACATTTGTATGGTGATTTAAAATTAGAATTTCGGGTTTAAGTATTCAAATAATTAAATCAAAGCATTCAATTAGTGTCACTACAAACTGACATCTACAGTACGTTTTCTGATCCATTTGTTTACATTTTCATCAGATACTTTTGGAATATACCTTATTTATGATCTGATTGTGGCCACTTGACAATATAAAAACAATTCAAAATGACCATCATACCTAACTGCGATAAACGTTTTGACTTTAAATATGTCTGTGACAAAGTGATAATTGCGCCAGTTCAACTTATTATGTATATTTTTTAATATCGGTTCTAAAATGCCAAGAGTTCACAACCAAAAACCAGGAGCTAACGATTACAAATTGCCAAACCAAAGAGAGAAAACTTAGGCCAAGATTAAAAACCTTGCCTAGCACGTGCTTTGGCTTAGATAATGTTCCCGTCACTTTCTTGCAATTGTAGTTTGACAGTTGCGTGACAGTGACAGAAATATTGCTAAGTAAAAGTACTTACGTGCTATGTAACGCTTGTTAGTCGGCCTTAGCTTGTTATTTCCATCTATAAAAAACCTTTGTACTTTATAGCTAGACATACAATTTATAACACACCAGCTAATCAAATTACTCCCTATCTACACCTATTCAAAACATCTCCCCAAATAAACACTAAACTATGCAGTATCTATACACTAAAACCCTAATCAACACCTAATACATGTTATCTAGATTAATTAACTAAACGTTCCGAACAGCTATTGAAACCGTTTTGAAAGACACCCCTCTCAATAAGGACGTAGGGCTGGTAAATTGATAAAGGGACAGTTTGGATAGTGATCGCTTTCCGTTGCAGGGTGACTTGGTAAACGAGGAATATGTTGAATGACATAATATTAATGCTCACATGTTACATTTTTTTTTTAAATAGTTTGTAAATTGCTTATATAAACTTGTTCTCGTGGTCATAAGAACAGAACTTTTATTATAACTCATTAGTTATACATTCTGTGTTCACAAGCGTGACAACTGATAAAATAATCCGGGTTAGATCTCTAAGTTAGGCGTGTTATTAGGTTTTTTTATAGCTTTTTTTTTTGTTTTAAAAACGTTGCCCCACACTAGGAATTTCTCCTGTATCGTGGGTGCGTTTACAAACATTTAAACTCACATACACAAACAGCCAGACCCGGAAAAACTACTGTGTCAGTGAGAGTGCTATGCCAAATGCGTGTGCCTTGGTTCCTGGTTGCTCTGCTCTCTACAAATATTGTAAACTTTTCTTATTTTGTATACAAACGGTGGGCGATAGTACATACTTGCTTAAAATCAGGGGTCTACTCCAAAGATAAATACGAAGTATCGGCCGACTGTTCAACCGTTTCCTTTCTACGGCTGACCATGGCTAACTACGGCGAAAGATATATATATATATTATAAGCTGAACTTATTGTTGGTAGTGGGGGTACTCGCCGATTCTTATAAAAGCGAGCGCTCGATCGAGTGCGAGCATACTGCGTTCGGATCTCGCTGCGGACGGTCGTGTTGTGTGCTGCTATCGGTGTGCTCCCGCCCTCCTGCCGCTCTCTCGTGCCCGGTTTTGTTACGCTTGCGTAACGCTCTCGTAGTCGCCCCGACTACATCCGATCGTCGATTGATTGGGTCGATTAATTTATTAATCAATTCAATCGAAAGACCTGGATCACAAAAATTGTCTTTTTCAAGACAGGTGTTTCTATAGCAGGAAAACGTTATTAAATTCATTAGGCCCCTTCTGGGTAAAACCACAGTTTCGTGGTCCTCGGTGGATACCTTACGGTGCCAACGAAACCGAGTGGGGTGCTGACCCAAACGCACCCGCTGAACCCCCTCAGGGAGAGGCAATAATTTGGACGGGTCCCAGAGTTAACCGGCCTTGGGGGATCTCCTAGTCGGCTCTGGTGACAGTTTTCCTCCCACAGCGACTCACCTAGTGTCTTTAGGGTGTGTCTACACCCTTCGCGCTAGACCAAATAGGGCCCCCTTGCACAATAAGATTGGCAACGGGATCACAAGCTCAGGGCTCACCATAGGTACTCATCCTCCCTGTCTACACCCGACAGGGAGCGAAACTCATCCCCGGGCCAATCCACCCGGGGAGTTAGGCGTAGGGCCACGATAGGCTTCATTTTCTTGTAGTGGAGTCCGGCTCCAAAATTCCTCCGATAGGATCCCCCCTCTCGGTAGAATGGAGGACGACCTCTTACTGACGTTCGTCAGAGAGGTCCTCCTCAAGGACCAAGACTTCCTCAGGAAGTACGCTTCCCAGATTAGTGGGTTGAGGGCTACGCCATCAGCGAGCCTCTCAAAATTCAGCGATGCGCTCGCTTCAAACTCAGACGACTCTGACTCACAGAGTCGTTCGGAAAGTCCGATAGTGTCGATGGACACCACCGCCCCCGCGGACAATAACGCGGCGGCGGCGAACTCAGACTCCTCGGATGCGGAGTCAGGTTCTTGTTCTTCCTCCTCTGGACCAGAGGAAGGGGGCATCACCTCAGGCCCTGGCAAGAGGAAGAAGAACAAGAGCAGGTCTTCGCAACCTGCTAAAATGGTTGCGATCGAGGCTCCCTCGACCTCCGCTCCCTCTACCCCCGCGGTAGTCGCCACTAGGGCCCCTACCCCGGCTCCGTCCGCGCAGTCGCAAGCTACCACTTCCGGTACTGCGACCGCGTCCGCCAAGACTCCTTCTGCCTCCAAGAAGGCATCCCGTCCCCCACCCATTATCATTCAAGATAAGGGCAGGTGGACGGAAGTTTCACAAAGGTGCAGTGATCTTAGGATCAACTTCACCAGTGCCATCAGCACACAACCGGGCATCAAAGTTTCCGTTCCTACGTCGAACGATTACAGGGAACTTACAAAACTTCTTCGGGCGAGAGGAATCTCATTCCACTCGTACACCCTCCCCGAGGATCGTCAGATACGCGTGGTGATCCGTAGGATCCCCAGTGAGATCGCCACGGACGACATAAAGGCAGACCTAGAGAGACAGGGGATCCCTGTCCTCGAAGTGCACAGGATGCACCGATCCAGAGGTGGATCCGCATACGACATGGTTCTTGTCGTGTGCCCACAAACCGAAGGGCATCACCCAATCTTCAAGGTTAGCTCGATATGCTACCTTAAGGGCTTCGACGTCCAGAAGCCCCACAAATCAAGCATCATAGGCCAATGCCACAGATGCCAGCTATACGGACACGCGCAAAAGAACTGCTTTGCGAAACCCAGGTGCGTCAAGTGCAGGCACTTGACGCACCTGCGAGCACGGCACTTCTGAGTGCACCCGTCCAAAGGACCGTGCCCTCTGCACCGAGCCTCCCAGCTGCGTCCTATGCGGCCAACAGGGTCACCCAGCCAATTACCGTGGCTGTCCTAAAGCCCCAAAGTCATCTTCCTCGAAGCTGACCAAGCGTTTCGACGCGAGGCAGCAACGAGAGCACCCCGGGTACCCCGCTACCCTGTCTCAACCTCCGCAGCGTCTGAGCCCTCAAAGGTCCAGTCCGTGGAATTATTTTAACCACCAGCAGGCCTTCCCTGCCTTCGGCCAATATATGGCCCCTCCTCTCCATCCTCAACCTCTGATGATGGACCCCAATATTCGCGCTCAACGCGCTCAACTGGCACCCGCCGCTAACACCGCGCTTCCCGCGGCTCGCGCGCCTCTCGCACCCCGCGCGGCTCCCGCGCCCGCCGCGCCCCGCGCGCCTCTCGCGCCCCGTGTACCTGAGCCAGCTCCTAAAGCCGCTCCCGTCGCCACCACTCGCGCGCCCCCTAAACCCGCGACTTCTTCAGTTGGCGCCGTCGCTAACGCACTAGACGCGTTTAATGTGATCACGAGCACATTCAACGTGTTCATGTCTCCTCGCGCCATTCAAATGGCCGGGGAATTAGTCAAGGCTCAATCCTCTGGCAATCTCTATCAGATCCAGAGCATATTCAATGCGTACCCGGAAATTACGCAAGTCCTCAACACCTTCGCGAAACGGCCCTAATATGTATAATACGGCCCCCGCAAGAACTAAACTCAGATCCCTCAAGTTAGGCTTTTTCAATGCCAACGGCATTAGGGGACAACGCGACGAAGTCGCCGAGTTCCTCCGCGTCCACAAGTTAGACATTCTCCTAGTACAGGAAACCTTCCTCAAGCCGAGTCATCGAAACCCGTCAATTGCGAACTATCGCATAGTTCGCAACGACAGGTCTCGATGCCACAAGGGCGGCACCTTGATCTATTATAGAACCCCTCTATACTGTATTCCTCTTGATCCTCCAACTCTCTCGTGTCTTGAAGTGTCTGCATGTAGACTAGGCATGTCAGGTCATAGACCGATTACGATAGTTTCGGCTTACATGCCGCCCACCGCGACCTCGTCAGCAGACGGTCTCAAACTGCTCTCTGACGATCTTTCAATTCTCTTTGGCCTGAGCGAATCCGTTATCATAGCGGGTGACCTCAACGCCAAACATCCGGCCTGGAATAGTACCAGTACCACGTTCCGAGGCAGACACTTGTTTGACCTCTGCCCCGTCCTAAACTTTGACGTCATCGCCCCGATGACGCCCACCCACTACCCTCACGACCCCAACCATACCCCTGACGTATTGGACATAGCGCTCCTAAAGAATATCAACCTCCGGTTGGATTCGATAGAGGCGATGGACGAACTGACTTCCGACCACCGACCAGTCGTCATGAGACTGGTCCCTCGCGACGGACTCCCTGACCCGGACGAACCCTCTCGTATCAAAGTAGTCACGGACTGGAGGAAAGTAAGCGATCGCTTGAAATCCACCACTTCGCCTCTACTAGACTCTATACCAGATCAGTTCACCTCAATCGCTGACACGACGGCCGCGATCGGCTCACTCACGGAACACGTACAATCGGTCCTGAACGATTGTTCAAGGCAAGCTCCGGCGATGGACGAACATCGCTTGAGGCTGCCGGACGATGTGCGTGAACTGCTGACTGAGAAGAACGCGGCTACTCGTGCCTACGACGTCTTCCCCTGTGACGCCAACAAAGCTCACATGCGCTATTTGCAGAGATCTGTAAGGACACGCATGGCCGAGCTGCGTGACGGTAACTGGGACAAGATGTTGAGCGAGCTAGAGCCCACTCATCTGGCATTCTGGGAACTTCAGAGGAAACTCAAGTCCCAGCAAGTAGTCTCTATGCCTCCCCTGACACGACCCGACAGGACGATAGCATTCGACGACATCGACAGGGCTGAATGCCTAGCTGACAGCCTCGAGACCCAGTGCTCGCCCAGCTCTCAACCAGTAGACCAGGCTCACCTCGCCGAGGTGGATGCCGAAGTCGAACGTAGAGCCTCTCTCCCTCCGGTCGAAGACCCTGATTGTCCTCTAGACCCCGTCTCCCCGGACGAGGTTCACGATATAATCAAGGGTCTGAAACCCCGTAAAGCCCCTGGATCAGACGGTATCACCAATAGGGTGGTCCAGTTGTTCCCGGCTCACCTGATCATGCTAATGACCACCATCTTCAATGGTGCTCTTAGTAACAACATTTTTCCACAATCGTGGAAAAATGCCACCGTCATCGGTATCCCGAAGCCCGGCAAGCCTAAGACCGAGCCTTCCAGTTACCGTCCCATCAGTTTGCTCGACGTTTTCGGCAAGGTCTATGAGAGGCTTATTTATAAGCGTCTCAGAGACTACGCCGAGACGAAGGGGCTCATCCCCAACGAACAGTTCGGTTTTAGAACCCAACATTCTTGCGTACAACAGGTCCACCGTATCATAGAACACATAAGCGCCGGTTTCCAGCGCGGGTTCATGACGGGTGCTGTGTTCTTCGATATCGCGAAAGCGTTCGACAAAGTCTGGCACAACGGCTTATTGTATAAGCTATACAAATTCGGTGTGCCAGATCGTCTCGTGCTCATCTTACGGGACTATTTGTTGAACCGCACCTTCCGCTATCGCATCGAGGGTGCGCTCTCTTCCCCTCATCCGATCCGCGCAGGCGTCCCTCAGGGGTCTGTGCTGGCTCCGCTCATTTTTACGCTGTTCTCCAGTGACATCCCGAAAAGTAGAAAGGCGCAGTTAGCTCTGTTCGCAGACGACACGGCCATCTACTACACCGGCCGCAGTCAAGACCAGATCTCCCGCATCCTACAGACCGAAGTCAACAGACTCGGTGACTGGTTCAGGAAGTGGAGGATCGAGGTCAATCCTGATAAGAGCCAAGCGGTCCTCTTTTCTAGGCCCCGGCGTAGACCGGACCTACCACGACAGATCAAGATGTTCGGCAAGCCTATCCCTTGGGAGAAGCGAGCCAAATATCTCGGTGTGATCTTAGATCACCACATTTCGTTCGCTGAGCACATAAAGCAAGTGCGTTCGCGCGCTGCTTTCGCTCTCGGTAGGCTTCATTGCGTTCTAAACTCACGCAGCAAGTTGTCCCTTAAGGGCAAATTGCGTATTTACACAGCGTGCATCCGGCCGATTATGACGTACGCGTGTGCCGCTTTCGCACACGCCCGTCCCCATCTCATTCACAGAATGCAGGCACTTCAAAACCGATTTCTCCGTAAAATTACGGACGCTCCATGGTTCGTTCGGAACGAAACCCTACACGTAGATCTTAGAATCCCCACCATCAAGCAGTTTTTGAAACGCGCGACAAAGCGGTTCTTCGAGTCCGCAGATAGACATCGCAACCCCTTGGTTGTGCAGGCAGCTAGCTATAGGCCATCTCAAATCAGTAAGACTCGCCGACCTAGGCATACTCTCTTAGACCCGGATGACCCCATTACTCTCCTTCAGGAAAGCAATAGGGCCACAAGTACAGTGCACAAACACAAACCGTCATTCCGTCCTCGCCGCCGAGGTACCACGCGAAGATCAAGAATAAATTGTTCCCCCCGTCCCTTGCACGTCGAACCGCCAGCCCCGAGGCTGAGTGAGCCGTAGCATTTAATAGTAATCCCCGTTAATAATCATGAATTTAAACTTTTGATCCAGCCCGTCCCCAATTTGCTTTGTTTTTCCCCAACGACGCCCTAAGCCGAGGTTCGTACCCCACAGGGGGTGCCCTTAGAGCGCTGTCGTTTAGTTTTTAATACTTTATTTACGCTCCTGGCTGGAGGCTTTAAGCTAATACCTTAGGGCACCCACAGGAAAGACCGGTTAAGCAGTCACGGCCTCTCAAGGTCAACTGCGAGATGCCATATAAAAAAAAAAAAAAAAAAAAAAAAAAAACGAGTGCGAGCCATTCGTTGCTCAGTTGGCAAACGGTAAGGGTGTCTGTACCTACGCTACTTTGCAGTGAGGTCGTTCCATATTTTATTATTAGTGGTTTCCGTTATTGTTTGAATAATTTTTGTTTTGAATATTAACGGCTGTTTGTGATTGCTCGAATTTTGGTGATTAATTGAAGTATTGTTGAAATTAAGCGTATTTTGAATTAAATTAGTTTTATGTTGTTTGAAATTGTCTTTTTTTATTGGTTTCCCTTCTGATTGCTAAAAATATATATAAAATATAGATATATAATAGATAAAATAAATTACAGTCAGAGAAATAAGTCAAAGTAAAAAACGTGACTTGAGACGGGTAAGGATTCAAAGCCATATAAGGAAACTTGGGTCCTCAAAAAACGGCCCCAAACATTCGGCCGATACATCAGATTATCGCTTCGGAGTAGGCTCCCAGGAATCTATTCATTTGTTACTGGAAGACTCGGCATTTGGAGAATAGATACCGTCAAAGAGTTGTCTACTCACACAATTAAAGTCTTTCTGAAACGTTTTGTGTGTATGTGTGGAATGGAATACCACACCATTCATTATTATTCTGGATTGAAATTACTCCTTCGTCAAGCATGGTGATTACGATATACGGTCCAACCTTTACCAAACCAATCTATTAACCGAAATTCATCAAAACCCGATATCACGACACCGTATTCCTAAAACGATTACAGGGATCGATTTAAAATGAATACTCGCTGGAATCGAGCGCTATGCGGCGCGGGAGGACATGTTTACTGTCCCGGTATGTTTACGTTTCGCTTCAGCTCGAGCCAAGTTATAAGATCGGTACAAGTGCTGTCCACACCGTGGTGTAACGTAGTTTTATGTGGTTATATGAAGCGCAGGAATGATTTAAAAGAACTTTCATGACTGACAAACCTTGCTAACTAACTCATGTTTTCACTGCGTCTTGAGATATTCTCGTAAGATAACATGTGCTACGCGAGAAAATACACGCATTTCTTGGAGGTCCGATGCTCTTTACATAATAATAGTTGGCGATGGCAGTAAAACAATCGTCTTAAAATCCTATAACATTTTCACATGCTTATAACTGTTGCCTAGGAAAAGCAACAGTTGGCCAATTTAATGGTGAGAAACACACTTTTGTTTTTTTAAGACGTGCTAACCTACTTTATTTTTAAAGTTGTACGACACATTATTAGATAATCATCATAATTTCAAGGCAGCTTATCTTAAATAACAGTTTCACTACGGTGTAACACGGGGCCAGAGGTTCATACTTTTAAAGATGGCACATAAATTGTGTTCAGAGAGAACGTAAGAGACAATGTTTGTTTCCAACTTTAATATCTATATTTTACTTCGCTTTTCAATGTTTGTATCGTATCTCAGCTTCTGTAAATCGAGACAAAAGTGTCTTTGGTATATGAAAACTAGGACGAAAAATTTCTACTTTTCTACTAGTCTTTCAGAAACACCATAACTTTTTTACTGGTTTACAAATATGTATTTCACTGCACATTATTATTATTCCCGCTAACTCTTCCAATTGAGTCAAATAATTTAGTTTGTGCTGCGTTCACACCAATGATATCGACAGGTTCGAATTCACAACCTGTCGTTTGCCAGCCCGTATCATCATTTCTAGGGTTCTACAGTTTTTTGAATGAACAAGATTCTTTTATTTGATTTCTTTCACAAAACCTATGAACCGAGACAGAAGATAGATTATCTTTCTTTTTCTTGTTACAAAACTGTCAAAAGTTAGTTGAACTTTTAACTCTGCTTACAGATAATACAGGCGTGGTGATACTAACGTTATTATATCTTTCTTCGAAATTAAAAATCGCTCCAAATTTTTACAATTCCATGAAACTCATCTATCGTAACATAACTTCCGTTGGATACAGTTTTGAAACCGTCACATAAATTGTTGCATGTCACCTATGAACGCCGTAACGATTTTTGGGACATTTTTAATCAATTAAATTGACGGATTTTCCGGGTCTGTGGGTAATCCGGGTTGTTATACATGAAATATTTAGGTACTGTTATGTAAAATAACCTCGTTTTTAGGGTCCCGTACCCAAAGGGTAAAACGGGAACCCTATTACTAAGGCTCCGCCGTCTCTCTGTCTGTCTGTCTGTCCGTCTGTCTATCTGTCTGTCTGTCTGTCTCTCTGTCTGTCGATCTGTCACCAGGCTGTCTCTCATGAACCGTGATAGTTAGACAGTTGAAATTTTCAGAGATGATGTATTTCTGTTGCCGCTATAACAATAAGTACAAAAAAAAAACAGAATAAAATAAATATTTAAGGGGGCTCGCATACAACAAACGTGATTTTTTTTGCTCGTTTTTGGTCGATATTGATAACGGCAACAGGTAGATGCTTGTAGTATTTTCAGAATATTTAGTTATATTATTATATTCCCTTTAAAAATAAATAATTAAATTAAAATAAAACAAATATATATGGCGTCTCACATACAATAAACGTGATTTTTTTGCCGTTTTTGTAGATAATGGTACGGAACCCTTCGTGCGCGAGGCCGACTCGCACTTGGCCGGTTTTTTAAGTTGGAATAAGGAAATATTCGTGTGAATAAAAATTTTGGAAGTAGTGGCAGTAACTAGTTCGGTTGTGTCTTCATAAAGAGGATTAATTTAAATATAATAAATACAATACAACATAAATACTAGCTTTTAACAGCGGCGTCACCCGCATGAAAATTGGATCGTACTACCGGGATAAAAAGTGTCCCATGTTCTAACCCAGGTCTTGTGCCTTTTCATACAAATCCGTTCAGCCATTTTAGCGTGAAAAACAAATCGTAACAAACAAACAAACTCACTTTCGCATTTATAATATTAGTAAGTAAGGATTAATTACGACGCTATAGAATAAGATATTTGGAGATAGAACCTGGAAGCAGAGGAAGCTGCAATAGTGTCTCGAATCAAATGCTGTAATAGAGTGTATCAAATCGTTTGTAGTGCCAGTACAAACGATATTGTTTTTTTTTTTAATTGAGGCTTAAATTAAAAACTTATTTTTTAATTAAATAAGTTATTTGTTTCTTACCTTTTTAATTGAAATTAAATAAATTAAAATCAAATCAAACCAACTCAAAATCGGGCTAGGACTCTGTAGGGTTGAATATTTACCTAAATCCACATTTAATCTCACTGACAAAACCTCAATTGAACCTAATTTTGGTCAAATAATCACAACAGCTTACATTAGACTTGACTTGACAGCAGATTTGCAAACAGAAACTATCTTTGAACATATATAACGTTTGAACAACAAAAATTATTCAGAAACCCAGTAAAAGAAAGACAGATTGTTTAGTCTGTACAATTAAGACGTATCAACACTCAAGTGTAACAATACACACGACCAGAAATACGGCCAACGACAAAGAATCAGCCAAACAGCCAGCATTATTAATTTTCAAAACCTTCAAGCGTAATTTATCGGACGCTGCAGACTGAACCTCGAAGCTCACTGGTCATAATCTAGTTTATTAGGCTACCTGCACAAATAGCGTTTGCGTTTCACTGAGTCAATGTTATTTTGCGGAGCGCATTCACACTACCCGTACATGAAACTCCACTTAGCCATTACAGAAGAAAAATATTTGCGCACGAGGGAGAGGAGAGGGAGTTACATTTCGTTTTTGGTGTTAGTATTTTTATAGTTCCATTTAATACAAAAATATCAAGAAAATTGAAACAAAAATGCTCTTACTGTTGTTCTGGTTCTATGATACATAGTTTGATATAAATCAAACTTAAATTTCGCAACTGTATATCCGTTTGAGGCCGAAAATCGATGTCGTTTGCCCATAGATTCACACTGACGGTCCCCCGTATGTATGTACAGTTTATGAATCATTAGTTAATGTCGAGACTGCGTAATTGTACTGGTAACACTGTAGACTTTTTTGTGTGAAAAATTAACGAATGGGTAAGCTCTGGCAACATGAATCTGGCGCGGGGCGTAGGACGCGACTTTGCACATCGATTGTTTCAATGATTAGCAAGTCACGCGACTATTCGCAGCAGTTTAAACACCTCCTTATTGCGAATTTTGTCCCGCATCCCGTGTGGGATTAACCTCAGTTTGGCCAGAGCTGTATGATGACGAAAAGTAAACTTTGTTTTAGAAAATTTCTCTTCAATTAATGGATATGATTATAAAAAGTGTAATTGAAATAACTTAACAACTCTAATATGTAGAGAACAGCTGATTTTTTTTCGCAATTTCAGGGTTGGTCCCATAAGAAAAGTTGTTCATAATGATGAGTACAATGACCACGAGGTAGTTATTTCAAATGTATATTTTAATTTCGGTAGATTTTAGAATTTTTTCCTCTTGAACGGACCCTTGAGTACATCTAGTTTTCAATAAGACGACGGGGCAAAATTTAATTTTCAAGAACTATTTGACCGGCAAACAGGTCAAATTGGTATTGAACACAGGACAATAAGTTTTTATTTTATCTACCCTCTTGTAAAAGAAAATAAGAAATAAAACCCTCTATTGTTGTTTACAGATTCGAGTCGAGAGACCTAAAGGACAAATCTATTGGTAAGTGCATAGAATAAGAAAAACATAAAAGAAGCGATATTCAGTGCCCCCGCGGTTTGTATACAAGTTTAAGAAAAAGTTCTATGCTATAGAGCGTAGTCTCCGTCACTCATCATTCTCCATGTGACAGTGTCTTTCGGAAGGTCACGAGATTCGTTCACGTATAAGAACTGCTAGGGATCAGCAATACCTCACATCATAGGCTCGTTGTCAGCCATAAAAAAAGAATCATAAACGGCTTCAGTTGAGGCGGAGATGATCCCGTTCAGTGCTCGTATATGTGCGTAGATTTTAAAGCTGGATGTACTATTCTTAGTGTGTGCAGTGTAGCCACCAAAATAATCATCTAACCGTATAACTCGCGCTTGCCCAATTTGTCATTATTTTCGAAAATATAGCACTGAGTTCGTTAAGATTGCCGTAATCATGATTGTATTGAACGTTTTTAATAAAACTGTAGGAAATTAAAAAAAACATTTAAAATAAAATTATAAACGTCGTTTGATACGCGTAAACATTTGTCATTAGTGTCATTACCCTCTCGGCACTATTTATCGCCTTCGGCTCGGGCTGCAATAACACCTCGAGTGCAATGAAAAACTTTACCCACTTGTATAAAAACGTACTAAAACGGCTGCTGTAAACTTTTTTATGAATAAAAAAGACCTAACATAACATTCAGTGTATTCAGAACAGGGAGTTTTGCTTCTATACATTCTTAGTCTACAGTAAGTGGGCGAACTGGGAGACAATTCTTTAAGATATTCATGTAACCTTAGCTTCCTTTCAGATTGCTCTGTATTTATGTACCTAGAAGGATATGACATAAAATAAGAAAGCGAAAAGCGTTTTGAAAATGTATTCGCCGTGATACTCGTATTTTCACTGGTTCATTATGGAGTAATGTGATAATTTTCTAGAAAGGTAGACGTAGGAACAAAACGTGATGGGTTCGTTCACCCACTTACAGCCCTGATGAACGCTGGAGTTATTGAGTATATTAGAGTTATAAAATACTAGGAAGTAAAGGGCGGGGCATTTGGAGGGCTGTCTTATGTAATTTTGACGTTCAAATAGTGCTGATTAGCCTAATTTGAATAAACGATGTTTGATTTTTAATATACACATTAACAATCACTGGAGGAAATATGTAATTTACAACCCTTCAATACTCTTAACACTAACAGTTTTTTTTTTCAAAATAGACCAATTCTCTTGTCATAAACTGAATTAAGGCTCAAGATCCTTGTAAACCAAAACCCTGCTGTTCTTCAATTTCGAACTAACTCTTCGCAGAAATCTTGACGCGATCCAGAGGCGATAGCAAAAAGTAATTGTTTCCGAGATAAAGCAAACATCTTAGAATGTTGTAGACTCAAGGAGTTTCAAAAACACTTCGGATGATGTCGTCCGTTTAGTGTCGGTAAATGCTGTGTTGTTCGAGCTGTGTCAATTTTTATTTGAGTTCGAAGGAAGATGTTTTTGTTTGCGATGGTTTTTTAAGACATGTTTTTCGCGGGTAACTTTTGTAGGTTAAATTCGTTTTTTGAATTATTTACGGTTTTCTGTTATCTTGTGCATTTTATCTAGATTCCCGCAGGTGACTATGTTAGACAGTCTGTTTTGTTCAGAATTTTTTGTCATTTCGATTGGAAGGTTATTCGATTCAAAACTGATTTATCTCTCGATGTCCATCCTCCTACTTATTGACATGACATTCTGAATAAAACTGTGTTACACATCAAGACTGCGGATTAGTTTTAAATTCAAGCAGAATCCTTCTTGTCTCATTAAAATCAAGTTCTAAATTTAGTCCCACCAAGCTCAAACTATCGAGCCAGTCATTTTATTTTGAATTTTATTCCGATAACATTAACGTCCTTAATACAAAAACTGACTTTTCCCAGACACTTGATTCTGCTAGAATTTTCAGCTGCACTACCGCAGTTACAAGATATTCTAGACTGACAACGATACCACCACACGTATAAAAAAGACTGTGGTGTAAAATTGAGTTCCACTAACACTCAGTAAAATAACATTACCATCGATCCTACAAACGAACACATTTTGTTACAAAAGCACAATAAATGCGAACGCTAGAATTCCCCCGATCAAGGGAATTTGATCCCCCAATTTTTCTCACAGTATCCAAGCAAATGAAAATTTGAGAAGGGGCCCAAAAAGTTTTCGGGACCCATTGTCACCTTTGATACCTCTATCTTGATAGCGGAATGAAATCCGAAGGCAAGATCAAAGGAGTTTAAGGATAAATTCTCCAAATTATGTTCTCCCGAAATGCCTTTGACATAAATCAGAAACACCTGTAAAAATTGTCCTTATAAAGGGCGGTATAACTCGAAAAAACCTTTGGAATGTTAGAACGAGGAAAGTTTAGAATATTTTCTGAATGGCCAAAACTGTTTGTAGATACAACATGGAATGTAAAGTATTTTTCGATTGTGAAACTTTGAATTTTACCTAAACAATTTGAAAAAATTGATCATTAATAATTTTATTATTTCAACTGATTTTTTTTTGTAGGCCAATAGATACGTCTCATTTCATGCGTAACTATACTTACTGTATTTTTGTATTAAACCATATGAAAATGGGTTTTGTTTTGAAATTCCTCTTACTGCTGCGACCCACGCGTATGCGCCAATGAACATGCAGCAGCTAGTGACGTAACCAAATATGCCTGTTCATCTCTTTCTAACAACAGAGATCGGTATAGGTCTTTCCTTTTCTTCACGCACTGTATGATTGTATGCAAGTATGTAGCTACATTCATGGCTTACGCTGTTTTTGAGTGCACTAATGTTCGTGTATGACGCGTCTATTTATAAATGCGTCATTGGGCTTTGGACTCTACATTTTTCTAAACAACGGTAAGCTTCTGGTTTAAAAATAAATGCAATAGTCATCAACTTATCATACTAAGCATATATATTAGAGCTTATTTTTTGGATAAGGGTTATTTATGTAGGTGAACTAAACTTCACTATCTACGGTGTCTGAATCCAGACAAAAGAAAATCCTTGTGAATCTTCCTAATCTTTTTTTTTAACGGTCAACGTTTTCAATGATATTATTATATTCAAAGATCAGCCCTATCAACACTATAGTCTGTAAAAGAAATAATATTATATTGGTACCTACCCATATTCAATAACATTTTTTTCTGGGCAAAACAGGCTAATAAAATAAACAAATTTCATCAGTTTATAAAATTTATTAAATTATTCCTAGCACAGGAAAAATCTATCCAAAGACAGAATATGCCATAATTACTTAAAATATGAAAGTAAGTGTATTCATGTATTCTGGGTACTTACTCAGCTTACCTATATATGCGAAATAGTTTTTTTTTCTATTCTATTTCTATTATATGGCAAGCAAAGCCGGTGTCGACTATTCTGCCAATGTCTAAAGTGAATTGGGAAAACAAGTGTGCACGGAAAAAAAATTAAATTGATGTTATAAGAATAAGAATCACCGTCATTGGTCATAAAATATAATGCCGAATTAGGAGCCTTCCTTCTCGTTATGAGAAATAGTTGTGATTGCAACCTAGCAGTAAAATTAAAGACAAAAAAATACGATTTGATTGTCCATTAACGGGCTTTCTAAAAACCAGCCAAATTAATGTTTGACTGTTTTCATTCCACGGCCATTAATAAAGCAGTTAGTGGACAACTACAATCTAATATTTTTTTGAATCACAGTTTTTTGTTTAGTTACAATCCTAAATGCAATAAAATCCTAAATGCCTAAATAAAATTTAGAGCCCTAAAACAGAAACTTAAACTGCTCAATATTCATTTTTACGTAACACGTCCCCATAAATTGGGAACAACAACAAAATACGTCTAACTTTTGGGGGTCCTTCCCTAAACTCGTAACGTGTCACTAGAGGTTTATATTTAGTACGAGCTTCACCTATTGTCCTACCTGAGGAACGAAAACCGATACAATGCTATGGGCATCGTCTTTTTGCTATTTGCAGATCAGTTTCAGGTTGTTTCTTGATTAAAATATGATTTGCGACTTACGAGTATCAGATATAGATTAATACATCTTTCTAAGTTAGATTTTTGCATGAAATCATGACATTGGGGAACAAATCCTTTAGTCCATAAATAAGACTGCCTCGTTCTTCGCAAGCGCGAGTGCTGATGGGATCCTAGGTAGTTTACCTGAACCGGGCAAATTGATATTATACTCTTTTATCGGAAAATTCTCAATAGCAACGTAATCTCATGATTTACGCTCGGTAAATGGCAATGGCTCAGGCTGAGATTTATAAACGTTACTTAGCACGTACTTTGGTTAAGCGTTATTCCTGTCACTGTCACACAACTGTAAAACTATTAGAGCACGTGTTAAAGACCTCGGCTTTAGTCAATAGGTAAGGTAAACCCACAGGGTAAGTCCAATGACTTAAAACTGCCAAAATGTGGGTTTACTATAAATATAGTTCGTATTTTAATCCCAGATACTAATTTGACAGGTGCAAATGTCAAACTCCAAATTGAAAAAATAAACAACAATCATTTGAAATGTCAAATTAGTCTGGGATTAAAAAAGGAACTTTAGTTTTTATACATAACAGCGTATTGCGTACAGCGTGTCGTGTATTGTGTACTTACTACTGTTTTACACCTCTGCCTACTCCTTCAGAGAATATAGTCAGCCGTGCTACCAATCTGCTGACTGGTTTACGTTATGCCACGGCATGAGCCATAATTCTCACTCACATAGCTAACATTTTAAATTTAATTTGCGCTAGTATTTTTTTTATGAGGAAAAATCCTCATTCCATCGCCTCGCATATCCACACTCCGTCACCTAGGACACCAAATAAAAGGGTCGTCCAAAGTATACCTTTTGTTACTCGTGCGCCACTTCCGAGTCAATTTGGTTGTTCAAACTTAGCTTATTTCCTATGGGACATTCTCGTACACACGTGGATACAGGTAAATTGATTCTGTAGTAAGACGAGACGAGCTCTATGTAAAGTTTGATATTGATTTTCTCTTTTTTTTATTTGGAAGTTGGTTCATCACTTAAGGCGATAGTGAGTCTTTAAGTTTGGTGGAGTGTCTTTTTAGTTTTATATAAGCTATTTTCACATAGTTCATGCCAATGCTAACTACTAAAGTTCAGTCACATATTATTAATGGAAGGGTTTTGCTTGCGGCGAGATAACACAGGCTTAAGATAAGAATGAAATTAACCTAAATTACAAACAATTTATTCATTTTTATTAGAATATAATTATATCCAAGAATTATTGTGTTACTTAGTAACTGGGTTGTGGAGGTGAGATATAGGAGTCACTCCATACTAGTATTAAGCTGCATCCGGTTGGACTGGAAGCCGTCTCCAACATGGTTGGGAAAAGGCTAGACAGATGATGATGATTCACAACAATTATTATGTATTTACGCGCCACAGCAGACACGATCATTTTGGCATCGGTGATCACCAACCGAACGCAGAGTCGCTGAAACGCGATGCAACATTGCTACAGTCGCCCAATCGCCAATTAAAATTCAAATTATTTTATCTCACATAGACCTACATCGGCACTTATTAAACGTCAGAAGCTACTTAGATGCACGGTTCCAATTAGTCGTTCCCTATGGAAAAGAGCCGGCAAAAAACTCCTCGGTTACTTTTTTACCGATACTAAAAGTATCTTTGCTTCCTTGATGAACATAGATAGATACCTAGTAAACCATAAACAGAATTATATTTTAATTATTTAATTTTAAAATTAATTAATTTCCTTCGACTCTGTTACTATATTTGCCATTATTCCGACCTCTAGGCAATTCATTTATTGAAAACTCTAAACCCATGTACACCGCGCCACACAAGTTTCTCAACATATTGTATGTATGTAACGTTAACTAACAGACACTGAGTGGTGTTGGGTACTGTTAATTAGTAAAGTTTAATCTCGCGAAGGGTCAGACAACGAGTAGCTGTGTAGGTACTTGTGTTGTTAGCATTCATAAGTAAGGTCTTTGCTGGAACCGAGTGGTTGAGGTTTTTATTTTGATTTGTTGTAAGAGGCTTTTATAGCACCAGGCCTTTACCTACTTCATCTGCAATGTTTAAAAATGTGCCTACTTATCTAGATGTGGTCACACAGTGAAACGAATGAAAAATGGTCACAAAATTCGACTTATGATCCGGTAAACTTGTGATCAATTTTTCACTAATTTACCTTAATTAGATTGTCTTTTTTTCGTCTTTCCGCTCTGAAATGATAACAATCATTGCTGTTGCTTACGCCCCATTTGCGCGATGATAATTTCTTGCCTGTGGAATTCAATGACATTAAAGCGATAAATGACTTTAATGGTTCTTCTAGTTATCGTACTTAGTACATAATTGTACTAAGTACGTACTACTCGCACCGTGTAAATCAGACTTTGTATAATAACTTGTCTCAGTCTTACTTAGTTGACTTTCATGACCGGTTTATCGCCATTATGTAAAGCTATTTTTTATGTTTTGACAAATGAAATGGATGATTTAAGGAAACAGATTGATGAGTTGAAGTTATCTGGATCCTTTGACATTTCTCAAGTTAACGACTTAAAAACTGAACTAAAGGGTATTCAACGTGAGAACACCGAACTTCGTACACAGAACTCCGAAATGCAAATGAATATGGCTCAGCTGAAAACGCAAATAAACACCCTTGATCAGAATATGCGTGAGGCGAATCTGGAAATTCACGGCTTACCTGAAAATAAGAATGAAGTGTTACCGACCATCGTAACACAACTAGCTAATGTTGTATCATATGCGCTAAAAGACTGCGATACTATGAAGTGCGTTAGAGTGGCCAGTATGAACAACAACAAGTCTCGCCCGCGCTCTGTAATAGTGAAGCTACGTAGTCCTAGATGTCGCGACGAATTGTATTCTGCAATAACTAGATACAATAAGTCTCACACTGATGAAAAGTTGAATACATGTCTTTTGGGTTATGGCGGTAGCAAGGAGCCAGTTTATGTATCCGAGCACCTTTCTCCGACATATAAATCTTTACATGCTGCTGCTCGTTTTAAGGCCAAAGAAAAATCCTATAAGTTTGTCTGGGTTCGCTACGCTAAAATTTTTGTATGCAAAAGTGAAAATTCGGGTACTATTCTGATTAAGGATGAGCAGTGTTTAGAAAAAATTGTATAATTATTTGAATTGTTAATTTTGTTCATAATCGATTTTTTATCAGAATGTGAGGGGCATGAAAACGAAGTCACATGAAATACTAATGTCAATTTTAAGTTCTGTCTACGACATAATATGTCTGACTAAAACTTGGTTAGATGACTCGTTCTTATCGTCTGAATACTTTTATCATAGATATACTGTTGTACGCCGTGATCGTAGTGCACAGTTTAAGGATTTGTACTGTAAAAATTATGGTGGTGGAATATTGGTAGCTATTAGTAATAAGTTTAATTTTGTTAACAAAACTGAGTGGCAAACCTCCGTTGAGGATATGTGGTTATGTATAAGTGCTGGTGGCGTCTGTATGAATATTTGTGTCGTTTATTTACCAACTTATATACCTTGCCATATTTTTGTTCAATTCTTGGCTAGGGCAGAAGAAATCTGCTTGCATTATATGGAATGCACCACTTTGATTCTTGGGGATTTTAATCTTCCTAATGTGAAATGGCCTCAGTCTAATGACCCTTTTCTAGGAATTAGTGACCCTAAGTCTTTAGCGTTGAGGGACTTCCTCAACATCACCGGCTATGTTCAAATGAATAACGTCTGCAATGAAAATAATAATATCCTAGACCTCATCTTGGTGGATGAGAACTCCAGTCTCTCTGTTTGTTCAGCGCCTCCCATTAGTAAACCTGATATACATCATCCGCCACTAGAATTAGCCCTTACTAAAACTTCAATTTCGAATTTAAATTATAATACTTTGCAGTCTAAGTATATTTTCATTAAAACAGACTATGAGGCATGTGGTCGTGATCTGTGTAAAGTAAATTGGGAGGATTATTGTCATTTGAGTTGTAATGATTATGTTCTGACATTTTATAATATACTATGGGAAAATATAGATAAATATACTCCGAAGGGTAAACCTAAGAATAATTGTTATCCAGTTTGGTTCTCAGCATCGTTGATTAAACTTCTTAAAGAAAAGCATAAATACAGAGCTCGGTTCAAACGGTACAAAAACCCTCGGGACTATGATACTTTTGTTTCCCTACGACTGCGTGCTGGGAGAGCTATGGATAACTGTTTTAGGGATTATATAGAAAGAGTTGAGAGTGAATTAAAAACAAATGTAAAAGCTTTTTGGCGTTACACTAAGTCTAAAAGATCTTTCAGAGGTGTCCCTGACCAAGTATCGTGGGGTGATCGTGTTGGCGAGGGTGGTAGTGGTGTGGCTGATCTATTCGCAGACTATTTTGCATCTATGTACGGTGTTAATCAACAGCCTAGTAACTTGTCTCCAGGTTGCTCCTCGTCTAATTACAGTATTTCTTCCATTGTCATTACTGAAAATGACGTTAGAGATAGCATCAAAAAGTTAGATCTTAATAAAGGAGCTGGTCTGGATGGACTTCCTCCTATTTTTATTCGTCTCTGCATTGATGCTCTTATTATACCTCTGCAGATAATATACAATAAATCCCTTAAGGAAGGTACATTTCCCGATTTATGAAGAATCTCGCACATTATCCCCATACATAAGTCTGGTAGTATGAATGATGTTTGAGGGCCTCATATACAGTGTAGTTTATTCCCACCTCCGTCATGTAGTTAGTTTGAAGCAACATGGTTTTGTGTCTAACCGTTCTACTATGTCTAACTTACTTATTTACACTACTTTCATTAGTAACACTTTTGAAGCTAGGGGTCAGGTTGACGCTGTTTACACAGATTTTGCAAAAGCCTTCGATCGCGTTGATCACTCAATTATTTCTATGAAATTGAATTGTGCTGGTATTCATGGCTCTTTGTTGCGGTGGTTCGAGAGTTATTTAATTAATCGTTCTCAAATAGTTGCCTTGGCGGGTTATGAATCTGTACCTTTTTCTCCTGGCTCTGGTGTTCCTCAGGGCTCCAAGTTGGGCCCTTTGCTTTTTTTGGTATTTTTGAATGATCTATTAGATTTAATAAATTGCAATTGTTTGGCCTACGCTGATGATTTAAAAATATACTGTAGGATATCGGACCTGAGTGATTGTGCGAAGCTTCAAGGTGATCTTGATGACCTTCAACAATGGTGTTTGAACAACAGAATGACGCTCAATGTTACAAAATGCCAGACTATTACTTTCACGAATAAAGTGAATTATATTAAATTTAATTATCATATTGATGGATCGGTACTGAGCAGAGTGTCGGTCATTCGTGACCTAGGGGTACGCTTTGATACATCCGTATCTTTCCGTGAACATATAGATAGCACGGTGACTAAAGCTAAAAGAATGCTTGGGTTTATAATCCGTATGTCGAAAGCTTTTCGTAATTATAGTAGCATTATTTTACTTTACAACGCACTAGTAAGGAGCTCCTTGGAATATTGTTCCACTATTTGGTCTCCTTATTATTCAACTTATAGTAATAATATTGAATCTGTTCAGGCCCGTTTTGTTAGGCATTTATGTATGAAGAATGGGATCCGAAAAGCTATACCCGATTACAGTGACAGGTTAAGGCACTTTAAAATGATTAGCTTAGAAGAAAGACGTAACCATTCTGACTTACTAATTCTCCATAAAATTATAAACGGTACAATTGACGCGCAATTGGTAAACTATTTTAAATTCAGGTCTAGCCAACGTAGTAAGCGTCATCATCGTATTTTTGAATTGCCTACATCCACATTAAATACCTCATTTAATAGCCCTCTAACACGTATGGCAAGGCAATATAATGAAAGGTCCAACTTGACAGATTACCCTATTGATATTTTCTCCATGAGTTTCGCTTCATACAGGCGTTCCCTATTTAAACAGTGCGAAGACTGCACGTCTGTGTAACTCAAATTGGTTTATTTTATTTTGTACTGTTCTAGATTTATGTCTCTAGACACACTTTGAATTTGAATTTTTCTTTTTGTCTCTAATATTCATAAGCTAATGTCATGCATACCTGTTATTTGCATGGTTACTAAAGTTACAATGTTAGATGTTATTTAATTTTGAATTGTAAGTGGCTGTGCTGTTGGTGTGCTTATTTTAAATAAATAAATAAAATAAAAATGTTTTACACGAAAAGTTATTTTAATCATAATTAAAAATGTTGACACAAAGATTTCAATCGATGTATTCATTTTATCTCATGCATATTTTTTCAAGTATTTTTTTAATTAGATCAAAATTTCTCTCCAAATTGCACTATCAATATTTCCGAATAAAAAACAACAGAAGCAGGAAAATTAAACCGCAGTTCCACTGCGCTATTACTCGTAGTACACACACACAAGACGTTCACCGCTGTTAAAAACTCAATAACATCTGATAGTGGAAGCCGTCATTAAAAATTTTAACGAAAGATATTGTTTTTTATTGTTCCATGTTGTGTATGAAATAACTAAGATTTGTGTCGTATTATTATAATGCATTGCATATCAGCTATCCAGTAATGTTTAATGAAATTGTTACCAATTTGAATAGGTATTTACTATACAAAACTTATCCACAATACAAGAAAAATCTTAATGGGATGCAACCTTAAACTGTTTAATATTTTAGGCATCATCAAAAGTTAGTTTGCTAATTCATAAATTATAATTAGCCGCCATTATCCCTATACTAATTCTATAAAAGTTTTGTACCTACTTTATTTGATTCTATAAACAGTTGGGAAATTTTGTAAGTCTAATAATAAGATTTAATTACAGCTAGTTATTAAAATATTCTACGAAATGGAATTCATATCTCTGGAAAATAACTTTATTTCTAGCTAATATGTTTTAGTTCTAACGCATACTCTTTTAGCAAATAAATATACGTCTTATGAATTTGCTTCTCATGAAGGTTGAAAGTCACCAACCTCTTTTGCTTCTTTTTCATGTACCTAAGTCATCTATGCAGAATGGTTGGAAATTCCACAACATTTTTTTGGCAATAATGATGCATGTTTGCATTAATATATTGTGCCAATAATACTCGTTTTTCTTGTAGAGATTTAATTAATTTTTGCTTCGCCAATAGTTCAGCCTCAATACAACCAAAAAGGTATTTAAATAATTGAACGTAAAATAAAACATTCACAGGTTCGTAAAATAATGAAATGGCTGATAGGGTCAAGTATGACTTTAGAAACTTAGAACTATACATGTACTAGCGACCCGTGCATCTACTGATGTGGTGACATGTCATAACACAGAGATTTCTGAGCATTTAAGGGGGATGCGCTAAGGTAGCCCGCGAAATTCAAATTTCTTCAAAATCGTTTTTTTGCAATTTGCAGATCAGTAACAGGTTGTATTTTGATCTAAATATGATTCGCGGGCGTAACAAAATATGGCTTTACAGAGTTATAATCATTAGAATCAGCATTACAACTCTCTAAGTTCATAAAATCCTACTGAATGATTATTTCAAAAATAGTCATTCAATAGGATTTTATGAAGAGAGTTAGTTGTATTGCCGATTCTAATGATTATAATTCTGTAAAGCCATATTTGTTACGCCCGCGAATCATATTTAGATCAACATACAACCTGTTACTTTTTTTTTTTTGGGTGGGAAATCATCAAATAACTTCTCCCGCTCTGGGCGGAGCGGGAGGTCGTGTCAGGCTTTTACTGACTAAAACCCACCCGTGTTCCATCCGTTGCCTGTGTGCCAGGGCCACGATATCCCTTTCGGACAAACTCGCAACCCCGGCAGGATACAACCTGTTACTGACCTGCAAATTGCAAAAAACGAAATAAAAATTGTATTTCGCGGGCTACCTTAGCGCAACCTCCTTAATAAAAACACGTAACTATTTTGACAGCTACTTGCGACCTTGCCAACGTTTAGAATGCAACATTCCATGCTGACTGTACAGTACTAGATGAACCATAAAATTAGCTTACTAAAAACATTAGGTAGGTTATAATACGTAGTTTCATACACCAAAACTATAATAAATTATTTGTTTAATAGCAATGAAATAGTTCAAAAGCTGGCCAGCTATTTTATAATTTGAAATGCTTTTCTTTTCTTTACATATTCCACCTGCATTCTCAGAATAATAATCAACTGTTTTAACAAAATTCTCGGAGCTTGTTAGTGAATAGTAATAGTCAGCATGTTGTGGATATTTGTGTCTAAAATAATTATTATTTCTCCGTAGCAATATTACACAGACTCCGAATACCTTGTTAGTCTCTAGCAAAGGTCTTCAACCCGCGGCCCCGTTCCGCCTGCGGCGCGCGGTGGTTTCCTTGGCAGCCCGGCAAAATTAAATTTATTGATTACTAATCATAACTAGAAATTAAAACAAAATAGACAGGTAATTACTACTATTACTTATTACTAACACTAGTTTGTAAGCTCGCAGTTGTACTAACAAATATGGATGTAAGTAATCATAATGATGAATCTGAAATAAATGATGATTTATTTATTTATATAATATTTATTTATACTCTAACACGCGAAAACAGTTTGAGAATTGCAACCACCACTATTGTAATAAATTTGTTACGAGTAAACAATGTAAAACATATTTGATTGAATTTTATTAGTATCATTTCCTGCTTCTAGCCTTGTAATATTGTATTATAAATAACTGCAATGATATTTGTTTTTTAATTATTAGTTACCTACTTATAAATTTAGTACACCTCTGCCCAACCCTTCGGGGAAACAAGATGTGATGTTCAGTATAAGATTAAAACGGAATGTAATCAATTTTCCTTGTGTTGCGGTTCGCCGAATCAAAATCAAAGTATTCTCGGCCCTTGACTTCAAAAAGGTTGAAGACCCCTGGTCTATAGTGACTGCTGAGCGTGGGGTCTTGGGTTTCCCCCAAGTAGGGTAAAGTTTTACATGGATTTTTGATTAGGACTAGCCGTCTAGATATGTGCCCAAATCCAGACTCCTGACTCCATTACACTACAGTTTTTATTCTAAATGCGACGTACTTAATGCAAATAAACATAGTTTATTTCTTTCTTTATGAGAAACTTGATAACTTTTTTCCTGACCTAGAGACCGAACCCAGGAGCTGATACACAGCAGTCACAATTATGACCACTACACCAGCACGACAGTCATTACAAAAATAATCGTCGTCAGCGTTCAAAGCAAGAGTGAACAAGCATCTTCCCGGCACGCTCGTTACATAGCAGATTTCATCCCCATTGCTTCTTATCAGACAAGATCGAGGTGGTCAAGAGCAGGCCAATAAAAAATAATAAAATATGCTTAGAAAACTAAACTTACCAATAAAATTGAAGAAACACGTGCAGCCTTCAAATACCAAATCCTTCATTACACCGATTATAAAGTAATCAAAACAAATTATATTCCGTAATCTACGTCAACTAATAAATCTGTAGGGAACTCAGTTATACAACTTAAAGGTACTCTGGCGAGTTAATAATTGCTTAAGTTTAGAGCCTAAGCTTATGGGCGGGGGCGTTTACTGGCGTAGTTTGAGTATACACGAGTTAAGATTAAGTAACGATTGGGACATATCAAGGTCGGAACATGTAGTGCTATTCTGTAAACTTCAGTTTGAACCTCACTCAAGTGTTAGCACACAATTCTAATAAGACCTAACTCATTTGTTTTAAAATTAAAATCATGGCGATATACACCTCGACTCAGTTTGAATTTCAAAGCGATGTTGAAATAGAGAATCCACTGACCTCCAAACCTATAATATGTGTGAATTATATGGAGGTCAGTGAGAGAATCACAACTTCAGATTGTTTTCAAGCATGTCGTTGTAAGAGTTATCCAGTCAACAAAGTGGCGGGGCTGGCTGCGCAGCAACCTAACTGCGTAACACTCTTTCAAACACTATCTGAAAGATAGTACTTATATGTAAAATCACAATTTCTATACCCTCATAGAAATCACAAAAAACCCATTCCAAATTTCAATAGAATGTGAGCGCGACATGCCTGCTCATTATAAACGAAAATACATAGACATTTATTGTTCACTAATGATCGTTCGTCGTTCCCACTGTTCCTAGCCTTACCTTAACGAGGACCACATTTTAGACTTTTATAATTTATATGAGCTTCAAAAGACTCGCTGACTCAATACATATGATATGTGTGTTGAGTCAGCCAGTCTTTGAAGCTCCTTGGTTGGAAGGATTAAACGGAGGGTAGATTAAAGGTGGTTCGACGTTGTTAATGCGGGCTTGATTTCTTTCATGTTAGTTTTTAAATCAATGGGATCGGTTTAAGGCAGTCGCTCCATGTAAAATACTGGTGTAACGGCATCAACATCGCCACATGCGAACTACGCGTCACACTCACGTCATGCGAATCCTGCATCACGCAAGCAGAGTTTACCGCGCAACTAGCATATATACAACGTCCCGACATCAACCGTCGGAAGGTTGCCCACCAGACACATCACCCGTCTGGTCGGAGGATTCTCCCTTTTCTATGGTGCCCTCATGCCACCAAACTGGTATTCAGTTGCATCCGGTTAGACTGGAAGCCGACCTTAACATAGTTGGGGAAAGGCTAGGCAGATAATGGTATGGGGTCGGTACATGGAGTTAAACACTACCATACCTCTATCAACTCAGGAAAACGTGACAAGATTACAGGCCTAGCTTTAAATAGAGCGAATTTTACTTCTTTACTTTTTGTAAATATTAAAGTCGCTTTCCGTGTGTACCTGTGTCACCGCGTTGTTCTTTTAAACAACGCAACGGATTTTTGATGCGGTTTTCACCATCATTTAAAGAATGTGTTCTTTAGAATTGATGTGCATAATTAATTAATATAAAACTAACATTTATAATAAAGAAGTCTCGATGATGTGACAAGTCGTAAAATCCGTGCAAAGCAAGGGCGGCTCGCTAGTGAACATATCATAGTATTTTCCTATCCAGCAATCACAGTCCAATATGCATTCGAATCTTATGCTTAGCTCTTATGTTCCAAAATCTCATGTATTGTTTAGGAAATTGATAAGAAATATGATCCAACATTATCGACCTCAATAATGCTTTATCACCGTAAGGTTGAATATCACTAGAGCGTATTTAAACCACAAGGTATATTTGTCTATGTGACGTTAGATATTTACAACCTTACATTTCACGGGTATTTATTGACAAAAGTGGAAAAGTCATTATGAGGTCGACTATACGTTTAAAAAATAAATGGATTTCGAAATGACAACTTTAAAAACAATAATGTTCACTATTAAATATCATGCGATCAAATTGAGTATCGAATCAAATCTATTTTACAGAACACCGCCCAGATCCGTAACATTATTTACATCAAAATCAAAAATCGTATTTCCATGCAAATATCTTATATAGGAGAGAACTGTTGAAATAACCCTTTTGTTGTAATCATTGTAATTATGTTTGTTTTATTTGGATTTATTCTGGCTTTGAAAGTTTTGCCAATTTTCTTGACGATAAATCTGCTGTCGAACCTAGCTCCTGTGATCGGTGGAGCAAGAAATACATTCAATTCTTATTAATTGTTGACATTGAAAAGTGTCTATCTATACTCTGAACTCGGAACTTACAACCTTAAGAGCGTATACGACGTACGGCATTTCATACAAACTATCAAGCCCATAATGAAACTTCATACGCATAAGCCGATAGAAAAGAGAGTTTGTATCTCTCTTGTCTAAAAAGGTTTAAAAACTTAGTTAAGACCAGTTTCGAAATGTCTTCTTTAAAATCAGATAACTGGAAATCTCTGTTTCTATGGTAAATTTAAAATCGGTCTAATTTGGCTGTAACACTATTTTTCGAAAATGTTCTTAACTAACTTTTTAGACCTTTGTATCCTGCTTATGCGTATGAAGTTTCATTATGGGCTTGATAGTTTGTATGAAATACCGTACGTCGTATACGCTCTTAAGTCTTCTTTGATTATTAATCATTAAAGAAAGATTATTATTAAGAGCGGTCAACCCGTCGTACTTTTCATACAAACGCTCGTACGTGATTATGGCGTTTTAACTCGTGTTTCTTTGATTTTCTAAATTAATAGGTATCTTCTGCACTATATCTAGGTTTCTATGCAAGCAAAAAAAAAAAAATTGACGAAACGAGTTCAGTATTAACCTGCAAAAATATGCTTTTTCTACACAAATTTTACCTGAACTTTGGCTGTTCATAATGTCCTCATAAATTGTAAAAGTAAAGAAAACATCGTGATAGAAACCTTGCACATGGAATGGAGATTCTACATAATAATTTTTTTTCCACAAACTTGTAAGGCGTACACAAAAACACGTATTTCCTGGAAAAAGTTTTATGACATTTCCGCACACTGTTTTTTCGAGGCATTCCACTCAGAGCACTGATTTCAACAGCACTTGTACAAACAGCACCTGAGCACTTCCACTAACGGCACTGAAACAAAATTTTGATGAGTGCGGTTCGGTGGAACAGTTTTCTAATATTACTTTAAGTCTCCGAACGGCACCTGCATACAGTTTGTAGTGATGGGACGTATGTATTATTTGTTCAGGACATTACCAACTATAGCATATCGAAGCGCATGTCAAACCACGCACATTAAAGGGCTCCGTTGTCGTAGTGCGTAATGAATGCAGTTAAATGTTTACGTATACAATTCGTTCAAATCACATAAATTTCGCCTGGGTGAATAAGGAAGGCAACTGCCAAAATGGCGCTGTCGTAACTATTTCCCAAAACAAGCTAAAGCTGAACAGACGCCAGCACATCAAGCTACTACAATCTGTCAAATTTCTAAGGTTTAAGGTTAATTGGAAAAATTTGACAGTTTCGGGTAGCTTGACCAGCTGGCGTCTGTACAAGGCGAGAGGTGGTTTTCTTTTATTCGTGCGAAAATTACTCATTGTTAAATACTCCTAAATGAGTTCACAATTTTCATAAATACCGTAATATTATTAGATTGTGGCCTAGAGCAACTCGTGGATATTTTTTAAAATTAAATTCTGTTCTCAAAGCAAATCAAATTTTATGGTGAACTATTTATTATTGTGACTCTATTTTGGTGACTTTCATTTTAGTAATAATCATTCTACTTTTTATTGCAGGTTTTTGGCACTAGTAGTACCAGGTTTCAAAAAATTATTGGGTATAGATAAATGAAGTTATTTCATTGTATGTATGCGTAATTATACCTAATCAATTCCAATACACTGCCAGCAGCTAATTTTGTACATATATTTTTGTGAAAATAAAGGTTTTGTCGACCAAGGTAGAAAAATCATACCACTTTGTTACCAATCAAAATAATTTTATTGATCAGCTTTAGTCACTCATTACAACAAAAAAAAATAACAAAACTTGTTTAAATAACGTAGATCTTTTTTTCTCATAACTCTAATTAAAAATTATCATTTATTAAGACGTTTTAATCACATTTAAAAGACAACTGTGTTACTGTTGTGCACTTTTGTTTCAAAATATTTTACATAACATTTATAAGTGTAAAAATATCTTAGAAAAGTATTTAACATTGAAAAAAAAAAATATAATATTATTATTACTTAATCATTTTTGCTAAATCACAGCACTTACACAAGCTAGGTTATTTCAAAATTAATTAATAATTGCTATTATTGTTCGAACACTTCCAGTGGATTAGGAAATTCGTAGTTTTAGTTCGTAATTCGCACTCGGGACTAACTGTTTCTCACATGGAAAACTGTACGTCACTTGCTCACGCGTCAATAGTCCTGAGTCAGTATATATTGTCTGCTGAGATCAAAACTACAAACGTAGTATACAGATACTTTTATATAAAAATAACAACATCACCACTGTATTCCCCGAAGGGTTAGGCAGAGGTGTACCTATATTACATCCACATTTCGCCAGTTATGTTTAGGTCCCATGTAATAGGGGGCGAGCCTATTGCCACTAACCAGGCACATACCTAGACTACGGAATGTTACTGAGAAATTACAGATGGAAAACACAATAACACTTTACCTGACCCGGGAATCGAACCTAGACCTTTTTCTATAAAAATGTGGCTGTTATTTTAGTATATTGTGTCTTACGACTTCCACGCGAACGAATTCGCGGGCAGAAGCTAGTAGTCAAATAAAACCAAACTCATGATCATGAATGAACACGAAATGGAATGAATGGACGAAATATCAAATTTATTATAGGCCATAGGGACCCAGCCCAGCTATGGTCACGCCATCTACAATTAGCATTGACCGACCTTCCCCATTAAAAGGTGGATATTTGTGAAGCAACCTCTGGAGTAGAAACTATTTCAATGACATTCAAATATGTAACGCCGTTAGCACACAGATGGCGACGCCGCAAACCGCTGTGCAAAAAAAGGGTTACCTCATTTAGTTTTTTTTTTAAATTCCTGATTTCTTAAACTGAATTGACTGGTGCTATATCGAAGTATTGAGATGTTTGGATGATGCTGCCCACAGATTTAGAGTAGGCTAGATACCACAAACCGTCCGACCAAGCGTGCCTGAAATTTACCGAATCCACAAACTTGACGCGCTACTACATTATTTTGTGTTCGATCGCGCCAGTAGCGAGCTGTGTCGTCGAAGACATAAAAATGCCAAATTGCGCTGTTATAAACTGTAAAAATTCTTCTAGAGTAGTAAATCGACTCAATGGAGGTATTACCTACCATCGGTAAGTAATATTGTTGCTCAAATAGCTGTAATTAATTTTAAAATCATTTATTGTGATGTTCAAGTAACACTACTAATATAAATTCCGCCAACAGAAGTCAAAAATGTTTAAGTGCTTAAATTCCTGTGCATATATCGTATGAAATTGACCCAGCTTTATTATATGTTTGCATGTGCTCGATATTAATAACTGTATAGTCGTAAGAGATATTTTTAACACAAATATTAATGTACAGTCAAGACCTTTATTTCTTTGTCAGTTTTCAAATTCTTTCCTTTATCTAGTCACAACCAACATACAGGCAACACTTTCTCTTTTTAAGCTATGACACTTAGCAGAATATTGCATATAAAACTATAATAAATAAAAATTAATAAAATAAAAAAACTACTAACTATTAAACAACTAACTAAATGAATGAAATCATGACATTGGGGAACAATGCATGTAAAACTATAATAAATAAAAATTAATAAAATAAAAAAACTACTAACTATTAAACAACTAACTAAATGAATGAAATCATGACGTTGGGAAACAATGCATGTAAAACTATAATAAATAAAAATTAATAAAATAAAAAAACTACTAACTATTAAACAACTAACTAAATGAATGAAATCATGACATTGGGGAACAATGCATGTAAAACTATAATAAATAAAAGTTAATAAAATAAAAAAAACTACTAACTATTAAACAACTAACTAAATGAATGAAATCATGACATTGGGGAACAATGCATGTAAAACTATAATAAATAAAAGTTAATAAAATAAAAAAACTACTAACTATTAAACAACTAACTAAATGAATGAAATCATGACATTGGGGAACAATGCATGTAAAACTATAATAAATAAAAGTTAATAAAATAAAAAAAACTACTAACTATTAAACAACTAACTAAATGAATGAAATCATGACATTGGGGAACAATGCATGTAAAACTATAATAAATAAAAATTAATAAAATAAAAAAACTACTAACTATTAAACAACTAACTAAATGAATGAAATCATGACATTGGGAAACAATGCATGTAAAACTATAATAAATAAAAATTAATAAAATAAAAAAACTACTAACTATTAAACAACTAACTAAATGAATGAAATCATGACATTGGGGAACAATGCATGTAAAACTATAATAAATAAAAATTAATAAAATAAAAAAACTACTAACTATTAAACAACTAACCAAATGAATGAAATCATGACATTGGGGAACAAATCTAACTTAGAGAGATGTATTATGATTATGGATGGATTCTTACGATTATGATAATGATTTTGTTAGGGTACGTCCCTTACACGCAAAATGATATATTTTTTTCTCGTCTATCCCATGATGTGGGATATCGTTGGATAGACCGTTCAAAAATATTGCGGGTCTGTGAAATCCATTTTTCGATTCAGGGATCCGTTTGCGTAATATTAATAATAATTTATAATAATACAACGTTTATTTCAGAATCATGCTCCATATATGTTAGTAACGGTGTAAACTTATAAAACTAGTGTTAGTAGAAAAATTCTAAGCTGCGTGAGGCACGCCGGTCCTGGGGACTGCCTACTTGACTGCGTCCAGTCGTATCTACCGCCCCAAGATCGGAGAGTCCCACCTATCAGCCAACGTCCTGAGAAAGGTGTTGGCGCTGCCGCGAACCCGGCGTAGCAGAGATGCGCACCTCATGCGCATGACGGCTGAAAAACTGTCGTCGGCAAACATGCCAGACGCGCTATAAAAACGCGACAGCCCCATCAACACCCGGAACGTGATGTTGTATTGTATGCGTAGGCCACTGTATGCCCTTTGCGTGAAGTTCACCCACAGGCTGCACGTGTAAAAGGATTGGCAGTAGGCTTTGAAAAGCGTTACCTTAACCTGCCATTAACCATTAAAGTGCAATTTTTTGTTAGAGTCAAGTGTGGGGGACACTTGACTCTAGCAAAAAATTGCACTTTAGCCTCTGCCAGCTAAATGGTTGTAATTGGGTATGTGAAAAAAATCATGGCAGCATACACAACGAAATTAAAAGAAAACTATCACAGCCAAGTAGGCTTTACAAGTTAAAAGGAATAGTCGACCTATTTACATTTGCAGTTGAAGAATTGACCGTGACGTATATCGATGTATGGGAGAAAATATTTTTCAACTACAATATTAAGTTGGTTTTTGGGATAAATTCATCCCACCTACGGAAACCTTTATTGTGCGTGGTCCAAAAATTTTTTTTTTCAAATTCAAATTAATTTATTTGCTAGACTAAGCCCAATTATATTCTACCATTAAATATATTGTGCAAATATGTGTGTTTATTGGCAGCGATACAAATAAAACATTACTCCTTGCACAAAGTGAACAAAGTGGAATTATCCGGTACGAGACTTAAGTTCTGCTGATTTGCATCGATATGTTTTGTTTGATAATGCCTTGGACAAAAAAATACATCCCATCACTAAAAAAATATTTTACATAGGTGCCGTTCGGAGACTGAAAATAATATTAATAAACTGTTCCACCAAACCGCACTCATCAAAATTTTGTTTCAGTGCCGTTAGTGGAAGTGCTCAGGTGCTGTTCGTACAAGTGCTGTTGAAATCATTGCTCTGAGTGGAATGCCTCGTTTTTTCAAGCAAATTATTTGTTGTCGACTTTTAAAACACGGTACTCGTAAAACTAAACAATCTATCAGTACATATTATAGTTCGAGGAACAGTAAAATAGCCTCCACGAGTAGTTACACTCCACGTACGTCCGACGTACTCTAGTCAGTCCTGCTACCATTTTGCTGACTGGCTAGTATTTATATAACGCCTTAATGAAGCTATTCTCATAATTATAATTAGTGTTGATACGAGAGAAATAAAGCACGTTATTCCGGATTATCATTAGGTACTAAAGTACTTGCAAAAGGAGTCAGAAAAACTACACTTTTTCCCATCTGTATCAAAACATCTATATCTAATGTACCTGTTTACTTTAGTGCAGTCCTCTCAGGGCTGTCCCCTAATCAGTAGTCTCCTAATAATAGCACAAAGGCAAGTTAAATTGAGATCCTAAGAAAAACTGGGGGCCCTTGTGTTTGCAGGGCTCTCGTCATTTAACGACCCCATTACACTTTGTGCCCACTTTTGGGGGACAGTGTTTTTTTTCGGTTTCACAAATTAAATAGAATAAAAATATGACAGAAATAATGTGTCGGTAACGATGTCATCTGCCTAGCCTTTTCCCAACTATGTTGGGGTCGGCTTCCAGTCTAACCGGATGCAGCTGAATACCAGTATTTTACATGAAGCAACTGCCTATCTGACCTCCACAAACCAGTTACTGGGTAACACGCAACAATATCCCTGGTGGACTGGTTGTCAGACTTTTGGGCTTCTGACGACCCGTAACAACTGTCAAAGATCTACAAATGACTGCCGGGACCAACGGCTTAACGTGCTTTCCGAGGCACGGAGGAATCTTGGTATGAACAGATGGTCATCCATCCACGTACCAACTGCGGCAAGCGTAGCTTAACCTGATCGATCGACCCGTGCGGCGGTTATTATTTAGCCACAAGCTCCTCGGTATATGGGTCGGTAACGACGTGTTGAATGATAATGATTGAAAAAATTAATTAAAAAATATACAGGTGTTAATACACTTTCTATAAGATACCTTAACACAAAATCTAGATTATAGAAAGCAAGTATCGCAAAAAAATTGCTGTAATCACGGTCGTAATTCCTGGGTAGGGATGAAAAGCACATTCCCTCGTTATCGCTGATTGTCGCGGTCGGTTTGAAGACGCTTGTTGAGCATTGAAAACTATACTAGCTACTTCTGGGGTATGGATAATATGAAAAAGATAGGTTTGAAAAGTTATTTAATCGAATTTAAATGACTAAACCGTTTAAAGCATTGAATAAAATTAGAATAATCAGATAATTAACCGCAAAACACCAAAAAATCTGCCTTCCCTATTACTCATACACACCCTAATTACACCGCGAGTACACAAGCACAGTAGTGCATGCACAATTTATCCACATCCTTTACAAACTGTATACCTCTGCCTTATCCTCTAACGTCGCAAAACAAATAAACGACCACTTTCTATGCACGCCACTGTACCAGCTTGTTAACGTACAGTTGTAAAGTGATAATTTGCGAGAAGTGGCGAATGGGAGGCCTTGGGACAGAGAGAAGTAGTGACTATGCCTTAAGTAATATTGCTTTTTATTTTAGAAGTAAAGCGGCTTAACACGTTCCGGGACAATTGACTATCATGATATGACACTTCAAAATCACATAAATTTTATCTTACCGTCTACAGCCGTACTACCATATTACATATACTTTTCATTTTCACGGCGTGACACTAAATATTAACATCATTGTAATTGTATGGCTCAGTCTACGCCTGTCGGCAGTGTGAATGTGGTGCATAAGCACTGTGTATGTGTGGGTTGAAAAATTACTCGAAAAGATTTTGTTGTGACACCTACGAACGAATGAAGTCGCGACACACTAGATCATGTGCTACCTAGGAATGTTATGGGCAAGCAACGGCTGTCGACGGTTTGCCAAATTACATGAAATAAAGTTCATCGCCCTTAGCCGTACTGTCACGTAACTATATACCGAGATAACGTACAAAGGCGGTCTGTCCCGAAAAGTGTTAATGATGTTGTTATGTTAAGCTGTTGGGTAGACGTTATTGTTTCGTTTGATGGTAGTCTATAAAATACTCGTAAATTTGTTGTCTTGATGTTTCTGTTTCGGACAATTCAATGTTTGCGATATAAGATCAACGAAGGTTAATTTTCAACAATTCTAAGTAATTCTTTTGAAATAGCATTTTGTAATGCTATTTGTATTTCTAGATTTTAAGACTTTAAGGATAGCTGCACTCTACATCTTAAAATATTAGGCTAAGAATTAACCCAATAAACATTAAAAATCATAATAGACGGGCCACTACATCACTACCACCTTCATTATTTTACTTGCTGCAGGTATTATTGCAAAGGAATGTGAACTCTGCTGAAGTCTTCGCCTGCCGATTAGCAAGCATTTTTTGTTATCGACCACATCATCACGTATTGCTTACCAAATTATTATAGTTTGGCGAGTTTAACGGCATTATCGGCACAGTCTCCATCACCGATTAGCTTTTGCCCTACGAGTCAAAGAGTTCAATTCCGCTTGGAACAAAACAATATTTCTGTAGCCTACAGATAAGTAGGTAAGTAGTTTCAGAATATTTAGTTGCTTAAGGCTCTTACACACTCACACACGCGATATCGCGGGCGCGACATGCACCGGCAAAGGAATTGTCTTTGTAAGAGCCTTTATTTGTGTCTATAAAGTTGATAGGCATCCTCAATACAGACATAAATTATCCTAGTATAGGTTCCTACAGCTTAAATCTAGTACCTACTGTTAAATTTGTTCAACTTCAAAAGATTCCTTCCCACAAATTCCGCGCCATTAAAATGTAGCAAATATGTTTAAAGTTTTAGCTGACTCAAATATAGGTTAGTGGTTTAGTAGTTGTTAAAGTTGATCGTACTCCAGTTTATAATATAAGAGACTGTTCGAGTACTACTGTAGGTTCGTCTGGTGCAACTAACAGTTAGGCCCGCTACTATGCTTGCTGACTGGCTAATCTATTTACCACACCATGACTTATTCTTGTTTCCTGCCAGGGTTGCGAGTTTGTCCGAAAGGGATATCGAGGCCCACGCACACAGGCAACTGAAGGAACACGGGTGGGTTAGGTTAGGTTAGGTTTAGTCAGTAAAATTCTGACACGCCCTCCCGCTCCGCCCAGAGCGGGAGAAGTTATTTAATAATTTCACACTCAAAAAAAAAAAAACTTATTTTTGTTTAGCTCGTGCTATTGATGGTTCTAGAAAAAATCATGGGTATGTAATTAAAGGCGGTCTGGACCACACAAAGCGTATCCTGCGTTAGCGGTGTATTTTCAAGAATGGAAACATATACATTGAAAGTTCTTAGAAAATCAAAAACTGAACAAACTAGCAAGCTATTAGTTTTACTATATCTTTTCAAAATAGTGTCCATTTACATCAATACATCGCTGCATTCGATGGAACCACTGAGAAAAGCACTTTGCCCACTCGTCCTTAGAGAGTCTCTTCGACGGCATTTTGAAACGCAGCCACTGCTTCCTCAGCGTCCATAAAACGTTTTCCTCGATGTTTCTCTTTTATTTTCGGAAACAAATAAAAATCGCAAGGTGCAAGGTCGGGGCTATAGGGCGGGTGACCCAGTAATTCCACGTCTGACGTCGCCAAGTAGTCGATTGTTTGCTTGGCGGTGTGCGACGAGGTGTTGTCGTGGTGAAGGAGGATCCTACTGCGAGGCCGTTTCTCCCGAACTTTTTCCAAGACAAGTGGCAAACAATTGTTAGTGTACCACTCTGCAGTAAACGTTTTTCGATCCTTTAAAACAATTGTTGCGTAATGACCTGTCCTTTCGAAGAACGAGGCCTCCATCTTTTTTCCCAAGCTTCGACCTCTCTTCACTTTAGTTGGCAACTCCTCTGAAGGAAACACACATACAGCAGATTGTCTCTTAGTTTCAGGATCATAACAATAAATCCAGTTTTCGTAACCCGTAAGTATGTCGAACACAGCATTTGAGTCACCTCCGTTAAATCTTTGAACCATTTTACGACACCAATCAACACGACGGAGTTTTTGTGCTTCTGTCAAATTATGAGGTATCCACCGGGCACAAAGCTTCCTGACCGCTAAATGTTCATGGACGATTTTGTGCACTGAACTCATACCGATGCCTAAGCTTGTCCGAATCTGCTGATAAGTCAATCTTTTGTCAGTCTCTATCATACGCCGCACAACACTGATGTTATCTTCAGTCGTTGCCGTAGAAGGCCGTCCCTTACGCAGATCATCGGTAAGATTAGTGCGACCACGTTTAAACTGATTAAACCAGTTGTAAACAGTGGCACGAGATGGTGAATCGAAGTCTATCATAATTTTCTTGTTGACTTAAATGACATCGAAAGTCATAAAATATCATTGTACGAAATTTTTCTCGCGTTAAATTCATGCTGACGTGACACAGACAATTTTCAATCTGCCGGCAAATCGTAAACAAATGAATAAAATACATTCATAATAATATTGGCAAAGAGTTCCATTTTAAAAATTTGAACTTATTTTTTATTATATCGTTTACAAGTGGCCAGTTCTTAAAACATTCAGTGTCGCCCTCGTATGTTTTTGGAAAAATAACGCTAATACACATAATGTTCAGTTTGTAGTTATTTTGAAATCAACTTAATTAACACTCCCATAAAGTTGATATTTTTTGAGTGATAACAACATCAATAATTGGAAATGGATTTGAATATGGAATATATTATAATGCGGTGGGCATTATAATATATTCCATATCCAAATCCATCAAGACGAAATGACAGATTGAAGAAAGATTAATTACTACGCCGCGATGTCAAAAATTAAGAAAATAAATGTCACTGATTTCTTCGTAGAGTAGCGACAGAAGTGTTCATGGTTCGCGTGCTGGTGCCTCTTAAATGACATACTTGGTCCTCAACTTTGAAATAATCAATCAATTAATCCCTTTCTTTGCAAGGAGAAACAGCTCAACAGCACTCTTGACTTCACTTTGGTCTACTAGCGAATGAAACCAGGACTTTTTCCTTTGGCCAACAACGCGTTTTCCCGCTATTCTTGCCCTCATTTACATTATAACCGGGATTACTATATATAATTACTATAGTTACTTATATACTTTTGAAGCACGTAAACAATCTTGGAGAGTTAAAAGTGTGGCTATGTGTCGGAATATTTTCGCCAGTTTTGATTTAACTACGCAACCATTAATGACTCTTTACATATACGTTGCCAAATTTTAACTATATACGCTAGCAACATAATTAACACAATCAAATCTACAGGTTCAATCGAAGCGACCCTTCCTTGACTAATATACGATATTAAATTTTACCCCAAACGGTTTCTGACTATCACACCGTAGTGTAACATTATGCGCAGTTGTGTTATTTTTAGGCCTTTTTGTAAGACGCTGTCGAAGTTTCGTAAGATTTTTAAAATACATCTTCCTTTTTGTAGGTGTACGTCCATGCTCCCTTGTTGTAGCAGTCGTAAGAAAGTTTAATAAAATGCTGTGTATTGCGAAACTAAATTATTGAAATTCTAGGAAACTTAACACCTTTTATTTCCTAAAATGTTAATGAAATAAAAGTCACATACTGCTTAAAACCACAGAGCTAAACTCTAGCATGTTAATACAGTAACATGCATGGCTCAAAAGCTTTGATGTTTAGCAAGGTCCGGAAAACAAAACTATCCTTCTTAACAATCAACACATTTTTGACAAAAACAGTACGGTGTAACAGTCAGACCTATTCAAAGCAATTTGTTTATCTCAACCTGTTAAAATTTCTCCATAGTCTGTGACAAGGGTCTTTAAATTTTATCGACGTGACAAGGCGTTACATTTATCTACAATAAATGCTGGAACTTGGGACTCAATAAGACTGTTATTATTTGAAGATGATGGCTGCAAACAATGGAATGTAATAAAGTATGATTTGTGTCTGACGGAGCGCATTGACGTGAACGAAAGCGCATTTAGAAAAAGGAGTTGAAAATGTCTATTAATGTGGCATATCGAGTTTCAGAAAATTTTTGACTTTACAAAAGCGCCGTCTCTTTCATTAACGCCCGTATACTGGTTTGGTTAGATGAGTTATTATGATATGTGCCTAGAACTAGTTCATTGTGAAGGCCTCATCTGAAGAAGTACTACTACTAGGTACCATACATAACTTTCCCGCCAAGCAGCGTCGCTGTTTGCCGGTTTAAGTATGAATTCCGATGTAAAATAATTACTCGCACATGTGACATTTCAACTCAATCTTTAAAGTTGACAGTACATAGCTTACCTCACGGTCTTGATTAGATTCGTTAGCTTGTTTGACTCCCTTTATGTAGAAATAATCTGGAACCCCATTGATGGAAGCAGAATAAAAACATGATAACACAAAAATCCCTACGTACATCAATTTAAAATATAAAACGACTTAAAAAATGTCAGCCATGACAGTGTCTCTGAAAAAGCCACTATTGTTGGATCGGAACTCCAAAAATGTCGGCCGAAAATCACTTTTAATTACGAACCGCAAATGTCAAACATCAGGCGCGTGCCGAACCCGCAGAAATTGGCGGGAAATTTCAATATTCACTGTTATGTCAATGGAAGAGTTTCACTGGATGAGGTTGGTAATGTATTTTTGAATTTAATTATGGAACCTCTCGTTTCGTGTGACATAGTTATTTTTAACGGCCTGCTTTGCTTATTATACACAAGCTGAATAAATGTGTATGGCCAGTAGGTACCTACTAAGGAAAAATAACAAGTGTTCAAGCAAGCATTCCATGTGTATGAAAGATGCTACTCTTGAGTTAGGTATTTTATTTAAGAGTAGCAGATATGAATGCATCACAGACTTATCTGATATTTAAAATTATTTTTTTTATATTTTGGCTAGCTCAGCACTAATATTATTGCGACTAGATATGACCAAAATAAAGAGGAAAATACAAAATATCTTGATTTAAAAGAGTGTCATTGGAGTTTCTTGCCCGTTCTTCTCCATGGAGATCTAAGTTTTGGAATGGGCAACTAGCTGCAACTTTCTGACTAGTTGACCGACTTTTTGACAGTTCAAAAGTGCCTATAACTGGTTTAATTTAAATAAATGCTTTGAGTTTAAGAAAATAATTTGCTCTCGCCAAAACAAATTTAAGATCATCAGAAAATAATTTCATTAACATTACACGGAGCCAAAATCTGACAAAAATACATTAATTTTTACTAAAATATTCATAAATCCGAGGACAACAAGTGTCCTGTAATAATTGCATATCGATTTTTGTAAATACAGTTAGTAAATATTACATGTAACATTTTTGTAATCTCAAGATTGTTTTAGTATAAACGAAAATGCTAATTGTTTTGTAATTCTAAGAGTTCAATAGCAATATCTGAAATGATGACGTCATATACAAAAACCTACTGTTTTGTAATTTCAAGAGCACAATAGTAATATTGGAAATGATGACGTCATAGACAAAAACTAACTGTTTTGTAATTTTAAGAGCTTGATAGTAATATCGGAAATGGTGACGCCATAGACAAAACAAACTGTTTTGTAATTTTAAGAGCATAATAGATATAGCGGTACTAATTTTTAGTATATTTAGTGCTTTGCTTTTAGTAATTTATCTAGTTTAAGTAAAGACCCATACAGAGTGTTGGAACAGAGGTATCGAAAGAGAGTTTAGTGGGCGATTCTATCCGTCATTGTGGGTACGTAAGTACCATAATTTTTGCTCATAATGACGTATAGTTTCACCTCTTAAGAAAATCTCTTTTGACCCCCTCTGTTACCACCTGTATGGGTCTTTACATAAACTAGATAAATTACTAAAACCAAAGCACTAAATGAACTAAAAATTAGTACCGCTCTATGTATTAAGCTCTTAAAATTACAAGTTTGTTTTTTATATGACGTCACAATTTCCGATATTACTATCAAACTCTCAAAACTAAAAATTGGTATAGATGTTTACTTTGCTTATTTAATGAAACACTCATTTGAATTTTTCCTATTTTATTTATTAATGATAAAAAAGAATTTTCAAAATCGGTCCATAATTAACGGAGTAATCGCGTAACAAACATACAAAAAAAAAAAAACATACCGCTGAATTGAGAACCTCCTCCTTTTTGGAAGTCGGTTAAAAATAATAATAGTTACAACAACTATGTTAACAGCAACCTAAAACATAAAATAGTTATTTAAGTACAGGATGCTACACAATGCAAAGAACACCTAAGTAGAGCCACTAAAAATAAAAATAAAACTTGATCGTTTTGGCATATCCATCGTTATGAACAAATTTTTATTTGGCGCTCAAATTGGGCATGCCTACCTAATACTAAAACCATCAAATTTTCTTTGCTTTTGAAGACGTTAATTTTTACAGCAACTAGTCACTCGACTCACGCGCAAACTCGAAATGGTGTACAATCGCGGAATCGCGGATGCGCGTATGCTTGTGCCGCATCGAATTACAAAATTTTGTAATAGTATTATTTTATGAAATGCGTTTAGTAATTTCAAGTAAACCGTTTGTAAATTTAATAATGTTGTTAGTTTTAGATCACTAAATTTTGTAATGTTGCCATATACTAAAACCCTTTCCTGAAACTACAAATGACCTATTTACAATAAAGTGTAAGGATTTGCAAAAATTACAAAACTTTATCAATATTTACTATAATTTGCGATAACTATGAAAATATGTATTGTCTAACATTTACTACAACTGACTTTTAGAAATTGCAATTACAAATACTAAGGTTTTGCTAAAAAACACTAGTGGTTGCGAAAACAGCAAAACTTTTGTATTTAATAATAAAACTTAGTTTTTTCGTAAAATACATTACAGTTTTGTTATTTATGGTGATCACTTTTTTCTCCGTGTACACAAATTGACAAACAGCTCGATAAGAGCAATAAGTCGTGCCTAGGTAGTAAACTTTTAAGAAAAACACTTCCTTTCTTTGAAAAACATTCATGAAGTAACTTTCCAAACATATGCACTCAAACTTCAGTAATAAATGCAAAAGATACAATAAAAAGTACATCAAAATCTTATGAAAATCCTTAATTACCCCTTTTAGTAACTTCAAATCCTTGACGCACTTCAAAAGTGACTTCTACTGAGAAACCTTTAGAGTCGCGCGACATTAATTTTATGAATTAATCATTTTTCTAATTTATTTCCATCTTTTTCGTTGAAAACCGTCGGTAGTCGGCTAACAAAGGGGACTGTATAAGTTTTGCGCCTGATTTCTTAAGACATTTTCCTTCAATTTTGAAGAAGTTTTGCCATTTGCGGTTCATAAAATTAAGGGCTAAAAGGTTGGATTGGAAACTTGGAATCTATTCAAGTGTAATGGATGGTCTATCTGAGATTTTAAATGTTGATTAATGTTTGCTGAAAACTAATTACAGGTCACTCCAAAATACCACTTTGACAGATGGTCGACGACACAATTATTATTAGGCTTGTCTGAAAAACTAGTAGGTACACCTCTAGTGCCAGTTTTTCATTTTTACATAGTGTTTTCATTACGTTAATTATGCTAAATCATTAATTAAGATACAGTATTTAATTATTTAGGAGTCTACATGAAAATATGTATTTATAACGTATACCTATATTAGACGTCACTGGCACAAACTCACAATATTCTTTTATAAAAAAAAAAATAACCTCACCTCACCGCGTGGTTATAGGAGAAAGAAGCATTTGCCTTTCAGTAAAACAAACACAAGCTAATGTTATTAATACAACAGCTAAGCAATGGCAACTCCACGTTCACGCATAATGTTACACACGCGAACAAGATACAAACTGGCAATATAACACACAAAATGTTTGAAGATCGGTAACAACGCCATCTAGTGAGTGTTACAGGTATACAGCGATATTCACCGGTGTCACGGTGTGTCTTACATTTATCACTCACGCCGATGTTGGTAGGGTGGTTATGATTCTGGTGGGATAAGGGGCAATACCCGTATTTTTAAGAACAATCACACAATCTGTCCCCAAACAGCATTCACAATTTTATTGAAATACTTATACATAAAGGTATTCACTCAATACTAGTAGTAGGTATACTACCAAAGGCACATATATAATCCTACATAGGAGAATGAACAGTTCCTTAATACTGTTAACTTTGTGAACTGTCTTAAGTTTCAACGAGGGTTTTTAATTTGTCATCCCATTCCTTAGATACGACACATTTTATAACTTACAATAAATTAGTCTTAGGGCCGCTTACAATCTTCAGTTATACTTTATCTGAAGATAAATTCCTCAGATAAAATCCATCCGAAGATTGAAATTGCGGTTCAGTTGACAGCTTTTTTATATGAAATATGTCAAACCGACATATTTATTCTTCAGATAAAAGTTATATGACGATTGAAAATTTGGCGGTTAATCGAGTATTCTACTAAATTATATAAAAAAATATGCTATGCGAATTAAAGGAAAAGTTCATATGTGTTCCACAAAACATATGCACTCTACAGCGACGCACAAAAAGCACTTTGTCAAATTGCAAGTTTGACATCGTCGATATGCCACTGAAAGCATCCTGTGGTACAATGTATCCTGCACACGACGGATTATAAAGGACGCCAGACACCTGCCGTTGTACTATTGTGTGATAGCAAGTAACCGAATAGATATAGCAAGCCCCTAGTGAGGCATCTTTTAAAACCACCGTTTGTAGTAAAATTTAAGTACTAACATAGCAGATAAGTTCAATTGTTTACTAACATCTAGAATTGTAAGTATTTTTGTAATAGGATCTTGTACATAATAAATTATCAGTATTATTTTAATACTTCTGCAATAATAAAATAAAAATATTTATAAATTCTTATCAGTTTCAAAGTTTACGTGACATAAAAAAATATTCAACGATCTCTAGATATTTTTGAAAGAATCAAATTGTATAACAGAGTTAGTTAGAAGTTAGAATTTCGATCCCATATGTTTAAGTTACTGTTTCTCAAACACCAGATTTCTTGTTTAACAACTAACTGGTTTTATTAACTATGACATTATTTATGTCATTAAATTACTTTCTTTCTTCCATTTATGTCACCACTGACTTACGGAAGAAAATTTAAGGAACATTATGTAGTAAAGGGCTTGACTTCCAATGGGACTTGACTTACATATGGGGTACTGTGTTAAATGTTACAACAAAATACCTTGTGATATATTGAAATTAAATGAGAGAAAATTTAAAACACATATTAAAAGTACACTTTGTAAACAAGCATATTACAAGTTAAAGGATTATATCCAGGACAGGAATGCTTGGAAACATGCTGGTTCAGCTCCATAGGACAATCTAGAGTCTAGACAAAATCAAACTGGTTGCTATTTTATGGTAAAATCTGTTATTTTTATGATATTGATTTTACATTCTGTGATAACCTATACTCACACACTGACTTATTATTTTTTTATTTTTTTTGAAAAACATACTTTTACGATGTTTGTAAATATGTGAACACCATGTATCTATCTAATAATTAAGTTATTTTTCGTTGCTTAATTTTAAATTCGTTTTACCTATTATGGTATAGTAATTTTATTCTAGGTGCATCGTCTTCACATATAATCATATAATTAATGCACTCAAACAAAATATTGTAAAACATTTTTAAAAGAGTACCGGTGGAGTTTCTTGCCCATTCTTCTCCATACGAAACTACCTTTTGGAAGGGGCAACTAGAATCAATTCAATTTTTTTTGTAAATTTTGACGTTCAAAAGTGCCTCTTATTTGCCTATTTGAAATAAATGGTTTGACTTTGACTTTGAAAATGTAGTTATTTGTTTTTCTGCCTTTGCCCTAGGTATAGTTGACCGTAATAGCTTTACCAATTTTTGACAACAATTCCCAGTAATTTGAATCTTCACGAAGGTTGAAACTATCTAACTGTCACATAGCCAAATAGACCTTGCCGTTTTATGACGTGCAAGTGAAATTCAGCCTTAAGATAATCAAGCAATTACGAGTTTGACTATACAACATGTCAGTTACAAGCAAAAATTGTCATATTACAACCAAACTAACTTATGTATTCCGCCATATTGAATTTAGCGTGACGTCATGAACTTAATCAGTTTAATGTCCGGGAGTCATTACAAAACGTAATGTCACCTCATTTGCCTAAATCGGTTCGAGCATAAAGCTATGGGTAACCTACATTGAGGCTAACTTTGCCGCTTTTTGGCTTTGCTGCGATGGGGAGAATGTAAATTAGTTTTAATTAGTATCACACCTATTGTCAAAAGAAGGATACATCGAGGTGTATGCAAGACGTATGATAGACTGCATTGGAATCTTGCTTTATCACTCACGTTTGGTAAATCATCATAATTTTATCAGGAACAGTTTTATTTATTTATTAATCGTGAACCACCATAATTATACATACGAAGAATCACAAATAGTTTTTTTGGGGAATAAATGGTTTTAACGCCAATTTGTTTCTGGCAGTCACCACATTTATTTCCTCAAAAATACTTAGAAAGTTGGTTTTTATTGTACTTATCTTCTATATCGTAGATTTTAATAGGCAACCAAATCACAATAACATCTTCTCGAAAATTCTGCAGTAACCCCAACACTATCACAATGCAAGAATATAAACAAACAAAAAAACAATCAGCTAATTATTTCCAGCTGAACAAACAAACTCACATTCTTAACACCACTTAAAATTAATAACAGCAGTTCCCAAGTTGTCGCAACACAATATGGTCACACTACGACAACGCAGGGAGAGCACTTTGCTTGATTGTAACTCTGACCTTACATCTTTGAAACTGGAAGTTCTAGTTTTTATAATACATACATTATTTATTACCTTTAGGGTTTTTGCTGACTAGCTAGATTATATTTTACCTGGTCTTCTCGGGCTCTAGATTTTTAGTTTTGCATTTTCTGCTTGTGAATTTCGGCAATTCAATATGTCCATTTCATCGTGTGTTGGGAATAGAGTATTCTTCACATGAAGATGAACCCCAATGTATAATTATGTGAATGTGTCCACTGCTGGACAAAGAACTTACCTGTAATGCCCATGTATGTATGTGCCAAAACACACTAAGCGTATCTTACGCGGCTCATTTTTCGTCGCATTACGCGTACACATCACATACATACGTAATCAGCCTATAATGTTCCCACTGCTGGGACACAGGCCTCTTCTCTGCGAGAGGGAGTGGGCCGTAATCCACCACGTATTTTTGGTTCTACTACACTGGTAGAACCAAAAATTCGAAGCCATGTGACGCCTTCGAATTTTTGGTTTTAGGACATTGGTTCCCGAATTCACGATGTTTTCCTTCACCCTTTTGAGATACATCACGCTACATATAAATTCTCCAGTAGGCCGCACTACGCGTTTTATACGACATTACGCTGAGTCTAGTCATCTTCTTAAAAATGGAACATTTTCAGGGTTTATCGCCGCATATCATGCACAGTACGCGGCGAAAGATACGCTCAATGTGTTTTGGCACTAACGCCGCCACTACAACTCTTTCACTGCCTCCTTAGCTGTGAGTATCGTAAGCAGACCTTTGAAAAATCCTTCTTGACTCGATTCTTGGAACAGAACTTGCGCGTTTCCAATGGCGTGATGTTTTTATTTAATTTAGAAGTTTCTGATTAATTTCAGGGAAATAAGCAATAACAGGGAAATAAACAAAAATTGTTTATTGAAGTACCAAAGGCCTATGAAGATGACGATGGTGAATCCAAAAAAGGCAAAACAAAAGGCTAAAAAAATCCGCGGATCCTACAGAGCTTCTAGCACTTTTTTTTCGATCCGAGATCCGAGTTTACGACAGCTGTTTCTGAGTTCTGAGTACTCACTGAAATATTCAAAACGCTAAGTATTCCCTGAAATTTTAAACCGCCATCCACCCTAATTTTTCTTGGGTAATATTAGGTGGGTCTGTAATTTTTGCCTAGAGAAAAGGTGTTGCTTAGAATCTTTCGTTTTTGCAGATTTTTTTCTCCGTGTTAATCTGTAAAAAGGTTGTGTAATATGGTGATAGAATTATTATGGATGGTTTCGTGAGCTTCGTAAACGAATATACCACATTTACACCTGTGGATTTCTGAAAAGTACAGTAAAGTGATTGTGACATGAATATGAGTATTAGGTCAACAACAAAACCCCCCTTTTTGGCATAAATTAAGTCGTGTTCAGATGCGACTATATATAGGTATATACCGAGATGTGTATTTCTGTTTGCTAACAAAAGTACAGGCAACAATCTATCTGGCAAGAATCGTAATTATCATTATCGCCTTTATTCTTCTTACATAACAGTGGTTAAATATATTGATAAAGCTCACGTCAGTTTGTGGTTGAACAAATATGATGAAATATTACACAGCGGCCAAAAATATCAGCTCGAATAAAATTCTAATCAATCACTTGTATAATTGGCAGTTCAGAAAAATGAACTCAGCGAAACTGGGTAAAATTGAGCAGCTACGAAATCTTATAATTTTTATCCTTATATAATTTTTCTATCAGTAAACTTAAATATGTATGACGTATACGTATATAAAAGGAAAGAAGACTTGACAATTTATCCAGGGATAACAGAGCGTAACTGAAGGCATCATAATAAGTTGTTAGAAAAACGTATGCAAAAAAGTTTTTGCCTAGACCCGTTGTTTATCATTTATCTCTGAAGATAATATGTTATTTACCAATAAATTACGTTTATTGGACGATTACCCAAATGCGAAAACACGTCTGCAGGGAAATTAAGATCTTATCTCGTAATGTTTCGAACTAGCTGCATCATTTTAAGTACATATTTTTTGTATGAGAAATAAAATTATGGAAAAATTGCTTAGCTGAAAAAAAATAGGAATTAGGTATATTTTTTTTTCTAAGAATAAGTATGTTACTAAACTTATGATCTGGAAATATACCATGAGCTAAGATACTGGCAAAATGTGGGTTTAGGTACTACATCTACATACATTCGTTATGTTGGCGTGTTTATATTTATACAATGACATCTATACAAAAGATTTAGTTCCTCACTTCAAAATAGTCTCTTGGTTTATTATATCAAAATTGCTTCCACGATACTTCCGTATCCATTCAGCGCATTTCGACCAGTCAGCCCCTCTTATACCTGACTACTATTACCAGCTGACATCCTTAGTAAGAGCTACTTAGAGGTAGTTCGTGCCGATAGAAGTCAAGAAACTTACTCGATGAAATATTTCTAAAGCCTTAAGACCCAGTTACTAAAAATATAGCAAACATTACAAGAAGTTCAACACACAGACAGTTCTGAACTATACGCCATATTCTTTCCAAGATGGTGGCCATCGTGCCAAAAAGCGTTTCATTATGAATTGACAGGAACCCTTCCAAGTAAACGGGATGATTTGTCATTGAATTAAATTTACGCCAACCTTACACTCCTGATGGTAGAATTTAAAGTTTATATTCAAGGTTACGTTATTCTTTGTAGGGCTGTCAAAACGTCTTTTGTTTTTGGATTTTTGTTGTAAGAAATCTTGGATAAGTCTAGGTGTTTCTTTTTGATGTGCTGTCAAGACAAATGACAAGCTATTTTTGATGAAGTTATTGCTTCTGGACACCTAGCTGCTTCATGAGGTCTACGTTTTGTTTATATTTTTTAAATCGTTAGCTATGAAGTAAATGGCAACTTCTCTCAAATATCGTCGCGTCGCAGAGCCGTGATGCGACATTACCTCTGTGCTGAAAATCACTGTATAATTTGGACAACATTTGAATTACAGGCACAGAAACATTCAACTGTATCTGTAAAGTTGAAAACGCATCGAAAACTCCATGTGTCGTGCCCAGAGGCGCCGCACACTTTCCATAGGCAACGCCATCGCCCATTTTGTCACCAAATACAATATGCTTCCAACAATACGAAACGACAAAATTGACATCACACGTTTCACCTGAATATTATTGCCTTCCACACCCCTGTATTTGCCTGTTTCCCTGTTGAAAAAATAAAATAAAACATGTTCACCAACCCTGCACACGCTACCGTTATTTGGGTAACAAACAACAGAGCTGTCTTCTCATATTTAGCCAGCAATATTTCTCCTACCCTTTGTGTACGGAACGAAATCTCAAAACAAAATCCCCGTCAGATGTAGTGAAACGTCTTCTTGTGAATAACACGGTAATTGAATCTTTGTTCCCCGCGAAATAAAGATCGTTTTTGTTTGGGTTTGTTTTATAATAAAAGCGTGAAGGAAATTGGACTTTATTTAAAGGAGCTAAGTGTGGTTATGGGTGTAGTGAGTATTGCATATAATGTGTTTACGGCAAATTGCACTGGCTACTTGAAATTTATAACAAATCTGTAGAGAATTTGTCAGTGATACCTACTCTTTGCTTTATTTCCATTGAGATCTACTAAGTTTTAAGTACAAAAGAAAATTCTAGAATAAAAGTATAAGGATTTTTTTTTTTACGTTGCGTTCTGTTTCCTCAAAATGAAGTTAGGAATTGATAAACGGTAAAATTATACGTTCGGCGAAAGAAAGCGTCGAAAGACATACTTGTTAGTATGTTTGTGACATTTATATTTTAAGTAACCTACGTACCTACTTAACATTTCCAAAATCAAAAATTTCCAGTACAGTGAAGGTATCAAAAAGCTTTAGCAAAAAACCCACTCAGAAATAACGATAACATCATAACCGTTGTTTCTGTGTTGCCAAAGTAAAATAATACATTCAGTTACCATAATGAAAATACATTTAAAAGTTTTTTTACAACGTTAATAATTTATACTTTGACAGTGCTGCCTCAGTGAATATTATAATTCGGTATTAAATTAATACATTTTTTTTAAATTAAATCAAAGAAATCACGACACTCGACCATCCGACGGCGTGCTAACTTCGAAGCACGCTATAATCACGCACAATATGCTAAAGAACTCCATGATTCGTGTTTCATGGAATATATTATGGCATGGTTAGTTATGAAACAAAAGGTGTAACAAACCTAATTAGTATAATCATTGTTATTCATGTTTAAACGTATCTTACCACTAACGCCATCTGCGTATAAAGCTGTAAACTGTTATTAATTACGATTCCCTAATGAGGAACGTAACTTGCAAGTAAGCGTAGCAAAGTCACTTGATAATTTCATTGATCGCCTTGTAAATAGTTCGCAAGGTTGATACTAGATGTCGTTGTTCGTTTACGTCCTTTTTCTGAATCGCGGTGTTAAGAGCCTCCGTATGTTAATGACCCTCGCTTCAACCTGTGAATTTAGGTGACTACTATCCAGGTGCACCTACGAGCTACATCCTACTTGGAATAGTTTCGTAAGACTCCTCGGCTAGTTAGTTAGTAATACTTGTTTTTTTGGATTAGAGGTCATCTGCCGCCTCCATCGTCCAAGTGGGCGTGGTGTAGCTGGTGGAAAACCTATAAAAACGTATAACAATCACCCTTTTATGTAATCATCCATATCACATTTGGAAATTACTCAATAAATCATCCAGTCAAGACACAGAAGCCTTTTGCTTTCTGCCGGAACGAGTGACGTCATCGACTTCGAGTCAGCGCGACCCCTTACAAAGGTTCAATTTACAACACAGTATACATATGAACAAGTTTAGGTACTTGCTATTTTTAATGACTATAGGATTATTAATATTTATAATTTTATAAGGATTTTAATAAGCATATTATGTGTATGATAAAATTTTAATGTTACTTCTTAATTCAAGGTAGGTATATGTATCTACTGTATATGTGTATCTACTCTTTCAGAGAATATACAATATTTGTATATTCTCAACATGACCAAAAAAACAGGATCAGCAAACTCAATCTCGACAGACTACTCAACAATGGTATTCGGTTCATATTTAATCTAAGAAAATATGACCATGTCTCGAGTTATAGGACTGAGCTCAAATGGATGTCCATTCGCCAGAGAAGAAGTTTGCGCGCTTTGACTACACTTTTCTCCCTTCTCAACTCTCCCAGCCCTCCTTCTTATCTTATGTCTCACTTCCAGTATCTATGTTCTTCACACGCTAAGAATCTGCGTTCTTCCAACAATCTTCTTCTACTCTGTCCTTCTCATACTTCTGACTTTGTTCATTCTTCCTTTCATATTCAGGCCATTCTTCTCTGGAATGCGCTTCCTCTTGATGTCAGGACGGCCACCAGTCGGTATGCATTTAAGCGGAAATTGCAGAGTTATTTACAAAACAAATAGCGTAGAGTCATCTCAATTACTTCTTTTCCTTGAATTTGTATGTATATTTATATATATAATGTAGGTATATAAATATTATAGTAAATAATTATGTATGTATGTAAATTATAAGTCTTTAACCTATTTATGTACTTGTGCACCCGTTTTATTTATAATTAATTATGTTATAATTTAATATTTTTTAATATTATTATTTTCTCTCAATCAGAGCACCCGCCATCTTATCTCTTCACCATCCTTGGTTGACTGGTAGAGAATGCCTAAGGCATTAAGTCCGCCTTTGTACCTAATTGTGTGTGAGAAGTTTAAATAAATAAATAATAAATAAATAAATCTCCGAAACCCGTATCACAAATTAAACCCGGCAAAAAAAAAAATTAAAGAAGACACACAAAAGTATCCTTCCAAAATCCATTACGGAAACTAAATATTTATCAAACCCATACTTTACGGTATCAAACACAGTTAATGTCGCTTATTTATATGGAATCCTGTCATTTGAGTAGATAAATAAATAACATTACGCGGGCCAGTGGAGCCGAAAATTGCTGTATATACAACGTCCCCAGCGGTTTCATTTGCAAAATAATCTTTTTGGTGGTTAGTACCTACTTGGTATACAGTATCATGTTTATTTGGGTGTCGGTTTATATCTAAGAACACAGAAAATGTTTTGATAAAGAAGGGTTCTTGGGTTTTCATGCAATGAGAAGTTTGGGGTTTGTTATCTGTATACGTTTTTCAGGTAATATTTCTAGTAACTTTGTTAAATAAATAAATAACAATAAAAACTTTATTGTTCAAGTACAAATAGCACTAGCCTCCACATTAGAATTCCCTGTGTCACGGAGACTAGTCCCCTTCATGTTACAACTTTATACATAGTAGGAAGGCACATACGTAACATCGGTTGGTAAGATTTGCGAGGTGACAATAATCAAATGTTATTCCCAAACAATAAATTCATTTACTTAAACATAATTATATAATAAACTTAGGAAAAAAATATCCCAGCCTGGATTTTTGTCCAGTTAAACAGATAAACTTATATAACTGTAATCCCCGAAGGGTGAGGCAGAGGTGTACCTTATTGTACCCCCAAAGTTCGCCAGTTACTTTTCAGTCCGATGTAAAAGGGGGCGAGCCTATTGCCACCATCAGGAACAAATCCGGCCTCCAGGCTGCTACTGATAAATTGCTGGTCGAAAAACCCAATATCACTTTGCCCGAACTGAGAATCGAACCCAGGACCTCATGCGCAGCTGTAGCGCTTGCGACCACTAGACCAACTAGGCCGTGCCCTGTTAGACTAAGTATTTTATAAATATACACACTTAGAAAGAACATTTATTCAGCGCAGACTAAAAAGGCACCCAAAATAATATACTTCAGGTAAAAAAATCAAAAACCAAATAAAAAGTCACTTCATACTTCTTTGGATTCACACATCACCTTTCACCGAATAACTGTCAACCAACCTAAAGGTAATAAAAATCAGGTCAGATACGAATGAGATTTGCTTTTAAAACCACCTTCATGTTTTTGCTTAGCCCGTAAAACAATGAGGGCCTAACTCTCAGTTGCTAACAAACCTTAACAAAATACTGCTGCAACGGAAGCTGAAACCATAATTTACATCGATGATACAGCACTAGCTACCACAACATAGATGAGTGCCAAAGCACCACTCTCCACAATGTAATGTCAAAAGCTTGGCAAAGATGAGTTTAACGAAACAAAGAACAAAAATCTATACTTAGACAGATAACCAGCACCTAACTCCATCACTAGACGTCAATTAACTAACTAAGGATGATTTGTGATTTTAATTCCTGAGTAGACCTTATTTTGCGTAGATTTAGCTCATAAAGATATGGATTTATAATTCATTAAATTTTCGACTTCAGCGGTCTATAACTCCTTATTTTATGTATTTCTCTTGATGATGGATCAATACCAAAAAAAGTTATCTATCTATTCACTCGTACCTATTAGTCTCATTGTTCGAAGCGAACCTTTTGTTTCAACATTGTCTACTGGCAACAACAACAACCGATGATTTATGAAGCATCTTTGTTTCTAGCTAACGCTGCTTGTCAATTAGTATTATTACCGAATTTAGTGAAGGAAAAATTGATGAATGGTGACGAAACTAAATATTTGTTAGAGGACGCTCGTTTGGTCGTTTTCTTTGTTACTATATTGATTTGAAATTGATTCCTCTATAATCTTATGCTTTCATCATGCGGCTAGGAAGATACTAACATCCTACAATCCTTACATTGTACTCAAATTGCCACGTCCAGTTCATACATTTAATCATACTGCCCTAGTATTGAGTATACATGATACAATTTCAATATTCTATGTATGATTGGAAATATAGCTTCTGATAAAGTCATTTTGGAGTAATTAATCGCACTGAGGGAATAGACTGTAAATAGTTATGTTTAAGTCAGCATGACTGCTTACAGTTCTAACCACGTGAAAGATTTGGGATTGGGGATTTTAGCCTTGGGCTTTAAATGAGGTAAGTTATAAGCAAGTTCGCGAACCTACCAGTCAGATTACAGTTTTCAAACCATGACTCTTAAAAAGCACTACTGAATTCTAGTCTGCTATGTCTAAACGTGCCTAGACCCCTCAGCCCCCATTTTTTTTTTTGGGTGGGAAATTATCAAATAACTTCTCCCGCTCTGGGCGGAGCGAGAGGGCGTGTCAGACTTTTACTGACTAAAACCCACCCGTGTTCCTTCCGTTGCCTGTGTGCCAGGGCCACGATATCCCTTTCGGACAAACTCGCAACCCTGGCAGGCATTAGTCTTACCGGACCCCGTCAGTTGGTGCTGACATCTCTTTGAGGTGCGCGTGGAACACAACGCGCCGTCGACCCGGGCCTGGTCCTTATCGGACGGCGAGCTACCCATCGCTCACCGTCTGCAGGCCAGCGCTTACGGTGGCCGGAAATCGGCTTGCGACTCCCGACGCCCGGGGCCTCCTTTTTTTTTTTTTTTTTTTGTTGCCGGGGTGGAAAATCCTCATGGATGTCCACCGGGCCACCTCAAGTCTGCGGGGGGGTGAGGTGTTAGACCCCCCGCGACGTCTCAAAGGGGCGCGCGTGGAACACTACGCGCCGCCACCTCGGGTCCAGTGTGATAGCGGGCGGCGGACGTCCCCGAGTCTGCCGTCCCTGGACCCATTTAGGGGGGCCGGAAGAGGGCATTGTCTGCCCTCTGCCGACGCCCAGTGCGCCTGCTGCGGGCCGGGTGAGCGGACGAGATCTCCCGCTCCCTTTCCGCAGCCTCCTTCTGCGACATGACTGTTTCGCAGAAGGATACCACCGCGTCCCAGGACTCCTCGCTGCCGGCCATCGACTCGACCACGGCCGGCAGCGACAGGTCACTGCCTACTTCTGAGATGAGGGCACGGCGTGGGTCCTCCCAAGCGGCACACTCTGCCAGCGTGTGCCGCGCCGTGTCCTCCCGGCAGTCGACGCAGTGGTGACACCGGGCGTCCGGCTCCCTGTTTATGCGACACAGGTACTTCCCGAAGCAACCATGCCCCGAGAGCACCTGCGTCACCCGAAACGACAGGGAGCCGTGCCTCCTCCCGAGCCAGGGCTCGAGTACCGGCCGGACCGCCTCGATGGTGGCGAGGCCGGCGGTAGGGCGTGAAAGCCTGTCCCGCCATTCCGCCACCAGGGCTGCGTGAAGCTGTGACCGACGCAACTCCACATGTCGCTGCATCAGCCACTCGCCCCGCGCCCTCGCTTCCTCGCGCCACCGATACAGTGACGCGAGTACTTTTGCCTCGAGGTCCCAGGGCGGGGATCCGGCCAGTACGCAAGCCGCCTCGTAGGAGATCGTGCGATATCCCCTGATGACTCTGACGGCCATCGCTCTCTGCGGCTTCCGCAGGACTGCGATGCTTCCGGTCGTCAGGTCAGCCGCCCAGATCGGGGCCGCATAAAGGGCCATCGATCGCACGATCCCCACGTAGAGCCGCCTACAGGCGACGCTCGGGCCCCCCAGATTGGGAAGCAGCGTTGACAACGCCCCAGCCGCGCCCAACAACTTGGGCGCCAGCCGCCGGAAGTGGGGGCCAAAATCCCACCGGCTGTCGAGCACCAATCCTAGGTACTTCATGGTGGACTCGACAGCGATTTGAGCCCCCCAACCACGATGTGTGATCCCGACGGCGGCGCCCGCCGGGGTCCATGAAAGATCAAGGCCTCCGACTTGTTGAGGGCAACCTCCAGCCCTAGGCGACGTATGCGGCTCACCACCTGTGAGACCGCAGCCGTCGCCAGCAACGCTGCCTCCCTGTACGAGCTCCCCCGGGCCGCATAACACGTCAGGTCCACGCCCGGCTGGAGCTCGTCTAGCAGCACCCAGTCGTACCCGATGTTCCACAGGAGCGGTCCCACGACCGAGCCCTGTGGAACACCGCACGACATGCGGCGCTGGTTTTTATGCCATCACGTCCCGTGTAGGTGACACACCTCTCCGCCAAATAAGCTCCAACGATGCGGCGGAGGTAGGAAGGCACCCGATGGTAACGCAGTGCCTCCCGAATACAGCTCCAGGGCAGGGTGTTGAAGGCGTTGGAGATGTCCAAGGACACCGCCAACATCACCCCGCCCCGGGACACTGCTTCCTCCGCCAGGACTCTCACCCGCGATATCGCGTGGATGGTGGAGCGCCCGTGCCGAAAGCCGAACTGGCTCTCGGCCAGGTCAGGCCCCTCTCCGCACAAGTGGCCGACGAGACGGGCAGCGATTATCCACTCAAACATCTTACCCACCTCGTCTAGCAACATGGCCCCGGAGCGACGTTCTTGGCCCGGAGCCACGTCACGGCTGCCCCCATCTCTGCTTGTGTCACCTCTGGGACGCTGATGGCGTTCTCTTCATCTGCAGACTGCGGCTGTGGGCAAAGCCATCGGCGGCGGAGTATGTTCCGCTCTTGCCGGGAAGAGGGCTGCGACTACCTCCTCCAGCTGCTCAGGTTGGAGACTCTCCGTGAGTGGAGGCGCCGCGGCTCGAAGTTTCCCTCGAACCGTACGATAGGGGCGCCCCCACGAATCTCCGTCGAGAGTCTCCAACATCTCCTCCCTGGCTCGCGTCCTCGCTTCGCCGATGGCTAGCCACAGGGCCTGCTTCGCCGCGCGGTACACCTCATACAGCGCGGCTTCTTCGTCAGGGACCCGACGACGTCTCCTTCGGTATCGGGTGTACCCGGCGTCTGACCGCTACGCACTCGACACGTAATTGTGCGATCTCGGTAGACCACCAGTACACCTGGCGCCTCGCTGGATATGAGTGGACGCGGGGCATAGACGCGTCGCAGATTTGCGTCATCGCCCCGCGGAACCATAGCGCCTCCTCTTCGACGTCGACGGGTCCGTTCGTTGCCGACTCCCGGATCTAGGCCTGAACAATAGCGGCCTCCTCGAGAAGTAACCCTGTCGATGCGCTTACGCGCCCAGCGCGGACCGTCCCTTTGCGGGGCCGATGGACTACGGCCGCCGGTTGTCTGGGTGGAGACGTCGAATCGGATGTATCGGTAATCCGACAACGTCTCCACCTCCACAGCGACACGCCAGTCGCGGACACGGCTCGCGACAGCAGGGCTAGCGAACGAGACGTCCACTATAGACCCGCCCCGCTGCCGCACGCACGTGTGGACCGAGCCCCGATTCAGGACGACCAGGCCAGTCGTGACCGCCCACTCCTCTAGCGCCTCACCCCTAGCATCGGTCACCGGAGATCCCCACGCCGCAGACTTGGCGTTGAGATCCCCGAGCAACAGCACCGGGTGAGGGTGGAGTCGGCCTACGACGGCACCTAACTCGACAAGGAAGTTCTCGAAGTCGGCGAGACTCTTGTTGGGCGAGAAATACGCCCCAACCGTGCCAATACCATCCGCGAGGGCGGCCACCCAGCCATGGGTGACGGGACGGGTTGACGAGAGCCCCGCCAATGACGGCCACCAAACCGTCCAGGTCACCCACCCAGTTATCCCTGGGGGGGACAAAGTATGGCTCGGCGACCACAGCCACGTCGATCGACCACTCTGCCATGCTCTGGAGCAAGAGATCCTGAGCTCTGGCAGCGTGGTTGATATTGCCCTGGAGGAAATGGTACAGCGCCATTAGACGCACTCCATCCCCTCCGCACCATTCATTCACAGGCCGGGAGTCGGCCGTAGGGCAGCCAGGCTGAGGGGGGGGGGGGGGTAAAGAGCTGGCTGCGGGCTGCAGTGTTACAACCACAGCCGCGGAGCGTAGGGCTCTCGTCCTAGGCGGCTTTTGGGTCCTCCTCGGTGCTGGTGCCGGTGCTTTAGCGGGTGCTGGCGGCGCCGTCTTCTTCTTTTTCTTCGTCTTCTTGACGACCGTCGTCCAGGCCTCTGTGGTGGTTCCAGGCGCGGTTGCCGGGGGAGCAGCCGTTCGGGAAGTGGGCACGGACTTTGCCTCTGCGGGCTTCTGGGTCCCCTTTGCGGGCTTTTTGGCCCCCTTCCCGGGCTGGTTCGGCTCAGCCACCGCCACTGCTCTCGCCTCCGCTTCCTTCCTCCGCTTATCTGCCGCAAGCGGCGGTCGGAGGATTTCAGCCAGGGGGAATCGCGACTCTATGGCCTCCAAGCGGGCATCCAGTCGCGCATCCACCATGCCCCCACACTGCACCATACAAATTCTGGCCACCCTCTCCATGTCGTGGTCCGACCAGGCAGGTGGTGGAACAGGTGCAGGGGCCGACGAAGGCGCGGCAGGAGTGGGACCGGTGGCTGCGGGAGGTGCTTGCCGCTGCCAGTCTTTCCTCTGAGCAGCAAACTCCCGTTTGAGGTCCTCCAACTCGGACCGGAGACGGCTATTCTCCTCCCACAACTTTGCCGTCTCCTCCGGCTCGTGCGACTGAGGAGGACCTCAACTGCCTCCCTGATGTCATCAGCCGCCTCCTTCAAAGCACGCGTGAATGTGCCATTCAGGTTGCCCGATTTGGTGGCAACCTGCAGGACGACATCCACGCCGTCCAGAACTTGGCGACTGAGAGCCACCGCCGATGGGCTCTCCCCGGCAGTCATCCGGGCTGAGCGCCGCTCTCGCGCCTGACGGGCCAACTCGCTGATTTCATCAGCCGCCACCGCCTTGCGCTGCGCCCGCTTAGCGGCATTCGCCTCCGCCTTGTTAGAACCCAGCAAGATGCCCTCGCTGGGGTCCGTGGTCCTGGGCCCGGGGTCACTCCCCACGCCCTCGACGTCCTCCACTGGAGCCGGCGTATCGGGTCGACCTGAACCGACCCCGCACGTCGCGCTCCGGTAAGCGAGCGGGGGCTCCACTCGCCACTGCACGACCTCACCCACTAGTTAATATTGGGACTTTAGCGGCCGGCAGGCTCTCCTCGCTAGAAGAGTCTGACCCCGCGCGCTTCTCCTTGCGCGAGGTTTTTTGCCAGAATCGGCCACCTACCTCTTCTTTAGTTTGCGAGCGCTTTGAGCCTACGCTCGCCACGCTCGCCAAACTCATCGTTTCGGACGCGGTGTCAGAATCTGACACCGCACCCACACCCATGTGCTCGATCACGATGATCGGCACCTTCTCCGTCTGTTTGTTATTTTTTAATTTATTTGTTTCCATTTTGTACCCACGAGTAGATATAGGTCAATATGTCCACCGGGCAGAGCCTAGATGCCCGGTAAGCCTACATACTGCAGAGGGCGGCAGGTATCTGCAGGTGAAACGCTATCGACCCTACTTAACCTAACCTAATTATATGTACATGTTTTTTTTTTTTTTTTTAACCTATCCTATTCTAATCTAACCTACCCTGCGGGCCCCTCTGCCGCGGACGGTCCGTCGTCCGCCTCCCCACTCTGCGCCCACTCGGCCTCCCTCTGTAAGCAGAGGGGGGAGTGGACGACCGACGATCAGCCTCGACAGGCCCAAGAGCCTTAGGCTCTCCCCCCCCCGCAGAAATCCGCCACAGTCAATACCCTCTCCGACGTGGAGAGACTATTGACCGCGCCCAGGGTGCACCGGCCTGACGACTGCTCTTTCCCCCGAACGTATTCGTAAGGAACGAGCAGCAGTCAGGCACACGAGGAGGTTTTATGCACGCACCCCCCCGGGGCGTCTCTTGCGGCGACTAAGGGCGCGAGGGCGCGAGCCTTGCCTCACCCTCACGCGTTCCGCCTCCTCCTTCGCGAGCATTACTGCTTCGCAGAAGGAGGTGACGGCCTCCCATGCACTCTCGCTCCGAACCATGGCCTGAACCAGGGCCGGACGTGAGAGACGGCCGCCACCGATCGCCTCCGTGAGGACACGCCGGTGCTCCGCCCAAGCAGGGCAGACGTCCACCGTATGCTCCACCGTGTCCTCCGGGCGATCCACAAAGTGGTGACACCCGGGCGTTTCCTCCCACTTTATCCTGAACAGGAACCTCTCGAAACAACCGTGTCCGGTGAGGACCTGCGTCAGGCGGAAGGTGAGGACGCCGTGGCGCCTCTCTAGCCACTCCTCAAAGAGGGGACTTATCGCCACAATTGTGGCGTGCCCAGCGCTGGGTTGCGACAATCGCACTCTCCATGATGACATGAGATCCCGCCGGAGCTCTGTCCGCTGTGCCGTGATTTCTCGCGGCAGCGGAGTTTCACCCCGGCGTTTCGCCTCCTCGCGCCACTCCCAAATGTGCGCGAGGACCTTTGCCTCCAGATCCCATGGCGGCAGTCCGGCAAGGAGGCTCGCCGCCTCACGGGAGACCGTGCGGTAACCCCGTACCAGCCTGATGGCCATGACCCTTTGGGATGCGTTCAATCGCTGGGCTGGTCGCAGCCTTAAGGAACGCGCCCACACCGGTGCCCCGTAAAGGGCCATGGACCGCACGATCCCCGCATAGAGCCTCCGGCAGGAGGCGTTAGCCTCGGCCCCCTGAACCTACAATACGTTTGCACAACAATTTCGTTGTGCAATATGATTGAATTAGCCCTTGCACTTAAACCATAAATAATTGTCATGCAATAACATTAACCGTCTATATACTTCAATGTTTTCGCGTGAACAAGAGCAGCACCCTAATATTGTGTAACACTTACATTAACAACCCGATGGAGTTTGAAGGAAATTTCTAATCCATTGCTTCGTCTAATTAAAAAAATCGTCTGCTCCACAACGTTAATAACGCAATGAATGTGGTTGAACTGTCAAACTGAAAGGCATTGGCCATTTTAAGTGTGTAACGCGATTACCCCGCAGTACTGTAAAGTACACTAATACAAATATTGCGTACTACTGGTACTGATTCTACACGATGCAGTGGAAGTGTTGTGCAATAAAACTGGAACTCACTCAAACTTTTGTTCAATCTTTGTGCGGTTTTCAATAATAACCGGAAACGGTCAAAAACGATGTACATTTCTTGATATTGCGCAATAATATTGTAGATTTAGGGGCTGCTTTAGACAATTACAAATTACCTTGTTTTGTAACTACAAACAAAACCTACATTTTCTATGTCAAGAAATCCAACAAAAAAAGCAAATCATCCCGTTTCTTCAATACACAGCTTAACCGCCAAAGCCGATCAAACATCATCACTATTCGATACTAAATCTGCCAATCACTTACACCTGCACCTACATAAATATATGCAAATCTACATATACACCGCCACAGTCACAGCTAGTACGCTGCATATCCGTCAGCTCCATCCATCAGCTCAAACGGAATACTAAATGTAGGTAATGAAACTGGCAAAGTGATATTTGAAAACCATTCCGGATTTCACGTGTTTGAATTTGAACATTTCAATGTAAATGTGTGTTTTAGGAAGGTTTTAATGGAATAGGTTAATTTGTTAGTGTTGTAATTACTAGAATTGTTAATGTAGGCTGATTAACAGAAATTACTGCAAAAAATCTTTTGCTTTTTTAAATTATGATACAGTTTTGTCCATGCTTAACAAAACATCTGAACATATCCTAGGTAGGTGTAGCGTTGCGCACGCCAGCAATGCACAGAGCTTCTAGAGTGCTAAAATCTGAAGCCCGGTGTATTAATCATGTGCAACGTCTTAGAACGTTCGTATCGGCACGCGTGCGAATAAGACGTGTTTTTGCTAAATTAATTAGTTCAATTTCAATTCCGCGAATTCGTGTTGTTTACGCGCTTAGCTACGCAGGTGGCCACGTGCCGGTACAGGCGCGGGTGCACGGAGCGCGGGTGCGCGGAGCGCGGGTGCGCGGGTGCGCGGGGCGCGGGTGTGCGGGGCGCGTGCGCCAGGTGTTGTTTACTTGCAATGGAACAAAATCAATTAAACGATACTAAATTGGAGGACGACAAAGAAAACTTGATTGAGATGAATGAAACTGATGATTTACCGATTACGGGCCAAAAAAGAAGTCTTTTAGAAGAAGAATCTGATGAAGAGTGGAAGATAGTAGATAATAGACAAGGAAAGGGTAAAAAATCTCGTCTGAATAGTCCGCAGAAGGAAATACCGAAATTAGAAGTTACGATATCATGCAGCGACAAACTTCCGAAATCATTTGCATTGGCTAAATTGTTAAAAGCAAATGAAATTAATAATATAGTGCACGTTAAATACCTGAGTCCATTTAGAGTCCGAATACAATTTCAAGATGAATCGAATATGAATAAGTTATGTTTATGTGAAGAGTTTATCGCCAAGAGGTGGAGATTTAACAAAGATATGGAAGTAAGTTATTCTTACGGTGTTATAAAGGACGTTGAGTTGGAACTGAAAGAAAATGATATTCTGAGTAGTTTATTCTGTCAAGATAATACGGAGATTATATCTGTGAAGCGACTAGACCGTCGAAACAAGGAAGGAGGCTGGTCTCCTTGTGAAGTAGTGAGAATATGTTTTAAAGGAAATTATTTGCCGCCATACGTTTATACCGATGGTTTGAGGATTAAGGTCGAACCTTATATATATCCAGTTTCACAGTGTTCTCGATGCTGGAAACTGGGTCATAGACTTAGGGCTTGTCCTTCCAATAAAATTATATGTCCTAAGTGCGGCGGAGATGAAAACTGTGACACCAAGAATTTGTGTCCTTTGTATTTAAAAGAACGTAGAATACGTGAAATCATGGCTGAATTTAACTGTTCATACAAGAGGGCCTTAACTGCGTACGTTCCACCTTCTCCTCATGTAAATGGTCAAGCTAACCAGACAGAAGTAAATAATCCAATTGTTTATGTTTCTTCATTTGAAAACACCCCCACATTTGCAGAAGTTGTTACGGTTGAGGCGGAGGTTCACGTAGAAGAAGCACCTAGCTCTGCTAACCTATGCAATAAGGCAACATTAAACAAGAAGAAGTCTTTAAAAAAGAAGCAAAACCTCTCTGAGTTTCTATTAGAATGGCAGTCAAGTTTGGCGGAGGAACCGCGAACCGACGAAGATTACGTAAGTAAGTAAGTAAGTAAGTATTTATTTATTTGCATAAAACATGGTATACATGGTGTTACAAAAATTTACAATAAAGATCTTACATGTTTTGCCAGAATTGTACTTAGCATGCATATGTTCACTTAATACTAACATGAGAATTTGTTATCCATAAATTCTTTAAGACTATAGAAATTTTCCAAGTTTAACCAGTCAAACAATTTTCCCTTAAATAATCTGGAGTTTAAGTTTTTTATGCTACTCGGTATGTTATTATATATACTAACACAATTATATAAGCAGCTTTTATTATATTTAGCAAGCTTGGGAAGATCATGCAGAACAAGTCTCTGTGGATCACGCCGGCTCCTTGGATTAATATCATTGGCTGATATAAACAGGTCTTTATGTTTATTAACGAACATACATATTTCAAATATATAAAGCGACGGCAGCGGTAACAAACCTAGTTTCTTAAATATGGGTTTACAAGATTCCTCCGAGTGCATCCCGCAAATTGCCCTAATGCACTTTTTTTGAGCAACAAATGCTCGGTTTATATCGGTACTATTTCCCCATATTATAAGCCCGTAACGTAGTACCGATTCTACATATGCATGATAGGTCATGAGAGCTGTTTTTAAGTTTGTAATATTTTTGATTTGTTTAAGAGCATATACAAATTTATTTATTCTCTTTGCAGCGTTATCCACATGCTCTTTCCAATTCAAATTTCCATCAATAATTACGCCTAGAAACTTCGTTTGTGCTACTTCTTTAATTTTTGATACGTTTAGTTTAATATTATATTTAGGATTATTACATTTATTGAAATTAATATAAACAGATTTATTAAGATTTATTTTTAAATTATTTATGTCAAGCCATTGTATTAATTTATCTATAGTATTATTAATGTCAGTCTCATGATTATTTCTAAAATTGTTACATTTTTCTGTCGCTATAATAATAGCTATGTCATCAGCAAATAATATATAGCGGTGGTCAGTTATATTAATAATATCATTTATGTACAGCAAGAACAGGACAGGCCCCAGTACACTTCCTTGTGGTACACCACATATATTGTGCTTGTATTCTGATGAAAAAGGCACCTTAACTTGATTTTCATCAATTTTATCAATAATGACTCGTTGTTGCCGGTTACTGAGATACGATTTTATCCACTCAAGTGTAGGACCCCTGATACCTACAAGTTCAAGTTTTTTGAGCAACAGATTGTGAGAAACTAAATCGAAGGCTTTTGAGACATCAAAAAATAGCCCAGTGGTCAGATTTTTATTATTGATATTAGTAACTACAGCCTTTACCAGGGAGAATATTGCCAAAGTAGTGGACTTGTTTTTCTGAAAGCCATATTGTTCTATGCTAATTATATGAAATTTATCACAATAGTCAATTATTCTTCTATACATGCACTTTTCATATATTTTGGACAATATGGGTATTAACGTTATAGGACGATAGTTATTAATATCAGATTTTTCTCCTTTTTTATATAAAGGCTTGACTATCGAATATTTCAGGGCATCAGGAAAAGTTCCCGATGCAAACGATAAATTAATTAAATATGTCAGGACAGCAGTTAGTTGATTGGTACACTCTTTAATAATTTTAGTGTTGATTTCATCATAGCCCACAGAATTGGAATTAGACAATGACAGTATTTCTCGTCTAACCTCGCTTTCCTCCATAGGTTTTAAAAACATCGAGTTAACGGATGCACTAATACGAGGTTTTATGCTTTCCTGACTGCTCGTATGTGATAAATTAATATAATTATTATTAAAGGCGGTGGCAATTTCAATAGGATTTGTTAGTGTTGTATTGTTAACTGTAATTTCGTCCATATTTCCTATGCAATTTGTATCGTGCATTTCATTTTTAATTACTGCCCACGTGGCCCTACATTTGTTTTCACTCTTGTTTATATATTTAATATTTGCACATTTTTTTGAATTAATTATACATTTTTTTAGAATATTGGAATATGTCTTATAATTAATTTTGTTATTTGCATTTTTATTTTTATAGTATTTGTATCTTAGTACACGTTTTTTTTTACAAGATTTCTTTAAGCCTTTACTTATCCAATTTTTTTTATTTGAATTATTGTTATTTATTTTTACTTTTACTTTTGGGAAGCAAAGATTGTAGAATAAGCATAGCAGTTCATGAAACTCACTAAATATATTTGCATCATTTGAGATGTATATGTGTGACCAAGATAAATTATTTAAACATTCCTTGAACTTACAAACATTTTCCAAACTGTAATCTCTTTTATATATATGATAAGATGAGCATTTTTTAATCTTTTCATTTATAGGAAAACTCAACATTTGAGCTGTGTCATGGTCAGAGAGATAGAGAGGCAAAACTGAAGCGGAAGCATTTGGAATATTACTTAGAATATGGTCTATGCAAGATGACTTGCGCGTAGGCACATCAATGTGAATTTTCAAGTTATAATTGTAGGATATGTCTCGTAAGTGATTAGTAACGTTACCTTTTTTCAACGTATTTATATTCAAGTCACCGGTTATTACTAGACGAAATTTGGACTTGTATTTATTAGTTAGGTAGTTCAAAAGATTATTTAATTTACATAAGAACTGAGTAGGATCTGAGTTTGGAGTTCTATAGACGCAAATAACAAGCAACTTATAACACTCAAGCTCTATGCCACAAGCTTCAAATGTGTTTTGGGTAGCATAATTTTGTATATAAGATAAATCTTTGAAAGGAATGCCTTTTTTTACTAAGATACAGGTTCCTCCTCTTTGTTTTTCTCTACAAAAACTTGAAGCTAACTGATAGTTACATATTTTGATATAGCTCTCATAGCCTTTCTTTATAAAAGTTTCCGACAAGCAAATTAGGTCAGGCTCTTTTTGTGCTACTCGTAACTCCTGGATTGTTATTTCTAACAGTTCCCGTTTTGATAGAATACTAGCAATATTTTGATGCAGAATATTGAACATACGGGCTTTAGGCACGAAAAAAATCGTCTTTATTTCTTAATACAGGGAAGTAAAAAGGTATTGTACCTCTGCTTACATTCCCGATAGATACGGCTGGGTTTACTTGTTGTTTGTTTTGATTACAATATTGTATATTAAAATAATAAGGGATCGTTCCCTTTTTAGGCGTATTGTTACTAATGGCTACATTGCTGCTTGGTTGATTACGCATTACAAATTTCCTAATATTCCTTGGGCACAAGTAGTTTTCATTGTAGTCGTTACAATCTATCACATAATTTATAGACTTACAAGCCTCTGATAATGTAAAATGTCCACAATCAAGATAATGACATTTTTTAAACATCTTACATAAGTTTTCTATACCCTCATTCAATTTTGAGGCATTTAAGAAGTGACTATTACTAACATTTAGTACAATAATCCTATTATTATAAAATGTGTCCAATAAACCTTCTAATGGTGACAGAACTTGCCTTAATTTATAATCATTTTCCCCCACACATACCACTAGTTTATCATTAGGATGTAATGTTGTTTTTAAGCAGTTCTGAATTATGTCATGACATTTCGCATTTGGCTTTGTTTCCGCAAAGATTCCGTATTTTTGGTACTTAGTGTTAGTTCTTGAATGCAGTAAGGCTGAAGCCAAGCCGACACATTGTTGTGTACCGAATATAAATATTCTTCTTTCGGGTCTGTGTTTGGGTTTCCGTTCTGGAATGGAATAGGTGCAGGTATTGACTGCAGGAGTCATTGTCAGGTTCGATGCCACGCTTTTACTTTGTAAGCTCTGCGACAGTGTCTCTATTTGTTTTTTTAAAGATGAAATTTCAAGGTTAGCGCTATTCAACTGCTGCTGTAGATCTTCAATTATTTTTCCCAGGGATATTGTTTTATCTTCGTAAATACTGTCAACGTTTGAAGAATGTAATATAGGTGAAGAAGGGGTGGATGCCGTACAGTGTGCTAAATAATGCCTCTTCTTTTTAATATTACTACGAGAAATAGTATCTGGTAATGAAATGGATTGACATAATGATTTTAACAAGTTAATTTCAGCAGTTAATTTATTTACTTGTCTTTGAAGATTGCTGTTTTCTAGTAATGTTTTATCAAGCACGAATTCCGTGGTTTCGAGTTTAACGGTTAATTGGGATATAGTATCTTTCATTTCTGACATAGATACTAAGTCTGAAATTAGTTCTGATGATGTTCTATCCAAACTTTTTGACATTTTTGTTGGTGTGCAATTCGATTCATAGGATGTATTGTAGTCAGTGAGTATATGCGAATCCAAGATCTGTGACGCTGCTATGGACTGGTCTTTTTTTGTTACATTGGTCTGTTCCGGTGATGGTGTTTTATTAACAGCTTTTTTTTTATTTCTCAGCGTTATGTTCGATGGATTGCTGCTAATTGTATCTTTGGTTTTAATACAAGTTACGCATTTCCACCTTTTTTTTGAATCTTGATCCAGCATCCAGGGCCTCAAGTCTGCTATTACAATAGTGTCAGAATGGTCGATCATTGATTTCATAATTGTTGATTTTGACAAGTTTGGTAATCTACTATTATAATGGCGTCATTATGACTTTCCAATGGTCGGCAACTGACACTACATTGAAAGAAATTGCAAAGAAAATGATCGGCCATTATGAATTTACCAGATTACGAACTTTTAGCAGAATGACAATGGCATGACAATGGGATCGTGTTGGAATGACTGAATTTATAAAAATACCAGACTTGGGCCCCTGTATGTTTGTTCTGGATATCCAATACAATCTGGTTCATATCTATTGTTACAGACCGAACACAATGCAGTGGTTTTTATATCTACATGTTTTTTGCATTTATAGCATACTACAAGTGCTGCCATCTTGCGGCTATTGTTGGTATTCTTTGAAACGACCTTCAATGACATTGTGTTTGCTTGATACAGTTGCTAATCGCTGTTTATTTTTGTGTAATAATATGGACGAAACAATCAAGAGGAAATCACAAAAAGAGACAGTTTACCCGGGGCTTGAACCTACGACACATCGAGTACTACTACACTTGAGCCGCACACTTTATACGTCGAGCCAGGTGACCACTTAGAATTGTGGCCGAAATAGTCGTATTAATTCTTCGTGTATAATAAAAAATAAAGTTCGTTAGAATGGATTTGAATAGGCGAAGGAGCAAAGGTCGTTTTCTTTGTGTTGAATGTACCTTAGATTCGAAATAGTTTTTTATCACTTTTTTTAGCACTTATCACTTTTATTATCACCTATAACTTTGTGATTGTTTGTATAAGTCTGTTCTATACACAATTAGCGATTAACTTTTGTTTATTTTAGACTTTTGACAATTCGTTGTTTTAATTATATTGATTTACTTAATGCGTTGAAATTGTTTGCCGACTACACTGTCACTGATATATTGTTTCTAATTGAACACTTTAAACATAACAATTTAACAAAGCAAGTACTTTAACTATTTTTAATTAATTTTAATTCTCGTAGTCGAAGTAAACGTGGCGGTAGCGCGCGCGTGTGTCCGTGTACGAACAAAATGGTAACAAACAAACAAAAGGTAACACTGAACACAGCACAACATGCAACGAATTACTATCGCGAATAAAAGAAGTTATTTACCTTAAAAACTGTTCATGGTATATTAAAATTAAGACTATTCTTAAACTTTGTATCGAGTGGTTTATACTATTGGTGGTTGACAAAATATCGGAGTCTACGTTGTTGCAAATGGTTGTTAATTTCTTTAATGGATAACACGGAAAATGTAAAATTTAATATAATACAGTGGAATGCCCGGAGTCTTAAACCTAAACTAGTAGCTTTTTCTCAGTTACTTAACCAAAATAAAATACACATAGCTGCTATTTCGGAAACGTGGCTAGATCCCGACAGTCATCTTAAAATAAATAACTATAATATATTTCGTCAAGACAGGGACGACTCTTATGGGGGTGTGGCTATTGTTACTCATAAGTCTATAAAAACTCAGGTAGGAAACTTTCAGAAATCCCTTCCGGGAATCGAAATCCTTCACATTAAAATTCTTAATTATTCTCTTTTGGAAAATGTAATAGTTGTATACTGCCCACCCTCTGTTCGGACTAACCAAATGGATTGGAATAATTTATTTTCATCATTTAATAGAAAGTCAATCATAATCGGTGATTTTAATGCCCACCATACGAATTGGTCCAATAAAACAGACCTGAGAGGTGTTCAAATTGTAGACTCACTCATAGATAATAGTTATGTTGTAATAAATAACGGTAGTGTAACTCGCATTGAATTGGTTAACGGCACCTTGCAGGAATCTTCTCCTGATTTGTCCTTGGCTACATCTGATATTGCGCTTAATTTCAATTGGTCAGTTTTAAATGAAACTTTGGGAAGTGACCATTTGGTTATCAAATTGTCTTCTGAATGTTCTATGAATAAAAATTTTGTAGTTAAAAGAAATTATAAAAATGCCGACTGGGATTCGTATAAAATATGCCTTGAAGATATGTTTTCAAATTTAATACTGCCTGTGGATCCTCAAAAAGCTTATGATATTTTTATTGATTATATAAATTTTGCAGCAGACCTACATATCCCTCTTACTAAAATACCGCAAAATCCCGTTTCAAAATTTTCCCCTAAAACGTATTGGAATGCAGAAGTTTCTCAATCAGTGGCAGTCCGCAGATTAGCTTTATCCAATTTTCGTAAAAATCCAAATCCCGCAAACTTAGATATTTTACAAAATAAAATTGCAATTGCACAAAAATTAATACGGCAAGCAAGGCTTAATGATTGGATTAAATTGTGTTCAACAATAGATAACAATATATCAGTTTCTGAAATGTGGCGCAAGATGAAATGGATAAAGGGTTATCGGGCTCCTAGAACTATTATAGATGCTACCAAAGCAAATAACTTAATCCGCAGTCCTACGCCAGACTATGTTATACCGAATCAACCAAAATTTACGTTGCCTAATTTAATTCTGGAGACTGATATCTCCATGCAGGAGTTAATTAAATGTATTAAAGCGAAGGATACATCTCCTGGGTGCGATGGTATCTCATATTCCATGATTAAAAATCTCCCAAATAATGGTAAGGTTATTCTCCTATTGTTGTTTAATCAGTTCTTAACACGCAGTTTTCTTCCCAGTCAGTGGCGTGATATTGAAATAATTGCAATCCCAAAACCTGGAAGGGATCCTAATCAGATTTCGTCTTTGAGGCCTATATCCTTACTGTCGTGTATATGCAAAATTTTCCATCAAATAATTAATAGGAGGCTCGAATGGTTTTTAGAAAAACATAATATGTTCTCTCCTAATATGGTAGGTTTTAGGAGAACTAAGGGTTGTTTCGATAGTTTAAGTTGCTTAGTTTCGCGTATTCAAAAGGGGTTCTCTGAAAGGTTGCACACTACCGGCTGTTTTATTGACATAGACAGTGCCTATAACAACGTTGATATAACGTCTTTATTAACAATTTTAAATAAAATTAATGCAGGGTCGAAAATATGTAATTACCTATGGAATTTTTTGAAATATAGAAATATTAAAATTAAAACTGAAACCGGATATATTACTAGAAATGCTTGTAGAGGTCTGGCCCAGGGTGACCCACTATCCCCACTACTCTTTAATGTGGCAACAATAAATATATGTAAAACTGTTGAAAAGGATATTTTTGTATCCCAATATGCGGACGACTTTGTCTTATATTGCACTTCTCAATCTATCTACGAAGGTACTAGAACATTACAAAATTCTATTAACACGCTGTGTGAACTTCTTCGGAACCTAGGCTTAACAATTTCTCCAAATAAGAGTAAGGTATGCATTTTTAAAAGTAATTACTATAATGAAAGGGTGACTTTAATGGTAGATGAAACAGCATTAGAAAATGTACATTGTGTTAAATATTTAGGCATGTGGATTGATAGAAAATTAAGATGGACAAAACATATTAATGAAACTAGAGAAAAAGCGTTGAAATTTTTAAATATATTTAAAGTATTGACGGGATCTAGTTGGGGTATGCATCCATATTATTTGAGAATGCTATACGTTTCTATCGTTCGGAGTAGATTAGACTACGCAAGTTTTCTATATGATACTAGCGCCATGAGTAATTGTGCCAAGCTGGATAAAGTCCAGAATCAGTATATGCGCATCATAGGGGGTTTTATAAAAAGTACTCCTATACATGTCATGGAGTCAGAGTTACACTTGCAGCCTTTATTTGTACGACGTGCCTTCCTTGCTGGTAAATTCTGGCTTAAGACAAAGTCACTCGGCAATAACCCTATAATTTCTTTATTAGAAGATCTAAAAAATTGTAGTCAAAATTTATATTGGAGGTGCAAGAAAACACCATTGTTAGTGACGATTCACATGCATTTAAAATCACTGCCTATGTACTCGAGCAAGCAACTGGAGATGTTTGCTTTAGATACCTGGATTAATAATTTAGATACAAGTAGCTTTATAAGTTTTGAAATTCCTAACGTGGATAAACCTAAACGTCAATTTAAAATGCAGAATTTATTGCTCATTTGTAGTAAATTCTTACACGAAACATATTCAGGTTTTTACAAAATATATTCAGATGCCTCCAAGGACAAACAGGGGATAGGCGCTGCTTTTCTAGATGTACAAACAAAGGAGTTCATAAAGCTTAATATAAATAATCTTCAAATATCTATTATGCACGCTGAGCTCATCGGTATTGCAGAATCACTGTCATACATTAGATCAATTAATAAAATAATAATTTTGTAATATTTACTGATGCTAAAAGTGCACTTCATCATTCAGTGCGATGTACTCAAATGATCAGGAGCATTCCATTGGCTTAATACATATTAAATACCTTATCCGAACTTAACACTATAAATAAGAAAGTAATATTGCAATGGATACCTTCCCATATTGGTTTAATTGGTAATGAAACGGTAGATAAATTGGCCAGAGAAGCTGCAGTTGATGGTATTAATTTCAATTGCTTACCTTACTACACAAACTTAATCGGTACTGTTAAAGACTTTTCGACCAAATTGTGGTCTGAATATTTTGACAAAAGATCACTTACCAAGGGATTTTGGTACAGAACTTTGCAACCAGCTTTGCCTCGAGTCCCTTAGTTTGAAAAATGCAATATGGGAAGGTATGACATTGTGACGAGTTTTAGACTTCGCTCAGGGCACATTCCATTAAATAAGTTTGGATTCCTGATGGGAAAGGTCAACTCTTCGAATTGTACTGAATGTGATGTTATAGAAGACGTATATCACATCTTGATGGAGTGTGTTCGTAACGAAGCATTTAGATATAATAATATATTAATTCAAAAAGCAGTGTCCCCTTTCAATGTTGGATGGTGTAATAGCATTTTGTCTTTTCCTCTTTCGGAGGAGGCCAAGTTGCTATATAGGCTTACACAAATAGGTATTAAGAATAGATCACCTTAAGTTAACACTATGATTTGTATAAGTAGTTAATTTTAGTATTGTGATGTGTATATTTTCATGTATTCTTACGGGGGTGACATGTTCAAATATGAACAAACCTCCATTAATAAATAAAGATTTAATAAATAAATATCCTAGGTAGGTAAATGAAAAAAAAATATTATCGTTACCAAAGGCTAATAATTATTTTGATAGCTATTAATTACCTGAGACATTTCATATTTCCATTAAATGAGGCTGCCTGTTCCTTTTCAGAAACTATTTATTATTTCAACATGAATAAAGTAAACATTTTTTTAATACAAGAGTGTCCATGTAGTTTCTTGTATTCTTCTCCATAGAAACCTACTTCACTTTGGAATGTGCAATTAGCTTTATCTTTCTGACTGGCAGATTACTTGACAATTCAAAAATGCCTATAAATGGTTTCATTGAAATAAGCGCTTTGAGTTTGACTTTGTGATAAACTCTGGTATGAAAGTAAAATACAGGACGTCCGTGTTTTCTCTTTCATGGTTCGGTTTAATATTAACCGTATGAAACTACGCTTGTTGTTCAAGTTTAGCTAGCAAAACCTCTTAGACTATATAAGTTTCAGTTTGTACTTGCGGTATCCTGTTCCTGTTGCTAGATTCCAAGATCCTTTTGGAAAAGAACAGCCTTTTGGTTGATTCCAAGGATTATGAGGCCAGAAAGGTTGCCATGAACTCAATATAATTATGGCAAAAGGTCAATATTTGACAAAAAGTTAAGTGTCACGCGAAGTATCAAACGATTTTAAACCATGTGCGGAGCAATTGATACTGCCCTGGGCTAAAACTTCTTTGCAAGTGATTGGGGTTCGGGTACGGACCCTTTATTACCATATGAGTCATCTGTTTCAATAACATTTTTATGGCCAAAATACACGAGGTTAATTTTTCAAGCTAGGATATCAAGTGAGTAATATCAAGGCCTAGTATCCTGGCTCGGCAAATGCAAACATGAGGATAGCTCTGTATATCCGAGGCCAGAGTGACTAACTTGCAAGCTTATTAACACTATTCTGCTACCTATTCCAGCTTTAAATACTAGCTTCGTGTATCTCGGGTATTAGACACTCTACAGTCATTGTCTTTCCCAAAATCTTAATTAACAGTAATCTTTTCTAAAACATTAACTACGCTGATTCTAAAATTACCTTCACCGTCATTTACTTTACAATAAAAAAAACCTACTTACACCACTCCCCTCCATAAAACCCAAAACACATTGTACTCCAAAAAACACGAGTAAAACTCCACTCAAAGCAAATTAAATAACTTTTTATATTCAGAAAACACTTTAACTTAAGTTCTGCTCCAAAAATTGCTTGTCAAAATAGGTGTTTCATAATAATGAGGTTCGGACCAAGGTGCGTCTATTCAAACTTTTCTTTTTATACCTGCAATGTGTAAACAGTTCGGTGTAGGTGGAAGTTTGAGAACCTGGACGGTGGAGAGGTCAACGGCATGAGTATGTGTTATGTGAGCACCCAGGTTCCATGCAGATTTGATTTTTGTGTAAGCGGTTAAGCTAAATTCACTGAAAAGTAGGTGTGAATTTCTGAGTTATGAGGAACTGGGTGGAAAAGGTGAACGGCAGGCTTGTATGGGAACCTCATACCGCTAATAAAATTTCGTGTTTTGGGATATTTTTTGTTTTAATTGGTAGTTAATAAGATAGACAAGCCCTTTTTAAATTCTTAGATTTTTAGAAGTTGGGACGTAAAGTTATAACGAGTTTTATTTTTTAAGGTTATGTACTAGTGTACCAATGTAGATTATTACTTAAAGGTACATAAACATTGTTTTGGTGATAAAGTAAATGTTCTAGATTGCTCGTCGCTATCTTTGTAGTGTTCTACTTACTATTAAGTAGGTAGATTGCGATGAGAATAGTACCTACTCAGTGAGGGGTGTATTAGGAGATATCTATGTCCAGCTGCGTACTGCAACAGTTTGATAATGATGAAGTTAATTCGCTAAATTGCTCAGATGCAGTCACAAACCACAATCCAAAACAACAGCAAAGAACTGAACCACAGAACTGAACTGAAAGACAGTGACAATAATACAGATTTTCTTTACCTGTCCATAAATAATTGCCATATGAACAAAAATAATATTGATGACGAAAATCATTCCTATCATTATATTATTGTTAACTATTATGATTTTATGCAACAATCACGCATTCTTAGGTATAATATATTAGTGTTTATGTTATTTCTATTTCTAAATAATTAATCTATCATTTCGTTATTAGTGTTATTTTACATATGACAACTTTAAAAATCATAACTGCGTTTAGTTTACGATTGTATTACGTTTAATTATTAAAATCTTTTTATTGATAGTATTCATTAATCCGAACTTCTAAAAATAGTACACTTACATGAAAATAAATGTCTTAGTTGCCTTAATAAGTGGTATAAATTCTATAACAAAACAACAACAAAAATATGCGGTACGAAATCTGCCGTTCGCCTTTCTCATTGTCCTTTGAAAAGGGCGGATCCTCCGACCAGACGGGTGTTGCATCTGGTGAACTACTGCCCGACGCGCGACGGCATTTCTGGTTTATGTCTGTGTTTTAATCACGCGGATAACTCTGTTTTAGGATTTTTGTATGACGTCAGGTGTAAAGCGTAGTTCGTGGCGTTATAGATGCCACCACAGTGTCATTCTACCGAGTGACTTTTCAAGGCCATATAAGGTGGTTGATTTAACCTGAGACTTTTGGTAGCATGTGATATTCTATATCTACTTTTTAGTAAGCTTGCACAATTTCCCCCATCATCTTTAACTTTAGTCGATGCGTTGATAACTACACCTAGGAATTTGGCCTATTTTATAATTTATAGATTCTTCTACTTACTGATCGAAAGCATTTTCTGTTAACACAATATCATGCCTGTATTCCCCGATGGGTTCGGCAGAGGTGTACACTGTACATACTATAGTACACCCATATTTCACCAGTTATGTTTAATTCTATTGCTATCAACCGGGCACAAATTCAGAGCTCCGGGCTGCTACTCAGAAATTCCTGATTGAAAATCTCAATAACACTTTTCCTGAACTGTTTGCATTTTTATTTTGAGCTAATTTGAGCAATGCCTAAAGTCTTCCATGCTCTTATAAAATATTAAGAACTTTGGATTCCCATAAAATTAACATCCAACATTTATCATCAAACAAAAAAAAATGTTTAGCGCACTCTCTTCATTAACATTTCCAACTCCCTTCATGCAAAAAATGTATTTACGTTTATATCTCAAATAAAATTTAGGTCACGAACAGTTAAAGATATATTTTTGTTAAAACATTTTGTTCAGTGACTGAAAACGTCGGAGCAATTTTTCCGCACGTCTTACCATGGAACACAGAAGAGATAGGTACAGAAGGTCAGCTCCATATAACGAGCTAAAATGCACTCACACATAGACGCGTACGAACAGCGATCTCAGTTTTTCATAGTTAACCTATAATGTTCCCATTAATAATAATAATAATATAACGTTTATTTCAGAATCCATGCTCCATATTATGTTGGTAACAGTGTAAACTTATAAAACTAGTGTTAGTACAAAAATTCCCATTGCTGAGTTAATTAATCCACCACGCGAGGCCAATGTAGGTTGGTCGACGTCACAACCATGTCTTCCAATTTTGGTTCTAGTACATGCCAGTTTCCTCACAATGTTTTACTTTACCGTCGAGAGCAGTAGTATTGAAATTAAGTATATACTTACAATTCATACACAAAGTGCCTGTCTGGGTTCGAAACTACGACCTACAATTTGTAATTCGGGGCCGTTACCAATGTTCCACCACTGCTCATCTCATTTTATCTCCGGCGTCTGCTAGTCACGAGTGCGCTTGCATTCGCTTAACATGAACGTGTCTATGTGTGCGTGTGTTTTCACTCGTTGTATGGAGCCGACCTTCTGTGTCTGAACGCAATTGGTAGGAAAAAGACGGTAGAGATAATGTGGAAACAATTTTCAACAACACCTACAGGTTTTTATCTGGCAGCACTGATGGAGATGGGTTTTAAAGTATCTCTGAATGTGTATGAGGAGGTAGGTATATTTAAATAATAGGTATGAGTGGCAGCAAAAATGTTAAAGCAAATGGACAGATGTATGTGGGGAATGAGAGAGAAGTAATCTGGCATTTAAAGAATACGAGCAAAAAAATGAATGCAAATGAATTAACAAATACGGATCCGTTATACTCGTACATGTATTTTTGCCTACGAGGATTTGCCTGATACTTAAACCCTATCAAATATGGGTAATTGGATATACGATTAGGAAAAGAGAAAAGAATATATGGATGGACTGTGTGAAAGATGATATGGCTAGAAAGGAGAGACTACCGGGAAGATGACTAATATAGAAGTGTGGAAGAAAAATACATATTGCGCTGACTTCAAATAAATTGGGATAAGGGCAAGAGAATGATGATGATTGTGAAGAATAAGAGTAATTCACATGAATAGTAAAATAGCATATCAACTTATTATGATTCCACAGTTGGGACTCAGGCCTCTTTATGCGAGGGAGTGGGACCTAGTCCACCACGTGGGCCCAGTGTGGATGGGAGGACAATGGGTGGACACACATAGCTGAAAACACCCGGTTTAAAAGTAAAATTAGTTTGAAGTTATGCTAAAGTAGAGTTTGACAAGTTCTCAATTCAGAAACCCGGTATATAATATTATGTGACCTGCAACCCTCAAAGGGGTGATTGAATTAGAAAGGTGAAAAAAAAACATTTCGTACATGCATCAAAATTATTTGTCTTCTGTTGTATAAGAATTTGTTGTTTTTATTCACGAATCAGATATGAGTTTCACAGCGTTTATTTAGAATGATGGGTTGACGGATGCAGGTGTCTACATCGCCACCCTGTATGATATAACGCATTTATTCTCAGCTTGTGTGTTGGGATATAACTTATATCTGTTATTATAATTCATGTGTTCGATCCCAATCTATGGATGGGATCGAACACATAAAAAAGAAAGAAAAATAATTTTATTTGTAACAGAAACACGCGCAACACATATGAAACCTTCTAAATATCAATGAATGTGTCACTGAATTCCCTTCAGTGAATGATTGCGTAAGAATTTAACTTGAACAGGGTTTGTACATTCGTGCAGGGTTTGTAGTGTTATCATACATTCATCGGATACTTATGGAACAGACTGTAAGTGATCACATTCGAGGCTCGTTTAATAAGAATCTTAAGATTGGTAGAATTAGCTAGCAATTCTTGAAAAACTATCCTGGACTGTATTAGAAAGAAAAGAAAAAAGAAAGAAAGAAAAATATATTTTTTATTACAGAAACACGTGCAAAACATATGATAACATAAACTCGAGTAGGTAAAAACAAATAGTCGGCACCTGCACGTCATGACCGTGACAAGAAGGCTTGCACTCAGCATGATGCTGTGCTATGGGGGACCCACAACACAGCGCCGATTTTCAGTGGTCAGCCGAAAAATACGTACGGAACCCAAGTCAGGTTTAATGGGTTGTACATATTAGCTAACAAAATAAAATAAAACAAACAGTACTTAGAATATAATGCCTATAAACCAAATATATAAGAATAAATATGATTAAAAACATAAAAATGAATCCGCTGGCATCACCATGCATAAAAAGTAGGAACCTACCTAAAACATTTATTACACGGGAATATCATGTGTTTTGTCTCGCTTCCACCGTCCTGCGCGCCCGCACACAATATAAATAATAAAGTACAGACTACATTTGCATGAATTCTCTCTTGCCACGCCCCCAATTTAGTAGGTACTAAATAGCCCAGTTTTGTTCCTTTAGTTGACCTAAAAAGTGATTTGTGTTATGAGCAGTAATTTAATGCGTTTATACAACTGCGGTCAGCAAAATTAGTCTACTGAGTTTGTTGATTATGAAATACGACTGTAGTTTTGAAGCTCATAACTTCTGTGTGGTTTGTAGTGTAGGGGTTGATAAGGACTGTTTATATAGCTTTCTCTATCAAGTACTATGTGTCCTGACACTCGAGTAAAAAGTTGCTTCTAACTGTCGTCGACCTCATCATTGCTTACAACAGGTGAGATAGTGGTCCAACACGAACCCATTAAACCAAATAAATAATAGAAAAGTGTTTTATGAACAAAAACCTTTTTGCTAACCATGCTTTGGTTTGAGTCTATAAAAAATGCACCTGAATGTGAAAGCTGAGTTTAATGCCTAAAAAACATATCGCTTTTCCATTTAAAATTAGCATCTAAATCCGTACAGGCACTGCTTTCTCAGCAGGCATTTGCTTAACTCCGAACAACTTGTTACGTTGCAAAAATACGGTGCTCCCAATTATTTTGAACTACATTCCACGAATTCGCTTGCTTGAGTTTAAATTGCGTTCATCACTTTTAGTTAGCTTTTACTAGTTTTATGCTGATGTTGGTTTTAAATAGTTTATTTTTCAGTGTATTTAAACAGACCACGGTGAATTAAAATAAGGGCCAATGTGTTATTGTTACTTCTTTGTAGACCTTAATGGGTTTTATGTATACTAATGTTATAAATGCAAAAGTAACTGACTATCAGTCTGTTACCTTTCTCGACTTAACAGCTGAATGGGTTTCGATGTTAGGCATACGGGTAGTCCATGACTTGATACTTTTTATCCTGGTAGTACGGTCCCGTTGGATAATTCCTGACAACCACGCGGGCGAAGCCGCACTGGCAAAGGCTAGTCCATAATATTTTGATCTGGCTACACGCAGAATGAGTGTAGCCAGATACATACATTAGTAATGCTTATAATCAAAATAACTTTGAATAATATAATTATCTAGCTAAAATTCTGCGTTCGTAAGGATACGGTGTCAATTTCATAAACAGCAACTTGCATTTACTTTATCACTTATTATTTTTTGTAGCTGGATTGTCGAGTCCGACGGAAGAGTTACGATCGGTATGTAAAGATGGATGGGTGACCATCTTTACATACCAAGACTACTCCGTGCCTCGGAAAGCACGTTAAGCCGTTGGTCCCGACTGTCATTCGTGGATATTTGACCGTCGTTACGGGTCGTCAGAAGCTCGAAAGTCTGACAACCAGTCTTACCAAGGGGTATCGTATTACCCAGTTACTGGGTTGTGGAGGTCAGATAGGCAGTTGCTCCATGTAAAATACTGGTATTCAGCTGCATCTGGTTAGACTACCATAGTTGGGAAAAGGCTAGGCAGATAGATAGGATTGTCGAGTCCGTCCGTCTTTATCATTTCTCCTATTTTTTCAGTTTTTAACTTTTCAATCATTCCAAATCTCTACAAAAATCGTAACTAAATCATTTTCCACTTGCTGATTACAACAATATTAGAATTCAACTTCGATATTTCGATGCTCACGTCGAAGCGGCAAGTGGCGGCCGCCAGCAGTGTTGCCAACTATACTATCACCTCTGTAGCTAGATCTTTTGCAAAAAGTTGCCAGATTCCCATATTATCTTACCCCAAAAAGTAGCAAGAAGTTGCTAGTAAAAAAAAAAACTAAACTAATCGTTAAAATCGTTTTTACATTAAAACGAATGTGTGTAATGGATAACTTTACTTTCGTAATATATTTACAGGTAAATACTTATGGTAAAACATTATTAATATAACTTAATCTAGGGAAGATGATGTAGATGGTTGTACATCCTGAGAATCCAGGGATTTTGTGTATTTCTCCACGGTTCCCATTTGTTGGAGAACTGTTAAAGGTAAGGTACAATTGTAGCAACATTTGCCTTTTTTCCTGAGCGAGTCTCTTATACATAAAATAGAATTTAAAGTTATCAGACTCATTCGGTTTCTCTGCTTATTTTTAACAAGATTCATTTGAGAGAATAACCTCTCAACCTCTGCATTTGAGTGTGGAAGTGAAAGGCAAGATATAGCCAGTTCACTTATATCCTTATATGTATTATCACCACATGCATTTTTAAAGTGTCTGACCTCCACCCAAAATTTCACTATTTCCTGTGATGTCCACTTAACCAAATGTAGTAAATGCCACTGTTGAACCATTTGGCAATAATTTCTGGTGAAAATCCCAAAATCTCTGCAACGCTTACGATTGCGTTTGATTTTGTGGCTTTTATTGCCTCTTCAGGGCTCAATTGTGCCATCATTTCTAATTGCCGGTAGTTATCCGGCAATCTTTGCTGCAGCTCTTTATAAAGTTTTACTAAAAATGAGGAACACCGTACTCTAATGCCATTTAATGTCGCAGGGTCCATATTTTGATGACGAGAGTCAGTTTCAAACACATAACCAAGATATGGCCTTAGGTTTATATCTCTCTCAGTAATAGGGTCCAAAAAGTTCCTTGGAATTGAGCTTGGCATTAAAATTCTTTGGCTCACTGATTGCAGTAGAGTCGTAAGCGTATTTAACAATTTCAATGGATTCGAGTCTTCACTCTCAAATGCCTTAATAGCCAGTTAGACGTCATTTAGTACACTTCTCAGGAATGTCATATATAAATAATTTTTATCGTCATTAAGCATATTATATATTACGTCAGCTGTATAACAATTTTCTTTTTCCCTTGCCATATTAAAATGTAATTTTAATTCTTCCCACTGGGTCAAAATGTTTTTTACAGCTGGCTCTATTGAAAGCCATCGAGTGTCACAAACTTTTGTGATTTTAAGCGGACTTTCTCCGCAGTTAATCGTCTCATATATACTTTTATATTCATCTCTTCTTTTAGGTGATACTGAAAACCATTTATATATTTCTCTCACCAAAAATTCAATATTTTTTGGCAGTGAGTTTTCTGATGCGTGAGTCACTGCTAGTTGCAGAGAATGACACACATCTTATTAGAATTAAATTTTCCAGACCATACTCTCGTTTAAGGATAGCATGGACTCCATTGTTGACACCAGTCATAACCGATGCATTATCGGTTCCTATGCCAATCATTTGTCGAATGTTTAATTTATGCTTGTTTAAACACGAAACTAAACCATTTACAAGCCCCCTTGCATCTGCGCTTTCAACAGAAACCAATTCCAAAAATGAACTTACAATTGATTTCTGTTCAGTACTATAGTATCTCATCACAAGGCCAATGTATTTACTAACACTGACGTCTGTAGATTCGTCCATTATTATACTGAATTTTTGGTTTCCAATGTCGTCCAAAAGTTCTTGGCGAAAGTGAGGTGCCAGTACATTTGTCATAATTGCCGTACATTTAGTACGATGCAATTTTAAGTCCTCGGTTGCTTTAGAATCTTTAAAACATGTTTTGCACAACTCTCCTAAATGGTCTATACTCATTGTAGAGCAATGCTCTGCAATAAACATGGTCAAAGCTCCTTCAGTATCATCGCAGGGTCTGTAATTTTTTTTTGGCATAGTTTTGAACGGTAATATTTGATTACCTGCAAAATAAAATAATAATAATGGGCAAAATATCATACAGTTTTTTTCCCAATTTTTTACTTAATATTATTTTCAACAGTGGCAACATTGTTTATATTTACAATAAAGAATTTTACAGTAAAATTCTGATTTTGATTATAATGTCTTTGGACTAGGCTAGTATGTTCCAAATTATCATGACATGAAAGGCTAAACCTAAACTATACGTACTAATCGATCTGAGTGTCTAAAAATAAAGCCTCATGTACGTACCTGTTCTGAACTCCAATTTTTGCTTATGTTTTTTAGTCTCAGCATGTTTCTTAATGTCAAATAGTTTGGCCAGAATTTCCACACAACAATAATTACAAAATGCTTTGGACGAGTTTCCACTTGCTGGCTTTAACCACCCTTTAAATTCATCTAGGCTCTCCCACTCAGTTCTGTATTTTTGGAAATAAGTCTTGGGTTTCTTGGGTAGATCCATTTTTCGTTACAATAATTACGACACAAATAGATGACTGTAATACTGTATGTTTTGCGAACGCGAACTATTAAAATAATGATAACGCGGAATTTGAATGTGAGTAAACCACCTACGAGGCTACGACAACAAACAATACTAACAAAATGCGCTGCGCGAAATAGAAACAAAGCTAATGATTAATAAGAGAGAGTGAGAGAAAATAATCACAATGTTCCAGCGCGCCCTTTGTGCTTTTTAACAATAGACAATAGTCTTGCTTTTACAATACTCAAAATGCTGACAAGTTTACGACTCTAAAAATTGCTTCCACAAACAAAAAAATAAAACTGAAAATCATGTGATAAAGTCGCTGTGTTGATAATTTGCTAAAAAAAATAGCTAAATCGTTTAGCTACAATTTTTTAGAAATTGTAGCTGACAGGGGTGCAAAAATAGCTAGATCTAGCTATAAAATAGCTAAGTTGGCATCAGTGGCCGCCAGAAAGCGATATCCAATTTACAAGCCTGTTGGTTCGTGTTGAACGGACAGACGGACAAAGCAGATATAGAGCCGGTGTTGTGGAAAATAACAAAAACATGGAGGGACAGTAATAACTATTTCATATTGTTGTCTCTTAAGGGTTTTGGCTTGAAGAATTATTTTGCAAAAGGGTGGGATTTTGGTGCGATTTTCAATTTAATTAGATTCGAATGTTCAATTTAAAACATTATCTATTTAATAGGATAAAATGCAGTCAATGCTTTACATATTTACCGCAATTTGATGTTAACCGTGTCCAAGTGACGATATTGAAGTATGTCCGATCAGCTTACGTTGGGCAGTTAGCCTCGTTACCAACCTTGTTGATCTTCTTTTAAACTAGTATTTTAAAGCCGTTATGAGATATGAAGTATGAATAGAATGATTTATAAAACGTGAATGAAACCAGAACCAAATATACAGTCAAACAAATGATCAAAACGTTCTACCAGAATCATACAAATTGCAAAGTTCCAGGATAATAAATCAGGTAAGTACTCCAAAAAATACTAAGCACCATTTATTCATGTTCCGAAATGGTTATTCCCCGTAATTTTTTTACACAAATTAACTCAAAATTTTTTTAATCCTCCTCTCGCATCTGCTGCCGTCGTATATTCTGCACCAGTGGCTCGCAGGCACGCAATTGTTACTCTGTCCACTTCTGAGTCAATTCATGCTTTTAGAGATTTTTATAACAACGGCAGATTATTTATTTATTTTAACAAAACAGCCGTGGAACAATATTTTTTTTTATATGTTGAGTTGAATTTACAAAGCATTTTATTCCGACGTAAGAGTCAGTACGGATAAACAGATGATTAAAAATAGTCCATCTTACAGTATGCCTTTTAATCACTGAGGTATATGCACAATTATGTTGCATAATCTTTGTAAAATACTGGACTAAAATAATGTGTACAATACGGGTAAAGTGTTATTGGGTGTTTCCATCAGGAATTTCTTAGTAGCAGCCCGGAGTCTGGATCTCTGCCCAGTTGATGGCAGTAAGCTCGCTCTCTGTTACATGAGACTTAAACGTAACTGGCGAAATGTGGGTATAATAAAAGATACCTCTGCCTTACCCTTCGGGGAAAACAGGCGTTATGTTCATATTTATATTAATCTGAACGTAGATCATATTAAAACTGATTACTACGGTAGTGTATCTATTTATTAGATATGTAAACACTGTCTCACACACAAGTATCAGGTAGTTGTCACTTATGTCAACTGTCAGTCAGACAAGGAATGGCGAAAAGGCAGACGTGAAGTGTACCGGAACTAGGACCTTGGATGTGCCTTGCCTGCTCTGCTATAGAAATACAGACACTACAATTACTTCGCCTTCTACAACGCTGTCATCTTGTTTTCAAGAACGATAGATTACTGTATTGCGTCCACTGTAACTTGCCGCGTGACGCGAATGTTAGCACTGAATTTTGCAGTCTTAATTTTTTTTTTTTAAACGTTGCCCCACACTAGGAATTTCTCCTGTATCGTGGGTGCGTTTACAAACATTCAATCTCACATACACAAACAGCCAGACCCGGAACAACTACTTGTAGGTCATACAAATATTTGTTCCGTGCGGGAATCGAACCCGCGACACGCAGCGCAGCAGTCAATCGCTTAACCACTGCGCCAACCGTGCCGTTAAATACTAAAAGAGTTCAAAATGGCGATATGACTGAAAAATTCAGTGCTATGAATCGGGTTACGTACCAAGTTATAGTGAACGCACAGTACCACCATTGCAGTTTTACACCCACGGAACGAGCCAACCGTGTTCATATTCCGTAAACCACACGCCATCTTAACCGCAGGAGCCACGTTTCTGAACGTGTCACAACAGTGGCTTGTTTCCTGCTCCGGAAACAAGCCACTGAAGCGATACGACGTAAGTTGTGACGTCAGAGCTTAGTACAGATGTTGCTGGGTCTCTACTGATATCGTAAACTTAATCTTTAGGGAAATCAATATAATCACGTCTAGGTGCCTATTATATAGGTACACGATATATTATAGGATAGTCTTGCGTTTGATTACTATTTTTAAAAATTGGGGGCAATTCTAGGCTACATAAAAATTAAGTGATACACATCAAAAAGTATGTAAACACTTGAAAATATTCAAAATCTAGTTTCGATAGCGCACAACATCATGCATGTATTTCCCGTATATGTTTTAGGCACACATAGCGCTACAAGGTTATTTTAGCTCGTGGTCCAATTCGGAAATAACGCCGCCATCTTCTTTTTTGAAAAGATTTCAAGTGACATTTCACAAAACATTTGCACAGACTTCTTGGCGCGAAAGTGAAGCGTCATGTTAACAGTTTTGTTTTATTTTATAAAATTTGTGTTTAGCCGAATATTAATGTGTAATAGTGGTGGATTATTAACCATTAAGTGTTCGTGAACCTGCATTAGTGTAGGCAATGAAACAAAACAGTGCAACATCACTTTCAAGTTCTCCCAAGAAGTCCGCGCGAAGTTTCAGTAAAGTGCCACGTCTTTACTGAAACTCAAGGGGAGCGGGGTGGGATATCATCTATCATCTTTATCATGCATTGAATGGAGTTCGTTTCAAAATTTGTACTTGTTACCTTATTTTACATGACACTGGCGAAATGCACAAACCGAGCGAAGCTAAATAGAAAAAAAAAAAAAAGAATTGCACATAATGTTTACCAACAGCGCCCTTTTTTTTTTTTTTTTTGGGTGGGAAATCATCAAATAACTTCTCCCGCTCTGGGCGGAGCGGGAGGGCGTGTCAGACTTTTACTGACTAAAACCCACCCGTGTTCCTTCCGTTGCCTGTGTGCCAGGGCCACGATATCCCTTTCGGACAAACTCGCAACCCCGGCAGGCATTGGTCCTAACGGACCCCGTCAGTTTGTGCTGACATCTCTTTGAGGCGCGCGTGGAACACAACGCGCCGTCGACCCGGGCCTGGTCCTTATCGGACGGCGAGCTACCCATCGCTCACCGTCCGCAGGCCCGCGCCTACGGTGGCCGGAAATCGGCTTGCGACTCCCGACGCCCGGGGCGTCTCCTGCGGCGACTAGGGGCATGAGGGCGTGAACCTTGTCTCACCCTCACGCGTTCCGCCTCCTCCTTCGCTAGCATAACTGCTTCGCAGAAGGAGGAACAGCGCCCTCCTGTCAACATCATTCGAGCGCCGAAAAATCCTTGTAGCAGTGTATAACTGTGTGGTGTATGCAAACACCAGCCTGTCTGAATATCACCTAGTGAACACCCCAATTACAAATTAGAGAGTAAGGCTTGTATAAATAAATAAAAAACATTATTTTAACTTTAGAACCTTAAAACGAACTGATGGAAACATTTGAATAACTATCCTATTTTCTATTATAGCAGGCAGTGTCGCGCTGAAAAATCACGTACATAATGTTTTTAATAAATATAGAAAAAAACGGGCGATATGCCGTGGAGTTTCCGCTTCATTGAACTAGAAGCCCTCAGTTCATATCTGCCGACACTAAGCGGGAAATGCATAGCCCAGAATTTAATAAAAACGTATTGGATTCCGACATTTGCATAAAAAAACAAGCAATGTTTTTTGTCATTTAGGTCGTGTGGACTGACTATTCGCTTTTCGCTGTCAACAGTTGAGACAGCCGTTGTTGGCCAACAACTGAGGTCAGACAAAAAGTTTACGAATATACGCAAAGGAGACAGAGAAAATATATTTCTGTTTCAAATACTTTCACTTCTGGATCCTAATAAGTGTGTCCTTCTGTCATTAGTATTATTATTTAGTGATTTAAATCTTTGCTACTCTACTCTCTACGATACTCTATCTACGGCATTACCCTTGTAATAAAACCGATCAAATTCTTGTTTGCAAAAAAAAAAAACTGGCCAACTACGTGTCGGACCACGAACAATAAAGTGTTCCATAGTTAGGATGAATTTATCTCAAGAATAAACTTAACATTGTAGTTGAAAAACATGTTCTCCCTTAAATCGATATCCGCCACGGTCAATTTTGCAAGTACAAATGTAAGTTTAAAACATATTTTTTTTATGTGATAAAACTACACATTACGATTTTCGGACTTTTTCCTTTACTTGTGCTATGAGACCTTGCCTCTTGCCAAATTTTATGATTCTAGGTCAGCGGAAAGTACCCTATATGTTTTGATTTATTTGCGAGTGTCAAAATATGTCGCATAAATTACCGTATATTGCGTTGACTTAGAAGCTTGTATTTTTTAGAGCTCCAAGGGACCATAGACTTACGTATTTGATAGATATTAATTTCAACTTACCTCCACGCGGTCTTGAGAAAAAGGGCCTTGACAGACTGACAGACAGACAGACGGACAATGAAGTGATCTTATAGGATTCCGTTTTTTTTCCTTTTGAGGTACGGAACCCTAAAAATGACTTCTGATATTTTTTTGTCATTTATATAGAAAATAAAGAAAGAAAGAAAAATAATTTTATTTGTCACAGAAACACGTGCAAGATATATGAAAACATAAACTGGTAAAACAAATAGTCGGCAGCTGCACGTCATGACTGTGACAAGAAGGCTTGCACTCAGCATGATGCTGTGCTATGGGGGACCCACAGCACAGCGCTGATTTTCAGTGGTCACCCGAAAAATACGTACGGAACCCAAGTCAGGTTTAATGAGTTGTACATAATAGCTAACAAAATAAAATAAAACAAACAGTACTTAGAATAGAATGCCTATACAACCAAATATATAAGAACAAATATGATCAATAGATCGCGTAGGAGTTTACACCGAACATAAATCCGAACTATCGGCCGAATGTTCGGCCGTTTCTTGACTACGGCGAACTATGGCTGATTACGGCGAAAAAAAAAGACAGTTGAAGAGATAAGCCAAAGCCAAAAATGTGACTTGAAGTCGGGTAAGCACTCAAAGTCAAAAAAGTAAACTTTGGAAGTTATAAAACGGTCGAACATTCGACCGAGTAGACCCCTTTTTTTTGGGTTTCGCATTTCGTTGTCAACGAGTTTAAAGCAGCGCAGCGTTAAAGGTATCAGATTTTAAAATGAGAAAACATAATCCAGAATTTAATAAAAACCTATTGGATTTTGCAACGAATTTATAGTCGAGATATTTTTTTAGCATTTAGGTCGGCTACGGAGCTCGATATCAATGAGTTTGAAGTAGCTGCTGTTATTTCAATATTTATTTTCCAAATGGCTATTGAAATAACTTTAAAAATATCTAAAGTGGCATCGGAAAACATCTGTAAAATAACAATTAGTCCACCAAACGGTTTTCAATGTATATCATTCCACAGCTCTAATTACTGAATATTACACATAAGTCACATCAAAATTTATAAAATAAACACAGTAACTATAGTATTTCGTCGAAAGAATCATTTCATAACACTACAGCAGAGCTATGTAAGTAGATACAACTTTTCATGAATATACAAATTCTACAAGCCCCATAAATAAATGCGTAAGTTATTCCTCTGCATAACATAAAATACTAATATTCTGAATTACTCTTCTATGTACTTAACGCTGTGTTGCTTTTATAACTTGCATAAAGCCGAAGATGCACTGAATTATGAATTATTTAAGCCACTGGCTCTGTGGCGCCCTCACGCGGCGACTGGTGGCTCTCATAATTTCGTCCTTTCAAGTCTATCGTACTTTTATGAAATGTGTGCTTATTTCAAAATTACGTGACGGTACTTGGTGGGGGGAAACGTTATATTTATATTATACAGAATTGTATTCGGTGAATTTGATAATTTTGCAGTTTACCGTTAAAACTTTATCAGCCAGACGTCTGGGCATAGCCGCCTCTTATAAAAAGAAAGAACAAACATTGATCATTCACCCACGCTTTGCTCAGAACCAAGCAACAATAAGATTTTTTTGAGACCCATACAATTACATAAACAGTTTTAAAATAATTTACTTTTGAAAACCTTAGTTTATTTTAAAAGTGCTGTTATAACATTAATTATTTGACTAATTATAAAAATAATATAAATAATAATAATACAAAATAAAAATGTATTTCATTCATAGTATTTTCGCGAAGCCATTCGGACCAACTCGCCAGTATTCGAGTAACGTTCGCTGTTCACATACAACCTATGAAAAGATTTTATGTTCCGAGTTCGTGCATGACAGATTATGTGTGAATTGACTTTTAATACTTCATGGAGTACAATCCTTTTCTATGGACGTAGTCTATACTATGTCTGCACAACCTCCACCGCAGAACGCGGGCGAGCATCTCTTTTTGGAAGTAAACCTGAATCACGTGAAAGTACTTCTAGGTGTTTATTACAGCCCTTCGTCACGTATAAATTTCTTTTCCTCTTTTGAAAAGATCCTCGAAAACCTAACACCCTCTTACAGTCACACAATCATCATGGGGGATTTCAATACTTGTTTATTGAAAATCGATTCCCGTCTTCTTCTCTTCAACCAATAGTTCAGTCGTCGAATTTATCAATTCTCCCTTTAAGTGTCACGCACCATTTTCCAAACTGTAATCCCTCACTTTTGGACCTTCTCATTGTTTCGTCTCCTCAACATGTCAGCAAGCATGGTCAATGCCCAGCTGACATGTTTTCTTACCATGACCTATTCCTCTCCTACAAAATTCGCCCACCTAAGGCTAAACCTAAAATCCTCCTGCAGCGTAATTTTGGTGGCATGAAGGCAGATGACCTCCGAAGAGATGTTAACAGCATTGACTGGTCTCCTCTAGTCAGTGTCGAGTCGATTGATGATAAAGTCAACCTGCTGACAGACAACCTTGTGCAGCTGTACGATGTCCACGCTCCTATTCGTGCTGTAAAAATTAAACACCTTCCGGCACCATGGCTTACAGACGATATAAGAAGCATCATGCACAGGAAGGCTGTAACCAAAACTAAATTTAAGTGTCGGCCCTCACCATCGAACCGGGAGATCCTTGTGGATGCTCGAAATCGCTGCAATAGGGTGTGTAGAGATGCCCAACGCCGTCATATCCACACCTCAGTTGAAAACGGAGATCCAGCTAAAGTCTGGAAATTTCTTAAGTCCCTGGGAGTTGGAAAGTCACGCCAAGAATCAATTCCTAAAAACCTAGATATTGATATACTGAATCAACACTTCTCATCTTCGTCCCACTGTAATGGGACCATGAAAACAGCTACAATAAACTATATTTCAAACCTTCCAACTCCGGACCATCCTCCATTTGTGTTTAGTCAATTCTCTGATTGTGATGTTAAGAAAAGCGTAGTATCAATCACGTCGAACGCAGTTGGTAGTGATTGTGTAAGTCGGAAAATGATACTCCCTGTCCTCGACGAAATCCTTCCTATCCTATGTTATATCCTAAACTATTCTATATCCTATGGTGTTTTTCCATCGATGTGGAAAGAGGCAAAAATCACTCCTTTACCCAAAAAATCTAATCCTACTTCCTTTTCCGAATACCGTCCTATCTCCATCTTGCCTTTCCTCTCCAAAGTCTTAGAACGCCTTGTCCACAATCAGCTTAGTACTTTTCTTTGTAAGAATAGTCTGCTGAATCCTTTCCAATCAGGTTTTCATCCTGGTCACAGCACTGCTACAGCCTTAGTTAACGTCACTGATGACATACGGTTAGGCATGGAAGGAGGAAATCTGACGGTTCTTTGCTTACTGGATTTTAGTAATGCATTTAATACTGTCGATTTCGATATCCTTCTTGGCATGCTTCGCTTGCTTAACATATCTCAAACGGCGATTGACTGGTTTCGTAGTTACCTGTATGGCCGCCGGCAACGTATATGCATAGAAGAGTGTTGCTCTTCTTGGTGTTATACTTCTGCCGGTGTTCCTCAGGGTGGCGTTTTATCTCCTTTACTCTTCGCAATATTTATAAACTATATTTCCAAAAAACTTATTTCTTCCTACCACCTTTACGCAGATGATTTACAAATATATAAACAAGCTGCCCTTGCGGATTTGGCTGATGCAATTAATACCATTAACAAGGATTTGGGTTCAATCTGCGAGTGGAGTGAGGCACATGGGTTGCAGGTCAACCCATCGAATACTCAGGTCATTGTTGTTGGCAGCTCAAGGATGACCCCCAAGATAAACTGGTCGCAACTTCCCCAAGTTCAATTTAACGGAATTCCTATTCCAGTAAGCGAAAAGGTTGAGAACCTTGGAGTTTGGATAGATAAACATCTTTCTTGGGGTCCCCAGCTACAGGACGTAAGTCGCAAAGTTTTTGCATCCGGGAAGTCCCTGAGACGATTAAGGAATTTTCTTCCAACTGCAACTAAAACTGCGCTTGCACAATCCCTTTTACTACCCATCCTTGACTACGATGATGTCAGTTATCTCGATCTTACTGAGGCACAATTAGATAAACTTGAGCGACTTCAAAACTTTTGTATAAGATTTATATTTGGCTTGCGCAAATATGATCCCATTTCCGACTTTCGTACAAAGCTCAAGTGGCTACCAATACGTCTTCGCCGGAATTCTCATATCTTATTTCAGCTCTACAGTATTTTGTTCAATCCTAAAACCCCCTCTTATCTTAAAGAACGTTTCAAGTCCTTCATGACACACATAATAGATATCTGAGGTCATCGGAAAACTTGAGACTAGAGATGCCGATGCATTCTACCAGTTTTTATGACAAGTCTTTCACAGTTCAAGCAGTACGGTTATGGAATGCCTTGCCCGTGTCGATAAGGCGTGCTCAATCTTTGTCCACTTTTAAAATTCTGGTAAAAAAACACTTTCTCTGTTCTTAAACAGCATCATTACAGAATACAGTTCCTTGCTCTTGTTTCATGTTTATTATTGTATATTGTATATTATAGATAAGTTATGCTTAGTGTATGTATGTATTTATTGTACATGTAAATAGTTCACCACTGACTACCTGCAGTACTGTCTCTCCTTCTCTTTTTAATCCATCCAAAGGTTGTCTGTAAAAGATCGCTTTTAGCGATAAGACCGCCCATTGTGTCACCCTGTGTAAAATTTCAACATTTATATCTGTAACTTTTATGGTGTACATAATAAAGAGTATTCTATTCTATTCTATTCTATTCTATAATAAATAATAATAATAATAATCCATTTATTTCAGGCTACGCAGGCCCATAGATAAATACCTTAACCTAAACATACATATTTTTTATTATAGTAACATTGACTTTAAAATAACAAGGACAAAGTTTCATTCATATAGAGTTAATAAAAAACATAATACTTACCTTTTAAGGCTCAATTCACTCGTGTGTCAAATATTGTATCGGACATAGATCAAATAGTGGAAATAATTCTAGAAAAAAACGTTTCTATCAAATAAATTATATTGTTTATATTATAATAAATAAGTTACAAAACACAGGCATTCTGTTATACCAGACTTGTGATTTTCCTAGCCAATTTATGTTGACCCCTCAACAATTGGTACTTGAATGTCGTGTTTCTTTTGTGCAATATGACACTTAACATTGAGCTTTGCAAACTAGCTTTAGTAATATACATAGGATTAAACATGCGAAAATAATGTTTGATAATGATGGCTTTGCAAAATGGGATACCACAGTGCTTTGCTGTGTCTGGCCTTATCAACAAAGTAAGTCTAAAAGCAAGGCATTCATCAAACTATCTCGCAATGCCAATAACTAATAAGCAACATAATTATGATGTTCAACTTGTTTACTAAATACACGACTTAATTGAAAACAATTATGATCATGCCGCTAGACGGAATTTGGAATAGGAAAACATTCAGGTTTAAAGGCTCTTACAGACTCACGCGATATCGCGGGCGCGACGCGACACTAGTAGGACAATTTCTTTGCCGGTGCCTGTCGCGCCCGCGATATCGCGTGAGTCTGTAAGAGCCTTAAATAATAGTATGTGTGTGTATATTTAAAAAGACACATCAGTTTACACCGAATCATCGTCATCTTTTGCAGCTCATCTGCCACATTATGCCTCCTATATTTTGCGCCATTTTTTTATATCTTTTGGGCCACTTTTGCACGGACAAGATTATGTTCCACACACACTGCCATTTAAAAAAAGTAGATAAAACGTTTCCTCTTCAGCTGCATCCAAAGTAGCGGCTGTAAAAAGTAACACAGGCCATGTAAAAGGTTTAGATTAATCCAAAACGATGGTATCAAAGCGCATCAAGGAATGAACAATGATATCCGCCTAACCAACCAAAACAGAGTGAATTACACAACTCAGAGAGGCATCGGAGCGTACGCCATGAATCATTACCGTTATACGTAAAACAAAACAAACGATCATCTACCGACCAACAACACAATGCGTTCCAATAAATAGGGGCTTCTGTTACACCGAAACGAGCGTGTGAAGTAGGATTTAACAAAGAAACAAAAGACTGTCATGAATAAATAATTCAGATTGTGCGTGTCATAAACTCATGAGTGTTTCTTGGCAACTCGACAAAATACTTTTGTTTATCCATATTTTCATAGTTTAATTTTATAAATGTGAAAGTAACTCACTCTGTCTGTTACCCTTTCACGCCTAAACCACAGAACTGATCGTTCAGAAATTTGACAGATACGTAGCCTGGAACCTGGAGACGGACATAATGCTACTTTTCATGCTGAATATTTGTATGAAAAAAATACACGCAGACGATTAAGCGGGCAACAGCTAGTGGTACTTACATATTTAAAACAAAGTTTAGGAAATGTTTTGTTAATCACAGTATGACTTAATTAATTACCACAGCGAGGGTAGCTGCCTGTTCTTAAGCATTATATTTTTAATTAATTTTTGGAGTGTAGAATAGAATAGAATACTCTTTAATAAGTACACCATAAAAATTACAGATATAAATGTTGAAATTTTACAATGGGCGGTCTAAGGCGGTGTATGGGAAGATAAGGTAATTAAGATTTGGCCGATAATATTACCAAGCAACTTCACGATAATATTACCAAGCAACTTCACGATAATATTGCCAAGCAACTTCACGATAATATTACCAAGCAACTTCACTATAATGTAGTAAAATCTTATGTTACTACATTATAATTTAACTTCCGAAAAGGTTGTGCAGGTGTAAAAACGCCATTGAAAAGCAAAAGTCCAAACGCTATTGAACAGCTTTTTTAACCATTTTCTTTCAGACAAACCCTCGTTAGGTTTGTTTTTACCAATATTGGCCATAATGCAAAAAATTAAATTCGATGAATTTTCCAAAAAATGTGCCCAGAAAAATAAAGAAAATATATTCAAAAATATTTCGCCCACCATGTAACAAGCATCCACTCACAATCGGTGACGCGAAGTAAAGCCCACTCCACACGGCCGGTGTCAAGACCAGATTATTTATTGCCTTTATTTATCTCCGGGAGCCGACTCAAATGTCTGAATTGAGTACGACCGTGTGTAGCCCGCCTAACTCTCGTATGGTTTGTATTTAGAACGAGTTTTGCCCAGAAAAGTTTTTCTTTTTTTCTGTTTATTATGGTTTTTTGTTGTACTTATTTGTGTGAGAGTGTAAAATGTCGCACGTGTTATTTGTTTGAGTGTGGACTATTTTCCTCAACCGTATTTTAACAGTGATTGAATAATAATATTTTATGTTATCGAATTGTATGTAGCTTGCTGGACAAGTCATTATCTTATTTAACTATTGGGGAAAGTCATAGATGACAATTTATGATAGGTACTAATAGGAGACGTAATTAGTAAGTTACAATTTTGTTTCCTTTTAATTCGAACAATACATACACGTAATAATGTTATTCATACAATAATTGTTGGCAATAGTGATAAGATATAAAGTTGAATCCTTATAAATACCAATGAATGTGTTACTAAATTCCCTTCAGTGAATGATTGCGTAAGAATTTAACTTGAACAGGGTTTGTTTACACATTCATTTGATACTTTTGGAACAGACTGTAAGTGATCACATTCGAGGCTCGTTTATTAAGTATCTAAAGATTGGTAGAATTTGCTAACAAATCTTGAAAAAACATTCTGGACCGTATTACTATTAGCTAGCAAGAACGATTCGTTTTCTAAAGGTACAGGAACTCCAACCAACGTTGTCGAATTACGGGAGAGCTATATTAATTGCAGCACGAACGCTATTTTCCACCTGCATATTCGTTAAACATATTAGCATTTAGCAAGAACGAAGTCCCACCGTCACCGATAGGCAATCGTTTACGATAATTGAAGTTTGCGGTCCAGCGGCTAAACGGATGGCGTACACTGTAGCTAGATGTGTCGCAAATGCCGTTTTCTGTCGAGAACTGTCGGGCGACATGTTAGATTTGACTGTTCATGTTTTGGCGGTAGGTTGGTGAATGTATAAATACGGTTGTGCTAAAAATGACGTAGTATCGTCGCATGTATCACTTAACCGGTTGAGAGGGAGCTAGTGTGTTAATTTTCGTAACTCGAAGTTTTAAAGGTCTTGTTACGGTTTTTAAAAGTGAAACTTTTAACTCTTGTTGGTACAGTCGACCGCACGTCCGTGGTAATGCTTTGACCTTGAGCTGGCCGAGCGTAGTACGGAGTTTCATTAGAATTCGAGACCAGTTTAGACTGGTGTTGTTTTTGCAGGAGAAAATAATAAATAATATACAACGCATTAATGTGAAAAATACCTACTTATTCAAATCTATTGCTTGCAGCATGAACACATTTTTTTCCGTTCATGCCGATACAAAGGAAGAAGGCGGCATATCACGAAAATGATATGACCTATCTTTTGTTTTGTTTTTAAACACATTAAACTTTTAAAGTAAGTATATTTAAATATCTTTGCACGTAGTTATTAGCGATTGAAATCTTACAAATTTTTCTCAGTCAGAAATATAAAACTTACCACCAGTACACCTTTCACGTCAAAAACGTCCTCAAAATAAGCAGCTTCTCTACTCACAATGATTTTGTCTTTAACAATTAAAGCCCCATCAGTTTCCATTCCAAGTGCCCACATCAAAGCCTCCAGGCGTCCGAAATTGCAATCCGCTTAATATGCCTATAATATGCGGATTGCAATTTCGGACGCGACGAAAATAGAAAGATACAGAAGGTCAGGTCTATACGAGTGAAAACGCACGCCTTTATAATTATAGTCTGTTCCAAAATTAACTGATTAAAGTGTAAACAAACCCTGTTCAGGTTTCTTAGCCGCACTTGCGTGTTTAGTCCGATTTTCCCATCTGTGTTGCGGTCGGCTTCCAGTCTAACGGATGCAGCTGAACACCAATATTTTAAGCCGTGTACGCACGAGCGAACAAAACATGGTGAAGACGAACATCGAACACCGAAAATTTGGTTCGTACGTGTGGACGTAAATTAGCAAAGCGAACACGAACACCATACACCGTCCACACAGAAACACTAAATTGGATTGCCACGAACATTTTTGACGAACTTTGTGTTTGATGTTCGATAGTGGTACGCACATGCGAACAGAGTGTTCGATGTTCGTGTTCGTCATGTTCTTGTTCGTTTGTGCGTACACGGCTTTACATGGAGCAGCTGCCTCTCTGACCTCCACAAACCAGTAACTGGGTAATGCGATAACCTTTGGTAAGACTGGTTGACAGACTTCTGACGACCCGTAACGACTGTCAAAGATCCACGTAAAGATGGTCACCCATCCATGGACCAACACGGACAAGCGTAGCTTAACCTGATGGATCGCCCCGTGCGGCCGTTATTACTTAAGTTATCTTATCAGGAATACCGCATTTTAAAATTCCATCGACCCTTTATCACGTACAGAAACTGATTTGATACTTGACTATCGCTGTCAGCAAAGTTCGCTTCAGCGTTTGATTAGTCGAAGACACATTGGATACCAATTAATGTTTGGGGAACTATATTTAGATACAGTTTAGGATCGAGTTAGTTGGGTGGCGTATTTAGGGTAGGTAGGGAAGTGAATTTTAGTAAAAATGTATTAGTTTTTGAAGAAGAATTTAAAACATCGATTCAAGCATTTGCTTTGATGCTATTCAAAATGACTATGACCAGCATAAAAGCCATAATTAGATCTTAACAACCTAAAAGCTTTCGGTTTATTTAGTCCTAACTTAATATTATAAATTCGAAAGTGAGTTTGTTTGTTTGTTACGCTTCCACGCGAAACTGGCTGAACGTATTTGGATGAAATTGGCACGATGGGTAGACCCTGGATTAGAACATAGGATACTTTTGATTCTGATCAAAAGCCACCCACGATATCGAGACTTATGTGGGTGAAACAGCGGGGCGTAGCTAGTTTTACTCAGTGAACAGCCAAACCTTTCCGTTGCTATTATTATAATGAAGGCGATGCGTGATAAGCACACAATCTACGCCTAAAAACAGCAAAAGGTTATAGCAGTACTCTCTCATGTCATTCATTATAGTGATGTATGAAGGGCTCTAGTAAAGCTGTTGAAATAGTATTTTGCAGTGTTCATTCTGATTTACTATACTCGCCCTTATTATGTACTTAAATAAATAGCTCAGTAAAACGCTTACACTATAAAATGAGTACCCATTTAATAACTGCACTAATATTCCTGTCCTGCAGTGTATAGATACACAGCCCACTTACCAGTGCGAGAGCTTCTAATCAACGTTTTACGGCATCCTGTATATCAGCGCCATATTAATGATGTAACCGTTGCCTAGCAACGCCTAAACTAGACACCAATTTATGTAAATTAGATAGTTCGTGACGTCACTAAATGGCTATTAACGCCCCTACCCTTTGGAGTTTCTAATTTAGTGGGAACACAATTGGTGTTTTCACCCTGATGAGAATTTTGGGCAAATCTATTTGTTTAATATTGGAAATCGAAAATCAGCTGGCTTTTTTTATATCAAACCAAAATCTTTTTTATAGTACAAAGGAAGAACATATTTAAGAAACTTAATAATATTGATGATACAAATATTTTTTCTCTCTCTTTCAGGTCTTGACAGAAGAAAAAGGCTAGCAGATATGCGGGTGATTATCACACAACACTTTACGGAAAGAACAGTCACATCAGGGGGCGATGTAAGTATTTATAAACTTGAATAAGTTTACTTTTAGAAAATGGCTAAATGACTTAAGAGTAAATAATTAAAAGAATAAATTTAAAATCTACTTTAGTAAAACCAAGAATTTATTTAAATAATACTGTTCATCATTCCGATAAGGTGTTTTTCAGTCAATGTTATACATATATATAGTCCTCCAGGCCGAATTTGGCCATGGCAGCCAGTCTCAGCGGAGACTAGCTATCTACGCGAGAGATACTATAGTGGGCCAGTGTGATAGCAGACACAGGTGCACTCACTCTACCCTCACTCTCATAGTCCGATGAGACGGCAATCCGACACGATCGGACATAGATCCAGCGCAGAAAACATAATACCACTTAGCCTGACCTGGAAATCGAACCCAGGACTCCAAGCTGACTTCCGGCCACCGTAGGCGCGGGCTTGCGGACGGTGAGCGATGGGTAGCTCGCCGTCCGATAAGGACCAGGCCCGGGTCAACGGCGCGTTCTGGTCCACGCTCGTCTCAAAGAGATGTCAGCACCAACTGACGGGGTCCGTTAGGGCGAATGCCTGCCAGGGTTGCGAGTTTGTCCGAAAGGGATATCGTGGCCCTGGCACACAGGCATCTGAAGGAACACGAGTGGGTTTTAGTCAGTAAAAGTCTGACACGCCCTCCCGCTCCGTCCAGAGCGGGAGAAGTTATTTGATAACTTCCCACCCCAAAAAAAAAAAGGACTCCAAGCTCAGCAGACCTGCTTGCGGCCACGACACAGGGCATCCAATGTTAACGTGTGTATCAAAAGACGATACTAGTTATCAATGGAGAATACCCCTTGCTATGGCATCGGTTCATGTATACCATATTAATGTAAAGTCAGGGAAATTATTTTTTAAGCAAATTGATTACCAACTTAAATTGTCCGTGTATTCAAATCACAACTTTCATTCTTTGACATAAGCTTATGGCTAACTAGCCGCATGGGTCGATCGATTAGGTTAAGCTACGCTTGTCGCGGTTGGTCCGTGGATATACCATCTTTACATACCAACCCCTCCGTGCCTCGGAAAGTACGTTAAGCCGTCGCTCGGGTGGTCCCGCCTGTTATTTGTAGATCTTTAGCAGTTGTTACGGGTCGTCAGAAGCCCGAAAGTTTGACGACCAACCTTACCAAGTGGTGTCGTGTTACCCAGTAACTGGGTTGTGGAGGTCAGATAGGCAGTCGCTCCATGATCCTTAAAAGAAAGCGGATCGATTGGCATAAAAAAAGTTTTTGTGAAAATTGCCCATTTTCCTGCTGACTGTAGATTTTTTTCAAAATCTGTGAATGCGGATCAAAATTTCTCAAAAAGTTAAGGACAGTCAGTTCCACCATAAAAACGCAACATAAATTAATTAATTGTAAAATAAGTAATGCATTATAAAATATAAAAAATATTGGAATTTGTTTCTTGTGTATATTAAAATAATGGATACGTTTTGAATTACGTGCATATTCCCTATTTATGTTTATTTAACCTTTTCAGATCAGCATGCAATGTACAGCGCGCGGTGACAGACCTCCACAATTTGTGTGGGAAAGAGATGGCATTATTGTGTCGAGTAATACTGATCCAAGGTAATTATCAGCATAATTTTCGAGGAAGCCAGATGTCTTAATTTATGGCCGGTTAATAACAATAGGCTCGCCTTCTATTACATGAGACTTAAACATAATTGGTAAAATGTGAGTGTACTATTGGGTCCCCTGGGTAGCCTAACCCTTCGGGGAAACAATAGGCGTAACGTTATGTTGTTTATTTGCAAGGAAAAAGGTTAACTAGAGAACCTTTTTCCTTGAATATAAACAACATCATGACTTACAATATAGACGATAAAAACTTACAAGACCACCCCAACAAGAAAATCATAATGAAATTGTTTTTTTTTTAATTTAGAGGAAATAACACATACATACATACATACATAAACTCACGCCTTCTTCCCGTGGGGGTAGGCAGAAACTATAGAATGCCACCTGCTATGCTCCTTACATACTCCTTTTACTTCGCCTACGTTCATACATCTGGTCATACACGCACGCCGATTGCGAGTACTATGCACCTGACCTTTGAAATAACACATGAATAATAATAATATAATTTTCTCAAACATGCTTGGAAATTCGAACAGTATTTTGACAACCTTCTTCGAGATAAATCGAAATTGCTGTACTGGACATGCGAGCAGCGGCCACCTATAGTTGTATGAAAATCCACATGACATGTGTCGTGGTTTAGTGGCCAAATAAATACATAGTAAACACACGATCGTGTAATTTAAAAATGGAACGATCTTTTAATACGAAACATGGAAACCAAGGAGATAACTTATCAAAGGTTTGATTTAAATTTCGAACTGGCTTGCAAATAGAAAGCTGTTTATTGAAAAAAAAAAAACAAATGAACACATTGCTGCATTGGTGCGTGAAAATCGTTGTTCGTCATGGAATCTGGAATTTATAAATAATTTACTTAGTTTGAATTTCCGCGCATTATTTGAGAAAAGCACTATACAAGCCTTGGCCGCAACCAGGCATTGATGGACACGCGTATGTGTGCCTCGCCTTCGCCTCGGCCCACATTTTCACGTTCGTTCACAATGCCCCTATTGCAGGCCGCTGCAGTAATGTTCTATTAAATAATTATACAGAGTAGCTCGTTTACCGTGGTACAAATCGATTTTTATAAGCCTCTCGCCATGTGCTTCTCGGGTACTTCGAGATTCTTCCCCCTTGTACGGGGGAAGCCAACCATAAATTAATATTAACTTAATTTTCAAAATAAAAGTATGTTTGGATTTTCACATGTATGCTCAGCGATTATTTTTAGTTTAGGAGAAAACTTAGCTCCAAGGGAAACATTTTGTTCGACAAAATTCGTTCAAATGATTTCCAGTCCGCAAAAATTAAATAAAGGGAGTATGGCTTGCTTAATAATTTTAGAATAAGAATTTATTACTTAGCCAACATACATTAACCAGATACAGCTCGTTTCCAGATACGCCCTCGGCCAACTGATGACATCAGACAACTCAGTGGCCTCACAGCTGAACATTACTCGAGTGAGGGTTGAAGATGGAGGCCTGTACTCCTGCACGGCCAGAGAAGGTGACCATGTGGCTTCCCATGAGAACAGACTGGATGTATATGGTAAGTTTATCATAACGCATCTTAATTATTCTCTTAAACCTTTATTGTTAGAACAGCCAAAATGTGGAACTCTCAGCAGCGTCTCTATATAAAGATACACGCACACAGGCAACTAAATTGCGCAATACTTGGCTATTTTGGTTAACTATGACGTCTCGGCAGCTCCAAACAATTTGCTGTCATAACAAGTTTGTTTAGAAATTGCCAGGAATTGCTCAATTTTAGCTTGCCGTGTAAGAGTAAATAGGCAACTTTCGGTTAAGCTCGCATGACCTTATCCAACGCTTTACATTATTGTGCCGAGTGAGATCGAGATTAGAAGCGGACTCACTCCATACTGAATTAAAAATGGTAATTTGGCAATAAAATTATTGCGAATAACAATATTGGTTGAGTTAAAATTGACTAGCAAAGACGTCACACAAAGTCACTACTTTTCTGTCATAAATACTTTCTAAGTATTATTTATTATTTTAGGACCGCCATACATTCGATCTCTCCCACCCGTGAAAGTGCAAAGTGGGGAGTCAGTTAACTTGAGGTGTCCGTTTTATGGATATCCGATAAGGTAACTTTGTATTCATGCTTATAAGTAGTGAAGTGCCTACAAAATAATACCCTTCATAACGCCATAAAACTTAATTGAATCCTATTCCAGGATTTCAAAGCCTTTTAGACCTCGTTTTTTTTAAATTAACACTCCAGTATTTTGTAGCATACCTAGTTTTCAAAGTTAAGCATCAAATATTCTAAGTTTATCTGTTTAATGGTAAAATTGTGTTGATAATTTTCAGCGACCTTTTTTTTATAAAACATCTTGTTAAGTGACGAGAGCGATTCATACGTCCCTAAAAACTTTTATAAATTCTCTTCACATTTCAGCAAAATCGACTGGGAATTCAAAGGCAAGTTACTAACATCAAACGCGATCTTCCAATCCCGCTACAAGAGATCGCAACAAAAACGCAAAACTAGACGGAACGCTCCAAGCGTCAACATAAACGGAATTCTTTCCATACCAGAAATATCTAAAGAATCCAATGGTGCAGTATACACATGCATAGTAACCAGTCCTTCAGGAGAAATGGCTAGAAGAGTCTTCGAGATTCAAGTCATGGAAGCTCCAGTATTAGAGGATCTGTTTTTAGGAACGAATCTTCAGGAAGGACAGATTGTGAATATTTATTGCAATATAAAGACTGGGGATCTGCCGATTCATTTTGAGTGGTTGAAAGATGGGAAGAGGATTCCTAGTGGTTTGAAGGTGGGATGTGTTTGTCATAAATTACCTTTTATTATTTGTGAGCTGAACCGTGACGTGGCCGTGAAAATTTCTATCGGGTCCTAAATATAAGTGTGCAGCGCTGCTTCTTATTCATTTAATGCTATCGGCCTTTATGTGATATACTGTCTTACTTAAATCATCACATTATGTCAGAAACTATGACGGAACCAAAAAAATTAACCCCAAAAATACTAAATTTGAGGGCTAGAAATTTAACCATTTAACTCCGGCGAAAATATAACACATAGTTTATTAAATTACAGATGGTCGAAAGAAACTCGGAGCTGTTCAGTGCACTAGTGATCAAGAAAGTGTCGTTAGAACATTGTGGTACTTACACATGCGTCGCTTCCAACCACGTGGCGAAAGTCAATAGATCTACTGAGCTGTATATTAAAGGTAACTACCAATATTTGCAATTAATATTCAACTGTAGAAACGTGGAAACAAAGTTCAAAGTCCAAAAAATGCAATAGGTCAGTAAAAAGACCGACAACCTACTTGATATAAAAAAGTATGTAGGTAATCGTTGATTGGCTGCCAACATTAGTTAAGGTAAAGAAACAACGTGTTATCGTCTCCCTGTTATAGCAGGATCCAAAATATCTAAACTGGAACATAACAATCTTAATTGTCGGTTGAAATAAACAAAGTAGCTGTACTGACTCGAACATACCTTTCCTACTGCTAATCTCGCTCTTTCCGCAAAGTCAAGTATTTTATAAGTCTCAATAATAGTTGAGATACCTACTACCCAAATCTCAGTACAAATGTACTTACGAGTATTATTCCATTACAGTTGCACCGAAATGGCTGGAGGAACCAAACAACTCCTCGCTCCTGCTCGGCAGAAGAGGTACAGTGTCGTGCAGTGCAAGCGGCTACCCGCAGCCGCAAGTGCATTGGATGAAGAAAGATGGTATGGTGTTGCTAAGTATTTAAAACGTCGTCATCCGAAAGATTTTGAAGTTGTCATTGTAAGTGTGCTACACAAGTACGCCACGGGAAACAAGCCATAAGTTTTGTTCGCAATTACAGCTTTGGATATTTTGTCGTATGTTCTACTACAAAAACACAATCGACTTTCTTTATTTTACTTCTTCATTATTTTTATTATATAAAGCTTTCTTTATTTTACTTTTACTATAGCATGGCCTAGACCATGTTTACTATGATGCACATAATACATTTAGAAGACGTTAATTTTAATTTTCCTCCTGACTACAAAACGTGGTTTTATGACAGTCTAGGTGTGACACAATTTTGTCTGTTTGTCGATGACTTTCAACACAGAACAATCAATTCGCTTGTTTTGCGTTTTTAGTCAAGAGTTGAAATAAAAAGAAGTGACTTTTACCATTTAAAATTATTGGTACAGTCAGCCACACATCAGAAGTAACACAGTAACGAAGTATTTCAAGTACGAACAGCATCCGTACTGTCTTTAAATTGTGAATATGCAGTTGACTATACGTATAGTGCATCAAATAATATAACATTCTTCAATATTTTCAGCTCTTCTCGGCACATGGCAACCAGTCCTAGAGCTGGCTGGCGGTGGGATCCTCAGCTTGCCTAACGGGACCCTCATCATTGAGGAGGTGTCTCTTACTGATGAGGGGTTGTACTCCTGTAATGTGGAAAATGAAGTAGGACAGCCTTTGAGTAAAACTGTGTGGATGAGCGTAAATAGTGAGTATTAAGATCAGAGGTCAGAGGCCCTAGCACGAACGTTAACGCATTCTAGCATTTTGGGTAAAATTTTTGCGACAAGCACAATTATGTATCACCCATAGAAATTCCTAAAGTCTTGAAACTAAGTTAATACTATAATGTGCAAAACGAGTACTACCAATTTTAAAATTAAAAGTAATATATTCAAACTAGGCTGAGAATCAGCACTTTTCGTACGAAAAAAATGACATAAGACAGTCCCCCAAAAACACCCGCCCTGCACCACTTACCCACTCAGTTGCTTCATGTGACTCGAGTTACATGAAAAAATTTCGGCGACGTGCTTCACGTGACTCGAGCTACATTAGTAGTGGCCAAGGAAAATGTACTGTAATATCCTAATGTAAGGTATATTTTGTCTTTTTTGGAATGTAATGAACGAATCATAGACCAAACTAACAGCCAAAAATAATAGAACCGAGAATGCAAAAACAGAATTAGATAAAAACGAAATTTCATTGTGGGTGTATTTTGTGATCAGCATGGACGGGAGAGTCATTTTTAAATAATCCATAATTACTAGCTTTTTGAATATTTCTTTAAATGTTTAGTATCAAACTATTGAACAGCTGTTGAACCAATCAGGGAATGTTACGGTAAGTCCGGTGCTGGGATAAGACCGTACGAATCAAATTTTGCGCAACACAATATTGTCAATATTTAAAATATTGCCAAGTTTGGCGCCCACTCCCTCTTGAAGAGAGGAGGCCTATGTCCCAACAGTGGGGACATTATAGGCAGATTGTGAGCCGGGAATTTGATTCGTATGGTCTAAATCCAACGCCGAACTTACTCCAACATACTCATAGCACATGAAGATATCACATTCATGACTACAATGGGTTGCAATTTACATTAAACGCCATTTTAAAAGGCAAAATGATTCACTTGATAGAACATTCTCATATTGGTATTCGATGACGACCATCTTTAAGTGATCAATTAATTTCGTGACTTTCTCACTCCAGAGCCTGTTCACTTCGAATCCTCGTCAGCTAACGTGACGTCACGGCTCGGTCATCCTGTCACGCTAGAGTGTCGGCCACTAGGAGACGACCCCATCAGAGTCACTTGGACTCATGAGGGAAACGTGTTGAATTTTATAAATCAAAGGTTAGTATTATTTTGGTAAAAACATTTAATGTAATGAAATGAAATTGTTTATTCTGTAAATAGGATAACGGAATCACTTTTACACGTCATATTAAAATAATTCTGAGATGGAGTCGAAATACCCTATCTGAGAACTCCTGAGAAGAAATGGCGAAACAAACTCGGTAGCAGTGCTGAGTCGTTCTTGGAAATGTTGCCAAGCAGCATTCCATCCTGCGAGTTAACATCACATCATCAAAATCCTTGGTGTTGCAGGTTTCCTGTTTACCAAAATAAATAGGAGAAAAGACAAATCATACATCGACATACTCACAGATTCTATAATCCACATTTACAGTGGTCGTTAAATCTGATGCAAACTCTCTCGCAAGTCGTGATTGATTGATCAAAAACCCAACGGTCAGAATATTTCCATAACAGAGTTAGTCACTGTCGATCCACAGAACTTATCAAACCCCTCTTTTTCTTCCTCTTTTTCTTTTAGATTACTTAACCATATTTCCAAAATAGCATTTTCTGGTTTCAGAGCAAAGATATCAGAATCAAAAACAGCCGTCGGCGTGGTGAGCACCATCAGCCTGCAGTACTCAGAGACAGGTGACGCGGGACTGTATCAGTGCAGAGCCACCAACCCTTATGGAACTGCTAGCTTGAGGGTGCATCTTAGTATATTAGGTGAGCAATTGTTACTGTTTCCTCTAAATTGCTATTTTCATGCCAGTAGGATGCTGCTAGAGATGGGCTAGGGATGTGCTAGAGATGGATGGAACAGGTATGCGTCTAAACACAATAATTCAGTTTAAGCCCGGTTGATTATCTAGATGTGATCTTTAGATCATTAGCAAATAGAAGTCTACCAGAACCGACCAGATCCATATGGAAGAGCAGTTTAGTGTTATGTTGTTGTTTATTTCTTGTTGTTGTTTTGTTTCCTAAGTCGTTCCATATTACCTTTCGTTACCGAAAGCGCTGTGACTGTACCACCAGTTCTTGTAACAGTATTATTTTAACATTACTTTAATGTCAGAAAGAGATGGAGCTATACAGGACGTACCTATCTCCATCTATTTCCCACTGTGCGGGAATATAAACATAATACTGATGTATGAAGTGGTGGTTGACCGCCAGTGCTGTAGCATAGCTTTTTGTTATTGCAACATTATTTAAGAGGCTGACAACAGGTAAACCGCTGTCACTGTCAGATTGCATACAAAAGAAAGAGATGCGGGATGACACAATGTATGGCGTAAAAATGCAAATAAAATCGTATAAGATTAGATTATTAACTAATTAATAAACATTAATCCATCAACGGATCCAGTTTGGGATTTGCAATTTCATGGTATACTTTTGATTATAATTATAACTGTTAACGAAGGGATAAACTGCTTTTAAAAATAATTAAGAGTTAGTTGTCTTTGAAGATTTTTTGATGTATTAAATTATGTTTTGAGTTCCATCACCGTATGCACAAAAGACTTGAAAATATCATCCTGTTTTTTTTTTGGAAAAAATATTTATGGTTTAAGAGATACACTGCTTTAAAAAACTACCTTTTTGACAATTTTCTTGAAATATCCGCTTTAATGTTCGCTACTCAAATGTTAGCTTAGTTCTCCTCCAAGGACTCTTTTAAAAATCTTAATTACAAATTCATTTAATTGATATGATGTCAAGGCATATTTACATATTAAAAAATAAACAAACTTAAAATAAAAATAATAATATGTACAAGTAAGTAACTATATAACAAAGGGGGGGAAAAAATCATAGGGCATCAAAATATTCTTCCGCATCACTTTCAGTGGGAAAAGTGCCCAAAAGGCTGGCAGCATTGCCACGTTGTATGGCAATGCTGATCCTTTGGCCGAAAAATAGGCCAGCCCTCTGGTCACGTGAGGAGTCGACCAACCGCTTGGCGATGTCTCGAAAAACTAAGTGGGCACTCGGACCCCATGACCCTAGTGTTTCAACCCCAAACGGCTCGAACATATAAGTCCCAGTAAGATTCAAGTATTTGCGCCGTTTGAGGTTTTCCGCACCTGAAGCAGCCGCCCCAGCACAGCTCACCGTGCTAGGAAGATGGGATGGCGCAAGGGTGTCGACACACGTTGCATCCCACACCAAAGGCCTACCTACCTTCCAAGGCATTATAGTTATTCCGTCTGGTCTCTTCCCATCGTCGCGTGCCAAACCATTGGGTTCTAAAACAGCGGGCACCCCGGCGGTGACAAGAGCACGACGGATGATGTCATTGATGCTGGCATCCCGTGCTATCCGGCCTGCGCTTTTACTGCAGGATAGGCCATGGTGTCGGAGGCAGTCGACACCTTCACCGCAATGGCAGCGATGCAGAGCCACGCAAGGAGCACCTAGACGCAAACAAGTAGCGAACCGGAAAGTAGTGTCACCCAGCATAGTGCCTATGTTGGGTGACGGTAGCGCCTGACGCCAGAGGCCCGACTCCCACTCACCCACAGCCAGCAAGCGGGCACGCTCAGCAGTATTGGTGGACGTATTAATAAGATTATTCAGTACCAACCTACAGAGCGGCTCATCCCACTGCCTCTGGGAAGATGGGTTCACGGGCCGATCTGTATCCGGGCAAGCCAGTTTCCAGGCGTTCACCGCATCAAGCACGGCACTTCAGAGTCAACCAGGGAGGGGGCTAAAATTTTCCTGGTCAACTTTTCAGTGCTGTGGACAGAGGACAGGAAAGCTAATATTGGTAATTTTACGGACGCCGAGACCACCAAAACGGATGGGTAGTGTGGCTTGCAACCACGCTCGGTCGTCCAAGGCCACATTTAAAATGGAAGTTAGTGTGCTGCGAATAATTTGGTCAATTTTGTCCAAAAGTGACTGCTTCCATAAAGGGGAAGAGCGTAGAAAATATATAAAATTTGGGCCAAAACAACAGTATCTAATTAGGGTGAATGCCGAATGTAAATTAATTTTGGAGAGTCTTTCCGAAATTTCGTTGAATTTTTCGATTTTTTCGTCGATGAAAGGAGAAAAACTGTCTTCTAAAATTGAGGAACCTAGGAGGTGCAGTGAACTTTTATCTAAAATTTGTATTTGGGGCTATTGCATTAAATTTCTCTAGGGTCAATTGTCTGTCGGTAATCTCAGAGAGGTAAATTTCACACTTTGATGGATTAAGGTCAAGGGCAATAGATTTAAATTGCTGTTTGAGGAATTGTAAGTCTTTCAAAACGGTATCTACATCACCTCCTAGCGTTCCATCATCTAAATACCACACGTAATTAATTAATTACAATATTATTTTGTTTGTCTTCCCCAGAGCCCCCCAGGCCGCCCTCAGACGTGCGCATCTCGTCAGTCCGCTCCCGCACCTCCACAGTATCGTGGCGCGACACGCTCCGAGCACACGCGCGACACTACACGCTGCAGTACTCACACGTGCACTACAGTGACGCTGTGTGGGAACATGCTACTACTGTGAATGTTACAAGGTATACAATAATAATATATGAAAAATAGTGGAGAATTTTGATTTTAATGAGCTGACCCCTGAGAATACCTACCTTAAGTATCGTTGATATACTTAGAAGAAATAGAATTCCGCAATAATTTTACTTGTGATCTCCACACTTGGTTGGACCAGTCTCGTAAACTACTTCAGTAGACTAAAATCTTAGACCTTTCATTCAACGAACGATAGTAAACTTCGTCACAATTCAATTTTTTTTTATTTTTTTTTATTATATACTTTATTTCGGACTACACATACATGTACACACAATCCATATAATATTAGTAATAATGACTTAAAAACTATGTTAGTAAACTTTTACAAACTAAAACAACTAATAGCGACGTGGCCCAACACGCATTGGCACGTGCCTCCGTATCCAGTGCCTTAAGAAGGGACTGTCAATTTTGTCTAATAATGTTTTTAGGATGCTGTTGGAGCTTCCGCGCAACCTACCCACTATTGACGCTGTTCTTTTTCTCATAATGGCATGAAAATCGTCAACACGGGCTTCCGAGAACAACTGTGAAACACTACAGAAGCGCGGAAGCCCCATCAACATCCTAAATCCATTATTATACTGCACGCGCAGGACGTTGTAGGCTCTCTGCGTATATTTCACCCACAAGCTGCACGTGTAGAAGGTTTGGCAGTATGCCTTGAAAAGTGATAACTTAACATCCTTACTACAACGCGCAAACCTGCGGGCTACCATATTACATCGAACCGCCAACGCCCTCCGCTCCCTCTCTATGTCAGCATCGTCAGATAAGTCCTCCGTGACTACATGCCCTAGGTATTTAAACCGTGTGACTCTCTGTAGTGGCTTTCCGTTTAAGGTCACTGGAGGAACATCATCCAACGAGCTAGACTTACATTTAAACACCATAAACTCACTTTTCTGCACATTATATGTGAGTCCATGTGACACAGCATAAGACTCACACACAGCCAACAACTTCCTGAGCGCGCTGATTGATGGACTCAGCAAGACCATGCATCTGCGTAGCTGAGATTATTCACCATAGTGCCATCAATCGAGCAACCGACGTTGGTCTCGCTGAGCTCACCAATCAATTGGTTCATGTAAACATTAAACAGGGCCGGGGACGTTAGTCCACCCTGTCTAACACCACCTTCCAGGATGTACGTCTCAGAGTGAGCTCCCGCCCACCTAACACTGTTAGTCTGCGAGCTATACCAAAACTTCAGTACATTAATAAGCTCCTCGGGTACCTCTAGAAGTTTAAGCTTCGACCAAAGCTTATCGTAACAAACCAAGTCAAAAGCCTTGGAGAGGTCGAGAAAAGCAGCATATACTGGCGTTTCCCTATCCGTGTAGTAGCCAACCGTCTGCTTAAGCGCTAGGATAGCGGTCTCAGTGGACAGCGCCTTCCTAAAACCAAACTGAGCATCATTCAACTTTAAATAGCCACCAAGCCAGCGCTCAAGCAGACCATCTAACGACATTCCACTTTTCGCAATCCTTCGCCTCGTCTCTTCTTATATTATCAAGGAAGTTATCCATCTAATCCAATCAAATGAACATAGGCTTTGTCTAGGAGTCAAACAGATTAAGCTAGCCAGAAAAACGTAGTAACGGCTTTACGCATAATCATCCTATGATTTTATCAATATCTGTCAATCCACAACACAGAACACCTTATAATTTTCTTCCTACAAAGTTTTATTCATCTCCCTTATTCAAAATATCTTTGCAATTTCAGAAAAGATCAAGAGCTCCGTCAATCAGTAGAGCTACAGAACCTGCGACCAGCCACGCCGTACGCCGTGCGCGTCGCTACGGGCAACCAAGTGGGCGTGTCACTGTATACTGCACCCGTGCATTTCACTACACTTGAAGAAGGTATGTAGCACTTAGTAGTAGTACAAACATTATGAACACCAGCACCTCAAACGCGTACCACACAATCAAAATCCGAAGGAATTTGAAGGAAACTGATAAACCATTTGCTTCATTTGTTTGAAAAATTCGTCTACTCGATGATGAAAATAATGTAGGTACTTAATAGATATTGTTGAATGATCAAAATGAAAAGCATTGCCGTTATAAATGTGTTTTTTTAAGTTGCTGATTAATTGGTTTCAATAACGAAAATATATCGTATGCAGTGAAACTCTGATTGTGATTGCGACGGTGCTGACAAGAGAAAAAAAATTGCCAATTCTATATAGTTTGCGGAAGTGGCAAAAATATATGTTATTCTTGAACATATTTCTCAGAACTTGGTTGTTACCAAAACACGTCTAGAAAAAAAATCTCGATACAAAACGGTTGGTATTTAATTAATAACAAGAACGTCTTAAATTTGTATGCAGAGTTTTAAATTTTCGATTAGTCAATTCATTTTTGAGTAAATAGATAATTGCTTCATATTTTGCAATAAATTACAAGCGTTGTGTCATCGCGCTTCTCTTTCTTTTGTATGCAGTCTGACAGTGACCGCGGTAGCTGTTGTAGTTGTCAGCGTCTTAAACTAGCCGTCTGTAACTCACCCACTAGGTACAAGGCAGAGGCCGCTTTCTATTCAGTGAAAAAACCATAATTTATTTACATATTCATGGTAAATGCGATTCCACAACATTTAGTCAAGATTTCTCTAGAAAATATTTTTTTTGAATTTTGTGAGTAGACCCAGAACAGTTATCGCCATATTTTTTTTTTTAATTACTGTAAATTTTACTTACTCTCTCTCGCAGCAAAATCAAATTTTGCTCCGTCTTTCAACAGTAAAATCTGCTTGATTGAGGTGCTGAGGTGAAAAAGAAATCTCGATTACTCTACGGAAATTGAATAGGGAAAGTGAATGACCGTGTGTTCATGTTGGGTTTATATGTAAGTCATGGAAACTTAAAACTACCAATAAACTTACAAAGATAATAATCTAAACGTTCTTTTTTACCGTAAATGCTGTCATGATAGACAGCATTTACATTGAAAAATAACGTTTTTAACACTTTCCCTATTCAATTTCCGTAGAGTAATCGAGATTTCTTTTTCACCTCAGCACCTCAATCAAGCAGATTTTACTGTTGAAAGACGGAGCAAAATTTGATTTTGCTGCGAGAGAGAGTAAGTAAAATTTACAGTAATTAAAAAAAAAAATATGGCGATAACTGTTCTGGGTCTACTCACAAAATTCAAAAAAAATATTTTAACTTTGTTCTGTCACTTTCACTTCTATACGAAAAAAGCGAGAGAAAGAAACAACTTGATTCGAAGTTCGATTTTCAAAGTCCATACCTAGTAGGTCCAAAAAAAGAAACAAACAATAAAACGTTCGGATACACACATAACCGTAACATTGCAATTCATCTGTTAAGGGTTTTAAATGTAATTATTATATTTTAACTTTTGGATATTGTTTGTTTTACACATGTTTTTTATTTTGACCATATTGTATTTTTTTAACTTTAAGTAATGTTCTCGCTGCTGAGGTGAAAAGAATCCTACGCTTACTCGGGATTCAAAATCAATACTCGCAGCAAAAGCCAACTTTGCTCTCTTTTTGCACAAATAACTATTGATCACCGCTGAGTTCGGTTATCGATTCTGGTTCAGGTAATAAAAAACATGAATCTCACAATGGTGTTTACCACAGTCTGATACTAACCAAAACTCCGGAACCTAAAACTTGTGCAAGGGGTATGGTCAAGTTGAACTTTTAACTTGAATCTATATTCATATTTTAATTAAAGTCTGTCCGTGGGACCGCGATGTCCTTCTAAGCTGCAACCGATGTAGTAAGTTCTGTCTGCAGCGCCATCATCAGCTCCAGTGAACGTGCTAGTAGAGCAGACAGCTCGTCCCGGCGAGCTGCACGTGTCGTGGTCGGCGCCGCTGGAGGAGACACACAACGGACTCGTCGTGGGGTACCGCGTGCGGGCGGGGGCGCGGGGCGGGGGGACTGGTGGGTGGAGCTTGTTGTTTACGTGGCGAGTCGACGAGGGTGTTTGTTCGACCAGGGTGTAGCTGCCTGGTTCTATTATGGCTTCGTTTAAATCCTGAAAGGTGCAGGTCAGGGAAGGAGGTGAAGCATATCCTGTGAAAAGCTCTACACTGTATCTGTGTTTGGACGGGGCGGGAATAACCCATTTTGCCAGATAATTTCTGCAATTGGTTAAGAATCGGGGTTATTAAAGTTACATTAAAGAGTTTTAAAATGGTTGAACAAGATGATTGGATCAGTTTTTGACAGCATGGGATGTTTAATTGAGATCTTGATAATGCTAGATATTCTGGCACTGTTCCTAATTAATGCTTTTAATATAAAATATAGAAAATTTACCTACTTCCCTTTTGTTAGTTTTCACTCGAAAATTACAAAAATGAAAAATATTTACCCAAAAATTAACTTCAGACATCAGTATCAACATAGGATTCTACGTAACCCAAGCCATATCTTCAAATAAACTTCGGTCTCAAGATTCCCATAGCACTTGACACTTATTTAACTCTGTAATCTAGTTTCAGATGAAGCCGATACGAAAACGATCAAAGTGTCGCAACTGTCAGGCAAGCAAGAAACTTTGCTGAGTGGCTTGATGAAGAACACAAGGTATTTTATAGAGGATAATCTTCATCTACCGCCTGGCGTTATAGAAGGTATATTTACTAACTTGATCTTATATTTCTAGGTATGCTGTATCGGTATCAGCCTTCACTAATGCGGGTGCGGGCCCATTTTCCCCGCCTGTGTTTCAAGATACAAGAGAAGGAGGTAAGAATTTTGCTTATAGACATCATCAGTAAGATTAAGGTACCAACAATTTATTTTGGATGCACATTCAACAGTGAGGCCCACTTGCACCACAAACCTCATAATACATTTAACGGTTAACGTATTTGAAACATCATTCTGTATCTGTCACCTTCAAACGTTGACAGGAATAGAACGATGTTTTAAATTCGTTTGGCGCTAAATGCATTTAGTGATTAGTCGTGTAAGTGGGCCTAAAAGTGCTTCGCATTGTTGACGCTTCAACCGCTCCTTACATAGGCCATACGAGAATGAGCGGTTAAAGTAAAACCAACCATAATGGTTCACATAAAATTGGGCAGCAGATTACCAGAACCGAGATTTGAATAGGGTCAATGAAGCACGTTTATGTCTTCATATAATTTCGAAACATCATTTTGCAGCATCTTTTTTGCTTATGAATATAGCTTTAGTGTTCATAACGTTGTATCTAATTTAACAATTTCTATCTTCAGCTCCAGAACAAGCCCCATCATCAGTAGAATGTACAGCAGTGTCCTCTACATCCCTTCGTATCGGTTGGCAGCCCATCGGTTTACCTGGACAGGGCAGTTCCCTTGTAGGATACACTGTGCTGTTTGCTACTGATGGTAAGTGATATTCTTATATAGGTGTGTTATCACCAAAATTAATCACTGCATGTCAAATCAAATCATGTGTTTAGCTCTAAAAATACATCTAAAACATCATTCAGTCTCTGTAATCTTAGGATTGACAGTAACCGCACGATGTTTTAAATTCGATTAGTGTTGAACGTATTTATTGATTTGCTCATTTTTTTGATCTTCTTTAAAAGTGACCTTTGAGTTTGTTTCGGTCTTTCATCTCAGAGTAGTCGGATAGGAAGCCGAACTCATGTAGTTTAACAAAGTGTTTATTTTTAACAATTTACAGACAAAATTACTATTACAATTATCATTCAGGCTTGGAAAAAGCCATCAACAAAAAAAAGATTACTGAAACGGTAGTTAATTATGTATACAATAAATAAAGAACACCATTATGTTTATTCAAGGCATGTATTTAATCCAACCTCTAATAATTTCCATTTTGCGCTCCTAAAAATATTAATTAACACCAATAATTTTTGTGAACTTCATCAATTTTGCGTGATGGTACCTATTTATGGCCGTGACTGTACAGTGAAACTTATCACTAACTCGATAGTACTTTATTTTATCACATTAATATTATAAAGGTGAAAGTTTGTGAGTGTGCGTGTTTGTTACTTCTTCACGCTGAAACGGTTGGACCAATTTGTGATAAAATTTTGTATGGAAGTAGCTGACACCCTGGATTAACATATTAGCTACTTTTTATCCCGATATTCCCACGGGATCGAGACTTACGCGGGTGAAACCGCGGGGCGCAGCTAGTTAATAATAAAATAAATTACTATCGAGTTAGTGATAAGTTTCACTGTACTTTGTTATTGATAAATCAATTTCCGCATATCTTCCAGAAGCGGCCTGGCAGAACCAGACATCGTTACACTCGGAGCTTTACTTGCAAGGTCTACTGAAGTACACCAACTACACAGTGAAGGTCGCTGGGTTCTCAAACTTTGGAGCTGGACCTTATTCTTATCCCATTGTGTGTGCTACGTTACAAGATGGTGAGCAGATTCTATTTGAAAAGCTAATAATATGATAAGCTGAGATGAATATCTCTAAGTTTGTCTACTTCTCTACTTACTCGTCCAAAACTCATTTAAATCAGATTTTGGGTTACCCTTGATGCATAGAGAAGTTATCAAAGGTGTCAGAGAGACGTAAAAATAAATAAATTGTAAGTTGATGAATTAAATAAAGCATGTGGTGGCAATAGTTTAAATAACAAAGTGTAATGTTACAGAAAGTTTATTGAATGTTAAGCAAAAGTCAGTTTCATGTAACACCTTTTACTGACTGAATCTGAAGGTCTCAGGAAATCTGCAGGTATATAGAAACTTTTATTTTTGACCTGATTTTATAGAAACAAAAATTGAAAAAGTTTCAAATTCTGGAAAAACTGAGCCATATTTTTCATAGAATTTTTGTTTGAATTATTGTTTGTACAGGACGTCTGTCGGGTCAGCTAGTTCAACATAATTATTTTTGTAAGTCTTCTTCTTTTCGAGTCGTTGGTTCTTATGTAGGCAGGGAAATTAACTATTAAGCAAATTGATGCCCTCCGTCAATTTGCCGTGTAACACCCATTTCTTAAAACTGTCAAAGAATGACAGTTGTGATTTAAATATACGGAATGTTTAGGTTGGTAGTCAATTTGGTTAATAATTCATTTTCCTGACTTCGACTCCAGGGAAAATAATTATTCATACCTACATAAACTCACGCCTTTTTCCCATGGGAGTACGCAGAAATTACAGAACGCCATAGGAAAGACGCGTGAGGATAATGATTATGTCCATATTTGAAATGCGGGACGGTGCTATCATATCTGTATACCTACACTAACACTGTCCTCCACATTGCTCCCCAGTGCCCGGCCCACCAGCAGACATCAAAGTCCTGGTACTATCATCATCATCACTCCTCGTCAGTTGGAAGAAACCTGTTCGTCCTAACGGAGAACTGCTGCATTACACTGTATATGTCAAGCCCACGTCCAGGTCAGTTTTAATTTCTGAATGGTCATCATCCTTTAGATGACACAGTTAGGTTTAATTGCTAGCGTCTATATTAGTTTGTCATGCGTCGTAGCGGATGCGTGCACACTCTCTCAACTCTTTCTAAGCCTCCATCAATACTCCAACCACACCTAGTACAGCATTCCACTTTACCGCAGCAACGGTCCGCCACAGACACTCCGCATTGACTCGCTCGGTCGCTCCGCGGCTGAGGTCAAGGAGCTGGTCTCCGGCAGGACGTATGAGGCCTGGCTCACTGCCAGCACGCCGGCTGGAGAGGGGCCTGCGACCAGGAGGGTGGCGCATACGCCCACACAGAGAGGTAACTACAAGCTTTCGTTTTAATTATGTACTTTATCTGGATAGTAGATAAAATATGTACTAACATTAATACTTGGTATTGCCGTTTTCTTCAGTAGTCTTCAAATATCGTCCGCTGTAAAGTGTGCAGAACAAACACGTAAATATACATTTGATTTAAAATATGGTTCAACACGTTTCTGTCCTATGACCTGACTCCAGACTTCATTTCGCACGTGATGACGTGATCACACTGTGCTACGACTCTACGACGAAGCTCACATGGCGCCACGACAATTATTATGGCGTAGCTCACACTGTGCTACAACTCTACGGCGTAGCTTACACTGTGCTACGAGTCTACGACGTAACTCACACTGCGCTACGGCTTTTAAAACGTAGCTCACACTGCTCCACGACTCTACGGCGTTGCTCATAGTGTGCTACGACTCTACGACGTACCTCACAGGGCGCCACGACTAAATGGCGTAGCTCACACTGTACTACAACTCTACGGCGTAGTTCGCACTGTGCTACGAGTCTACGACGTAACTGACACTGCGCTACGGCATTTACGACGTAGCTCACACTGCGTCACGACTCTACGGCGGAGCTCACACTATGCTACGACTCTACGACGTAGCTCACAGGGTGCCACGACTTTATGGCGTAGCTCACACTGTGCTACAACTCTACGGCGTAGCTCGCACTGTGCCACTACTTTACGGCGTAGCTCACACAGATCTAGGCAATCGCTGATTTTTTTTGGCGATTACAGTACGAGTATTTGGTCCCATAATAAAAGTTGTTTAGTGAGTGAGCCTCTTGCATTAAGAGGCTCAGAGTAAACATTAACTAAATATGTTGTATCCACGAACTATTTTGTATGTTCGTATGTATGTGTATCATGTGTGTGCGTTTCTGTGTTGGATCCAATTCATACAACATTTCTTATTTTCAAAAAAAAATACGGACAAAGGATAAGGCTGGACTAAGTTCGGACGGAGAGCCAGATAGCCGGCCGTGTCCAGACAAATCCGGATGGCCGGTAACCCTGTGTGTGTGCGTTAATAAATAAAACATCCCAAAAAACTTGTACAAACACATTACTAAAAACAGCGCCATCTATTAACTAATCGGCGTACCTTTTAAATCTATCCACAATACATCATTCTTTAGATGAAAAAGCGAGTATTCGCGTGTATGGCGTGCGGTGCAGGGTAGGATTTTGTACTATAATTATAGTATTTAAACTATAATTTCGCCCTTTGTACTATATACTATCTAAATCTAAGGATAGTACGCTAAAATACTATAATTTAAAGTTTGCTCCCGAATGCTTATTATAAGTACTTATTATGAATATTTCGCCCGCGAAATTCAAAATTTATTACGTTTTTTGCAATTTGCAGGTCAGCAGATCAATATAAAACCTGTTACTGACCTTCAAATTGCAAAAAACGTAAGAAAATTTGAATTTTGCGGGCGAAATATTCATAATAAGTACTTATAATAAGCATTCGGGAGCAAACTTTAAATTATAGTATTTTAGCGTACTATCCTTAGATTTAGATAGCATATAGTACAAAGGGCGAAATTATAGTTTAAATACTATAATTATAGTACAAAATCCTACCCTGCACCGCACGCCATACTCGCGAATACTCGCTTGTTCATCTAAAGAATGATGCCCTCTGATTACCTTAGCGCATCGCCCTTCACGTAACGTAACGGTGATTATTTCTGAAGACTATTCTATGTTAAATTGAAAATAATGAAAGACTATAATTTTTTATAAATACTATCCTTTAAATTTTTTGTGCTATCCTTTTCAACATACCTAAATCCAACCCTGGTGCGGTGGTTGTTGCAAACTTCTTTCGTCGACAGAGACCGCCTGTTTTTTTTTTTTTTTCTTTTTGGCTTCGCACGGTTTGTGCATTTAGCCAGTGTCATGTAAAATTAGGTAACAAGTACAAAGTTATAATAATTATGAAATGAACTCCACTCAATGCATGATAAAGATGATTGATGATATCCCGCCCCGCTCCCCTTGAGTTTAAGTAAAGAGGCGGCACTTTACTGAAACCTTGCGCGGACTTCTTGAGAGAACTTAAAGTGATGTTGCACTGTTTTGTTTCATTTGTCTACATTAATGCAGGTTCACGAACACTTAATGGTTAATAATCCACCACTATTACACATTAATATTCGGCTAAACACAAATTTTATAAAATAAAACAAAACTGCTAACATGACGCTTCACTTTCCCGCCAAGAAGTCCGACCGCCTGTTGTTATGATGCAAGTCGTGCCATATAGAGCGTGAGTGGGAATTCAAAATTAAAATACTGGCCCAATATCGACTCCCTGGCACTGATTTGATTTTAGAACGTATTTGGAAGCTGTCAACTTGACGTTTAACCTTGGGTAATACTGCTGAAGCGACACGGCCCGCCGGACAGGATTCTCGCCACGGTGTTCTTGGCTAGCACGTGTGTTTAGAATTTTTTGCTATTCTTGAGTGTTTGTTGATACTTTTGTGACTTGTTTTTCTTTAAGTGTGTGGTCCTTGTGTTCGTAACCAGGTTTGTATTGTGTTTGTCTTATTTTATTCTCGTTTTATCCAATATGGATGTAAACAAACCCCCCGATCCTGACCCCCGGACATCCCAGGTGCCTCAACTCCTTTATCTCCGAATCCACTATCCCAATTTGCGGATGTTGTCTGTAGCATTACAGAGATGGATGTTTCTCAATCACCCCAAACTTCACGCAAACGTCCCAGTGACGAGGTAACTCTGTCACCCAGTCCTCCAAGCAAGCAGCAAAAAAGTCAAATTGGTCGCATCAAGTATTCAGTAATGGATAAGGCCCCATATGTTGTTCACGTCTCCCGCATAGAGACCCAACCAAATGCAGGTACCACCCTTCACCCCGTTAATTTTGGCAAGTTCCTTCTAAGTTACAACATCGCGAACATTGTTCGTGGTGGTATCAATCGAGTTGGCAGAAACCGTGTGTCCGTAGAGTTTGCTTCCCCTCAGGATGCTAACTCTTTCTTAGTTAACCCGTTATTGTCCAAATATAGATACTCTGCTTCAATTCCAACATATAATATAACTAGAATGGGTGTTGTTACTGGGGTTCCCTCTGACATTTCTGAAGAAGAGGCTATAACATATTTGTCTGTGCCCGCGGGATGTGGGCAAATACTCAAAGTCCGCCGTATTAACCGTAAAATTCAGAAAGACAATATTAATGAGTGGAAACCCACTGAAACTTGTGTCATCACTTTTGATGGCCAAGTCTTACCCCAAAGGATTTACTGTTGCTATACATCCCTTCCTGTTGGACAGTACATATACCCTACAATCCAATGTCGCAACTGTTGCAGATTCGGACATGTATCAACCATTTGCAGATCTAAACCACGCTGCAGTAAGTGTGGCCACGATCACCCAGGTGATGGTTGCAATCTTTCTGAGGCTGAGGCATTCTGTGTGCTTTGTTCGGGTAATCACTTCGCTAATAGCAAGTCATGCCCCGAGCATGGTAGACAGAAGGCTATTAAGACTACTATGGCTGAAAAATGTATTCCATATGCTGAGGCTAGCAAAATTATTCCTACAGCTTCCCGAAATTATGCAAATATCACCAAGACTCCAATTTCTCAGTCCTATCGGAAAACTGTAACTCTCAAGCCCAGGACCCATGCCCCCCTTTCCCCATCATATGATAAAGCTGCACATCAACAAATAACTAGTTCTCCCCAATCTTCACAGCCTAATGGCTGCGCTCTCAATTATAATAATGACTCTTCCAATAATAGTACTTCTTCTATTATTGACCTACTGATTAAACTCTTACCTATTCTTATTTCTTCTTCTGCTTCTAATACTCAATCACCGTCCAACGTTGCCAACCAACTTATTACTCTACTTTTAGATATCAGAAATGGCGTCTCGCCAAGTATTCCTTCAGTGGAATGTGAGGAGCGTGTGGCATAAAAAGCACGACCTCATATTTCTTTTGAATAAATACAAGCCATTGGCTTGTTCCATAGCTGAGACTTGGCTCATTCCAAGTCTTAGCTTCCGTATACCACACTTTAACATCCTCAGATGTGACAGACCTGATGGCTATGGAGGGTCGGCTCTCTTTGTCAACAATCGGGTTTCACTTTCGCCTTTTGCTTTACCTCTACTTACGGGTGATATGAGCATTGCCGCAGGAAGGGTAGAGGGCATCACAGTGTTTTCTATTTATATTGCTCATCCCCACCATGACTTTTTCATTGCTTTAAAAAACATTTTTGCTAATGTCCATGGACCGATACTGGTCATGGGAGACTTTAACTGCCATCATTATAGGTGGGGGTCTGAACGTTGTGATGCCTTTGGTGTAGCTTTGGTTGAGATTTTGGACGATCTGGATCTCTGCATCTTAAATGATGGTTGCCCAACACGCAGATCTCTTCCCGGTCAACAAAAGAGCTGTGTTGACCTAACTTTCTGCTCAATTGAGTTGGCAGCTTCGACCCATTGGGAATGTACGACCTTGTCGCATGGTAGTGACCATTACCCTATTGTCATATCTTTGGTTAATAAGACTTATTTAGAGAAAACTTCTCCTCCACTTTTGAAATACAACCTGTCCAAACCAGATTGGGCAAAATTTGTATCATTATTGGAGGATAAAATTAACAATCTTCCAAATTTAAATTCAAGCTTACTAGATCCTTCTGGTCACTGCCATGCCAAGAGCTGCTATGAGGGGTTTGTTACAGCCATCACTTCTAGTGCGGATTCCTGCTTTCCATTGAAAAACAGTGCCCGAGGCAAAATACCTTCGCCCCCGTGGTGGGACCCAGAATGTACTTCGGCAATCAGGGATAGGGTTGAGGCAGAGGAATGCTACAATGCGGATATGAGCACCGAAAATCTATTGACATATTTGCGGTTTAATGCCAGAGCCAAACGCCACCTTCGCAAGAAGAAACGTTCGGGTTGGGTTAAGTTCTGTACCTCCTTATCTCCCTCTACTCCAATCTCATTAGTCTGGAGGAACATCAATAGGTTTAGACGTGGATGCTCCCCATCAATCTCTTCACCAATTTCTAGGGAAACAGCAGAATTCTTTTTTGACAAAATTGCTCCACCCTATGTTCCTTTATCTTCTGAATGTTCCAATATGTCCCTGCAAAATATTTCAGAGGATCCTCTTGACGTGCCATTTAATTTAGAGGAACTGAATGTGGTGCTCAGGCATGTCCGGGACTCAGCCCCCGGTATGGACGGAGTACCATATTCTTTTATAATTCATTCTGGAGACAAGGCTAAACTCTACTTCCTCAATATCATTAATTTTTGTTATAGCAATGGTTGGGTTCCAGATCAGTGGAAGTTACAGATCATTATTCCCCTATTGAAGTCAGGCAAACATGTTGATGATCCGAACGGCTTTAGACCAATTGCTTTGTCCTCAGTCTTGGCCAAATTATTGGAACACCTGATTAAAAATCGACTTGAATGGATAGTCGAATCGAGGGATTTACTGCCGAACTACCAATTTGGCTTCAGGAAAGGGCTCGGCACAATGGATAGTGTTGGCGTTTTAGTTGCGGATATTCGCTTAGCGTTTTCCAAAAACGAATCCGTTGTTGCCGCCTTCCTAGACATTTACTCTGCATACGACAACGTTCTTCTTCCCGTTCTCAGGCAGAAACTGCACCAGCTGAGTCTCCCGGTTAAGATGATCGAATGCATCTGTGCACTTCTTATGTCTCGTTCTTTGGTTCTGAGAGTCCAGGGCGAGGATTTCGATGAAAGGCAGATTTGGAAGGGACTACCACAAGGATTTGTTCTGAGCCCCCTTCTTTATAATTTGTATACAGTGGACATTGGCTCCTGCCTAAATAATAACTGTCACATCCTCCAATACGCCGACGACTTAGTCTTGTATGTGACAGATTCCTCCATCGTAGACGCTGCGTCATCTCTATGCCTCTCTTTGGACTCTTTGAACCATTGGCTTTTAAGCCATGGTCTGTCATTATCCGCACCGAAAAGTTCGGCAGTAATTTTCTCTCGCAAAAGATTGATCCCGCACATCTCAATCGACATTTTAGGTCAAAATATTCCATTAGTTAATAAAGTAAAGTTTTTAGGCGTCTTTTTAGATTCAAAATTAAATGGTAAACATCATATAAATTTATTAATTAAAAAATGTGAAAGGGTTGTTTCTATTTTAAAAGCTCTCGCGGGTGTCTGGTGGGGTGCCCACCCCTATACTATGAAATTAGTGTATAACGCCTTAATTAGGAGTGTTTTAGACTATGGTACGTTCCATTTAGTTCCTTGCAACAAGGGTGCTTTGGCTGGACTGGATAGGGTTCAGTCAAAATGCCTTCGGATCATCTCTGGTTGTATGAAGTCTTCTCCCGTAAACGCGTTGCAGGTTGAGTGTGCTGAACCTCCCCTGGCCCTGAGACGGCAGTATCTCTGCTCCCGTTTTGTGGCTAGGTTATCATCTAGATCTTCCCATCCTCTTTTAGCAAGGTTGAATGAGTTAGATGCCATATGTCGAAGCTCAAATTACTGGAAAAACAAAGAAATTCCCTTAATTCTAAAAGCATTTCGTCAAATTAATAATTTAGAATGTCCAATAGAACAGTATCCCAGATTACCTCTTTTTAACTTTCCCTATGAAGTCTTATATTTCATTCCAAAAATTTTCTTTGACATTGGTATTTCCAAAAAGTCCCCTTCAGCGGATTCGGCTTTCAATGCGGCGTTGGGGGAACGATGGACTGGATTTCAAAGGTTTTTTACAGATGCTTCAAAATTTAATGATCCGAGTTACACGGGCGCTGCGGTTTATTACCAAAGCTCCAGAATAATTCTACAGTACAAATGCCCTAAGGAGTCTTCTGTGTTCACGGGCGAGTGTGTGGCTCTATTGGAAGCTTGTCTTTTCATAGAGTCACACCAAAATATTGACAAAGCCGTAATTTTCACAGACTCTCTTAGCTCTTTGCAAGCCTTAATACAAAACCCTTTCAAAAGTAAATTGCACAGCTCCCTTGTTTTAAAAATTAAAAAGTCTTTATTATCCTGTTTTATTAGTCAAAGAGAGGTTCAGTTAGTTTGGATACCTAGTCATTGTGGTATTAAGGGCAATGAGTTCGTTGATGCTTTGGCCAAAGATGCTTGCTCATCAGCAGTAGCTGATCTCACCCACAATACTCATCAGGGATACGACTTGTTGAGCCTTCCAAAAGTTAAGCTCCAATCTTCATGGCAGGAACAATGGAATATCACTGGAAGAAGAAAGGGGAAGTTTTATTATGCAGTACAACCAGTCATAAAAACAAAGCCTTGGTTCCACAGTTACAAAAAAGTCTCCAAAACCGTTATATCCGTTCTTTGTCGAATTCGTTTAGGTTTTAGTTGTACTCCCGTTTTTTTGCGCAAAATCCGTGTTCGGGACTCCTCTCTCTGCGAGTGCGGGTTGGAAGAGGGCACTCTGGATCACATCTTCTTTGAGTGCTCGAACAACATTCCACCTTTAGATTTATATAGTCGCCTCCCTAAATTTAAGATCCCTCTTCCGACAAATGTTTCCTCCTTACTAACATATTCCTCTCAAGATCTGCTTGTGGCGCTGATGGCTTTCATCCGTCACAATAACATAAAGTTATGATCTATTACGTTTGTGTGGTTGTGGTATGCGTATATTTTATGTTTTAACATTTATAATATTTATTTATTTATTTTTTGTTTGTTTCAGTCCCGTACTAATCCAACAAGATCTACATTGTGTTCAACAGTATCAATCAATCGAAGAGTTTTATTAGTTTTTATTTTATTTTCTTCATATAATTGTTTTATTTTTATTTTCATGCACACTTGGTTTCTCAACTCACTTTAGACATTGGCAGAATAGTCGACACCGGCTTTGCTTGCCATACAACAAAAATAGAATAGAATAGACACGGCCCGCCAAAAATGGAAAAATAAAACAAATGAAGATCAATAGAAAAGCCGATTCATTTATTTTAACTGTGATATTGGAGATAATTGTGACTTGACCCTTGCAGTGCAGTGAGAGGTTTGAATGATTGATTTGCGCTCGCGCCTCACATACCTACTCGGTGGATCGTTGTTTACATTATTCGAAATTCCCTAATGTGATCAGAGACTTTCGAGATTAATGACTTTCATTTACTTACATCTCCTCGCCCGCATACCCACGCATAGGAGATAATAAGACCTCTTCTGTTAGAGATGACGTATTGCCGTTACAAAGATTAATGTAGGTAGTGTAGTTGTGTCGTTTATAACGTGTTGGTATATTGTTGTTGAGGTTCCTATTAATTTTTAGAAAGTTTATTTGAGTTCCTTTATAATTGAATTGTAAAAAGTGTTAAAGACCACAGTATCGCATTAGGTACACAAACGTGTATTGATAGTTGTAAGGGAGATATCAATAAATAAATTTGTCAAGAGATTAAATTAAACGAGACTCACATTTACACAGGGTCATTGATATTGTACATAATTATTATGTGTATGTCTTCAAAAATTCTAATGCAACTCTTTTCAATACTATGTCACTTATCACATAATCTATATCCTCCCAGTTGTGGCTGGCATAGCATCTCTCGGAGGCACAGTACCCGTAGGAGTGGGCAGTTCCCTCCTCCTAGTGTGTCAGTGTGTGGGAGTGCCGCCACCTCGCACCGTGTGGTATCACAAACATAACATCATCACCCACCATCCTAGGTTCACGAGGAACCATGATGACAGTCTTTTGATTAACAGTAAGTAATTACACTAATTTTTAAACCATAAAAAACTTATGATATCATACTTTGCCTAGAGGGAAATGGCAGTATGAAATTGGTACTAGATAGAAGCCTTGAACATGCAGAGGACGGCCATATATGAAAAAGAAAAAAGAAGGAAATTAAATTACCAGCGCATTTCCTTTCAATTTATGTTATTGTTGATTGGGGCAACGGTGGAAACCACTACAATAATCACTATGTAATCATATTGCAACCATGCTATGGTTATCTACTTATTGATCTTGGTAACTAATATTATCTAATTTTGAGGATTCATAATTTCACCAGCTGCCAGCTATAGTGCCTTTGGTTGACAGATGAAGAAAAAGTAAATGTTCTGCCCCTCCCTTAACTATTTGCTCTTTATGCCAGTACCACCATTTGCTATCAAGCGTTCAGTCATTTCTACATTATTTTTAAACCTCACTGTTCACAGATATAGACCAATCTCTAAGCGGCAACTACACCTGCTTAGCCAAGAACCTGTACGGTTCTGACCAGGTAGAATACACAGTCATCGTCCTGCCACTGCCTGAAGCTCCGATACTTCGAGCAACACCTTACAAGGACTCGATACTGGTGGAGTGGGAGCAGCCTTATTATACTGTCAGCAATAGAAGTGCTAGTCAGAAGATTAGTAAGTTTGTTTTGTTTTTGGAACTTACCTCTGTAACCTAATGTCTGTCTAGTCCGAGAAGAATAGACTAAGTACATAATAATATCTTTGAAGTAGTAAGTACAGTCACAAGCATAAATACCTCACGTAAGATTTTAAAGCAATTTCCTCCTAAAGTATTGATAGTTTTATGATGTTACGAAATACGAACATATTTTATTTTAACATATTTTCGAAACCATACTATTACAAAATAGGTCTTTTCTTAAATTTGTAATCGTTACTTCACAACAAAATCGCTTTTAAATAATCTGTAATAAGACATTGGCTTGCAACAAATTTTTTGCATGCCTGCAAAGTTTAGTTCATAAAATAGTCTGGATTGAAGAACTAAGTGAAGAAAACATCCAGGTTTAAAAAAAAATCTACATAGGTAGAAAGTCCGTCTTGCAGTCTAATGAACCTAAAACCTTAGAACATTATAGAAGTCAGAGACTCGAGAAGAGAGTCGAGTCTGCTAAAAACCAATGATGAGTGGATAAAATAAAATTAAGGTGCATTTTTTTTTTTTTTTTTGTTGTATTTTTACTGAAATGCCAAACTACAACAACAATTTAATTTGATTGAGAAAAAATCAAGTCCAGTCTATTAATTAACTATTTTATACTAATAATGCAACTCTGCAGGTTACATCCTAACATGGAAAGAAGCCAACAGTCCCTGGAGAGAAGCATGGCCAGCCAACCAGTTGCCCAACTTATCGGGCGTCCAGAAACATTCTTTGACCGGTCTGAAGTGTGGCACCAAGTACTCTCTGAGGATCACTGCCACTAACAAAGTTGGGACCTCCCAGCCTGCTTATTTGGATGTCAGTACTTTGGGTGGAGGTGAGTAACTCTTATTGTAATACTTGATTATATGACTGATGACATGATTATAATAAGACTAGTGTTAAAATTAATCACCAGTAAACAGGCAAGATTTATCTTTGCACATTTTTTTTATCAAGTAGTATTCAGTAATTCTATTAACTCACAAATTGCTAAGTAATGCTGCCAACTTTAAGTCTTTGAGAAGACATCAAATTCTCTGGCCTGCGACAATTTTTTTCATTATTGGTTTCATTTCTTTTCATTTTCTTTTTTTTTCATTAGTTTCATTTCATTATTTTTATTATTGGTTTCTTGACTAACACTAGAATGTCACAATGCACTGGAGCGGGTGACGGTGTGCCACTGTAACGCAGTGACACTGCAATGGATAAAAGGACACAGCGGATCTCTGGGTAACGACGCAGCTGACGAACTAGCTAGGAGAGCATCCAGCGCGTCATTCTGTGGGCCCGAGCCTATTGTACCCATCCCCTTTAACCAACTACGCAGGTGGCTACAGGAGTTCACCCACACACAAGCGGAGAACTGGTGGACCTCGACACCGGGCTGCAGGCAGTCCAGGGAAGCCATGCCATCTCTAACCAGGCGTTTGCTACGCCTGGACAGGAACGGCCTGCGCTTAGTGACGGGGACCATCACGGGACACTGCTCACTAAACAAACACTTCCACAATATAGGCATAACGGACAGCCCTCTGTGCAGGGCTTGCATGGAGGCTGATGAAACCGTTGCGCATGTGCTCTTTGACTGCACAGGCGTCAGCCAGATCAGAACAGAAACCCTCGGGTCACCCAGATCTTTCACAGATATTCTATGCAGACCAGAAGATCTAATTAGCTTCTGGAGGGAGGTGGGCTGGTTGGAATAAACCAATGACGGCCGCCATGGCCCACGCACAATGGTCCACATGAAGGATTAAGTGCGGAAACCAAACCCTCTAACATAGAACATAGATGGTTTCTTGACTATACTATCCACAACCAACTACGTAAGCCTGCTCTCTCGTTATTGGGCTCTACATTTTTTTTTTTTATCTTAAATGAAGTCAATCTTCTATGTGTGATAGATACTATACAGGACAAACTCAAAGCATTTATTTCAATTAAACCAATTACGGGATCTTTTGAATTATCATGGGGTTAGTCAAAGATGAAGCTAGTTGCCCATTCCAAGGCGTAGTAGGTTCCTATGGTGAAGAATGGGCAAGAAACTCCACAAACACTTTTACACCTGCAAATAGCAAGTTTTTCTCAAAACAACAGTGGTGACTTCGATGTGACGTCATAGTACGAGTACGCCTACTTATCAAACCCAACTATCCCTTAATTTCCATATGTTTCCAGTACCAATACCTCCGAGCACAAACGAGTGGCTGTGGAGCAACGCGTCGCACATGTACGTACAACTAGCCGGCTGGGAGCACGCCGGGTGTGCGCTTACAGTACTCCAGGTGGAGTATAGGCAGCTTGGTGCTAGGGCGTGGGTTAGAGCTCATAATAATATGGTAAGTTGGGGAACTTGTTTAGGTAAGAGACCACCAGCTAATTTACTGGTCCTAAGTCAGCTCTTAGGGCCTAAAACAAACATCATGTTATAAGAGGCTAAATAAGTCTATTTACTCCAATCTAAGGAGTAATCATTACATAATTCTAGTCCTCAGTTTTCTTTACCATTCATCTGTTAGTATACCTCATCTAATTTAAAATTGCATGCCCCTCCACTAAGTTTTATATACAGACAAGTTAAATGCGAATGTAAAAATTATTAAATGAGGAGGAAGCAAAAAAATTGATTATCTTTACTAGAATAAGAACAAGTATCATAACTTCGAATTATTTTTGGTCCTTTTTCTCCTTCAGCCGTACTCAGAGCTCTCACCCTGGAGCATTCCACCCCTCTACCAGACGAAGCTCCCGACGTACGTTATCTCCCCCCTCCCCCCCGGCACGTGGTACCAGCTGCGAGTGACAGCTACTAACGAGGCCGGCAGTGTCACCGCGACCTACAGCTGTGCTACTAAGAATGAGGATGGCAGTAAGTTCATACCTTTTATCAAATTTTTTAATCCAATGCACTGTGGTCCCGTTAGTAGGTCATAGGCTTCCAATGGCAATCACTGAGCTAAGCCATTATATCTGGTTCAGTTACCCACTAGTTGTCATACTACCTGAGAGTATAAAAGGTTTTGCAATCTATTGTTCGCAACATTCCTTTTTTGGCATCGGAAGTATACACATGTAATTAGTCATCAACCGTGTTATCACCAAGCGCTAATTACCCTAAGACGTGACGCGTGTTTTCAAGATCGAACTTGTTTGTGACCTGTTATTTTGCAATGGACATTCAAGTTACAGGTATGTATTATTAATTTACTTTACTATTTTGCATTTTTAATACACCATTTTTTTTTAAATAGAGTGCTACGCCGCAGCATTTCTTGCGTATTTATTTCTGTATTTTTTTTATATTGAAGCTTTTACTTATGTTGGTATCTATTTGTGCCATTGAATTAGGTATAAAAATGTCGCTTAAAATCTCTACTACTAGAATTTAAAAAAAGTACTTGCTGCATCTGTAAGGTGCAGCCAGGGTCTACGCCGAGCGGCTGGGCGCGTAGCACTTGCTACGAAATATGTATTGTTTTTGATCCGCATTTAACTGTTTGTTGTTTTGTTTTAGGTACTAGTATTGAGTGTTCTTTTAAAATAATGCTTGTACTAGATACTTGGCTGTCTATGAAGGACAGCAATTCCGAACTGCAACGGTGGCGTCGAGTTTTTCAAGCCCTGATACAGTTACTGCCTGACGTTGAGAATTTGGTTGCTGATGACTTAGAAAAAAGAGTTGCTAATCTTTGTACTAGATTTGTAGCTATTTGGAAGCAAGTCTCTCGCAATCAATCTCGCATGGTATCTAAGTACGGAGACTGGCTGAACGAAATTGAAGTTTGCGTTCTGTCAAATTGTGCAGCAGCAGGGAGCCACGACACTCAACGGCCAGCAGCAGAGGCTTCGACGAGCACTCAACAGCATCAGCACAGGAAGGACTTCTAATAACGTGGCTTTTAAAGAGTATGCTCTAGACACAGCACGTAAGCTTGTTGCTACCTATCCATGGTACAACCTGCCGTCGTCTGTACATAAGGTTCGGAAAAATTCATGGTTCGGAAGTAATTGCCCACGCATTATTGTCAATAGGTGAGCTTTCGGAAGAGGCCGCCGAATCTTGCAATAAGTTAGTTAAACAGTTTAGGCGTGACAACACGAGGAAAATGTCCCGGGATGTCACAAACACCGACTTGATACATAGACTTCTTCTTAATTCGGATCCTTATATTTCTGGTTTGAGAAGGTTACCACGGAAGAAGTCTATTCTATCTAAAGAGGTGTTGAATTTGTTGTCGGTATAGAATAAAATGTATATAGTTATATAATAAACACTAGATTTACATTATTTTAGATACAGCTCCTATTATGTAACTATTAACATGTAAATAATATATTTTTTGTCCATTTCTGTATTTGTAGTTAGGTAATAATTAGGTATTTACTTTATTTTTATTATAAAAATGTATATATTTAAGTTTATTAGTTATTAAGTTCCAAATCCTTTATTGTATTTTAGTAAGTATTTCGTCAAGTACAATAAATGCGTTATTTATTCTAATAAAATAAGTTTTTTTAACATTAATTCGGTTTTTTCATTTTATTATAACATGAAGTATTACAAAAAAGCATAATGATAATATTTAGTATTGATAACGACAGTCATTACCTTCGCGAAACCCTATGACCGCCTCTCTTAGGGCGCGGAACCACTGTGCAATGGCTCACATGTTTTTTCAACACATTCTATATTAGTACTTTCCCATAGTGCTTCTAGTATTATTCCTATTTTTGGCGGATCCTAAAGTATTACTTTTTTAAGGTTCCATACCTCAAAAGGAAAAAACGGAACCCTTAAAGGATCACAGCCAATTTTCTCCGAATCTACTGGACCGATTAAGTCGAAACTTAGTACACATATGAATTTCTGTGACCCAAACACGGACGTGTAACGTAAATAAATGAATTTTGAATATGAGGGTCACTGTTGGGGGCAAAATAGAAAAAGAATATGTTTACACAAACAGTACCGTGTGGCATATCAAATGAAAGGGCTTGTTGTAGAGATTTCAGATAATTTTCTGTTTATTTATACTAAATAGTTTTACTTTTTTAAGAAAATAGATGTAAATTGACCATGAAGGTATAGATAAAAGTGGAGGCAACACTAAATACCTAAGTGAAGACGACTCTCTCTTTCTTAATACATACATAAGAACGAGACAGTGATATGTGTTTTCTTTATCTTATGTATGTATTCGGAAAGAGAGAGTCGGCCCACAGTCGTCTTCACTTAGATATTTAGAGTGTGGCCTCCACTTTTATCTATACCTTCATCAAATTGACCAACCCCCCCAAGAAAAAAAACCACAGAGCCTAACATTTTGTAAAAAAAATACAGAAAATAGTTCTTACAAGTTTTTCAACTACAATGTTAAGTTTGTTCTTGGGATAAAATCATCCCAACTATGGATTTCATTGTGCGTGTTTCGACACGCATTAGGCCAGTTTTTTCAGTAGAAGTTTCTAAGCTTGAACTTTTTATTTTCCTGTGATGGGCTATTTTCAAAAAGACATTAAACAGTCGCTTTTCATATGATAAGGTTGACAGACACGCCTACAATCCCACGTGCTATATTCCTACACGTACTGCAGTATCGTGTGGTGCGCGGTGCCAAATAGCTTGTAGTTACGTACGTGATTCCTTGACTTCATATCTCACATACGCACAGGTAGGAAGCAGTTCGTGGGCTGCACCCTGTTCGTCGCGGATGTCTGCATGCACCACTACATCATCATTCTCTTGTCCTTCTCCTAATTTATTTGTGGTTGGTGCAACATGTCTTCTTCTTCCACACTTCTCTCTTCAAGCACCACTCTCCATCAGACAACAAAAACACTGCATTTTTTGATAGGTTCCTTATTAATTTCTAAACATTTGTCACACTTGTTTACTGTTTCTAGGTGAGGTGGGGCCTCCGTCAGAACTCTTCGACCTGAACGTGCTGGTAATAATCTGCAGCTCAATACTACTCACTATCTGCCTGCTTAGCTGTATCTACATACTTGTGAAGAGACAGAGGTATGTCCACCATTTGATAATAGATTTGACGGTTTTCTTTTAAATCATTGTCAATAATAAGTTTGGCTTCTACAGTGATCCTTAAGAACAGCTAGCATTTCCGCACGCACTTCAGTGGTCTTTACGCGTATCAATTTACCAGTTTTGACACTTAAAGAAGTTCACCTGAGGTGTCATCTGAGGGACAAAAGAGTCACTGAGGATGACTATACAGTCTGGTGATGTAGTCAAATGTTATGAAATAAACCAAATACTGACAGTTGTATGTAGGAATCGAGCACAGCTACATTTACCTTTACCCCCAATTGAACTCAACATTATCTTGTATGTTTCCAGAGCCGGCAACCTAACAGACTGCCGCGACTCAATAACGGTGGACAACAAATCGGAGAGCGGCAACCTGACGGCAAACACCTCGCACACCAACTTAGCCAACGTTAAAGAGAACGCCATGAACGTGCAGAACAGGATATACAGCGCTCCTGTACATGTGAGGAATAACAGTAAACATGGTGAGTGGATTATCTAGCCTCCATGCTCATCCTCCTCTATACATGTTCTTATTATTCGGGTTGGGCGTACAGTCGACCGCACGTCAGAGGCAACACTTTGACATTGAGGTGGCCGAGCGTAGTGCGGAGTTTCAATACAATAGGAGGCCAGTTTATACTGGTTGTGTTACCACTGCCGTACGGCCTACTGTACCGGTGTGGGTACCTAGTGTACCGAAGTGATGATGGAGGCCCATAAAATTCATTATTCACTTTCAGAGCTGTACGAGATAAGTCCTTACGCGCAGTTCGCAGTGGGCTTCAGAACTTTTGGTCATGTGGAGAACCAGGACATGCCTAGTCGACACGCAAAACATAGATACGACACAGGTAACACATTACAACTAGATTCACAGTCCATAGTAGGTACCTACTTAACACTTGAACTATGAAAACCGCCCTTATTGCTACGAATAAAGGCGCTGTCAAAGGCACACTGTTACTATGGATTAGGCAATGTCTTATCGTTGGATGACGGTCGTTTCTAGCTGTTCCTACTGGGTCGTGACGACAGCAAATAACGTGGGATAAGGTCAGGAGTATGATGATCTAAAATGATGTGTCATCACGACGCAGTGCAGGAGGGCTGGACTCAGCAGTGTGTGAGGCAAGGTGCCGGGGATGATGATGACGCAGTAGGGAGACTGACGTAGGTACCTACTGTTTACAGACATGTGTCACAACAGTACGAGAGTGTGACAATAATGGTGACTCTTATCTTGTAACGATTTTTTCATGTTTCCTTCTTTGAAACATCCTCAACCAACCCAGTAAGTTTTATTAACAATAATTATATTTTCTTCTTTCAGAAACGAGTTTCCAAGTGTGTTCAGAGTCTGAAGATAGTGACAGCATACCAAAATCTACGCTGAAAAGTGTTCCAAGACGTAAAGTATTATTCTTATAACTCTCGAAACTACTACTTAACTCTAAATTACGACTCAACGAAAGTCATTTTAAGGCCCGATTTCACCACAAATCACTAATTGCGTTTAGCGCAAAACATTTAAAACATTAATCTGTCTGTCATCTTCAAACGATTGACAGAAACAGAACGAGGTTTTAAATTCGTTTAGCTCTAAACGTATTTAGCGATTTGTGGTGCAAATGGGCCTAAGTATTTTGAATCGTATATTTTTGACGCTTCATAACGATGCATGGACACATATTATGAAAAAAGATTGTGGTGTTACAAATGAATATTATTTAAATGAATAAGTCCATTATTTTTCTCTTTCCAGAAGTCTGCAAAACCCCACACAATAGATAACCATACCAGGAAGAGCTTTCGTTTTAAAACGAATTCGTCTCGCAGGACCATCTTCTATAATCAAAAACATTTATGTATCTATACTTTATTTGAAACAAAAAAAAACTTGACTCTGAAGACTTCGGTCTTCCTCGTTTGAAAGAGCGCGTTTACAACGACAGACTGCTCAGAGAACTTCGATTATCTATCAAAAGAGCTTTAGATAATGATTTGCCCATCCTCTACCCCCTGAACCAGGACCATCAGTAACAAGAATGCAGTGTGAACAGGCAGACAACATTCGCCTGCAGTGCTTGTAAAAAGTTAATTTGACTGCAGTGCTCCGCTAAAATAATTTGCGAAAATTGTAAATTGTAACCTAGAAAATTAAGGTAAACTTTAAGACTGATTTGTGCCTAAATCTATCATACGATGTTGTTGATTTTTTTATTAATGTTTCTTAGTATTATGTTTAAAATTAATGTATGTAAAGTTTATAAAAAAATTGTTTTGTAAAAGGTTTTTTTTTAATAATTAGTGAGGTTAGTTACCAAGTGTTTATCAATATGATCTCAATAAAAGTGATTCAGTAACTAATATCATATTGTTTTTTTATTAATCCTATTTGTTTTAACCTGAATATAGTTTCTTCAGAATAAGTAACTGAATCGATTCCAATCATTTTTGCACTATGTTATATTTTGTCCCAAAAATAATTAATAAAGGTTAACAGTTGGATACCGACCGACACTAAGTACATATCCGCAATCATATCCTTCCATAGAGTGTTCGAACGAGCGTTAAAAATCACTTCGAACTGATGCCTCGTGCAGTGCGGACGAACGATCTGTTCCGCAAAATTATTTCCCGGAAACACGACAACATCTAGTTTTTAGAATACTATTGATGTGTTTGTATTATAAACCTACTTACAGAAATAAAATCACACATAACATAACATAATATCACGCCTGTAATCCCCGAAGGGTTAGGCAGAGGTGTACCTATAGTAAAACAACAATTCGCCAGAAAAAAAAAACCCATATTATTATTCTGTGACGTCATGTTAGTATTACCTACTTAAAAGAAACTGCTAAAACAAACCCAAAGGCCACGGACCCCTAAGCTTTCTCACGATACAAAATAAAAACAACAACATCACGCCTTGCTTGTCCGAAGGGTGGCCTACCTATTACTATAGGTACCTACACCCCTGCCCAACCCTTATCGTCAATGCCAATGTCACCCACATTTCGCCAGTCATGTTTATGTGCCATGTAAGAGGAGGCGAGCCTATTGCCATCAACCGGGCACAAAGCCACACTCCGGGCTGCTACTGAGAAATTCCAGTTGAAAACCTTAATATCACTTTACCCGACCTGGGAATCCCTGGGAAACCCAGGACCTCATGCACAGCAGTAGCACTTGGGACCACTAGACCAACGAGGCAGTCAACATAACTAAAACAAAAAAGGATCATCCTATTTTCAACAAAGAAAATGAATCCAGTGAAGCATAAACTCCCAAAAGAAAGTGAATTATGTTATTGGAAATAATACTGAAGTAGCAAACTATAGTCTAATAGAGTCACGAAACGTTAGAAACTTTCAACCTAAAAGTTTTCGTTTATAATAGGTTCAAACAACAATTTACCTACTCTTGAGTGTGCAGTGAAACGAAAAATTGGTGCGGAACTCTCTTCGAAAGGATATAGTAGTTTTTGTATTACTGTTGTGTTTGAACTTAACTAAGTAGCAACAAACCGTCATAATAACCGATTTATTGTAATAGGTTATAGAACATTAACTTGAGCATCATCAGAGGTCAAAGTCAAATTCATTCTTTCTTTGAATTGTTTAGTTCAAGAGGTGTCTGTCGCTGTTCTGTCATTCACTCAATCCACCTTTATAAAATAGTTTTTTTTTTTCTTCCGTAGGTAGGTCCGGTTTTGTGCTCGTAATTTTAGAGCTACCATTATTTCAGCAGCATACATAGTGGAATGCTCTTCCCGGCTAATCCTAAATATAAAGTGCCTGGTAGGTCTGTCTTTTAGATTTTCATTTCAAACGGTTGTGAGCAGTTATCATCCAGCAGCTTTTCGTGTCTTTCATCAGATAGTAGGTTACTATTGTTTACATTTCAATCGAACTGTGCAATCAAGAACTAACCGAGCATTACATCTGAATATTTAGATAATATTCCAGCATCTAAAAGTTGTTAAAATGACTCAACCTTGAAGCTTTCAAATCCCAAAGAGACCACACACAATATCACTGTCCCATTCAAATTCAATTCCTAACTTGATTGACACAGTCTCCATGTTGGTTATACAAAAAAACCGTATCTTTCCACCGCTATAAATTAGGTCATCGATTTAAACAGGCTGGGGCTATCCAATTTTACGGTTCATGTGTTCCGACCTCGCGGGACTAGATACTTAAGTTCGGTTCGTTCATGTTTCAATTAAAGTTTCTTCTTGGTTGTTATCATGGGTGTTTGGTTATGTATGTAGGTTTGGATAACTGGAAACCATGTGATGAATTGCCTTCAAATAAAATATCTTACACACTTGAAGAACAAGCTTGTGAGAACAGTTATAAAAAAAATACAAGTCGTTTGCCAAGTGGTACCTACATTTATTGTTAAAATGCCACTCAAGGATTCACCAAACCTTACGAAATTTATTCAGACACCATGGTAAAGAAAAGAGAAGAGAATATGTCGAAAGTAAAGTCAATGCAAACAAGGGTTTAGTGATATTTATCAATAACAAGGCAATGAGATAGACAGCAGAAAGTTGGACACGAGGACGTTGAGGACCTAAGGCTCTAGACAAAGCACATTCCATCATACGATGTTGAAAAAGTAAAAATCAATGGGAGACTGACATAGAATACCGAAAACCTTATCTCAATCCTGTTGAATGTCTTTATAGAAATTCGAAACACTTTTAAAGCCTGTCTACGCCCTGTGGTAAAGGTAGGCGTAGTAGAAATCCATGCTTGCATTCCAGGTTCCAGCATTCGACGCCTCACGGCTGATAATATTTGTGATGATCAGGTAAGGTCCATCATCATGTTAGTAGGTACTTGAACATTGGGTTTGACCTGTGGATGTTCACTAACATGACAGTGAGCCTCTTTATGATTTCCATGACTGGAACTTTAGTAATCACCACGCGTATCACGATTATTAGGAGGATAAACTATTAGATACCATCCCACTCTCGCGGATGAAATCACCTTACAGATGGAATTTCCATAGCCCAATTAACAAAAAACAAAACAACAAAGTGGAAGAAAACTATAGGTTATTACAGAACCAAGCCCAAACTCCGCTTAAATAAATATTTACCGAAAACCAATCATATAATTCCCTACTAAATTGCTGTGCAAACAAACTGATTGTTGTGCTTATAACTACCAAACACTTTCGTTGGACCGCGACAACTTGCGAACTACGATAATATAAAGTTTGTGCTTGAAATTGTTCGAGCTCGTACCGTTGGTTTCCATAACTCGAAATTATTGGGTGAGATTTTACGATTACATTCTTTCGATATTTGTAATTGATTAAAAGTCCAAAGTTCTGGAATCAAATCCATATAATTTTCATTTACGAGTGCCGCCGGTACTTCCAAGTTGTTACGTCACACGCACCTTGGGTATAATATATCTATTATATCAGTATATTATAGCAAGTTCAGTATAAAAAGTTGAGTTCAGCTCTTTCTTACGGAGCTTTACTGCTTTTAGAATACTTAGGAGAACAATCATTATTGTCTTCATCTTTCTCCCGTTCCTTTTTTAAATATTTCTTTATAAATCTCCATAGTCTATCATCTCTACACATCCTTTTCATCCTCTCTTTAACACTACCCATTGTATAATTTCAAGACTTCAACCCCATTATAATTATTTACTACCATCTTAACAAGCTCGAACGATACTCGAATCTACCAACTCCCATTGCCAAACACTCTCGGCCCCCACCGTGGTACACCACAACAATCCAGCACAGTTTGTCGGCCAAACAAATAATTAATCTTCTGTAGCTAGAGTTTAATTACTTGTTAGAGGTTGTCTTGTTCGACGTGAACTCACACTAGTAGGGAAGGTAGTACAAAATGATCCCTCGAGGTAAAATGATCCCTGACTCCTTTACCGACTTTATAGCGCCATCTAGGATATTTTATGCGAATTTCTGGTTCCTGCGGCCTAGCTGTACAATCTGTGTTAGTGTCGTGGCGTTGTTCGCTGTAGAAAAGTTTTTATCACAAAAAATTCAAAATTCCTGAGTTCAATCTAAGGTAAGCTGTTATTTGACATTATGTAGCTTTAGTCTATGTACATATAATGAGACAGGTATGTTTGTCTCGGGTTTTGCTGTCAATTAGCTATCGATTTAACCGTCTTTCATTACAGTATTTAAAAATCATAGGTTATGTTTCGATATTTTTCTTTAATGAGGTATTTGGGACAAAATGATCCCTACATTGGGTGGGCAAAATGATCCCAGGATCATTTTACCCCGTGCCAATTGTGTTCAGTGAACTTTCAATAAATGGGTGTATACATATTTTTAAATAGGGACACAATCATAACGGATATCTTTCTGGGCCGATTTTAGTTTTGAAATGTTTGCCGTAGTTCAAGGAAGGTTTGAATGGTGAGAATAAAAAGTAGGTATGTAGGTAGTAAGTAGTGTAGTTTAGATTTGTATGTTGCAGTGTAGGTTAGGGTAGTGTAGTGTAAAGTAATATAATGGTAGTGTGTAGGGTAGGTTAGTGAAGGGAGGGGTAGTGAAGGGTAGCGCGTACGGTAGTGTAGAATAGATTAGTGTAGGGCAGTGTGGTAGTTTATATTCTGAAGTGGTACGGAGTTTCAATTTCAATTTCAATTTATTTATTGCAAATCACATGTGTTTTTAAGGTCTTCAGTATAGTTCCCCGAGGGGGCAGCTAGTATATGAATATAAACCATGCATTTAATAATCTGATAAGTTTTTAAGACCCCTTATTTTCTTACTAAAAAAAGCCGGACTAATTCAAAATTATTTGCTTTTAGAAATCATGCCACGAAATTATATTCGAAAAACCGAACGTCAAAACTGGAATGAAAACGCCATGTTTAACGCCATAAATGCCGTAAAAGAGGGCATGCCATATAAAACCGCCTCCAAACAATTCGCAGTTCCACTTATGGCACTTAAAAGAAGAGTTAAAGGAAAAAACGTTCACGCTGTGGGTGCTTCTAAAGTGTTAGGGAGCTTAAAAAAAGTATTTACAGATGAACAAGAGTTGGAACTTGTACAACATATTCAAGATAATGAAGAGACTATGTACGGATTTACAGTTGATGATGTCCTTAAGTTTGCTTTTGAGTTAGCTGAAAGAAATAACATAAAACACCCGTTTTCTACTACATCTCGAAAAGCTGGCAAAGATTGGCTAAGGGGATTTCGACAAAGACATCCAAATATCACTCTACGTGCACCGGAATCAACTTCAGCGGCACGAGCGCGAGTTTTTAATAAGCCGATTGTTGATAAATTTTATGACAATTTACGGAAAGTTCATGAGAAGCATCCCTTTCCACCTCATCGCATTTTTAATGTCGATGAGACCAGTTTGAACACTGTCCCGACCAAAAATACCAAAATTTTTGCTAAGAAAGGGCGCAAGCAAGTAGCTCGCATAACGTCTGCTGAAAGAGGCGAATCGACTACAGCAGTAATTTGTGGATCAGCTGGAGGAAACTTCATTCCACCAATGTTAATTTTTCGTCGCTTGAGAATGAAAATAGAATTGATGGATGGGACTCCGCCAGGTTCAGTTTATGCGTGCAATCCAACCGGTTGGATGAATATTGAGGTGTTTTCACAATGGTTTGAACATTTTTTGTCGCATACTAAACCATCTTCAGAAGACCCCATACTTCTGATACTAGACGGCCATCTTTCACACACCAGAAATTTAGACGTCATACTAAAAGCGAGAGAAAACAACGTCACAATTTTGTGCTTGCCTCCACACTGCACGCACAAACTTCAGCCACTCGATGTTGCCGTAATGTTTCCACTGAGCGTATACCATAATCAGGCTTTAGAAAAATGGATGAATAATAATGCGGGTCGTGTAGTTACAGTATTTCAAATAGGTAAAATTTTTGGAGAAGCATATTTAAAAGCTGCAGTACCCTTAAACATTATAAAAGGATTTGAAAAATGTGGAATATGGCCAATCAATCCAGACGTTTTTAGTGATGTAGACTTCGTTGCTGCCAACACTACTGATCAAGAATTGAGAAGCGAAATCGTGGAGCCCCATCCGACAATAACTGCAATGCCTTATAGAACCCAAGTTACATTGATCATTTTACCCGCTCACTGGGGATCGTTTTGGACACAGAGGTGTACAAAATGATCCTTACTTAGACCTTTACGAAAATATTAATAAGAATTATTTCTTATAGCTTAAGCGACTCGACGCATACTCAATTTGTAGTTCGATTAAATAGCTACTCATTTAATGTTTTAAGTTTATCTTAAAGTTGTAAACACTAGTTATAGAGCTGTTTTCTCTTAAGGGGATCATTTTGTACCACCTTCCCTACAGGAAACTTATGATTTACATCGTTGGTGGTTGTAAATGCGGTGAATTGGTCATTAGGGGTTGGTTGTCGAGTATTTGATTTTCATTCTGTGCTGTAGCCTTAAATCTACTCCAGTATCATCAGAAAATAATTAATTACTTAGTAATCATATATATATATATATATAGTAATTATTTAGAATAGGTAAAGGATTCAAAAGAGAATAGAAATGGATACAATTATTTTCAAACATCTGCCAATTTAATGATCCAATGGAGAAGTTGTGTTCACACAAAAATAAATCGGTGCTGTGCAGTTAACATTTTGGGATGATATAGCTGAATGTCGTCCCTTTACAAGATATTTTGATATGATTCTGTAGTTAGGTTCAGCTCTCGTGTCATTGATGGGATTGGGCCAGCTGTTTTTTTTTTTTGAGTTTTGTTAGCATAAACTTTCAGCTTGTCAACAATAACTTAATTCATACAGGATTTTATGTTTTAATTAAATGTGCAAGTGAAACTGGACGAAATTCAGCACTGAATCAAGATGAATTCAATTCACTGAAAGAAAATGAATTGCCATCTAAGCCAGATGGCAATTCATTTTCCTAACCTAAATTAATTTGAGTTTGACATAAAACACAACACAATTAATGTACAGAATAATCAAATTATGGGTGAGTGATTGTGTTACATCTATGTACATCATTATGTAGGTATTCAGAACCCCTCTTCCACATTTGACAGCCTTTCATGGTAATTATGGTAATAATGCGCCAAGATTACGCGAAAACAGCGGGTCAATACACAACAGACGTCTTTTTGTTGTGGAATAGAAAACATGCTTTATGTCTTATAAAAAATTGAATTGTTTTTTTAGTTTTTTTTAAATAATTTTTCCGTCCATAAAATTAAGCTTAGTTTCCCCCATTTCAATATGTGCACATTATGAAGACTCACACTGTATAGCAACCAATAGCTTTTCTTTTGAACCCAAAGGTTGTCTGGTAGATAAGGTCTTACGGCATGAAATCCGGCTTATACCAGATAAGTGTAAAATAACACAACATAATACATGTTTATATAAATGTTATTAATATTATGTTTAAGTCCCATGTAATAGGGGGCGAGCCTACTTCCATCAACCGAGCACACATTCAGAATCCAGCTGTTACTGAGAAATGAAAAAACCTAATAATACTTTGCCCGACCTGGGAACAGAACCTTATCTAGCGTTTGCGACCACTAGACCAAATGCAATTTAAGTGTAAATAAACGACACAAATCAATCCCACCCAGGTTCAAATTGCTCATGCGAAAACAAATGCCGTTCCTGGTCCCTATTCAGATCAAGAATGCGGTCGTCTGCGAGGATCAGACGACTGGGCAGGTGTCGGTGTAGACGGCCCAGCTGTTTGAAGATCAGGAGGAAAAATGGGAATGTGAGTTCCGGTGTCTTTGATAAAATTACAACTACATTTTACCCACGGCTGAGCTACCGTGTATGTATACGTTGCTCCGTTGCTGCGTAAAAGAAGGACAAACCAACAAATATACCGTTTCGCTTTTAAAATGATTACAAGATATTTGTTTTGAAACGCTGTTGTACTCTGAATATTTCGAAAATATTACAACCTCTCTCTTCCTTCTTCGACTGCATCGATGGTACAGTGATTTCAAATGCACGACTCAGCTTTCGATCCTTGAGTCGTGGAAAGTGTAATATTGTAGGTATTAAAATTTATATTAGGATATTCTTATTAGCATTCTGGAGCCTGGATTTGACAATAGGCTCGCTTCCTGTAAAATGGGACTTACTAAATTTCAGGCAAAATACGTGTGTACTATACACTCCTTACTCTTTGTACAAGCGTTAAATAATGTTAGTTATCGCAATAACAAGTCAAGTATTCTTTTAAAACAATCTCAGTTATTTACAGAAATGTCAATGTGCGACGACTCACAAATTTAATTGCTCAGAAACATCGTCAACAAAGGACGAGTCTCCGCGCATCAAGAATCTTTGTCGGTTTACTATTGACGCTTACTTTACTTGAATATTATATAATTACATACATAAGTTTGCTAATTTATCAGTATGTTTATTTTGTAACTACCATCATACCTTCTCTGTATGAGAAGAAGCCTCCTTTGTCCTGCAGTGTAACAGCTAACGGTTTCACTCGCGTCCTTCTCCTAACACAGGTCATAAAAAGTGTCAATTCTATGTGATAATATGTTTGCTATCGTCCTATTGTTTCATTTTTATTACGGAATTCAATAACCTATTAAAGAAAAAGGTCCAAATCGATGTAATTGGTTTGCTATCGAAAATGTTATTGAAATTATGAAGCACCCTTGTTACCTGTCAAGATTTCTTTAAAATTAATACATTTTTCTAATTAATAGTATTTCTTACATTTATTTCTTTAATGTTATAATTTCTGGCCCACAATGGTAGAGGATAGACGTGTACAAGGGGAGGCAGGCCTTTGCCTAGAAATGGAACATAACGGGCTAAGTAGATAGATAGATAGTTTTCCACTTTGGTAGTTAGAACTATAAATAACATAGCCAAAATGACTTATGATTATGATAGATGACAGGCAGGCAATACCTACTTATCAATAAAAAAACATATTTTGATACATCCAATCCCACACTTTACCAAGAACTTAGAAAGTGATCAATGAAAGTTTCCTCTCGATATTAAAGTTAGCGCATGTTAACTCATCAATAGTTTACTGATTTGCAAGTTCATGATTAAGGGCTCCGTAGAGTTGTCAAAACTCACGTAGGGTGGGGGCGAGATGGAGAATATAAGGGACGTTTTACGTTGAAGAAGGTTTTGAAAATAGATTAGATACCTAGACATCGCGCTCTATTAGTGGATACTGCCCAAGCCGTCACCATTCGCAGTATGTCGCAGATATCCAGTATATATTTCTAAGTACCACTTTATAGATAGGCAAGGAATGTAGCCTAAAGGGTTTAGGTACTTAGGTTTTAGTCATCTAAATGACTCAGTTACTGAATTCAAAGACATGTTATTGCATTCAGCAAGAAAGCCTCCTAAAAGAAACCTAATTAGAAAGAAAAAGGTCGATATCAGTCGTATTCAGTGACTAACCAATACTTTGTAACAATCTTTTGATTTACAAGATTCCTTAAAGTTTCTTTCCCGTTCTTCTCCTTATGAACTACACTTTCTAATGGGCAGCAAGATTCATCTTTCTGACTGACCCGACTCCTCGACACTTTAAAAGTGCCTGAAATTGCTTTAATTGAAATAAATGGTTTGAGTTTAATTTTGAACTAATTCAGTGTAGTGCGTACAGGATTTTTCGAAATATTTCTTCCTAAATGTCTTTAGGAAGAAATATTTAGAAAAATCCTGTACCCGACAAAATTGAGAAGACTGAATTTAGAAAAGTGGAAAAGCGTCGAAACAGTTCTACATTACCGCAGCCACGCTGCGCACGCGGTTAGAGCGGAACGGCAACAGCGCACTGGTCTCCAGCAGTCGAGATTTACGAACGACGCGTAATGCATGTTTTTCTATTTGGCATTTTGTTTTATTATTGTTCTAACATTGTGGGTAATAAATGAAAACCTTAACGTTATTTTGTGTTGCTGGAAAATCCACATACTTTTACCATTTCCCTAACCGTGACTTGAACATTACTTATTATATTTAACACCACAATTGCCTATACATCGTACCGGACCTACATTAGTAGTTGGATTATACATAGTCATCCAATTCCTTTGATCAAAGCCACACATTGGACAAAGATATTCGACGAGTGGCATAAGGTATGATTTACGCTATATCGTCACGCGCGCGACTCACTGTATGCTCGACTTGTAGGGACCGAGACCCGGACGGGTCACGGACGCTACACGATGTATGGTTCCAAAAATATCCTATGAAAATGTAAACAAATGGATCAGAAAACGTACATGTGGACGTCCATTTGTATTGCCACTTAAAAATTGAGTACTTTAATTTTATTATGTGAATATTTAACCCCGATTTTTTTAATATCTCACCTTAGATATTTATGGACATTGTGTGCCATAATGAGGTTAATTTCATAACCTTCAACGAACTTTAATCGTCAATCTCAACTACTAAGCGTAATTACTGTACTCGTTAAAAGCGAATGACAAGCGAATACTACATTATTACAAAAGGCTGGATCATGTCAAACCCTTTTAAAAGGACATCAGGTCTTTGTGACCGGTTGACTATGCCTTTACAAGCCGTTAGCGTCGGTACTGATCCAACTTAGATTAGTTGTTCGCTGCGTCTTCCGCGGTAATTACCGGCGCGACGTCCGAACTAACTAGCGTTAATAATAAGTACTTCTTGTATTATATGGGAGCCTGGTACTTTTGGTGTTGTAGCACACTTTAATATTGCTTTTCATAAATACAAAGCTAATCCTGCTAAAAAGTACCTATTTGTGAAAGGGACGACAGCTATCGGTAATGTTTAGTTTTTATTCAATATGGTGTCCTGGTACTTTTGATGCAGTGCAGCAGTGGCGACGTTAGAAATAGCTAGCGTTTAATGCCTGTATTCCTTGAAGGGATTGGCAGGGGTGTATGAGCATAGCTTCATTTCACCAGTCATTTACCCAAATTCCAATATGATAAGGGACGAGCTAAGGTATTGCCAGCAACCGAACACAAATCCACCGAAGTAGCGATAATCCACGATTATTACACATTAATATTCGGCTAAACACTAATTTTTGAAAATAAAACAAAACCGCAAAACACGACGCTTCACTTTCCCGCCAACATCGCAGACTCAGGTACAGTAAATACTTCCACAGTTAAAAAACTACTATCTCGTCGACACAACAATCCTAAACCAAAACGTTTCTACATACAGTTTCACATTAGCATTATTAAGGCGTCTTCGCACGAACCTACATTTCATTCCAGAAGGACGGAGAGTACCGTCTTACACAGTTCATGAAGCAAAGGTTGTAAAATTGTATGTAATAGAAACTGTAATTTTTGTTATTACATAGGGGCACGTATTTTAGGAGAAAAATATTTTGGAGTGTAAAAACCGATTGCTACCTTCTTTTTGGTGATTCTATATTCTATTCTATGATGCTCATAAATTACCTACCTATTACGTTTTCTAAAATAATAAAATTGTTTAATATCAAATGTCTATCTAAATATGCAGAATTAAAATGATCGTTATTGCTTAGTTAGGTAGGTACTGCAATTTAATATCGTGCATAAAACAAATTATAAGTACAATCATAAGTTTTATTTTCTACTAAAATTATTTTTTATTATTTTTTACAAGCCGTTAGCTTTCTCTAAAGAAAGGCAATATATCTCAACGATGCACACTGGCTTAAAATTTGACGTGGTATTCAAATTCATAAAGTCTTATGACTTATATAATAAAACTTGCGCCCCGTAGACCGTACCTGTAAGGATGGGTAATTAAATTAATTTACATGAAGACAGTAATTTTACACGTCATTTTACCTTCTAAATTATTTCTCGTCTGTTTTATTTGAGAGAGCAAAGTGTGGAGGTTTATGTTGTGTTTACTTTAGACGAGTTCTGCAGTAGAACTGATGTTTAAGAATTTCCCTTAGGATATTCTTCTCATATCTCGTCAGTTATAAAATTATTTATCTTTCAATTGTATTGCTACCGGTACTGACTGCCACATTGCATTTTCCAGACGTACTATTTGACTTTTAATGCACTATATTTTGCTGACAAATAGCATATCTGCGTTTTTGAAGGCTGTTAGTGTGACAGTGAAATTACAGACACGTATTGGCTGTTCAACTTTGTAAGTTAGATTGACAATCTTGACGATGAAAGATTCTGTAAGCTACGATAACTACAACCCAACTTAACACAAGGTGAGGCACCGACTTGTTTTATTATTATCACCGTCATAATTAGCCTATAGTTCAATCCACTGCAGGTCATAAGCTTCTCCAATCGCACACCATGTCACTCAGTCCTCAGTTACTCTCATACACCAACCATTTACCAGGCTATTCATTAAACTTCACACACAAAAAAAATAACAATGTTTGTTTATACCAATATGTTGCCTCGTGGACCCCGATCCTAGCAGTAGTGAATCTCATATGCACATCACATGCAGATCTTTTGTGCCGACGCACAATGGCCATCAGAAGCAAACTTTTAGCTTGTGTTATATGAAAACAAAACACCATTGTTCGTTGCTTTATTTTGAAATATTTTTTGCGTTAAATTGTAGTTTCGTGACGTACGGATTTTGACGTGCGTTTTCATTCAGATTAATGAGCAATATCAAGTTACAGAAAGTACATTTTTTTTTATAACTGTTGCATACCAGATTTTCTATTAGATGAAGATCTCAATACCCAGGTAGGTACTAGCCTGGAGTCTGGAAGTTAGATATGTGACTTATAAAATAACTAGCAAAGGATGTAGCCATCCTAAGGCACGTGCACTACTCTTCACTGCAGTTTGAAATCACAAGCTTAAGAGACTGGTAACGTAGTGATGAGTAACATCTAATAGTAACATCTAATAACTTCTTTCACCAAGTTTTACTGAATAGACTGCAGGTCCTTAAGTAGTTATTTGACCAGCTTTAGTTGGTCAAAGCTCAGAGAACTAGTAGATATTATTACTGACTCATCGATTACGAGTCTTGAGCACGTAATACATGTGCCTGTAATTTGCATAGGTACCTACTGTTGTGCAAGTTACAGGCATATGTACTTGCTTCTACCCACTTGAACTCAGCTCAAAACTCAATTTTAGGTATATTTTATTAAATCTGATGATAGCTTATTTTACCTATTTTTATTTTGGTCAACCAGCTGCCAGAAATGTTAGGTACCGCAGTTCTTTTAACACTATGTTTTACCACTATGTAAAAACATATTTCCCATGCGGCACGCTTCTGTCAATATTTAATATTGCCTATAGTTTTCATTAACAACGAAACCCTAAGGAACAAAGTAACAAGAACATTACCAAAATGTCGCAATATGAAGTTGGTTAATAACGCTATTTGTGGTCGAAATGAACACGTTGCGAGATTATTGCTGTTGTTTTAAATGTGGGTTACCTATATTACGTTTTTAAGGGTTTTGTGGTTATGATATTTAATGATAATGACTAGGGCTGGGATGCAGGTGTACATTTTCACGGGTTTCACGGGTTTTTGATGCCATATGATAACTGTAACCCAGATAGAATATTACCATAGAAATAAGATAGATACTGCACAAAGAAACGAACAATTTTGGGGCTAATGATAGGCCTCGATTAATTTTCATAATCGAAGTTTTCTTTTACTATTTGTAATACCAATATTATTATTATTATTTCACCTTGTTGGACCACATTTTTTCACAATTGATTCACATCAAACAATCAGGTGCCCTATTGTTCATCTACTTAGAACAAAGAAATGGACAGTTATTTAAAAACTTCATCAGTAATTTCCATTTTCCAATTAAAGGTATCTTAAACGAAAAACAGTAGGTACCACATTATATTTCCCATCAAGGTTTTAAACTAAAATCAGGAACAAGCTCAGCACTATTTCAAGCATTGCCAAGAAGTCTCAAAGCGAATGAATACAACACACCACAATTTTTTCAAAAACCAACCTTACTTCCCAAACATTAAAGATTAAGTGACTGCAATGATAATTTTGCCACTTATCTTAAAACACTTCTGAATGCAAATAAGCCGCAATCTGGATGCATTCAAGAAAAACTCGCGCAGATTTTTGTGTCAAAGATAGTGTTCAGCTTAAAGTAGGCGAAGGAACAGTTGTAAGTACTCACTAACTTTGCTTACGAATTGCTATCCTAATCTTCTCTATGCAAGCGCTTTCCCTAGATTGCAGTCGATGAAAAGATGCTGTGTGGATTGTAAGTTGAGGAGAAGTTTTGAAAGTAGGAGAGCTCGTTGTAGAAGAATTTGTTCGGGGTAGGTTCTAGCTGTACATAATTTTGCCATCGAGCAGTATTGCTCTTTTTAGATTTGGTAAAATAATAAAGTTACTTAAACGAAGGTCTTCAACTTTGTGTCTGATAAAAACTAACGAATAATAACCAAACACCGTTGCTTTGTTTTGGTTTGAAGAACTTAGGTTTTTGACAATTTTCAACCTTACTACTTACTAGTAAAAATATATAATACATAAAAGTGATGTAATTTCACACATACTCGTACCTACGCAAAACAGAAAAAAATCGGTATCGAAATCAAAAGTTTTTGAAAGTAGGAAAACAAGGAAATTCTATCAACTCTAAATACTCTTTCGGTACTAGTTTCTCCTCCACAAATAGTCAATTTTCATTCTCCTTTCACGCCAAAATAAATCCAACAAAAATAATCTAATTTCCGAATCACCCTCATAAAATTAGTAGTCTTATAAAAAGGAAGTACCACTTAGCGTTCATACCCTGAAAACATAAGGAAATTTAATGTGATGTAAGGTGAAATTACAGACACGTATTGGCTGTTCAACTTTGTAAGTTAGATTGACAATCTTGACGATGAAAGATTCTGTAAGCTACGATAACTACAACCCAACTTAACACAAGGTGAGGCACCGACTTGTTTTATTATTATCACCGTCATAATTAGCCTATAGTTCAATCCACTGCAGGTCATAAGCTTCTCCAATCGCACACCATGTCACTCAGTCCTCAGTTACTCTCATACACCAACCATTTACCAGGCTATTCATTAAACTTCACACACAAAAAAAATAACAATGTTTGTTTATACCAATATGTTGCCTCGTGGACCCCGATCCTAGCAGTAGTGAATCTCATATGCACATCACATGCAGATCTTTTGTGCCGACGCACAATGGCCATCAGAAGCAAACTTTTAGCTTGTGTTATATGAAAACAAAACACCATTGTTCGTTGCTTTATTTTGAAATATTTTTTGCGTTAAATTGTAGTTTCGTGACGTACGGATTTTGACGTGCGTTTTCATTCAGATTAATGAGCAATATCAAGTTACAGAAAGTACATTTTTTTTTATAACTGTTGCATACCAGATTTTCTATTAGATGAAGATCTCAATACCCAGGTAGGTACTAGCCTGGAGTCTGGAAGTTAGATATGTGACTTATAAAATAACTAGCAAAGGATGTAGCCATCCTAAGGCACGTGCACTACTCTTCACTGCAGTTTGAAATCACAAGCTTAAGAGACTGGTAACGTAGTGATGAGTAACATCTAATAGTAACATCTAATAACTTCTTTCACCAAGTTTTACTGAATAGACTGCAGGTCCTTAAGTAGTTATTTGACCAGCTTTAGTTGGTCAAAGCTCAGAGAACTAGTAGATATTATTACTGACTCATCGATTACGAGTCTTGAGCACGTAATACATGTGCCTGTAATTTGCATAGGTACCTACTGTTGTGCAAGTTACAGGCATATGTACTTGCTTCTACCCACTTGAACTCAGCTCAAAACTCAATTTTAGGTATATTTTATTAAATCTGATGATAGCTTATTTTACCTATTTTTATTTTGGTCAACCAGCTGCCAGAAATGTTAGGTACCGCAGTTCTTTTAACACTATGTTTTACCACTATGTAAAAACATATTTCCCATGCGGCACGCTTCTGTCAATATTTAATATTGCCTATAGTTTTCATTAACAACGAAACCCTAAGGAACAAAGTAACAAGAACATTACCAAAATGTCGCAATATGAAGTTGGTTAATAACGCTATTTGTGGTCGAAATGAACACGTTGCGAGATTATTGCTGTTGTTTTAAATGTGGGTTACCTATATTACGTTTTTAAGGGTTTTGTGGTTATGATATTTAATGATAATGACTAGGGCTGGGATGCAGGTGTACATTTTCACGGGTTTCACGGGTTTTTGATGCCATATGATAACTGTAACCCAGATAGAATATTACCATAGAAATAAGATAGATACTGCACAAAGAAACGAACAATTTTGGGGCTAATGATAGGCCTCGATTAATTTTCATAATCGAAGTTTTCTTTTACTATTTGTAATACCAATATTATTATTATTATTTCACCTTGTTGGACCACATTTTTTCACAATTGATTCACATCAAACAATCAGGTGCCCTATTGTTCATCTACTTAGAACAAAGAAATGGACAGTTATTTAAAAACTTCATCAGTAATTTCCATTTTCCAATTAAAGGTATCTTAAACGAAAAACAGTAGGTACCACATTATATTTCCCATCAAGGTTTTAAACTAAAATCAGGAACAAGCTCAGCACTATTTCAAGCATTGCCAAGAAGTCTCAAAGCGAATGAATACAACACACCACAATTTTTTCAAAAACCAACCTTACTTCCCAAACATTAAAGATTAAGTGACTGCAATGATAATTTTGCCACTTATCTTAAAACACTTCTGAATGCAAATAAGCCGCAATCTGGATGCATTCAAGAAAAACTCGCGCAGATTTTTGTGTCAAAGATAGTGTTCAGCTTAAAGTAGGCGAAGGAACAGTTGTAAGTACTCACTAACTTTGCTTACGAATTGCTATCCTAATCTTCTCTATGCAAGCGCTTTCCCTAGATTGCAGTCGATGAAAAGATGCTGTGTGGATTGTAAGTTGAGGAGAAGTTTTGAAAGTAGGAGAGCTCGTTGTAGAAGAATTTGTTCGGGGTAGGTTCTAGCTGTACATAATTTTGCCATCGAGCAGTATTGCTCTTTTTAGATTTGGTAAAATAATAAAGTTACTTAAACGAAGGTCTTCAACTTTGTGTCTGATAAAAACTAACGAATAATAACCAAACACCGTTGCTTTGTTTTGGTTTGAAGAACTTAGGTTTTTGACAATTTTCAACCTTACTACTTACTAGTAAAAATATATAATACATAAAAGTGATGTAATTTCACACATACTCGTACCTACGCAAAACAGAAAAAAATCGGTATCGAAATCAAAAGTTTTTGAAAGTAGGAAAACAAGGAAATTCTATCAACTCTAAATACTCTTTCGGTACTAGTTTCTCCTCCACAAATAGTCAATTTTCATTCTCCTTTCACGCCAAAATAAATCCAACAAAAATAATCTAATTTCCGAATCACCCTCATAAAATTAGTAGTCTTATAAAAAGGAAGTACCACTTAGCGTTCATACCCTGAAAACATAAGGAAATTTAATGTGATGTAAGGAAACAGACTGTGGTTATGAGGATATTCCACACACCTGTTCCATGTAGATTGAAACAAGTCGATGGAATTTTAACCGGAATGGAAGGGTTATCGCACGCCATGGCTGAAATACTGATACGTAATTGACCCCTTTGTGAATATGTATTAGGTAGTTTTTAATTTGTTGTTAGAGATAAGGAGCAAGAAGTTTGGAGGAAATAGCTTAGCTTTTTCTATAGGTAGCTCAAAAGGTGACATAATATAAAGAATAATTAAGGTGATTATTACAAAAAAAAAAACAACTGACTTCCAAAATAAAATACTACAAAGTCGGTGTCTTTGGCTCTCTATTTTAGATTTTTGCCACCGATTTCCGCAATTAAATTTTTCACTTTGTGGTGCTTTTTTTTTATAACAAAGTTATTTATTTTCACTTTTAGTACTACTTGCTATGTTAACAACAGTGGTATCATCATCAAGATACACAACGCGGATTAAATACGTATTATCGAAGCTAACTCAAAAACTACCCTAGCAAAGTTCATAAAATTTATATATGACCACCGCGCAAGGTTCCTCTACAAAATGAAAAAGACTTTTCAAAAGCGATCCACAATCTGACCTATACAACGCAATTCAATTATTCTAGTGTTCAAAGGATTTTTGATTTGAGTGCCTCTGACTTTTAATTACGACTGTTTAACTTATTTTCAATGCCGTTGTGTAAAGAATGGTCACCAGCCCAAGTCGAGGCTTAGGTTAATTACAACTATCTGCAAACAATTATTTGATCACAGTATATTGCTATTGACACATTCAAGGATGCTATGGTCTAATTAATGAAATCCGAAGATCTATAATATAATTTTAACTAATGAAATCGTGAGATTATGTGGGTTATCAAGTGGAAATTATTACAAAAAAACAATTTACTTCTTATTTTTTTACAATTAGGGTCAAGATAAGAAAACTCCAGATACGAATTTCTTTTTGAAGTCGGTTTTCCTATAAAAGAATTTTATTTTCATGAAAACTGTTCTTATAAGATTATGGCACCAGTAACACTGCAAGCTGTTACTAAAAGAATACGAGTACGCTGCAGTATTTACCATTTAAAAGAAAATAAAAAAGAGTATATAATAGTAAAGTTTTATTGTTTTGAATGTACCTAGGTGCTTTTAGAACCCAACAAATTGTATTTTTATGTTTTGCCAGGCAACATTTCCATGTGTAGTTAAATTAAAGGATGTGCAAAATGATATCCTTTAATACTATTGTATTATACTTGCTTATGACCGCGGCTTCGCCCGCGTATTCGTTGGAAATTATCTCACGGGAATACTACCAGGATAAAAAATATCCTATATCCTTTTACCTAGATCAAGGTCTACCTAAGTGCCAAATGACATCAAAACGCGTTCAACCGTTAAGGCGTGAAAAGGGAACGTGCTAATAACTTGACAATCACGATTTACGCGATTTTTAATTTATTATTATAATAGGCATTTTTTCATATTATTATAAGTTTTTGCGAGCGGAGCCGTGGACAATGCTAGTCTTTTAACAAATTTAGTTTCCATGATTATCAAAGGTTATTTCATAACATACCATTAAACAAAATGTTGTCTGAACACTAATTAAAAAAAAGTCACTAAGAAAAAAAAAAAACACAATTACAATTACTTCAAATTAAACCCCTTCTGCACAAAACAGAAACAACCAAGAGGTAACATACAAGCGAAAAGACAAATAGAGCCTCAATTTTAAAGTAGGCTATCACCACCAAGCGCCTCTAAGCCACTTCTCGCCTACATTGGAACTTGAAACTATTGCCTCTAAGAATAGCAGATTATTTCTTACATCCTCCTTTACCGTGTAAAGCTGCTCGCTACTAGTTAATTTGTTACTTTAATTAGGTACTAATGACGTAAGCGAGTTTGTAAACAAGGAAAATGGGGTATTGTTTAGTAATGGTGCTTAAGATAAGCGGTATTCCCTAGTCTAGGGCCGTAACGTAAAAGAGACAAGTGACGACTAGTGCGATGGTAATCTAACCTCATGAAAAGTATATGAAAGCATCATGAGTGAAGACTTATGAAATCTCTGACAGAGAGACCGCGGGAAAAGAAGAATTAGAACATTCTCCAGTTGTGGAAGGTTCACAACTATAAACTGATACGTCGATACCCTGTTTTCTGCCTTCCACAACCTTTCTGCAATTCACATTACCGCTCAGGCGCATTGTGAAGGTCATTGGTAGATACAATCAGAGAAATTAATTGTTTATGATATTGACACCCTACGTCAATTCGCTGTGTTATAGCCATTTCATACAACTGTCAAAGAATAACCGTTGTGTTTTGTATAAACGGACAGTTTAAGTTAATAGTCAATTCGATCAAAAAATACACTGACTTTACATCTAGCTGGTTACTATCTCACGCTATGCTTGCCGACTCTTTGTCTCCACTCCAGGCTCATCTGAAGGTATAGCGGACCCACTGCCATTTCAGCTCGCTTACTCCTGCAAGTTTTGTCCATAAAGAACTCCGTTTCTTTTCTGGATCATTCCATATTATTTCCTTGTACAATTAATTACCCTTATAACAAAGGCTTTGTAGATAGTTCCACTTAGTCCAAATCCTAAGAAGCTTGAGATTTGAGTGTAACAATCCCAGCACAATCAGAATAAGTAATCTTGTTATCTGTTTATCTACTATGTTTCATTTAGTATTCCCTTTGGCTCTAATGCCCATACAATTCGTGTTTCTCGAGTAATTAACGGCGAATTTTCTTTAAGTAATTGTTATTGAGATGGTTTCTTTGAAGTTTGTTATTGTGTGGATAAAAGGCAGATTTATGGAGCCAATCACGATATTGCAAGACTTTTGTTGGTAGGGTTTGCGTACATGAGTTTTGTTTTTCAAATAATATTATATGTAGGTATATTCATAGTAATTGTGGGATAGTCAAGAGCAATTCTTCTTTTTATCCTTTCTTTTGCAAACACTATGCCAAGAGTTGGCTTATTATGGCCCGTTTCTCTAGCTCCTAATAAGTTCGGAGTTATACTTGATAAAAATAAATAAAAAAATTGTAAAATACCTATGTGTTACATTTGTGTAAACATCGAGGGGCTTCGCTGCTATTATGTCAATGCCTGTTCTAAAACGATAAACTGTATTGTTTGGGAATTTGAGAATCGGAAAATAGTATTTCATCATCATCATCAGATCAAAATATGAAATACTAAACGAAGTCAAAAAAGTATTGTTGCCCATTTTGATCAGATATCAAAGCAAGACCACGTTTTATAGTTATTTACATATTAATAACGAAACTTTCAAACTTGAACATCAAATATTTGTCAAAATCCAATGTCTGTACATACATAGCCACTATATACATGGATCACAGCTCAAACTGTGATATGATCGCAGACTGGACTACCTAGTAGGTGAAGTGGTCGTTAGCGTGACTGCTCAGCATGAGGTCTTGTGATCGATACCCAGTTCGGGCTAAGTGTTTTTGGGGGTTGTAATCAGGAGTTACTCCGTATTAGCACAGCGTCTGGATTTGTGGCCGGTTGATGGTAATATTCTCGTCCTCTGTTCCATGGGACTTAAAAACACTCAAAATGTAAAACACCTTTGCCTGTCCGCTTTAGGGGATTATCGGCGTGAAGTTACGTTTACATAACAACGAAGAGCTTTCAACTAAATTATCAAATATTTGTCAAAATCCAATTTCTGTACATACATAGCCACATAATTATATAAATCTGTTCAAAGTCAGAACTCAAACTGTGCCGGGATCGCAGGTAGAATAAATTAATGCAGCGACACCGTGAACATATATTGTATGTTGGAGTAGGTAACTTGGAAGTGATATGACAGTTTAAATTCGTGTTGGGGCAATATTTTGTGAAGGTGGAAGTTTGTTTTCGGATGGCTGGAAGGACAGTGAGAGAAATATGGTTTTATATGTAAAGTTTTTCTGTAAAGGTTGATCAATAAAAAAGATGAAGACTGTCGCCCATTTTATGATATTGTTTGATTTGGGATTCAGTTTTAGGAACAAAATTCTTGAAGCTATCTAGAACTGGATAAATGGGAACAATGCACACAAGTACACGACCATGAAACCCAGAACTATTTATAATTAATATAAGTCTGAAATCTCGAATCTGCCTTGAGCATGCGTGGAGAATAATGCTCGCGCCTCCTCTGTATGAGAAGAGGCCTGTGCCCTGCAGTGGCACAATAACTCGGCTGGTGTTATAATCTTTCCACTATCACGCTGCACTAGTTACCTATGACATAAATAATTCACGTTAAAACTTGTCAGGATCCTAACACGCAGCTTTTTTATCCAAACCCGTCTTCAACACCTACACGCTTGCCACATGTACTTTTCAAATCACACGCACCATCTAACAAAACATTACCTCCTCTTATTTTCCAACATCCATTACATCTCATCCCTGCCTCCATATTGTGGGCTTAATCTGCATGTCGTTACGAGCCGTGTCTCAACTCATCCATAATTCACATAATGAGGACAAGCAGAATACTGTAGAGACGAAATAAGTTATTCACCGAGCTAGTTATTTAGATTTAGGTGGTCATAATGGTCGTAATGAAGTCGGAGTGCAAGAAAAATAATGGGTTTAGGAAGAATTCAGAAGGGTTGTAATTTTAAATCGCCGTTTCTTGGAATGGTAAGAATGAAGTTAAGGTACTGTTGATGAGAAAGAAATGAAAGGAAGTATGACTTAGGAGATAAGCTGGTAGAGAATAGAAAAGGTTAATTTAACTCCAAAATAAATAATGAAGAAATTTTGTGAATTGAAATTAGAGGTAGAGATGGAATAGACAGGCCAATTGTCACGAGGAAAAAATGTTCCCTTTTACACTTTAGTTTTTTTGTTTGAAAATTTTCACCTTAATATATATATATATAATATATTTATATATGATTGGAATAAAGTCTCAACTTTTGAAGGCAAGTCAAACACTATTTCACCGCTTCAAGAATTATTTAAACAGTCTTATATAATTAATTTCCTTTCCAACTGATAGAATATTTTAAACCTTAAAATCGCCATTTCCAAACTGTGGGTATAAAAGCCTCTCAACGCAATCCTTTTAAGGGTCAATGGCACAACAGATATTACCGTTTCTAATTTCTGATATAATTTCAGATCCCGCAAAATAAACATCCCTAACATAATCAGGAGTGCTAATGAGCCCAACTTCTGCTTAGAACGAATGAAGCATTTTAAATCTGCATTTTATAAAAATGTTTACAATTTCTGGTTTTTGAAGCTAATTAAATTTCAAAATGATGTTATCACAAATTTGAATTAAGAATTAAGTTAATACTACTCACATGGTTCCTCTATTCCTTTCAAAACAGGAGGAAACAAATCAAAGGCGTTTGTATTGCGGCGGGCTGCATACATTATTAAGCAGAGCCCTGATAAACCGACAAATTCGTATAACGTCATCAATGAAAGCTTTGCAGTTCGGAAATTATCTCTAAAGGATTTGCAACCTTATCCAAATTCAATAACATTTACACTTGATTAAACTTTTCTTTAATAGGCGCAAATGTAAGTATGTCGACTTTCGTTCACAATTATTTTGCTGTTAGTAAACTATTTAATTCGTTCTTATTGCAAAGGCGTAAGGTTGAAGTTAATTTGTCGGTTAAATCTGCTCAAGAGCATTCATCAAGTTTGCTTAGAATGTAGATATTACAAATTCCAAGTCTTTAATGGAGCAAATGTTTGTATTGTAAGGATTGTTGAATTTAGGCGCCTTATTAAAACAAAGTTTAAACGCTGGTTCTTCCGCTTAATTCAATTTCTAACCAAATTGTTTGTTGTGATTTTCAATTTAGAATAGACTAAGATCTTGTTTTGAGAGGATACTTTATTTTGTTTTGATGGTTCTCAGAACAGATAAAAGACATTTTATTCTGTTCTGTGGTTCTCTGAAAAGTTTCGCGGAAACCAAAATCAATAGTTTTTGTTCGATTTGGAATAATAGCTGAACGTTTTCCTGATTTTCTTTCCAGGTAAAAGTTAGTGAGCTAGTAGTAAACGTATTGTTTATCATTAACTTCTGCTGGTAAACATGGTATTCTCTTTATAATTTGAAGTGGATAGAAAACTACACTTGTCGAAAGAAACAATGGATGGTTTGTGTGAGAGATGATAGAATGATAGAGATGCATGGAAGCAGACATGCTGCAGTGGTCCCAATTATATTGATATAGGGGCAGGAGAACGATAATGATGGATAGCATTATTTTTAAAACTTGATTCTCCGATCTTAGACTGGTCAAAGCCTCACAAAACTTGATTGTCCGATCTTAGACTGATCAAAGCCTCACAAACCTTGCTTCCTATAAATTAAAAGGAGTATTTAAGATATAAAATACAGTAACATGTCTTGAGTATGTAATAATATGATTACACCAGCAAAATAATTTAAGCACCTAAACATTTCTCTCCCTCAGCGTTTTTGCTTACCCCGACCGCCTTCCTAACTCAGAGCCTCGTCTGCGGGCTTAGTACGTTAAAGTGTACTTAGAATAAATTCTGGGGTTAAAGTGGGGATGCAAGCATGCTCGTGTGGGTAGAAACTATCGTGTTAGTACGTCATAGCTTGCTAGTTATTGTTGTTGGGGCTCTACGCGGTTTGTACGCCGTAGCGGTATCGCTACGAGAGCTACGAATTGCGTATACAGCTACGGCTGATGTTTCGACGGCCCGTTCTGTTTCTGTCAATTATTTGAAAATGACAGAGATGTGTGATGTTTTAAATAATATGTTTTGCGCTTAACGCATTTAGTCATTTGTGTTGCAAGTGGGCCTAAGTATTTTTCTGCCATTTGTCTAGATAACCTCTTTAGGAAGATAAGTTTTAGGTGCAACCTTTTTTTTGCAAAAATGGTAATCACTCTTCTTTATGTACTTTTTGCAAAATAGTTTTATCACGAATCGGTAAATACGGATTATCTTTTATTTCCAACTCGCATTCTGAAATACTCAAAAAAAGAAAATACGTTTATTTGCGGTAAAGTTTAATTGACGCAAAGAACGAACACAAACACAAAAAGAACAAGTTGTGGAAAAATATGCGTCACATCCACGCGAAGTTAGTACTAAAACAAACTACTGCTACTCCTAGTACTAGTTTAAAATTCCCTTTGATCTTTGTTTAATCACAGAGTTGTAGGTCAAAGAATTTCCAAGAATGAAATGAGTTAAATCAACATCACAATGATGAAGTAGGCATTATTCTGGGAGTCTGGATTAGTTAACAGTTGATGGCCGAAGGTGCAAGCCTATGGCCTGGGACTCAAACATAACAACAGGAGTTACATCTGCGTATCCCTTCGGGGAAAACAGGCGTGATGTTATATCGTATACTTATTTTCCATTTCCTCACGTGATAAGACAGGAATATTGAAACTGGAGTGGATTAAAAACCTCCTTCCTCTGACAATTACTACGGAGTTAGGAACTGAACTGGAGCGTTGTAAAGTAATGGCTTCAAAGGGAATATTGAGATGGACTTATTTAAACTGAGGACGTGGTTCTGAGGATACATACTGCTGTGAGAGTTGGCTAACTCGAAAGAAATTTAAAGTTTCTCTGTGTTCCTGAATTTTCAATAGGTACTCGGAGAGTGTCATTTTATGTATCTTCTCGCATGTTTTATTGTTGAAGAGCAATAGCTCATGTTGTGGTAGAAAGATTAGTCAATCACCAGGGTGTGGGAATTACTGCCTATAATGCTTATTTAGGTACTTTAGTATAATAATGTTGTGTGCAGCATCATTCAAAATCATCATTAAGTGAAACGCATTTTTTCTCATATTTAGGTACTTGTCGGTACTTATACAATCTCTCTTCTTACACCATTATAGGTAGTGGCGAACTGGTCTCACGTACGCAACGTGTTTTGTATAAAATCGAGAGTTCAGGGGGCCGATCGCGCTATTTCTCAACGTAATTACCGTTCGAACGGAACGTTTTTTTTGTGAGAATATTGTTCGATCGATCGTTCCTCCAACGTAACTTCCAAAGTAAAGCTAAATCGTTTCCGTTTAAAATTATTAGCGCGATACGAAATGTGTCTAACGTAACGTTTTGGTTGTGGTTTAGTTTTGGTATTAACGTTCAAAATTAGCGCGATCGGCCCCCAGATGTCATAATGCGTTGCACGCGTTGCGTACGTGCGACCAGTTTGTCTCAACCTTTCACATGCACAACACCCGGAAAAACTATTATTTTAGTCTTACATTTACATTCTGAAAGAAGAATCATATAACTTAATCATAATTATATCGTCTAACCCAGCCATGCCATTGATTCAAGTAGTTTTATACCTAACAGTTTTTTAGGCCCAAACTCACAAAATGATTCTCCTCTTAAACATTCGTAACAGTATGTCACAAACAATTCAATGAAACTAAGGCGTTTCTGTCCGCGCTCAGTTCGTGCTTCGCGTGGTTTTTTTCGGTACGAGCTTTCGACTACCCAGAGGGTTTTACCGTACCTTCCGTTTTTGAATCTACGAGGGTATCGAATGCCCTGTTGTTGAGCTACTAAAGTTTATATACAGTGTAAATGTACTGTTTTAAGTGTATTGGTTCATTGGGGAATGATCATTAAAGAGTACGTACGAGAATTTTTGTTTGGGTTTTTTTTTAGGGTATGCATCTTATTAATACTTGCTTTTACTCAGCAATCATTGACCTTATAAGGTACCCGTTTTTAACAAAAGTGCGCAATTCTCGTAACATTCGTGCTTGATACAATGAAATTTTAAGTAGTGAGCGGATCATGGGCAAATGTTACGGTTCATAAAATCTTACATTCACAGACTGTTCAATTCAAAACACTTTGCAGCTTTGATTACTAAGCTTACTCACTGCATGTTGGGTATTTCAAACTATTAGGTCGTGGTTTCCAACATGACAAGAACCAGCATAAAATGGCATTTAAAGTGGCGTTTCTTCATAAAGAGAATCGGAAGAACTACTCGTGTAACATTGATCATCACATCCCCTTTAGATATTGTTACAACAAATTGACGAAAAAAGGTTCTACCACCATTTGTCCAACCAGTCCTAATTACCCCGTGAAAGAGCACCGTCCCAATCCCGAAGCGCGAACAAACTATACGCCGTATTCATTACTCCTCAATGCAAATACGCACTCGATAACCGAAACTAATGGCCAGTTTATATTCCATTGCGCCCTTTGACAGGAAAAGCAATAAAATTGGCCTTCAAACGTCAAACGATATGGTAATGTATAAGGAGTACTGCTTTTATATTCGGAGCACGATGCCGATATTTCACGGGTAGATCTGTTCGGATTCAGATAAAAAGGATGGGATGTGTGGAAATGGATTCTGTTTTTTTAGTTCCTTAGATTTTTGGTATCAGGAGTACCTAGTAGAATAGTTTGTAAGGTTTTGTGAATAGATTTATTAGGGACAGTAAGACCACCGAATCTGGTTTCTTCGCCACGCAGCTGTAGGTAGTGTTTGATTTTCAGTGTTCGCGATGTTAGTTTAAGTGAAGTAGGTAAGTTACTTTACGCTTGCTTAAGTTCTTACAAACCTATTTATTGTTTTAATTACATCCAAGCCGACGTTCTCCACATATTAAAAAACTACCAACGAAAACTTTGAACATTCAACTAAAACTAAGCACATTTAAGTTAAGTATAAAATCTGTTTCCTCAAAAATAACCATTTCAAGCACCTGAGCAGATTACGGGGTTACACTTTACCTAAAACGTTCAGTTCAAAACGAGCTTAATACTAAACGAAGCCCAATTTCTATTGAACTAAGAACCTTAATGCCATACCTTATGATATTTATATGTCTCAAATTAAAGATGAAAATTGCGTGTGAGTTTTCAGAGTTTGGTATTGAAATGTTGGCGGTTATTGAAAATTATGATTTGATGACATGATTCTTTAGGGGAAAGATGAAATTGTTAAAAACTTTTATTACGAGGTATGAATACGGAATTGAATGTTTTATGAGTTTTAATGGATTTTTTGCCTTTTGTCGAATATATTGAATTATTACGGATGGCCTCGGTGGTACTGGTACAGTAGTTGCAATCGCATGTCCGAAGCATGGGGGTCTGCGTTCCATTTCTGTGTTCAGCAAAGGTTTATTAGGGGTTTTCCATGTGATAATTCTCAGTAGCAGCAGGAACCTGGATGTGTACTGTTGATTAGATGTCTGTAGTTTTTTTGATCTCGTGGAGGGCGTATGAAAATTTAGATATTTTTGCTCTTACTTTCTGAATGTTTGACTTCCAATTTATGTGTGTATCAATATTGTATTCTGAGTGTAGTTTATAAAGGTAGACACGAGCATAAATGCCTTAAACTTACCCAAGATTCAACAGTGATTTTTAACCGACCTCCAAAAGGAGGAGGTTATAATTATGTTCGTCTGTTTTTTTTAATGTATGTTCACCGATTTCTCCGTCAATCGTTGACCGAATTTGAAATTTCTTTTTTATTTGAAAGCGTATGTTCCCGAGGTGGTCACATTGTCTACAAGTCAGAATCTGATGAAGGGATCCCATGGAAATCGAGGAAATTCCTCAAAGTTTAAAGGCACGATAGCGATTTCCGTATTTTTTGTAGTAACTCATGCATTTGCTCTCGGAAAGCACCATTTGGTGTAATGGAACTGCTGATGAAGCAATTTATGCTCGTCACAATGCATATTATGGTGCAGTTCTCCTGATGGTTCTTACCAGGAAAACTTTTCGACAATTAACATCCCTGCATCGGAAAAAGCAATATTTTGTAAAAGGTGATGAGCAGTTGACATTTATAGGCTATTGTAACTTAAATAAATTACAAACTGACCCAATGAAAAGTAAACAATAAAAAACTTTTTAGATATTTTATGATGTTACAAACATAGCATTCTATGTCTCTAGAGAGAAAATAAAACAACTCCAAATGAACAAAAACATAAATATAAAGTACAACGTAAAACAACACATTTCTTCAGTGATGAATGTTGCCATTTAATCGGTGTACAATATTTAGAATTCATTGAAGCCAGCTTGATTGCTCCGTGGGGAGCGATGTAATCAGTGCGCTGATTACATATAATTCTCTAACGTGGTTTGTGTGTATGTGTATCCAATCTGATGTAACCACCTCCTAAAGTAAATACGAACGGGCTACGGTATATACCACCATAACATTTTAACACATTCTAACTCGTTCATGAATTTAATATCAACAAACACATATGTAACGGATTTTTACACAACACGGGATACGGTTAAGGAATAAAGTCGTGCCAAAATATTTTTATACCAGCAGCTGCCTGTGGGCTGTCTTGCCTCGTTTGGAAACTTTGTCATTTACCATAATTTAACACCTTTTTAGATAAGTTAAGACCCTAGTTTTTCTCTTTGCTAAATTTTATCTGAATTCGTTTAGCCGTTTTTGAGTAGTTGAGTAACAAACATGGTCACAAACTCACGTATATTTTTAGTAAAGTTTGTTTTTCTCATTATGAGATGAAACGAAGTTTTAGCATAAGATTATGTAAAACACTGAGTATTTTAAAATGCAATTATGTTACATTATCTCGGCTTTCAGCCGGACATTTTTGGAGTATGATATTAATATTTATATTTTCATACATTCCTGCTCATTAGAATTAGAATAGAATAGAATATTCATTTATTTGCACAGAATGTAGGTATTTACAATGAGGTGGTTACAATAATATTAAAGAATCCTTGTACTTTCTTCCATTTTGTTGTTTGGCATGCAAACATTGAGAGAGTTCGTCATCAAACATACAAACATTGATACACAACTAAAATTTATCAGCTAGAAAATCCGATACGGAGTAGTAACATTTATTTAAAAAAAGTACGGTTAGTTTCTTTTTGAAAATTGTTACTGCTTTCTCTTTTATGGAACTAGAAATGTGATTAAAAATTGCCGGTGCCATACCAAAAACACTTTTCCTCAACAAAGCTGTCATATATAGTCATATATATCCACCTGTGGGTAACAAGTTTTGTTATTGAGCTAATTTCTTTAATGAAAATTAACCTAATGGTAGCGTTGCGAGCGTGTTGTGAAAAATCCTTAATTCGATGCTTAAGCCTGGTTTGTTTGGGTTTTACTAAACACCTTTTACAAAAGAAAAGGAGTTATTTATTATAATTTATTTAATTGTTTTTTAACCGACTTTAAAAAGGGCGGTGATCAGTTTTAATTCAGAATGAGAAATCAGTCACAAGGTAAACCGATCGATGGATCGATCTGGTGAAGGTCAGGGGTATCTGCTGGGTGCGGGAAGCGCAGATCCGGTCGATAAGACCTATGTCAAGCAATGGAAATCGGTCAGCTGAAATGACGTTGATGAATATGTAAGAGACACCAGCCTATAGAAATAATGTCATATATAACTTTATACAAATAAAATAAAAATTAACCATTGAAAATAGTACAAAAGTAAAAATTATAAAACCCCGCTTATTCTATTTCTATCTACCTACTTGTTACTAGGAAAAATTACGACTGCACCCATAATATCAGATCAACCATTCACAATAACTGCCCAAACTACCCATTTCTTAGATTCCAAACTTAATGACCCACAAGTGCTTCTATTTCCCTAATTACTAAGATAACAAAATGGCCGAAGCTAGCAGTTCTCCCTACTATTCACTCTCACATTAAATTCTTGCAACCCTCAACGTTTCGCGTTTGGCCGCTAGCCAAATAGCATTGGTTTTAAATTTTTTAACTCATCCGAGGTGAAACTCGGTGAATTGATGACGAAATTAATATTTCATTCGTGTGTTCGTTGGCAACTGCGTTGCCATTTTTTCAGCCTCCCGATTTTTGTGGGAGTTCAATTTGTTCCATTTTATTTTTGGAGCAAGTTCAAATATTTTGGTTTCGATGGCATTGCTGTGCGGGAGATTAGATAGTCTACAAAATGTTTGCAGTCTTGTTTATATTTGGGGCTTTCCTGTCAGAGTGTACCACATAATACATATATTGTTATAAAAAAATCACAAAAATTTACATGGTTACAAAGAGTCACCCATAAAATATAAATGCAAAGTTGCCAAATTTGCAGAAAATCATTTAAGAAAACACTTCTGTTTTTCTGTTATTTGGCTTTCCCAAGATACTCTCGATTTCACTTGAAGTACGTTTTTACCGTTAATTTATTTTCAGCTCGAACTTGTCTTTCTTACAGTTTTGATTTAGAGGTTTGATTCTTTGAAAACTAAGGATTGAAATCGATTATCGAAATGTCGTTTCAAATTCTGTAAGTAGCACGGTGAAGAAAATTGTGAAAGTTGAACACAGGAGATGCTTTCTTCTAGTTATAAATGGGACTTAACTATAACTGTGCTGAGTATTCTTGATCGGAGACTGGGTTTAATAAATTTTCCTAACCGTTTGGGGAAAACAAGTGTGATGTTGTTTATTTAAACCCTGACTATAGAGATTCACAATTGGTCAACATAACTAATTACAAAGAAAAAATGCGGAAAATTTTCACGAAATCAGTTTACAATGTAATAACAAATGTTGAGCTCAAACTTCGCCTTAATAAGATAAACTTTACAAAGGCTTGCAAAAATATTTGGACGCAAAAATATTCCGAGTAAAGAAATTAACAAAAAAATGCGCTCAGTAGTTTGTAGGCGACCGAATCTAATATTCAGTGCAATATAAAAGAGTCTTATTGTGCACCGAAAAAGTGGGTCATCCTATTCCTCTACTACACTGCCGTGCACTAAAATGAGGATCGCCATTAAAATAATGTTGAATGAGATTAGTTCCCCATTTTGTATGCGCATGCTTGTGTGGTAATAAATAAAAGATTATAGATAACATACTTGGATTGCCAAGTATGTTATTGGTTATTTGCAGTAAAACAGGATATTTATTTTATTCGGACACTTTCTTGTGGATTCTTTTCTTTACTCATGTTGGTATGCAGTAAGTGAGTATACCTATCGTGGGGTGAACAGGTTTATCAGTAACTAGTAGAGCTACGTGGTCTGGAGAACTGTCGTATGATATTTAAAATATTTTTGGGTTTGTCTCATATTATAATTATTTTTTTGCATAAGTAGCTAACTCATTGTTGCAATCTTTGGTTACTGACTTTGTTCCTACCTATTTAGTAGAGGTTTCTACCACTTTATTAAATTTAATTCTCTAGCTTTGTTTTGCAAGAGTTCGGATGTTCTTATCCCTCTCTAATAGTGTATACAAAAGCGCTAAGAGATCTTAATAGCTGTTGAAAACGTAAGATCAGTTCCACTTGCCGAAAAAGTAAAAATATAATAAACGCGAGGCTACTATTCTGTCAGTCTGTCCCAGACTGTATGTCGTGTTGACCATCCGTTTGGTGTTGCACAGTTTCCAATTAGCGGCGCGGCATTGTGACCTGCGCGATTTTCACCGTACTGCTACATTTGTGAATCGTATGACCCTGTTCTGTTCCAGGTGCATGCATACGTTTGAATGGAGTGGGTGGAAAATTGAAGGCGATCGAATGGGTGGAGAGGGCTTTAAGTTTCAGTTTCAGTTGACAGTTTTTATTCAAGAATCAAAAATACGTGGGCAGGTATTAATTCTCCTTGGCGAACTTCCGAACGGCACGAGGCGAATTATTGCTGGATATGTGTTGTAAATGCTTCGGGTCGACTTTATTGTTCAACAAATATCGCCGTATCAATCCGTGCCGACCCGACAGTGTGTGTAGCACACTGTCGGGTCGGACAATTACAATTGGGACACAGGTATATACCGAATACATCGTCATACTAGTTACTACGTTGAGACGTAAACCGAGACAGCCTGCTACTTGCATTGTGATTACAGCAATGTATAGATAATGACGTGTTGGCACTGCGCAGGATACCATAGTGATCTACATATTATATTACACTGGGGTCATGGGGCAACATGGAGAAAGGAAATTATAATTAGAATGTGTACTATACAATGAATGAATCGAAAACACAGCCAGAAATAAGGGTTAGCCGAATGACAAAAAAATAAATAATACTGCTCAACCATCTATTGGACATTTTGCAACCAGTCGTACCTAAATGTTTGGAATTTCATTTTGAAAAGATTCTGTAGTTTTCACTGGCAATCACACGGATGAAAGGAAATATTATGATCAACTAGAAAGACTAAATATAGTATGGTCGCGTAAGTTAGTTTGTATTATCTAAACAAATACATTAGCAGCCCCTGACGACCTAGACAATGTGACATTCTGTCACCGATGACGCTGATAGTGGTAGTCAAAAATGTATGGGATTGACAAAAGCTAACGAAAAGCTTATTAGTGTCAATCCTGTGCAAAGCCGTTGCAGAAATACGATCCGCTTTAAAAGCGATTGTCACTTGTCTAAAGTATAAGCCCTCAGGAGGTGGTTGCAGGACGAGCTCGACTCTCTTCTCAACGATTGGTCACAGACAGCAATTGATAGTGATAAGGGGAAGGAAGGAAAGTATTTGCTCAGCAGTGGGACATGAGAGACTAATAAAAATTTCAGTTATATCGCTTAACCCTAGCATTTTACAAAGAGTTTACGACACGTAATATCAACAACTTATATTTTCTCAAAAACATAATCTACAATTTACCAACACGTTCATAAATTGTGAGCTTGTTTCATAGCAAAAATTCAGCGGAGCTACAGCTAAGCTCAAGCTGCTGGTGGGAATTCATTCCGCTGTGAACGCTTGACCGCGCCGGCTAGATAACATGCTGTTACAGCGGGGTGCTGCGTTTAGTATGGGTTAGTTGGGAGGAGAGTGGAGGTAAACATACACGTACCAAATACTACGCACACATTAAATAATTCTATGAGTCAGTAAGTGAGTCACGTTATGTTTTTCTTTCTTTTTCAAATCAAATCATTTACTAGTTTGCGAACATGGGTAATTACTTAGTACATACATATTATTGTTGTGAAATTAAGGTTGTAAGATATCTCTCAAAACACAAAGGAATATTTTTCAAGTAGTTTTTTAAAGTCAGTGACGGTGATGGCATTAATAAGTCAGTGGTTATCTGGTTAAATGCCATTTTAACTAAAGTAATGACGATGTGCATTAATAAAATTGTGAAAGTAAGCTAACGTTTCCGCGATAATCTCTCATTAAAACTTGAATTTTGAGTTAAATTCGTTGAAATGTCTATTGCCTAGTACTTATACTCAACGAAAGATTATCAGAAAGTGTTACCTTATCCAACGGAACCCCTTACTGTAAACAACATACCTCTAATACCTCAGTATATCTCAATCTACAGAGAACTTCCAAACAGGAAAGATTTAGTTGCGGACATTTAAAAAATTTCGCTCCTAGATCCAAAACCTTTCGTATTTTATCATTCAAGTAAACTCTCCCGTTCAAACACGCACCGGGCGCAAGTCGTATCATTGGGAATATCAGTCGGCCCGCATGGTAGCGCCGTGCGATACCAACCCCAATTCTGTTACCGAAATTACTACGAATTGGTACATAGGTACGCTTCTATTTTATTGGACTTGCTAAGTGACGCTAAATTTTAGCTTTTGCAGGTTCTTATTTTAGCGTGGTGTAGGATGTGTTTAGTTTTAACAATGTGCTGTTTAAGGGGGATATTACGCGATCATTTAATATCTAGTATCATAGATGTTATCCTATAAAAAATACATATACGTAAGACCGAAGCTCACAAATGCTTCATGTCCACATTACATTGTCATAATAATATCTATGACTCAAAGATCTATGATCACAGATAATATGATAGTGTAACATCTCCTTAAGAATCGTTATCTGCGATAAGTAAAAATATCAACAATCTACTAGGCGGTAAGAAAGAGTGAAGATACACAAGATTGCAGGATCGATTCGGGAGGAGAGATAAAAATAATGACCAAAATTGAAGCTGAAAGAAAACGGACCACCAACAAACCAATTTTCTTGTCTGTTCTGATTATCACCGTTAAGAATTATTGTAAAATTGATCTGTTTTTCTTCTTACGTCTAAAGCTTCAATAATTACGTTTTTTATGTTGCCAATCATTTGATAGATTTATCAAATTAGATCTTTTGATCAGACTCTTTTTTTCTCCATTCTTGTTGCGCTTGGAAATGAATGAGTAGCAAACACTTCGGGTTAAATAGAAATGTTCATAATTATTGTTCTCAACCCAAATAACATGAAAAGTTGTTATTACGTGTTCTTTTTTTCCAATTATGAAAGTGCAAAGCTTATAATAATATTTTCCTCCCCCGTAAAATAGCATTTTATTCTAGTTAATGTGCTTTCTCAAACTAGCACAGGTTCGACACTCGGCCTTGCATAATGTCCCCTTTGTCTCACAAGGCGATTGTCTAGCAAGATCTAATTAATGTCTTTTATTATTTATGGAAATGATTATAATTTTCTTCATTATTTTTTCCTACGTTGTATTTTTAATGCTTTCAAAAAGGATATGGAGACAGATTGAAAATGGTGTAAGTACTATACACCATTTATTCCATAGATACAAATAGATTAGGATAACAGCTACATTGCCCGTGTGGGAAGAACTGGGCTATAACCACCACGCGGGTCCAGTGCGGATTGGTGGATGTCACTTGTCTTAAATGTTTTGATTTAGGACATATCGGTCGCCTCACGAAGTTTTCGTTCACCGTTTTGCGTTTTCCAAATACTAAGATTCTTTATGTAAATTACCGCAATCTGTCGGCCATTGCTGCTTTCTTTAGTCATAAAACAAATACATGCCATGTTTTAAATCTCACACATAAATAAATACATTTCAATCCTTCTCCACGTACCCATATAACACATACGTATTAGGGCGAACCGTCATAGCGGGTCAGATGCGGCAGAACGCAGCTGCCCACAATTTGCATGTATATAGGATTGCACTATGTATCGGCAGTAAGTGGCGTGTAATTTTAACTGAATTGGTCGTACGGTTTTCTTGGAAATGTAATTTATTGGTTGATAATTTGTGTATAACCACTCGCGGAGGCTGTATTATTAAGATATGCTTGCTTCATTAAATGGGTGACGACTTTTATGGAAACGTGATAATGGCAACGAGCTCCATATTTAATTTAGAAGAAAGGGCCACACCACAGCATGGTATAGACACATTGTGGATCGGAGAAATGAGGGAAATATCGTCTATCGTATCGTCATGCCATTAAATTCAATTTCATGGCATATGATTCGGTGATTCAAGTAAATAATCAATTAAAAAAAAGTTCTTCTAAAGTTTTGGAAAGTAATGTGCAAAGATTTAATAGCAATATCCAATAGCTAGTCAAACTTCGTTTTCAAATATCATAGATACATGGGGGATGTAAAAAACAGTAGGTCATGTTTAGAACCCTACCCCAAACAGGGTTACCAATAAAAACCAAAGCCGGAACTAGAGCAACGTTTCAAAATCTCAACAAAAACCGAGCGAGGTAACACACGAAAGACATACATAAAACATGCAAATAAAAGACTCAGCAACACTAGCGCACGACAAAAATTACTCCAAATGCACATCAACAAATTGAACTCAAAACTAAACAACAGCACGAAACAGCTTTTCATATCTCCGCATACGAATTTAAAGCAAATCCTCTGAAAAACACGGAGTAGCGAAAAGCGTAAAAAAGCCTTAACACATTAATAACGCACGAACCGCCGCTCGTGACAGCCAGTGGCAACCAATATGAGCGGTGCAGGCCGCGTGTGAATTTCAGTTTAGGTGAGAGGAGCGTTTGGATTGGGTGGGTTACTTGCTTGGTGTGGATGTAGAATTAGGACATTTCATTATAATATTTATTAATTTCTGTTTATAATTGGTTATGTTTAGTACCTACATTGATTGTGCTCGGTGCAGGTTTATTAGCAAGCATAGAGGTATAGGAGATGTCTCAAATAACTTGTACTTTTATCTACTATTGCTTATGTTGGAAGAGATTTATTTAGAAATAACCATCAGCTTTGAACGTATTTTTCTGTTATTAACCGACTTCTTCTCTTCTTGTCGTGCTAAAGCTAAGGTAAGCTAAATATTATACAGATTTTATTAGTAAATTTATTAATTTTCTACAATTTTATTTAATACGTTGAGAATTTCTATGAGTTGATTACATGACAAAATAAAATCAAAATAACTAAATCGATTTACTTCAATCCAAAGTTCCACACGAATTTGCTACCTGCCTAAATATCCAGCTAAGCCACGGATGCCCGTTCAAACAAGCGAGTTAGATTACTAAAGAATACAGAATAAGTCAGCGCAGCCAGCGATATCTATTACGGACACGAACCGACACTGGCGCGAGTTGCGGTGTACCGAAGAATTGAGGACCGTTCGTTATGGCCTGCGGACACATTTGAATTTGGTTGTGTATTTAAATAAAAGCAAGTCAACTTGTTCTATATTTTTATACTTAGTATTTTTAGCATCTTTTTTTTTTGTTTTTAGTTTTAGCGTCCCGTTTAAGTATCCGTATTGTAATCGATCCGGGGTAATAGTTTCGTTTTTGATCTACTACTTTACTATGTCTGTTACCTAAAAGGTTGTATGTGAAACTTGACTGATGAACGACAGTAGACAAAAGTTTGTCTACTGTCGTTCATCAGTAATTTTAGCGTATTTTATATTTTTTGGCAGCTCAAACGTCGTCTAGCCCACCATTCGGCAACTAAACGTGGTGGCAGAGTTGATAAGAAGGTAAACAAAACGAATAATTATACCAGTCAAGTCAACTATCCCATTCAAACGCACCAGATACTCACATCGAATTTAGGGTTACACGCTACTCGCCAACCATCCGAGATGTTGCTACGAGTGTCCTATCAAAATCTATGAGCGATTTGACTATACCTAGGTACGTCTGCATTAATTTGTAAGCTAGATCGGGAATTGAAAAGAATTTGAGATCAGTTGATTGGGAACGGAAGTTGGTGTTTTGAGGCGATTCTAATTCATAGATATTTGTTTATTGATTTGATCAATCTGTGTACGAGTAGTTTCGTAAGTACTTAGTATTATTTTTTTAAGACGAAATTAATACAAAATGTGTTTCGCATCTTTACAGACTAAGAAATTATTTTCAAGAATATGTCATTAATTAAATTTTCTTTTCAGCCAGTGCCATAATAACAATCAATTTCTAGACCAGCTTCATAAGTTCTCAACACGATACATTTTACGTTGTTGTACGAAGTTATTGTAAAATTAAACCATGAAAACTATGGCAGAAAACTATATCAGTTATTTGTGAATGAGTCGTTCAAGTAAAGACCTGTCAAAAGAATACAGTTAGACTATAAGGTTATTTTCTCCCGCAGACATAAGAAAGGTTATTATTACGCCTTTCGACTATAAAAGTACTTAATTACTACGTACACCTGATGATTAAGATATTATTACCGAAAGCTATTATAAACTCTCCTAGCCTCCACCAAGTTTGTTTTGCGGTTCAAAATCACGGCTTCTGCTGACAAATATTTGTGATATCCACTTTGGAAGCTGCAAATTAAATTTGCTTTCAACCCTTGGTTATTTTAACCCTTTGTAATTAAGGTGGAAGTATAAAATTCCGAATGAAGCAATGCGACACTTATTAGGGGCTTCAAATATATTTTAGAGAAAGAACAAAAGCCGTTAATTTGAGCACCATTTTTAACTAGCTGAAATCATAATTTCAGCCGAAAAACGTTCACTGTTGGACATGGGCCTCCCCCAAAGGGGGGTTTGCCATAATCGCCACGCTTGGCAGGCGGGTTGGCGATCGCAGTATGGTGTTAAAATGCATAGGGAACGCTGCTGCCCATTCTCTAGTAAGTCCCTTAGTTGCCTTTTACGACACCCACGGGAAGAAATAGGGTGGTGCTATTCTTTACGTCCGACACCACACAGACAAACTAACTGAAATAATAACATTATATTATTAAAAGAATTAGGATGACGTAGAAAATTGAATGGAAATTGCTTCACAGAAAAGTATCAAGTACTTAAGTTTAGGATCGAGTAATTTGCAAAGTACATGATGACGTCGCCTGACATCTTATTCATATCACTCTTTCTGTGGATACACAGAAAATGATACGTCGCTCGTTTAAATGAGCATCACATATCACTACAAAAATCATTTTTTTTTATGCAGTCACAGTTAAAGTGAAATTCGGCACACAGCTGCAACAATTACACGCGTTCAGTGAGTGCGTTGGCGAGAATCCCAAAGTGTGGTCACAAGAATAGACGTTCATATTGAGGTACCTTTTTAAATAAATAATATCGTTTTGGACTTTAAAAAGTTGGCTGTCAAGAACAGCAATTTACAGGCGTTCGCAGTGGTATAGCTAATTCAAGGACTGAAAATAAAAAACAAAAAGGGCATAAACTAATAAGGGAAAGAAATAAAGAAAGTAAAGACATAAAAGAAAAATTATTTTGCAAAAAGATACGAAAATACGGAACGAAAGTTAAAACAAGATGATGACAGCAGAATAAAGGGAAAATAATTAAGTAAGGGAGCAGAGAGAGGAAGCAGTTCTATCTAATCTTGAACAATTTACGAAGAAAAAATATAACAGTGTCACAATATGAACGGTCAGAAAGACAAGTGTAATTGAAATTGCAAATGCCAAATGTTAAGTTCGTGGTTTTTAAAGACGTCTGTATTATCATTAACGTAGAAGAATAATAAAATGTTAAATGTTTGAAGAACGTAAAACTTAAAAGCTTTATGTCTGAAAAAGCAAGGAACTCAAGTGGCTCCCAATCCGCCTTCGCAGGAACACTCGGATTTTATGTCTCCTCTTCAACATCTTACACAACCCGTCTTCCTACTTGCGCGAGCGTTTTTCTTACGCTCGTCCTAGCGACGCTCCATGTAGATCGCACCTTAGATCCCTCCTTAAATGTCATCCTCATAAAACTAGCCTTATATTATTAGTATATTCTTATTCCTTTTCGGTGCATGCTGTAAGATTGTGGAACTCACTTCCGCCTTGCATTCGTGATTTATAAACAATTTGCTCATTCAAATATCAATTAAAAGGGCACTACCATTCCTCTCAACTGTGAATATTTTTATATATATGTTTGTATATATTATAATTATATGCTTTATGTATTTGTTTAGGTATATGTAAGTTTTTTTTGCACAAGTGTACGTGTACGTATACGTGTGTAAATTTTATATGTATATATATAGATATGGAATAGTATAGGTTTATTTAACTTTTTAGTATAAGACTTCGCATATTCATATTTTTCTCTTCTTGTTCTCACACACTATTGTCTACATTTCTTTTTCATTTCTGCTTTCGCAGGTCTGCTGGAAGAAGTTTCTTAAGAAATAAGCAGTACCTTTGTACTAATATTATAATTATGTCGTATCTCTCTGTATTTTACTGTGTGTACATAAATAATAAAATAAATAAATAAAAAGACATGAAAACTGTAAAAGAATCTGAATAGTCAAAGCTACACACGGTAGAAAATGATAAAAACTCAACAGTCTTGGGTGTGTCTGACTCTCAGGATCTTCTTTTAATAAAACTATTAGACGTTTTTCTACTTTATTCTTTTTTCAAAAACGAAACCATTGGACAATGTTGCACAAAACTTGAGTATCGTTACTAAAATGAGTAGAAAAGAAGTGCGAAAAGTAGAATTTAAATAAATAATTTTTCAAAAGGTCATTATGGTAATTATTGTAAGTAGGTACTTATTTTTGTAAATTCATTACAAGGTTATAGTGTCGGGTTTTAAATTATAGGTCCTCGAAGCTTGTGCTTTAAGGCATTAAACATTAAATCCTGTAAGATTTGAAAGTCTTTATAAAATTATATTTAATTTATAAACTTCTGTTGCATTGGCACAAACTTTATAAAAGTTAGCAGTTCATGCCGTGGTCGTACATTTTAGCAGTTATCATCAAGGCAGAAGAAGTCCTTTGCCTAACCAAATTGCGCTTTAACACAAATTCATAGTACATATTATCTGTCAGAATTTTTTTAATAATTTGTTTTATTTTAAGATTTTTAGTGTTAATAATGAAAAAATTGTTTAGTTGAGTATTGGTAAGTTAATAAGCTATACGACATAGTAAGGTTAGCAAGATAGGATAGATCAATTGGCTCCTTTCTTTCATAGAATTCTTAACGTTAAAACTCCAATTTAATACCTATTTATTTTACGAATTTGTCTAGAATTGTATGTTACGGTTTAACTGACTAACTTCCATTAAATATTGGCATGCCATCAGTGCATGGCGGAATATATATTTGCACAGAGTTTTATACATCTTTTGTACCCACCACATTTATGCAAATAAACTATTTTGATGGGAAAAACTTTTGCTATTTCTGACTTTTGTAATGGTCAGCTGTCTGTTCATTATAACAAAAACTGGTCAATTGCGTGTCAGAAAACGCACAATGAAGGGTTACGTAGTTAGGATGAATTTATCCCATCAAATTACGTCGCATGAATGCCCGTATTTTTTTATTGCGTTGACTTGAAGCTTGATTTTTTTAGAGCTCTAAGGGACCGTAGACCTTCATATTAGATATTAATTTCAACTTAATACCTCTACGCGTTCCTGAAAAAAGGGTCTTGACTGACAGTCCTGACTGAAAGTCCTGTATGAGGCCAAAAGGCCCCTATCTCCCCTATCCTATCTCTCGTTGTTTAGTTATTTGAACAGTCTTGTAGTCTTACTCGCATAGATTGTTCATTAGTAAAGTTATATGAATTGTATATGCTGTGGATAACGGTGTGAGTTTCACATTTATATAATATCTTTGTTTATATTATTTGCGCAGATATAATGTGTTACTGTTTGTTTGTCCCAAATAAATAAATAAATCTCAATATCTCCTTTTGGCCTCGTACAGGACTTACTGTTTTTATTTTCATTTTTACTTTGTTTTATTTTTGTTTTTGTTCTTTATGTCTCTATGAGTATGTTTTAGTTAAGTTTAATTTGTGATCTGTGCGAGTCCCAATAAATGCTTTTTCTTTCTTTCTTTCAGATCAAAATGTCTCAGATTTTTGGACAGTCTGACAGACCGAATTTGTGTAGCTACAACGGTTAAGATATCCTTACTGCCCATCTTAAAAATCCACCCTGCATATGCCATGATAATTGTCTGCTTAGCTCCATAAAGATATAGCGTGATGGTAATCATTTAAAAGGTTAAATCTGTAACTGTTTGGCTCGTCTTTTTACAATTTTCTGTAAACCTTAGAGGCATACAAACGTAATGCAATATTGCTCATCCCCCATAGTAAATAGCGTGATAATATATAACCTATTGGTTGACCAGACTTAACAGAGGGAATATATATGCTAAATTTGAACAGAATGTATCCGAATACAATTTGCGTGATGCTAGAACATACATTCAGAAAAGCAGACAAAAATTCTAAAAACTATATTTTCGGCATTAGAACGATCTCTGACCAATTATTTTTTTCAAAAATATTCAGTGTAAAATTTTAACTTCGATTCGATTTTGTTATTAAAGAAAATGTACTTTTTGTAGTTTGTGTCAAAATAGTAGGTTAAAAGTGTTATAAAATATATATATTTGGAATTGGCTATTTACTAGCTTTTATTTGATACCCACTCGTATTAATATAACCACAAAATATATTGTTTTATTCCCCCTCTCGTTTTTGATTCGCAGATGCCACATTCAAATTTTATAGCCTATGTCACTCCCACAATTAAAACGAATCTAAGAATACCTCATATGTTAAAATCCATCAAGCCGTTTAGCCTACAGAGCGTGCCAAAGAAATAGACAAACATACATACACTCGAAAAACATAACCTTCCTTCTGGAGCAGTCGGGTAATAATAAAAATCAAACTTCAAGCTAGCTTTTCTTAAAACTCCTACACCTAAGAAACCAGACAAATCCTTCGTACCATTTAGATCTTAATGAACTTCCGTCGACACGGACAGATGATGTTTCTAAAGTAACATCGAATAAGTCATTAAGACCGTAACCTGAGAGTCTTAACGCAAACTTAGTAGTTTGCGTTACTAAATTGCAGTGAGCATTTAGTTATAGTTTAACTGGTTTAACCTCATTCATAAGTGGTTTAGTTATCTTAACTTTAAAGTGGATCTAGTTACAGTTTTGATCGATTTTGGTGAAGATATAAGATAGCTTTAACTAATATTTGATGGTTAGAGTTATTTTATAGGGATTGTATTTAAGTGAGTTTGTTTGATTCTTCTCACAGTAGTCAGATAGGAACCACCTACTTCGTCTATTAAAAAAAACTAGATTTAAAGACTTGTTAGTGTTTGTTATAACCAATATACAGAAATAATTATCTTTAATAATTCAGTGGCGAATCTTGCAGATGGCGCACTAAAATAGGCGGTAACGTTTGCCTATTCCAACTACAATACTTTGTTGGTTCCTTCTTTAATTTGGAATTAAGTACGTTTTAACAAGGACAAAATTGTACCCGTACTTATGCTAATTGGTAGCAGAACTAGATATAATATATAGTGGTCGTACGGTCATCCCTGTACACTGTCTTTAACATAAAGTTCTAATAAGTGGTACTATTACCTTTTCTTTCTGTTTCCATAGAAATTTTAAATACGATTTATTATTGTTTGCTACGAATTCTGATTCTTAGCACGTATAACTCTCTAGCGTAATCAATTGTCACACTACGACAGCGTAGCGGTGACGTCACAGCTACGGCGTAGACACTGCAAAGCATTATTCAATTATAATTTCACTTTCATTTTCACAAGGATGTAAGGAAGGGTAGGCAGAGGAATCACATATTTCGCCAGTTCTTTTTAAGTTTCTCTGTAAAAGGGGGTGAGCTTATTAACTGTTCTGTTACATACCTTACTTGAGTACCATTTCCTGGTAACTAGACTCGTGTTACTACTTGACTAACTTGCCTTTGTAGTTATTAGACTGTGAACCACTAAGTCAATCGTAACTGATCGCACTCCTAGAATGAAATGGAGACGTTCTCGAAATCTTAGTACAAAAATTAATGCCATTATCTTAAGTATTATATCATCGCATAGATAACTTTTCTTATAGGGTTATAGAAGAAAGCACTACAATATTTGGGGTAGGCAGAAATGACATGACTTAGATGCTCCTTTTAATTAGTCCACGCTCATATGTCTTGTCGTGTCGGTTGCGAGTACTACGCGCATCTGACTTTTTTGAAGGATGTCACAACGCCTCGTATTCTATACAGGAGAAGGCAGAGATGTCAATTATAATTACGTCTGGGTAGTTATGTTCAAGTCTTATTGCAACAAGAGGCTGGTCTAAATAGGTACTTGAGCCATTACTAAAGCCTGCCTGGTAGAAAAACCAAACACCTAATTGCTTGACCTGGAAATTAAAATCCAGGCCTCACAATTCAGACCATTCCAACGACACAGCTATCTTCAGGTAAATTATCCCGTTAAGTTGTAACACAAAATCGATTTGTAACGATTCCCAGAAGTGTCGTATTGCTCTCGATTCGAAATCCTATTAAACGTCTTATCGGAAATGAATCGATTACTTCTGGCGAGTGTAACGCAAATTGAATAAGTTTGGACAAGTGACGGTAACTTGATGCTTGGCACCATTTTGGTGTTTACTTTAGTAAATGTGATTGGCAAATTTACTAAAAGCAAGTTTTTATATAAGTTTGTTGCACTTGGGCTTTCCTGGAGACGAGAAATGGATTTGGTAATTACTGAAATGCAACTTTTTTCATGCCTTAAGATAAATGATGGTAGTTGGAAGAAACACCAGATTTTCACTCTTTTTGTAGACACTCACTCATTGAGTGAAGTTGTGATAATTTCTTGACAAATTAATTACGCATAGTACTGGGTTTGTTAATCAATGCAATTAAACTCATTCTAGTGATTAACATTATTGGTCCTTTTACCCTCAAAAATATTATTATGCGAGCTTCAAAGAAACGGACGAAATACCGACATAGTAATAGCGTTTTGAAGGAAATTGATACTTCAGGTCATAGAATATAGTACGGATTCCATATTTCCGCATGCATCTAGCACCTAGCTCCAGGAAATTAGTCATAATGTGATTCAGTAGCGACCTGTGACTTGAGATTATGTTGGTATTGGCATACTGTTGAGTTATTGGAGTTGGAATATTTGAACTATATTCGAGCTATAACTATGTAACAGCCATGATAGCGAGTTTGTTTTAAAATGAGATTGATAAAAACCCAATTGTTAGTGCGCCAGATTGTATTTCGTTTTATGAAATAAGGTGTTAATTTTAGAATCCTTTGTTCCGAAATATAAAAACGACGAGATATTTTTGGCAAGTATTACTAGTACTGCTGTTTTTATTCTGTTGTGATGTAAAAATGTTGAAATAATCTGGATTGATTAACTAAGTTCAGTCAGTCTTTTTTTCAACTAGGTCTTTTTAAAATCTATTAGGCTATTATGTGGTTTTAAAAATCTAAACGAATGAATTACATACTTATTGTACCTAACAGCGACACGACCTTAACAAAATCATTTATGTACAACATATTTTTCCTTTTACCTCGAATCAAAAACAAAATAAAGTACAACACAATAAACCAAGACCTTCTTTCCAAACAACAAAAAACAATTAGGAAACGTCCTATGTGAGGGTTTGAAGCAGTACGAAAGCGAACAAAGTGTGGAGTTTTTTAAGTTTCTGAAAATGGCTGATTTAAAAAAGAAGAACGAAAGAAAATTTGTTTATTATAAGGAGCATTCTTTAATTTTGCTTACATATAGGCATAGCTCAGCGTTTACTTTGTTGTTAGTAAAGTTTAAGGTATGTAGCGGCGTCAACATCGCCACATGCGAACTACGCGTCACACTGACGTCACGCAAATCCTGCATCGCGCAAGCAGAGTTTACCGCGCAACTAGCATATATACAACGTCCCGACATCAACCGTCGGGCAGTTGCCCACCAGACACAAAACCCGTCGGAGGATCCTCCCTTTTCTATGGTGGATGAGTGAACTTTACACCCTGTTCCTTATACCACCAAAGGTATTCTGCCGTGCATGACAGAATAAAAAAAATGTTTGCATGATTTCGAGAAATGCTAAACACCGTGTTTTGCCTATTTTAACAATTAATTTCATTCAGTTCACATGTCCATTATTGATCAAAAATATCTTAAACATATCCTAGCTTTAATAAGCTCATTAATGCTTATCGTCATGATATGAGCTTTTTTGCAGAACTCTTTCTGGATGTAATTTTTCTTTCTAAGGCGGTTTAGGTACTGATCCAAATAAAAACATAATTATTTTCTAAAATTCTGTCCAATGTTACCGTTGGACATTGACTCAGCACTCGTCAAAATATTGACGTGGTTGCATCTTACACGCATAGGACATAAAGATTTTATATAATAGTGTATGTTAAGAAAAAGTAGTATATAAGCTGTATGATATTGAAAATAAATCAGATTTGAATTTTATATTCTTGTCCCATTACTCCTCACTGTGGCCAAAACTCCTTTAGCCATCTCTGATCAGTTTCGTGAGTCTGCGCGACTGGCAGTAAGTGTACCCTTCCCAAACCTCGAAATCCTGTCCACTATCCGTCTGTAACCTTAGGTCGCATGGTGCAGACATCCAGAACTTATTTATATATTTATTTATCACATACTAGGTAGGGCATGTGCTTTACCTGTGGACGTTTTCCAGAATGTGACACAAAAGTATTTTTTTTAAATAAACCCTTTATTAGTATGAAAAACTTATTTATTTAACGGTTGAATTACTAATTAACTCTTAAAAAAAATCAGTTTCTAATGCGATGTCTATCATAATCGCTGTGAAAATTAAAGATTAAAAAATAAACTTATTTTGTCTATAGGTACAACATACAAATGTACCTATGGACTGCACAAATGTACTTGTGGACGGAAATGTACCTCTGGACAATCAATAAACATTATTACAAGAATATTTAAAATTAACATCAATAAACTTTAAAAAAAATATAAGAACTCTTAACTAAATAGGAACTAGCAGTCTAATATAGATTTTTGGAATTATAGCAATATTCACTATATAAATCTTTGGCAGAATCTGTACTATCATCAGAGTCATCATCTAATTTGTAACACCTCAGACAAACAAAGTTACACTCATCATCAGAGTCGAAATTATCCTTGTGAGATTTTGGTACACATTTTTGGTGATACCGTCCTTCACATAATGAACAGGTAAGCATCTTTTTCTTATCTTCATATTTTCTACACGCTACACACATCACCCGTGATATTTGACGATCTTCAAGGATGTCGATCTTTTTGTTTGAAGGTATTTTTCTTGAACTAGGGCCTGGCCTAGAAAGAAGATCGACTGGCGCAGGTTTCCTTTTTGGTCTTTTCGGTTGCTCTTCTTTCTTCTTTTCTTTTCTTTCTTCAGATTTTCGTTTCTTTTCAGTCTTTATTACAGCTTCGTTTCGGATGGCTATTTTCTCCGGCGTGTCAGTAAGAATTCTTGTTTTGCCAGGTTTTCTTCCACGTTGCGATAACTTTCTCGATGGCGCTTTTGGAAAAGGACGTAAAGATTCCAATGATGGACAAGTAGCAGAATCTTCAGAGGTTGAATTTTGGTCCGAAAATAAAACACGACAAGCTTGATTTTCTAAGCGTTCAACAGGAATCACAACTTCTGACTGATTTTGTTCTTCGCTAATACTAGCGCAAACTTGTTCCTGAGAAAAACCAAGATCTTCTGCAAGTGGTTCTTGCTCCCAATTGTGAACTGTAGTATCAATGACAGATGGCTCTGGACGATCAGTGACATACGAACACAAAAAATCTTCCTCTGTGAATATTTCCCTGTTAAAAGGACATATGCCCGTTACTTCAAAACTTTTAATTATATTTTTTGGTGTGAATGAGAGAGCGTATGCTTCTCCTATGATCTCTGCAACATCGTAAATCGTAATAGGTTTTCCAGGGTGGTTCATCATCCATCTGTCAGCGGCCTTATTATATTGTGTCTTAAACGGTCCAAACACACATCTATCCAGTGCTTGCAAATTGTCAGAGGTATGGGGAGGTAAAGTTAAAAGAACAATACCGTTGTCTGAGGCTTTGTCAATTATTTCAATAGAGATATGCGTTTCATGGTTATCCATTGTTAATAGAACTGGACGTTCTTTTGTAGGTTTGGCAAATGCGATAAAATGGTCTAAATATCGTCTAAAAATCTGTTCTGTGGACCATCCAGATTGATTTGCCTCTCCAATAGAACCCGGCGGGGCACTCTTTAGCATGTTATCCTTAAAAAAAACTCTAGGAAAAATTATCATCGGAGGTACTGAGTTTCCTACAGCATTAATGCAAGCAATTATGGTCGTATTGACACCTCATTCTCCAGAAGTTAATTTTCCTAACTGCTTAATTTTTTTTGGTGCTATCACCTGACTTGGCTTATGAACTGTTGATATTCCGGTCTCATCAACATTATATATGGAATCAGGTGGAAAGCTATACTTCTCCAAAACTTTTTCGAGATTATCATAGAAATTGGAAACATTTGTTCTGTTAAAACTCGTAGCTCTCGCCATACTGGTTGCCTCAGGTTTTCGTAGCGAAAGCTCTGGAAAACGCTGTCGATAACATCGAAACCATCCTATGCCAGCCATTTTGTTTTGATGCCAGTTTTCAGGAGTATTTTTTTTATTTTTTGCCACAGAAAACGGGTAAGCAAGTTCTCGGACTTGTTTAGAATCTAAACCCATATGCATGTACGCTGCTTTTTCTAAGTATTTACGTAACTGAATCTCTTCATGCTCTTCAAATACCTTCTTTACGTCATTCTTCAATAGTTCTATTGATTTTTCACTAAGATCATTGTTTTTATTAAGCTGAAAATATTTGAAAATTGTAGACTTAGGTATTTTGTATTTTTCAGCCACTTTACGAACTGAGCATCCACTTTTGACTTCTTTAAGAGCCTCCGATAGAGTGTCTGGACAAATTTTATCTCGTTTCACTCCGGTTTTACTACGTGGCACTGAAAAAATACAAAATTATTGTAACATCTTTTATGTATCTAAATTATGTCCACAGGTACAACCGAATATTTGTACCTGTGGACAGTCCATATGTACATCCGATACCCCGTCCACAGGTACAAATATTAAGATATGACCGTTAAGTATTTGAAACTTTTCAAAGAATATCAATAGGATTGCGAAAAGGTACTTAAAGCAATAAAAAAACACTACGTTCTGTAATACACCTACATTCTCACTTCTAGATTGAGTTATCTAACTGAATTATACCTTGAAAATTAACATAAAAACTTACTTTTTGTAGTAAAAATCTTCAACAGCACACCACAACGAACTTAGACCAGATAGCACAATGACAGTTAGTCAGTGTTGCCATTTGTTAAAAATAGTTTACGGATGCGTTCAAGCTATGAATATAGGTATTTTATTCATTGAAATATTGTTAGTGTCCATAGGTAAAGCCGTCCATAGGTAAAGCAGCCTAGCTTTAATAAGCTCATTAATGCTTATCGTCATGATATGAGCTTTTTTGCAGAACTCTTTCTGGATGTAATTTTTCTTTCCAAGGGGGGTTAGGTACTGATCAAAATAAAAACATAATAATTTTCTAAAATTCTGTCCAATGTTACCTTTGGACATTGACTCAGCACTCGGCCCGGCTAACGCCAGTTAAAAATATTGACGTGGTTGCATCTTACACGCATAGGACACAAAGATTTTATATAATAGTGTATGTTAAGAAAAAGTAGTATATAAGCTGTATGATATTGAAAATAAATCAGATATGAATTTTATATTCTTGTCCCATTACTCCTCACTGTGGCCAAGACACCTTTAGCCATCTCTGATCAGTCTCGTGAGTCTGCGCGACTGGCAGTAAGTGTACCCTTCCCAAACCTCGAAATCCTGTCCACTATCCGTCTGTAACCTTAGGTCGCATGGTGCAGACATCCAGAACTTATTTATATAATTATTTATCACATACTAGGTATACCTATGATAGGTTAGGGTTCTAGGGCTTAGAGTCGTAGGGACTGTTAGGCTTGTAGGTATTTGTAGGTTCCTTTAACTTATCATATATTTTCATGTACTGTCACACCTTTACCAATATTGCGGCCTTACGTGACGTTTGTTAAGGGTGGATGTTCAATTCTGTATTTATTTTAGTTGTTATTTCGCATGGCATCACTTCACACAATACCGCAACACACACACGGCTGGAAGGAAATCGCGCGTTAAACAGAAAATTTGGAGTGGCACCGGAAACTTGCACAAAAATGCCCGAGTTATAATATAATATGGCATTATTTTCCCTTTCATTGGGCGGACAATACGGACCATAAAGTTTTATCGTGAGGGGCTGATTGCACTATTCGTAGGTTTCGTTCAGGGATAAGCTAGCATGTTGGTTACGGCTTCACTTATTTATGTGTATAAGATTAGACGTTTGTGTTTAAGTAATAAATATTCCATTTGATATAACCGTTGCATAAAGAAAAGGTGAGCAGTTAAAGGAGTGCGGACTTTACTAATAAAACAGTAATCATTATCTGCTTCGTTGCTAAACGTGAGGTCTGCATTTGTGCCAAGTTGATAATGATAGGCTCGCCCCCTATTGCATGGAACTTAGACATAACGTGCGAAATGTGGGTGAACTATTAATACACCTCTACCTGACCCTTCGGGGAATACAGGCGTGATGTTTTGTATGTTTGTAATTATCTGCTTTTGACAATAATGTTGCATAAGCTTGTCTTTTAAACTTGGTAATTTAAAGAACCTCGTAGTATTATAAACACTACAACTTGTCAACCGTGAACGGTCAATTAACCTCAAACTCTCCGTCAAACTTACCTCCAGTGCCACCGCCCACTGTATCCCAGTTCGTTCCCTTGCTCGGATTAGCGCGGGCAGCACTTAACATTTTATTTTTCACCGTCTCTCTTACGTCGTCAAACTTGTACGTGGCTCCTATGTTCAGAAAATTAAGAAGTTTATATGTAATTTTTATAGAGAAATAACGGTTATAATATGAAAAATGCATCGCATTTCCGTTTACTTTTTTGATGAAGTGACCTTTAATGTGGAGATAACAGAAAGTTAGTGTTATAAAAGGTGTGATTGAAATAACTGAAAACCTTTACTATGAGATCAAACCTGAAATCGCAAAAAAAATCTGCTGTTCCCTACATTTTGTCAAGTTAAGCGAACATATGTGTTCGGAGCAGCTGTTTTTTTTTCAATATTGATATAAATATGACCTACACTATTTAAAACTAACAAGTTGCCATATTATATTCGTAATATATTCAAAAAGGTGAATCTTGTGTACCTACATAACAGAGACAAACAAAAAGATACCTTCACATGTTTTCAAAATACAGTTATTAATGAAACACCAAAATTCTAGTCTTTCGATCCAAAACCAACCCAATTTTTGGTCCTCCAAGCAACCAAGCTTTTTACTTGCATACATTACTCGATAACATCGCATATTGGAGGCATTAAGTTTAATACTATACTGAAAAGCAATCATGACAACATAAGCAAACAACTGTAACATACGACACAGTTCATGTGTAGTTCGATAGCAATTTTTGAGCTGATTTAACTTTGGTGAACAATGCTTTTGGTATCTAGTGAGTTACTGTGGGTTTCAGTAAGTTCTGCTTGAATTAAATTTTTGTCTTAATTTGCATTTAAATATGGAGTCAATAGATAGACATATTTTTTTATTTAATATCACTATACGTTACACTAAATAAGGTAATTGGTATTTTTACTGGAGTTTCAGTAAAATAGTAAAGCAGCGGACCGTAGTTAAGTAAATTTTTTAATCATCTGCCTTTTTCCAACTATGTTTGGGTTGGCTTCCAGTCCAACCGGATGCAGCTGAATACCAGTATTTTACATGGCGCGACTGCTTATCTGACCTCCACAACCCTTTTATTGTGTAATACCCCTTGGTAAGACTGGTTGTCAGACTTACGGGCTTCTGACTACCCGTATCGATGGTCAAAGATACACGAATGACAGCTGGGACCAACAGATTGACATGCTTTCCGAGGCACGGAGTGGACTCGGTATGTAAAGATGGGCACCCAATCAGCACTAAGTAAATTTTTAAATGACTATAAATTATGATTTTCCAAGAAAAGTAAAGTTTGAAAGGTATCCATTTTGTAACACAATGGGAATTAGCTCACAATATAGGCTTAGCAAGTTTCTTTAGAACTGCAAAGGCCGACAATTTCGAGATTTATCTATAAAAATGTAATATTATAATTTTTTGATTATTTTCGCTTACATGCCTAATAAACTAGCCCACTAATTCATAAGTACAACAAGTATCACGAAAACGGTGTCATTAGAGCAAACTCGAGGTCGCCAGCAATCTGTGAACCAATTTAAGCTGACGTGAAACAATGCAATCGATGCTGAAGCGGGAAGGAATCCGGAGACCTTCCAACTCGCACAACTCGTTTGCGAAACCTTTAACAGTTTTATTTATCAGTTTTGAATAATTCAATCACAGACTCAAAATTCCAGCAATCGAGGATGATTTGTGAAGTATTCTATTCTCGATCTCCAAATATTTGCAGCGTTGAAAAAATTGAAAAAAAAAATGAAAAAAAAAACACAAAAACACCCCTTGAAATGCAAACCGAAAGCAAACTCACTTGTAATAGCTGTCAAATTAAGTGCGATTACTGAGTGACTTAACAAAATAACACTAAAGGTACACACAATAATAATAACATTGCAATATTGTAATTCTACGACTACAATGAAACCAACAAAATAGTTGGGAAATGGTTCAGAATCGCCCGAAATAATAATGATTATGTCATTTTAACTTCAAGAAATCAAGTTTTCCCAGAATGAATAAACTTAAGAGTACATATGAAACTATAACCCACCTACCTAACATAATTCACTATCTTGACTTTCACTATACACGGCGCAAAATTATTAACGAAATTATGTGTATTGAAGCTGGTTTACAATGCCTCCGGTAAAATTCCATATAAATATAGTTAGCCTAATAAACGTCTAACTAGGAACATACCTAGTAATTCCCAGCTAGATAGTTATTCGATTGTACAAATACCTTTAGAAGGATTTGTCAAATGTTTGATCAAACAGTTGTTTGTGGAATCTTTGAAGGTTGTTTGGCAAATGTTTGAGCCAAGACTTGACTTTGATGCGAATTGAACGAATGTGCTATGAAGCGGTGCACGATTCATTGGAGGTATGTTTGGAGATACATGACGACTGTTCGTCAAAGGGGTTTTGATTCAGATTTGGAACACGTAAAGTTTGATTGACTGTCCAGTCATCTTTATTTTGTTCAACTCTTGCTATGCGATAATAGGAATTGACATTCCTAATGTGTAAGATAAGCTGACCTTGTTGACATTAATCGTCCTCTGTCTGATCCCACCGGTAAATGTCAGCTACAAAGGATATCGCATAGAGGATAGATTGTTTATTAGACCTTATTATTAGAAGCTTAAGTCACCTTTTACAACACCCACCAGTCTTTTGAGTCTTTGATTGTTTGCGAGCGGCAATTTTCATGGAATTTATCCCGAACTGAAAATCGAGACAGTTACTGAGAAGTTCCTGTTAGAAGAAACTAATAAAACATCTGTCTAGACTGTGGCATAGATTCAAACTTACGTTAGATTCATTCACCTTGTATAAAATGATGTCACTCTGTTCGGATTGACTTTAATGCATCATGTTTGTAGAAACCTTTCATTGGCACCGGCACCATTTCGGTCATTGTCTTTTTGAAGCGTGCTTTATTACCCGACTACGGCGAAGCAAAAAGGAGCATACATTTTGACCGGTATGTATGTATGTTTGTTCATCTGTTCCCTCATTACTTCTAAACCGTTTGTCATAATTTGACAAATGAGGTATTGTTGAAAGCGTCTTGATTGTCCGCTGGTTATAGGCTATGTGAAGACACATTAAATTCAATATGGCGCCCTCTAGCGGACATAAAGTCAAAGCCTAAAAACAAAAAAATGTTTATTCATGCCGTGTTGGGTATCAAATGAAAGGCCTTAAGTTGCACATTTCAAAAATATATATATTGTCAGCTGTTGCTCATGACTTTGCTTGCATGCACCCAATAATTAGGTATAATTTCTATAAAATCATAAGCAACAACAAACATATTTTCTCTCCAAACCTACACAAAATACATAATTATATTATAATAAATACGTGTAAGTTGTTTATTTAATAGACGATAAATATTGAATAGTTTGTTCATAATAATTTCAGATGAGAATATTTTCTTGTTTCATACTTTTTAGAGCGTGATTTTTCAGTAGTCGGGTTTTAGTTTTTGAATTTATTTTTTTATAGCTTATAGGTATCCTTAAAAGATACCCTTTCATCTATTATGAGCATGCCAGGGACACAAACGATTAATGACATAGCGCCAGCCTTCTTCGAAGGTAGGCAACGGTGTACAGTATAGGTAGGTACTAGGTATCCAGTACAATAAGTGCATGTCACTGGGGACGACCCTATCCGACCCGGGGAAAGAACCCAGCAGCCCACGCTCAGTACTTGCGCTTGCAAACACTAGATTTACAAAGAGATTATTTTAAGAGTCTTATAAAAAGCAGTGAAGTATCACATATCAAATCTATTGGTGAGATCCGTTTGAGAAAGAATAGAAAGGTTTAGGAACAGCCACTAGTGTGTCAGGTCCCCTTCCCAATCGGAGTAAAACTATAAACTATGTATTATTTGAAAACTCCGTGTTACGAAACCGGAAAGCATTCTAAATCCTATCATGCACTCTTACTGCGTCAGTTAGTATGTGAAAATTAGCCATCTTCGCTGAATTACATCTACGACTTAATGTTTCGGGACATTTGAGTAGCGATATAGCTATAGAGTGCAAAGTGTGAGATAAAAACAAATTGAAACGGGACCTGGAGGTACTTACCCTAAATATTTATGCTACCAATTTTTACTTGAGGACATTTTTTTTTTGAAAAGTAAATAAAACCGGATTCGATCATTTTTGAAAAATAGCTCGCCTAATCTGGGAACCGAACCAACTCAAATGCGAAAATTTATGTACACCTGTTTCTTTTATGGCACCAATCGGAAAGGTTGATCATATGGATAAATTATCTCTATATCTTCATGTGAGTCATTTTCATTAGGTTTAGCAACATCATAATAAATTGAAACACCTTCAAGGATTGACGTACTTTGAGCAGTCAGCTCCGGTACCAACATTTTTGACTGGTCGTTTCACTACCAGCAAACTCTTCATCATACAATAATATCTCGTGCCAACACGATACAATGATGAAGATGACATCACAAACATTTGGGCATATTATTTGCGAATAACCAAGACATCTCCAAATTCCTAGTTAGAAACGTGACCATAAATACTTTACACATTCTTCATTCAAACAAAATCCATTCAGGATACAAATAAAAACATAGGCTAGTCCTATACATACTCTAGGTTCGAAACTCATTTTGTCAAGTAAACAGAGTCGGCGCAATTTTCGTATGTGCAGTCTGAGCTCAAGACCATTTATTTGTTGAGGATAGGGGTCCGTGGGTAAATGTATCGCCTCACCCCTTAATTTAAGGGGGTGGGCAGTGTAATAAGTTATGTCAAGGGGCTCTTGAACTAATTAAAAGGTGTTTGCGGGTTGCCTGAGGGCGATTGTTTGAGGTGGCCCGCAGAGGCGGGCCGGCACTAGCCGGAGATCACGGAAGTAATACTAGCTCCTAAGATCCCCGGTGCAAGTGTGGGAAGGGAACACCGGGGTGGTTTTTAGTCAGTAAGAGTCTGACAGACCCTTCCGCCCACCCCAGGGCGGAGGACATCCATGAGGATTTTCCACACCGGCAACAAAAAAAAAAAAAAGTTATGGATGGTCTGTGTGAAAAGCCAGTTTGATATAGGTAAAAAAAACTATGGGACTACGGAACTGCTGAAGAATATATCATTAGTAAACGACTCGAGTACTTTCACTCACACTATGTATATTAGTTTAGTTTAATCTTTATTTTAATGGAAGCTCGTAGATAAGTACATACAGAATTAACTTACTTCATATCGATTGGTAAATTAGAAAATACGTCCACAAGTAAGCAGTTATATAGAACATAGAAGTGTTGTAATTCATAACCTTCAAGAGAAAAAAAAAAACAGTCGATGCATGCAAACTTAACGCTTCAAAGAACCTGCATAGTATGTAGTAGGTAGACCTTTCATTTTCCTTTGTATATTGAAGTTCTAAGAAAGTACAAGCTACCTATTTAAACTTCGCATCCGTCACTAAACATGTAAAAAGCTATATTTGTCCGCCGCACTGCAAAATAAACCAATATACTCCACACGCCTGCAATTGTATCCCAAAAGAAAAGTATTCGCAGTATACGAGTATACGCGACCCACATGCAGTAGAAGCAGTATACGCAAATCAGTTAGTAGAACAGTGGCCTGCGGGCTATAGTCTGGCACTATTTATTAGTTTTGTAGTGTAGTACTATTCTGTAAAAGTAAAAAATTTGATTGGGATGGCACGTGTAGTGCACAGGTTAGTTGTAGGCTAGCGTGCATCATCGTTGAATGCATCGTCACTTACCATCAGGTGAGATAGTCAAATAAAAATATCTCTCAAGTGACCACAAATATGGGCAGGGCACATTGCTCGCAGAACTGATGACCGATGGGGCCGAAAGGTTCTGGAGTGGCAACCGCGTTCCTACCCGAAGACGTAGCGTTGGAAGGCCTCCTACAAAGTGGACCGACGACCTTGTGAAGGCCGCAGGTATCCGCTTGATGCGGAATCGGTCGAAGTGGCGGTGCTTGGGGGAGGCCTACGTCCAGCAGTGGACGTTTTTCGGCTGAAATGATGATGATGATGTTGACCACAAATAATACTGACCCCTAGTTCTAACCAAAAGCGGTCGTCGCGCTAGTACGTTTGGATTGTGACGTACAAACTGCGACTATGTCTGTACCTATTTTCATACAGCGCGACCATCGCGATAGGACACACACATATGTTTTGTATTAAAAAGGGGATCATCGTAGATTCAAAGCCCTATTTTTTTAAGAAGATGTATTCCTGTAGGCTCGTTCCTATTACATGGGACTTCAACATAACTGGCGAAATGTGGGTGTACTATAAGTACTTACACCTCTGCCTAAACCTTCGGGGATTACAGGCGTAATGTTTACGTTATGTCATGATATACAGATGTGGCTTTTCAAATCAAATTTACATAGAAATCCAGAATTTTGAACAAGACAAAATTGTCTGTTGCATCAAAATCAGTGTCGCCAAAAATTAAAAATTTGTTTTATTTTTTAAATAACACCTGTTTTAATCAGTTTGCTGAGCATTTGTTTCTGAGCATGAACATTGGATAAATCATCACAAGCAATCAGGTCATTATCTCACCTGTTAGAAAACGATTGCAATAATTATGTTGTTGTTAGCATAATTATACAAGTATACTACTGCCTTTTCATTTAACAACACCTACGCATGTGATAAGAGTACCTCATTGTTTTCTGACAACACAGCCGAGAATTACAGTTCAAAAACAATCCTAAAGCAGTCCAATCCATTACTCCCCGCAATATTTCAAACATTCCTTCAGTATTTCGGTCGACTTTCAGCGAGTTATGCTCTGAAGACCAAATTCGTCCCAGCGGACCTCAGAGGTCAAACGGCAATCATCGTAAATTCAGGGACTCAATGTAAAACTTCGTAATTTAGGCAACTGAGTTACTCTGTGTGATCTAGTGTTATCACTAAGCTAGTTATCTAGCTAAGGTACTAAGTTGTTGATCTACTTTTGAAAGTAATATTGATCTCTGATTCTCTGTTGATTATTTTATTTATTTGGTACGGCAATAGCAGTTGGAACATAATTATAAGAATTAGTATAAAACAATAATAAAATAAAAGTGCTGGTATGTGTCTATTAAATAGGTTTACGCAGCATTCACTATAAAGACAACAACGTATTTATCTAAGAAAATGAAAATACAAAATACAACTAGAATACAAAATAAAGTGGATATTTTGCTATTAATTGAATAAAACGTTAATAATGTCTATATAATGTGTGTTATGATTGATGTATGAGTGTGAATAATAATATGCTCTAAGGTTCATGAACATGGAATTTTATAATATGTTAACCACATATTGAAGCGTTTATTGGGAACTCTGCAGTATGAATTCATAGAATGGTGGTCATGCATGGTAGGGAAAAACATAACTATCAATGATGATTTTTGCGGCTTTATAAAAATAACTGTGTTTGTCTATAATAGAAGAATAAAAACGAAGCAAAAGAAGTATGTTGTAAGGATCTTAGCAGGTGACGTTCGGTACTTTCTGCCTACCCCCATGGGAAAAAGGCATGAGTAAATCCTAACTAATATTATAAATGCGAAAGTAAGTTTGTTACCTTTTCACGCCTAAACCACTGAACCGATTATCCTGAAATTTTGCATACACGTTGTCAGGCGTACAGAAACGGACATAGGGTACCATTCATCCTGAAAAAAAGTACTGTTCCTGAGGAAAACAACAATAACGTTCTTATGATAATAGATGGCACCACGTGTCTTTCGAATTATGATTGAATTATGCTATGGGGTATATTTAATAGCACTTTAAATTTCAAAAGACCAGAGTACAACCCGAAATGATGGTCAAATTCTAAATTAACGTGAGCGAAGCCGCGGGCAAAAGCTAGTGTATGTATATGTAAGAAGAATAGTTCAATGAAGTAGGTATTATCAATGTTAGAAGTAGGCTTTTTTAAAGTTCTATTTCCACATTTAAGGAAAAGGAAGGCAAGAAAAAGGACTCAAGGAAACTCATAATGATCTAAATTACCAACGGGCAACACGCAGTAAACAAATTTGGTAACAATCTTGGTAATAACTGCTCATTCCTTTTCTCTGTGAGACGAGTCTTAAATCGCAGTCATTCCGTACAAACTTTTTGAACTTTGTAGTTACAAAAGTGCACCCTCAAAATTGCACCCTACATAGCTTCTTATTGTGTTCAAACTAAACAAAAGACTACCTAACACACGTGAAATCCTGCCCACTCTATGTCTAGGAAGCAGCGGTGAAAATATATCAATCCAATCCATTTATTTCGCTGAAATATTCCAAGCATTCACCCCCATTGTGCTGCACGCTGGGCCACTTTCCGCGCGTTATTCCATAAGGACAAAGCGAAAGGTTTATGAGAACAAACTTTTAAAATAAGCCTTTTGAATCGTGAAAGTATCAGTAATATCACTTCAGCCATATTTGGAATACGGGGTTACCGCACGGTCTCCCGTGAGGCGGCAAGCCTCCTTGCCGGACTACTGCCATGGCATCTGGAGGCAAAAGTCCTCGCGCACATCTGGGAGTGGCGCGAGGAGGCGAAACGCTGGGGCGAAACTCCGTTGCCGCGAGAAATCACGGCACAGCGGACAGAGCTCCGGCGGGATCTCATGGCGGCATGGAGAGTGCGATTGTCGCAACCCAACGCTGGGCACGCCACAATCGTGACGATAAGTCCCCTCTTTGAGGAGTGGCTAGAGAGGCGCCACGGAGTCCTCACCTTCCGCCTGACGCAGGTTCTCACCGGACACGGATGTTTCGGGAGGTTCCTGTTTAGGATAAAGCGGGAGGAAACGCCCGGGTGTCACCACTGTGTGGATCGCCCGGAGGACACGGTGGAGCATACGGTGGAAGTCTGCCCTGCTTGGGCGGAGCACCGCCGTGTCCTCACGGAGGCGATCGGCGGCGGCGATTTCTCGCGGCCGGCCCTGGTTCAGGGCATGGTTCGGAGCGAGAGTGCATGGGAGGCCGTCACCTCCTTCTGCGAAGCAGTAATGCTCGTGAAGGAGGAGGCGGAACGCGTGAGGGAGAGAAGGTTCGCGCCCCTAGTCACCGCAGGAGACGCCCTGGGCGTCGGGAGTCGCAAGCCGATTTCCGGCCACCGTAGGCGCGGGCGTGCGGACGGTGGCGTGGCGATGGGTAGCTCGTCGTCCGATACGGACCAGGTCCGGGTCGACGGCGCGTTGTGTTCCACGCGCGCCTCAAAGAGACGTCAGCACGAATTGACGGGGTCCATTAGGGCCAATGCCTGCCAGGGTTGCGAGTTTGTCCGAAAGGGATATCGTGGCCCTGGCACACAGGCAAATGAAGGAACACGGGTGGGTTTTAGTCAGTAAAAGTCTGACACGCCCTCCCGCTCCGCCCAGAGCGGGGGAAGTTATTTGATAATTTCCCACCCAAAAATAAAATAAATAAAAAAGCCATATTTGGAAAATATGGAATCGTAAATGAAGTTGAATTATTACCGATTACGTTTGGGTTCTGTGAAAGAGTGAATATTACAGAAAGTGTCTTGTGTACTTTATAAATCCATTTTCAATTCTACTTTGTACTTGTTTTTCTAAAGACTTGGCTTTCGTATTGGCAGGAGCTTTGGGAAAAGATGTTAAATAACTCTAGAGATCATTAATTATTTTATCACTCAGTTTTCTTTTTTTGCTCAGTGTGTTATATAGTTTTTCCACCAGGATTTTTTTAGTAGCAGCCCGGAGTCTGGATTTGTGCCCGGTTGATGACAGTAGGCTCGCCCCTTATTACTCGGGAGTTAAACATCACTGGCGAAATGGGATCACAGGTGTGATGTGATGTTATGTGTTTATCATTCAGCCAATAGACGTCAACAGCTGGTCACAAGCCTCCCTCAAACATTACCACAACGACCGGCCCTGTGCTTTCTAATGCATCCAGAGGTTTGCCACGACCTTCACCAGGTCATCGTTCTACCATGTGGTAGGCCTTCTATGTAGCAATATTTGTAAATGCCAGTTACTTGGATACTCTCTCTCTAAATATTGTGAAACGAAGTTGCTTTTTGTGTCTGTCTGTGTGACCACGTTGATCTTCTAAAAATCGCAACGGATTTTGATACGGTTTTCACCATTATTTAGAGAATTAATTATTCAGGAAGGTTTAATATGTATAAATAATACATTCATATTAAACATAGGTACATATAATAAAGAAATCTTGTTGTTTTGTGGAGTCATAAAAACCGTGCATACCTATGCGGTTTTGCAAAAAACTGCAGAACCTCTTTATAAAAATATGCAAAGTTCTCAACCTGCAGAGAACTAATATGCAAAGTATGGTTACATGCTCCAAAGTTCTTTTGATGTGCACCTAAAAACCAGGTCACATCGGCAAATGGTAAAAGTCGTTAAAATGCGCATAAAATGCATTTCATTTCGAGCATTTACTTATATTTTTGTACCCGAGTTTAAAAATTGGACGAAATTTTAAGCAGAGATTTCTGGTCTTTTTAGGTACACATATTCTGTGAAACCAAATGTAAAGTAATAACATAAGTACAACATCTTCGGCAACTTGAACGTTGCTCGTCTCTGACATAATCACAATAATACACAGAATGGTTTGAACAATCTTCTGAAAGTTCACAGTACATTTAACGCGCAAAACACAATACTGCCAACATTAAAACTCCATGCATTTTCTTCCAGACTCCCATTCTTACACAAATTACTGTAGGTCCTTATGAAGATATCGTTATACCGCCAAAATTCATTCTCAAATACTATTTCAGCTGAAAAGTTAATATCAGTTCTAAAACAACCCCTTATATGCTTGAAATAAGAACGCAATCAAATCAAAATTGAGTTCGCCAACAGTAAACGCTATTTTGGGATAGCTTGACAGGGATGTGCCGGATGTGTTGGTTCAGTCTTCCTTCAGTTCACTGTTAAACGTTGCAGTGATCAGACGCGTGTCGTTTTTGCGGTCCCCGCGAAATAAAGTTCGGAATTTAAAAAGTTTCGCTCGCGATGTCTGACGCATTGAATTTTTCGTGAACGTTTCGTGTGTTAACGTTGGTTTGGTGCACTTTTTTGTTTTAAAAACTGTGGAATATGTGATTCAGCCTATTGTGGATTTAGCAGGTAAGGCCTTTGTATACGAGGATCTTAGGATTATTGATAAACGCATATGCACGTAACAATGTTAAATTTTCTGTAGAACTCAGTAATCAATATTTGATAGGTATCTGTGGGACATATATATATATATAGGACTGTGTATTTTGTAATTCGAGAATTTTTAAATGTATAGAACATTTTGTCTTTCATTTTCACTCGTTAACATAATTAATTAGATTATAGAATTTATTGTTTCGCAAAACAAGTTCTTACACTAAATTTTCATCACAAAGAACAAAAGACAAACGGTGTTTTATAATTTGCTGTTTGAGATCAAACAGTTTCCTTATTTAACAAGATTGTGTATTCATTTCATATAATTTATTTTTTTATATAATTTGAAACATTTTCACTATACTAGGTATGTTTAATGAAATCGGTTATTTTATCACTAGAAAACAGCCACCCAACATTAGGCCCTTTGTACACGGCATGATTTCTTTATGGAAATATAAACGGCACCGTAGAAAAAACGAGTCTATCAATAAGCTTCCAGCATAGTGATCCATACAACACTGACGACGACATGCCTACACACGCCGAAAAAACCGTCTTTTTTCCAGAAAGAAAAACGTGTGTACAAAAGGCCCATGTGACCCATAGTGTGTGAGAACAAGAAGAGAAAAATATGAATATGCGAAGTCTTGAACTAAAATGTTAATTATACCTATACTTTACCATAACTATATATATTTAGATATAAAATATACACGTACACACGTGCAAAAAATATCATCAGACACTACCGTACCCTGGTAACCAATCATTTCTCGTAGTATTTCTCCAGATATGTAGGCGTCCTTTCAAACTAGATGTGGTTGAATTTCATCCTTTACATAGAAAGATATTGCCTTCCGAACGCCGCAAACCAATTAATTGGTATACCCAGTAGTAGTATCTATTCTATAGTTGACCTAGTTCTATTGTTTTATTATTTCAGAGTTAGTTTTCTTATGTTATTAAGTGTTAGACAGGTGACTCACCTGCTGATAAATGGTCATCGCCACCTATGGAAACCGGCTATACCAGACGCATCGCTAATGCATTTCTAACTCAGAGAAGCTATTGTCTCATGAGCCTGTAACAACACCAAAATGTTGCGAAATATTCCCTTCAAACTGGAACATGCAACGATGCTCGACGGTAGAAATAGTTTTTGAGAGTAGAACTTCCCTGGTGGAGCTCCATCACAAAGAAATCTACTAATACCCACCACTAATACTACATTACTGCAGCGGCCTGCAATTGATGGACGAACGTGAAAATGTGGGCCGAGGCACACATACGTTCATCCATCAATGCCTGGTTGTAGCCAAGGCTTGTATAGTGCTTTTCTCAAATAATTCGCGGAAAATTTAAACAAAGTAAATTATTTATAAATTCCAGATTCAATGACGAACAACGACAATTTTTCACGAACCAATGTGTACATTTGTTTTTTTTTTCAATAAACTGCTTTCTATTTGCAAGTCAGTTCGTAATTTAAATAAAACCTTTGATAAGTTACCTCCTTGGCTGCCATATTTCGGAGTAAAAGATCGTTCCATTTTTAAATTACACGATAGATATGAGTTTACTATAATTATGTAATTTATTTGGCCGCTAAAACACAACACATAATTATGGATTTTCATACAACTTATGGTGGCCGCTGCTCGCATGTATTTGGCCAATTTCGATATATCTCGAAGAAGGTTGTCAAAATAATGCTCGAATTTCCAAGCATGTTTGAGAAAACATTGATTTGTTTATGAATCCACAGTGTAACCGGTTCACACTGTGGTGCAATTATTGGAAGGAATTTAGTCACAGACGTCAAAGATATCTTTCAGACACTTTTTACTCTAGGGAAGTAATTTCAGTGTAAATTCCCACCAAAAATTAATTTTAGCGTCATGCAGATTCCCTGAGGCAGTCACAGAGTAAAAAGGTATCAAGTGTCAAAGAAACTTTTTAAGGTCACAAGAAACTTTACATGTTAACTTATTAGAAGAAATGTGAAAGCTTTTGGGATTCAAAGTAAAATATCCTTCTTTTTTACAATCTCATGGGGATTCCTGTCAAAAGTTTTGAGTTTATGCAAACAAAATTGTGGTTACTGAATTGTTTTAAGTGTTTAATAGGGTAATAAACTAACTAGGGTACTAAACTTAAAACTAATTGTTTTTTGATGAAAAAATATTGAAATGTGTTTTTGCGTTATCATATAAATTCAAGCCTAATTCTGCCACCAAGCTGCACTCATGCACTGTTTTGATGCATTATGATTAGTATGGCTACCAATAAAATTACAGAAAGATGACGTGTTTTGCAACTCAAAGCATTTATTTCAAATAAACTATTTGAAAAGTTGCTTTGTAACGTAAAATAAGCTGTCCGAGGGGTAAAAAATATGATATAACAACATCCCGAAAACCTCACTTGCAGGCGGATACGAGACTGTTGCCATGCGCAACGGGGCTCTGACAGCGATGGCTTATGTGGAGATGACAGACTTTGCAGTATTACTTTGTACTAGAGAAGCTACTTCTGGTCGAATCACCGCTTGCTACGACTGCAAAAACTTTATCACCTGTAGTTTCATCATTTATTTTGCAGGGTCTTCGTCTATCGAATTAAAATAAGAATAGCACGCTGTGTTAAATTTTAACCAATCAGCAAGGTGGTACCGGGATTGACTGTCTAGGGCGCGCTGGACCTATATTCATTATGTCACTGTGTGAGACTGTTTTAAAGTACCATTAAAGTATTAAAATATACAATCCAACAGATTTTTCTTCTTTATCATAGGTGCTTATACGGACAATAATCTCACATGCACAAAAATTACCACTATTGCACATTAATATTCGGCTAAACACAAATTTTAGAAAATAAAACAAAACTGCTAACAGGACGCTTCACTTTCCCGCCAAGAAGTCAGGTAGGTAATGTTATTCTTCAAATATTCTTTTGAAATTCGAACGGCTTCGAGACGATTTACTTTAAAAACAAATGAAGTCGGTTTCGAATCATGTGCAGTCACTTGAGTGATGTTTGAGGTTTGTATATAAATAAACTGTTTCATTTACTTAAATATACTATAATTATTTTTTTACTATAAACGGACAAATCATAAGTATCAATAAATTGAATTTGAATTAAAAATTACAATTTAATTTTGCTATCATAATAATTGCTCTAAAGCGAACGGATCAAAGTGGGCTAGTCTCACTATAAAGAGCGCGAACGCTTCAACTCTACGCACACAGTTACGCCCAATTCTGCGTGAGTGAAATTTGCGAAGAATTACCTAAACTTGACATCCCGCGCTAGACTTAAACGCTCTTTAAACAGCTGCGACTTTGATGGGGGCTAGTAAAATAGGGGTATTATTAGTTAAATTGTTCCCTAAGCGTTTATTAGTGGTCACAGTAATTAAATATCAAGTAAATGCGTAAATAATTAAGTTTATTAGATAAGATATTCCCTAGACGTCACTCACAAAGTTAGGTTTTTACTAAGACCGCGTTCACACCAACGCGCTTAGCTTTAGTGAGCTTACTAAAGCTAAGCGAAAATTCCAGTTTCGTTGCCGCCCGCCGCCACCGGGCCGCAGCGCATTCCATTTCAATACAAACGAGGGCGGTGCGGTCCACCTGTAGGATGCGATATTTCATAGAAAATGTACGAAAGTGGTATAGGAGGATTTTTGCAATGCGTTGCGACCCGCCCGAATCTGCGTCAGCCTTACTAACGCATTGTTAGTTTGGTGTAAACGAAAAGTTGAATAAGCATGGAGAAGCAGTAAACTGCTAAACGCACTCTCACAGTCGGTGGCTGACAATACGTTTGGTGTGTACGCAACCCAAAAACGCTTTTACTACAGTTAGGCCCGTATTAATAAACGTTACTCAGCCCAAGAGCTCGCACTGGATAACAGTCTTGAGGTTATGATCGTATTAATAAACAGAATAATTGATGTACTCAAGTTACGGCTTGGGTTTACGTAATCAGCCGAGTGATGGGCTGATTAATAAACGAAAATCGACACTTAAGTATACAATAGGTTTGTGTACACGAGATGCTTAAATCTGAGTGTAGGCAGTCCGTGACTTGAGGTCGTGATTAGTAGCGCGAAACATGTTGAAAATATTTTTGGTGAAAATAATGATTACGATGAATTAGAGTAAGTACTATGACGATATTTTTGCCAAAAATCTATATTATGGGATGCCTCGAATCCTTTTGAGTTACCAAGTGAACATTAAATAAAAAAACCGGCCAAGTGCGAGTCGGACTCGCGCACGAAGGGTTCCGTACCATTATCTATAAAAACGGCAAAAAAATCAAGTTTGTTGTATGGGAGCCCCCCCTTAAATATTTGTTTTATTTTAATTTAATTATTGGTTTTTAAAGTGAATATATAACTTAATATTCTGTGAATATTTCAAGTGTCTACCTGTTACCGTTATCAATATCGAGCAAAAAAATCACGTTTGTTGTATGGGAGCCCCCTTAAATATTTATGTTATTCTGCTTTTTAGTATTTTTTGCTATAGCGGCAACATAAATACATCATCTGTGAAAATTTCAACTGTCTAGCTATCACGGAAAATGAGATACAGCCTGGTGACAGACGGACAGACAGACAAACAGACAGGCAGACAGACAGACGGTGGAGCCTTAGTAATAGGGTTCCCGTTTTACTCTTTGGGTACGGAACCCTAAAAACCATCCAAGTGCGTGTCGGACCACGCACAATGAAGGGTTCCGTAGTTGGGATGAATTAATCCCAAAAACAAACTTAACATTGTAGTTGAAAAACATGTTCTCCTATACACCGATATACGTCACGTTTAATTTTCCAACTGAAAATGTAAGTTGGTTTATTACTAGTTACCTTGTAGAGCCTATTTAGCTGTGATAGCTGTCCTTTTATTTTTTTTATATGTTTATTAACAAATTATTTTAAAACTCGTTTTAAAATAATTTAAGTTTTCACAGATCCGCACACCATGAGATAAACGAGAATAAAAATATCATCTCCACTTAACGTGTAAGGGCGTTACATACCCAAAAAAAAAAATTTATCACTGTCGGCATGATTAATAAGAATCATAAGGAAAGAAAGACAGACGGACATAGCGAAACTATAAGGTTCCTTGTTGACTTCTGAACCCTAAAAATGATCCAGATTTGTTCAAGAGTCACATTAATAAAAATACTCTTTGGTGAAATACAATATTAGAGGTTTTCCAATTTCCCTAGAAACATTTATAACGTGTTATAGCGCTATACATTAAAGTTATAAGTAGTATTAAACTAGTGGTGGTAGTAAAGTTAAAAGTATTTCAATAAATCTTACGACTTATCAAGAACGAAATGTGATGAATGTCATTCTAAACTTCGGTCAATGTGATGTAATCGTTCATCAAGTACAGCTCCTTGAGGAGCTGATCTTGGTAACTGAGATACTGTTTTCATGTGTTTATTAATTAGTAATGATCTTGAGATGCTGATATCATAATAATGGCGTATCAAATAATTACGCACTTGAGTACGTCGTCGGTGGGGAACGTTTATTAATACGGGCCTTAGATTCGTAATGAGTCCCCTTCCTCATATGAAAATCGGTTCCGACATTCTACCCCGATTTATTAAAACCGTATCAATTCTCCGAACTATAAATCTGCTGTCCCGATCCCATGTTGTATGTTGTGATTTATCATTATACAGAAATAACAACAGCCAGTAATATCACTTTACTAAGAAGTTTTCTTTTGTTTAATACTAGAAACACTCTCACTAACCGAAACTATCAAAACCAGCTTTCGAAACTTGATAAACAATCAAAGACACTTATCATGTTCTGGTCACACTGAGGGGAATCCCGCGCGGGATGCGGAACGTGACTGCGCGCGTCTATTGTTTTAATGATTAGGCATTGACGCTATTATTCGCGCTTGTTTAAACATCTCCATACAACTTAGTTGACACAATCGGTGCGAGTGATTTTCGTTTGGCCAGAGGTTAAGGCAAAAAGAATATTAAGCAAACCTATCTAATACAATCGCACACATTCACTACCTATTCACGTTCCAATAGTGATTGAATTCACATCGCGTTACATTGAGCGTTTAAACTGTACGTGCCAAACAGAAACATGTAGCAAGTGATCGACGATTATCGCGCCATCGTATCGAGATAGAGTTGTAGTAAACACTTGTAAAGCCTATTTAAATCCTTGTTTCCAATTGATGTGATTTCCACTTAATCGAATTTCAACTTTGATAATGTAAACTAAGTAGATTTCAGACTGAATAGTACTTTTGAAGAAGTCATAATTTTTTTTGAAGTTGCAGCTCTAACTGAACTTTATGTATGGGGTTTAAAAGCTGTTTTTATATATACACAACGGTATAATACATATTTGTTTACATGTTTGGAAGCTGAATCGCGAACACAGTTTACAATGAATGTTGTAATGTAGAACAGTTCCGGCAACTGGAGATTTCGTACAGCTTTGGCTTTGAATTTCAGGGTAGACGATTTGTATTGATCATTTGATGAAAGTGATTCTTGATTTCCATTTTGATGGAGGTGTGTAGGTAGACGTACATATGACATTGTAGGTATCGTGTCACATATCCGCACGAGGCTCCGTAAAGGCCAAAAATATGTAGAAGATAACTTCATCTGCCTAGCCTTTTCGTAACTATGTTAGGGTCAGCTTCCAGTCTAACCGGACGCAGCTGAATACCAGTATTTTACGTGGAGTGACTGCCTATCTGACTTCCACAACCCAGTAACTGGGTAATACGATACCCTCGGTAAGACTGGTTGTCACACTTTTAGGCTTCTGACGACCCGTAACGACTGTCAAAGATCCACGAATGACAGCCGAGACCAAGTGTTATTATAAAACATTTTTCCAAGCAAACATTACCTGAATTTATGATTTTTCCTGTATTAATTTCGTTCATAGCCGCGAGTATTAATTTGACAAGTACCTTCGCAAAACCTACGTAAAACGTAGGAGCGTGGGTTTGCGTTACATTGCGCTCAATAAAAATTGCTTTTTTTTATCTCTATAAATAAAAATCGGTTCCCAGCAATAATTTTTGCGCAAAGATACTTAGTTAGATGTACAGTATGCGTAGTTCACGGCTTTGTGATGTGTCTTTTTACACCCTGTATATTTCAATAACAATAGATTCTAAATTGATTTGAAATTGTAAAAATCTATACGAAGTGTGGCCAGCAGTGGGTGTCTCTTAGCTAATGCGGTGATGTCATTTTTTATTTACCACTTCTTCTTCCACTTCTATTAAACTAACAAATAATAAAGAAATGTCAATGTTTTAAGAAGCCGTAAAAACCTTGCGAAGCAGGCAGTTCTAAAATAAAACCTTATTTTTATAAATTCGACTATCCACCCCCTACAGGTCATAGGATTACATCCGAAAAACTACGTTCATTGGCACGGACGCGAATGGCGCGATCTGTCCCCGCTTTAACTCATTACACGATTTAAAGCCTTTTATCTTGAATGTGGAGGATTTCTGCACAGTTTTCCTAAAGCGCTTTGAAGTGCTGTAAAACATTATTGTCTTCTATCGTATGTAAATAACATAGAGATTGCCAAGTGCTTTTGAAATAGTTTTAGAATGCTAATGTAGAACATTTAAGATGAAGAATATTTCATTAAGAATATTGGTTGAGAGTTCCGTTTTAAAATATCAGGTTTCAGGATAAAATACTAAAAATTAATTCTTCCTTTCTTTCTTTTTAAAAAAATACGTTGCCCCACACTAGGAATTTCTCCTGTATCGTGGGTGCGTTTACAAACATTTAAATTCACATACACAAACAGCCAGACCCGGAACAACTACTTGTAGGTCATAAAAATATTTGTTCCATGCGAGAATCGAACCCGCGACACGCAGCGCAGCAGTCAATCGCTTAACCACTGCGCCAACCATGCCGTCAAAATAAAATGTAGGTACTTATTCAGTTGTGTGAAAAACCTTCAAATTCAGGGGTTGTAACTGTTATATTCTTTTTGAATTGCTTTTATATACTAACTTATTTTACATTGTTTTAAAACACTGTTACAATAGGAAAGAAAAAGGGTATATTTATTTTATTCATTTAATTCATACACCAATACACACAAGGAAAACATCACTAAGTAACCTAAACTTAATAAAGTACAGGAATAATCAGAGGGTAGACAGTGTATTAGTGCACCCACATTTCACCAATTTAGTTGTAAGTTCAGCGTAATAGGGGTGAGGAATGAAGATGTTGCCCTTGGTCGAGAAAAATCCACACTTAGGGCTGATACTGAGTTTTTTTCGAACAAAATAACCAAATAATAGTGACTGGAGGATCAAAAACTGAACCTCACGCTCAGCATTCACACTAGCGACCACTAGAACAACAGAACCGTTTATTAGTTTCTACAGTATCAATAAAATTAGATTTTTTAAATTACAAATTGATTATGTCACTATGGCTCGATCACTTATCAACTCATTCCAGTCCATAAACAGAACAATGCCAGCCTAGCCGGATTATAATAATATTGTAGCTTATGAACATTATTTTATACAGACAACCCGTTCTTGCATAATAAAATATTTCTTATCGGTAAATTTTTGAAATGTCTACACTGAGAAAAGGGTGAAAGGTAGGAAAAACGGGGTCCCTATGTTGTTTCGAACGCCGCTGTTGCGACACACGCTGTTGCGAATTATTTTTCCACTGCCTCACAGGTTCGAAAGCTCATGGACTCGAATGAAGTAGTCGCGAAAGACGCTGTTTCGAAAAACATTTTCACTGCCTCATACGCTCGAATGCTTGTGATTTCGATTTATTTAGTCATAAAGTGTACAGAAAAGTATTTAATCATTTGGGTTAGGTTAGGTTAGAACAGTGACCATTAACGCGCGAAGGCGAGCGAGCGAAGCGAGCGTGCCGCGGCAGCGGCCGCCGAGCGCCAGGTCCCCTCTATTGTTGGTAAATTCAGTTACCAAAACAAAAACTCTTCATCAATATCCAATTTAACTCACAAGCATTCGAGCGTATGAGGCAGTGAAAATGTTTTTCGAAACAGCGTCTTTCGCGACTACTTCATTCGAGTCCATGAGCTTTCGAACCTGTGAGGCAGTGGAAAAATAATTCGCAACAGCGTGTGTCGCAACAGCGGCGTTCGAAACAACATAGAACACCCACGAAAAACTGATGTATATATAAAATAAAAGCTACGTTTTCTTTTTTTTAAAACGTTGCCCTACACTAGGAATTTCTCCTGTATGCGCGCGCCTGGGTGCGTTCACAAATATTTAAACTCACATACACAAACAGCCAGACCCGGAACAACTACTTATAGGTCATACAAATATTTGCTCCGTGCGGGAATCGAACCCGCGACACGCAGCGCAGCAGTCAATCGCTTAACCACTGCGCCAACCGTGCGGTAACCGTTTTCATTATAGTTTTATGCAGCGGCTAGTATCATAGCATTAAGGCTTCTACATACTGGCGCGACTTGTCGCGCGACGCGACACCGGTAGAACAATTTCTATGAAAAATTCAAAGAAATTGTTCTACCGGTGTCGCGTCGCGCGACAAGTCGCACCAGTATGTAGAAGCCTTTAGTCTGTAGTGCTATTCTGTAAATTTCACTTTAAACCTCACTCAAGTGACCGCACATGATTCGAAATCGGACTCATTTGTTTTTTAAGTATCATAGTGGACATTTCGACACAACCGTTCGAATTTTGAATTTCATTGTGGCATTGCTATTTTATTCCTTTATAATTCAGACCGTCAGTTGTTTCAAGTAATGATTTCACAGTAGTTCTCATTCCTTTAGCGGGATCTTTACGTGGTAAAATATACAATGAAACGTAGAACGGCACGCTTTTGCCTAAAATACTGTCTTATTACAAAGTTAAAATTCCCATGAGCAATTACCCCAAACCACATTGCTTCCCTACCAAAAATCTAAAACAGCGCATGCAATTTCGACGCAAATTCCACGCTACATGCTCCTAAGTTGATAAGGGAACGATCGAGACTCATTTGCATAGATGAAGTCCTTAATTAGCAGAATATGGGGCTCAAGACGACATCCAACGTCGGTTTCATAATTAAAGCCTGTAAAATCTACACTTCAAATCCCGCAGTGGAATTCAAATAAAGAGACATTAGAATAACTTCTCGTTGGTATAAGTAGTAGGTAGTTTGAGGAATGTTCAGCGTATTGCTGTAAAGCAAGTTGTCCACGAGAAACTAATTTCATAAGGTGTGGAATTGGACTTTCTAAAAGGTTTTGCGTCTTATTACAAAACGAGTTCTAACTCAGTTCTTTTTTTAAACATAAACTCGTTTACTAGAAGCTGTTCACTAACTACTAGATTTTGACTTCTTTACACACTACGCGCCAAAAACTCTCTCTCTCAGCTCAAGTTGTTTGAGTTGTCGATCCTGTGTCAGGAGCCTAATTTTCGTTTAATTTAGATTGAACTAACCTCCTATTTTAAATTATTTTGAAAGCCAAAGGCATAGGAATGCAAAGATGAACAAGCATGGTGATTAACCACGCTTGTTTGCAGGTTGTTTATTTTAAAATGATTTTTCTTCAATGCTTTTTTCCACTATTGTAATTAACTATTTCTATAAATACCTAATATAAAACCAAGTTGCCTTTCGTTTTTGTTTGTGTGTGTTAACGTAACGCAATTGATTTTGATGCAGTTTTCACTATTATTTGGAGCATTTACTCCCGAAAGTTTATATAGGAAGGTTTAGTACCTTATATATACAGCACTGAAATCTCCATGTTTTGACAACATGTCATTACATCAGTAAACTGCACCCGTGTGGAGCAGGACCGGGTCGCTAGATGTACTGTCTAAAATTGAAAATGTGAAAACGGCACACTGATACCAGATTTTCATAATGCTTAAAAGTGGGTCAAATCACAATCACCTGTATGCTTTCGCCAAACCGAAATGTAGCTCGTATCACTGCTGCCAAGCCTTTACAAAATTCCTTTGGCAGATTCCGATATGAAATAACTAAACCAACCATCTCCCAAACCTGTCTAAAACCTCTTTCGATATAGGAACCATCTACCTAGATGAAGTCCTTAATTAGCACATAACGGCTACCGTTCAGGACATCCAGCTTCAGTTTTAGATTAAGGCCTGTATAATCTCCAATTCAAATGCTGCCATGGAATTCAAATGAACGGATCCGGGCCCTTACTAAATACCGCACGATTTTGGGGACGAGAATTTCAGGTGCAGATCGCTTTGTTTTAGAGGTTGATTGTGTTTAAGTTTCCTTGAAAATTTGTATTGAACGTGGAAGGCTTGAAAACTTAGTTTAGAAAAGGCTACTATTGTCCACAAAGACAAAGGATTTTTTACATATAATTGAATCTAGATTCTGTCATATTATTTCATGTTTACCGTAATTCAACAGTATCTCAAATTACTCAAGAAGGTATGGTCAACCGCTTGCGGCTACAAAATAAAGGTGATGTCAACATCATTTTGTAAACAGTCATGCGATAGTGTGTTTATAATTATTTTGACATTGCAAAGATACATATGTATTTCCCTAAAGAGTAAAAGTAAGTGCGGAAACTTCATACGAAAAGCGATAAACCTAGAGTTCGGAGGTCCAACTCTGCGCAAAATCAATTTATAATGTCTCTAATAATGACAAGGTCACTTAATTCTCCTGGATCGAATCGAATTTGATGAAAAGCTTAGAAACTGAGGAATTTGGAACTGATATCGGGAGTATTTGCCAAAAATTAACATATCCCGGCGTTCTGTTGGCACTATGCCGAGGTCCGCACGGCTTAGCTCAATCTTAGGTGTCCAGACCCTTGGGAACCTAACTACCACGTTGAAGGCTTTACCACTCTTAGATTTTGTTAGTGCATTTATGAATATTCTTTTATATTTCAGAAAAAGATAGGAGTATGCTGAAAAGAGACAAATTAATAATAGACATGGAAAGTGCTCAAATTGTACTCTCCACGAGTAGCTATCATTATCATCATTTCCGCCGAAAGACGTCCATTGCTGGGCATAGGCCTCCCCCAGGCACCGCCACTTGACCGGTTCTGTCCTTCCCGCATCCAGCGGATACCTACGGCCTTCACAAGGTCATCGGTCCACCTTGTAGGAGGCCTTACGTCTTCCGGTACGCGGTCACCACTCCAGAACCTTTCGGCCCCATCGGCCATCAGTTCTGCGAGCAATGTGCCTTACCCATTGCCACTTAAGCTTGGCAATTCTTCGGGCTATGTCGGTTTTCTTGGTTCGCCTGCGGATCTGTTCATTTCTGACGAGTAGCTAGATGAGAAGCTATGCTTAAACGTAACTCCGGCACACCCTGGACAGTCAGCCCAACTCCCAGCTAGCCGACTTGCAAATAATGTAATTCTATAGGTAGTTCCTCTGTAATGAAAGAAAGGTAAGATAACAAACTGACTTGGGTTTCGTAGGTATTTTTCGGGTGACCACTGAAAATCAGCGCTGTGCAGTGGGTCCCCTATAGCACAGCATCATGGTGAGTGCAAGCCTTCTTGTCACAGCCATGACGTGCAGCTGCCGACTATTTGTTTTTTTTTTTGTGCTCGTGATTGTATGTAGATCTGTTTTGTGTAATGTTTACCTACTCGAGTTTATTATGTTTTGGTATGCACGTTTTTCAGTGACAAATGAAATTATTTTCTTTATTTTCTTTTTCTTTTACATAGGCATTGACAATGTTCACCTAGCTCTATCCTTCGCCTCTATCAGTATTAAACTTTAAATGCCTGGTTCAAATAAGAAAAAAACCTTGATTTTCCGTTCCCCTTTGACAAAACAGTTCGAAAATAAGGGACATAAAACTTGATTGTTAAATAACGTAATCTTTTTTTATTGTTGTCATCCTGACTCGAATCACGTTTCCTCTATGAACCTTTCGACAATTCATAAAACCGTTTATTGAAACGGTCATTGATTTAAAAATCACAAAAAATATTTACATTACATGACATAAACATACTTATGGCTGCGTTAAAAAGGCCTCCACGAGCGACGTTTGAGATAGTCCGGTAAACTTTGCAAGGTTAAACTACGCTTGCTGCGGTTAGTCCGTGGATGGCCATTCATTACATACCGAGTTCCCTGTCATCATCATCATCTGCCCAGCCTTTTCCAACTATGTTGGGGTCGGCTTCCAGTCTAACCTGATGCAGCTGAATACCAGTATTTTACATGGAGCGACTGCCTCTCTGATCTCCACAACCCAGTTACTGGGTAACACGATATCCCTTGGTAAGACTGGTTGTCAGACTTTTGGGCTTCTGACGACCCGTAACAACTGTCAAATATCTACAAATGACAGCCGGGACCAACGGCTTAATGTGCTTTCCGAGGCACGGATGAATCTTGGTATGCACAGATTGTCATCCAGCCACGAACCAACCGCGGCAAGCGCAGCTTAACCTGATCGATCAACCCGTGTGGCAGTTATTCTTTACCCACAAGCTGAGATCCCGAGATCCCTGTGTGCTTTAGTATTAATCACATCATGACAGCTGTCATTCGTAAATATTTCATAGTCGTTACGGATCGTCAGAAGCCCGAAAATTTGAGAACCAGTCTGACCCCACCCAGGTCCACCCAGGGGTTTACCCAGTAACTGGTTTATGGCGGTCAGATAGGCAGTCTCAAGACTGCCTCGTTGGTCCAGTGGTAGCAAGGGCTACTGCTAAGTATGAGGTCCTGGGTTCGATTCCCAGGTCGGGCAAAGTGTTATTGGGTTTTTCCATCTGGAATTTCTCAGTAGCAGTCCGGAGTCTAGATTTGTTCCCGGTCGATGGCAATAGGCTCGCCCCCTATTATATGGGAGTTAAACATAACTGGCGGAATGTGGGTGTAGGTACTACAGGCGCACCTCTGCCTAGCCCTTTTATACAGACGTGATGTTATGTAGAGCAAGTTGTCACAAGTCGGTCGTAAGTGTGACAACCAGTCTTTCCAAGCGCTTTCGTGTACTTAATTGATTTGCGAAGATCAGATAATGGTATTCAGCTGCATACAGTTAGACTGGAAGCCGACCTCAAAATATTTGGGAAAGTCTGAGCAGAATCTGTAAAAACTCAGTAATTTAAGCGTACTATTTGTCTCTTAATAATAATTATACTAAGGTTAGACATAGTTGACACATGTTTGAGTTTCTGCCTGCCTAACGACAGTCTTGCATGTGACTTGGAGCATTCTATATTATATAACTCAAGATGTGGTGGGATCTTAACGATAAAATAATTCTGCATACCATTGCTCTGATCAAAAGCCATTTAGCCCTCCAATTATCGTAATGTTAGCAATAAAACCATTCCTACACGAAATCCAATCGTGAGCAGTTAGTAGCGGCACAAATTCAACCAGAGTTACGTTGGAGGTTGAATTTTAAGCGAGCCGCCTCGAATCGGTTCACCGCCTATCTCCAAATTTATTTCTGGTTTTTGCATCAACCTATCGTTTGTAATAGGTTAGAAGATAGCTTTGTTTGTGGGATTCGCTAATTAGTTTTGAAAGTAGGTTATGTTTGTTAAGACGAGTTGAGTTAAGGTTTAAGTGAATAACCCGGTTTTGAAGTTGATATGTTATCAAACTCTATTTTAGCATTACGGTTCATTCCTTCAACGTAGCCCGCGAAATTCAAAATTTCAGATCACACCATATCACGAATTGCGTTATGTTTTAGGGTTAATATTGCCACACCGTGTAGGATTAGTATTGCGCAGGTCTTGCTCTCGCGAAAACATTGAAACTTATACATATTTTGGATAGTTTTTAGTCAATAATAGTAAAAGTGATGTCTGATATCTGTTAATTCTAAAACTACATTTTTGTAGTTAAGCCGTTTTTAGACGAAGTCTATTTATTTCGAACGTTGAAATAAGATATGTTTTTTTGGAAATATAGATATCTACCGAATAAAATATCTTACTTCTTTTCTAAAAATCAGACTCATCCACAAAACCCCCTAAAAACATAACTTCATGATCTTTATTAAACCGCATACCTAGCTAGCTCCCGGATAAAACATTATACAATACAATCCCACAGCGGTGATTAGACCAATAAAGACCCGATTTAAATGTTCTACTAAAATATAATTTAACGTTCTACCGATAATTTACCCTCTTGGCATCTTTATTACTTTTTGTGAACAAAGCTTTTTGATTTTATCGTACTCCTTAACTTGAACAAGGAATTTACAGCAACCTACTGATAGACATTTCGATACAGAAGGGAGATTTTGCTGTTGCAAACAGTTGCTGTATCTTAGTTACCAGATTTCAAAATCATAGAACACAGGGAGGAAGTAATTGGAAAAGTGATACTTATCGACTTAGGCCTAGGATTATACATCCTGCACAGCTTCTTCTCCTTCTCGCTAAAGAACAATGATGGCTTTGACTAAAAGAATGAATTGTACGCTCGTTCTTTTTCTTGCACTTGACCAATGAGGACTGTAACACTTTATAGATCGCTGCATGAAAGAATAATTTAATTATCTGTGTCATCTGTGAATGAGACAGTTGCATAGTTTCCTTTCATATCATCACTACTTACATAATGATACATTAGCAGAAATAGACTTGCATATGATGGAAGCCATAAAAAATGCTCAAAAAAAATATCTCTGTAATTTTACTCTAAGAACAGAACAGTTCGTTTTCAAATTGTGTGCGCGCACTCGAGTGACGTCCGAAATCAACTTTACAGAATTGCTTTATTGTTTTTATTTAACAAAGACACGACACAAGACCCAAGATTTATTACTGTTAAAAACATTCCAAAGAAAATCATTAAATTCTGTAATTAGAGAAACAGGGAACACTTTCAGTCAATTGTTCGTTTTGTTTTATACAAACACTTTTGGGAATAAACAATACTTCGGCAAACGAACTTCGCTTTTCACTTTTTCTTTATCCTTAAGGTGAGTTCTCAGCTCCAGCATTGGCTAGTAATGTTAAGCCGCGTTCAGACGCATGTAATGTGTAATATTGAGTAACGTGGATAGTTTGGACAGCATACAAGCATAAAGCGAAAAACCGTGAAAATTAGTGTTGTGTGATACTCAATGGCTCAGCTCGATTCTGAAATGAGCGGTACATATAATGCCGTCCATACGCAGAGTTCGCGTTACTTTACACAATACAATACATAATATATGTATATAACGCGCGTCTGACGCGGCTTAAAATGCAAAATTCGATTTTGTGTTACTTTACCAATAGTGCCAGATCAGCGTACTGACCCAGGAGCATTCGTTTTTGTGTCCGCTCAAAGCATTGCATAAGCTGCTGACGTTACAAATGGTACTTGTATCCGATGCATGTAACATGCGAAAGACCATGCACATCGGTATATTTTGCAGGTTGATTTGTCCTTTACATGCATCGGTTTATTATCATCGTTTACATGTAAACGACGCCGTCAAAATGTGCCGGTCCAGTGACTTACGCACCGTGTACGTATTCCACTGTGTAGAAGCACCGTTATATTACACGCGAATGCTCTCGGTGTCAACTCACCTTAACCCACCTTTTATTTTGTTTCGGTAATATGCTAACAATAAAGTGGCCGCTTGTTTTTTCTTATGATTTTTTCTTTTGTTACGGATAAATGTCTGTGCTTGATTTAAAGGTTGTGAATTTAACTTCCGTGTCTTTTGTTTGAGTGTTTTGAAGATTATTGCGAGCTTGTTTTGGATTGCTTTACGTTTTAGTAGGGAATGTTTTCTTTAATACAGTGTCGGATTTGTATTTTATATATCTCTTGTGATTTTGTTCAGCTGGCTTCATCATTATAATCATCCTTATGCAGACTTATTTATGTTATTTGGTATTATTTATTTAAAAGTTTATTGTACCTACACATTCATGCCATATGCCTCTATACATTATTGTATCTCTAGGTATATGCCGCCTTCTCACTGTTCACTGTTCATCTCTTATTTCATTGGTAATGATAATTTTGAGTTTCAAATAAAGTAATTTTAGACGTTTTTGTTTTCCTACAATACAGTTTCTCCGTCAACATCAACATTCAACTTGGAAAAAAAATCTATAGGTTATTTATATTTTTTTCACCTTATGGTAACCAAATCCGTTACACGTAGCATAGAAAAAAAAAACACTCCTCAGCCACGGCGCCAACCCGCGCCATTCAATATTTATATTGAAAACAAAATGCTTCTTATATACCAACCAACTGCCATGAAATTACACGCGGTTTTAAAAACAACCAAATAACATTAGTCAATTATTCTGTGAAATGAATTTCCATTTTTTTCGTATTTTGTAAGCGAATTCTTCGAAAATTCGTTCTTCATTTGTCATCAGACCACGCCCCAGTAATCAGAAGTTTGTTCGTCATTATGATTACAAGTTGCAAAATCTTCTTTGACGCCAGTAGCACACCTCCGCCGCGAAACCATCACAGCGAAACCGCAGTAGTTAAATTATACTGGTTCGCGTCATGTTCCGCTACTCGAATCGGATGCGAGTAGCGAAACATGACGCGAACCAGAACAATTTAACTACTGCGGTTTCGCTGCTATGGTTTCGCGGCGGAGATGTGCTACCAGCGTGAATGTATAAAAATGTGAAATTGGAAAATTCACCTTGCTCGGTAATTTGTCGGACGAAGAAATATTTTATTGGAATTTATTTTGCATGCTTGTATTTTCAAAGTTCTTTTTGGGGTGCGGAAGTTGAAGAAGTAACTTCGCGTTAAAATGAAATAGGTGTACAGGTAATGATATTATATTAAACAGATATGTTTTGAGCGCGCAATCGTGAAGACTTGAAAACGTCCTAATTGGGCCTTTAGTCTGCGACACGCATGGCGACGAGTAATACGCTTAGTTTAAGCAGCTAAAAAATTAAAAAAATATCATCGTGTGTATTTAGAATGCGTACCAATTATGATACCAAACTTAATAAAACACAAGGGATCTCATACCACATGTAAGTACACAATATACTTCGATTTATCAATATATTTCAATTATTTTCCTAATATTCTCAAGTTCTACCACAAAATAGATAGACAGAAGGCCGGTTCCATAAAATGGGCGAAAACGCATGCACACATAGACACGCTTCACGTACTTACGGCGAGTGCAAGCACACTCGCGACTGGCGCTGGTTTGATATCACCGTACGATCGCGTGTGTGCTTGCGCATGTTTTAGCGTGTTGTATGGAGCTGGCCTTCTGAGTCTATTTTGAGTTTAGGTTCCACTGAGGCTTACCGCGACCGCCGCGCCACCGGCGTAAAAATATAATATATATATAATTATATAGTTTGAATTTACATTTGAAAAGGAATAATTAACATCTTGTCCACAGGCAAGATGTTAATTGCTCCTATTCGAATGTAAATAGAAGCTATTTGAGGTTTAGTACTAGGAGCAGATTTAAAGTGGCTGGTAGATGTACGAGCAAGTAGGTGAAGCTTACCTACCTATAGCTTGACAATCTTTTTTGCCGCCATAAATTATGTCGCATTACGAACACTCATGCCGAGTTCGGTCGTGGTGGACAGACGTCTCGTTTCTCGGTGAGGTCCCGGTGCGGTGGACACACGGCCTTAGGGTGACACATGGGCGAAAAAGGTCGTCAAGCTATAAGCCAAGACTGACAGACTGTGTTTTGACTTTACTTTGCTAAGTGAATTAAGCATCGCATATTAATGTGAACACTATTCTTATACGTTACACATCCTACATATTCGCTTATACGAATATTAAAATTATTTGCATAATAATAAGTTTTATATTCATATGGAAAGCTTAATTTACTTAGTAAGTTAAAGTCAAAGTTTGAACTGTCAATCTTACCTACACTTACTATCAGACGAGCGATGCGAGTTTAACTCAGAAATTAGTTCTGTAACAGCAAATCTCTTCTTCAACTTTTAAAAACAGAAATTCTTCCTTAGAATATCCACTTTACAAAGCTGCTTCCTTAATTACTAGTTTTATTTATTTTTAACTAAAATAGAAAATAAATCTGATAAAATTATTTAAACAATAATTAGTATACTCTGCAGCTCATATTTTGCAATTAGTAAATTAAGTTTACAACAACATAATATTAATTTCTAACAACTGAACATAAGATAAGATAAGACGGAGCCGGATTATACTAGACGCAATCTGAAAATTCCATTTTACCTTGTAATAATGTTCATGAAATCATGTCGTAGACCCCTCGTAGCAGAGTAGACTTCGTAGATGAGTGCTACGAGCTACTACGGCATACGTGGCTACGAATATGTTATTGCAAAGATCGTTTTAGGGTTCCGTACCAAAATGGTAAAAAGGAACCCTTATAGTGAGACTAAGTCTGTCTGTCTGTCACAGCTGGATATCTCAAGAACTACTAATGCTATCAACTTGAACTATACCTTTTTTGCAACATGGCCTGAAAGGATATCGAGCGCTGTTTGCACATTCTCAATCATTTTTTTAGGCATCATAGTTTTCGACTTTTGATGAAAATACCAGTCCCCCCCCCCCCCCCCTTATGTCCGAATTTTGCAAGAAAAATCTGAAATTATTCTATGTGATACAAGTTTATGTAAATATTACAGGAAAAATAAAACGATGTCTCTAAATAGCACAGTTTTTCAAAAATCATCAACATCATATATACGTACGGAACCCTCGGTTCGCGAGTCCGACTCGCACTTGACCGGTTTTTTTAATTAAAATTATGAACCGTGCTGTGTGTAACAAAGAGTATTTAATAAAAGCTGTATAGTTTGATAATCTACTTTACACGGTAATAGAAATGCCAGACTAGCCGCTGTCAATGTCACCGCGAGGCATAGGTTTCTTCTCATACAGAGAAATAACGAGCATTGATCACCACGCTTATGCACTATTATTAGCTTTACAGAATACTAAGTCCAGGTTTATTCGACGTAGTAGTGCAAAACAGTGTAGCGGAGTGCCCTGTCCACTAGACTGACGTGAATTTAAATTTCCTAGCTGCATTTCTCTATTCCCCTCTACTCAATCTAATAATATACAGACTAAGAAGCAAGTGAGACCAAAATATCCAATTGAACCCTACATAAACAAAATTACCTAATCCTCTCAAAAAAAACATAAACAGACATAATAACTCATACATGAAACAACTTAAAATCACAGGACAACTTTGCAGCTTATGTCTCGCGCTGGAGATCTCACGCGAGCTTAATTAGTTACCTAACTGACGTCAGAGCAGAACTAGGCTAATAAGTTTATGGAACTTTTAGATGCATCTGTTAGTCTTTCATGCAATTAGTATTCTCCTAAATGATGAGCTTTCACACTGGGAGAGGTGTAACATCTGAGAGGTGTCCATCTGTGTGATGAAACCTTTAAGACCAGCATTCCAGCGGACGAATTTGATCATGTTATATACTAGGGGAGTAATCTCTTAAAATAAATTTACTAGGTTATCTTCTAGTTAGGTTAAACATAACATACAACAGCATGCCTGTTTCCCTGATGGTAGATGTGTTTGTACACACTATTATTTCGACAGTTAATAAGTCCTATGTAATAGGGGCGAGCCTATTGACAAATTCAAACTCCACGCTACTACTTTGTAGGTACTATGATTTTGACTATGATCAAACTCAATAACATTTTGTTCGATCTGGGAATTTAACCCAGGACAAGACTCAGCCACAATTGCAACCACTAGACCACCGAGGTAGTCTTAAGATTATGTGTTAAAGGTGAACTTACTCGTATAAGCCAAACTACTAAAAGATTCACCTGAGTCAAACATTCAAGAACTACTAACAACTTATGTGTTCCTAGTACTTTCATGTTACCTCTCCTGTTACGATACAGTTTCAAGTTGACTAACAAGTAACACCGTTGCTTGCATCAGCAGGAAACATAAACTGGGGTAGTGAGGATGGGGTTACACTCACACGACCGATGCCTTCATCAATGTTGATCGCTTGGTGTAAGGTGAGAATGATCGATGAATGTGGCTTGTAAAACACGTCGATCGGCAACCGATTTTCGTATAACGATCGATCAAAAAAAAAACTACCAATAAGTACAGTTGAATAGCTCATGATACTTGATCGGTCCATGTTGAAAGGGTATAAAACGACATTGTTCAATGCCATTGATCGGTCGAAGTCAAAAATCGAGGTTCAATTTACTCAATTGACGCGTGAGCGTCGTGGTATATCGGCATGGTATAACACCACATTAAAGATCAACACTGAAGAGACTTTAATGGACGTTTATCAATTGTACCAATAAAATTAATGTCAATCGTGTAGGTGTAATCACACCCTTATAGTTCAATAAAATTCTAAGATCCTTAAGTTTTTCTAGAAATAAGAGATAATAATACAAAGTAGGTACTGAAACTTTTATTCGTTTTTTATTCGCAGAAATTCTTGAGAAAGAGTCTGTTCGGGGAACTATTTAACTTTAAAACATGATATGAGTCATGCCTGCCAATATTTCAGAGCGATCATAACACAAATAATTTAAACCCGTTTTTTGTTTACTTTAACGTAAGTTTTAATTAGCTCATTAGGTGACAATAATGAAAAAAAAAACTGGATCAGACTGCTTGAAAAGTGATAGTTTTTGGATCTTGTAAGTTGCACTCACAAAGTCAGATTGTTGCGGTAAATAAATCAAGAACTACATATTATTATTGTACCATAAAAAAATATTTCATAAGTAGTGGTGGCTCAGTGGTAACGGCTCCGACTTACGAGTTGTAGGTCGTGGGTTCGAACCCAGGCAGGCGCTTTACTTTGTATAAATAATTTAATCACCACTGCTCTCAAAACGGTGAAGGAAAACATCGTGAGGAAACCTGCATGTCCTAGAACCAAAAATTCGAAGACATGTGACATCTACCAACCCGCACTGGACCCGCGTGGTAGATTACGGCCCACTCCCTTTCGAAGAGAGGTCTGTGTCCCAGCAGTGGGAACATTATGGGCTGATTATGTAAGTTGCAATCGGGTTTTTTCTTTTAACCGACTTCCAAAAAGGAGGTTATATGTTCGGCTGCATGTCTGTTTTTTTTATATGTATGTTCACCGGTTATTCCGTCAATTGAGGACCGTTTTTGAAATTTTTTTAAAGGGTTCCTAGGTGGTCCTTATTGCTACCAAATCAGAATTGATGAGGGGATCCCATGGAAATAGAGGAAAATCCTCAAATTTTATAGGCACACCTATAGCGATTTGGGTATTTTTTAGAGTAACTCGTGCATTTTCTCTCGGAAAGCACTATTTGGTGAAGTGGAACTGATGATGAAGATCACAGATGGCCGCCGGAAACATAATAATTTTGTATTTAACGGGTTGCGATTCGATTAGGTTTACTGACTTTAATATGGTTGCTAAACAATGTATGCTCGTCAAAAATCATATAACAGGAGAACTCCTCAACAATTAACGACCCTGCATCGGGAAAAGTAAGATTTTGTAAAAGGTGATGATCAGTTGACATTAGGCTATTGTAACTTAGATCAATTAAAAACTGACCCACTAAAAAGTGAAAAATTTAAATATTTACAAAAAAAAAAACTGACTTTCAAAAAAACACTACAAAGTTAAAAAATAACTTTAATTTCGGAAGTCGGTGGCAAACTAAAATACAGATCCAAAGACACGGACTTCAGAAATTAAAGTTATTTTTCGCTTTGTAGTGTTTTTTGGAAGTCGGTTGTTTTTTTAGTAAAACGTTATTTTTCTTTCATCATTTTCGTGTGTCTATATTTGGAATCGTCTTCTCAAGTCCTTTATTTTGATACTCTACATGGTCAAGCTAGTCAAAAAGCGAAAATGACTAAACTAAAATTCCTGTTTTGAAAGACAGATCTAAAATATAAAAGTTCCTTTGTTTTTTATTCAATTACATTACATACCGTTACGCCTGTATTCCCCGAAGTGTGAGGCAGAGGTGTACCTGTAGTACACCCACATTCTGCCAGCTATGATTGAGTTCCATGTAATAGGGCGCGACTCTATTGCTTCAACCGGGCTGAGAAATTCCAGATGGAAATACCCAATAACACTTTGCCCAATCTGGGAATTGAACCCAGGACTTCACGCTTAACAGTAGCGCTGGCGCCCACTAGACCAACGGGACACAGGCAAACCAGCGGGCCGAGCACGGGCGTGCCCAAGATGTTTGTGACAAGACATGATAAATTATGCCATGTCAATTTGTACTAGCATTTTATGACAAAACAGTTTTATCGCTCAAACTGTGATAAAATGTGTGACTCAAGTCATGTCACAGTAGGCCGTGCTCGCTCCGCAGCAGACTTTATTTAATTACTCCATACGAAAGTTACCGTCAAGCAATTTAATACATTACTGTTACTATGCTTAGATTATTACGCCTAAACTTATCAGACTTACCTTCTTAGTCTTAACTTTGAAATCCTAAGTTTCCTAATTAGTTGACTAACAGTGTTACTGTTGAACTGAACTTAAATAATGAGTTTAAAAAGATCTAGTCAGTGTACAGTCAAGAAAAGTGTTAGATGTGTTTACATAATACCCAAAACCTTTATCTTTTATTTTGTGCATTTCAACTTATAATAATTCTAAGACGCACCAACGATGGCGGTCCGTACACGACGCAACCAATCACAAACTAGTTAAGGGTCTATACTACCTCAGCGCCACCTCACTCTTTATCTCGCTCGCATACTATTCCCGCGTTCACGCGAGCAAGCGAGACAGGGTGGCAGGGAGAAGACTCCAACGGACCGATATTTTAGTTTATTTATTTTTACGGTGAAAATAATGGTAATTAAAAAAAAATAACATAAGACCTGCTTTATAGTTAGTTCAGTTAATATGCAAAGTTTCATTATCTAATTTGAAGTGTTTTTTGAACACTAGTGGTTTATTGTTCGGTTTGGAGGTAACTTTGGAATTTTTTTCTAACAAGAAAATTTTATGGAAAAGTGTTTTAGTCAAACATAGTACTTAACATTAATGCTCAACTTTACCATATATTTATTTCAAAATTAGTGATGCTGTATTTTCGACATAACGGAGGATCATGCTAAGCCATTTGAGGTAGCATAGGCTCTTAATAACGTGTTAATAAGCTTATTGGTGATTTGAGTTTGTAACACGTTCCTTTTGAGTAGCGTCGTGGACGATGGGCCTTACTTAACTACTCAGCTCACTCACAACATTGCCATGGTTCGAACCCACGACTGACGTCACGGTTACCACTGGGCCACCACTGATTTCAATAAGTGCATCTTCATACACTTACGCTAAAATTAAGCTATAACACGGCTACTTAAAAGTCTACTATAAACACAATACTAGCCTCATGTAACTTAATTAGTGGACTAACAATCTATAAATCACTTGACTAAACTAGGCTAATTAGTTTGAAAGTTCTCAGATGCATCGGCAGAGTGCTATGACACCTGATAAGTTACGGGCACGTCATACGTGCCCGTAACTTATCACCTAATTAGTGGAGAATTTTAATTATTTGTGGCGTTTATGAACTAAAAGGATTATAATAATTTTTATTAGACTGATTGAGCACGAATATAGAAAAAATATTAGATGGTTATTATCTTTCCTGTCTAATAAAAGTCAACGGAATTACAGTTTTTCTTTACAGACAACTTATTGCTTTCAGTTTGATTGATTGGGCTTTGTTAGGTACTTTCTTTATTGAATGAATCAGCCAATCACAAAGTGATGTTAAAATAATATCTAGAATGCCAATAAAGCGTGTATAGTTTACAGTATTTATTGGTAAACAAAAGTTATAAAAACTGAACTTAAACTTAACTGGCTTACTTAGAATCCTAACTTAATGAGTATTGTAAATGCGAAAGTGAGTTTGTGTTATTACGCTTTCACGTTAAAACGGCTGAATTGATTTAGATGAAATTTGGCACATGGATAGACCGTGACCTGGGACACCTAGGACATATGATACTTTTAATCCTGATATTCCTACGGGATCGATACTAATGCGGGTGAAACTGCGGGGCACAGTTAATTAACCATAAATCAGAAGTACTTAAACTAGACCTAAAAATGTAATAAACAAAACTCTCTAATAATTTAAAACCAATACAAATCTAAACTCTGAAAACCAAAACGTTTAAAACAAACTTTGTACCGAAGTCGGTAAACTGATGTCTCTGGTTGGAAGTACCTACATCGTGCCAAGTTACAAGTTTTGATACACCGGGCGATAGTCGCTACAATCTAGATATTATATATTTTTTTCTAGCAAACTAGAACTTGTGTCTCTTGTAAAGTGTTTATAGAAAGGTTGTGTGAGTGTTAACAGGTCGAATAAAGTAAAATAAATTTTACGAAGGTCGGTATCTCGTGCTATTTTTGGGACAAATGATGCAATTTACTGACAGTTTTAGGTGAACTGCCGATTGTCATTCAATTAATGTCGACAGCGATGTGGAGAAATTTTTCGACGCCATATTTTAGTTAATTGTTGTTTGATTTAGATTAGTTAGAATATTTTAATGCTTATTTTATATGATGTGTATAGTTAGTTAAGTAGAATAATGACAATAAAAGCAGCTCACCAAATTTTTTTTTTTAGGAAATTGAATAGTCACCAAAAATAGTTTGCTGCAAATTGATATTTATAAGATGTATTCATTTAACATTACACCCGAGATCTCTATAATTACATTCATATCTGCTAAAAATCTATAGAATGACAGCTTAGTAAAATGCCCGGTTTCTGAATTGGTGAGAACTTGTCAAATTTCATAATGTTGTTGCCAAAAACATAAAAAATGTTGAGTTTCGCGGGCTTCATTGTAAAAATAGGTGTTAGTACTATAAGATACAAAATCACTTTGAATTCGAACCGAAGAAAGAATATACGAACATAATCTAAATAGATTAAAAACCATAATCTTATTATAAGAAATCCCACCAATTTTGTTACTGACCCATTTATGTTTTGACTCATTAATTCTAACCTTCACGTTTCGAATAACATCAAAATTGAGGTAAAAGTTTAAAAAGTGAAACATAAATATTTTCTCAAGACTTGAGTTTAATAGAGGTGTATCAGAAGGTTTAACATAATATGATATGAATTAATTAAATGAAAATATTAAAACTAGAATCAATTTTCACCTTGATTCTAGTGGCACGGTTTGAGGGAGTCTTGGTTGCTAGCAGTCTAGATTTGTTAAACCATCTACTTATTAATAATCTTAAATTCATTCACGGACAGACAACGTAGGTACAGCTTAAACTGCTAGGTCTAGGGAGCATGAATTTTTGCATAAGAGCCAAAGCGCATAATAAAGAGGGTGTTTTGAAAATTCACCTCCTCAGGGGGTTAAAAATAACACGGAGAAAGTTTATATGGAAGTTCGTCATTGTTGTCGATGGGAAATCCCATCGGGCACACGGCTTGTGTATCATAGGGAAATAAATCCAATCAAAATAAACGCCAGGTCTCAGTTTCGCCGGTTGTTAAAGCCCCACAAACTTTTCTTAGTAAGTTCGTTAATTAGTGAAGTTAGATCAACAGCCGCAGTTTCAGTTCAGGCTTCCTGTAAATGTTGCTGACATATAGTCTCTGAGGGCTAGTGGAATGAGGTTCTGATAGTCGACAGACTATATGATTATACCTTCTAGCTTTTTCTCAAGTTTATATTGGGTGTTACGCGAGGCGTACGTACGTCTTATCCGTCATAGGCCGATATAATTACGAAAAAGAAAGGGAGTGCGTACACCTAGCAATCGGACGTGATCGGACGGACGATATCGGTTAAAGTAGTGTACGCACTTATTTTATTTTACAAAAATATTTGGTTCGATCGGCCGGGTATGTAGGAGCATAGTTTGGCAGATGACAGATTAGGTGTATCCGAAACAATAGACTATCCTAGTGAGACTGAATCAGTGATCCCATCAGGATATTTCCATTTATATTATAATAACACTCAGCCATTGCTTTGTAAGCTTTCATTCTCAAGTCTTGTGACCTCATTGATGTGATGACTCTTGATACCTAACGCCTGTATTGCCCAAATGGGTAGGTTAGGTATAGAAGCATATTTTATTACATTTTTATTACACTCACATTTGCTGTAATGATATACATTTTAACACGTGGTATCATAAGTTCACCATTTATGACGGGGATCGGAACTGTTTCTCTTAAACACGGGATATTTTGTAGCCTATCTAGTACGGCACCCACTAACTAGATTAAGAAACTTTATGCTTGTGCTTTTTATATTACCTGGTCATGTAATCTATCCCAGTCCGTCCGTCCTAGTTAGTAGTCCTAGCTGTCTGTCCTAGTCAAACAATAAATCTTCACATTTCGCCAGCTATGTTTATCAGTGTCAAAAAATAGACATAAAAAATCTGATTGTAAGTAGATCTTCTAACTTACCAAGCTTTTCATTGCAGAATGCGCGCAAGCTTTTCTTTACGGCTTCAATTAGACTTTTTGATCTGATAACTTGCGACCCACCCCTGCTTCGCACGGGTGCAATATATTGAGGTGGCGACATGTTAAAACATTGCGATTTCTGCTATAACAAGTTTAAATATGAATATTTTGTAAACACATAAACCTTTCAGAATAAGTTATTTATATGATCGTGAAAACCGTATCAAAATCCATTGTGTATTTTAGAAGAACGAAACGGTCACAGATAGACATGACAAGCGACTTTGTTTTATAGGTACAGCCGCCAGCACATCAGGTTATACGAAACTGTCAAATTTCTCTAAATGATTTAAACCTTATAATGTTGATGTTAAGTTCAAAATGGAATGGGAAAAGAAATTCAAACTCATGATAATAACAATTGGATATGAAAACTGTTATATCTCCACGTAGCGTTCTAGAATGTGAAGTGGGTATATAGACTTATGATATGCATTTGCTATTGTTTTGTGATTTCTCAAGTAAGGTTCTTATTATATGATCCAGTATGGATTTTTATTAGGTGGAGGAAGGGTAAAACTGTTTATTTATTTTGAAATATGGATATCCAAAAATGAAATTGGACTATATTGCGAGGACTAAAGGAATGATGACTATAAAGTAAACTCGTTGTTGCCCGAGACTTTGTCCGCCTATCCATTAATTTTACCTATCTGCAGGCACCTCTAGTATTTTATAATACACGCTGACAATATTCCGCTAAATTCAACCACACTTTGATGAAAACATCATCAAAAAACTCCATAACAAAAAAGTCATCGCGGTAAAACACGGAAAAATATCCGTGGTTTGGTTCATTTTCAGATTAATAACGTATGTTGACACTCGTGCATACTATGCAGAATCCTATGGGAAATGTGTGCGAATTAATTTTCCTGAGTAGTGTGTTAATATGTTTCGCAGTTTGTAGATTTCTATGTCATTTATACTCGAGGGTGATGAAGTCTGTTTGAGTAATATTTTCTTGTTGTGGAGATAAGGCTAATCTTTTTTAGCTTTGGAAGTTATTTTTCATTGTCGTTATCTAGTAGTAATGGCCGCGACTTACGAGTTGTAGGTCGTAGGTTCGAACTCAGACACCACTGCTCTCAAAATGGTGAAGGAAAACATCGTGAGGAAACGTCCTAGAACCAAAAAAAAAATCGAAGACATGTGGCATCCACCAACACGCAATGGGCCCGCGTGGTGGATTATAGCCCACTTCCTCTTACCGAGAGGAGGCCTGTGTCCCAACAGTGGGAACATTACTCGTATAAGCTGATTATGCTATCATCATCCTCTTGCACTTATGCCAATTTATTTTGGAGGTCAGCGCAGTACCTCTTTGTTTCGCTGTACATCTCTATCAGCCGTCATCTTAGTACGAACCATCTTTCGACCCATGTCATATTACACGTTCTTGCTCGATTATTTTGACTTAGTTTTATAGTTACTTTTGTTGTTCTATGTCACAATATGTATAGCTACAAGGTCAGTGGGAGTGTGTACACTGTAGACATTTGAAACTTAAAGAACAACTTTGGTAAAATTACCGAAACCCTAGTTTGATGAATAAAATCGAACTACAATCCAATGTCTTCCAATTTCACGTGTTAATGATAGGAGCATCAATTCTTTAGTTACAATGTGTTATTATGAAGACCAAACCATTACTCTCTCATTTCCTATCACTATTTTTACATACAAATCTAACGAATCGTCTACCACCACTTCACCAAAATCCTCCGTCCTTCCTAGATTATCGCTCTATCGCTAATCGCTAGCTGTTGACAACGTTATTGGAGAGCCAGCAATTAATCATGATCACATGTCCGAAGGGGTTCGGTTTCACTTAGCGCTTGTTTGCTTTTCCGATTTATTTTGAGGAAGTCTTTTTTGAGTGTTATGCGAAGCTTTTTTTTTTTTTTTTTTTTGGGTGGGAAATCATCAAATAACTTCTCCCGCTCTGGGCGGAGCGGGAGGGCGTGTCAGACTTTTACTGACTAAAACCCACCCGTGTTCCTTCCGTTGCCTGTGTGCCAGGGCCACGATATCCCTTTCGGACAAACTCGCAACCCCGGCAGGCATTGGTCCTGACGGACCCCGTCAGTTTGTGCTGACATCTCTTTGAGGCGCGCGTGGAACACAACGCGCCGTCGACCCGGGCCTGGTCCTTATCGGACGGCGAGCTACCCATCGCTCACCGTCCGCAGGCCCGCGCCTACGGTGGCCGGAAATCGGCTTGCGACTCCCGACGCCCGGGGCGTCTCCTGCGGCGACTAGGGGCATGAGGGCGCGAACCTTGTCTCACCCTCACGCGTTCCGCCTCCTCCTTCGCTAGCATAACTGCTTCGCAGAAGGAGGTGACGGCCTCCCATGCACTCTCGCTCCGAACCATGGCCTGAACCAGGCCCGGACGCGAGAGATCGCCGCCGCCGATCGCCTCCGTGAGGACACGGCGGTGCTCCGCCCAAGCTGGGCAGACCTCCACCGTATGCTCCACCGTGTCCTCCGGGCGATCCACACAGTGGTGACACCCGGGCGTTTCCTCCCGCTTAATCCTAAACAGGAACCTCCCGAAACATCCATGTCCGGTGAGGACCTGCGTCAGGCGGAAGGTGAGGACGCCGTGGCGCCTCTCCAGCCACTCCTCAAAGAGGGGACTTATCGCCACAATTGTGGCGTGCCCAGCGCTGGGTTGCGACAATCGCACTCTCCATGTCGCCGTCCGCTGTGCCGCGATTTCTAGTACGATCATTTTAGAATTTGTTCTCTACTAAATTAATACGGGTTTCTTAGCATTCTTTAATTTTGGTTTAGCCAGCACACAGATAAAACCTGAGCGGTTTTCGTTGTGTGGATAAAACCAAATTGTGAAATAGGCTAAGTGTTTTGGAAATAAATAACAAATAATAATATTTTGCATGGTTATTGGAGTATTCCAACGGTTTTCTGAAAGAGATCGCCGTAAGCAATACAACCGTCAATTATTCTAGATGTTCATATTTCATATTTATTGTATGTTTTTGTTTTGGATTCTAACATAGGATCCTATTCTATTCAATTTTAATAGTAGGTATCTATTATAATAATAATTTATGTATCTGATAACAAAGAAGTCAAAATAAATAGTTGACCGAATACTCAATACTCAATATCTTTATTGCGTTACCATAATGTGTACTTAGATGGTAACTATATAATTTAGATCATTATGGACCCTGTAGGGCACAGCAAAAGGGTACGAGAGAGGAAGCCCTGTTTTAGGAGATCATTAAGTTGTTATTGGTGGGAACAAGTTTTAATTTACATATTTATAATCATAGGCAGGGGATCGCGAAAAGGATACTAGAACATTTCGCACTATTATATTTATGTATCATTATAACTGGAAAAGTACTTAAATATTTTAGATTATTTAATATACTTACGTATTATATTTCTGTTTATTCATTTAAGTATAAAACATTTTATTAAGAACTCAAAAGAAAAAAAACAGTATACCTACCTATTTATAGTGTTTGTGAACAATGGTACAAAAGATGCAAGTCTAGATGAAGAAAACAAATAATCGTATGTATGAAAATATGGCCCACATTTCTCATGTTAATAAAGCCTGCTCATCAAACTTGTGCGCCATATAAAGAACAAAATTCACAGCCAACATGAAAGTATAAAATAAGTATGACATCGTAAACTCAACCCAACTTGACCCGCCTTATATCGTCTAGTTTTATATGTTTTATGATATCTCATAGTTTTATGTTTGGGAGCTGGTTTTAAGGAAAGTCTGATTCAGGATTGCTACATAGTGACGAATCGTTCTTGGAACTGAGTTTTACGTTGTAAGGAATACTTTTTGAGAGATAATCTTCGCTAAGCTAAATATTACGATAAGATCTTACTTAGTCCTAGTCATTAGATTTTTCATTTTATTTTACTTTGTGTATTTTTGTTTAATTCACTACATATGATTTCGTGACAACCTTTGTTATTGGGGTAATTACAACTACTATTTTGATTACATTAAATAACATACAAAAATAAACGATACATATAATATAATTATATAAAGCGGCTACCTCAGATTACAACATTGAATTTCGGAAACACTGACTACAATAACACCGCGACGGATAATATTACGATCCAACTCAAACCTGTAATAACGAAACTGAATATTGTAACAATGTAGCTGCTGCTGTGTAGCAGCTTGAAATATCTAAATATTTTGATATTGTACCAGTTTTCTTATGCGATTTGGACCAACACTGTCTACTTTTTAAATAAGTTCACTGAATAATAAATGAAGCAAGTATAAACCAAATCACTTGTTTGGTTATTTAAATTATTATATTTATTGCTTGTTGTTTCTTGATAGCTTTAATAACAAGATATTAGAAGCATTCACACCTAAACAGTAATAAAAGCACGTAAAATATTCTTGAACCGAATGGGGTATTCAAATATACATAAAACGGTGCGATCCCAATACTACGAGTATAGAAACATAATACCCTAGTAATATTGAATTATTACAGTCCGTTAAAAATAACCAAATTGGATTAATTTTATAAATTATGAGAAGCGCCGTAGCATTAACAAACCAACATTGAAAACTCTGAACTTTGTAATTAATATTCTATACACTCTCCGGTAAAACAACAAAATAATAGTAATAAAACTTTGAAATAAGACCAGCCCCAAAGATGAACCTTGCGACCTCATAAGATTTCCAAAATCTATTCATATTTTTGCAGCACCCAAAAGATATTCAATTTTGTAATAGTTCGGATGAAACCCTAAAAACTTAGACAGACGGGCCGCCACTGAAATGCTATACCACACCATCCATCATAAGCTGGTCTATGAAACGCGTTAGACGAAATAGTAAATGTTAAGACAGAGATGGAATGCAGGGGTCACGGCGACTGAACACAGCTGCTCTTGAAACTTATATGTAGACGTAATGTTTTATTTGACGCAACAGCGGGGAGAGAGATAAAGTAAGGTAGGGTTGCTTGCTACAAGCGTAAAAGTACCAAAGTTAGGAGCATGTCTCGATTAACAATCACAAGATTTTTTTTGTGAAAAATGTTTTCGTTCGTACAATAGTTGTTCGTTCCAATAGTCTAAACATTTACTGTAATTAGTAGATGGATTAAAGAGCTTCTTAGAACATATTTACATGCTATGTTCATATAATTAAATTCTCTAATTAATAATTGCCTGTCACTCAATATCATCGTTCGCTGCGTCGCGCGAGTCTGATTACTTACTATAATAACGCGACTCAGAAAATGTCTGTAGAATTTATAATATCAAAATTGATTATATTAATATTATTATAGTTAGAATCAAATTCATTCATCACTGCCATACTCAAATATTTAACCGCATCATTCCATTCTCAAAATAAATTCGCTATATTTTTATTTAAGTTGATAAGTTGTATACAAACATGAAATATCTAACGTTATTAAAAATGTTATAGTTGTATGTTGTTAAATGTCATACGTACAGACGTTATACGTTTAATTAAACACATATTTTTATTACATAATAAATATGTTGAAAAAGAAAAATAAACCTGTAGAAACATCTAATGCCAGTTATTCACACTTTTCTCAAAAACTTTTTCAAGATTACATGTTTTCCCTTCATCCCATAATTACCAGAACTGGCTCAAATATATTTTCTTTTGTGGCAATAAACTTCTCATATTCCATTCCATTCATGTCGTAAATTCTAAGCCAAGAACATATTCCTAGAAAATTTTCCATCAGAGTAAAAAGTCCAGTTGCCATTAATTCAAGTTACATCAAGTGTTGAACCAACTTACCGTGATGTCTTGCGAAAGCGACCCTTAAGTGCGTGTTAAGTATTACTTTAGAAGCTTAAGACGTGCTCAGACTTTTTCAAGAACAGGATTTTTACTCTTACATTTGTTTACTTTGATGTCCAACGCTATATTGGAAAAGTTAGCTTTCCGTATTTTCATAATTATGAATGTTACAAAGAATTATATTTCGAGAATTTTTGGGCTTTGGAGACAATGGAATTTGCAAGGTATCGACTTGTAATCTTCGAATTTTGAGAGTCATTTGAAGGAATTTAAGGACTTAAATACTTGCTGAGAGTCCAGTGTACAATAGAGCCTCCTCTAGCAAATCTTAGAGTTAGTAGCAGAATCTTCATATTAAAAGAACTTCATATTTTACTTGTTTTTTAATGACATCATTGAAAAGTGACAATCAGAATATGAGATAAAAAAAAATATATTTAGAGTTTTATAGCTGATAAAGTTTTAGCGTGACTAAATAAATCTTCGTTAAACCAATCAATAATTGTTAAGAAAAAGCAAAGAAAGAAAGAAAATACGTTCATTAAACACAAAACGTTTGCGTAAACATGACGCAAAGAAAGCAAATACAAAAAGAGCAAGCTGGGGGAAAATATGCGTCACATCCACGCAAAACGGCCACCGCTCAGCATAATGCTGCGACCCTATGCGAGACAGAGCACCAGCGTTGTTGTTGTTCTAACAACTATTGTCAGCAACGATTCAATTGCAAAACTATCTTCGAACTTGTCAATTAATTTAAATTCGTGTTTTAAGCTACTTTCTATTCTCTAATCCATGCAAGTTAAGATTGATATAAACAAACAAAACTTAAATTTAATTAAATGCTATAAAACTTTTTTGCATAGCAATTGTACTTATAGAACTTATTTTCAATGCAAAAACAACACGAAAAGTTTCTGTGAGCTATGTATAAAATAATTTCTATCCATCTGGGAAGGAAAGAAAACACAGAATACTGTTACTTGCCACTTTTATTATTATGAGCAAGTTAAGAATTGGAATATATATTTTTGCATTAGGTTTCTTCTATATTTGGTCTTAACGCATTTGTGGTAATCCTAGGGAAAGGTCTATAGTCTATACTATATCTGCAAGTGAACGTATTCCATTATGACCGTTTTTTTTCTGGGATTTTGACACCCACTTACTAATCGTCATCATTTAATTTTTCCTTCAAAAATCGTCACAAAATTCAATCCTGTATACGCTGCCCACATCCAGCATCCTTGTAGAGCCCCAAATCATTCCCGTTCTGCTACTGAGTACACTGTCTGTTCTATCATTTATCACCTGAAACTGTTCAGCACCATCAAGTACAAAACCAAAAAAGAGAAAAGAACCAAAAAAAAAGAGCCAATTATTTTTCTCGTGTCAGCACGAACTATATATGAATATCTTATACTGTCGTAAAAATCTAAACCAGCCAGGGGTTGCTCACTGCTCATGGTGCGCTGGTCTTACATTTAAATATTGCCATATTGCTACGTGGAGCCCATTTAAATGATGTAATACATAATATTACATCACGTCAAACTATTCCTATCTCTTAGAACACCAATACAAAATACTGTTGAGGTTTCAAATCCTCATTGTCTCGAAACGTTACTACTCAACAAGGCAGGCCTGAATTTTAAATAAATATTTTTATTTTTCAAAATATTATTTTATGCAAGGTCAAACTTTTTGGAAGAATAACGAAAGACTGCTTTATTTTTGTTTCAGAATCATCCACCATGGTTGGGAAAGTGTTCATTTTCTTCGCATCAGTATCAGCCCTAAACATTGGTAAGTCGATGTATAAGTTTAATCATTTACTAACTAGCTAGCTAACAGCTTTTACTTTTACGATGTTGTGAGTGTGCTGAGTAGTCAATTATTTTACATCATTTCACTGAAAAACTTATTACACATGACAATAATAATTGGCAGAGTAGTAGAAATATGAATATTTTTGCCTGTAGGTATACCAAATAGCTTGTTCGACTGTACATAAAAGCCGATAGTACACGAAGAGGCTAAAGCTCTGTTCTATGCTATGGTTTGCAGATTTAACCCTGATTTGCTAGTACTGTAATCATTCTGATTTCCCTACATTTGTGACGTTTATAAACGCACCCTTGATAGGTCCCTAAAATATTGTTAAATTAAGAATCGATATTTCAAATCTTACAAAATGTTGGCTATCAGCCACATCCGTACTATCCATACTAATATCATTAATGCGAAAGTTACTCTGTCTGTCTGTCTGTTACCTTTTCACACCATATCGGCAGAACGCATTTTGTTGGTTTGGCACGCAGGTAGACCATGACCTGGGTTATGACATAGGATAATTTTTAACACGGTAGTACGTTCCCGTGGGACATTTCCGACCTCCACGCGGGCGAAGTCGCGGGTAAAAGCCAGTCATTAATTAATTAAATTGGAACAATTATTTTTCATTGTTCTTTTCTACCAGTTTGTCCATAAAGAAAACAAAGAAAATATTTTTTTAAGCAATCTGCAACATCAGGTAATGTTTTAACATGTTGTGCAAATGATGTTGTGCAGAACATGTTGTGCAGATGAGCAAATGTTTTAAACTCACAGAACAATGGTCAGGTAAACATAATATCTACAGGTTTATTATTTATTTATTTATTCACAAAATAGTTTCCATAACAGCCCAGTTCTGGAACGACAGCGTTTCAATTTTGCAGCCAGTGCAAAGTTTTAATTATGCCACGAAATTATTTCGGGATCAAGTTTGGCGCTCCCATTCGTGTTTGGTGCCTTTCATAACGCTTCATTTTAAATGTTTTTCGTACACGTCATGTGCAAATACACGTACAAATTGGTTTGATAAATTGTTTGATAGCATTTTACAAAAATTGTGTCTTTACTTTTGCTTCTTTGCCTGCTTCGTAAAGTAGGTTGTATAGCAAAAGCAATGGTTTGTAGAATTGGTCCTTAGAGACTAATTCTTTTTGGCCTTATTTCGAGAGATTTATTTGGTTTAGCCTGAAACGAACCTTTTAAAGGTGATTTTTTACTGTTCTGAGTGTTTCAACGAAAACATAGTGGTAAAAAAAAAATTAAAACTAGGGGATTATACCAAGAGGATTAGTATTAACTTGTAGTAACATTCTCATTTGTGCTAAAACAATACTAACTTCAGTTCGTCTGTCAAGCATGGTGGTTGCGGATCATCAGAATAATATTAATTGTTGCAATATATGAGGCATAACCATTTTAAATGGTGGTTATTTATGCTGCTAATGACAAAAACGTTATTTTTGTCATTTGAAAATAAAAAGATAACTTACAAAAACTAACCCTATCACCGCGAAACCGACAAACTTTCTCGCAGTCATAACGAACTCAATTAGGCGAAGTAAGAAAGACAAACAGTTTTCACTTCGCTTAGCAAAGCGGGAGACAAAAAGGAAAATATGGCAGCTTTGGCTTAAGAATACAAAGGCTTAACCGCTTGTCATCTCTTGCAAATTGCAAGAGTAACCCGGGCTGTTGTGGTTTCTGAGTGATGAGTTACGAGACGCAGTTACAGAAGATTGTTATGGAATCAGAGCGTACATTGTGGAAGCGTTTACTGTTAATTCAGCAAAGATATAACTTAAATCTTTTATTACCTATACCTAGGTATTATAAAACAAATTAGTTTGTATACGTTGTTTGAACGCGCTAATCTCTGAAACTATCAGTCGGATTAAAAAAAATATTTTTGCATATGATAGCCCAATTGTTCAGAAAGGGTTGAGGCGGTTGGCGCAGTGTTAAGCGACCTCTGGAACGTCGGCTATGATTGGCTCTTGCTGGGAACTCTCCTCCGAGGCACGAGTGTCGTCTGCTATGCGGATGACACTCTCCTCACCACCCGGGGGGGGTTTCAGGGAGGCGGCCAACTTGGCATCGGCGGGCGGATCCTTGGTTGCAGAGAGGATCCGCCGCCTAGGCTTAACGGTGGCGCTGCACAAGACCGAGGCCGTGTACTTCCACGGCCCTCGGCAGCGCCCCCCACCTGACGCCCACATATTTGTGGAGGGCGACAGAATTGAGGATTGATTGTACTCGACAGCAGGTGGCGCTTCGGTCCGCATTTTAGCGGGCTGTCATCGCACCTGCTGAAGGCCGCGGGCCCTGTCGTGGCTGCTTCCCAACTTGGGGGGGCCCAGCGCGCGATGCCGGCAACTCTACGCCGGCATCTTGAGGAGTATGGCCCTCTACGGAGCTCCCATCTGGGAGGACTCCCTCCACAGGATGGAGAACGCCGCGGCCTTGCGGGCACCCCAACGGGCCATAGCCCAGCGTGTGGTGCAGACCCATCGCACGGTGGGCTTTGCGGCAGCATGCGCTCTGGCCAGCAGTTTGCCAGTCAGTCTGTTCCCTCCTTGGGAACTCGAGGCGTGGGTGCTCGCCAGAGTGTATGAATGGACAGCGGGGTGGAGGGCGAGAAGAGAACGCCCAGCCCTGGAAGAGCGGGCTGCAGTCCGGCGGAAGGCAAAAGACGCCATCGTCGTCCATTGGACGGGGGACCTCGCCACTGCAGCCTTCGGCCGCCGAACCCTCGACGCGATTGGGCCAGTCCTGCGAGACTGGCTCGAGCGGCCGCACGGGTTCCTCTCGTTTCGTCTGGTGCACGTGCTGTCCGGACACGGTTGTTTCGGATCGTACCTGCATCGAATCGGACGGGAGGAGACGCCGTCGTGCCATCACTGTGGCGCGGCGGAAGACACGGCGCAGCACACCCTCGAGGTGTGCCCATCGTGGTCCGAGCCGCGCCACAGTCTGAACGCGGTGATCGGACCGGACCTCTCACTCCCCGGCTTGGTTAACGCCATGCTGAGGGATGAGGGGTCCTGGGCGGCAGTCGCCTCCTTCTGCGAACACGTCTTGTCCCAGAAGGAGGCGGCAGAGCGCACGCGGGAGGACGATCCTGCCACAGAGCCGCTCCGAAGGCGGAGGAGGGGTCGAAGAAGACGTCAGTTTAAACGTCACCTCCGACTCCTCCCAGGTGGAGGCCAGCAGGCAACGGGTGCGGGGGCACCCTTACCTGTATTGCACAGGCCTCCACCGGTGTCGGACGGGAATGGCCAGGTGTTCCCGGCTATTCCCGTAGCCCCCCAGTAACGGGGTGGTATGAGGGGCCCGCCAGCTAGGCGGGCATACGCCGGGAGGGTTGTGGAAGAAAAGGCTGAGCCGTTATCCCATGGCCCTCCCAACACGGCGATGTGGGAACACCGCTGAATTTTAGTGGGTATACTGTAGTGCATTTCACAGCGTGAAAAAAATAAATAAAAGTGTTAAGCGATTGACTGCTGCGCTGCGTGTCGCGGGTTCGATTCCCGCACGGAACAAATATTTGTATGACCTATAAGTAGTTGTTCCGGGTCTGGCTGTTTGTGTATGTGAGTCTAAATATTTGTAAACGCACCCACGATGCAGCAGAAATTCCTAGTGTAAAGTAAAGTTTAAAAAAAAAAATTAACATCACGCTATAGCCCTTAGAAGCAGAAATAAAAAAGTTAGAAAGAACGCTAAGCGAAAACGAAGTAACAGCGCGAGCGGGCGATGCGATGCGACGGAGTGGGTCGGGGGTCGAAATTTTACGCGGATGAAGTCGCGGGAAGAAGCTAGTATTACTCTAAAATGATTATGATCTTCCAATCCGCTCCGACGCAATTGTATCAAAACTAATTAATTAAAATTTCAATGAAATTGAGAAGATATTTCTGATAGTATGAATGCCCATTTCAGTATTGAATTTCGAATTGTAGGTTATTGGTTGTAATTGCTATGGAAAATCTCCTTGTAATACTTTTTTTTAATTCACACATCATAACAATTTATACGTCATAACTATTGAAGGTTTGTGATTATAATCAATCGTTGAGTAATATGTACACTGTAGGAATAAATATATTAAGCATGGTAAGGTTATTTTTTGCTTGCACTTTATTATTTTTCCAATTGCGTCATTGCTAATATTTTGGATGAAAACAACAGTACAAAAAGGTGGCATGCGCCCGCTATGTGCAAAAGGAATTTGTTTGTAAATTGTCGTATTTATTATTATCGCTCCATGCTCGTACATTTTCTTGATGTAATCTTATTGCAGCAATATGGGTGATAATTCCATACTTAATGTTTTATCCATGCATTACAACACTGAAGAGAAATTTATTTCTTTTTATAAGTTCTTTCAACATTTTTCAAAAAACTTTATTAGTGCCACTATAAGAACTACACAAACATTATTTTTCAAAACAACATTTTTCATCACAAATTGAATTTGGATTTCAATTTAGGGTCGTCGAGACAACAATTGTAGCTGATTTGTTGCGAGCAAGACAAATTGTTGCCAAAGTAATAGAAAATGTGAAAATAATGTTGTAGTTAGGTACTTATTACCTATCTATTTGAAGAAGAAAAAACCCGGCCAAGTGCGTGTCGGACCACGCACAATGAAGGGTTCCGTAGTAAGGATGAATTTACCCCAACAATAAACTTAATATTGTAGTTGAAAAACATGTACTTCCATGCATCGATATGCGTCACAGTCAATTCTCCAACTGCAAATGTAAGTTGGTCGGCTATTACTCGTTTACCTGTAAAGCCTACTTAGCTGTGATAGTCTTCCTTTTAATTTCGTTATACTACTGCCATTAATTTTTTCACATATCCATAAACAAGCATTTGGCTGGCAGGAGGAACACTTTAATCGAACAATAAATAGCACTTTAAAACCTAATATTACCCAAACGGATCCCTGAAGCGAAAATGGTTTTCACAAACAAAAAAAAAAAAAATTACAGCTGTCTAGAACTAAGAGTCTCTGAGTTAAGCCGGGATCAGATAGACAGATGGACATGGCGAAGCTATGAGGGTTCCTACCCCCTTATAGCTTTGCCATGTCCATCTATGGAAACCTAAAAATAAATGAAAAACAGAAAAAACTCCTAGGATAAATAGAATGCATATTTCAATGTGAAAGTAAAACTACTATAATATTGAACAGGAACTAGTTCTATAGAGAATCTTATGATAGCTAAATAACTAAAATCATCCATAACTATCTTAGTCAAAACAAGCCATTTTGGATCAAAAAGTCTAAAGCCACAACCGAAACACCGAACTATGTCTTTGCGAGTCTTTGGTCAATTGGACCCACTCGAAATGGACCCGCGGGAACAATCAAACCAATCACAAATTTTGAATAGGTCGACTGGACTCACTGCCTAATTTCATTACTATACCCTAAGTCATCAATTCAGATAATTTTAGTAAACAAAGAAATGTCACTGTCAAAATGACAGGACAGTGCTGCAAAACAATTTATCATAAAAATAATATATCTTTTAATTACAGTTAATTAACTATTTAGATGAGCTATGCAAACAAAATACCTTAGCCGAACAGTGTTTGTTCTGTGTCGGAGTCGCGGCTTATTATTATTATAATCAGCCCTTTTAAAAGTCCACTGCCAGGCGACTGTCGGTGGCGGCGGCCTTCGAGGGACCCGGCTGGGGCTCTATTTGTCAATTAACAAAAAAAACTTAACAAAAACAAGGAAATATAACAACTAACAACAAAATGAAACACTTAACACGATGATAACAAAGCACAATTAACAAACACGCAGCGAATAATATGATCGGAGAAAAGAAAACGAACGTATTGAAAAGACGCGAGTTTGCAAATTATGTCAAATGAAATTTGAGAATGTTGGGAACTCCTGTAGTGTTACCAGTATCATAATATTTTTTATACCACAAAATTTTCTTTTTTTAATAACTTTGTATGATTAATACGGTTGTTGAAAAATTAACACGGTATGATAATTGTTTAATTATTATTTCTAAAATCAGTACATAAAAGCCAATATAGCCTTGTTTTCCGCCATTTTATGTGAATTACCATTATGACGATATTTTTTTGATCTGTTATCACCTTTGTTTACATAAATTATCTGAATTGATGACTTGGGGTATAGCACAGACACGGAGTAAAGCCGAAAATTGTAAGTTTTATTTTGATGACCTAAAATATACCAATATTATTCAATTAGGTATTTACACTTACGCACCACACTTATTGACTCACACTAAAACTAAATAGGTATCTTTTTACTGTAATAATACCTAAATTAAGTGCACGAGCACCGCTAATAGTTGTAGTTGTTGATATATATGCAACTACCACGTTGATTTGTATCATTTTATTCATATTAATTAATTAATTAATTATATATTCATATTTACATAATAATAATATAATATATTTATTCAAAATTACAAGGTATAAAAATGTGTACAGTTTTGCTTAAATGTAAATTATATTCTTATGAATTACGTGCCTGAACTAGGTAATCCTGTGTTTCAGGTGAAAAGTACTAAGTAGAATAGTCTTATAAAATTAATAAATACCAAAAGATGACAATGGACAAATAAATTATAGTTATGTTGTGTAGCTTAAATCTTATTTTCTAAATTTGATAAATACTTATCGTAGGTTAGTATACATATTTACTTTAATACAGTTAATAAATTCTCTGTATCTTCGTAAGACATACTTTGGAGAGCCGCCTTGAGAATTCTCTTACAATTTGTGTAGTTCAGAGAGTAAATGTTTGCTTTCGAGTTTAGTCTATTATAGAGGAGAGGACTGAGGTACAGGTAAAATTTGGATACAAAAGCATGTTTTGTTGTATTTTGTGGGCAGACTATATCTTTACGTCTTTTATTAGAATTTTCAGTTCTGTAGGGTAGAGCTGTGTGTTGTTTTAATACAATACCCATTATAAATAGTTGCCGAACTGTTAATACTTCACAAGATTTGTATAGGAGGTTGGTAGGAAAAAGGAAAGGGCGTAAAGTAGACACTTTGAGGATCACCCTCTGAGCTCTCTCGATGGTTAGTAACCTTGTTTTACCCGCTCCACCCCATGTGTTAATACAGTAAGTTAATATCGATTGACATAGAGCAAAGTAAACTTGTCTAACTATTTTTGGGTCAGCAATATAGCGTAACTTTTTAAAAACAAATATCAACTTGCGAATTCTATTATTTAAAGCTTCGATATGTTGATTGAACGAAAGTGTTTCATCTATTACAACACCAAGGTATTTTATCATATTTGCCATTTTAATGTTGGGAAAAACACATTGAGTAAATAATTTTGTGGTCCTAGTTAATGTTTGCTTGCGCATCGAAAACTTTATGTAATTTGTCTTGTCTGCATTTAATGTTAGTGAATTACGTTGAAGCCATTTATTAATAACATTGAATCCGTGTTGCGCAAGCTTGTAGACATTTTCTTCTGAGTCAGCCGAAAAAAGAAGGGCAGTGTAGTCAGCATAAGAAATAATTTGGCCGTGATTTAGATTTAAATTACAAAGATCGTTTATATATATCAAAAATAGTGTAGGCCCTAAAATACTTCCTTGGGGAACACCGAAGGACGTGGTTTTCTCACAATCGCTGAGAACATTACCAATCCTTACACATTGGGTACGGTCCTCTAGATAGCTCTTAAATAGTTTCAACTGGGTGCCTCTGATACCTATGGCTTCAAGCTTGTGTAACAGAATATGAATAGAAACCGTGTCAAAAGCTTTGGCTAGTTCCAGGAAGATTCCTACTGTGTGGTTGCCTTTGTCAAGTTCTCGTGCCAGATAGTCAGTGGACGGCATCGTCTGTTGACATTTTAGGCCTAAAACCAAACTGCCGTTTAGATCAAATTAATTGGAAATAGGTCTATAATTTGTCACTTGATCTTTACTGCCTGATTTATAACCCGGGACAACAACAGCTTTTTTAGGCACTCGGGAAAAATACCTGTAGATAATCATTTTTGGAAAATATAAGTTAATGGCGGTACCAAAATGTGCCTGAACTGTTTAACAATTTTATTTGATATGTTTTCCCAGCCAACCGCACAGTCGTCCTTTAAACTCATAATTATCGTTTCTGTTTCCGACTCGTCAGTGTCTAGCAACGCAAAGGATGATAAAATAGTGCTACACGTAAATGGTGTGCTTGTTAGATATTGTGATAGGCTCTGAACTTTTTCAGCCAAACACTTTCCAACATTAACAAAAAATTATTAGCAATGTTGGCAGATGTTAACTGTGATGAGTGTGCTTGTAATACACCTGAAGATGACTGATTTTGTTTCGTGTTATACATTACACTTTTAATAAAATTCCAGATTTTTTTACTATTAGTACCACCCTTTGCTAGCGCAATTTTATCGTGGTTGCTTTTTACTTTTTTTAGGAGATCATTACAAAAGTTACGATATCGTTTATACGACTGTTGCAAAATTAAATTATCTGGATTCGATTTGGCTTTCTTATGCAATTTATCTCTATTTTTCATACAGCGAATGAGTCCTGTCGTGACCCATGGTTTCATGTTGTAGTTTTTGTTATTTAGCCGAGATATGACCGTGTTCTTCTGAATTGCACGTTGTACATTTTTAATTAGGTACAACATACAAAACTGCGAATCAGCGGAAAAGTAGACTGAGTCAAAGTCGTTATTACGTAAGTCTTCTTCAAGTTTATTTATATTTAGACTAGAAATGGTGCGAGTGACTACTTTTGGTAATTTACAATTTAAATTAAGTAGGGTAGCACTGTGATCGGTTATTGTTGAATTTGTTACAAGGGCTAGTGCAGGGAAATTTGACTTGAGTATTATATGGTCCAAACAGGAGCCACTTTGATGAGTAGGAAGCGTGTGAGCGGGAAGCAAACCATGGAAAGCGCATAGGTTAAGGTATTCTTCAGCGGATGCGTCAGCTCTTTCTGGAATAATATTGATATTAATATCTCCAATTAAAATTGTATTTTTGAAAGATGACAGGTTCTGCAAGGTGTCGTTTAGAGAGTTTGTGAAAATGTTTATGTTTCTAAAAGAGGCGGGTCGATATAAGGCAAGTATCGCTAAATCTGACCCAATTTTAATTAACAATCTATTGCAGTCGAGCATAGTAGGTTCCTCGAAAGACACATTGTGCTGATTTCTTACGTAAACTATCACCCCATCGTTCTAATTGTAGTTTATATTACTTTTATACATATTATATCCCGGAATTAGTGGTATGTTATATTGTTTGGAAAGCCAACATTCGGTTAAGACAATAACATCACAGTTTATGTCTAGACGTTGTAAAAAAATACTAAAGTTGTCGAAATTCTTAAAAATACTGCGAATATTTTGGGTTAGTATGGTGAATGGACTAGTGTGGGAGGAGAGATATTCCTTACAGTGCTCAACGTCACAAACATGGGATTCAGATACAGAGAAATTATCTATGTCATTAATTAAGTTATTAATCATAGTTATAACTATAAAAACAATAACAAGGACCAGAAAAATACGTAATTAGCAGCGCTCTTAGGCGCCTACATAATCAACAGAATTAATGTACCTCTTTTCTTAATTCATTTTCATGTTTACTAGCAATAGTCTTTAAGTTATCTTGTATACTAACACTATGGACGCATGTCTGAAATAAATTATTTGAATTTTGAATTTGAATTGAATTTTCGGCCATTATTTTAGCTGGACAGTCAGCAGCGCTTGTCTTGTGATTGCTCGGCTTTTGGAAGTGCAAGCAAGTAGCGCATTTTGGTTCCTCAGCCTTCTTTGTGCACTTTAATGGAGTGACCCTAATCACCGCAGTGGCCACAGGTATAGGTGGTCTCTAGAGTAAAGTCTCTTACAGGGCATGACGACCAATTTACAAACACTCTGTCTTTAGATATAAGGGCTTTACGTACGTGTGCAGATACTTCTATTATAAAATTGCAAGTTTCAGCTTCCTTCTTACCTGACTTATGGCTTAACTTAATGGAGCTCAAAAAGGTCTCGAGGCTGCAATCCTGACGGAACAAACAAGTAAAATCTTCCATCTCTTGCATGGATGAGGGCACTCCGATAACTACTACTCTAGGCTTCCTTTTTGGGGGCTCGTCTACCGTAAGGCCTGAATTTGATTGCTGCATCGACTTTTTCACCTTCTCAATATCATCCTTTGTTTCAGTGCTGATAATGACACCGCAATTTTTCGTCTTACGTAGACCTCTTACCTGAAGTTTCATTTGCTCGGGGCATTTAATTTTTTGGACAAGTGTTTTGGTCTCCTCACTCGACTTCAGTTTGTCGTTAGGGTATGTGGCCACTGAGCTTAAATTTATAGGCTATATAAAATTGTTGGTACCTTTTTTAACCATGTCAGAAAAAGAAAATCCCGTATCTGGTTTAATTGCAGCTCTGATTGACAGCTTAAGCTCTTGCAGTTTGGGCACGCCACAATTGTGGCAATAAGTCCCCTCTTTGAGGAGTGGCTTGAGAGGCGCCACGGTGTCCTCACCTTCCGCCTGACGGAGGTCCTCACCGGACATGGATGTTTCGGGAGGTTCCTGTTTAGGATTAAGCGGGAGGAAACGCCCGGGTGTCACCACTGTGTGGATCGCCCGGAGGACACGGTGGAGCATACGGTGGAGGTCTGCCCAGCTTGGGCGGAGCACCACCGTTTCCTCACGGAGGCGATCGGCGGCGGCGATCTCTCGCGTCCGGGCCTGGTTCAGGCCATGGTTCGGATCGAGAGTGCATGGGAGGCCGTCACCTCCTTCTGCGAAGCAGTTATGCTAGCGAAGGAGAAGGCGGAACGCGTGAGGGTGAGACAAGGTTCGCGCTCTCGCGCCCCTAGTCGCCGCAGGAGACGCCCCGGGCGTCGGGAGTCGCAAGCCGATTTCCGGCCACCGTAGGCGCGGGCCTGCGGACAGTGAGCGATGGGTAGCTCGCCGTCCGATAAGGACCAGGCCCGGGTCGACGGCGCGTTGTGTTCCACGCGCGCCTCAAAGAGATGTCAGCACAAACTGACGGGGTCCGTTAGGACCAATGCCTGCCGGGGTTGCGAGTTTGTCCGAAAGGGATATCGTGGCCCTGGCACACAGCACACAGGCAACGGAAGGAACCCGGGTGGGTTTAAGTCAGTAACAGTCTGACACGCCCTCCCGCTCCGCCCAGAGCGGGAGAAGTTATTTGATGATTTCCCACCCAAAAAAAAAAAAAAAAGCTCTTGCAGTTGCTGCGAAAGATCAATTTGGTCTTCGAGTGTTTGGACGGTAGTGTGGGACTGAACGGCTCTCATCTTAAGGGACTGATAATGAACGGCCATCTGCGATGTTCCGTGACTAATTTTCCGGCATAGGGTACTTATTCGCAGTTTTTGCTCCCATGTTTAATTTGCACTCTGATGAAATAGAACACACTTCATTAAGGCACTGCTCAATGGACGACATCCAGTTCTGGATTTCCGGCGTTGGTATGACTTCCATCTTAACCTCTTCTCTTTTGGGCGGTTTCTGGGCGTTTGAGGGTCAGGTGCGGGTGCGGGCTCAGGTGTAGGTGCAGCACAGGGCACAGGTGTAGAAGGTGGGCTCCGAGCACATCTGCCACCCCGGCTGAAGAGACTGGTTTCCATTGTGATAAAAGTTATTTACTTTATATCACTTAGCTACATACATTTTCACAGAAACGATTTACACATATCATGCCTATGTATGACACAGTTTGCTTCACTACCGGCTATTTGGTAAAACCAGGTCACGATTCAGGGATTATTTATTTATTTTAATAAAATGTTCGACACGTCTGTTCACAACAAAGTCCAATCGAATATCATCTTATTCATATTATTCATAACTAGTCTTTTATCTGCCCGGGATTTTTAAATAGTATTTAGTTTTTTCTGTTATATTTGAGTATTACATTTAGTTAATATTCTCGTTATAAAAAGGTTTGTCTTGATTTTACTTCATGTACCTAATAAAAATACAGAAAATAAATTATGTGGTCAAGTGGACCCGCGGATCCAGTAGCAAGTGGGTCCAGCTGACCGAAGGCTCGTCTTTACAAATAATTTAAATTCGTAAAAATCCAATAGAGACAAAATCAACAAGAACAAACACAAATCGACAACTAATTACCACAACACAAACTGTTAACTGTTAAAAAATAAGAAAAAAAAAACAGTACAATTTTTTTAACTAAACAAAAACCCGGCTTGTTTTACAACGATACTCATAAACGCATCGGACTGTAGAAATTTTAATGAGTCCACCACTACATTTTGCTGTATTTTTTCTTTACAATAATAATATTATCATTGCAATGATGAAGTGGAGGATATTGCAATATTTCGGTTCAACCCTTTGATGTGCGCGTTTGTGGGATGCCCGAGATGAACGAATCCCTTGAAGTCCTTTGGGTTATGTTAATTTACATTTGTTTATGTTGTGTTTTGATGTGAAACATTATAGGCGCACGTATAACCGATTTCTGGCGGGGCGACGCATGCCACATGGCGATCGGCCACTATACACTTATACAGTCCACATGTAGTCAATCAATCAGCAGTAGAACGTCAATCAGCCGTAATAATAAACAACGCTTTTATGTATTTCGGCTAGACGTTTTGTAATAATTATACAATTCGGCTGCGGCAAATATATCTGTTTGAGGCGGACTGTACATACCTGCTAATCTATTAAGCCTAATTTGACGCATACATTCCAATAATCATAATCTATGCACTTCTATGTTTACCTAATGACTATGTACGATGTAGATAACACTTAATCTGATTGACGCTCAAGCACATTCCATTGATTGTCTATGTCTACTTACTCTCTCATAAACGGATCGTAACTATGTCCTTTTACCAACAGATTGATCATGGAGTTTTTTGAGCCAAACACAATATCAACGGATACTCCTTATGGCGGCAGAAATTGTCCTTTGCTACGCTGCCATACTTTATTGGGACTCGCCCTGCTGCGCGCGAGTGCATGTAGTGATGTGGTGACATGTCAAAACATCGAGATATCTGTATTGATATAGTTAAATATTAACATGGCATACATAAAACGAAACCTTCTGAAATAAGTTCTCAAAATGATGGTCACATCATAATCTGATGCGCAGTTTAGAAGAACAACCCGGTCACACAGACAGACTGGAAAAGAGAATTTGTTATATTCTATGTTTAAATATATGTATAGATTTGTTCATCAAAACGCTGGAGTATAGGTTACTAATATCACAGGATGATAGTTGAGTACAAAGCAGAACTATGAAGGAAAACTACGACTTTTACAACTCTTTCTATAATAACGGTCAGTAATTAATAGGAACCCGTTACTCACCAAGTATAACATCATACACAGGTGGTTCTAAAACGCGTTATTATATTTTCCCTCTATGATAAAATGCTAGTCATTTTTCACGTCAATTCCTTCATACGTTTCTTACGGCGAGTGACGCTGATGTATGAACACGATATGTTTCAGTAACACCCTGTATACGAGCCTTAATCGAATACAAATAGAGGGATTGGTTTCGGAATTTCCAATTGGGCGGGTGATTAAAGACGTAATGCTTATTCCAGTTTCATTTAGAATGAAGGTTTAATGTAAATGGCAAATTCAACTAGGATTAGATAAAAAAGCCGCTACGAGTGATGTTGATAATGTTTGACGCATCTTGAGTCCTGAAACCAATCCTGTTGATGGATCAAACTCTTTTTACTATTGCACCTTGTACAGTCGCTGACCAGCATCCCCCCTACCCCTCTTCCATTATTCTCCTTTGTAAAAGGGGTCGGGTAATGCTGGTCACCGACTGTACACGTGTGAAATGAACAGAAGTAAGTGACGACGCTAATTACCCCCGCTGTACCTCGGGCAGTCAGTCGCACTGTCCACCTTACTGACTGACTCAACTTCTTATTTCAGCATAAGCTGCTATCACTACGCGCACCAGAAAAGATTTCTTCGTTTTTTTTTAGAGCGTTGCATATGTTTACCAGGATCCACGAGACAGTTTATATCTATGTAAGCATAGGCACAATAACAGAACAGTTATGTGAGAAAGTGACTAACAGACCGTTGCGTCTTCGTATACTGAAGATGGAAAATTGAAGTTTAGAAGAATAATGTTTCAAAGAAAAAACAATATCGAGTCGATCAGTTACGAGCTTGCAATGGGTTGGAACGTTTGTATACTCTTAGTTGTTATCTAGGTACTTCATTGAAACTTGGTGATTATAAAATAGAATTCTTTAAACAGCAAAAATTAACGGTGCACTGAAATTTGTGAAATCTATTCAGTCAGTTGCACACAAGCACGTAACTGAACTACCTAACAACCCTCTTAAAGCCAATAATTAAACACCAAACTATAGAGATAGAACGGTTTAACTATGTCGGAAATAAGACTGCAGTAACATCAACGAGAAAAAGATTTCTCAAAGATATTGCTTTTGAGTGCATCATTACGGGTAGTCAGAAGCCCGAAAGTCTGATATATATTATTACCAAGTGGTATCGTGTTACCCAGTAACTGGATTGTGGGGGTCTGATAGGCAGTCGCTCCATGTAAAATATGGTATTCAGCTGCACCCGGTTAGACTGAAAGACTATCCCAACATAGTTAGGAAAAGACTCGGCAGGTGATGATGAGGTGTGAAAATACACTAAATCAATTCAGGCAAAGTTAGTCATCAACAAAATCTAGTTGCTTGTTAATACTCAAGCGATCATGCACTTAACTGAACCACCTAACAACCAGCTCTCAAGGCCAATTAAACACGTTGAAAGTAGCATTATTAATTATTTAGTCTAATTGGCAGCATACATGTACTGACAATCCCGACTATGTTATGTATTCATATAAATACCTTGAGCTGATAAACTATAGGCTAGTAATGTAGTCGTTTATGTTTTAGGTAAGTACCAATCCTACGTTCACAATCTAGTTTCCAAACATGTAAACAAAAATGTTTTCAGAAAAAAATACTTTAAAACTCACTCATAAAGGTTTGCGCTACAATAAAAATATAGTAGATTGTTATACAAGGGGCTAAAATAACCCATTATATACGAGGTAGTTTTACTCCCAAGCTTTAGCGAGGGAGTAAATAGAAACCGAGTTATACTAGGTTTTTAGCGCCGTGTGTTACACTATACTTTGCGAGAAAATAAAATTATTAAACAGATTGAAAATTATTTATTTTCCTTTCTATTCTATCTGCAAATACGGGTCTCCATTCTCAGTAGATGATACGATTTTCACTGTTGTAAGATAAATTACGGTCACCAATTCAATTATTTTTTCACGAAGAATCGAAAAGCACCTTTTTACCACAGATAATCCACAAAAAGCACTTAAAGATAAAACAGGGAGCATTTCTAATGAGTTTCGCCTCCAAGCTGCCGAAAAAAACATTGCACCCAAAAAACACATTGACACACATCCATTCTGTTTTATGTAAGATAGTATTCGGAAACCATTTGTAACTAAGAAGCGCTGTTTTTTGTGTAGCAACTTGTTTTTATTACACATCTTAAAAGAATCTCTCTTAGCCAGTGATAAAAGCGCAGTCGGCAAGGATTGGAAGACCTAGAAGCGATGTTCTATAGTTTTCGAGTGGTTGCCGCGACATCATCATATACCAGCCTTTCCCCAACTACATAATGTTGGCGTCGGCTTCCAGTCTAACAAGATGCAGCTGAATACCAATATTTTATCTGGATCGACTGCCTATCTGACCTCCACAACCCAGTGTGTACTGCTTCAGGGAGTGTGAACATATGTGAATCGTGTGATATTAATGTTGAAATTCGTTGAGGTACAGTATGATAATGAACAGCTACTTTTCTTCTTTTTGTAATAGTGCCTCTGCAACTAGCGAAGGTTAACAGACAGATTGGCATGTGTGCATTGTTTTACTAGGTAAATCTGACGAGGGCGTTACGTTAACCCAAAGTTCACAAGTCCCATGAACGTTTATCCAAATGATTGTTTAGCCGGTAAACGGTTGGTTGAAAAAACGATTTCCCAAAAGACGTTCCCCCCATAGAACAATTATTCTATCTGATGAACTTTTGACCGAAAAATAGGTTTGCTTTACAAGAGTGCTCGGAACTATTTACTGATAAAATAGTCACAATACTTGGCATGGTATTGATGGCTTGTCTATTGCGCCTGTGATCATTATGGTCTACTTAATAATAAAAATGACAACAAAACGCGTTGCCTATTACTTCAATTCCTAATAATTAAAATGCATTGACTAATTACCAAACAATCAGCTTGTCACCTTACACGCCTCACCGAGGCACGTTCCACATGGGCACAATACACCGCAACCACTACTCTATGCCCCGAATGACGTCACTTCATGCATTTTAATGAACACAGAGCATCGTCCGTATGCAAACAGACTGAATACGTTGCCCTACTGTTTTGTGTAGTGGGGAACCTTTATACTCTATGTGTTTGTTTTCGGTGGCGAGTACGAATTTGTATAAGGGAGATTCACACCCTTATTAACGTGTCAGGGCGAAGTAATAAGGGTTCTTTTTGTGTACTACTTTTCTTTTAATGATGTGAGGTAGCCTTAAGTTTTCCTAGTTTGCTTTCATCTTGGTGTCGTAATTATGGAAGTAAAGTTGTATTTTGTTATATTCAAGTTTTGAGAATTTCCTACTTATTCTAAAGCTATGATGTCAGCTAAGAGGCTGTTAAGGTTGCAAGAAATGTGCTTAAAATAAATCCTACTCTCATTAATTATAATCTCCTCAAGTGTTTTTGTACCTGCGATTACAAAAGACAGCCTTCAAAAACGCTCAACGTCTTTCTTGACTTTCTCTGAAAAAATTGTCAGATACACTTCTCTTGTCATGTCATACTTGTACCTACCTCTTCATGTTACAGTTCTGCATACTCTAGGAAAATATTGTCTGTTATTCTTAGAAACCGATTGAATTTCGTTTTTCGTTTTCGGCAAATATTAAAATTTTCCGCTATTTCTGTTTTCGGCCAAATAACAGATTTTACGACGGTGGCCGAAAAAAGAAAGTTCCGGCAAATCAATACTTATAGGTAATACGGGCTGGTAACCGCAACTCCGCGTCAATGCGCGTATTTTGCGTACGGGTGGGAAAATCGTTTATTCGATCCACCCCTGCTCCTCAAGGAAGGCCAGCAACGCTTTGGTGTTACTGACAATCTCACAGAGGGTACCTGCGTTACCGAACGAAGTACTTTGCCCTGTATGTAGCGATCACCGGGCAGTTTAACAGCACATGAGCTGCTATACCGTCGTCCGCCATGCAGGCCCTGCACAGCGAACTGTCTGTGACTCCTATGAATAAAAATCAATACTTAGCAATTATTTTTCAGAGAAAAGAGAGAAAGGGCCTGCATGGAGGAACAAAAAACACAATAACTGAATAATAACAAAAAAACACAATAACTGAATCTTTGCGATACTTTTCTCGCATTAAATATCTGATTGGTAGGGAGCCCAGAGGGATTTTCAGCAAGCATAATCAGCAGATTTGGTGCTGAATATCCTTGCTGAAAAACCCGCTGTGCTCCTGTAACAGATCGTTTTTTAGTACCAATTGATGTCTTTGAGAAAGCATATAAGTTTTATTTTCGTGTGATATAAGTTTAAACGGGTTAATTCAGTGATTAAAAGATTTACCCTGTATTTGTTTTACATTTACCAATAAAAAAAAATATTTTTGTAATTCTGGAACCTCAGCTAACCCCTATAAAAAAAATATTTATTATTTTATTTTATTTTACACTTTTGGAATGCTTACAGCTATAAACTTAAAATAATTAAAACAATGATTGAGTGATGGCCAATTACAAGCTTTCACAGATAAAAAAAAAGTAGTTAATATATCAAAGACAGTAGTAACCTTAAATAACAGGTACTTAAATCAAATCTAGCGTGTACAATGTTGTGCATACATAAGCTATACATTGTCAAAGAAATTCTTGCTCAGCGTTTTTTTAATCTTAGCAACACCAGTACAGTTAATGTCGATGTCAATCTCCTGGCTAGCTGCATTAAACGCGCGACTAGCCCTTATCATAAATGAGTTTCGTCTGTAAGTGCATTTTGCATTAGACGTGTGAAGCAAGTGAAACCTGCGTAGGAACGCACAAGGCACACGCAGTCCCACTCTGCTCAACAACTCAGAAACATCAACCGATCCGTTCATGATTTTAGATAGAAAGGTTAAATCAGCTATTTTTCTCCTTACATGAAGAGGAAGTATGTGATGTTTTCTACAACGCACAGAATAATTAGAAGAATAAGCTCCAGTACGAAACTGAATGTATCTTAAAAATTTCTTTTGTACGCTCTCTAAGCGGTCAATATAGACATTGAATTTAGGATTCCAGACTTGAGAGCAATACTCCAGGTGGCTACGAACAAACGAACAATACAATATTTTAATGGCCTTGATGCTCTTGAACTCTGACGAGATTCGGATTATGAAACCCAAGGCTCTTGACGCTTTTTTGGCTATATTATCGACGTGTGCATCAAACAAAAGTTTTGAGTCGAAAATAACTCCTAGGTCCCTAACGACGTTCACTCTGGCTATGGGGGTATCCAACAGATTGTAGACTACACTGATTGGATTCGGTTTCCGGGTAAATGAGCACACATAGCACTTTGGAACATTTAAATCCAGTTTATTCTCCCTGCAGTAAATTTGGAAACTATTTAAGTCCTCCTGAAGAAGGGCAGCGTCATCTGCTGAGGAGACCTGTTTCATTATCTTCATATCGTCCGCGTACAATAATATTTTGGAGTGCTGGAAACAGGCCGCAATGTCATTGATAAAGATGTTGAACAAAAGGGGCCCCAATAACGAACCCTGAGGGACCCCGGAAGATATGGACATGGTTCTAGAGGAGTAACCCTCAAGAACAACCGTTTGACACCTGTTTCGTACGTATGATGTGAACCAGCGATAGAGATTACCCCGAATACCCATCAATAGAAGCTTTCGCATCAAGATAACGTGATCGATACGGTCAAAACATTTGCTGTAATCGGTATAGATAACATCGACTTGGGACCTACGAGACATTGCATCAGACAGAAAGTCACTGCAGACAACAAGATTGGATGTAGTAGACCGACCACCCAAGAAACCATGCTGTTGTTCGCAAAAGTTTGATTTAAGTGCTGAGTACACTTGTTTGTATACAATTTTTTCTAGAGCCTTTGCGAACACACACAACTTAGAGATCGGTCTATAGTTCTCAATGTCAGTTTTTGAGCCCTTTTTATGGATAGGAGTTATATATGCCGACTTCCAAATCGAAGGCACCACACCAGTGTCTAACGAGCGCTTAAACAAGATTGAGAGGGGAGCGGAGATACTTTTAGCACAGTTCACTAAAAAGACTGGTGAAATATTGTCTGGGCCTGGAGATTTGCTAGTATCGAGTGCCTTAAGTATCCTCAGTACCTCCTCCTCACAAATTTCTACGGAATCTATATCCTGTGAGCAACACACGGAGGGCTCGCTGTGCATGAAGTGCGAAGGTAAACTGCCGTCACTGCCCAAATCTGACAGAAAGTTCGAGTGAAAATAATCTCCGAACATATTACAAATTTGGTCACCGTTGCTTGAAGACTTCTGTCCCGACCGCATTATTGAGGGATAAGAGTTAGATTGTTTTTTAGACTTTACGTATTTCCAGAAAGTTCGCGGGTTTTTAGAAATATCCGACTCAATCTTACTCATGTAATTATCGAACATTTCTTTCTCTAACTCTTTGGCACGTTGACGTAGCGTAACAAAGGATGCGTGATCTGAGAGGTTGTTATATTTTTTATACTTTCTATGATACTTCGCTTTTTCTTTTAAAATTTTAATAAGCGGGCTTTTATACCAGAGAGGATATTTGGAACGGTGGGTAAAGGTTTTAGTAGGTATATAGGTATCCTGCAGTCTATATATAACGGCATAGAAATATTCCACAGCGTCTTCCAGCGATCTGCTGTTTAGTTCCGACTGCCAGTCCACTTGACTCAGTTCTTGTCTAATTGAATTGAAGTCAGCCAGCTGATATAAGAACTTAGTAGACGGCCGTGGAGGTAAACTTTGCAGATCAACACAGTTGACGGCAACACATAGAGCTCTGTGATGTGGGTCTTCAGGAACCAGTGGATCACTGCAACACGAGACCGTAATATCGTCATTGGACAATACCAAGTCAAGAATCCTACCGTTATTATTACAATGGGAATTATATTGTAAGAGATTACATATATTAAAATTGTCAACAAGATTTGACTGGACATGTCCATGTAGATTACTAGGCCTTAAGGAAATACCATCATCATCAGGGAGCCACGTTATATTAGGTTGATTAAAGTCTCCTAGTACAACAAACTTATCAGTGGGATTTTTCAGAACTATATCTAGGAGATTATCCGAGAAGTAGCCCAATTGTAATGTCAAAGAGTTACCCAGGTTCTGAGTACAGATATACACAACACATAAGTGCAATTTAGAAGTTCTACTCGGTTTCCTATGTTGCAAAGTCAGTGTTACCCACATGTCCTCGGCAGAGGAACACCAGTCGGCACAAGCATCAGCCACAAGTCCACGTTTGACAGCGATTAAAACACCACCGCCCATAACCTGACCTGTCTTAGAATAATCACGATCCCGCCTCCAAACAAGATATTGATCGTCAAAAAGTTCAGAATCATTAAAACCCTCCATAAGCCATGTTTCTGTCAAGCAAATAACATCAAAGCCACCAAGACAAGCACTCCTATAGAAGATATTCGTTTTAGTTCGTAGTCCCCGCACATTCTGATAATAAATATTAAGGGGCGCCATAATAAATCACATTTACATTCAACAACTTAAAAGAAAAAGTATAAGTTACAATAATTACCTGGAGACGGGTAATCATACTAAAAAACAAGTTACGCTGTACGAAAAGGATAATTAGAACTTTAATCACATACAAATTAAGTCGAAATACAAATGAGCAGACTGTAGTAAAAGGTAATACAAAACAAATATTTAAAGTTAAGGAGTTTTGCATAAAAAAGCTTAAATGATCTTTATATTCAATTAGATAGTGTTTAAAATCATAATAGCAACATGGCACGGACCGGTCGACATCGAGCGATAAGGAAACAAAAGGCAGGCGTGAATGGAATGCGTATAAAAAACAAATACCTGTGGTTCTCAAACTTAAAGGATGGCAGCGAATAAACATCCAGCAAAGAGATTGAATCGACTTATCTAGCATAAAAACTTTATTAAATCTTGTTCTGTTTTTATATGAAGCTTCGGTGAGGTGACGTTCTTTCGTACAAGGATTTTGCAACCCCTAACCCAGACATGTTCGAATCCGCGATCTTTAGCTTGAGCTTTAGTCTTGTTAAGCAGTAATTTATTTTCTAGTGTTAAATGATCGTTTATATATACCCTGTTCTGACTTTGGAATCCAAGTTCATGAGCACTTAGTCTTTTATATTTCTTCGCGGCAGCAACAAAATCGTTTTTTAGGTAGGTGTTATGTACCGAGCAGATTATATTTTTATTTTGTTTGTCGTTGCGTGTAGGGACTCTTGCTATATAATTCATTTGATCTCTCGAGATGTGAAAATTAATCGCGTCCCCTATATTCGTCATTATGGCAAACAAGTCTTCATCGTTAACGGAGGGCACTCCTTTAATCTCAATATTGTTCATACGCGACCTCTGTTCGCCGTCGCGTTGCTGAGTCTCAAGGTGAGCCATTCGAACCTGTAGTTTAGCAATTTCCTCTTTAGAAGTCTTCAGTGAATCAATCTCATCTTCTATGTCACACACCTTAGATGTCAATGATTTAAATTGCTCATTGATTAACTTGAAGGATGTCTTCACCTCTGAAAATTCTTCCCTCATACATTTAAGTTCTGCGAGCTCAGTTTGGATTGCCTTCACACTATCAATTAACGTGGGCAGTGCATCCATCCGAGTAGAGAGACGTTTAAGCTCATTAATGATAGCTTCCGAGTCTGCTGATGGCAACGTGGTAGAACCGATGCGAGGACTGGCCGCTGGAGTAGATTTGCAGTTCTGACATTTCCAAGTCAATTTGCGATCACCGAGCTTTCTCCAACCACCCTCGGTGATGCCAGCACAGGGAAAATCAAACTGCGCCTCACAAGCTGTGCATGTGACACCATCTCTTGACTCCACTAAGCAACGTTTGCACGTAAACATTATTATAAGTAACTTTGACGAACGCGCAAAAAGTTTGAGAAACACTGAGAGTGGTCAGTTGTTACAAAGTAGCACTAGCGACACAGTGAGCGCGCGCGATAGGTTTGGCGTCTACCGTCTAACTGATATAGAACCCTATGCCAAGCAATCTTCTGCCACATTTTACACTGCACACGTGATTGTATGTTAAGTATAGTGGTGTAGCTAGTCATAAAGGGGACCTGTATCAAAATTTGTTGGGAGCCCTCATTACCCGACTGCGGCGAAGATTCAGAGGGGTTGTTTTTTTTTTCATTGTGATTCTGTGAATTCAAGAGCGCGCTAAGCGAGCTCGAAAGTTGGAGCATCCTGACTGAGATGCTTAGAAACTTATGACTGAGGTTTTGTGCTGTCATTATGATCTTGCATGCATTTATTTCAGGTTTTTCAAACTAATTTCAAACTCCAATGGAGCTCTTTGACATGAGATCATTTTCAAATGAGTAACAAACTCAAAGAACTTTAGAAAATATTGCATGTAGAACTTGACCTCAATGCACTGATTATGTTTGGCGAATAAGGGCTGATTTGACAAAAGACAGATATCTTTAATCTGTGGAATATAATTGACTTCTGTCAGTTTTAGTATGGAACAACTGTCGAAAATTAATTTATTCGCAGGATAAGAACTAAGTATAAAAATTTGGTCTAATTCACACGAAATAGAAAAAAAACGAAGTTTTTACCTTCCGGAATCTTTTACAACGATTTATTAAAGAACTGACAAGAGTTGTTTAACAAAACTGATTATAAAATTAGCGTCATATTCTATGATAGCATCAAACTTCAAACTTCGCCCAGAGACTGGTCTTATGGTTCAGGTTACCTTGGCCACCTTAATGTACACAGTAACAGCAATCGTCAGTTTTCCAAATAGGAACAAAATTAAAATCACTGTATAAAAAAAATCTATGTATAAAATTCTCAACTGTAACCCAGTGTAAATAACAACCAGGAGATAATACCTATGTACACTCTGTATTTTTTTTTTTGTTCAGCCAAGCTCAGCATGCAAGACAGCATTTAGCATGTAAGTATACCTAATAGTATTTTGTTTGTTTGCAGATGCGTTGCTTGTCCCCAACACACATGACTTGGCCAACGTTGACGCAGCGGGTACGACATATCGTCTCAACACGTAAGTGTGATTTTGGACCTTATTTTTAGAAGATAAGGTATAATTTTGAGGAGGAAAGTGCAGGATTCAGCCCTCGGCTACTGGTTTTCTTTGCAACTAACTCTCAGTCGAATTTCAACTTTATCCATCAAAGTTAAAGGTTCTATTTTATATGAATGACAATGTTGTGCCCTGTTTGTTTCTGCAGGGGCATCGAAATGCAAAATTGAAAGTTACGACCATTATTTTAAAGCCCTTTTTTGTATGACGAATAATGGACTAGTTTTAATATTACAATGAGAATGTGAAGTGAAATAAAAAGTAATGGGGTTTCATGTGAACGGTTTTGTATGAATTTTGAAACACATCCGGTCTTTTTCCGGACGATGATGAACTATTTCGACTCGCGAGGAAATTTAATTATGGAATTGGGAATTAATGCACAATGCATTTTATGTTTGCGGCGTCGGTTAAATTGGGAATCGATTGACGGACACCGATACCTACTGCCAGGTAGATACTTGTTCAATGATCCTCCTTGTTCAATGGTCTAGGTCCTCACCGGACACGGTTGTTTCGGGAGGTTCCTGTTCAGGGTAAAGCGGGAGGAAACGCCCGGGTGTCACGCGTGTCCGGGTGTCCTCCGCGAGATCCACACAGTGTGTGGATCGCGCGAAGGACATGGTGGAGCATACGGTGGAGGCCTACCCAGCTTGGGCGGAACACCGCCGTGTCCTCACGGAGGCGATCGGCGGCGGCGATCTCTCGCGTCTGGCCCTGGTTCAGGCCATGGTTCGGAGCGAAAGTGCATGGGTCGTCACCTCCTTCTGCGAAGCAGTAATGCTCGCGAAGGAAGAGGCGGAACGCGTGAGGTAGAGGCAAGGTTCGCGCCCTCGCGCCCCTAGTCGCAGCGGGAGATGCCCCGGGTGGCGGGAGTCACAAGCTTGAATTTGTTTCTATGGGACTCACGAGGACCCATTCCATAGATCGCGCGGATTGCCCTCTTTTGTAAAATGAAAATTGAATCCACGTCAGCAGCCGATCCCCACAGCAGAATGCCATATGACATAATACTGTGGAAATAAGCAAAGTACACTAACCTAGCTGTGGCTATATAAGTTAACTGCCTTATTTTTCTTACTGCATATGCAGCTGAACTTAATCTACTTGAAAGAGCTCTAATGTGGGCACCCCATTGTAATTTTGAATCTAAAGTAATTCCTAAATACAGTTTCCGTAATAGCATCTAGTCTGCCCTGTGATGACGCTATTATGAGTGAAAAATCCACTGGAACATAAAAATCAATACATTAAACATACACAAAATATTAACCAAGAATAAAGAAGAGTAGCATTTCCATTATTGTTTGAAAGACAAAAAACGTAGCTTTTCTTTTAACCCTAAAACTTTGCTCAAAGAAATCCTTTGTTAGCAGAACTTTTGAAGATTTCTAACACTTGAAATATAATGGGAAATTATTCTCTTGAAGTAAACTAAGTTGTTTATCAGATCAAATCGTATTTAGCCACCTTGGTAATTTAAAAACTTGCTGTGCCCGTGGCTCTGCTCGTGGGGACTTATATTATGTACTAAAATCTAGAACATAAGATCTGTAAAGTAAGAAATAAAACGTATACAATTTATAAACACACAGACAGACAGAGAGCAGCTTGTGGGTTGTGGAAGTCAGATAGGCAGTCACTCCATGTAAAATACTGATATTCAGCTGCATCCGGTTAGACTGGAAGCCGACCCCAACATGGTTGGGAGAAAACTAAGCAGGTGATGAATGAAACAGACAGAAAGACGGACAGAGTTGTAACGTTTATAAAATCTGAATTAAAACATCACTTTTAGCGACGTATTAAATGTTCGCTTTGCCAATAAAGATGCAATTTTTAAAGTAATAAAGTAGACAAAGAAAGTAACAATAGCAGTTCGACACTCGTCTGTGTAAAGATTTAAGAAGGACGCACAACTGGCGAGCGACCGGTGCACGGTGTGAGGAAACGTGCTCTTGTGGAAGAAAGCGGTAGAAGACAATGTATTTCGTAACAAAAAAACAATCTGGCTGCTCACAGTTCTACTCTGGTTTTTTTTTTTTTTAAGTATTACTGCTGGTGATACTTTATAAAAAAAATCGATCTAGTCTATTCGCTAATAAGTAATTTAAATATAACCTAAACTGCTAAGTAAATATAAAACTAAGAAATCGTCCAATAACGTCTTTCTTAATCACTTTATGTTAAGGGGAAAACACTTAGTTCTCGTGTTCTTTAGTCAGCACTTGCACTACAGTTTAAGTTCACTCACACTGCACTAAACTAACTCAAATGGTTTTACCCTTTTTAGTCTTCGCACTAATTCAGTGATGTCAAGGCGCTGGATCGCCTCGACATTCACGTAATGATGAAGTCTGTGTTCGTGAGCTTCTGCATATTTTTTTATTACTATGTTTACGACATCCATCTTGAGGTCCCGGTGGAGGTCGCTGTTTCTAATGTACCAGGGCGCGTTGACTATATCCCTGCGTACTTTGTTTTCGAATCGTTGTATAATTTGACGATTGCTTTGGCTGTTGCAACCCCACAGCTGAATACCGTAGGTCCATACAGGCTTTAAAACTTGTTTGTATAACAAAAATTTGTTAGATATTGACAATGGCGACTGTCTACCAAGTAGCCAATACATTTTTTGTATCATATCGTTCATTGATCTTTAGTTTCCTTCTCCCGAGTTTCTAAGAACAGAAAATTAACACCTTTAAAAAACTCTCTTATACTCGGAAGGCAAAGGGAAGCTCATATCGTGACAAAACGATTACCCAGTCGATAGTAAAGCTGACTCCAAAGATATCTGGCTGGCTATCTTCACTCAAGCAGAACTTTAATGCGTTTCAATAACATAAAAAAGCTTAAGCTCCACACAAAATCCGCAACTAAAAGAAACACATTTCCAATAATACTCTGAAAACTATCCAGACAAACATTTAAAGCGTGCAATGGACTATAAAACAGAGCACGGAATAAAATCCTTTTCTATCGAACGCTAAACCTTTCCTACACAACAGTACCAGCCTGTAAGCCGATTGGAAAACTTGCAAACTCGACTTTGCCTGGTAATAGGATATACCTAGGTTATAGATCAAATACTGTGATTCTTTACTGTTTCTTAAGACTTTTAGAAAGTTTTAGAAAGACTAGGTGTTTACGCCTATTAGAATCGCGTGCATTTCAGAGGTGGAGTACGGTCCCGCACGTGATAGAGGGCGAGCCCATTGTTGTAATTAATCGAAAACATATCCAGACTCTGCACTGGTACTGTGAATTATCATCTGAAAAATTCAATAACACTTTTACCCATTTTCACCAACACTAGAATTTTCAACGCTCAGCTCACGCCGACGGTTAAAATCCAACAGCTATTTTGGCACTTATTTAGATGTCGCCTAGTATTAGTGAAAACTGGCATTAGAGTCCTACTATTTTATACCCCTGCTTCTCCGAAGGGATCGGGGATTACAAGCGTGATGTATGAAGTTATGTAAAAACATTTATAATTTAATAAGAGTTTTTTTTTCAGTAAATTTCTCGCGAGCAAAACAGTAGCAGTCTCTAGTAACGGTCTTTAAAACCGTTGATCATTTTCTAACGAAGAAATTTCTGTTTTCAGATTAAAAAACCGAGGATTAGAGCATAACGGTAAGTCTTTACTAAAATTGTATTAGAGTGGGTTTTGTATCTTTATTATGTTAAACCTATGGTCTAACAGAAGATGAGATCCATCCTCATCCTCAAATGAGATCGGTTCTTTGGGAAATCTACTCCCAAAACCGAGATCCATAAACGTTGCGTTGCGTGCTTTGACTTATATTTAGACATTTTCCCGTCTCTACCCTGCGCTTGTAGTTTGACATGGGAGACAGTAATAACAGGAATTATATCGCTTAGAAAGCACGTGCAAAGTAACGTTTATAAATCTCGGCCTAAGTACGGCTTAGACTGAACAAAAGAAGGGCAAGAACCAAAAAAAAAACTGTCTTTAAACTGTTGATTTCAACATTTACAATTGATTCTAAAATACGAAATAAACCTTGAACTGAGAAAAAAATGTAAGAGGTTTTCTAGCATTTGTCTCATAAAAGGGAAAAACCGATTTTGGACCTAACACTGTCTAAGTAAGGAGTAAGCAATTACGGACAAAGGCAAAAAAAAAAACTGTGAGTTATTCATAAAAAAACCTCGTTTGTCAAAAGTTTTGAAGATCTTATTCACGTGAATTACTATGAATTATTGTTTTCTGGAAGAACCTTTAGTTGAAGTTTGATATCTGGAACAAAATAACTAATTCATTTTGTGGATGCGAAAGTTTTTATTAATGTTTTTGTCATAAGCCAGAAGAAAAACTTTCATGACGTCACAATATTGTTTACTGTAACAGCTTTGGTGGTGTTACGATATTTCAATCTCTCGCATCTCGCGCAGTCAGCCCCACAACCATCTTGCTGACTGGCTAATACTCCGGCATGAGCTACTTCAATACTCAGTATAAAACAATATTGCTTTTCGTGTCTGTCTGTGTGATCGCTTACTTCTTCTATACTACACAATTGATTTTGATACGGTTTTCACCATCATTTAGAGAATTTATTCCGGAAGTTTAACCTATGTTAAGGCGAGGAAACCTTGATGTTTTGTTAAGGCGGTAAAAACCGTGCCGTTTTTGCACCCAGAGACGGGTCACTATTCTCTTAAAATAAAATTCGTGCTTATACGAATAAGAAGAATTGTTTTAAGTTTCACTGATATTGCTTCTAGTGCTGGGCGTACAATTTATAAGTACACACAGCACATGAGAAAGCTGTTTTTTTTAAAGTATTATTAAGAGTAAATCGAAGTTTTACGAACAACAAAATTATTTATTTCAGAACAATATTATTTAAGCTTAAGTACCACATACCCCACAATGCTGCACATCACATGTTTCACCATACAAAATTCACCATACACTTTTGGGCACGAAAAACGACACGACGACGTATTCTTTTTGTATCTACAATGAAAACCAATTTTGACGGCAGTATGAATTCAGTCTATAAAAATTCCTTTCTCTCCTGAACTACAAAACTTTAGCAATCTAGGATAGAAATAAATAAATTCTTGGTTGCTACTGTTAGCACACAATTTGGTCTAGGTCGAAACTAGAAAGAGAGTAATATCATATTCTGTAATCAAGTTTTTGTCGTTACGTTGGATGCAATAACCTTTGTTAAGTGCTGGTCTTATGAGTATGTACATTATGTAGCCACAGTTGTTTGTACCCTCGAGTATGGAAAGCGAAATTAACAAAATATAATAATGTATAGGTATATGAGCCAATACTATTAGTGCGTGTATTAGTCAGTTATTGTATGTATTTACTTATTTGTGTATTAGCTAGTATTTGCCCATAGTTGTTGGAGTAAAACCTCTTTTCATACGGAGAAAGAGTACTTAATGATTGATCAACACGGTTGCTCACGGCGTGTTCGCGATTATAGACTGTTGTCCGTATGTTGCATAGAAATCAAATGTGTAATACTAGGTACCGGTTAGCTTTCAGACAGTGTGTCTTCGTTTATTCATATTTTCACTAATTGATCCCCCTGCTGAAAAAGTCACATTCGAACATGTTGTGGTTTGAACCTGCAACTGTGTACGCTCCGTAAATCTCAGGGCTGTAAAGACAACTGTGTTATTTTCTAGCTTCAAAAATACCTAGATAAAAACAATCCTAACCAAAAATCCTAAAAAAAGATAAGCATTAAGGAGATCAACATAGAACTTCAACAATTCCGCCGTTGATCCACCTTTATATCCCCATTTGCATTTCCTCCGTCTCAAGTCTAAAGCCAGTTTGAACTGCATAAATCTGTCTAGATCCAGCGGGATCCAGATTTTGGCGGTTGTTACCGAATCAACGTACGAATAATAATAATAAATAATAATAAAACCATTTATTTTTAGGTTGATGAATACCTTAACCTAAGTATACATAACAATTGCGTTAGTAAATAAAACTTAAAACTAACGACGAACAAAATGCGACGAATGACGAAGTTTATGGCGTCTTGAAAGGAATTGATTTTCAATTGTTTGTGGTTCTATGGAACGTAGAACAAATGCAGGTGGTTAAGTATTTTTTCATTGCAAAGGAAAATTAAAAGTGTGCGTGGGAAGCAGTTAAAAGGAAGGAATTATCCAACACAGGAAGTGTAAACAATTAAGAAAAGTTATTTAATGTCACCACAACCTGTTTAACTCACTGAATTACTCTTGAACAGTATTAGAATCCATGACTTAAAAGTAAATAGGTACTCAATTTTTACTAATGAACAAGTGTTAGTATTCTACCTCGAAAACAAAAGTAAAATAAAAAACCGGCCAAGTGCGAGTCGGACTCGCGCACGAAGGGTTCCGTACCATTATGGCGGATATTTCAAATGGCGGGAGACTTTGTTAGACCTACTTTGACCCTATCTTTGTCATCACCACCTGATATTGCAAAATCTTATACATGTATAAAAAACTGCTTATTCATATCTCCACATTGCTTATTAGGTTAGTACTAAAAGAAACTTAACCAACCATTCCTGGTTCCATAGGCTTAGCATGAGAACCGTAGAGAAGTGTTTTAAAGTAGATAAAAATTACGCTTCTGTGTAGACAGCTGACAGTTTTCTACGAAGAAAGATAGACAAGCGATTTCTATTCTACAACAGAGTAGAAATAGAAAGCATCATGCTAAGCCTGCTTTTCGAGTTTTAATTTTGTGTAATAAATGAAAATCACCAGTCTTTCAAAGAGCATGGGAGATGGGCTTCAAGTTAATCTTTGAGGATAATTGATGAAATTATTGTTGCTCTCAGTTATTCAGCTACTGCTGATATTCAGTTTGAAAAGCCTTATCAAATCCCCCTTAAAGTTAAAACTTTAAGTTAGCAATTACCCATATTTATGGGTCTTGAGATACTTAGCTCAAGACACCATCTTGAGATACTTCGCTCAAGACACCGTCTTGAGATACTTAGCTTAAGACACCATCTTGAGATACTTAGCTCAAGACACCATCTTGAGATACTTAGCTCAAAGACACCGTCTTGAGATACTTAGCTCAAGACACCGTCTTAAGATACTTAGCTCAAGACACCATCTTGAGATACTTAACTCCACTCGACTCCATTTATTATTTTATGCCTAGTATCTTGAGATAATGCTTGTGAAGTATTGATCACCCGTACAAAGGTAATGGGTAAAACTGTGACATTAGAAGGTCACTAGGCAACTTAGAGAGATTAGATAATAACTTATTGAAGACTTACTGGACTTAATTATTGTCTGGAGTCTTAACTGGGACCCCTCACTCATTGCATTATAAACATCACTGATCATAAATGCTGTAGAGCTCCAGACCATACCCATATTTATGGGTCTTGAGATACTTAGCTCAAGACACCGTCTTGTGATACTTAGCTCAAGACACCGTCTTGTGATACTTAGCTCAAGACACCGTCTTGAGATACTTAGCTCAAGACACCATCTTGAGATACTTAGCTCAAGACACCATCTTGAGATACTTAGCTCAAGACACCATCTTGAGATACTTAGCTCAAGACACCATCTTGAGATACTTAGCTCAAGACACCATCTTGAGATACTTAGCTCAAGACACCATCTTGAGATACTTCGCTCAAGACACCGTCTTGAGATACTTAGCTCAAGACACCATCTTGAGATACTTAGCTCAAGACACCATCTTGAGATACTTAACTCCACTCCACTCCATTTATTATTTTATGCCTAGTATCTTGAGATAATGCTTGTGAAGTATTGATCACCCGTACAAAGGTAATGGGTAAAACTGTGATATTAGAAGGTCACTAGGCAACTTAGAGAGATTAGATAATAACTTATTGAAGACTTACTGGACTTAATTATTGTCTGAAGTCTTAACTGGGACCCCTCACTCATTGCATTATAAACATCACTGATCATAAATGCTGTAGAGCTCCAGACCATAATCATGTAAAATATATGGAGTAGGTGCCGATATTAACTATTTGCTGTCAATCAATTACCCATATTTATGGGTCTTGTGATACTTAGCTCAAGACACCGTCTTGTGATACTTAGCTCAAGACACCGTCTTGTGATACTTAGCTCAAGACACCGTCTTGTGATACTTAGCTCAAGACACCGTCTTGTGATACTTAGCTCAAGACACCGTCTTGAGATACTTAGCTCAAGACACCATCTTGAGATACTTAGCTCAAGACACCATCTTGAGATACTTAGCTCAAGACCCCATCTTGAGATTGAGATACTTCGCTCAAGACACCGTCTTGAGATACTTAGCTCCACTCCACTCCATTTATTATTTTATGCCTAGTATCTTGAGATACTTAGCTCAAGACACCGTCTTGAGATACTTAGCTCAAGACACCGTCTTGAGATACTTAGCTCAAGACACCGTCTTGAGATACTTAGCTCAAGACACCGTCTTGAGATACTTAGCTCAAGACACCGTCTTGAGATACTTAGCTCAAGACCCCATCTTGAGATACTTCGCTCAAGACACCGTCTTGAGATACTTAGCTCAAGACACCATCTTGAGATACTTAACTCCACTCCACTCCATTTATTATTTTATGCCTAGTATCTTGAGATAATGCTTGTGAAGTATTGATCACCCGTACAAAGATAATGGGTAAAACTGTGACATTAGAAGGTCACTAGGCAACTTAGAGAGATTAGATAATAACTTATTGAAGACTTACTGGACTTAATTATTGTCTGGAGTCTTAACTGGGACCCCTCACTCATTGCATTATAAACATCACTGATCTTATGCTCTACAGCATTTATATGCTGTAGAGCTCCAGACCATAATCATGTAAAATATATGGAGTAGGTATTAACTATTTGCTGTCAATCAATTACCCATATTTATGGGTCTTGAGATACTTAGCTCGAGACACCGTCTTGTGATACTTAGCTCAAGACACCGTCTTGTGATACTTAGCTCAAGACACCGTCTTGAGATACTTAGCTCAAGACACCGTCTTGAGCCATTCCATCCCATTGAGTCCATTTATTATTTTATGCCTAGTATCTTGAGATAATGCTTGTGAAGCATTGATGTCCCAATCACCCGTACAAAGGTAATGGGTAAAACTGTGACATTAGAAGGTCACTAGGCAACTTAGAGAGATTAGATAATAACTTATTGAAGACTTACTGGACTTACTTATTGTCTGGAGTCTTGACTGGGACCAACAGGCCATTGCATTATAAACATCACTGATCATAAATGCTGTAGAGCAGCTCCAGACCATAATCATGTAAAATATATGGAGTAGGTGCCGATATTAACTATTTGCTGTCAATCAATTACCCATATTTATGGGTCTTGACTGTAGCAGCCCAGTCATCAACATGCTAAACGCGTCACTGACATGTCAACAGCGTCACCGACATGCCATCAGTGTCCGCGACATGTAAACAAATTCACGACTTGCCAACCACGTCATCGACATGCTAAAACCGTCCCCGTCATACTACCTGCGTCACCGACATGCTAACCACGTCTGACTTGCTAACTGCGTCACCGACATCCTAACCAAGTCTGACTTGCTAACTTTGTCAACGACATGTCAGTAGCGTCGCCGACATGTCAGTAGCGTCACCGACATGTCAGTAGCGTCACCGACATGCTATCAGCGTCCCCGACACGTAAAATAATGCACGACGTTCCAATCGCGTCACCGATATATTAAAACGTGCCGACATGCTAACTGCGTCACCAACGTGCTATCAACGTGCTATCTGCCTACATGCTAACCGAGCCTGACTGACTAACCGCGTCACCAACATGCTAACTGCGTCACCGACATGCTAATCGAGACTGACTGACTAACCGCGTCACCAACATGCTAACTGCTTTACCGACATGCTTACCGATTCGCCAACATGTTAGTCTTGTTATCGAAATGCTAATGTGACGTGTTGCTGCAGACTGCCGTCCCACAGCGGCCTGTGTACATATGTACGTATTTATTATGTTATTCCAAAGTTTTAATTTTTCACGTCTGTCGCCAGTTATGCCTTTTTTTGTATCATAATTTTGTCTACTCTTCTCGTCGTCAAAATCGAGGACGAGTAAATGACAGAAAAATCAGAGATATCTCGTGTTGAAATGTCAAAATTCGAGATAAAATACGTGCCATGTTAGGGTTTGTCGAGAAAACATCAAGTTTGACAGAACGAGTCGAGTATTTTGTATGGGAGCGCTGTCAGAAAACGAGATAGGTTACAGAAATAGACAAGAATTACTCGCGCGAGAGTGAGTAATTGTCGCGTGTGTCATGTTAGTTTACACTATAAAATGCTATTTCAATGTTAGCAGTATAATATATAGTTAAAAATAATCCTGTATATATATAGTTTAATTACTCAAATTTGATTTGAGTAATTAAACATAAAGCTAATAATGATCCAAAATTTCATCAAGCTGAAATATTTGAAGGAGATGGTAAATCAATTAATGATCCGTTAATAATTTTTAAGATGGGGTGAGTTTTTCGTAAAGTTAAAAATTTATTTGTCATTCATCCCCACCGAGCCCCACCGAGTGTGTCAGCCCCACCGAGTGTGTCTCCACGTTGTCGTCGTGGTGGGGCTTGCGTGTCTCAATGATCTTGGGGGCTTTGCCGGTAGAGTCACTCATGCCGGAAGGCCTCAAGTGAGAGACCTGACTAAGAGAGACATGGGGCGGAGTCAATGTCATCTGACTTCCGCGAGGGGCGCGCCGTCTGAGGACTTCAACAGTTGTTGGGATTCTGGACGGCGCGCGTTTCTCTCCTCATCGTTGGAGAGTGGGAATAGTGGTTCACCTCTAGTACGTGTCTGCTCATCAGACATGACTGAGGTGAAAGAGTGGTCTGGGGACCCCACCCCATAAAAAAGGCAAAGCTGTGTTCAGCAATAATAATGGAAGCGAATCATAAAAACCAACTACCCCAGGAGGGTACATGCTGCTCCGCAGTAGGAGAATCCCTCACCGAGCAGAGCTCGGTCAGTCCCTCGTATTCTGGGGGGGAGAATGATCGCCCAAAATCCCAATCGGATTTTTACCCGTCTTTCGGAGACGCATTGAGCCAGGGTGGCTCACCTACCGGTGCTGAGGAGTCGCTGGGTTTTATTCCCAGTACGTCCACGGCACCGAAAGAAAAAGCACAAAGAGTGCCAAAGGCGCGAGCACAATTTGTGCGCCCGGCTACCCCGGTTGCCGTAGAGGAAGGGAGTGATGCGGGGTCGGAGTCCGACGCTGCATCTGGCGCGAAGGGCTCTTTTAAGAGCCCGGAGCTCGTGGAGGTGGGGGCTGCAAAGTTCCTGAAGAAAAAGCGCTCCAAGCCAGGGGACGGCCAGGGGTCGTCCTCTGATGGTGGGCTGAACTCGGGCCGGAGGAAAATTGGCCGGCGGGGTGGGGTCCAAGGACGGGGTGGGGGCAGAGGGCTCACCACCCAGGAGCCCAGCCGAGCTAGCCCAGCCGAGCCGGCCCAGGGAGCCGAGAGGCTCCCAATGGAGGGGCTGTCTGATACCTCTGGTGGTGAGCTGGACGCCGCTGCTGCCGGCTCCAAGGCGGAGCGAGTCGCCAGCAGCTTTGAGCAGGTCGTGGTAGCCGCGATCAAGGGTGTGGCCTTGAAGAGGATACAAGCCTCCAAAGACAAGGTCGTACCCGCTGCTACGGCCTCCATTATGGCGGCAGCGAGGGCCCTTCAGGCCGGCCTAACGTCGGACGAAATGTCCGAGATGCGGGTGGAGGTCGGCCGCCTGACGTCCGCTATGGAGCTTCTCCGAAAGGAGAACGAGGTACTCCGAGCGGACCTGGCCCGGCTCCGAGGAGCTGGCCCTCAGGAGGTACGACAGGGGGTGGAGCAGCAAGGGCAGGGTCTTCCCGTGCCTGCGGAAGACCGGGTTCTGACCCTGGTGCGGCAGGAGCTGGCTGCCTTCCATAATCGGTTTTCCGTTCTGGAGGGCATTGTCCTGCGCCCTCCACTAGCGGCCAGCAAGCCAGCCACCTTTGCCGCCGCCGTGGCTGCCACGGCCCGGCCCACAGCCAAGCCCGCGGCAAATCCCGCGGCCAAACCCGCGGCCAAACCCGCGACGGCAAAATTAGTGCCACCCAAGGCCAAGAAGGGCGGGACAGCTGCGCAGGCGGCTGTGCAAAGGGCGAGACCCCCAGCCCTGGCAGCGGGAAGGCTGCCCCCACCCCCACCCCCGCCTTCCAATTCTTCTCCGGCGGATACCGAATGGCAGGTAGCTGGAGAGAACAGGAGGGCGAGTAAGGCCAAAAGGGCGGCCAGTAGAAAGGAGAGGCGGCAACGGCGCAAGAAGCGAAGCGCCGCGGCTAGGCTCCGCGCCCCAAAGTCCGCGGCTGTAGTAATTACACTACAGCCGGAAGCGGAGAAGAAGGGCGTGACCTACCGGGAGGTGCTCGCTAAGGCGTGGGCGGCAGTGAACCTGGAGGAGATCGGCGTAGCCGATGGCTTCCGAATAAAGGTCACTGCGACGGGGGCCCGGATGCTGTAGATCCCCGGGGCGGCCAGTGGCCCTACCGCTGACGCCCTTGCCGAAAGGCTCAGGGCGTCCTTAAATGCGGAATGGGGTGTCCAGGCCTACCAAGTACGCTGACATGCGCATTTTGGGCCTGGACGACTGCGTGACGGCGGAAGAAGTTGTGGCCGCCGTGGCTAGGACTGGAGGGTGCTCAGCCGAGCAGGTGAGGGCGGGCACCATCCGTCCTGATAACACGGGGATGCAAACCGTTACGGTGAGCTGCCCCGTGTCGGCGGCCCAAAAGATAGCCGGGGAGGGTCGAAGGCTCCGGGTGGGCTGGGTATCCGCGCAGGTTAAACTGCTGGAACCCAGACCTCTGAGGTGCTTCCGCTGCCGGGTGGGTAACCACGTGGGCGCATGTTGCACCTCGGAGGTGGACCGCAGCGATCACTGTTTCCGCCGTGGTCAGCCCGGTCACAAGGCTGGCTCTTGTAATGCCACGCCGCACTGTTTTGCATGTGCGGCGGCTGGCAAGCCGGCCGATCACCGGGCTGGGGGCAAGGCCTGCGCTCCCCCCCCCAAACCCAGGGGCAGAGGCAAGCCCTCCGCCACCGCCATCACCGCCGCAGCCGCCACTATTGCCGCCGCCGTTGCCGCCATCACCGTCGTCGCTGCCGCCGCTAACACCGCGGCAGGGCCTTCACAGGGGGCCCAGGAGGGGGCTGAAATGGAGTGCCAATAAATGGCCCCATTACGCCTCCTCCAGGCGAACATCAACCACTGCGCCGCCGCTCAGAATCTCTTGCTCCAGAGCATGGTGCAGTGGTCGATTAACATCGCCGTGGTTGCTGAGCCGTACTTTGTCCCGCCCAGGGACGACTGGGTGGAGGACCTGAGCGGCTCAGTGACCATTATTTCGTCGGCCGCCGCCGGTACCCCGTCCCTTGAGGCCGTCAAGAGGGGAGGGGGTTGCGTGGCAGCTCGGTTCGGGGAGATTGTCGTGGTGGGAGTATACTTCTCCCCGAACCGAACTCTCGCCGAGTTCCACAACTCCCTTGGGGAGTTGAGAATCGTCGTCGTCGGGTACCATCCCCTCCCAGTGATCGTCCTCGGGGACTTCAATGCCAAGAATGTGGCTTGGGGTTCCCGGTATACGGACACACGGGGCAGGATGGTGGAGGACTGGGCTCTGGAGACAGGCCTGGTCGTCCTAAACCGGGGTTCTGTCCCCACGTGTGTGCGGATGCGGGGCGAATCAGTGGTGGACATCTCGTTCGCCAGCCCCGCTCTGTCACCGCGTGTCATCGACTGGCGCGTCATGGAGGGGGTGGAGACCTATTCCGATTACCGGTACATTCGGTTTGACGTCTCCGCCCAGACCTCGGGCGCGCCGGTCCGACAGACCCCGAGTGGTCCGCGGTGGGCGCTAAAGCAGCTGGACCGGGAGCTCCTCCTGGAAGCCACGATCGTGCAGGCCTGGGTGTCATCACCGAACAGGCCTGCCGACATCAATGACGAGGCGGAGTGGTTCCGGGAGGCCATGTCCGAAATATGTGACGTGGCAATGCCCCGGGTCCAGCCCGGACGTGCCCGGCGCCAGGTGTACTGGTGGTCGCGTGAGCTGACCGCTTTACGCGAGGCTTGCGTTGCTGCGCGCCACCGGTACTCCAAGCACCGCAGGCTCCGTATCCGCCCTCCGGATACGGAAGCCATTCAGGCGGAGCTATATGAGGGGTACAGAGCAGCGAAGACTGCCCTCCGAGCAGAGATCCAGCGGGCCAGAGGACTGGCCCGCGAGGAGACGCTGAAGACTCTCAACTGAGACCCATGGGGACGCCCCTACAAATGGGTGCGAGATAAACTCCGCCCATGGGCTCCCCCGCTGACGCAGAGTCTCCGGCCCCAGCTCGTGGAGGACGTGGTGAGCGCTCTGTTCCCTTCGCGAGGGGAACATACTCCCCCGCCCATGGCTCCGCCTCCTGCGGTGCCAGATGCGGACCACACCGACGACGACGATGCTACAGAGGTGACCGAGGTAGATCTGAGAGTGACGGTACGTAGGCTGAATGCCAAAAATACCGCCCCAGGACCCGATGACTTGCCTGGAAAAGCCTGGGTTCTGGCCTTGGAGGCTCTCGGGCCTCGACTAAGGGGGCTCTTAAGCGCATGCTTGGAGAGGGGCCAGTTTCCACTTCGTTGGAAGACGGGGAAACTGGTCCTCATAAAGAAACCAGGGCGCCCGACGGATTCTCCGTCCGCTTACGGGCCCATCGTGCTGCTCGACGAGGTGGGCAAACTCTTTGAAAGAGTAATTGCAGACCGCCTTGTCGGGCGGCTGGTGCGGGTGGGGCCGGATTTGGCGGAGAGCCAGTTTGGTTTCCGTAAGGGGCGCTCTACGGTGGATGCCATCATGCGCGTTCGAGCCCTCACGACGGGGGATGCTGTTGCCCGGGGTGGGGTTGTCTTGGCGGTGTCTCTTGACATCGCCAATGCCTTTAATACCCTGCCCTGGAGTTGCATTGGGGAGGCACTTCGGTATCACTGGATGCCGACCTACCTCTGTCGCGTGGTCGAGGCCTATTTGACGGACAGGGCCGTCATCTACCCCGGTCACCAAGGAGAGTGGAACCGGCGAGAGATGTCGTGCGGTGTCCCACAGGGATCGGTCCTGGGGCCGCATCTGTGGGACATCGGGTACGACTGGGTGCTGCGTGCCGACCTCCCTAGAGGCGTCAGCGTAGTCTGCTACGCTGACGACACGCTAGTCCTGGCACAAGGGAGTTCGCATCAGGCGGCGGCCGAACTGGCGGCACGTGGGGTTGCGACAATCGTCGATAGGATCCGGCAATTGGGACTCGAGGTGGCATTGCACAAGTCCGAGGCCATGTGTTTTTATGGTCCTCGGAACGCGCCACTGTCGGGTTCCCAGATAACGGCGGGAGGGGTTCACATCGGCGTCGAGTCGACGATGAAGTACCTGGGACTCGTCCTCGACAGCCGGTGGAACTTCGTGGAGCATTTTCGACGTTTGGCTCCCAGACTGGAGCGGGCCGGGGCTGCTTTGAAGCGGCTCCTGCCCAATCTAGGGGGTCCAAACGCCTCCTGCCGGAGGCTCTACGCGGGGATCGTGCGGTCCATGGCCCTTTACGGGGCACCGGTGTGGGCGCGTTCTCTGAGGCTGCGACCAGCGCAGCGGTTGAACGCGTCCCAAAGGGTCATGGCCATCAGGATGGTACGGGGATACCGCACGGTCTCCCGTGAGGCGGCGAGCCTCCTTGCCGGATTGACGCCATGGGATCTGGAGGCGAAAGTCCTCGCGCACATTTGGGTGTGGCGCGAAGAGGCGAAACTCCGGGGCATAACTCCGCTGCCGCAAGAAATCGCGGCACAGCGGACGGAGCTCCGGAGGGATCTCATGGCGACATGGAGAGTGCGATTGTCGCAAACCAGCGCTGGGCACGCCACAATTGTGGCGATAAGTCCCCTCTTTGAGGAGTGGCTGGAGAGGCGCCACGGCGTCCTCACCTTCCGCCTGACGCAGGTCCTCACCGGACATGGATGTTTCGGGAGGTTCCTGTTTAGAATTAAGCGGGAGGAAACGCCCGGGTGTCACCACTGTGTGGATCGCCCGGAGGACACGGTGGAGCATACGGTGGAGGTCTGCCCAGCTTGGGCGGAGCACCGCCGTGTCCTCACGGAGGCGATCGGCGGCGGCGATCTCTCGCGTCCGGGCCTGGTTCAGGCCATGGTTCGGAGCGAGAGTGCATGGGAGGCCGTCACCTCCTTCTGCGAAGCAGTTATGCTAGCGAAGGAGGAGGCGGAACGCGTGAGGGTGAGACAAGGTTCGCGCCCTCATGACCCTAGTCACCGCAGGAGACGCCCCGGGCGTCAGGAGTCGCAAGCCGATTTCCGGCCACCGTAGGCGCGGGCCTGCGGACGGTGAGCGATGGGTAGCTCGCCGTCTGATAAGGACCAGGCCCGGGTCGACGGCGCGTTGTGTTCCACGCGCGCCTCAAAGAGATGTCAGCACAAACTGTCGGGGTCAGTTAGGACCAATGCCTGCCGGGGTTGCGAGTTTGTCCGAAAGGGATATCGTGGCCCTGGCACACAGGCAACGGAAGGAACACGGGTGGGTTTTAGTCAGTAAAAGTCTGACACGCCCTCCCGCTCCGCCCAGAGCGGGAGAAGTTATTTGATGATTTCCCACCCAAAAAAAAAATTTACTCGAGACCAATAATGGTTATTGCGGCGATTGTACATGCCATTATTGCTGAAGTTGGTTTCATCAGACCATACAATGTTACTCAAAAAATTAGGGTTTCGGTCAATTTCTCCAAGCATGTTTTCACAAAATTGTAATCGTCTGTCACGATCCTCAATAATTTCAGCACTTTACGTAAGCGAGTGTGGGTTGTTCCTAATTCATCGGCAGCATCTCTACTTGAAGCCTTTGGAAATGATTCAAAGTATGTTAAAACATCTAGTTCAAAATCGAAATAGTTTTGCTGAATAGTTTGCCGTCTCTTCTTGAAACCACCCGTATTCTTTAAATTTTCTACCATTCTTTTGAATACGAACCGAGTTGGTGCCTGTCGGTCTTGATATCTCTCTCCATACCACCGCAGTGCTAGATTCACGTTTTTGTTATTTAAAAAATAAGCTTCCATTAAATCAAACTGTTCTTGATAAGCCATTTTCACCGTGAGACAAAATGTGAAATGAGTTGTAAAAACAATCAAATGTGAATAACAACTATGACAATCTAATTTTCAAATTTTAATCTAACATTCCATATTTAAATTACCTCATACACGCAGCTACGAGTATGTCGCAAAGGAGTCTGCATTACAAAAGATGGATGTTAGAGCTTTAACTTGACTCATTGAATTTGTAACTTCAGATTTCCTGGTTTTCCTTTCATTTAATTTATCATGTTTGTTAGAGAGATTTCATCCTTATAATTGACCCTAACGATCGATGCAATAAAAGTACAGGGTATAATTTTTTTAGATTTTAGCCGGTTCGATTCCCGGGTGTGGGAGAAGAGAATATTCGAAAATCTTTGAATGCAGTTTGCTTTCAATTCAAAAATAAAGTAATGTTTCCTTTGAGTAAAACTTTCTATCTGCAGTATTAAGAGTACTTTCCCTCCAGGTGGCATTACAAAATTCCACCCTGTATATACATATAGTACTCTATAGTACACTATATACACTATATATACACCTATTATACACATATACTATATGTATAATAGGCCTGAATGAAATCCAGGGTCTGATGATAGAGCCGGCAGATGGCCACAAGAACCCTCAACTTCACAAGATAGCCCTATTGTGTTGGACTCGTTGGATTTTTTGTAACAAGTACCTTACAAGTAAAGGTGAGAGAACAGATATTTAAACAAAATCAATGCCAAAAAGTACAAAATAAAATATAAGCAAAAATCTTCATAAAAACAAGCTTTTAATATATAAGAAAATATTAAAATTCTGTTTACGTAAGTTTTATTAAGTACTTTTTAGTTTATTCAATACTTGTTTAAGAAGATTTTTCCCTATATTTTATTAACTTATTTTTTCGTCAAAAGTAACAAAGAGTACAAAAGCTCAATGTTGCTGAAAACCGTATTACCTATAATCCGATCAGTGGGTAGCGTGAATATTTTTCTTAGATAACATACATTAATACACGCCTTCTTCCCACGGGGGTAGGCAGAAACTATAGAACGTCACCTGCTACGCTCCTTACATAACATACTCATTTCGCTTCGCCTACGTTTATACATCTGGTCATACATGCACACCGGTTGCGAGTACTACGCACCTGACCTTTCTGAAGAACATCACCAATTAGGTCACTATTTATGTCCTCCTAGGACATATCCCGGCGTTTCCACTCTGCTCTGCTCTATAAATACCATTTGTTAGTCGCCTTGCATTCATCCTCTCAACATGACCAAACCATCTAAGCATAGTTACTTTTTTCAATTTTTGTCACTACATCTTCTTTTAAACTGCACCGTTGCCTTATCACCTCATTTTTCAGCGTATCATTCATAGTCACACCAGTCATGCTTCGCAAGGAACGCATTACCACAGCATTTATTCTACTTTCATGCTTCTTTTGCCACACTTTGAATATTTCATAATTGGAGATATTCCCGATTTCCTAGAAATGGAGTGAAAATAATTTTAAAGGAAAAAGCTACACTTAGTGGATTTAAAACTCCTTTCAAACAGAATAAAAAATGGGTTTTAATACTTTCTTCCAATTAATGAAAATAATAACTTTTTAACAGAAAAAGGCTCCTTAAGGAAAAACATGCAAAGTTCTTAAAAAAATCTGTAAAGTGTGAGTCGAACTATTTGTCTTTAGTTATAGCTGTTGGCTATCATTGGAAATAATAACAAAACATCCAAAGCCAAGTGGTGATACGGAACTCTTAATAATTATGCAAGTCTGACTATTAAGCTCTGGCCAAACTGAAACAAATTCCGCGCGGGATGCGGGATGAAATTCACCCGCGTCAATTGTGTCAACTAACTTGTATGGAGGAGCTCAAAATGGCGCGATAAGTCGCGTGACTTCGTTATCATTAAAACAATTGACCCACGCAGTCGCGTCTCTTGTACCCCACGGAATTCGCCTCAGTGTGACCAGAGTTTTACAGGAATGAATATAATTAGACGGGACGCCCTGGAAGGACATATTATTATTATTATAGTGACCTTACTGGTAATGTTCTTCTGAAAGGTCAGAAGCGTACTCGCTCACTTCAGTCACTAAATACCTGTAGCAGCAATAAATAATAATAAAATTCTATTACTTATATTCTAAAACATACAGAGTTTATTAATATTTATTGCTAAATGTTTGTCTCGGAAATCCGTATAATACCTGTAAGAAATAATTATTGTAATCTTGAAGAATTTATAATAATAGGAAAAATATTGTTGTATTGTTGTAAAGAGAAATATTGTTTCAGGTACAACTTTGTCACACTATGAAGATGCAGTGAGATTTGAAACGCAACATTTAGACAAGTAAGTTGTGGAAGCTTCGATTTTTTATGTGCTTTTATGACTCTCTCTGTCTTTATAATTTTATTAATTTTAGTCTTTCTTCAAACAAACTTTGATGTTGGACAATGATTAATGTGGTTCTAACGACATTTTGCTTGGAACTCTGTTGGCGCTTCTGAATAAAAATACCTAGCCTAATATGACGATTGATTAAATCGTTAAATGTGACAAACTAAGTAATTTTTATCACAGTCACATAACTATTATTGACTTATACCTTATTAATAATATAATTCACCCACACTCCTAAATCATTCATTTCTCAAACAGTTGCATTTGCATTCTACTCTACGGAATACACATTTATATCACTTTCCATCAATACAGGAGAGTGCCTCACAGATTCGACTTGCGACAGAATTGTCAATCGTGTCAATAATTATAGACCAAAATCAATTCTCCCTACCCTATCAATTTTTTTTTTTATTTTATCTAAAAAAAATTTTTTTAGAGCGCATCATTAACTTAGGAGTTGTTAACTACTTGGAAAATAAAAATCTTCTTTCGCAAGCACAATTTGGTTGAGCAAAATTCATTTTTATGTTAAAATTTGAATTTACTTACATTAAATGTGGAAAAAACGACCTGCATCACGTTTTCCATTCAAACTAATGACAAACCGGATCCCTCTTTGAGTATTATCCCCCATTCGTGCCCACATGCAAATGAAACAATTTGTCAGTATCCCAACCTTAAAAATACAGAATCTACAAAGTACTTAGGAGTAATTATTGACAGAAATCTTAAATTTAAGCCTTAAGAAACACTGCACCGAAATCTATTATAAAATCGGTCTACTATGCTCTTTGTCAGTCTCAGCTTGAATACTGTATCACCATATGGGGTGACGCATGTAAAACTCATCTCTTAATAGTTGAGAGAGCACAAAGAGGGAGTGCTCTTTGTGCTTTCTCAACTATAAAGGTTAGTTTGTTTCTACCTTTTTATCACCCAACTACTGATCTCTACTCGAAATGGGAGGTACTTACTGTGGAGGCAGCTCTTCATCCTTAAAACCGATATGAAACAACATGCCCTCACAACTTTTGAACCCGAAAAATCAGAAACAAACGTCACAAACATATAGTCTGTTCTTCATCGTCATTCAAAACTAAGTTTTCAAATCGGTTTTTCTGCTACCAGGGTTCAAATTTATTCAATAAGGTAAATCGAGCCTTAACGCTATATCCCTTGCCAAAAACCAAATGGGTCTTTGGTTTCAGACTTTTTTATATATAATTATGTACCTACATGTACTATCATGGAATTTCATATCTATACACTTTAAGGACTATTTTTGCTTTCAGCGCTCGGCCGCTATAGAAATCTCATCAACCAATAGCATCGCACCATCAGATTTTTGATGAGACCCTTGTTTTTGTAAATGAAAAAAAAAGACAGTAAAAAACCAGCTGAGGTGGTGCATATTTTTTCAATGGAAACAATTTCAATGGGAACCCTCGTTCGTTCGTAGTTCGAGATCGTTTGGGACAAGTTTATGGGTTTTTTTTTTATGAGTGGGTTTGCTATGCTCTCAGAAAAGTATAATATAAAATTAGAATTGAGTAGTTTCACAATTATTTGTTTTTGGGTGAGAGGCGGAAAATTTCCATAATACTTTAAAAGCGCAAAACGCGGTATCGTTTCGGTATAGTATGCTCGGTATACCGAAACGATACCTCATTGCTTTAATTTATCAATTTATGCAGTACCGTTTAATTCGTTGTAATTTATGCGCGCGCCTATATTTCAATCGAGTATACCGAGCATGCTGTAAACCGTGTGACGTGAGCGAGTACAGAACTGCAGAGTTGCAAAAAAACAAAGTATGTCCAATTTTATAAAATCTACAGTTTACACTTTCATTTTTGGGATACCCCGATACGGCATCCCATAGTATTTATTAAGTGTCATAAAAGTAAAAGGGGCGTAAAACAGATGTGGTCATCGTGTTCACGGGATTTTGTTTTGAAACTGGTTAGATATGAAGTTCCGCAATAGTACATATTATTTATTATTATTATTTTAAGACTATATTATTATTAATAATAATTTGTAATTAAAAAATCATCGAAGAAAAACATTTGTATGGTGATTTAAAATTAGAATTTCGGGTTTAAGTATTCAAATAATTAAATCGAAGCATTCAATTAGTAAGTGTCCCTACAAACTGACATCCACAGTACGTTTTCTGATCCATTTGTTTACATTTTCATCAGATACTTTTGGAATAGACCTTATTTATGATCTGATTGTGGCCACTTGACAATATAAAAACAATTCAAAATGACCATCATACCTAACTGCGATAAACGTTTTGACTTTAAATATGTCTGTGACAAAGTGATAATCGCGCCAGTTCAACTTATTATGTATATTTTTTAATATCGGTTCTAAAATGCCAAGAGTTCAAAACCAAAAACCAGGAGCTAACGATTACAAATTGCCAAACCAAAGAGAGAAAACTTAGAATAACCTTGCCTAGCACGTGCTTTGGCTTAGATAATGTTCCCGTCACTTTCTTGCATTTGTAGTTGACAGTTGCGTGACAGTGACATAAATATTGCTAAGTAAAAGTACTTACGTGCTATGTAACGCTTGTTATGCCTTAACTTGTTCTTTCCATCTATAAAAAACCTTTGTACTTTATAGCTAGACATACAATTTATAACACACCAGCTAATCAAATTACTACCTATCTACACCTATTCAAAACATCTCCCCAAATAAATACTAAACTATGCAGTACCTATACAACACCTAATAAAACCCTAATCAACACCTAATACATGTTATCTAGATAAATTAACTAAACGTTCCGAACAGCTATTGAAACCGTTTTGAAAGACACCCCTCTCAATAAGGACGAAGGGCTGGTAAATTGATGAAGGGACAGTTTGGATAGTGATCGCTTTCCTTTGCAGGGTAACTCGGTGAACGAGGGACATGTTGAATGACATAATATTTATGCTCACATGTTACAATTTTTTCGAAATACTTTGTAAATCGCATAGATAAAATTGTTCTCGTGGTCATAAAAACAGAACGTTTAGTTCCGGGGTTAGATCTCTAAGTAAGGCGTGTTATTAGGTTTTTTTCATAGGGAATAATAATAGAACCTTTACGAAATGTTTTCATTAAGATACGTAAAGAGGCATTCCACTAAGCGCACTGATTTCAACAGCACTTGACCGAACCGCAAAATTTTGATGAGTGCGGTTCGGTGGAACAGTTTTCTAATATTACTTTAAGTCTCCGAACGGCACCTGCATACAGTTTGTAGTGATGGGACGTATATTATATTCTGTGTTCAGGACATTACCAACTATAACATAACGAGTAGTAAGTGCAATCGAACCACGTACAGTAAAGGGCTCCGATATCGTACGTAATGAATGCGGGTAAATTTTTACGTATGCAATTTGTTTAACGTTGGATTCAAATCACTAAACTATTCGACATAGCATAATAGCAGAGGCGCTGAAAAAGTTAGACCAAATGCTGCACAGCTTAATTGGAGCCTCTCGACGGGTTGGCCTCGGTATCAGTTTGGACAAGACGAAAGTCATGTACTATTCACACGTCTTGCCGAGACCAATCTACATCAATAGGTCGCTTTTTGAATTTGTAAAGGAGTATGTCTACCTAGGGGAAGTCATCCAGCTCGGTAGACACAACTTTGAGAATGAAGCGACAGAAGCATCCAGTTGGGTTGGACAGTGTTTGGAAAACTTCGTCAAGTCTCTTCGTCACCTACCCCGCAATGTTTGAAGACCAAGGTCTTGAACTAGTGCGTTCTGCCCGTCATGACATATGGTGACAAAACGTGGACACATACAGTCGGGCTGGTCCACAAATTCAAGGTTGCTCAGCGTACTATGGAGCGGGCTATGCTCGGAGTTACTTTTTTAGGATAAGATCAGAAATGAAACTATCCGGAAAAGAACCGGATTTACCGACATATCTTGCAGAGTAAGCAAGCTCAAGTGGCTGTGGGCGACCCATGTTTGTAGAAGGACCGATGGCCCATGGACAGACGAGTCTTGGCATAATAATACATTATATATTCGTCGCTTCATTCTTCAGATATAATGTTTACTAAGTAGTCCCTTTATTCTACAGGCAACATCGCACGATTTTGGAGAGTAATTCGATATTTTTTTTTTCTACCTTCATTACCTACGTTTCTTCCGTCTTGTCTGTTTGACGTTGTTCATTCCTTTTTTCGTGCGAGGCAACGAGTGCACGCGCCTAATAAAAATGCCGAAACGTAGTGTACAGGAGAAATTGGAAAAATATAAGCACAATATTAGAAAATTAGAAAAAAGACAGGAGGAATATCGGCGTCGAATACGACGACCGTTCGATTCATCGGAGGACGAAAACATTGCAGGTTAGTTGAATAATTGTATTACTAAGTGACACAAGTGTTTACGTCAACTTAAGTGAAAATCGGGATTGACTGCGAGTCAATTGCGATAACATAATTAGCTGCGAGCTAATTATGAGTCATGTTCGCATGGCAAACTAGTAGAAAATATGTGTAATCTTGAATAGATATGCACATTAACTATGAATTATTGTCCGCGAGACACCCCCATAATCGCGACCTACCGCCATAATCGTTCGCTATTTTAAAGTTATGTTTTATAGATACGAACGACGCCGAGCCCCGTGAACTACAAGATGGTTCGCCAACCCTTTCATGCGAAGAAGGCCAACCGGGGCCAAACCTGCCCTGTAGGTTATACCAGACCTCGTCGAGGATCCGGCTGCCCCGCCAGCTGAGACAACCCCAGAAGTTTTGGATCCGGAGTTATTGTCTGCGCTGGGGTCTTCTACGTCTTGTACGCCAGACTTTGGGGAAGATGTCCATGAGAGCTTAGCGAGTTTATGGACTCTCCTCTTGAAGAAAGGGTTAGCCAAAGAGGATAAAGATAGGCTCATGAAAGAGCATCTTATACCCGCCAATTGCAAATTATTGCAAGCTCCGAAGTTGAACGCGGAGATTTCAGCCGCCGTATCAGACATAGTCAGAGGTCGAGATAAAAAACTGGTCGGTTTCCAACAACAGCTAGGAAATGATACCGCAGCAATAAACAAAGCAATGGATACTTTGCTCAAAACAAATAACAAAGTTCTGGCCTTAAAACATTTAAACGATGGTTGTCGCTTGTTATCTGATTTGCACCATTGTTTGACTAAAGACAGAATAAAATTAATCACCCCGAGCCTGGAAAATAACTTTCTTCACGTCCTTCAAGATTCAGAACGTGATGATACCCTGTATGGTAACTCGCTGTCCAAAAAAATAAAAGCCAGTAAGGCCATTGAAAAACAAGGCACTCAAATAAGAAAAACAATGGCAAATCAGAAAAATATTATTTCTCAACCGCCGGTCACTCATCCTATCACCCAGGGAAACTGGTCAGGACCTCCTCGGTACCCGTCGAACAGGGGGGGGGGGGTGAGGTCAGAGGAGACCCCCAGTGACGCCACGTCGGTCATATCCATTGCAGTCTCAAGCGCAAGCGAAGAGCTCCTACGCATCGAAGACCCGTGCGGCACACATAACCTTGTTTGGTCTCACATAACCAGTAACGCAGTTGTGTTATCATGGTTAGAACATGGTTACACAATTCCCTGTTGTAATCCAGTGACTCAGCCTATCGTACCTGTTTGTAACTTTACTTCGGATGAGGCTCAAGATAAGCATGTAGCAATTAAACAATTATTAGAACTAGGGGCTATAACACGTTGTGTCCCAACTCATGACCAGTACATATCAAAAATATTCTTGGCACCTAAACCTAATGGATGTAAGCGATTTATTCTAAATTTAAAATCATTAAATAAATTTATCACAAATACACATTTTAAAATTGAGGATTATAGGACGGCAGCTAAATTAATCCCTCAAGATGGTTTTTTAGCTACAATTGACCTCAAAGAGGCCTATTTATTAGTTCCTATATCCGAATCCGATCGAAAGTACTTACGATTTAACTTTCAGGCCCCTATTTCTAGAAATGTATGTACATACCAGTTCACTGCTTTGCCATACGGCCTGTCAGTGGCACCAAGAGTGTTCACAAAAATCATGAAGGAGGTCATAGCTTACCTTAGAAAACAGGGACACAAGTCAGTTATATATTTAGATGATATATTATGTATAGGTAATAATTACGACGAATGTGTCATTAATGTACGTGAAACCCTAAAACTTCTAGAATGTTTAGGTTTCGTAGTTAATTATGATAAAAGTTCATTAAAACCATCTAAAATATGTAAATTTCTAGGATTCATGTATAATACACATGATATGTCCTTATCGTTACCTAATGATAAACGCAATAGCATCAATCAGTTAGTTGAAAAGTTCTCGAGGTTGCCAAAATGTACAATTCGAGAGTTTGCGCAATTAATACGTGTACTAGTCGCAGCTTGCCCAGCAGTTCGATATGGGTTTCTCTATACTAAATTGTTGGTACGTCAGAAATTCCTTTTATTACAACAACATAATAATAATTATGAACATAAGATTAATATTCCCAAAACGGTTCTAGAAGATAGATATATAGAAAGTTATAAAAAAGAAATATATTCAGACCCTTCTAGAACAGGTTGGGGTGCTGTCTGCAGTGGTGCTAAACTCAATGGTAAATGGAAAACCATAGAAACGAGACACCATATAAATTACCTAGAACTTCTGGCCGTATTTCTAGGATTAAAAAGTTTTGCCAGTAATGACTATAATTGTGCAATATTTTTGAGGGTAGACAATACTACAGCAATACTCGTGAGTTACATTAATCGCCTAGGTGGAATTTAGTTCCCGCATCTAAACGATCTGACAAGACACATTTGGCAATGGTGCCAGAAGCGTAATATTTGGTTATTCGCATCTTACGTGAACACGAAAGATAATTATGCTGACGAAGAATCCAGAAAGATAAATCCTGATACAGAGTGGGAGTTATCAGATCACGCTTATAAAATTATTAAAATACACTTTGGTTGTCCTGATGGTTGACCTCTTTGCTTCTCGCAACAATGCCAAATGTGACTTGTTTGTTTCTTGGAAACAAGAACCAGATGCATACGCCATAGACGCTTTTACTCTGAGCTGGCAATCCAAATACTTTTACACTTTTCCACCTTTTTCCTTAATTTTAAAATGTTTACGCAAGGTTATTGAAGATAATGCCAAGGGAATTTTAGTTTTTCCCCATTGGCCTTCGCAGCCATAGTATCCACTTCTACAAAGTTTACTTGACTCCCGTATACTTTATCTGAACCCTAGCAAATTTCTTCTTCAATCTCATTTCAGGGAGTACCATCCACTGCACACCAAGCTTACCCTGGGTGTCGCGAGGCTTTGCGGACAGCATTCGCCCACCGCGGGACCCCGCGCGACTCATTAAATCTTTTGATGGCTTCGCTAGCCGACAATACTATCAAACAATATAATGTCACATTAAAATTTTGGTGGCAGTACTGTTCTTTGCATAAAATGGACTTTTTTAGTGGTTCAAAAACATCTGTTCTTTCCTTTTTAACGGAGCAATTTAATAACGGTTGTTCATATGGCTCCCTTAATAGCCACCGGTCCGCGTTGTCGTTGATTCTAAACTTTAACGTAGGTTCAGCCGGTATTGTTCCTACCAAAGTTCAAGACAATATTAATATATGTCCTGCTTCAGTCCTCAAAGATTATATTTTTGTAACAAAAAATATGAGGAAAACGAATGTAGGAAATCTCTTATTAACTTATAAGAAACCACACAAAGCCGCCACAGCTCAATCCATCAGACGATGGATTAAGCACGTGCTGTCAGAAAGCGGCGTAGACGTGAGTACATTCAGTGCACACAGCACGCGACATGCCGCCACGTCGGCCGCTCGCGTCGCCGGACTCAGTGTCGACAAGATTAGAAAGACAGCTGGATGGACCAGCACGTCCTTAGCTTTTGCCCGATTTTATGACCGAGTCCCAAGCGATGATGATTTCGCAAACGCAGTTGTATTTCCTATAATTAATTGATTAAATTAATCAATTATATATATTTTTACAATAATTAAGAGTTAAGTTCAGCTGTGATTCACAATACGTTTCATTTCATTAATAAAAATATGCATTACCCGAACAAAACTTGTTTCTCTGAAAATCTACTTAGTAAACATTATTATCTGAAGAATGAAGCGACGAATATAAATATTAGATGATCAAACGAACTTCCTGAAGTGAAGTTCGATCATTATTATATGAGTCGAACGTAATAAGAACCCTCCTCTCCCATTATTAATCACATTTCATAAATTTCAGTAATTTAAACCCTGAAAGTTTTGATCAGAATCTCTAAAAAGAATGAACAACGTCAAACAGACAAGACGGAAGAAACGTAGGTAATGAAGGTAGAAAAAAAAAAATCTAATTACTCTCCGAAATCGTGCGATGTTGCCTGTAGAATAAAGGGACTACTTAGTAAACATTATATCTTCGAATGAAGCGACTCATATAATAATGGTCGAACTTCACTTCAGGAAGTTCGTTTGATCATCTATAATCAGCCTATAATGATCCCACTGCTGGGACACAGGCCTCCTCTGTTCGAGAAGTAAAAAAGTAACAAGTAGTAAGTTTAAGTTACTAACAAGTCCAAAATGGCGGAAAATAATAATAATTAATATGCCTGACCTAGTTCTCGAAAATTTATATATTATAGAAATATATATATATATATATAGAAAATAAATAATTCCTTGATACGGCTCGCATTGTGAGGAAGTTCCTATCTCCTGCAGCCCTAACAACTGGTAGCTCGAACCCTGCTCCCAACACCGACGGAACTCATTTTTTTATATTTTTAAATGTTTTGTTTTTATTTTTGATTGTAGGAAATATTTAAGAAATGAAATACTGTATGATTTTAACCTCAGAACAATTTTGAACAAACGAAATCGCTAAGAAAAGTGACAAGGTCTCTCATTTTTTGTTTACTGACAGCGACAAAAACAAAACATTATTCTTTGCTCTAGGTGAACAAGGTGGAATTATCCGGAAGACTTAACTTCTGCTGATTTGTATTGATATGTTTTGTTTGCTAATGTGTTGAACAAAAAAATACACCCCATCACTAAAAAAATATTTTACATAGGTGCCGTTCGGGGACTGAAAATAATATTAATAAACTGTTCCACCGAACCGCACTTTTCAAAATTTTGTTTCAATGCGGTTAGTGGAAGTGCTAAGGTGCGGTTCGGACAAGTGCTGTTGAAATCAGTGCTCTGAGTGGAATACCTCTACGTAAAGTGTTAGCACACTTGCTTGAGCGTCTACACCGTGCTAGACTTGTGATGAGGCAAGATGGCGTGGTCGGTCCCTTCATATCTCGAAGTGAGCTTAGGGCAGTGTCCACAGTTTTGTTAATTATAGGTCCCATTATTTGGAACGAGAATAGAACGGCTACTTACTGAATACCTTCAATGTGTCCCTCGTTTTACCAATCACACTGTCTAAGTAGTTGGGGTATTATTAATTGTATATGGCACCTATTGTCGGGGAAAGGGGGACTGGGTATGGAGCAAAGGTTTTTACTGTGGCAGTGAGAGTGATATGCCAAATGCGTGTAGGAATGTGTTTTAAGTAGTATACTACTTAAAACGCATTCCTTGGTTCCTGGTTGCTCTGCTCTCTACAAATATTGTAAACTTTTCTTATTTTGTATACAAACGGTGGGCAATAGTACATACTTGCTTATATACTATATATGGTCTACTCCAAAGATAAATACGAAGTATCGGCCGACTGTTCAACCGTTTCCTTTCTACGGCTGACCATGGCTAACTACAGCGAAAGAAAAAAAAAACGACGGTCAGAGAGATAAGTCAAAGTAAAAAACGTGACTTGAAGTCTGGTAAGGATTCAAAGCCATATAAGGAAACTTGGGTCCTCAAGAAACGGCCCCGAACATTCGGCCGATACATCGGATTATCGCTTCGGAGTAGGCTCCCAGGAATCTATTCATTTGTTACTGGAAGACTCGGCATTTGGAGAATAGAGTCCGTCAAAGAGTTTTTTACTCACAATAAAAATCTTTCTGAAACGTTTTGTGTGTATGTGTGGAATGGAATATCCACCATTCATAATTATTCTGGATTTGAATGACTCCTTCGTCAAGCAAGGTGATTACGAAATACGGTCAAACCTTTACCGAACCAATCTATTAACCGAAATTCATGAAAACCCGATATCACAATACCGTATTCCTAAAACAATTACAGGGATCGATTTAAAACGAATACTCGCTGGAATCGAGCGCTATGCAGCACGGGAGGACATGTTTACTGTCCTGATATGTTTACGTTTCGCTTCAGCTCGAGCCAAGTTATAAGATCGGTACAAGTGCTGTTTACACCGTGGTGTAACGTAGTTTTATGTGGTTATATGAAGTGCAGGAGCGATTTAAAAGAACTTTCATGACTGACAAACCTTGCTGACTAATTCATGTTTTCACTGCGTCTTGAGATATTCTCGTAAGATAGCATGTGCTACGCGAGCAAATCGACGCAAAATCCTATAACATTTTTATGTGCTCGGTATGAATAACTGTTGTTTAGGAAAAGCAAAAGTTGGCCAATTGAATGGTGAGAAACACCATTTCTTTTTTTCTAAGACGTACTAACCTACTTTATTTTTAAAGTGTTACTACACAGTATTAGATAATCAACATCATTTCAAGCCAGCTTATCTTAAAACAGTTTCGTTACGGTGTAACACACGGCCACTGAGGTTCATACTTTTAAAGAAGGCACATAAATTGTGTTCAGAGAGAACGTTAAAGACAGTGTTGGTTTCCAATTTTGATATCTATATTTTATATTGCTTTTCAATGTTTGTATCGCTCAGCTTCTGTAATTTGAGACAAAAGTGTATTCGGTCTCTGAAATCTAGGACGAAAAGTTTCTGCTCTTCTACTAGTTATTCAGAAAAACCATAACTATGCACATTATTATTATTCCCGTTAACTCTTCCAATTGAGTCAAATAATTTAGCTTGTGCTGCGTTCACACCAATGATATCGACGGGTTCGAATTCACAGCCTGTCGTTTGCCAGCCCGTATCATAATTTCTAAGGTTCTACAGTTTTTTTGAATGCACAAGATTCTTTTATTTGATTTCTTTCACAAAACCGACAAAAAAGATAGATTATCTTTCTTTTTCTTTTTACAAAACTGGCAAAAGTCAGTTGAACTTTTAACTCTGCTTACAGATAATACAGGCGTGGTGATACTAACGTTATTATAACTTTCTTCGAAATTGAAAATCGCTCCAAATTTTTACAATTCCATGAAACTCATATATCGCAATACAATTTCCGTTGGACACAGTTTTGAAACCGTCACATAAATCGTTGCATGTCACCTATGCACGTCCGTAACGATTTTTGGGACTTTTTAAATCAATTAAATTGACGGATTTTCCGGGTCTGTGGGTAATCCGAGTTGTTATACATGAAATGGTTAGGTGCTGTTGTGTAAAATATCCTCCTTTTTTAAGCTGGAATAACAAAATATTCGTGTGAATAACAATTCTGGAAGTAGTGGCAGTAACTAGTTCGGTTGTGTCTTTATAAAGAGGATTAATTTAAATAGAATAAATACAATACAACATAAATACTAGCTTTTGACAGCGACATGCGGCCGACCGCATGGACGTTGGATCGTCCTACCATGATAAAAAAGTGTCCCATGTCCTAACCCAGGTCATGTGCCTTTTCATACAAATCCGTTCAGCCATTGTAGCGTGAAAAACAAATCGTAACAAACAAACAAACTCACTTTCGCGTTTATAATATTAGTAAGTAAGGATTAATTACGACGCTATAGAATAAGATATTTGCAGATAGAACCTGGAAGCAGAGGAAGCTGCAATAGTGTCTCGAATCAAATGCTGCAATAGTGTATCAAATCGTTTGTAGTGCCAGTACAAACGATTTTTTTTTTAATTGAGGATTAAGCTCAAAACTTATTTTTTAATTAAATAAGTTATTTGTTTCTTATCTTTTTAATTGAAAATAAATAAATTAAAATCTGAATAAATTAAAATCAAATCAAACCAACTCAACATCGGGATAGGACTCTGTAGGGTTAAATATTTACCTAAATCTACATTTTAATCTGACTGACAAAACCTCAATTGAACCTAATTTTGGTTTTTACCTTAGAGCAGTGGTTCTCAAACTTTTTTGGAGACGGAACCCTTTTGGAAAACGAAATATTTGACGGAGCCCTAAAGCAATCAAAAATGGTTTTATGTGTATTATTCATTAATAATCATATTACTTGACATTAAAATGTGCATATTTTTTTTACTTTATGTTGGAATATTTAGATTGATAATATTTTACTCAGGTACCAGAGTAAAATAAAATATAGTAGGTACCGCTTTAGTATATTTTTTATTCTGACCAGTTTTTGCGCGGAACCCCCACAGAGGCTTTGCGGAACCGTAGGGTTCCGCGGAACACACTTTGAGTATAGCTGCCTTAGAGCAACAAAAAAAGAAACCCAGTAAAAGAAAGACAGATTGTTTAGTCTGTACAATTAAGACGTATCAACACTCTGGTGTAACAATACACACGACCAGAAATACGGCCAACGACAAACAATCAGCCATAACAGCCAGCATTATTAATTTTCAAAACCTTCAAGCCTAATTTATCGGACGCTGCAGACTGAACCTCGAAGCTCACTGGTCATAATCTAGATTTATTAGGCTACCTGCACAAATAGCGTTTGCGTTTCACTGAGTCAATGTTATTTTGCGGAGCGCATTCACACTACATGAAACTCCACTTAGCTATTACAGAAGAAAAATATTTGCGCACGAGGGAGAGGAGAGGGAGTTACGTTTTGTTTTTGGTGTTAGTATTTTTATAGTTCCATTTAATACAAACATGTCAAGAAAATTGAAACAAAAATGCTCCTACTGTTGTTCTGGTTCTATGATACATAGTTTGATCTAAATTGGTATAATATTGTGACGATTTTTAAACGCTAATGTGATGTACCTTATTAGAAAGCTTATTTATTATGCTACTCGATTATAGTTAAATGTGATTTTTTCAGGCGCCCGTTTTTGTGAAAAAGTGAAAAATGTTTCAATACAAACAAAACGCACATAGTATTTATTTATTCATTTCTATGCAATATAATTATTTTATGTCGCTAATGTTTCCATTTCTATTAAATACTTTGAGATTTTATTATAATTTTAGCTGCAGCTCCATGAAATTAAGACAAAAAATATTGATTATCATGACAATGCAATAACAAAACGTTTCGAAAAAAGTCAAAGCTGTAAACTCGGACTAAATATCCGCTGTAAATGTCAAGCTGAGTCCTGCTGACTGACGGTGTCATTGTCACGTCATTTGCCACAGGGCTGCCATCCCTAAAATATAAATAATGCTTGTAGAACATTTTATTTTTCAACTCTTGTTTTAAAAAAAACGGGCGGCTGTAAAAAAAAATTAAATGCCCAAAGACATCAAAATAATTATCCTCTTTCAGCCTATATAGGTCAGAAGGCTGTTTAAATTTTCAATTATTTTAGTACCAAGCCCCATATTTCGCAACTGTATATCCGTTTGAGGCCGAAAATCGATGTCGTTTGCCCATAGATTCACACTGACGGTCCCCCGTATGTATGTACAGTTTATGAATCATTAAACAAACAGTAGCTAAAATAGCCGCTGGAAGCTTGGGCATACAATTGATTAAAATATGAAAAAGTTATTTTTAGCATGTCGAGACTGCGTAACTGTACTGGTAACACTGTAGACTTATTTTTGTGAAAAATTAACGAATGGGTAAGCTCTGGCCACACGAATCTCGCGCGGGAGGTACTCGTAGGACGCGACTGTGCGCGTCGATTGTTTCAATGATTAGCAAGTCACGCGACTATTCGCAGCAGTTTGAACACCTCCATATAATAATTATGTTAGTTGACGAACTCAGCACGAGCGAATTTTGTCCCGAATCCCGTGTGGGGTTAACCTCAGTTTGGCCAGAGCTGAATGATGTCGAAAAGTAAACTTTGTTTTATAAAATTTATCTTTAATTAATGGATATAATTATATAAAGCGTAATTGAAATAACTGAACAACTCTCATAATATGTAGAGAACAGCAGATTTTTTTTTGCAATATCAGGGTTGGTCCCATAAGAAAAGTTGTTCTTAATGATGAGTAGGTACAATGACCTCGAGGTAGTTATTTCAAAATCTCGGTAGATTTTAGTATTTTTTCCTCTTGAACGGACCATTCAGTACCTACATCTAGTTTTCAATAAGACGACCGGGCAAGCTTGAATATGTAAGTACTATTTGACCTGCTAACAGGTCAAATTGGTATTGAACACAGGACAATAAGTTTTTATCTTACCCTCTTGTAAAAGAAAATAAGAAATAAAAACCTCTTTTGTTGTTTACAGATTCGAGTCGAGAGACCTACAGGACAAAGCTATAGGTATGTGCATAGAATAAGAAAAACATAAAAGAAGCGACATTCTTATTCAGTACCCTATGCCCTGGTGTGAATACGACATATCGAGTTTAAGAAAAAGTTCGATGTTGTAGAGCGTTGTCTCCGTCACTCATCATTCCCCATGTGACAGTGTCTTTCGGAAGGTCACAAGATTCGCTCACGTATAAGAACTGCTAGGGATCAACATTACCTCACTTCATAGGTTACCTCACTTCATAGGCTCGTCGTCAACCGTCAAGATTCATAAACAGCTCTAGTTGAAGTGAAGCTGATCCCGTGCGTGCTGATACGTGGGCGTTGATCTTAAAGCTCGAAGTACTATTAGTGTGTGCACCGTTGCCACCAAAATAATCACCTACACGTATGACTCGCACTTTCTTGCCCAAGCTAAAACAGGGTTGTTTTGTGATTATTTTCGAAAATATAGCACAGTGTTCGTTATGATTGCCAGCTGTTAAGAGAGACACAATCATGATTGTGTTGAACGTTTAATTAAAAAACTGTAGGCAATAAAAAAACATTTAGAATAAAATTATAAACGTCGTTTGATACGCGTGAGCATTTTGTCATTACTCACTCGGCACTATAATCGCCTTTTGTTCAGGCTGCAATCCCGCCTCGAGTGCAATGACTAACATTACCGCATTTGTATCAAAACGAACTATTAAGTATCGGCACTAATAAACTTAACTTTAAATAGATCTGTTCCCGCGGACAAACTAAAAAAACGGCTGCTGCTGTAAACTTTATTATGAATAAAAAAAGACCTAAAATAACATTCAGTTAATTCGGAACAGGAGTTTGGCTTCTGTACATTCTTAGTCTATAGTAAATGGAAGAACTGGGAGATATGACATAAAATATTCTCCGTGATATTTTCACTGGTTCATTGTGGAATAATGCGATGATTTTCTAGAAAGGTAGACGTAGGAACAAAACGCGATGGCTTGGTTCTCCACCAGAACTCATAGAGCTCTGATGTACGCTGGAGTCTTTGAGTATATTAGCGTTATGAAATACTAGAAACTGAACGGCGGGCGTTTTGAGGGCTGTTTTATGTCATTTTGACGTTCAAAAGGTGCTAATTAGCTTAATTATAATTTTAACGATTTTTATTTTGAATATAAAGCATTAACCTCAAAAGCCTTATAAACCTCGCAAATAAATCATTTAAAACCCTTCAATATTGTTATTATGATCACTGTGTTTTTCAAAACTGACCCACCCTCTTCTCACAAACTGAATTAAGTCTCAAGATCCTTGTAACCCAAAACCCTGTTGTTCTTCAATTCCGAACTAACTCTTCACAGACATCTTGACAAGATAGCAAAAGTAATTGTTTCCGAGTTAAAGCAAACATCTTAGAATATTCTAGACTCAAGAAGTGTTGGAAATACTTTGGTCGGTACCGTCCGTTTAGTGTTGCTAAATGCGCTTTAGGTTCCGAAGTGTCGTTTTGTGTTGTGTTCGGACTTTGTCGATTTTTGTTTGAGTTCGAAGGAAGATGTTTTTGTTTGCGATGGTTTTGTAAGACATATTTTTCGCAGGGTTCTGTTTTTTAAAGTATTTACGGTTTTCTGTTCTCTTGTGTATTTTATATAGATTCCCACAGGGTGACTATGTTAGACATACTGTTTTGTTCAGAATTTCTTGTCATTTCGATTGGAAGGTTATTCGATTCACGACAGATTTTTCTCTCGTTGACCACCTTCCTACTTACTGACATGGCATTCTGAATAAAACTGTATTACACAACAAGACTGCCATGCGGATTAGTTCAAAAAAACAAACAGTAAATTCAAACAGAATCCTTCTTGTCTCATTAAAATCTAGTTCTAAATTTAGTCCCACCAAGCTCAAACCATCGAACCAGTCATTATATTTTGAATTTTATTCCGATATTATTAACGTCCTTAATACAAAAACTGACTTTTCCCAGACACTTTATTCTGCTAGAATTTACCACCAGTACAGTTACAAAATATTCTAGGCCGATAATGATACCGCCACGCATAGAACAAAGACTGGTGTTAAATTAAGTTCCACTATCACTCTCAGTAAAATAACATTACCGTCGATCCTAAAAATGAACACATTTTGTTACAAAACGCAACAACAGCGAACGCTAGAATTCCCTGAATCAAGGGAATTTGATCCCACAACTTTTCTCACAGTATTCAAGAAATGAAAATTTCAGAAGGGCCCTGAAACGTTTTTGAAACCCATTGTCACCTTTGATACTTATATCTTGATAGCGGAATGAAATCCGAAGGCAAGATCAAAGGAGCTTAAGGATAAATTCTCCAAATACGTGCTCCTGAAATGCCTTTGACATAAATCAGAAACACCTGTAAAAATTGTCCTTTTACAGGTCGTTATGGCTCGAAAAAATCTTTGGAATGTTGGAACGAGGAAAGTTTAGAATATTTTGTGAACGGCGAAAAGTGTTTGTAGATGGAATGTAAAGTATTTATCGACTGTGAAACTTTCTATTTTACCTAAGCAATTTCAAAGAAATTTATCGTTGATAATTTGTTTTTTTTTTTTTAACTGAAATAGATGTTTCGCTTTTGGGGTCTATAATTATTTTTCCAACAACGGTAGGGGTCTGGTTTAAAATTACTTGCAATAGTTTTAATATTAAGCAAATATATTACAGCTTATTTTTTGGAAAAGGGTTATTTAAATATGTGAACTAAACTTCGCTATCTACGCAGTTTGAATCCATAAAAAATAAAAGTCCGTGTGAATGTTCCCACTGTTTTTTTCTAAAGTTCAAGGTTTTCAAAGATATTATTATATTCAAAGAGTAGCCTTATCAACACTACAGTCTGTAATATAAAAAAAAAAATATAATATAGTAGGTACCTACTTACCAATCTTTAATAACTTTTTTTCTGGACAAAAACAGGCTGATAAAAGAAAAAAATGTCATCAGATTATATACATTATTAAATTATTCCTAGCTCGGCAAAAATTTAGCCAAAGACATAATATTTACATAAAATATGGAAGTAAATGTATTCTGGGTACTTCTCAAAATAATTATCTACAGCGAAATTAACGTGATTGGTCATAAAATAAAATGTCAAAATATGGTCGTTGCTTTTTATGAGAAATAGCTTTGATTGTAAGCTAGCAGAAATATTAAAGACTAAAAATAATTACTATTTGATTGTTTATCACCGGTCTTCCAAAAACCAACCAAATTAAAGTTTGACTGTTATTTTTTTCATTTTTTGTTTCTATGGCAGTGTTTAATTTAATTTGTAATGTTCCTGTGTGAGTCCCAATAAATCTTTTTCTTTCTTTTCATTCCACGGCCAATAATAAAGTAGGTAGTAGACAACTACAGTTTGATATTTTTTTACAAACACAGTGTAATAAAAACATCTCCCACCCACCTTCAGTTTAGTTCACCATCCCAAATACAATTTAGGGCCCTAAAACAGAATCTTAAACTGCTCAATATTCATTTTTACGTAACACGTCCCCATAAATTGGGAACAACAACAAAAAACGTCTCACTTTTGGGGGTCCTACCCTAAACTCGTAACATGTCACTAGAGGGCTATATTTAGTACGAGCTTCACCTATTGACCTACCAGAGGAATGAAAACCGATAAAATGCTATGGGCATCGACAGCAGCGAAAGCAAGCTTTCCGCAGTCAAATGCAATTTTAGATACTTAAGATGGATCCGCAGCTGTAGCTCGCGAAATTCAAATTTTCTTACGTTTTTTGTATTTGCAGATCAGTATCAGATCTTATCTTGATCAAAATATGATTCGCGACTATATTAGATATATATTTTTACAGAATTATAGTCATTAGAATCATGAATACATCTCTCTAACTTAGACTTTTTCATGAAATCATGACGTTGGGGAACAAATCCTTTAGTCCTTAAACAAGAGTGCCTCGTTCCTCGCAAAAGCGCGAGTGTTGATGGGATCCTAGGTAGTTTACCTGAACCGGGCAAATTGATATTATACTCTTTTATCGGAAAATTCTCAATAGCAACGCAATCTCAGGATTTACGCTCGGTAAATGGCAATGGCTCAGGCTCAGATTTATAAATGTTACTTAGCACGCCGAAGTATGTGTGTTATTCCTGTCACTGTCACACAACTGCAAAACTATAAGAGCACGTGTTAACTACGTTTAAAGACCTCGGCTTTAGTCAATAGGTAAGGTAAACCCACAGGGTAAGTCCGATGACTTAAAACTCCCAAAATGTGGGTGTACTCTAAATATAGTTCGTATTTTAATCCCAGATACTAATTTGACAGGTGCAAATGTCAAACTCCGAAAAAATAAACAGCAATCATTTGAAATGTCAAATTAGTCTCTGGGATTAAAAAAGGAACTTTCGTTTTTATACATAACAGCGTATTGCGTACAGCGTGTCGTGTATTGTGTACTTACTACTGTTTTTTATACACCTCTGCCTACTCCTTCAGAGAATATAGTCAGCCGTGCTACCAATCTGCTGACTGGTTTATTTTGTGCCACAGTATGAGCCACAATTCTCACTCACATAGGTAACATTTGAAAGGAAGAAAATTACTAGCGTCCAAAAGGAAGCTACTAATTTGCGCTAGTATTTTTTTAATGAGGAAAACTCCTCATCTTTTCGCCTCGCTTAAAAACACTCACTCACCTAGGACACCAAATAAAAGGGTCGTCCAAAGTATACCTTTTGTTATTCGTACGCCACTTCCGAGTCAATTTGGTAGTTCAAACTTATCTTATTTCCTACGGGACATTCTCGTACACACGGAGGATACATGTGAATTTATTCTGTAGTAAGACGAGACGGGCTCTATGTTAAGTTTGAAATTGATTTTCTTCTTTTTATTTGGAAGTTGGTTCATAGCTTAAGGCGATAGTGAGTCTTTAAGTTTGGTGGAGTATTTGAGCTTGTTTTCTGGTGTTAATGGGTTTTTTTTTTACTTTTTAATGGGCAATTTTCACATAGTTCATGCCAACGCTAACTAAGAAACAATTATCAATTATTTTTTCAGTCAAATATGACAGGCAGGATTTTGCTCACGGTGAGATAACACTGGCTTAAGATAAGCATGGATATACCTAATTACAAAGAATTTATTAATTTTTATTTGAAGATATATCCAAGAGTTATTTCGTTACCCAGCAACTGGGTCGTGGAGGTGAGATATGGGAGTAATTCCACACTGGTATTCAACTCCATCCTGGAACTGGAAGCCGAATCCAACATGGTTGGGACAAGGTTATGCAGATGATGATGATTCACAACAATTATTATGTATTTATGCGCCACAGCAGACACGATCATGTTAGCATCGGCGATCACCAACCGAACGCAGATCGCCAAAGCGCGATGCAACATTGCTGCAGTCGCCCAATCACCAATTCAAATTATTTTACCGCACATAAACCTACATGGGCACTTATGAAACGTCAGAAGCTACTTAGATGCACGGTTCCAATTGGTCGTTCCCTATGGAGAAGAGCCGGTAATAAACTCCTCGGTTATTTTTTTACCGATACTAAAAGTATCTTTACTTCCTTTATGAACATAGATAGATGCCTAGTAAACCAAAAACATAATTAATTTTTAATTAATTAATTTAAAACATCATAAATATTATTTTTTAAATTAATTAATTTCCTTCGACTCTATTCCTATATTTGCCATTACGAGTATACCGACCTTTAGGCAATTCATTTATTGAAAACTCTAAACCCACGTACACCGCCCCACACAAGTTTCTCAACATATTGTACGTATGTAACATTAACTAACAGACACTGAAGGTTTGGGTACTGTTAATTAGTAAAGTTTTGGGCAGCGGCCACCTAATCTCGCGAAGGGTCAGACAACGAGTAGGTGTGTAGGTACTTGTGTGGTAATGTAAGCATTCATACGTAAGGTCTTTGCTGGACCCGAGTGGGTGAGGTTTTCATGGCCATTACCTACTTCGTCTGTAATGTTTTAAAATGTAATTACCTAGATGGGATCACACGGTGAGACTCATGAAAAATTTATCACAAGATTCGACTTACGGTTTTTCACAAATTTTCCGTCATCCGATTGTCTTTTTTTCGTCTTTCCACTGAAAATGACGAAAGCCGCATTTGCACGGCGCTAGTTTCATTTGCACGACGCTAGTTTCACTTCCACGACGCTAGTTTCATTTGCACGACGCTAGTTTCATTTGCACGACGCTAGTTTCATTTGCACGATGCTAGTTTCATTTGCACGACGCTAGTTTCATTTGCACGGTGCTAGTTTCTTGTCTGTGGCATTCAATGAAATTAAAGCAACGAATGACTTTTATTGTTGCTTCAACTTATATGTATCAAATCGCACAGTGTAAATCAGAAGTTGGATGTTAAAACTTGTGTCAGCCTTAGTTGAGTTTCATGAACGGTATATTGCCATTCTGCAAAGCTATTTTTAATATTTTTTAATGTGTCGACAAATAAAAACGTTTTAGATGAAAAGTTCTTTTAATAACCTGTTTACATGTTTTTGACACAAAGATTTCAATCGATGTGTCTATTTTATCCCTTAAATATTTCATCAAATATTTTTTTGAATTAGAACAACATTTTTCTACAAATACCATCACATATTGCATTATCAATTTCCGAACACAAAAACAACAACAGTACCAGGAAAAATAAAACCGTGATTCCACTGCGCTATTAGTGCACAGTAACACAAGACTTTCAGCGCTGTTACAGTTTCACAACTGAGTCAATAACATGCGGTAGTGGAAGCCGTCATTAAAACTGTTACCAAAACATGGTTATTATTTCCAATAATAACAATGAAATTATTAAGTGTCTTGTTTATATTTTTGGCTTGTCTCTGCATGCATTGCATATCCTGTAATACTTAATGTATTTACAAAAGTTATCCATAATAATAAGGAAAATTAATGAATCACTCTTCCTCTCTCTACTTATTTAAAAATTGCTGTGCCCAACAGGGTCCATAAATTGTTTCTGTTATTTTTTATTTACCATCTGTAAGTGTACATTATGGGTTACAATAAACGATTTGAGATTTTGATTTGAAAATCTTAATGCGACACAACCTTAAATTTTTCAAAATAACAGGCATCATTAAAGTTAGTTTGTTAACTCATAAATTATAATTAGTCGCCATTATCCATAATTCTATCAAACTTTTATACCTACTTCATTTAAGTTTATAATAGTTATAAAATTTTGGAAGTGTAATAATTGGATTTCATTAGGTAAAGCTAGTTATTAAAATATTCTACGAAATGGAATTTATTAATATCTCTGGAAAACTGCAACTTTCTAGCTACTATGCTTTGGTTCTAACTCATACAAAGCATGTTTTATCAAATTCAAATTTCTCATGAAGGTTAAAAGACATAAACCTCTTTTGCTTCTTTTTTCATAGAAATCATTTATGCAGAATGGTTGCAAATACCACGACATTTTTTTGACGTATGCTTTAATATATTTTGCCATGTTTGTTTTTCTTGTAGAGAAATTATTTTTCGTTCTTCCATGTACCTAAACCTAAGCATTGACTTGCACAATTAGTTTACGAATTAGTTCGTGTAGGTATCGGTTACAAAGATCATACATACAGTCAGCAAGTTGGTAGCAGGGTTGCGGTGTAATTGCGTTACAATACTTACGGTGACAATGCTATTTACTTTGACAATTCATTGCGTTATTGACAATCAGACAAATTTTGAAAAACCAATTAGTAATGTTTGTCAGGTTTATTTACCATACAATATGAATATTTCAGCGAAATATTAACATTAACAGATTTTTTTTCATTTGTATAACCTTTTTAACGTTTTTTTTATTCATCAAACAGGGCATTCTGTCATGGTGGCTCAAGTTACTTCAAGACATTCATTCTGTCAAATCTGCGAGATTTTTTTTAACAGTGTTGCTCTCACACGAACTTTATTTATTGCTTCTGTAGGAATATTATAATATTCGGTAGACGAAATTAACAACGTTTTTAAATATTTAAAAAATAATATTCAAAGCGTGATAAGAAGAAAAATAAGAAAGATGCAAGGTGTGATAAAGATCACACCTTGCTATAAGATTAAAACGGAATGTAATAAATTTTCCTTATGTTGCGGTTCGCGGAACCAAAATCTAAGTATTATCGGCTGTTGACTTCAAAAAGGTTGAAGACCTACACCTGAGTTCATGGGTCATGAGTTCGGCCCCCAAGTAGGGTACAGTTTTACAAGGATTCTTTATTAGGACCAGCCGTCCAGATTTGTGCCCAAATCCAGACTCCAGTATACTACAGTTTTTATTCTAAATGCGACGTACTTAATGCAAATAAACGTAGTTTATTTCTTTCTTTATGAGAAACTTGATAACTTTTTGCCTGACCTAGAGACCGAACCCAGGATCTGATACACATCAGTGACAGTTATGACCACTACACCAGCAAGGCAGTCATCACAAAATGAATCGTCGTCAGCGTTCAAAGCAAGAGTGAACAGGCATCTTCTGGGCACGCTCGTTACATCGTAGACCTCATTCTCATTGCTTATCATCAGACGAGATCGAAGTGATCAAGCAAGTATAATGAAAAATAAATAAAAAAGAATAAAATATACTGAAGAAACTAAACTACAACAGTAAACGCCAAACCTACCAATAAAATTGAAGAAACACGTGCAGCCTTCAAATACCAAATCCTTCATTACACCAATTAAAAAGTAATCAAAACAAATTATATTCCGTAATCTACGTCAACTAATAAATCTGAAGGGAACTCAGATATACAACTTAAAGTAGGTACTCTGGTGAGTTAATAATTGCTTAAGTTTAGAGCCTAAGCTTATGTGCGGGGGGCGTTTACTGGCATAGTTTGAGTTTACACGAGTTAAGATTAAGTAACGATTGGGACATATCAAAGTCGGAACATGTAGTGCTATTCTGTAAACTTCACTTTGAATCTCACTCAAGTGACAGCACACAATTCGAATAAGTTCTAACTCATTTGTTTTAAAATTAAAATCATGGCATTATGTTATCACACCTCGACTCGGTTCGAATTTTGAAGTGATGTTTAAATAGAGAATCACAGCTACAGATTGTGTTCAAGCGTGTCGTTGTCAGAAATATCCAGTCAGCAAAGTGGCGGGGCTGACTGCCCAGCAACCTAACTGCGAAACAATCTTTCAATCACTATCTGAAAGATAGTACCTATATATAAAATCACTATTTCTATACCCTCATAGAAATCACAAAAACCCATTCCAAATTTCAATAGAGTGTGAGCGCGACATGCATGCTCATTATAAACGACAATACATAGACATTTATTGTTCACTAATGATCGTTCGTCGTTCCCACTGTTCCTAGCCTTACCTTAACGAGGACCGCATTTTAAACTTTTATCATTTAAACGATATCATATGAGCTTCAAAAGACTCGCTGACTCAGTACACATATATAACATGTGTTGAGTCAGCGAGTCTTTGAAGCTCCTTGGTTGGAAGGATTAAACGGAGGGTAGATTTCTGATGATGCGGGCTTGATTTCTTTCATGTTAGTTTTTAAATCGATGGGGTCGGTTTAAGGCAGTCGCTCCATGTAAAGTACTGGTATTCAGTTGCATCCGTTTAGACTGGAAGCCGACCTTACAATAGTTGGAAAAAGGCTAGGATGGAGTTTAATACTACCATACCTCTATCAACTCAGGAAAACGTGACATGATTACAGGCCTAGCTTTAAAAATAGAGCTAATTTTACTTCTATACATTTTTTTAATATTATTAAAGTTGCTTTCCGTGTGTACCTACCTGTGTGACCGCGTTGTTCTTTTAAACAACGCAACGGATTTTTCATGCAATCAAATTGACTAACGAATCAAATCCATTTTACAGAACACCACCACGGATCCCGAACATTATTTACATCAAAATCAAAAATCATGTTTCCATGTAAATTTCCTATAGAGGAGAGAACTTAGCATTTCATTACATGGCCATGGCTGTCATAGTCACATTGAGCGTTTTTCAATTTCCGCCCTATTTCCTTTTTAGTTGTTCCAGTTAACGGAGGCTTATATAATATGTAGTTATAGAAATAAACCTTTGTAGTAATCATTGTACGTATGTTTGTTTTATTTGGATTTATTCTGGGTTCGAAAGATTAGCCAATTTTCTTGGCGATAAATCTGCTGTCGAACCTAGCTCCTGTGATCAGTGGAGCAAAAAATACATTCAACTCTCTTTTCTTGTTAATTGTTGACATTGAAAAGTGTATATCAGTACTTTTGTTTTTCAAGTAAATTATTTGTTTTCTATTTTTAAAACAAGGTAAAACTAAACAATCTAGTAAATATAGTTCGAGAAAAAGTAAAATAGTCTACTAGTCTAATACTCTAGTCAGTCCTGCTACCATTTTGCTGACTGGCTAGTATTTATATAACGGCTTAATGAAGCTATTCTCATAATTATGATTCGTTTTGATACGAGACAAATAAAGCACGATTTTTCGGACAATAATTACTAAAGTACTTGCAAAAGGAGTCAGAAAAACTTCACTTTTTCCCATCTGTATCAAAACATCTATATCTAATGTACCTCGTTACTTTAGTGCACTCCTCTTAGGGCTGTCCCCTAATCAGTAGTCTCCTAATAATAGCACAAAGGCAAGTTAAATTGAGATCCTAAGAAAAACTGGGGGCCCTTGTGTTTGCAGGCTCTCGTCATGTAACGAGCCCATTACACTTTGTGCCCACTTTTGGGGGACAGTGTTTTTTTTCGGTTTCACAAATTTAATAGAATAAAAATATGAGAGAAATAATGTGTCTATAACGATGTGTTGAGGGATAATGATTGAAAAAATAAATAAAAAAATTCCCTCGTTATTGCTGATTGTCGCGGTCGGTTTGAAGGCGCTTGTGTGAAAAAAAAGTGAAAATTATACTAGCTACTTCTGGTATGGATAATATGAAGAAGATAGGTTTGAAAAGTTATTTAATCGAATTTAAATGATCAAAGCGTTTGAAGCATTGAATAAAGGTAGAACTTATTGTACAAATTAGAATAATCGGTTAGTCAGATAATTAACCGCAAAACACCAAAAAGTCTGCCTTCCCTATTACTCATACACACCCTCTAATTACCCCATTGAGTACACAAGCACAGTAGTGCATGCAAGATTTATCCACATCCTTTACAAACTGTATACCTCTAACCTTATCCTCTAACATCGCAAAACAAATAAACGACAACTTTCTATGCACGCCACTGTACCAGCTTGTTAACGTACAGTTGTAAAGTGACAATTTGCGAGAAGTGGCGAATGGGAGGCCGTTTGGGACGAGGTAGTGTTGCTTTTTATTTTAGAAGTAAAGCGGCTAAATGATGTTGTTGTGTTAAGCTGTTTGGTAGATGTTATTGTTTCGTTTGATGATAGTTTATGAAATAAACTTGTTGTCTTGACGTGTCCGTTGCGGACAATTCAATGTTTGCGATAGAAGATCAACGAAGGTTCATTTTCAACAATCTGAGTAATTTGTTTGAAATAGCATTTTGTAATGCTATTTGTATTTCTAGATTTTAAGACTTTAAGGATAGCTGCTCTCTACATCTAAAAGGATTAGGCTAAGAATCAACCCAATAAACATCCAAAATAATAATAGAGGGGCCACTAAATCACTACCACCTTCATTATTTTACTTGCAGCAAGTATTATTGCAAAGGAATGTGATCTCTGCTGAAGTGTTCGGCTGCCGATTAGCAAGCATTTTTTGTTATCGACCGCATCATCACGTGTTGCTTACCAAGTTATTATAGTTAGTTACGTGTTTAACGGCACTATCGGCACAGTCTCCATCACCGATTAGCTTTTGCCCTAAGAGTCAAATGGTTCAATACCCGCTTTGAAAAAAACAATATTTCTGAAGCTTACCTATACTAACAACTAGTTTCAGATTTAGGTGTTTATTTGTGTCTATAAAGTTGAAAGACACCTTCAATACTGACATAAATTACCCTAGTATAGTTTCCTACAGCTTAAATGTAGTACCTACTGTTATATTTGTTCAACTTCAAAACATTTCTTCCCACAGAATACCGCGACATTAAATTGTAGCAAATATGTTTAACTTTGCTAATAAAAGTTTTGCTTCACTCAAATATAGGTTAGTGGTTAAAGTTGATCGTACTCCAGTTTATGATAAAAGACGCTGTACGAGTACAACTGTACGTTTGGTGCAACTAACAGTTAGGCCCGCTACCATCCTTGCTGACTGGCTAATATATTAACCACACCATGATTTATTCATATTTAGCTCGTGCCACAAATAGTTCAAGAAAAGATCATGGGTATGTATGTACCCATGATCTTTTCTTGAACTATTCAATTTCACGAGCTAAACATGAATAAATATAAACTAAACATGAATAAATACTTAACCAGCACGCGTATCCTGCATTTGCGCTGCATTTCCGAGAATGTAAACAAATAATTATGTTTTTGGAAAAATAACGATAATACCCACACATAAAGTTTAGTTTGTAGTCATTTTGAAATCAACTTAATTAACACTCCCATAAAGTTGATATTTTTTTAAGTGAAAACATCATGAATAAGAAACGGATTTGCATATGGAATATAGCATGTCCACCAAAGAAACAAAAGAATCGAAAGACGAAATGACAGATTGAAGAGAGATGTACTACGGCGCGATGTAAAAATTTAAGACAAGGAATGTCATTGGTTTCTTCGTAGAGTAGAGACAGAAGTGTTCATGGTTCGCGTGCTGGTGCTTCTTAAATAACATACTTGGTCCTCAACTTTGAATTAATCAATCAATTAATCCCTTTTCTTTGCAAAGAAAAACAGCTCAGCAGCACTCTTGACATCGCTTTGGTCCACTAGCGAATGAAACCAGGACTTTTTCCTTCGGCCAACACCGCGTTTTCTCGCTATTCTTGCCCTGGCTGCAACTGATATTAGGCATCTTATATCAGTTGCATTTACATTATAACCGGGATTACTACATACCATTATACTATATATACCTACTTATATACTTTGAAGCACGTAAACGATCTTATGAGTGTTAAATGTTACTTACAGTGCAAGTGGTGAATCGGAATCTTCGCCTCTTTCGCTACGCAACCAGTAGAGACATTATACACATACGTTGCCAAATTTTAATTATATACTCTAGCAACATAATTAACACAATAAAATCTGCTGGTTCAATCGAAGCGACCCATCCTTGACAAATATACGATAAAATTTTACCTCAAACGGTTTCTGACTATCACACCGTAGTGTAACATTATGCGCAGTTGTGTAATTTTTAGGTCTTTTGTATTTGTATGACGCTGTCGAAGTTTCGTAAGATGTTTAAAATACATCTTCCTTTTTGTAGGTACGTCCATGTTCTCAACCTTGTTGGAGCAATCGTAAAAAAGTTTAATAAAATGCTGTGTATTGCGAGACTAAATCATGGAAATTCTAGGAAACAGTTAACACCTTTTATTTCCTAAAATGTTAATGAAATAAGAGTCACATATTGCTTAAAACCACAGAGCTAAACTCTAGCATGTTAATACTGTAACATGCATGGCTCAAAAGCTTTAATGTTTAGTAAGGTCCGGAAAACAAACAAAACTATCCTTCTAAATAATTATCATATTTTTGACAAAAACAGTACGGTGTAACAGTCACACCTATTCCAAGCAATTTGTTTATCTCAACCTGTTAAAATTTCTCCATAGCCTGTGACAAGGGTCTTTAAATTTTATCGACGCGACAAGGCGTTACATTTATCTACAATAAATGTTGGAACTTGGGACTCAGTAAGACTGTTATTATTTGAAGATGATGGCTGCAAACAATGGAATATAATAAAGTAACATTTGTCTCTGACGAAAGCGCATTTAGAAAAAGGATTTGACAATGTCTATCACACCTCAGTACCTGAACGTTAATGTGGCATATCGAGTTGCAATAAAAGTTTGACTTTATAGAGCGCCGTGTCTCTCATTAACGCCCGGATACAGTTTGTAGATGAAACTGTCATTGACTTAAAACCATTTGATACCGGCTTGGTTGGATGAGTTATTATGATATGTGCCTAGAACTAGTTCATTGTAAAGGCCTCACCCGAAGAAGTACTACTGCTAGGTACCATACTGTATAACTTTGCCACCAAGCAGCGCGCTGCTTTACAATGAACTAGTTCTAGGCACTGTTTGCCGGTTTAAGTATGAATTCCGATGTAAAATAATTACACGCACATGTGACATTTCAACTTCATCTCTAAAGTTGACAGTACATAGCTTATATCACGGTCTTGATTAGATTCGTTAGCTTGTTGGACTCCTATTAAGTAGAATTAATCTGGACCCCATTGATTGAAGCAGAATAAAAACATGATAACACAAAAATCCCAACTTCAATTTAAAATATAAAACGACATAAAAAATTTCAGCCATGACAGTATCTCTAAAAAAGCCAATATTGTTGGATCGGACCTCCAAAAATGCCGGCCGAAAATCACTTTTAATGACGAACCGCAACTGTCAAACGTCAGGCGCGGGCTGAACCCGCAGAAGTTGGCGGGAAATTTTAATATTCACTGTTATGTCAATGTAAGAGTTTCACTGGATGAGGTTGGTAATGAACTTTCGAATTTAATTATGGAACCTCTCGTTTCGTGTGACATTGTTATTTTGGCTTTGCTTTTTATACACAAACTGAATAAAATGTGTATGGCCAGTAGGGACCTACTATGGAAAAAGAACAAATATTCAAGCAAGCATTCCATAAGTATGAAAGATGCTACTCTTGAGTTAGGTATTTTATTTAAGAGTAGCAGATATGAATACATCACAGACTTATCTGATATTTAAAAATTTAAATTTTTGTATTTTGGCTAGCTCAGCACTTAATATTATTGCGACTAGATATGACCAAAATAAAGAGGAAAATACAAAATATCTTGATTTAAAAGAGTGTTATTGGAGTTTCTTGCCCGTTCTTCTCCATGGAGATCTACGTTTTGGAATGGGCAACTAGCTGCAACTTTCTGACTAGTTGACCGACTTTTTGACAGTTCAAAAGTGCCTATAATTGGTTTAATTTAAATAAATGCTTTGAGTTTAAGAAAATTATTTGCTCTCGCCAAAACAAATTTAAGACCATCAGGAAATTATTTCATTAACATTACACTAATTGACAAACGGCTTGATAAGTGCAGTAAGTCGTGCCTACCAAGTAAACTTAAAAAAAAACACTTCCTTTCCTTGAAAAACATTCATGAAGTAAGTTTCCAAACATATGCACTCAAACTTTAGTAATAAATGCAAAAGATACATTAAAAAGCACATCAAAATCTTACGAAAATCCTTAATTACCCCTTTTAGTAACTTCAAATCCTTGACGCACTTCAAAAGTGACTTCTACTGAGAAACCTTTAGAGTCGCGCGACATTAATTTTATGAATTAATCATTTTTCTAATTTATTTCCATCTTTTTCGTTGAAAACCGTCGGTAGTCGGCTAATAAAGGGGACTGTATAAGTTTTGCGCCCAATTTCTTAAGACATTTCCTTCAATTTTGAAGAAGTTTTGCCATTTGCGGTTCATAAAATTAAGGACTAAAAGGTTGGATTGGAAACTTGGAATCTATTCAAGTGTAATGGATGGTCTATCTGAGATTTTAAATGTTGATTAATGTTTGCTGAAAAAGTAGTTACAGGGTCACTCCAAAATCTCACTTTGATAGATGGTCGACGACACAATTATTATTAGGCTTGTCGGAAAAACTAGTAGGTACACCTCTAGTGCAAGTTTTACATTTTTACAGACTGTTTTCAATACGTAAATTAAGCTAAATCATTAATTAAGAAATGTTTAATTATATAAGAGTCTACATAACAAATATGTATTTATAACGTATATATTAGGCGTCACTGTCACAAACTCACAATATTCTTTTATAAAAAAAATATAACTTCACCTCACCGCGTGTTTTTATTTATAGGAGAAAGAAGCATGCAAACCTGAATTGGAAAAGCCATGTGGAGCACATTCTTAGGTCAGAAACTAGATAGGTTCGTGTTTGCTTTAAAAAAGCTGAGACAAAATGTGTCTGTAGAAGCTGCTCTTGCAGCTTACCATGGTTACGTGTCATCTGTTTTAAGGTATATGGACTAATCATGTGGGGTAACTCGACCGATGTCGGTTCTTGGATAGCTGTGAACCCCTCTTTCAAAAATTGAAAATTCTTCCACTGCCCTGTATGTATATTAGAGATATAAGCATTTTTATAAAGTCACACATGCATTATTTTAAGCTACATACCGAGGTTATACCAAGACAGCAAAGGGCTAAGTTTCGCAACCTTTTATATCATCCAACTGGTTATAAAGATATTTATAAGAAAAACGTGTTCAATATGTGTATATTAATTTATAACACCCTACCAGACGAATTTAAATTGCTGCAAGGTAGTGTTTTTAAAACAAAATTGTCAGAGTGGTTACATAAAAAGTGTTTAAACAGCATAAAATAATTTTTAGAACATAAAAATATCTGTTAGAGTAATTAGTTAGTGGAATTTGTTTTAGTTTAGAGGATATTTGTATGGAATAATAATTATTGCGTGATAATAATGTAATAATAATGTACTAGGTATTAATAGAATCTGCATAATAATTGTGGTATTAAGTCTCCCTTTGTACCTAATTGTGTGCGAGGAGTTTAAATAAATAAATAAATTGTGACTTAAAATCATGAATAATTTGCACGCTTGCTCGCAGGCTGAATACTATGACTTTAAGGCTGTAAGATCTTCCCTTGTAAACCTTGTATTTTCTTGCAAATAAACAATTTGAAACAAACACATGCTAATGTTATTAATACAACAGCTAAGCAATGGCAACTCCACGTTCACGCATAATGTTACACACGCGAACAAGATACAAACTGGCAATATAACACACACAATGTTTGAAGATCGCTAACAACGCCATCTAGTGAGTGTTACAGGTATACAGCGATATTCACCGGTGTCACGGTGTGTCTTACATTTATCACTCACGCCGATGTTGGTAGGGTGGTTATTATTCAGGTGGGATAAGATTTTTTTTTTTTCATATACAGGGTGTTTGGCAGAACGTTGAACATACGAAAATGGTGGGTAGGTGGGGTCATCTGCTACTTACTCAGCCCTAATTTATTTGGCCCTGGCCGACTGGGTATTTAAAAAAAAAAAAAAAAAGTTTTTTCTTGTTTCACCACTCCCTCCCTCCTAACTTTAAAGTGTATTTTTTTTATTAAAAATGGGCAATAAAACAGGCAATTTTTTTTTTTTTAATCTTTGATGTTGGCAGATTCTTATAAAATTATTGCTTTGTTCAGATGTTAGCTAGAAAAAAAGTTATGAGTCCTCAAACTTACAGAAAGATGTAAAAAATACTTGAATGTTAATTTCAACTTGCATTTAAAAAAAAACAAAAAATGATTGAGGAGTTCCAATTCTAGCAAAACATCCCTAGTGTGTGAGCTTTCTAATGGTATGTAATTTGCTTTTATAAAAAAAAAACTTTAAGAGTTATTTCATAATTTTATCAAGCAGGAAATTTTTGACGAAACTCTACCTTTACGGAAAGTTAAATGTTTTGCGAAATTTAATACTGCAAAGTTGGTAAAAATTAAATGATCGATTGAAATTATGCTGTACCAGTTAGGTGCGTTAATAAAACAATTAAATAATTTTAAATAATTTATTTAAATAATAAATCATATTAGATGTTCAAATTGACGCCCTTCATTCGCAATACAGGTGCGGCATCTATGTCTGATTTCTACAGTTGTTGTGCGCAGCAGCATCTCCTGTCGCATAACTTCAAAAGCAGCATTAATTCGATTTATCAAATCTTCCCGACTTTCTACTTCTGTAGTGTAAACTAGTTCCTTTGCCCTTCCCCACACGTGAAAATCGAGCGGAGTGAGGTCGGGCGATCGCGGAGGCCAGGGAATTGGTCCTCCCCTGCCAATCCACGAATTTGGGAAACAATTATCCAAATGCTCACGTACAACTAGACTAAAGTGAGCTGGGCAACCATCGTGTTGAAAGACAATAGGCCTGTTTATGTCTACTTGGAACACTTCTTCCACTAATGGTGGTAAATCATTTATCAAAAAATCCAAGTAGTTGTTCGCGTTGATGTTGTCGGGCAAATAATGAGGCCCTATTAGCTTATCGCCAATCACTCCTGCCCAGACATTCACACTGAATCTCCTCTGGAAGCCTCTTTGTCTCTTCACGTGTGGGTTTTGATTTTTAAGTGCCCAATGGTGAAGATTGTGATAATTGACAATCCCTTCTTTGTCAAATTTGGACTCGTCTGTCCACAAAATACTTTTTAAAAAGTTAACGTCGTCCACATCGGTATGCAGCAAATGGCGACAAAATTGCACACGCCTCCCAAAATCACTGTCATCGAGACCTAGAACAAACAAAACATGTCTAAGAATTGATTTCAATACTGAATCTTTTCTTCCTCCGAGTTCAAACTCTACAATTATCCAAATTTTTCATCTTCAATTTTTAAGTACACTAATTGGCTTTATGGCTTAGCCATAAAGACGTAAAACCAAATTCACAAAAGGGCGTGCGACTTTCCAATTTTGTTCTAAAAAGGACCCATAAGTGCTGGCAAGTTTACCTACGCTGACCACCTGCGCAAACCGAATCCGAAATCCGAATCCTGTAAGCGCTGGCCGCCTGATTGTTACGTGAAAGCGGCCGAATAGGAATAGTTTATTGAATTTAATTTGAAATTAGAATTGAATGCGCTAAAAACAACATGAGGCAAAACAACTAATAAAGAAAGTGACGAAATCAAGGTTAAATGGAACGATCAATTGAACTGTCTCATAATTTACTACATTCCACAAAATCGTATCAGATGCAGTGCATAAACGGCTTAATCTTACCTTGCACTGGAGTGTAGTGAAAAGCATGTCTACCATCTTGCCGGAGAACAGACCACACTTTCCATATGCTTAAGCCAAGTATTGAAGCTATCTGTCTAATGCTTTTGGTAGGATCCGCGTCAAACTCGGCAAGAACTTGTTCGTCAATGGTAGCATCGGGTCGTGCTGCGTTCACTCGTGGTTCTTGTAAGTTCAGGTTACCGGTTTGTCGTAAACGTCGGTAAGTACTCGCAAACGTCTGATGACTGGGTACTCGGCGGTTGGGATAACGCTCTTGATAAATTCTTCGCGCTTCACGCGAATTTGTATTAGCGCTTCCATACGCTAACAACATGTCCGCGTATTCCTCACTGGTAAAAGCAGCCATTTCTTTACCAATAACAACAGGTAACAGTAATAACAAAAAACTTAACAAACTTAAACTTAACTAGTGATAACAATAAAAGAAAACGAAGTGAACAAAAACAAACGTAAGCGTAACGGGCACGTGAGATCGCAGAGGCAGTTAAGTCTCGACTGAATAAAAGAAAAGAATTCATTCTGAGGCGTCACGGTGCCACGAGAGCGAAAGAGAGCAAAAATACGCTATGACTGCGCAAGAGTGAAACAAAATTTCTACCTGCTTTGTGTAACCATCTCAAGGGAATAGTGAATGTCAATTTGCACCACTGCTACTGGCAAGCCGTCGATCCATAATTTTTACCAACTTTGCAGTATTAAATTTCGCAAAACATTTAACTTTCCGTAAATGTAGAGTTTCGTCAAAAATTTCCTGCTTGATAAAATTATGAAATAACTCTTAAAGTTTTTTTTTTATAAAAGCAAATTACATACCATTAGAAAGCTCACACACTAGGGATGTTTTGCTAGAATTGGAACTCCTCAATCATTTTTTGTTTTTTTTTAAATGCAAGTTGAAATTAACATTCAAGTATTTTTTACATCTTTCTGTAAGTTTGAGGACTCATAACTTTTTTTCTAGCTAACATCTGAACAAAGCAATAATTTTATAAGAAAAATTAGGAAAGTTAGTTAGTTAGTTAGTTAAAGTTAGGAAAGTGGTGAAACAAGAAAAAAACTTTTTTTTTTTTTTTTTAAATACCCAGTCGGCCAGGGCCAAATAAATTAGGGCTGAGTAAGTAGCAGATGACCCCACCTACCCACCATTTTCGTATGTTCAACGTTCTGCCAAACACCCTGTATATATAACTACAAGTTCAGTGTGACTGTAGGCTTGCACCAAGGGTCGGCTTTAAGTCCTTACCTCTTCCTGTTGATTATGGACGCTCTGACGTCGGACATACAGGAAGAGGCACCCTGGTGCATGCTGTTTGCCGATGACATTGTTCTTGTCGGTGAAGATGGACTTGAGATCCAAAGCAGATTGGAGAAATGCCAACAGAAGCTGGAGAATGTTGGCTTGAAAATCAGCAGAACCAAGACTGAATACATGTTCTGCGATTTCAGCGGTCTCTCCAGTCATAGAGCTTGATGGCGCGCTTCTCCCGGTCTGCTCCGACTTTCAGTATCTAGGTTCACTCGTGCAAAGCGATGGTGAAGTAGATCGGACGGTTAAGCACAGAATTAACACTGGATGGATGAAATGGCGGCAGGTGACGGGAACAATCTGCGACTCCCGCATTCCTCTTAAACTTAAGGGGAAGGTATATAAAACAATGGTTAGACCTACTGTCTTGTATGGATCAGAATTTTGGGCCACAAAAGGGATGAATGAAAGGCAATTGCATGTAGCTGAGATGAGAATGCTAAGAGGAATGTGTGGTGTAACAAGAATGGATAGAATAAGAAATAAGTACATAAGAGGAAGTCTGAAAGTGGCACAGACTGAAAAGTTGTGCGGAAATCGGTTGTCATGGTATGGGCATGTGATGCGGAGGAATGAGGAAAATGTCGTGAGGAAAGTTTTGAGTATGCATGTCGATGGTTATAAGAGTAGGGGAAGACCAAAGAAACGATGGATGGATTGTGTGAAAGATGATATGGCTAGAAAGGGATTGACTACCGAGATGACGACTAATAAAGAAGTATGGAAGAAGGGATATGTTGCGCTGACCCCAAATCAATTGGGATAAGGGCAGGAGAATGATGATGATATAACTGGAGGCTTTTTGATTCGAATCAGTTGACAGTTATTTCATTATTTGTAAGAAACGAATGCCGAATGGGAAATAATTTTAATTCAAATTGAATCGAAACTTGAAGGAAGGAACTAAGCCAGAGGGGCAATACCCGTATTTTTAAGAACAATCACACTCAATCTGTCAATAAAACCTCTAATTTACCTCAAATTTTACCAAGTTTTTGAAATACGGGAATTGACTTTCTAGTATTGTAGCCAATTTTTTTGGAAATAAACTCAATCTTCCACGCCCCAAACAGCATTCACAATTTTATTGAAATACTTAAACATAAACGTATTCACTCAATACTAGTAGTAGGTATACTACCAAAGGCACACATAATCCTACATAGGAGAATGAACAGTTCCTTAATACTGTTAACTTTGTGAACCGTCTTAAGTTTCAACGAGGGTTTTAATTTCGAACCTAATGGCAAATCATTATTGTGTCGTATCTAAGGAATGGGTCCTTAGATACGACACATTTTGTAACTTACAATAAATTAGTCTTAGTCGCTTTGTAATCTTCAGATAAATTTTATCTGAAGATAAATTCCTCAGATAAAATCTGTCCGAAGATTGAAATTGCGGTTTGACAGCTTTTGTATATAAAATATGTTGAACCGACATATTTAGCCCTCAGACAAAAGTTATACGACGATTGAAAATTTGGCAGTTAATTGAGTATTTTACTAAATTATATTAAAAAACGTATGCTATGTCAATTAAAAAGTTCTTATAACTGATGTGTTCCACATAACATATGCACTCTACAGCGACGCACAAAAAGCACTTTGTCAGATTGCAAGTTTGACATCGTCGATATGCTATTGAAAGCATCCTGTAGTTGGCAATGTATCCTGCACACGACGGATTATATAGGACGCCAGACACCTGCCGTTGTACTGTTGTGTGATAGCAAGTAACCGAATAGATATAGCAAGCCCATAGTGAGGCATCTTTTAAAACCACTGTTTGTAGTAAAATTCAAGTACTAACTTATCAGATAAGTTAAATCGTTTACTATCATCTAGAATTGTAAGTATTTTTGTATATTATATATTATAATAGGATCTTGTACATAATAAATTATTATTATTATAGCGCTTATTCCAATCTATATATTTTGTTTCATATTGCAGAAGTATTAAAATACTACAAAATATATTTATGAATGCCTAACAGTTTCAGAGTTTACGTGAGATAAAAAAAAAATATTCAACAATCTCTAGATAATTTTTGAAAGAATCAAATTGTATGACAGAGTAAGTTAGAAGTTAGTGTCGATTCCATATGTTTAAGTTACTGTTTCTCAAACGCTTTTTGGCTTCGCTGCGATGGGGAGAATGTAAATTAGTATTAATTAGTATCACGCCTATTGTCAAAAGAAGGATACATCGAGGTGTATGCAAGACGTATGATAGACTGCATTGGAATCTTGCTTTATCACTCACGTTTGGTAAATCATCATAATTTTATCAGGAACAGTTTTATTTATTTATTTATCGTGAACCACCATAATTATACATACGAAGAATCACAAATAGTTTTTTTGGGGAATAAATGGTTTTAACGCCAATTTGTTTCTGGCAGTCACCACATTTATTTCCTCAAAAATACTTAGAAAGTTGGTTTTTATTGTACTTATCTTCTATATCGTAGATTTTAATAGGCAACCAAATCACAATAACATCTTCTCGAAAATTCTGCAGTAACCCCAACACTATCACAATGCAAGAATATAAACAAACAAAAAAACAATCAGCTAATTATTTCCAACTGAACAAACAAACTCACATTCTTAACACCACTTAAAATTAATAACAGCAGTTCCCAAGTTCTCGCAACACAATATGGTCACACTACGACAACGCAGGGAGAGCACTTTGCTTGATTGTAACTCTGATCTTTGAAACTGGAAGTTCTAGTTTTTATAATACACACATTATTTATTACCTTTAGGGTTTTTGCTGACTAGCTAGATTATATTTTACCTGGTCTTCTCGGGCTCTAGATTTTTAGTTTTGCATTTTCTGCTTGTGAATTTCGGCAATTCAATACGTCCATTTCATCGTGTGTTGGGAATAGAGTATTCTTCACATGAAGATGAACCCCAATGTATAATTATGTGAATGTGTCCACTGCTGGACAAAGAACTTACCCGTAACGCCCATGTATGTATTTGCCAAAACACACTAAGCGTATCTTACGCGGCTCATTTTTCGTCGCATTACGCGTACACATCACATACATACGTAATCAGCCTATAATGTTCCCACTGCTGGGACACAGGCCTCTTCTCTGCGAGAGGGAGTGGGCCGTAATCCACCACGTAGGCCCAGTGCGAGTTGGTAGAACCAAAAATTCGAAGCCATGTGACGCCTTCGAATTTTTGGTTTTAAGACATTGGTTCCCGAATTCACGATGTTTTCCTTCACCCTTTTGAGACACATCACGCTACATATAAATTCTCCAGTAGGCCGCACTACGCCTTTTATACGTCATTACGCTGAGTCTAGTCATCTTCTTTAAAAGTAGAACATTTTCAGGGTTTATCGCTGCATATCATGCACAGTACGCGGCGAAAGATACGCTCAATGTGTTTTGGCACTAACGCCGCCACTACAACTCTTTCACTGCCTCCTTAGCTGTGAGTATCGTAAGCAGACCTTTGAAAAATCCTTCTTGACTCGATTCTTGGAACAGAACTTGCGCGTTTTCAATGGCGTGATGTTTTTATTTAATTTAGAAGTTTCTGATTAATTTCAGGGAAATAAGCAATAACAGGGAAATAAACAAAAATTGTTTATTGAAGTACCAAAGGCCTATGAAGATGACGATGGTGAATCCAAAAAAGCCAAAACAAAAGGCTAAAAATCCGCGGATCCTACAGAGCTTCTAGCACTTTTTTTTCGATCCGAGATCCGAGTTTACGACAGCTGTTTCTGAGTTCTGAGTACTCACTGAAATATTCAAAACGCTAAGTATTCCCTGAAATTTTAAACCGCCATCCACCCTAATTTTTCTTGGGTAATATTAGGTGGGTCTGTAATTTTTGCCTAAAGAAAAGGTGTTGCTTAGAATCTTTCGTTTTTGCAGATTTTTTTCTCCGTGTTAATCTGTAAAAAGGTTGTGTAATATGGTGATAGAATTATTACGGATGGTTTCGTGAGCTTCGTAAACGAATATACCACATTTACACCTGTGGATTTCTGAAAAGTACAGTAAAGTGATTGTGACATGAATATGAGTATTAGGTCAACAACAAAACCCCCCTTTTTGGCATAAATTAAGTCGTGTTCAGATGCGACTATATATAGGTATATACCGAGATGTGTATTTCTGTTTGCTAACAAAAGTACAGGTAACAATCTATCTGGCAAGAATCGTAATTATCATTATCGCCTTTATTCTTCTTACATAACAGTGGTTAAATATATTGATAAAGCTCACGTCAGTTTGTGGTTGAACAAATATGATGAAATATTATACAGCGGCCAAAAATATCAGCTCGAATAAAATTCTAATCAATCACTTGTATAATTGGCAGTTCAGAAAAATGAACTCAGCGAAACTGGGTAAAATTGAGCAGCTACGAAATCTTATAATTTTTATCCTTATATAATTTTTCTATCAGTAAACTTAAATATGTATGACGTATACGTATATAAAAGGAAAGAAGACTTGACAATTTATCCAGGGATAACAGAGCGTAACTGAAGGCATCATAATAAGTTCTTAGAAAAACGTATGCAAAAAAGTTTTTGCCTAGACCCGTTGTTTATCATTTATCTCTGAAGATAATATGTTATTTACCAATAAATTACGTTTATTGGACGTTACCCAAATGCGAAAACACGTCTGCAGGGAAATTAAGATCTTATCTCGTAATGTTTCGAACTAGCTGCATCATTTTAAGTACATATTTTTTGTATGAGAAATAAAATTATGGAAAAATTGCTTAGCTGAAAAAAAATAGGAATTAGGTATATTTTTTTTTCTAAGAATAAGTATGTTACTAAACTTATGATCTGGAAATATACCATGAGCTAAGATACTGGCAAAATGTGGGTTTAGGTACTACATCTACATACATTCGTTATGTTGGCGTGTTTATATTTATACAATGACATCTATACAAAAGATTTAGTTTCTCACTTCAAAATAGTCTCTTGGTTTATTATATCAAAATTGCTTCCACGATACTTCCGTATCCATTCAGCGCATTTCGACCAGTCAGCCCCTCTTATACCTGACTACTATTACCAGCTGACATCCTTAGTAAGAGCTACTTAGAGGTAGTTCGTGCCGATAGAAGTGAAGAAACTTACTCGATGAAATATTTCTAAAGCCTTAAGACCCAGTTACTAAAAATATAGCAAACATTACAAGAAGTTCAACACACATACAGTTCTGAACTATACGCCATATTATTTCCAAAATGGTAGCCATCGTGCCAAAAAGCGTTTCAATATGAATTGACAGGAACCCTTCCAAGTAAACGGGATGATTTGTCATTGAATTAAATTTACGCCAACCTTACACTCCTGATGGTAGAATTTAAAGTTTATATTCAAGGTTACGTTATTCTTTGTAGGGCTGTCAAAACGTCTTTTGTTTTTGGATTTTTGTTGTAAGAAATCTTGGATAAGTCTAGGTGTTTCTTTTTGATGTGCTGTCAAGACAAATGACAAGCTATTTTTGATGAAGTTATTGCTTCTGGACACCTAGCTGCTTCTATCCTATTGCTTCTTCGCTTGAGGTCTACGTTTTGTTTATATTTTTTAAATCGTTAGCTATGAAGTAAATGACAACTTCTCTCAAATATCGTCGCGTCGCAGAGTCGTGATGCGACATTACCTCTGTGCTGAAAATCACTGTATAATTTGGACAACATTTGAATTACAGGCACAGAAACATTCAACTGTATCTGTAAAGTTGAAAACGCATCGAAAACTCCATGTGTCGTGCCCAGAAGCGCCGCACACTTTCCATAGGCAACGCCATCGCCCATTTTGTCACCAAATACAATATGCTTCCAACAATACGAAACGACAAAATTGACATCACACGTTTCACCTGAATATTATTGCCTTCCACACCCCTGTATTTGCCTGTTTCCCTGTTGAAAAAATAAAATAAAACATGTTCACCAACCCTGCACACGCTACCGTTATTTGGGTAACAAACAACAGAGCTGTCTTCTCATATTTAGTCAGCAATATTTCTCCTACCCTTTGTGTACGGAACGAAATCTCAAAACAAAATCCCCGTCAGATGTAGTGAAACGTCTTCTTGTGAATAACACGGTAATTGAATCTTTGTACCCCGCGAAATAAAGATCGTTTTTGTTTGGGTTTGTTTTATAATAAAAGCGTGAAGGAAATTGGACTTTACTTAAAGGAGCTAAGTGTGGTTATGGGTGTAGTGAGTATTGCATATAATGTGTTTACGGCAAATTGCACTGGCTACTTGAAATTTATAACAAATCTGTAGAGAATTTGTCAGTGATACCTACTCTTTGCTTTATTTCCATTGAGATCTACTAAGTTTTAAGTACAAAAGAAAATTCTAGAATAAAAGTATAAGGATTTTTTTTTTACGTTACGTTCTGTTTCCTCAAAATGAAGTTAGGAATTGATAAACGGTAAAATTATACGTTCGGCGAAAGAAAGCGTCGAAAGACATACTTGTTAGTATGTTTGTGACAATTATATTTTAAGTAACCTACGTACCTACTTAACATTTCCAAAATCAAAAATTTCCAGTACAGAGAAGGTATCAAAAAGCTTCAGCAAAAAAAACACTGTTAAACACTGACAAATTAATAGGAAAACAGAAGAGTGTCCTAATACTCGTATAAGAGGATTACAACCTAATAAACGCTACAGTATACAGTTCTTCTTATTTTCTATACGATTGGTGGAAATTGGCGAACAACTAGACAAAACACATTATATATGATTACCAAGAATTTAACAAAAATAGGATTATCTTTTTATGGTTTTAACAGGTATTTTATATAAAACCAAACCATTAAACGATGTACTTTAATTTGAAAAAAAAACACTCTTTTCTTGCTAACAATTTATTCCGCACAACTGCACTATTTTACAACTAAACAACGACTGGCCCTGCACTGCATTTTACTATTTAAAATTACTTTTCCCCACTCAGAAATAACGATAACATCATAACCGTTGTTTCTGTGTTGCCAAAGTAAAATAATACATTCAGTTACCATAATGAAAATACATTTAAAAGTTTGTTACAACGTTAATAATTTATACTTTGACAGTGCTGCCTCAGTGAATATTATAATTCGGTATTAAATTAATACATTTTTTTTAAATTAAATCAAAGAAATCACGACACTCGACCATCCGACGGCGTGCTAACTTCGAAGCACGCTATAATCACGCACAATATGCTAAAGAACTCCATGATTCATGGAATTTTTTTCATGGAATATATTATGGCATGGTTAGTTATGAAACAAAAGGTTCAATTTACAACACAGTATACATATGAACAAGTTTAGGTACTTGCTATTTTTAATGACTATAGGATTATTAATATTTATAATTTTATAAGGATTTTAATAAGCATATTATGTGTATGATAAAATGTTACTTCTTAATTCAAGGTAGGTATCTACTGTATATGTGTATCTACTCTTTCAGAGAATATACAATATTTGTATATTCTCAACATGACCAAAAAAACAGGATCAGCAAACTCAATCTCCGAAACCCGTATCACAAATTAAACCCGGAAAAAAAAAAATTAAAGAAGACACACAAAAGTATCCTTCCAAAATCCATTACGGAATCTAAATATTTATCAAACCCATACTTTACGGTATCAAACACAGTTAATGTCGCTTATTTATATGGAATCCTGTCATTTGAGTAGATAAATAAATAACATTACGCGGGCCAGTGGAGCCGAAAATTGCTGTATATACAACGTCCCCAGCGGTTTCATTTGCAAAATAATCTTTTTGGTGGTTGGTACCTACTTGGTATACAGTATCATGTTTATTTGGGTGTCGGTTTATATCTAAGAACACAGAAAATGTTTTGATAAAGAAGGGTTCTTGGGTTTTCATGCAATGAGAAGTTTGGGGTTTGTTATCTGTATACGTTTTTCAGGTAATATACCTAGTAACTTTGTTAAATAAATAAATAACAATAAAAACATTATTGTTCAAGTACAAATATATAGCACTAGCCTCCACATTAGAATTCCCTGTGTCACGGAGACTAGTCCCCTTCATGTTACAACTTTATACATAGTAGGAAGGCACATACGTAACATCGGTTGGTAAGATTTGCGAGGTGACAATAATCAAATGTTATTCCCAAACAATAAATTCATTTACTTAAACATAATTATATAATAAACTTAGGAAAAAAATATCCCAGCCTGGATTTTTGTCCAGTTAAGCAGATAAACTTATATACCTGTAATCCCCGAAGGGTGAGGCAGAGGTGTACCTTATTGTACCCCCAAAGTTCGCCAGTCACTTTTCAGTCCGATGTAAAAGGGGGCGAGCCTATTGCCACCATTAGGAACAAATCCAGACTCCAGGCTGCTACTGATAAATTGCTGGTCGAAAAACCCAATATCACTTTGCCCGAACTGAGAATCGGACCCAGGACCTCATGCGCAGCTGTAGCGCTTGCGACCACTAGACCAACTAGGCCGTGCCCTGTTAGACTAAGTATTTTATAAATATACACACTTAGAAAGAACATTTATTCAGCGCAGACTAAAAAGGCACCCAAAATAATATACTTCAGGTAAAAAAATCAAAAACCAAATAAAAAGTCACTTCATACTTCTTTGGATTCACGCATCACCTTTCACCAAATAACTGTCAACCAACCTAAAGGTAATAAAAATAGGTCGGATACGAATGAGACTTGCTTTTAAAACCACCTTCATGTTTTTGCTTAGCCCGTAAAACAATGAAGCCTAACTCTCAGTTGCTAACGAACCTTAACAAAACACTGCTGCAATGAAAGCTAAAACGATAATGTACTTCGATGATATAGCACCAGCAACCACAACACAGATGAGAGCCAAAGCACCACTCTCCACAATGGATTGTGAAAAGCATGGCAAAGATGAGTTTAACGAAACAAAGAACAAAAATCTATACTTAGACAGATAACCAGCACCTAACTCCATCACTAGACGTCAATTAACTAACTAAGGATGATTTGTGATTTTAATTCCTGTGTAGACCTTATTTTGCGTAGATTTAGCTCATAAAGATATGGATTTTAAATTTTCGACTTCAGCGGTCTATAAATCCTTATTTTATGTATTTCTCTTGATGATGGATCAATACTAAAAAAAGTTATCTATCTATTCACTCGTACCTATTAGTCTCATTGTTCGAAGCGAACCTTTTGTTTCAACATTGTCTACTGGCAACAACAACAACCGATGATTTATGAAGCATCTTTGTTTCTAGCTAACGCTGCTTGTCAATTAGTATTATTACCGAATTTAGTGAAGGAAAAATTGATGAATGGTGACGAAACTAAATATTTGTTAGAGGACGCTCGTTTGGTCGTTATCTTTGTTACTATATTGATTTGAAATTGATTCCTATATAATCTTATGCTTTTATCATGCGGCTAGGAAGATACTAACATCCTACAATTCTTACATTGTACTCAAATTGCCACGTCCAGTTTATACATTTAATCATACTGCCCTAGTATTGAGTATACATGATACAATTTCAATATTCTATGTATGATTGGAAATATAGCTTCTGATAAAGTAATTTTGGAGTAATTAATCGCACTGAGGGAATAGACTGTAAATAGATATGTTTAAGTCAGCATGACTGCTTACAGTTCTAACCACGTGAAAGATTTGGGATTGGGGATTTTAGCATTGGGCTTTAAATGAGGTCATTTATAAGCAAGTTCGCGAGCCTACCAGTCAGATTACAGTTTTCAAACCATGACTCTTAAAAAGCACTACTGAATTCTAGTCTGCTTTGTTTAAACGTGCCTAGCTTAGCCTCAGCCCCCATTTTTTTTTTGGGTGGGTAATTATCAAATAACTTCTCCCGCTCTGGGCGGAGCGAGAGGGCGTGTCAGACTTTTACTGACTAAAACCCACCCGTGTTCCTTCCGTTGCCTGTGTGCCAGGGCCACGATATCCCTTTCGGACAAACTCGCAACCCTGGCAGGCATTGGTCTTACCGGACCCCGTCAGTTGGTGCTGACATCTCTTTGAGGTGCGCGTGGAACAGAACGCACCGTCGACCCGGGCCTGGTCCTTATCGGACGGCGAGCTACCCATCGCTCACCGTCTGCAGGCCAGCGCCTACGGTGGTCGGAAATCGGCTTGCGACTCCCGACGCCCAGGGCGTCTCCTTTTTTTTTTTCTTGTTGCCGGGGTGGAAAATCCTCATGGATGACGTCCCCGAGTCTGCCGTCCCTGGACCCATTTAGGGGGGCCGGAAGAGGGCATTGTCTGCCCTCTGCCGACGCCCAGTGCGCTTGCTGCGGGCCGGGTGAGTGGACGAGATCTCCCGCTCCCTTTCCGCAGCCTCCTTCTGCGACACGACTGTTTCGCAGAAGGATACCACCGCGTCCCAGGACTCCTCGCTGCCGGCCATCGACTCGACCACGGCCGGCAGTGACAGGTCACTGCCTACTTCTGAGATGAGGGCACGGCGTGGCTCCTCCCAAGCGGCACACTCTGCCAGCGTGTGCCGCGCCGTGTCCTCCCGGCAGTCGAAGTCGACGCAGTGGTGACACCGGGCGTCCGGCTCCCTGTTTATGCGACACAGGTACTTCCCGAAGCAACCATGCCCCGAGAGCACCTGCGTCACCCGAAACGACAGGGAGCCGTGCCTTCTCCCGAGCCAGGGCTCGAGTACCGGCCGGACCGCCTCGATGGTGGCGAGGCCGGCGGTAGGGCGTGAAAGCCTGTTCCGCCATTCCGCCACCAGGGCTGCGTGAAGCTGTGACCGAAGCAACTCCACATGTTGCTGCATCAGCCACTCGCCCCGCGCCCTCGCTTCCTCGCGCCACCGATACAGTGACGCGAGTACTTTCGCCTCGAGGTCCCAGGGCGGGGATCTTGCCAGTACGCATGCCGCCTCGTAGGAGATCGTGCGATATCCCCTGATGACTCTGACGGCCATCGCTCTCTGCGGCTTCCGCAGGACTGCAATGCTTCCGGTCGTCAGGTCAGCCGCCCAGATCGGGGCCGCATAAAGGGCCATCGATCGCACGATCCCCACGTAGAGCCGCCTACAGGCGACGCTCGGGCCCCCCAGATTGGGAAGCAGCGTTGACAACGCCCCAGCCGCGCCCAACAACTTGGGCGCCAGCCGCCGGAAGTGGGGGCCAAAATCCCACCGGCTGTCGAGCACCAATCCTAGGTACTTCATGGTGGACTCGACAGCGATTTGAGCCCCCCAACCACGATGTGTGATCGCGGCGGCGGCGCCCGCCGGGGGCCATGAAAGATCAAGGCCTCCGACTTGTTGAGGGCAACCTCCAGCCCTAGGCGACGTATGCGGCTCACCACCTGTGAGACCGCAGCCGTCGCCAGCAACGCTGCCTCCCTGTACGAGCTCCCCCGGGCCGTGACCAGTGTGTCGTCCGCATAACACGTCAGGTCCACGCCCGGCTGGAGCTCGTCTCGCAGCACCCAGTCGTACCCGATGTTCCACAGGAGCGGTCCCACGACCGAGCCCTGTGGAACACCGCAAGAGCACCACAAGTGGCCGACGAGGCGGGCAGCGATTATCCACTCAAACATCTTACTCACCTCGTCTAGCAACACTATGGGCCTGTACCCGGACGGTGAGTCCGCAGGGCGCCCCGCCTTCCTGAGCAGGACCAGACGACCAGATTTCCACAAGGTGGGAAACTGGCCCTGCTCAAGGCACGCTGTGTAGAGTCCTCTCAAGTGGGGCTCTAGTTCCTTCAGAGCGAGGGCTAGCGCTTGGCCGTGGATCCCGTCAGGCCCCGGAGCGACGTTCTTGGCCCGGAGCCACGTCACGGCTGCCCCCATCTCTGCTTGTGTCACCTCTGAGACGCTGATGGCGTTCTCTTCATCTGCAGACTGCGGCTGTGGGCAAAGCCATCGGCGGCGGAGTATGTTCCGCTCTTGCTGGGAAGAGGGCTGCGACTACCTCCTCCAGCTGCTCAGGTTGGAGACTCTCCGTGAGTGGAGGCGCCGCGGCTCGAAGTTTCCCTCGAACCGCACGATAGGGGCGCCCCCACGAATCTCCGTCGAGAGTCTCCAACATCTCCTCCCTGGCTCGCGTCCTCGCTTCGCCGATGGCCAGCCACAGGGCCTGCTTCGCCGCGCGGTACACCTCATACAGCGCGGCTTCTTCGTCAGGGACCCGACGACGTCTCCTGCAGTACCGGGTGTACTGTCTGACCGCTACGCACTCGACACGTAATTGTGCGATCTCGGTAGACCACCAGTACACCTGGCGCCTCGCTGGATATGAGTGGACGCGGGGCATAGACGCGTCGCAGATTTGCGTCATCGCCCCGCGGAACCATAGCGCCTCCTCTTCGACGTCGACGGGTCCGTTCGTTGCCGACTCCCGGATCTAGGCCTGAACAATAGCGGCCTCCTCGAGAAGTTCCCTGTCGATGCGCTTACACGCCCAGCGCGGACCGTCCCTTTGCGGGGCCGATGGACTACGGCCGCCGGTGGTCTGGGTGGAGACGTCGAATCGGATGTATCGGTAATCCGACAACATCTCCACCTCCACAGCGACACGCCAGTCGCGGACACGGCTCGCGACAGCAGGGCTAGCAAACGAGACGTCCACTATAGACCCGCCCCGCTGCCGCACGCACGTGTGGACCGAGCCCCGATTCAGGACGACCAGGCCAGTCGTGACCGCCCACTCCTCTAGCGCCTCACCCCTAGCATCGGTCATCGGAGATCCCCACGCCGCAGACTTGGCATTGAGATCCCCGAGCAACAGCACCGGGTGACGGTGGAGTCGGCCTACGACCTAACTCGACAAGGAAGTTCTCAAAGTCGGCGAGACTCTTGTTGGGCGAGAAATACGCCCCAACCGTGCCAATACCATCCACGAGGGCGGCCACCAAGCCATGTCCTCGGGACGGGTTGACGAGAGCCCCGCCAATGACGGCCACCAAACCGTCCAGGTCACCCACCCAGTTATCCCTGGGGGGACAAAGTACGGCTCGGCGACCACAGCCACGTCGATCGACCACTCTGCCATGCTCTGGAGCAAGAGATCCTGAGCTCTGGCAGCGTGGTTGATATTGCCCTGGAGGAAATGGTACAGCGCCATTAGACGCAGTCCATCCCCTCCGCACCATTCACAGGCCGGGAGTCGGCCTTAGGGCAGCCAGGCTGAGGGGGGGGTAAAGAGCCCCCGGCAGCCATGGCTCCCCTCTTCTTTTTTTGTGCTGGCGCACGACAGGCCTTTCCGCCAGCCCTGTGCCCCGCGGACCTTCCTGCAGCTGTACAGAGGCAGTTTGGTGCCTTGGAGCACTGGGCCGCCTTGTGGCCGGGCTGGCCGCAGCGATAGCACTGCTCGCTGCAGTCTATTTCAGCAGTGCACCGTGCCCGGACATGCCAGGCTGCAACCCATCCCACCAACAGACGCCCACCGTTGGCGATCTTGTTTGCCGCCGCCACCGGGCACCGCACCCAAATCGTGCCAAGCCCGGAGGCGTCGGCGCGGATCTCACCCGTCCGCACGTCCTCCGGTGGACATCCACCCTTGCAACCTTGGCAACGGCCGCCACGACGTCAGCTGGGGTCGCCGAGTCATCCAGTCCGTCGACGCGCAGCTCAGCAGTCTTCATAGGCCTGGACACCCGGACGTCCTTCGGGTTGAGGACCCCTCTCAGTTTGGCGGCCAATGTGTCCGCCTTCTCAGCGCTGGAGGCACCCGACACCTCGAACAGCCGCGCTCCCGTAATGGCTTGCTTATAGATAAAGCCAGCTGGTGTGCCAAGGTCGGGGAACGCGATCTTGCTCCTCACATCAGCCATTACCGCCTGATAAGAGAGGCCCCTCGCGATGGCTGCGGGCTGCAGTGTTACAACCACAGCCGCGGAGCGTAGGTCTCTCGTCCTAGGCGGCTTTTGGGTCCTCCTCGGTGCTCGTGCCGGTGCTTTAGCGGGTGCTGGCGGCGCCTTCTTCTTCTTTTTCTTCGTCTTCTTGACGACCGTCGTCCAGGCCTCTGTGGTGGTTCCGGGCGCGGTTGCCGGGGGAGCAGCCGTTCGGGAAGTGGGCACGGACTTTGCCTCCGCGGGCTTCTGGGGCCCCTTCGCAGGCTTTTTGGCCCCCTTCCCGGGCTGGTTCGGCTCAGCCACCGCCGCTACTCTCGGCTCCGCTTCCTTCCTCCGCTTATCTGCCGCAAGCGGCGGTCGGAGGATTTCAGCCGGGGGGAGTCGCGACTCTATGGCCTCCAAGCAAGCATCCAGTCACGCATCCACCATGCCCCCACACTGCACCATACAAATTCTGGCCACCCTCTCCATGTCGTGGTCCGACCAGGCAGGTGGTGGAACAGGTGCAGGGGCCGACGAAGGCGCGGCAGGAGTGGGACCGGTGGCTGCGGGAGGTGCTTGCCGCTGCCAGTCTTTCCTCTGAGCAGCAAACTCCCGTTTGAGGTCCTCCAACTCGGACCGGAGACGGCTATTCTCCTCCCACAACTTTGCCGTCTCCTCCGTGCTCGTGCGACTGAGGAGGACCTCAACTGCCTCCCTGATGTCATCAGCCGCCTCCTTCAAAGCACGCGTGAATGTGCCCTTCAGGTTGCCCGATTTGGTGGCAGTCTTCAGGACGACATCCACGCCGTCCAGAACTTGGCGACTGAGAGCCACCGCCGATGGGCTCTCCCCGGCAGTCATCCGGGCTGAGCGCCGCTCTCGCGCCTGACGGGCCAACTCGCTGATTTCATCAGCCGCCACCGCCTTGCGCTGCGCCCGCTTAGCGGCATTCGCCTCCGCCTTGTTAGAACCCAGCAAGATGCCCTCGCTGGGGTCCGTGGTCCTGGGCTCGGGGTCACTCCCCACGCCCTCGACGTCCTCCACTGGAGCCGGCGTATCGGGTCGACCTGAACCGACCCCGCACGTCGCGCTCCGGTAAACGAGCGGGGGCTCCACTCGCCACTGCACGACCTCGCCCAATATTGGGACTTTAGCGGCCGGCAGGCTCTCCTCGCTAGAAGAGCCTGACCCCGCGCGCTTCTTCTTGCGCGAGGTTTTTTGCCAGAATCGGCCACCTACCTCTTCTTTAGTTTGCGAGCGCTTTGAGCCTACGCTCGCCACGTTCGCCAAACTCATCGTTTCGGACGCGGTGTCAGAATCTGACACCGCACCCACACCCATGTGCTCGATCACGATGATCGGCACCTTCTCCGTCTGTTTGTTATTTTTTAATTTATTTGTTTCCATTTTGTACCCACGAGTAGATATAGGTCAAGATGTCCACCGGGCAGAGCCTAGATGCCCGGTAAGCCTACATACTGCAGAGGGCGGCAGGTATCTGCAGGTGAAACGCTAACGACTGGACTCCCTCCAGCCATCCCCACCCTCCCCCATCACCCCCCCATCCATCCCCATCCTCTAGTCATCCTCTCGCCGCGCTTCAAAACTTAGGATTGGGTCCCTACTTAACCTAACCTAATTATATGTACATGTTTTTTTTTTTTTTAACCTATCCTATTCTAATCAAACCTACCCTGTGGGGGCCCCTCTGCCGCGGACGGTCCGTCGTCCGCCTCCCCACTCTGCGCCCACTCGGCCTCCCTCTGTAAGCAGAGGGGGGAGTGGACGACCGACGATCAGCCTCGAAAGGCCCAAGAGCCTTAGGCTCTCCCCCCCCCCCCGCAGAAATCCGCCGCAGTCAATACCCTCTCCGACATGGAAAGACTATTGACCGCGCCCAGGGTGCACCGGCCCGACGACTGCTCTTTCCCCCGAACGTATTCGTAAGGAACGAGCAGCAGTCAGGCACACGAGGAGGTTTTATGCACGCACCCCCCCGGGGCGTCTCCTGCGGTGACTAAGGGCGCGAGGGCGCGAGCCTTGCCTCACCCTCACGCGTTCCGCCTCCTCCTTCGCGAGCATTACTGCTTCGCAGAAGGAGGTGACGGCCTCCCATGCACTCTCGCTCCGAACCATGGCCTGAACCAGGGCCGGACGTGAGAGATGGCCGCCACCGATCGCCTCCGTGAGGACACGCCGGTGCTCCGCCCAAGCAGGGCAGACGTCCACCGTATGCTCCACCGTGTCCTCCGGGCGATCCACAAAGTGGTGACACCCGGGCGTTTCCGCCCACTTTATCCTGAACAGGAACCTCTCGAAACAACCGTGTCCGGTGAGGACCTGCGTCAGGCGGAAGGTGAGGACGCCGTGGCGCCTCTCTAGCCACTCCTCAAAGAGGGCGGCGAAAAGGGCACTCCTCAAAATTGTGGCGTGCCCAGCGCTGGGTTGCGACAATTGCACTCCCCATGATGACATGAGATCCCGCCGGAGCTCTGTCCGCTGTTCCGTGATTTCTCGCGGCAGCGGAGTTTCACCCCGGCGTTTCGCCTCCTCGCGCCACTCCCAAATGTGCGCGAGGACCTTTGCCTCCAGATCCCATGGCGGAAGTCCGGCAAGGAGGCTCGCCGCCTCACGGGAGACCGTGCGGTAACCCCGTACCAGCCTGATGGCCATGACCCTTTGGGATGCGTTCAATCGCTGGGCTGGTCGCAGCCTTAAGGAACGCGCCCACACCGGTACCCCGTAAAGGGCCATGGACCGCACGATCCCCGCATAGAGCCTCCGGCAGGAGATCAAAGACAATTTCGTTGTGCAATATGATTGAATTAGCCCTTGCACTTAAACCATAAATAATTGTCATGCAATAACATTAACCGTCTATATACTTCAATGTTTTCGCGTGAACAAGAGCAGCACCCTAATATTGTGTAACACTTATATTAACAACCCGATGGAGTTTGAAGGAAATTTCTAATCCATTGCTTCGTCTAATTAAAAAAATCGTCTGCTCCACAACGTTAATAACGCAATGAATGTGGTTGAACTGTCAAACTGAAAGGCATTGGCCATTTTAAGTGTGTAACGCGATTACCCCGCAGTACTGTAAAGTACACTAATACAAATATTGCGTACTACTGGTACTGATCCTACACGATGCAGTGGAAGTGTTGTGCAATAAAACTGGAACTCACTCAAACTTTTGTTCAATCTTTGTGCGGTCTTCAATAATAACCGGAAACGGTCAAAAACGATGTACATTTCTTGATATTGCGCAATAATATTGTAGATTTAGGGGCTGCTTTAGACAATTACAAATTACCTTGTTCTGTAACTACAAACAAAACCTACATTTTCTATGTCAAGAAATCCAACAAATAAAGCAAATCATCCCGTTTCTTCAATACACAGCTTAACCGCCGAAGCCGATCAAACATCATCACTATTCGATACCAAATCTGCCAATCACTTACACCTGCACCTACATAAATATATGCAAATCTACATATACACCGCCACAGTCACAGCTAGTACGCTGCATATTTTATTAGTCCATCCATCAGCTCAAACGGAATACTAAATGTAGGTAATGAAACTGGCAAAGTGATATTTGAAAACCATTCCGGATTTCACGTGTTTGAATTTGAACATTTCAATGTAATGTTTATTTGTTAGTGTTGTAATTACTAGAATTGTTAATGTAGGCTGATTAACAGAAATTACTGCAAAAAATCTTTTGCTTTTTTAAATTATGATACAGTTTTGTCCATGCTTAACAAAACATCTGAACATATCCTAGGTAGGTAAATGAAAAAAAAATATTATCGTTACCAAAGGCTAATAATTATTTTGATAGCTATTAATTACCTGAGACATTTCATATTTCCATTAAATGAGGCTGCCTGTTCCTTTTCAGAAACTATTTATTATTTCAACATGAATAAAATAAACATTTTTTTTAATACAAGAGTGTCCATGTAGTTTCTTGCATTCTTCTCCATAGAAACCTACTTCACTTTGGAATGTGCAATTAGCTTTATCTTTCTGACTGGCAGATTACTTGACAATTCAAAAATGCCTATAAATGGTTTCATTGAAATAAGCGCTTTGAGTTTGACTTTGTGATAAACTCTGGTATGAAAGTAAAATACAGGACGTCCGTGTTTTCTCTTTCATGGTTCGGTTTAATATTAACCGTATGAAACTACGCTTGTTGTTCAAGTTTAGCTAGCAAAACCTCTTAGACTATATAAGTTTCAGTTTGTACTTGCGGTATCCTGTTCCTGTTGCTAGATTCCAAGATCCTTTTGGAAAAGAACAGCCTTTTGGATGATTCCAAGGATTATGAGGCCAGAAAGGTTGCCATGAACTCAATATAATTATGGCAAAAGGTCAATATTTGACAAAAAGTTAAGTGTCATGCGAAGTATCAAACGATTTTAAACCATGTGCGGAGCAATTGATACTGCCCTGGGCTAAAACTTCTTTGCAAGTGATTGGGGTTCGGGTACGGACCCTTTATTACCATATGAGTCATCTGTTTCAATAACATTTTTATGGCCAAAATACACGAGGTTAATTTTTCAAGCTAGGATATCAAGTGAGTAATATCAAGGCCTAGTATCCTGGCTGGGCAAATGCAAACATGAGGATAGCTCTGTATATCCGAGGCCAGAGTGACTAACTTGCAAGCTTATTAACACTATTCTGCTACCTATTCCAGCTTTAACTACTAGCTTCGTGTATCTCGGGTATTAGACACTCTACAGTCATTATCTTTCCCAAAATCTTAATTAACAGTAATCTTTTCTAAAACATTAACTCCGCTGATTCTAAAATTACCTTCACCGTCATTTACTTTACAATAAAAAAAAACTTACTTACACCACTCCCCTCCATAAAACGTAAAACACATTGTACTCCCAAAAAACACGAGTAAAACTCCACTCAAAGCAAATTAAATAACTTTTTATATTCAGAAAACACTTTAACTTCTTCTAAAGTACTGCTCCCGAACTTGCCTGTCAAATTGGGTGTTTCATAATAATGAGGCTCGGACCACGGTGCGTCTATTCAAACTTTTCTTGTTATACCTGCATTGTGTAAACAGTTCGGTGTAGGTGGAAGTTTGAGAACCTGGACGGTGGAGAGGTCAACGGCATGAGTATGTAATGTGTGAGCACCCAGGTTCCATGCAGATTTGATATTTGTGTAAGCGGTTAAGCTAAATTCACTGAAAAGTAGGTGTGAAGTTCTGAGTTATGAGGAACTGGGTGGAAAATTTCTCATTGTCCTTTGAAAAGGATGGATCGTCCGAGCAGACGAGTGTTGCATCTAGTGACCTACTGCCCGACGCGCGACGGTATTTCTGGTTTCTGTCTGTTTTAATCACGCGGATAACTCTGCTTTAGGATTTTTGTATGACGTCAGGTGTCAAGCGTAGTTCGTATGTGGCGTTATAGATGCCACCACAGTGTCATTCTACCGAGTGACTTTTCAAGGCCATATAAGGTGGTTGATTTAACCTGAGACTTTTGGTAGCATGTGATATTCTATATCTACTTTTTAGTAAGCTTGTACAGTTTTCCCCATCATCTTTAACTTTAGTCGATGCGTTGATAACTACACCTAGGAATTTGGCCTATTTTATAATTTATAGATTCTTCTACTTACTGATCGAAAGTATTTTCTGTTAACACAATATCATGCCTGTATTCCCCGATGGGTTCGGCAGAGGTGTACACTGTACATACTATAGTACACCCATATTTCACCAGTTATGTTTAATTCTATTGCTATCAACCGGGCACAAATTCAGAGCTCCGGGGTGCTACTCAGAAATTCCTGATTGAAAATCTCAATAACACTGTTTGCATTTTTATTTTGAGCTAATTTGAGCAATGCCTAAAGTCTTCCATGCTCTTATAAAAGATTAAGATCTTTGGATTCCCATTAAATTAACATTTGTTTAGCGCACTCTCTTCATTAACATTTCCAACTCCCTTCATGCAAAAAATGTATTTACGTTTATATATCAAATAAAATTTAGGTCACGAACAGTTAAAGATATATTTTTGTTAAAACATTTTGTTCAGTGACTGAAAACGTCGGATCAATTTTTCCGCACGTCTTACCATGGAACACAGAAGAGATAGTTACAGAAGGTCAGCTCCATATAACGAGATAAAATGCACTCACACGCGTACGAACGGCGATCTGAGTTTTTCACAATCAACAGTTCCCATTAATAATAATAATATAACGTTTATTTCAGAATCCATGCTCCATATATGTTAGTAACAGTGTAAACTTATAAAACTAGTGTTAGTACAAAAATTCCCATTGCTGAGTTAATTAATCCACCACGCGAGCCCAATGTAGGTTGCTCGACGTCAGAACCATGTCTTCCAATTTTAGTTCTAGTACATGCCAGTTTCCTCACGACGTTTTACTTTACCGTCGAGAGCAGTAGTATTGAAATTAAGTACATACTTACAATTCATACACAAAGTGCCTGTCTGGGTTCGAAACTACGACCTACAATTTGTAATTCGGGGCCGTTACCAATGTTCCACCATTGCTCATCTCATTTTATCTCCGGCGTCTGCTAGTCACGAGTGCGCTTGCATTCGCTTTACATGAAGCGTGTCTATGTGTGCGTGCGTTTTCACTCGTTGTATGGAGCCGACCTTCTGTGTCTGAACGCAATTGGTAGGAAAAACACGGTAGAGATAATGTGGAAACAATTTTCAACAACACCTACAGGTTTTTATCTGGCAGCACTGATGGAGATGGGTTTTAAAGTATCTCTGAATGTGTATGAGGAGGTAGGTATATTTAAATGATAGGTATGAGTGGCAGCAAAAATGTTAAAGCAAATGGACAGATGTATGTGGGGAATGAGAGAGAAGTAATCTGGCATTTAAAGAATACGAGCAAAAAAATGAATGCAAATGAATTAACAAATACGGATCTGTTATACTCGTACATGTATTTTTGCCTACGAGGATTTGCCTGATACTTAAACCCTATCAAATAAGCTTTAATTATGTTTATAATATGGGTAATTGGATATACGATTAGGAAAAGAGAAAAGAATATATGGATGGACTGTGTGAAAGATGATATGGCTAGAAAGGAGAGACTACCGGGAAGATGACTAATATAGAAGTGTGGAAGAAAAATACATATTGCGCTGACTTCAAATAATTTGGGATAAGGGCAAGAGAATGATGATGATTGTGAAGAATAAGAGTAATTCACATGAATAGTAAAATAGCATATCAACTTATTATGATTCCACAGTTGGGACTCAGGCCTCTTTATGCGAGGGAGTGGGACCTAGTCCACCACGTGGGCCCAGTGTGGATGGGAGGACAATGGGTGGACACACATAGCTGAAAACACCCGGTTTAAAAGTAAAATTAGTTTGAAGTTATGCTAAAGTAGAGTTTGACAAGTTCTCAATTCAGAAACCCGGTATATAATATTATGTGACCTGCAACCCTCAAAGGGGTGATTGAATTAGAAAGGTGAAAAAAAAACATTTCGTACATGCATCAAAATTATTTGTCTTCTGTTGTATAAGAATTTGTTGTTTTTATTCACGAATCAGATATGAGTTTCACAGCGTTTATTTAGAATGATGGGTTGACGGATGCAGGTGTCTACATCGCCACCCTGTATGATATAACGCATTTATTCTCAGCTTGTGTGTTGGGATATAACTTATATCTGTTATTATAATTCATGTGTTCGATCCCAATCTATGGATGGGATCGAACACATAAAAAAGAAAGAAAAATAATTTTATTTGTAACAGAAACACGCGCAACACATATGAAACCTTCTAAATATCAATGAATGTGTCACTGAATTCCCTTCAGTGAATGATTGCGTAAGAATTTAACTTGAACAGGGTTTGTACATTCGTGCAGGGTTTGTAGTGTTATCATACATTCATCGGATACTTATGGAACAGACTGTAAGTGATCACATTCGAGGCTCGTTTAATAAGAATCTTAAGATTGGTAGAATTAGCTAGCAATTCTTGAAAAACTATCCTGGACTGTATTAGAAAGAAAAGAAAAAAGAAAGAAAGAAAAATATATTTTTTATTACAGAAACACGTGCAAAACATATGATAACATAAACTCGAGTAGGTAAAAACAAATAGTCGGCACCTGCACGTCATGACCGTGACAAGAAGGCTTGCACTCAGCATGATGCTGTGCTATGGGGGACCCACAACACAGCGCCGATTTTCAGTGGTCAGCCGAAAAATACGTACGGAACCCAAGTCAGGTTTAATGGGTTGTACATATTAGCTAACAAAATAAAATAAAACAAACAGTACTTAGAATATAATGCCTATACAACCAAATATATAAGAATAAATATGATTAAAAACATAAAAATGAATCCGCTGGCATCACCATGCATAAAAAGTAGGTACCTACCTAAAACATTTATTACACGGGAATATCATGTGTTTTGTCTCGCTTCCACCGTCCTGCGCGCCCGCACACAATATAAATAATAAAGTACAGACTACATTTGCATGAATTCTCTCTTGCCACGCCCCCAATTTAGTAGGTACTAAATAGCCCAGTTTTGTTCCTTTAGTTGACCTAAAAAGTGATTTGTGTTATGAGCAGTAATTTAATGCGTTTATACAACTGCGGTCAGCAAAATTAGTCTACTGAGTTTGTTGATTATGAAATACGACTGTAGTTTTGAAGCTCATAACTTCTGTGTGGTTTGTAGTGTAGGGGTTGATAAGGACTGTTTATATAGCTTTCTCTATCAAGTACTATGTGTCCTGACACTCGAGTAAAAAGTTGCTTCTAACTGTCGTCGACCTCATCATTGCTTACAACAGGTGAGATAGTGGTCCAACACGAACCCATTAAACCAAATAAATAATAGAAAAGTGTTTTATGAACAAAAACCTTTTTGCTAACCATGCTTTGGTTTGAGTCTATAAAAAATGCACCTGAATGTGAAAGCTGAGTTTAATGCCTAAAAAACATATCGCTTTTCCATTTAAAATTAGCATCTAAATCCGTACAGGCACTGCTTTCTCAGCAGGCATTTGCTTAACTCCGAACAACTTGTTACGTTGCAAAAATACGGTGCTCCCAATTATTTTGAACTACATTCCACGAATTCGCTTGCTTGAGTTTAAATTGCGTTCATCACTTTTAGTTAGCTTTTACTAGTTTTATGCTGATGTTGGTTTTAAATAGTTTATTTTTCAGTGTATTTAAACAGACCACGGTGAATTAAAATAAGGGCCAATGTGTTATTGTTACTTCTTTGTAGACCTTAATGGGTTTTATGTATACTAATGTTATAAATGCAAAAGTAACTGACTATCAGTCTGTTACCTTTCTCGACTTAACAGCTGAATGGGTTTCAATGTTAGGCATACGGGTAGTCCATGACTTGATACTTTTTATCCTGGTAGTACGGTCCCGTTGGATAATTCCTGACAACCACGCGGGCGAAGCCGCACTGGCAAAGGCTAGTCCATAATATTTTGATCTGGCTACACGCAGAATGAGTGTAGCCAGATACATACATTAGTAATGCTTATAATCAAAATAACTTTGAATAATATAATTATCTAGCTAAAATTCTGCGTTCGTAAGGATACGGTGTCAATTTCATAAACAGCAACTTGCATTTACTTTATCACTTATTATTTTTTGTAGCTGGATTGTCGAGTCCGACGGAAGAGTTACGATCGGTATGTACAGATGGATGGGTGACCATCTTTACATACCAAGACCGTGCCATACCGTGCCTCGGAAAGCACGTTAAGCCGTTGGTCCCGACTGTCATTCGTGGATATTTGACCGTCGTTACGGGTCGTCAGAAGCTCGAAAGTCTGACAACCAGGTTTACCAAGGGGTATCGTATTACCCAGTTACTGGGTTGTGGAGGTCAGATAGGCAGTTGCTCCATGTAAAATACTGGTATTCAGCTGCATCTGGTTAGACTACCATAGTTGGGAAAAGGCTAGGCAGATAGATAGGATTGTCGAGTCCGTCCGTCTTTATCATTTCTCCTATTTTTTCAGTTTTTAACTTTTCAATCATTCCAAATCTCTTCAAAAATCGTAACTAAATCATTTTCCACTTGCTGATTACAACAATATTAGAATTCAACTTCGATATTTCGATGCTCACGTCGAAGCGGCAAGTGGCGGCCGCCAGAAAGCGATATCCAATTTACAAGCCTGTTGGTTCGTGTTGAACGGACAGACGGACAAAGCAGATATAGAGCCGGTGTTGTGGAAAATAACAAAAACATGGAGGGACAGTAATAACTATTTCATATTGTTGTCTCTTAAGGGTTTTGGCTTGAAGAATTATTTTGCAAAAGGGTGGGATTTTGGTGCGATTTTCAATTTAATTAGATTCGAATGTTCAATTTAAAACATTATCTATTTAATAGGATAAAATGCGGTCAATGCTTTACATATTTACCGCAATTTGATGTTAACCGTGTCCAAGTGACGATATTGAAGTATGTCCGATCAGCTTACGTTGGGCAGTTAGCCTCGTTACCAACCTTGTTGATCTTCTTTTAAACTAGTATTTTAAAGACGTAGCCGTTATGAGATATGAAGTATAAATAGAATGATTCATAAAACGTGAATGAAACCAGAACCAAATATACAGTCAAACAAATGATCAAAACGTTCTACCAGAATCATACAAATTGCAAAGTTCCAGGATAATAAATCAGGTAAGTACTCCAAAAAATACTAAGCACCATTTATTCATGTTCCGAAAGGGTTGTTCCCCGTATTTTTTTTAAACAAATTAACTCAAATTTTTTTTAATCCTCCTCTCGCATCTGCTGCCGTCGTATATTGTGCACCAGTGGCTCGCAGGCACGCAATTGTTACTCTGTCCACTTCTGAGTCAATTCATGCTTTTAGAGATTTTTATAACAACGGCAGATTATTTATTTATTTTAACAAAACAGCCGTGGAACAATATTTTTTTTTATATGTTGAGTTGAATTTACAAAGCATTTTATTCCGACGTAAGAGTCAGTACGGATAAACAGATGATTAAAAATAGTCCATCTTACAGTATGCCTTTTAATCACTGAGGTATATGCACAATTATGTTGCATAATCTTTGTAAAATACTGGACTAAAATAATGTGTACAATACGGGTAAAGTGTTATTGGGTGTTTCCATCAGGAATTTCTTAGTAGCAGCCCGGAGTCTGGATCTCTGCCCAGTTGATGGCAGTAAGTTCGCCCCCTGTTACATGAGACTTAAACATAACTGGCGAAATGTGGGTATAATAAAAGATACTGCCTTACCCTTCGGGGAAAACAGGTGTTATGTTCATGTTTATATTAATCTGAACGTAGATCATATTAAAACTGATTACTACTGTAGTGTATCTATTTATTAGATATGTAAACACTGTCTCACACACAAGTATCAGGTAGTTGTCACTTATGTCAACTGTCAGTCATACAAGGAATGGCGAAAAGGCAGACGTGAAGTGTACCGGAACTAGGACCTTGGATGTGCCTTGCCTGCTCTGCTATAGGAATACAGACACTACAATTACTTCGCCTTCTACAACGCTGTCATCTTGTTTTCAAGAACGATAGATTACTGTATTGCGTCCACTGTAACTTGCCGCGTGACGCGAATGTTACCACTGAATTTAGCAGTCTTATTTTTTTTTTTTTTTTTTAAACGTTGCCCCACACTAGGAATTTCTCCTGTATCGTGGGTGCGTTTACAAACATTCAAACTCATACACAAACAGCCAGACCCGGAACAACTACTTGTAGGTCATACAAATATTTGTTCCGTGCGGGAATCGAACCCGCGACACGCAGCGCAGCAGTCAATCGCTTAACCACTGCGCCAACCGTGCCGTTAAATACTAAACGAGTTCAAAATGGCGACTGAGAGAACAAACTACTGAATCACATGACTGAAAAATTCAGTGCTATGAATCGGGTCACGCATCAAGTTATAGTGAACGCACAGTACCACCATTGCAGTTTTACACCCACGGAACGAGCCAACCGTGTTCATATTCCGTAAACCACACGCCATCTTAACCGCAGGAGCCACGTTTCTGAACGTGTCACAACAGTGGCTTGTTTCCTGCTCCGGAAACAAGCCGCTGAAGCGATATGACGTAAGTTGTGACGTCAGAGCTTAGTACAGATGTTGCTGGGTCTCTACTGATATCGTAAACTTAATCTTTACGGAAATCAATGTAATCACGTCTAGGTGCCTATTACATAGGTACACGATATATTATAGGATAGTCTTGCGTTTGATCACTATTTTTAAAAATTGGGGGCAATTCTAGGCTACAAAAAATTAAGTGATACACATCAAAAAGTATGTACACACTTGAAAATATTCAAAATCTAGTTTCGATAGCGCACAACATCATGCATGTATTTCTCGTATATGTTTTAGGCACACATAGCGCTGCAAGGTTATTTTAGCTCGTGGTCCAATTCGGAAATAACGCCGCCATCTTCTTTTTTGAAAACATTTCAAGTGACATTTCACAAAACATTTGCACAGATTTCTTGGCGCAAAAGTGAAGCGTCATGTTAACAGTTTTGTTTTATTTTATAAAATTTGTGTTTAGCCGAATATTAATGTGTAATAGTGGTGGATTATTAACCATTAAGTGTTCGTGAACCTGCATTAGTGTTGGCAAATGAAACAAAACAGTGCAACATCACTTTAAGTTCTCTCAAGAAGTCCGCGCGAAGTTTCAGTAAAGTGCCACGTCTTTACTGAAACTCAAGGGGAGCGGGGTGGGATATCATCTATCATCTGTATCATGCATTGAATGGAGTTCGTTTCAAAATTTGTACTTGTTACCTAATTTTACATGACACTGGCTAAATGCACAAACCGAGCGAAGCCAAATAGAAAAAAAAAAAGAATTGCACATAATGTTTACCAACAGCGCCCTCCTATCAACATCATTCGTGCGCCGAAAAATCCTTGTAGCAGTGTATAACTGTGTGGTGTATGCAAACACCAGCCTGTCTGAATATCACCTAGTGAAAACCCCAATTACAAATTAGAGAGTAAGGCTTGTATAAATAAAAAAGAACATTATTTTAACTTTAGAACCTTAAAACGAACTGATGGAAACATTTGAATAACTATCCTATTTTCTATTATAGCAGGCAGCGTCGCGCTGAAAAATCACGTACATAATGTTTTTAACAAATATGGAAAAAAACGGGCGATATGCCGTGGAGTTTCCGCTTCATTGAACTAGAAGCCCTCAGTTCATATCTGCCGACACTAAGCGGGAAATGCATAGCCCAGAAATTAATAAAAACGTATTGGATTCCGACATTTGCATAAAAAAACAAGCAATGTTTTTTGTCATTTAGGTCGTGTGGACTGACTATTCGCTTTTCGCTGTCAACAGTTGAGACAGCCGTTCTGCCGTCATAACTAAGAATGCAGTAATCGCAAAAAACATATTTCATATGATCTGAGCAAGATGTTCGTATTTTATTGGTATATATATATATATCTAAAAATTCGGAAAAAAATCAAGCTTTTACAAGATAATTTTCCTTAATTTAATTTACTAATATATGCAATTATAATACGTATTACAACGTTTCGGTTTAGTATCAGGTCGTTTCCGAGTCACAGGATACTAATACTAAATGCAGCACGTGCGCGTATTACTGCATTATGTCTTAGCACAAGTCGATTACTGCATTATTTTTTAGTAATTATTGCCATTATTATATGCTCGGAACTAAGTTGAAGTGTACTGTGTCTTCTCAAGGATTTATATAGGTGCATTTTAAGGTTAAGGTTTTTTTAGTCTCTTAGCTACGACCTAAGTTTTTACATCGTGGAATGCAAATAAAGTATTGAGTAAACTATACGGATGTTAAAAACCTACTTCATGTTCTTATAATATGCAGCATTAGGGTGAAATAAAATAAAATAAAAAACAACAAGAGGCGCACCGAAGTCCCGCTCGTGGCACACGTATTACTCCACCGAATGACGTCGCCGATCTGATTTACTAAGAAAAAACGCGGCAATGGATCGCACTGCTACGACTTCGCAAGCCTTTACTACACTTAAATACAGTAATGTGGAGTACTGCGTTTTAATTTAGCAATTTGTCTACTGAATTTAAAACAAAATAATAAAGTAGTGGATATTACTGCATTCTGTTTTAGGGTATTCTTGCAAGTACGGCATTCTTTCTTAGGCCATGTTTAATACTGCGTTTTTTCTTATCATTGAAGCAGTTTTTATGCAAGTACGGCGAAAATCATTACATAAAAAACATACTTCGAGTGATTTTTTTTATGAAAATATTTTTTTTTCATGTACGTGAACCTCTTGGGATGCCATTTCTGGAAAAAAGTGAAAATCTCAAAAATGTCGATTACTGCATTCTTTGTTATCAGGGCAGCGTTGTTGGCCAACAACTGAGGCCCAACAAAAAGTTTGCGAATATACGCGAAGGAGACAGAGAAAATATATTTCTGTTTCACATACTTTCACTACTGGATCCTAATAAGTGTGTCCTTCTGTCATTAGTATTATTATTTAGTAATTTAAATCGTTGCTATAGATACTCTATCTACGGCATTACCCTTGTAATAAAACTAATCAAATTCTTGTTTGCAAAAAAAAAAAAACTGGCCAACTACGTGGCGGACCACGAACAATAAAGGGTTCTATAGTTAGGATGAATTTAAACCAAGAATAAACTTAACATTGTAGTTGAAAAACATGTTCTCCCTTAAATCGATATACGCCACGGTCAATTTTGCTAGTACAAATGTAAGTTTAAAACATATTGTTTTATGTGATAAAACTACACATTACGATTTACGGACTTTTTCTTTACTTGTGCTATGAGACCTTGCTTCTTGCCACATGATTCTTGGTCAGCGGAAAGTACCCTATATGTTTTGATTTATTTGCGAGTATCAAAATATGTCACATAAATCACCGTATATTGCGTTGATTTAGAAGCTTGTATTTTTTAGAGCTCCAAGAGACCATAGACTTACGTATTTGATATTAATTTCAGCTTGATACCTCCACGCATTCCTAAGAAAAAGGGCCTTGACAGACTGATAGACAGACAGAGGGACAACGAAGTTAACATATAAGGATTTCGTTTTTTTTCCTTTTGAGGTACGGAACCCTAAAAATGACTTTTGATATTTTTTTTGTCATTTACATAGACCACGTAGGCTATACAGGGGGTCTACTCCGAATTCTGAATTATGCATTCTCATTTTAAATCTGATACCCTTAACGCTGCGCTGCTTTAAACTCGTTGACAACAAAATGCGAAACCCAGCGGGTCTACTCCGAAGCGCTAATCCGAAGTATCGGCCGAAGGTTCGGCCGTTTCTTGCCTACGGCTAACTATGGTTGACTACGGCGACAAAAAAAAGACAGTCGAAGAGATAAGCCAAAGCCAAAAATGTGACTTGAAGTCGGGTAAGGACTCAAAGTAAAAAAAGGAAACTTTCGAAGTTATAAAACGGTCGAACGTTCGGCCGAAACTTCGGATTAGCGCTTTCTTGCCCACTTTCTTGCACACTTTCTTGCTTCGCTGGGTTTCGCATTTCGTTGTCAACGAGTTTAAAGCAGCGCAGCGTTAAGGGTATCAGATTTTAAAATGAGAATGCATAATCCAAAATTTAATAAAAACCTATTGGATTTTGCAACGAATTTATTGTAGCAAAAATAGTCATGATATTTTTTTATCATTTAGGTCGGCTACGGAATTCGATATCAATGAGTTTGAAGTAGGCTCTGCTGTTATTTCAATATTCATTTTCAAAATGACTATTGAAATAACTTTAAAAATACCTAAAGTGGCATCGGAAAAGATCTGAAAAAAAAACAATTAGTCAACCAAACGGTTTTCAATGTATGTCATTCCCCAGCTCTAATTAATGAACATTACGCATATGTCACATCAATATTTATAAAAAAAACACAGTAACTATAGTATTTCCTCGAAATAATCATTTCATAATACTACAGCCATGTAAGTAGATACAACTTTTCATGAATATACAAATTCTACAAGCCCCATAACTAAAAGCGTAAGTTATTCCTCTGCATGACATAAAATACGAATATTCCGAATTACTCTTCTATACTTAACACTGTGTGGCTTTTATAACTTGCATAAAGCCGAAGATGCACTGAATTATGAATTATTCAAGCCCAGTGGCTTGAATAATTCATAATTCAGAGCCAGTGCTCTGTGGCGCCCTCACGCGGCGACTTACTTATATGAAATGTGTGCTTACTTCAAAATTACGTGACGGTATTTCGTGGGGCCAATGTTAATAACATTGGCCCCACGAAATACCGTTCCGTACCTCAAAAGGAAAAAACGGAACCCTTATAGGATCACTTCGTTGTCCATCCGTTGTCTGTCTGTCAGTCTGTCAATACCATTTTTCTCAGGAACGCGTAGAGGTATCAAGTTGAAATTAATATCAAATACGTAAGTCTATGGTCCCTTGAAGCTCTAAAAAAATCAAGCTTCCAAGTCAACGCAATAAAAAAATACGGCGATATAAGCGACATTATTGCGACATATTTAGATACTCGCAAATAAATCAAAACCTATAGGGTACTTCCCGTTGACCTAGAATCATGAAATTTGGCAACAAGCAAGGTCTTACAGCACAAGTAAAGGTAAATTATCAGTTGGAAAATTGACCGTGGCGTATATCGATATAAGGGAGAACATGTTTTTCAACTCCAATGTTAAGTTTGTTTTAGGGATAAATTCATCGTAACTACGGAACCCTTCATTGTGCATGGTCCGACACGCACTTGGCCGGTTTTATTTATATTATACAGAATTGTATTCGGTGAATTTGATAATTTTACAGTTTACCGTTAAAACTTTATCAGTCAGACGTCTGGGCATAGCCGCCTCTTATAACAAGAAATAACAAATATTGATCATTTACCCACGCTTTGCTCAGAACCAAGCAACAATAAGATTTTTTGACATCCATAAAATTACTTAAACAGTTTTAAAATAATTTACTTTCGAAAACCTTTGTTTATTTTAAAAGTGCTGTTATAACATTAATTATTTGACTAATTAAACTGTATTCGCACATAATCGGACTGAAATAATAATGAACAAAAATAAAATGTATTTCATTCATAGTATTTTCGCGATGCCCTTCGAACCAACTGGTCAGTATATAACGTTCGCTGTTCACATACAACCTATGAAAAGATTTTATGTTCCGAGTTCGTGAATGACAGATTATTGTGTGAAATGACTTTTAATACTTCATGGAGTACAATCCTTTTTCTATGGACGTAGTCTATCTACAAATATGCTTCGAATACATAAAATCCTTGATTTTTGAAGGCGGTTAAAATAGGTGTCTCCTTGACTCTGTAATTTTTTAGCGAGACTGCTGAACGTAGGGATCTTTTCCGGATTCGATCGCCGAATCCGGAAAAGTATTATTGTTTTTTTTCCGAGGACAAAGTTTAATTTATAAAGAGTTAATAAAAACATAATATCTTTTAAGGCTCAATTCACTCGTGTGTCAAATATTGTATCTGACATATATCAAATAGCGGAAATAATCCTAGAAAAAAATCGTTTCTATCAAATAAATTATATTGTTTATATTATAATAAAGAAGTTACAAAACACAGGCATTCTGTTATACCAGACTTGTGATTTTCCTAGCCAATTTATGTTGACCCCTCGACAACAGAGTTTTAATTTTATGAGAGGTCTTCACAAATTGAACTTTTACAATCCACATTTTCTAGTAGAATATTGGATTAGAATATTATTGATTTCCCTGATAAGCACTGAAGAAATAAAAAAAATGTGTGTTTTAACCACTTAAGCATACCAGCAGAACTATAGGTAGGTACGATCACCTTACGAAAATGTTGATCACTATTGGACGTTGTCAAAACTTAACTAGTAACTTGTCAATTGCCGTAGTACGTCACATTGTAGACGTCGCTCACGCTGCGTCCTTATTTGCGTCGCAAAATTGAAAGGTTCTAAGTATGGTTAAGGTTTTTGTTAGTCGACCGTACATAATCAATCATAATTTTATTTTATATCAAACTAAAAGATTTAAGAAAGTTGGTATAGAAGGTACACAGGTTTCGAAACAGTAGGCATTCGATTACAACCGGAACCTAGTAAACATTGTCATCCACCACCAGTCTGACCCTACCAAGCGTAGTTCAACCTCTCAGTTTAAAGACGTTCTACCTTTCTAGTCCCCAGCAAAGAGTTTTATTCCACCAAAACATAAAAATAAGATTTCCTATCAATTTCATCCTGTGAAGTCTGCAAACACAATATCCTCCTATTTATGCGTCGATGTGTACGAGCGTGTGCAATCGGTTGCGAAGTTATGAGCTTTGACATTTGGCTCTGGCCACTGAGAAAGATGCAGCAGAAATATCAGACAAGAAAATAAGATTGAAAAGTATGATGCATCATGACAAGCCGCGTAGCGACGTAGCGTCGTAGCTCGTAGTGCCGTAGCGTGTGGTGACGTAGCGCATATTCCGCCATTTTTTATTTCATGTGAAGTCATATCGCCTAGAACATAAATACTAGATTAAGGCAAATACAGGATAGCACCCAGACCCTGACAAATTATCTTGGCTTTGCAAATAGGCTGACGAAAGTAGTTCCCGCCATCTCTAGACACCTGCATTGCCAAGTCACTGCAACACCATACATTGCCATTCATATACATAAAGTTGATATTAATATCTTATGTGCCATAATTTCAACCTTCAATTGCTAAGCTGTTGGTACAGAACTAACCTTCTTTTCCGTATGGTGCCGGACGTAGAGAATAGCACCATCCTATCTCTTGCCGTGACTGTCGTAAAACGCGACTAAGGGACTTACTAAAGAATGGGTAGCAGCGTTCTCTGTGCATTTTAACACCGACTGCGATCGCCAACCCGCGCCAAGCGTGGCGATTATGGCAAACCTAGGAGGCCTATATCCAGCAGTGGACGTTTTTCGGCTGAAATAATTATGAACCTTATTGCATCGCACCTTTTGTGTGGACCAGTTCCTTTGTCAAACGTAGCAAGAAAAACACGTTCTGTTTCGATCCTGATTATTACATTTTTAACATATACCTGTATCTACGTGGTGTAATGTAATGTAAGGAATCAATGAATAAGAAAGGAACATTTGATATTCAGTGGAAAATGGTACTTGAATGTCGTGTTTCTTTTGTGCAATATGACACTTAACATTGAGCTTTGCAAACTAGCTTTAGTAATATACATAGGATTATACTTGCAAAAATAATGTTTGATAATGATGGCTTTGCGAAATAGGATACCACAGTGCTTTGCTGTGTCTGGCCTTATCAACAAATTAAGTCTAAAAGCAAGGCATTCATCTCTCAATGACACAAACTATCTCGCAATGCCAATAACTAATAAGCAACATAATTATGATGTTCAACTTGTTTCCACGACTTAATTGTTTTGATCTTGCCTCTAGGCGGAATTTGGAATAATAAGACATTAAGGTTTAAAGAATAGTATGTATGTGTATATTTAAAAATACACATCAGTTACACCGAATCATCGTCATCTTTCACAGGCTTTTGCAGCTCATCTGCTACATAATGCCTCCTATATTTTGCGCCATTTTTTTCTGTTTTGGGCCACTTTTGCCCGGACAAGCTTATGTTCAACCCACACTGGCATTAAAACTAAATTAGATACCCTTGCATTGCATGTTTTACCGAAAACGTTTCCTCTTCAGCTGCATCCAAAGTAGCGGCTGTAAAAAGTAACACAGGCCATGTAAAAGGTTTAGATTATATTATCCAAAACGATGGGATCAAATCGCATCAAGGAATGAACAATGATATCCCCCTAACCAACCAAAACAGAGTGAATTACACAACTCAGAGAGGCATCGGAGCGTACGCCATGAATCATTACCGTTATACGTAAAACAAAACAAACGACCATCTACCGACCAACAACAAAAGGCGTTCCAATAAATAGGGGCTTCTGTTACACCGAAGTGAGCGAGTGAAGTAGGATTTAAAGAAGAAACAAAAGACTGTCATGAATAAATAATTCAGGTTGTGCGTGTCATAAACTCATGAGTGTTTCTTGGCAACTCGACAAAAGACTTGTTTATCCATATTTCCATACTTTAATATTATAAATGTGAAAGTAACTCTGTCTGTTACCCTTTCACGCCTAAACCACAGAACTGATCGTTCAGAAATTTGACAGATACGTAGCCTGGAACCTGGAGACGGACATAATGCTAATTTTCATGCTGAATATTTGTATGAAAAAAATACACGCAGACGATTAAGCGGGCAATAGCTAGTGATACATATTTAAAACAAAGTTTAGGAAATGTTTTGTTAATCACAGTATGACTCAATTAATTACCACACCGAAGGTAGCTGCCTGTTGTTGTGCATTAAATTTATTTATTTAATTTGGAAAATACGGTAGGGTAAGGTAATTATGTTTTGGCCGATAAAATTATAAGTAATTTCACTATAATGTAGTAAAATCATAATATTATGTTACTACATTATAATGTAACTTCCGAAAAGGTTGTGCAGGTGTCGAAACGCTATTGAAAAGCTGTAATAACCATTTTCCTTTCAGACAAACCATCGTTAGATATTTTTGTTACCCATATTGCAAAAAAATCAATTCAACGAATTTCCCGAAAAATGTGCCCAGAAAAACAAAGAAAACTCTTATTCAAAAATATTTCACCCACCGTGTAACAAGCATCCACTCACAATCGGTGACCCGAAGTAAAGCACACTCCACACGGCCGGTGTCACGAACAGATTATTTATTGCCATTATTTATTTCCGGGAGCCGACTCAAATGTCTGAATTGAGTACGACCATGTGTAGTCCGCCTAACTCTCGTATAGTTTGTATGTAGAACGAGTTTTGTCCAGATTTTTTTTCTATTTATGGTTTATTGTTGTACCTAGTCATTTGTGAAAAGAGAGTGTAAAATGTCGCACGTGTATTTTGTTTGAGTGTGGACTATTTTCCTCAACCGTATTTTAACAGTGATTGAATAATAATATTAAATGTTATTGAATTGTATGTAGCTTGCTGAATAATTGATTATCTTATTGAACTATTCGGGAAAGTCTTAGATGTTATTTATGATAGGTACTAATAAGAGACGTAATTAGTAAGTTACAATTTTGTTTCCTCTTAATTCGAATTAATATTATTATACATACACGTACTAATAATGTTATTCATACAATAATTGTTGGCAATAGTGATAAGATATAAAGTTGAAACCTTCTAAATACCAATGAATGTCTTTTTAAATTCCCTTCAGTGAATGATTGCGTAAGAATTTAACTTAAACAGGGTTTGTTTACACATTTATCGGAAACTTTTGGAACAGACTGTAAGTGACCACATGCGAGGCTCTTTTAATAAGAATCTTAAGATTGGTAGAATTAGCTAGCAATTCTTGAAAAACCATCCTGGACCGTATTACTATTAGTAGCTAGAACGATTCGTTTTCTAAAGGTATAGGAACTCCAACCAACGTTGTCGAATTACGGGAGAGCTATATTCATTGCAGCACGAACGCTATTTTCCACCTGCATATTCGGTAAACATATTAGCATTTAGCAAGAGCGAAGTCACACCGTTACCGACAGGTAGGCAATCGTTTACGATAATTGAAGTTTGCGGTCCAGCGGCTAAACGGATGGCGTACACTGTGGCTAGACGTGTCGGAAATGGCGTGCTCTGTCGAGAACTGTCGGGCGTCGGGTGTTTGATGTGGATTTGGCTGTTAATGTTTTGGCGGTGGGTCGGTGAATTTATAAATACGGTTGTGCTAAAAATGAGGTTGTATCGTCACATGTATTACTTAAACAGTTGATGGGGATCTACTATGTAAATTTTCGTAACTCAAACTTTTTATGATTTTGTTACGGTTTTTAATAAAAACGAAACATTTAACTCTTGTAGTTACAGTAGACCGCACGTCCGTGGTAATACACCTTGAGCTGGCGGTAGTGCGGAGTTTCATTAGAATGCGAGGCCAATTTATACTGGTTATGTTTTTGCAGGAGAAAATAATATACAACGCATTAACATGACAAATACCTACTTATTCAAGTCTATTGCTTGCAACATGAGACATTTTTTGCCGTTTCTGCCGCTACGAAAGAAGAAGGCATCATATCGAGGGGTGAAAGGCTATTTGTTTGAAGCGACATTTTACGAACTTTACATGAGAACCATTTAAAGATTCGGAAAAAAATCGTTATAAAAAAACTACTGCTCTTACTTTAATGGAAATCTTGTGGATCTTTATTGCAAAAAAAAATGTTTCGGTATAATATTCAATAAAAAATTGCTATAAATTCCAAGATAAATGTCGCTTAATACAAAGTTATCTGCATCGCCTTATTTCTAGAGTAAAGAAAAATGATTCAACTTCCAACCGTGTCTCCAGTCAGCAGCAGGCAAAATAGTTTAAGTGACTTTACAGTGACTATGTAGTAGAAATTAAAATGATGATATTTTGTTTAAGTACCAATTGGGTTTTGATAATACGAACAAGTTGACTTAAACCACGATGAATATTGCTTATGAGTTGTTTAATGTCTCATGTTTGGAAAGGATTTTATAAAACATGGTTGTTGATACAAGATAATAATGACAGATATATGAGCAAGTTAAGAAGTTGTAGTATTGAAATGGGTGAATAATTATTATGTCAGAATAAATAAAAAAGTTCTGTTAATTAAAAAATCTTTTATTACGTATACTACCTATGGTTCGTTTCATAATTTAACTTAATTAATACTCAGTCTCTTTAAAGCTCCTAACACAGTGCAACATAGTTGCAGCGAAAAGGGATATATGATTTTATTTCTGTAAGTAGGTGGTACAAACACTTTTACACGTCAATGGTTGAACTAACATGTCTTATTGAATTTGGCTGAAGGCAAATTGGTTGAGGCAACATTGCATAGTGTTAGTAGTAGAAAGCAAAATGTATGAACGGACTTTGCACCTAAAATTAGCTATATCGAAAAACACTTTGTATGCCATTCAACTGAAATTCTAGGACGAGAATAACGACTATTTTTGTTTACAGCTTAAAAGCAGTGCTAAAAATATATGGCAAAATTGCTGTCGGATCATACATCATGTTTGAGAATTATGCAATAAAATTGCATTGTCTTAAGCGCCTAATAACTGCTCAGAATTGTACGAAACCATACGACGCAGAAAATTTTGCGGAATCCAAGTATGTAAAAATCGTCCAAAATGTCGCTTCAAACAAATAGCCTTTCTCCCCTCGAATCATGAATTTGGGAGATATTGCACTCAGAGCACTGATTTCAACACCACTTGACCGAACCGCACCTGAGCACTTCCACTAATCGCACTGAAACAAAAACTTGACAGGTGCAGTTCGGCGGAACAGTTTATTATTATTACTCTCAGTCCTCGAACGGCACCTGCATACAGTTGGTAGTGATGGGGCGTATGTATTCTTTGTTCAGGGTACAGACATGACGTATCTTTTGTTTTGATTTAAACACACACACACACGTTAAACTCGTAAAGTATATATAAATGTTTTTGCGCTTAGTTATTAGCGATTGAAACCTTACAGTATTTTTTCAGTCAGAAATATTGAACTTACCACCAGTATATCTTTCACGTTAAAAACGTCCTCAAAATAAGCAGCTTCTCTACTCACCACGATTTTGTCTTTACCAATTAAAACCCCATCAGTTTCCATTCCAAGTGCCCACATCAAAGGCTCCAGGCGTTCGAAATTGCAATCCGCATATTATAGGCACAAAATAGAAAGATACAGAAGGTCAGATCTATACGAGTGCAAACGCACGCATACATAATTATAGTCTGTTCCAGAATTATCTGATTAAAGTATAAACAAACCCTGTTCAGGTTAAATTCGCCGCCCCGCTTGCGTGTTTAGTCGGCTTTGCCCAGCTATATTGCGGTTGGCTTCCAGTCTAACCGGATGCAGCTGAATACCAGTATATTACATGGAGCAACTGCCTATCTGACCTCCACAACTCAGTAACTGGGTAATACGATACGCCTTGGTAAGGACTGGTTGTCAGACTTTCGGACTTCTGATGATCCGTAACGACTGTCAAAGATCCACGAACGACAGCCGGGAACAACGGCTTTAACGTGCTTTCCAAGGCACGGAGGGGTCTCGGTATGTAAAGATGGTCACCCATCTATGAACCAACTCCGGCAAGCGTAGCTTAACCTGATGGATCGACCCGTGCGGCTGTTATTACTTAGGTTATATCATCAGGGGTACCATTTTGAAATTTCGTCGACCCTCTATCACTATGTACTCAACACTATATACAAACTGATTTGATACTTGACTCTCGCTGTCGGCAAGGCTCGCTTCCGCGCGTTTGATTAGTCGAACACACATTGGATGCCAATTAATGTTCGGGGAGCTATATAGATACAGTTTAGGATCGAGTTAGTAGGGTGGCGTACTTAGGGAAGGTAGGGAAGTGAATTCTAATAAAAATGTATTAGTTTTTGAAGACTTATTATAAACATTTCTTCAAGCATTTTGGATTGATGCTATTAAAAATTACTGTAACCACCAGCGTTAAAGCCATACAACAACATAAAAGCTTTCGGTTTGTACAATTTTACTAAACCATTAAACTACTATATTCTATTGAACTTCTCATCAGTGAACAGCAGAAAACCTTTGCTTTGCTAATATTATAACGAAGGCAATGCGCGATAAATACACAATATACAATCCGCATAATAACATCAAGAGAATAAATCAGTATTCTGAAAGTATTTCCCTATAGTGGTGTCTATGATTCACACAGATATAGAGCTCTCCATGCAGCATGAAGAAATCTAGCTGTTGAAATAGTATTTTGCAATGTTGTTTTGTTATTAAATAATTATCTTATTTTTATTATGTCATTTCACTAATTTATTTTTATTTTATTTATTTTCGTGTCTGGTCTATCCGTGACATCACAGCGGGTCCTATCAGAATACCAGCGCTGCGACACTTATTTTTTTTAAAGTGCCGCAGCATCATGCTGAGATAGGGGCCTTTTGGCCTCGTACAGCACTTTCTGTTTTTATTTTCATTTTTACTTTGTTTTATTTTTGTTTTTGTTCTTTATGTTTCTATGAGTGTGTTTTTGTATAGTGTAATTTGTGATCTGTGCGAGTCCCAATAAATGCTTTTACTTTCTTTCTTCTTTCTTTTTAATTCTGACTTACGTTACTCGCCCTTCTTATGTACTTAAATAAACAGCTCAAAAAAATGCTTACACTATAAAATAAGGGATAATAATTTTCCAGGCGACTAATAACTTAAAGGGCGACTAATTATTTGCTGCAAAAAAAAATAACATGGCAGCGATTAAATATTATTTCTTAATCGCTGCAAAGTCATCTACTGTTATTGAACGTGCCGCGGCAGCGGCCGCCGAGCGCCAGATCCCCTCTATTGTTGGTAAATTCAGTTACCAAAACAAAAATTCGACGCCAGTTTAAATTAAAACGGAGCTTATTACTGATATATTAATATGCTACCTATTACTTACGATACTCCTTATTAGCTGCCAACCCATTATATATGGTACCCACTCTATTTTTTTTTAAAACCTATATTCATTTTACTTAGTTGCCGCATTAAATACATGCCTAAAATAAGTACACATTTAATACCTGCACAAACATTCCTGTCCTGCAGTGTATGTAGATACAGCCCACTTACCAGCGCGAGAGCTTCTAATCAACGTTTTACGGCGTCCTGTATAACAGCGCCATATTGATGACGTAACCGTTGCCTAGCAACGCCTAAACTAGACACCAATTTATGTAAATTATGTAGTTGTAGACGTCACTAAATAGCTATTAACGCCCCTACCCTTTGGAGTTTCCAATTTAGTGGGAACATAATTGCTGTTTTCACTCCGATGCGAATTTTGGAGAAATCTATTTGTAAAAAAAACGGAAATATAAAACCAGCTGGCTTTTTTATATCAAACCAAAATCTTTTTATAGGTACAAAGAAAGAACAGGAAACTTAGTAACATTGATGATACAAATATTTGTTTCTCTCTCTTTCAGGCCTTGACAGAAGAAAAAGGCTAGCAGATATGCGGGTGATTATCACACAACACTTCACGGAAAGAACAGTCACATCAGGGGGCGATGTAAGTATTTATAAACTTAAATAAGTTTACTTTTAAGGTTTTGAATACTAGGCTTTTAGCAATTAGAGTGTGTTTTTATCAATTTTTATTTTATTTTTGTAAAGAGTGTCTTGTTTGTGCAGAATAAACAATTTTTCTATGTTTAGAAAATGGCCAAATGGCCGAGAGTCAATATAAAAAAAATGTAATCGACTTCAGTAAATCCAAGCTTTTATTTAAATAATACTGTTGTTCATCATTTTGATAAGGTTTTTTTCATCGAATCTTATACATACTTAATAATATGGTAATAATAGTCCTCCAGACCGAATGTCGGCCATGGCAGCCAGTCGCAGTGGAGACTAGCCATGTACGCAGGAGATATTATCGTGCACAAGTGTGTGCGCAGACACAGGTACACTCTCTCTTCCCTCACTGAGCGTCCGATGGGACGACAATCCGACATGACCGGAGAGAGATCTAGCGCAGGACCAACGGCTAAACGTGCTTTCCGAGGCACGGGGGTATCACACCGCCAACTTCCAAACTCCGGGCTGTTACTGAGAAATTCCTAATGGTTAAACCCAATAACACTTTGCCCGACCTGGGAATCGGTGATAATTCGTGTTTTCTAACCTTTACAGATCAGCATGCAATGTGCAGCGAGCGGCGACAGACCTCCACAGTTTGTGTGGGAAAGAGATGGCATTATTGTGTCGAGTAATACTGATCCAAGGTAATTATCAGCATGATTTTCAGGGAAGCCAGGTGTCTTAATTTATGCCCGGATGATGGCAAGGGCGCATTCTATTAGATGAGACTTAACACAATTGGCGAAATGTGAGTGTACTATTGGGTCCCTCTGCCTAACTCTTCGGGGAAAACACAGGCATAGCGTTATGTTATGATGTTTATTTGCAAGGAAAAAGGTTAATTGGTAAGGTTAACAGAGCATCATGACTTTTACAATATTGACGATAAAAGCTTACAAGACCACCAACGAGAAAATCATGATAAAATTGTTTTAGAAGTTAAGGGGGATGCGCTGAGGTAGCCCGCGAAATTCAAATTTTCTTACGTTTTTTGCAATTTGCAGGTCAATACCAGGTTATATGTTGATCTAAATATAATTCGCGGCCATAACAAATATGGCTTTACAGAATTATAATCATTAGAATCGGCAATTCAACTAACTCTCTTCGTAAAATCCTATTGAATGACTATTTCTTTAATAATCATTCAGTCGGATTTTATGAACTTAGAGAGTTGTAATGGATAATTATAATTCTGTAAAGCCATATTTGTTATGGCCGCGAATCATATTTAGATCAACATACAACCTGTTACAGATCTGCATATTGCAAAAAACTTAAGAAAATTTGAATTTTGCGGGTTACCTTAGTGCATCCCCCTTAAGAAGAAAAAACATATAAATAATAATATCATAATTATTAAACAGGGTAGCCCGTTTACAACGGTACAAATCGATTCTTAGCAGCCTCTCGCCATGTGCTTCTCGAAGTATCCCCTTGTACGGGGGAAGCCAACCTTAAAATGAATATTAACTTAATTTTCAACAAATCATGTACGAGTATGTTTGGAACAATCACATGTCTACAGTTACAGTCACATGATTGTATGATCAGCGATTATTTTTAGTTTAGGAGAAAACTTAGCTCCAAGGGAAACATTTTGTTGGACAAAATTCGTTCAAAAGATTACCAGTCCTCAAAACTTAAATAAAGTAAGTATGGCTTGCTTAATAATTTAAGAATAAAAATTTATTCCATAACCAGCACACATTAACCAGATACCGCTGGTTTCCAGATACGCCCTCGGCCAACTGATGACATCAGACAACTCAGTGGCCTCACAGCTGAACATCACTCGAGTGAGGGTCGAAGACGGAGGCCTGTACTCCTGCACAGCAAGGGAAGGTGATCATGTGGCTTCACATGAAAATAGGCTGGATGTGTACGGTAAGCTCATCATGATGCAACTTAGTTGATTATATCCATCTTGATATGTGGAACTCGGTGCTTCTCTTAAACCTTTATTATTTGAACAGCCAAAATGTTCAGCATCTCAATATAAAGATACACGCACACAGGCAACTAAATTGCGCAATTCTTGGCAATATTGATTAACTATGACGTCTCGGCAGCTCCAAACAATTTGCTGTCATAATAAGTTTGTTTAAAAATTGCCGGGAATTGCGCAATTTTAGTTTGCCGTGTAAGAGTAAATAGGCAACTTTTGGGTGCACTCGCATGTCCAACGCTTTCCATCATTGGGCCGAGTGAGATCGAGAGTAAAAGCGGACTTATTCAACAGTAGATTCAAAATATTAATTTGGCCAAAATTAGTTAGTGAATAACGATTGGTTGAGTTAAAATGGACAAGTGAACTTGACGTCACAGAAAGTTACTACATTTATGAGATAAATAGTTTCTATTATTTTTTATTTGCAGGACCACCATACATCAGATCTCTCCCACCAGTGAAAGTGCAAAGTGGGGAGTCAGTTAATTTGAGGTGTCCGTTTTATGGATATCCGATAAGGTAACTTTGTATATACCTATTAAATTATAAGTAGTGCCTACAAAATAATACTCTTCGCAATGCAATAAAACTTGATTGAAGTATTCCAGGATTTCAAAGGCTTTTAGACCTCGTTTGTTGAAAATGAACACTACAGTATTTTGCCAGTTTTGAAGCGTAGTCGTCAAAGTTAAGCATATAATAATATTCTTATAACTTAATCCGTTTATTGGTAAAATTGTCTTGATAATTCTGAGGGACCACGTGTTTTGTATTTTTATTACCCATCAGGTTAAGAGTCGATAGCAGAATCCATCTATCTGTACCTAATCCATCTATCAAAACTTCCTATAGCAAATTCATTTCATATTTCAGCAAAATCGACTGGGAATTCAAAGGCAAGTTACTAACGTCGAACGCGATCTTCCAATCCCGCTACAAGAGATCGCAACAAAAACGCAAAACGAGACGGAACGCTCCAAGCGTCAACATAAATGGGATTCTTTCCATACCAGAAATATCTAAAGAGTCCAATGGTGCAGCTTACACTTGCGTAGTAACCAGTCCTTCAGGAGAAATGGCTAGAAGAGCCTTCGAGATTCAAGTTATAGAAGCTCCAGTATTAGACGATCTGTTGTTGGGAACAAATCTTCAGGAAGGTCAAATTGTGAATATATATTGTAATGTAAGAACTGGGGATCTGCCAATTCATTTTGAGTGGTTGAAGGATGGGAAGAGGATTCCTAATGGCTTGAAGGTGAATTTTTTTTCAATTACTTTTTACAGCTCAATGTTAGCTGGGCAACTATGTATGATCTCTAGTGTTTGTAAATCTCTGAGCCTTATATTTTGTAGGATAACATAAAAGGTGGGGGCAGAATAGTACATTGTTCACCGAGGGGAGAAAATAACCGATTACTAACAAGGGTTTAGTTTTAGCCTTCATATACATGATTTGGGAATCGCACTTTCTTCTGAGTGATACATAGGTAGTACTTTATTCTATACCTATGAGGAAAATAAAAGACAATATTTTTAAGTGAATATTATTCAAGCGGCGTCATTAAATCTTCACTATCACTACTAGACGGCATTTCGAGTAGATCGTAAACACAAATTAAAAATTAATATAAATAAAACAAAATAAAGCTATCCACGCGCGCGCGATTTTCACATGTAGGTACATTATTTTTCTTTTTTTAATTAATGTTCAGCAAATGTATGTGTCATTTTGCACTTGGTGATGAAACGTTTTTTGTTTTAGCTTTAGACTATATTTAATGAAACCGACCCCAACATAGTTGGGAAAAAGCTAGGCAGATGATGGTGAGCTACTAAAATGCCCTAAATTAAAAAAAAAACAGCAGGTTAACAATGGATTTTCAAACACTTTTCCGACCCGCACATTTGTACAACAGTAATGACGTACATTCTACCTCATTAAAAAAAGTAATAATGTTCTCTCCAACCAGCTATTCACAACCGTTCGATACGCTTCTGTGCCGAATTGAACATCCATCAATGGTATTGAAGGAGTTTTGTCAACACTGTTCACAAATCGAAAACCCGAAAGTGGTGACAGTTTAAATCAAATAGTCGGCCGCTTAAGTATATATTTTTATTCGTCGCCCAAAATTACCTTACCATGCCGTGCTGCCAATGGCCTCTGTTGTCTGTTACGGGAAGCTAATATCAGACAATAAATAATGTAGATAGCACTGCGAATCAAAGGACCAAATAAATTAACCCCAAAGTGGACTCTAGAAACTGGTTATTCATCAATATCATAACTATTTGTAAATTATTTAATCACCACTGCTCTCAAAACGGTGAAGGAAAACATCGTGAGGAAACCGGCATGTCCTAGAATCAAAAATTCGAAGACATGTGACATCTACCAACCAGCACTGGGCCGCGTGGTGGATTACAGCCCACTCCCTCTCACAGAGAGGAGGCCTGTATCCCAGCAGTGGGAAGATTATAGTCATCAACAACATCAATATATATTATTTGACGGCATGGCTGGGGCAGTGGTTAACCGATTGACTGCTGCCGCGTGTCGCGAGTTCGATTCCCGCACGAAACAAATATTTGTATGACCTATATTGTTCCGGGTCTGGCTGTTTGTGTATGTGAGTTTAAATGTTTGTAAACGCACCCACGATACAGGAGTAATTCCTAATGTGGGGAATCGTTTAAAAAAAAAAATAATAATGACCAGTTTTATTGCTTTACAGGTGGTAGAAAGAAACTCAGAGCTCTTCAGTGCACTAGTGATCAAGAAAGTGTCGTTAGAACATTGTGGTACTTACACATGCGTCGCTTCAAACCACGTGGCGAAAGTCAATAGATCTACTGAGCTGTATATTAAAGGTAACTTATTTATTTCTGAAACTATTAATCTCAAACAAATATCAGCTTTATAAACGTTTTTACAAAGTACGAAAAATGTGATTGGTTGGTAAAGACACCATAAGCTTACCTGATGGAATGCCTAAAGATGCCTATAGACCTGCAACACATCAGGTATTGCCGATTGCCTGCCATACTTAAATGTCCCAAATGCCTATAATCTCACCAGTACACTCTTTCAAATCGGAGCAAGGTCTGTCCTTAGTTGGTTGTACCTTTACTACAAAGATCGCTATTGCAAAATCTCAATCATAAGGCAACACAAATTCACAACTGAATATACATTTTATCACTGCAGTTGCGCCAAAATGGCTGGAGGAGCCAAACAATTCTTCGCTCCTCGTCGGCAGAAGAGGTACAGTGTCATGCAGTGCAAGCGGCTATCCACAACCTCAAGTGCATTGGATGAAGAAAGATGGTAAGCACACAATGTTATCGAAGGTGATGATCTGGACATATTCGCTATGCAGACCTGGCCAGAAATCGCAGATGCATCGTCTTTTCTGCATTTTACAAAGTGTATACCCTGATATCTTCCATTACCTTTTGCCTTCTCAGTCAAGATCTTTAGGTGTCTGTCCAGCTACAATAATTAATTGATCTAGTTTCGCTATTATAGCAGGCCTTAAACAATGATTAGGATGTGTGACGCACATAGCACATTTGTAAGACGTAAATTATAACCTTTTCCCTCTGATTAAAAAACGTGGTTTTATGACAGTATTGGTTAAGGTTAAGTCTTCGCGGTGTCCATCTGTCTGTCCATCTGTCTGTCCACGGCTTAGATCAGAGACTCTTTGTCTCTTTGTGTCTTTTGTTTGAAAGCTGTAATTTTGTATGGCTATACATATTAATCACACCGGCAAAAGTCGTAAAAAAAAATTGAAAAAAAAGTAAATTGCACCTGCCTTGCAAGTAAAGTGGGGATGATATTTTTTTTCTCGTCTATCCCATATTATGCGGTATCATTGGATATAGGATATAGGCTGTTCAAAAATATTGCGGGTCTGTACAACTACAATCCATCCGAATCGATCCGTGATGCATAGCAATGTATCGGACAACATGTTTTTCAACTACAATGTTAAGTTTGTTTTTGGGATAAATTCATCCCAACTCCGTCCGACCGTGATACATGGTTTCTGTTTTACCCCGACATTAAATTCGTCACAACAGATAATGTGCTTGATTTGCGTTTCAATCCCCCCTTTCTCAACTATGTTGGGATCAGCTTCCAGTCTAATCGGATACAGCTGAATATAAGTATTAGAGTCCATTTCAACCAACAACCCTATTTGAATCACAATCTGAGTGATTTTGAAGTATATTGCTAATCCTTACACGGTGATAATGCTTACACGGTGTGATTGCTTATATTCTTCAACCCAGTACTGGGTTTCTAGTCGAGTGTTGAAATAAAAATAATTGACTTTTACTTATTACACTTGATGTCAAAGTTAAATTGTAAACAGGGATATACAGTTGACAGTGTATATCTAATAAAAAAAGTTTCCTAAATCTGTTCTAGCTCTTCTGGGAACATGGCAACCAGTCCTAGAGCTGGCTGGCGGTGGGATCCTCAGTCTTCCAAACGGGACCCTCATAATTGAAGAAGTCTCGCTTACTGATGAGGGATTATACTCCTGCAATGTGGAAAATGGAGTGAGACAGCCTTTGAGCAAGACTGTGTGGATGAGTGTTAATAGTAAGTGTTTAAATAATCAAAGCTCAGGTACTACGACAACTGCCAGGGTTGCAAGTTTGTCCGAAAGCGATACCGTGGCCCTGGCACATAGGCAAATGAAGGAATGGGTGGGTTTTAGTCAGTAAGTCTGACACGCCCTCCCGCTCCGCACATTAAAAATTTCCCACCCAAAAAAAAAAAAAGGTACTACGACAATAGGTTCATGGGATTCTTCAGATTCTGTCTATTTCCATGGAAAAATAAGTTTATTTCACACGATTATGTTGGAGAATGATTTACAAGTAACTCCGCTTAACTAAATAATCTTCAATCACGACATGAATTTCCGTTACCACAGCTTATAACACGGTAAAACAAAAAGATCATGCAATATTACCTTAATGAAAGAACATTAGACACATGTTTTCCATTGAGCTCATCTTGCAGACAAATATTCCTCGAAAAGGATTCCAAATTCATCAATTAATTTCATAATTTCCCCATTCTAGAGCCTGTCCACTTTGAAGTGTCTTCAACTAACGTGACGTCACGGCTCGGTCACCCAGTCACTCTAGAATGCCGGCCACAAGGAGACGAGCCTATTAGAGTCAGTTGGACACATGATGGAAATGCGTTGGATTTTTTAAGTCAGAGGTCAGTATCATTTTAACAAGCTTTCTGCAAGCAAATAACTTAAAAAAAAATAAAAAAACTTTTTACAAAAAATAAAATAACCGACTTCCAAAAAACAACACGACTAAGTGAAAAATAACCTTAATTTTGGAAGTCCGTGGCAAAAAACTAACTAATCCAAAGACACCGACTTCCGAAATTAATTAATTATTATAAATTATTAATTCCCCTGAAATGGGATCCCCTTATCAGATTCTGACTTGGTGACAATGGGACTACCTCGGGAGCATACCCTTCCAATCAAAAAAAGAATTTTCAAAATCGGAGTCGGTGAACAAACATTAAAATAAAAAAAACATACAGCCGAACATAATAACCTCTTCCTTTTTGGAAGTCGGTTAAAAAAACAAACGACTACCAAAAAAACACTGCAACGAGAAAAATTACTTTAAGTCGGTGTCTTCACTTGTAGTGTTTTTTTTGTAAGCCGCTTGTTTTTTTTTGTAAAAAGTTTTAATTTTTCACTTTTTAGTTCTGGTACATACCCAACACAAATCATTTACGACTACCTTGAAACTTAAAAAGTATGTTATTAACTCACTCAAGGTTCCTAAGAGTAAGTCCCTGATCATTAAACCATTAGGCTGTTATGATTGGTTACCCAATACAGCTAACGTAAATTGAAAATGCTTTTAGATACGAAGACTTCTTTGGATACACAAAATATAACTTTTGATCTAAAGGATTCTACACACCTAAGCCACCGACAGTGGGCGACAAAATAATGTCGGCGACATTTGTCGGCGATTTTTGTCGGTGACTTTTGTCGGTGACTTTTGTCGGCGACAGTCGGCGGCTTAGGTGTGTAGCTATAGAGTCCTTAACTTTCTCCATTTCTGTTTCCAGGACAAAGATATCAGAATCAAAGACAGCCCTCGGCGTGGTGAGCACCATCAGCCTGCAGTACTCACAGACAGGTGACGCGGGACTGTATCAGTGCAGAGCCACCAACCCTTATGGAACTGCTAGCTTCATGGTGCATCTTACCATATTGGGTAAGCATTTTGATATTATTCCGATATCAATGCCGAGAGGCAATTCAGTTACCTACCAAAAGACCGTGGCTTGTAATATTTATAAAGATGAGGTCATAAAGGTCAGATATCTAGGTAAATAGCTAGTAAAGTACTATTATAATCTCCTTTGAGTTACTTTTGGATCATCTCGTCATGTACCTACTTTGTATTTTACATTCTTCTGTTTGTTTTCTCTAATCTTGTCCAGAGCCCCCCACCCCGCCCTCAGACCTACGCACAGAGACAATCCGCTCCCGCGCCTCCACAGTATCGTGGCGCGACACGCTCCGAGCACACGCGCGACACTACACGCTGCAGTACTCACACGTGCACTACAGTGACGCTGTGTGGGAACATGCTACTACCATGAATGTTACCAGGTAAATATTATGCATCCAACCATGACTTTTTGCTATATACGAACATTAAGGGTGAAGTCAAACGAACGTAATTTTGTGAGTCGTGAGTCGCAGAATTTCGGTCGCAGAAATTCTGCTGCATTCGGTTTCATAAAAAAGTCCTTTTTGATTCAAACGGCGACGCAAAATGAGTTGTCTGCCGACTCACATGCTTTATTCGGACCGAATTGAGTTTGCGGGGGGCGAGGGGGCCGACGCGGGCCGAGCAAAGCGTCAGTCAGGTACAGATTGCGTGAGAGTCGACACGTATTTTTACTCACAAAATGCTGGCCATAGAAAAATGATAATAGAAATTGGTCCCATTGCATGACACAAACATCCGCTATAAATGTCGGATACATGTTGACGGAACTCTAACTAAACTGGAATGCTGTAGAGCTGTAGTTCCCAAAGTATGGGTCGTGACACACTGCTGGGTCTCGAGCAATTATTGGTTGGGCCCTGAAAAATAGGACGACAAATCGACCAACCGAGACAATGGCCGGCCGACCAATCGCGGCGCGGGGCGTTTGGTCAGTGATTTTAATCGTATGCGCGGGTTGACGGAACGCACTGAAATAATTTGGACGTATCAAACTCGTTGCGCTTAAAAGTAACTAAAACTGAAGGCTACAATGACAATTTTTCTCATAAATAAATAGCACTACTTGTATTTAAATATTAACACTATGGATTGGAACTGAATGTTTCTTTTTTCTTGTTTGAAGAGTCCTTCATTCATATAATTATGCCCCCTTTTCCTTCATGGAAACCAAGAGGAGAGTCCCAAATTTGGAACTTTTCGTAAGGTCAGTCGCGGTCCAGTCAACTTTAGGAACCACTCAACATCAAAATCAAAAGTCACTTATTCAAACTAGGCTGAGAATCAGCACTTTTCGAACGTCAAAATTACATAAGACAGTCCCCCAAAAACGCCCACCATTCACCACTTCCTAGTGCTTTAGCTGGGAAGAAGAAGTGGCGCAACAAACTCCCCAGCAGCACAGCTGTCTGTTCAGATATAAAACTTGAATTGAATCTATACAATAAAATGTAAAATAATTTGCATTACGCAACACAGAACATTAAAGATATTTATATTATTTGCCTTATGATAGCTAGCACACGCCACTATACAAAAAAAAAAAAACATAAAAATCGTCAAAAAAAACTATACTCAAGCATAAATAACGTAAACAGAACGTACTTAAATATAAAGCCTCCAAGCATAATGGGCGTGCCCGCTTACATAAAGCTAGAGCTGTAACTGCACTGCTCTAGAGAATCAACAATAACGCATCCATATTGGACCTTCAAAGGAATTTACAGAAAAATATTACGGAATTCCGTAATAAATTACTTTTGACAGATAACGAAAAAAAATTTCTGACTAGTTCTCGGAAGCACTGGGTAAAAAAATAATAAAGGCACCGCTCCACAGCTGCCTACGTCTAAGTTTCGCACATGCAATTAGCTTCGCTTGAGGTGAACATTTAGGGGGAATCTTCCTCTACGACCCACAGCTAAGCTACGCACGGTTGAGTTACTAGCAAACAATTAAATTCCCTGATCACAATCAAAATGAAAAGTCATTTATTCAAACTAGTTTGAGAATCAGCACCTTTCTAACGTCAAAATTACATAAGACAATCCCCAAAACCCCCGCCCTTCACCGAAGAAGAAGTGGCACAACAAAATCCTAAGCAGCACAGTTTCTTCAGTCTTTTATATTTCGTCAAACTAGGTGATAACCTTTCTTTCCTACACTAGTTAATTTCCATTCTTCAAACTACTCGTATCTGTCCAATTTCAGAAAAGAACAAGAGCTCCGTCAGTCGGTAGAGCTACAGAACCTGCGACCAGCCACGCCATACGCCGTGCGCGTCGCTACGGGCAACCAAGTGGGCGTGTCACTGTATACTGCGCCCGCGCATTTCACTACACTTGAAGAAGGTATGTAACACTTATTCTAAAACTTCACTTCACTTGTTTAAAAAGTTCAACGTAATGAACGATTAATGTAATGTAATAGTGGAATCTTTAGTTTCAGTATTTGTTTTGGTATTATTTTTAGATTTATTTTTTAACATTAACATAATAATATAGAATTGCAAACTTTTTACTTTTTAATTTTTTATTAAGTTACTTTTTTAAATAATTATTTTAATTTGACTGCCTCGTTGGTCTAATGGTCATACTACTGCCAACACTACTGCCGAGCACGGGGTCCGGGATTCGATTCCCAGGTCGGGCAAAGTGTTATTGGGCTTTTCCACCAGGAATTTCTCAGTAGCAGTTCGGAGTCTGGATTTGTGCCCGGTTGATGGCAATAGGCTAATCTTTTATTACGCCTTCAAATAATGCAAGTAAGTTATGCAAAAAATGTACGTTTAACTAGGACGCGTGCACGTCAATTCTCTATAAGAAAATTCAAGTATTGTAATAACATACCTATTTTATGAAATAAATTCAGGAAGTAATGTCTACCCAAAGCATAAAAAACGATATTACTTTCAAACTACTTAAGATATTTTCTTGTTTTTTTTTTTTTTGTAGGAACAGACTATTTTATTATCTATGTATCTGTGTTTTTTTTTAATAATCATATTTTCTTTACTAAAAATAAATATTCCCTTTGAAACCGAACGGCACCGCGGCGTGAGCGCGACGTACAATTGTCAAATGACATTCCTATTGTAATTCATCCACGATGATACTCTTAGACGGTGAAATTCAGGTTGTGATGGCGACTTAAACTGACCTTCTGTAACTGACCCACTGGTACAAGGCAGAGATCTCTTTCAATTAAGTGAAAGAACCATAATTGATTTACATAGTCATGGTGACTGTGTTAAGGCGTTCCTTACATTGAGTAAATGGTGTAAATCATCCTATCATAGAAATCATATTGGTACTTTTAGGCCCGCTTGTACCACAATTCCCCAATGTCATGATTTCATGAAAAAAAAACTTTTTACAAAAAAAAATAACCGGCTTCCAAAAAAACACTACAAAGTGAAAAATAACTTTAATTTCGGAATTCGGTGTCTTTGGATCTGTATTATAGTTTTATGCCACCGACTTCAAAATAATTTTTCAAATCGGTTGGCAAGCGACGGAGTTATGCGCAAACAAATATAAAAAAAAAAAAATACAAACATTTGAATTGAGAACCTGCTCCTTTTTTAGAAGTCGGTTAAAAAGTAATTCAATGGAACAAATCTAACTTAGAGAGATGTATTAATGATTCTACACATACATACATAAACTCACGCTTTCTTCCCATGGGGGTAGGCAGAAACTATAGAACGCCACCTGCTACGCTCCTTAATACTCCTTTTGTTTCGCCTACGTTCATACATCTGGTCATACACGCACGCCGATTGCGAATAGGTACTAAGCACCTGACCTGTCTGAAGAACATCACCAATTTGGTTACTATATGTCCTCCCAGGGGCGTCCCCTCCCGGCGTTTCCACTTACCTTTGCTTTATGACCTTGACCTTTAATGATTCTAATGATTATAATTCTGTACACTGTTACTTACTGCCTATTTATTATAAGATTTTTGTGTCATTTTATTTTAAATATAACTATAATTATAAATCTCCCAATGGTATTACCAGAGTCTGATACCAACCAAAACTCCTAAATCCAAAACTTGTGCATGGGTTTTAAGTTAAGTTTAATTAAATTTAACTTTTTTGTTTTATTCGTAAATAAGTTATAATAAAATCATAATCAATATTTTAGTGCACTGTAGAGAAATATTATATTTTATCGTCTCATTCAGTAATTTTGATTAATTAATCGAAACAGCGTAATGTTTGACAACTGTCATCGCCAAAGGACTCTCCTAACTTGAAAGTATTTTTATTTCTTGGTTATAAATTTACAACCTAAAAAATGCACACGTTTTTGACTTACCTTCAGAATGACCATTCCAGCTCCATCATCTGCGCCAATGAACGTACAAGTAGAGCAGACAGAGAATCCCGGCGAGCTGCACGTGTCGTGGTCGGCGCCGCTGCAGGAGACACACAACGGTGTCATCGTGGGGTACCGCGTGAAGGCTGTGGCGCAGAGTGTGGGAGCAGGTGGGTTTAATTTAACATTCTGTTCCTAGCGCCATCATCAGACCCCAGTGAACGTGTAAGTAGCCCAGCGGGTTAATTATGTAACATACATAGAATTGCAATCGATCACAATGCCTTTCATTTTGATAGTTCAGCCACGCTTGTTGCGTTATTTAAACGTGTTGAGCAGGCGTATTTTTCAAATCTACAAAGCAGTGGATGTCAAAATGAAAGGCAATCACCCCTCTGGGAGCTGTCCCCGGCGAGATGCACGTGTTGAGGTCGGCGCCGCTGCGGGAGACAGCATGGGGTCGCGGGGGTACCGTGTGCAGTGTGGGGACAGGTGGATTCATTGAAAGAATTTGAATATGGTTGACAGCGATGCGGACGAATTTTTTGATGCCCAATGAGCTCTTCCTCCTTTTTTATACATTTGTACACAATATTATTATTTCAGGCTTGTAGAATGTATTTAAAGATATTTAAATGTAAATAAGTGAATATTACAAGGTCACAAGATAAACAAACTTAATTACTAACCTAAACATCACAATAATAAAAAAAGGAAGCGAGCCTTACATTGCCGAATATTTGACATCTCAGATCTCACCTTGGTAATAGCAACTGAGCAGCGACCGAAATGACTTCCAATCTATTTACAATCTATATAGTACTTACTAATTCCATGAGTACACTAATTCTATGCTATCATAAAGTACTTACTAATTCCATACTATTGAAAGGTACCTACTTATTCCATGCTCAAGCTGTGAATTCCTGTAACACACTTCCGTCTCTTTTCACGAAATCACTCCCACAAAAAACGAGAGGAGTTATTGAAAAAAAGATGTTACACATCAATAACAACCTTAAAATTAACCTAGTTAGGTACGTAAAATTTGTCAGAGGCCACTTGAAAAAAAAAACATGATACAAGTGAAAACTAAGGACATGGAGGTATATCTATGTACATATATATATACACAGTAAAAATATTTTGATAATACCCAAAGTGTAACTTCAATCATCAATATCAACTAATGAAGCAAGATCTTCAAATAAACTTCGGTCCCAAGATTCCAACAGGACTTGAAACTTATTTGATTCCGATATCTAGTTTCAGATGACGCGGATACCCGCACGATCAAAGTGTCGAAAATGTCAAGCAAGCAAGAAACTTTGTTGAGCAGCCTTATGAAGAACACCAGGTACACAATATAGAACTTATTTACTTCACATTAATAGGTAAAACCGTAGTGATCAGCTTATCGTAGATCATTAAGGACGCTATCACAAAATCTGACAAAAAAAATCGGTACATTTTGCGGCAAGATTTAATTAAACCAAATGTAACTAATAACTGCCACAGATAGATTACTCCTTCATCTCCATTGGTAGCAATTTTTATTCGAAAATGTTGGTTTATAATATTGTAAAAAATAATTTCCGTTGCCTCTTCACACAAAATTTACGATATCGTGTTGAGTTTAGGAACATTTTTCTTCAACATAATAACATAAATTTAGTTATTTTATGTAAGCAGACATGTTCAACTCAAAAAGATAGTAAAATGAACTATCAAAATGTTACAAATAGTCTCGGAAAATAATGTTGAAAAAATCTTCTTTTTTTTTTTAAAACACTGTCGGTAATGTTTTTTTTCCTATTATTTGTCAAACCAAGAAATTTAAAAACCACACACTGGGCTTCAGCAATAAAATCAAAATTTTATTTTATTATTATACAATATCTTCATTAAGTAAATAAACGGCGAAATAACCTATATTTTCGAGAGCGCAAAAGTTATGAAACTATTAACAGGTGCTGAGACTGACACGAATGGTTTATCACCACGAAAACTGTACTTTTATAGTTACACAGACTTAATGTTTCAATTATTTCAAGCTTTCTCACAATTAGATAAGAAATTGACGAAAAACGTTTTTTTTTTGTGATAGCACCCTTAAAACCTCTACAAGTTACGATGCCCCACTATTAACCGGTGTTGACACCTTATCTTCTCACCAAAATTTTGTCCTTTAAATCCTGATTTATGCAAATATTTCTAGGTACGCCATATCTGTATCAGCCTTTACTAATGCGGGTTCGGGCCCATTTTCTCTGCCCGTATTCCAAGACACAAGAGAAGGAGGTAAGTTAATGCTCAATAAATCTACAATTATGAAATTGGACAGCAAATTCATACAAAAAAATTTAAGTTAGTTAAATCTTTTTTTCTCTTTCTTTTTCTCTTTTTCTGCATTCTGCAGCATCAATTTTTATGTCGATTCCCTTTACGTCGAGTCTGAGAATCTATTGTTCTTGCATAATATTGCTATTTTACGCTTTCTAATACCGTTCCGTGTAGTGCCGGACGTATAGAATAGTACCATCCTATTTCGTCCCGTGGGTGTCATAAAAGGTGACTAAGGGACTTACTAGTAGAGAATACAATCCCGGGATCCCGAATCTCGGGATCCCGGGATCCCGACCGTTTTTTGGCCCCGAAAATCTCGGGACTGTAATTGGCTAATCTCGGGATTTTCGGGATTGCCACAAACAAGTCTAGTTTGTATTCCGTAGTCCGTTGCGCCTTGAAAATAACCTTGCCTAGATTATTTTAATACATTACGACAAAAAGCAACTCGTACAATACGTAGGTACCCACTATTTACTACACAGGTACAGTACTAATAATATGTTTGTCGTAGAACTTAGAAGGGACTTCCCCACTCGGAATACTTTAATACAATACTCTTAAGGTAATTCCACAACGAACCAATCACCCGATCATCTCATATCATAATATTGTTGCGGGTATTTCCCGTCGGTCGGGGATTCCCTGTACGAAAGTAAAAATATGAAAATCAGGTTTTATTTTTTTCATTTATTGTTCTGTCAGTGACGGGTTACGTAGGCTACGTCAGTGACGACGGGTTACGTAGGCTACGTCATTAAAATTTAAAAGTCAATTATCTGAAATTAAGTATTCTAAGTATATCTATTAAGTATTCGATTTCTATTCTACAATAGAGTAGAAATAGAAAGCATCATGCTAAGCCTGCTTTTAGAGTTTTAATTTTGTGTAATAAATGAAAATCACCAGTCTTTCAAAGAGCATGGGAGATGGGCTTCTTTGAGGATAATTGATGAAATTATTGTTGCTCTGCTATTATTACTAATATTCAGTTTGAAAAGCCTTATCAAATCCCCCTTAAAGTTTAAACTTTAAGTTAGCAATTACCCATATGTATGGGTCTTGAGATACTTAGCTCAAGACACCGTCTTGAGATACTTAGCTCAAGACACCGTCTTGAGATACTTAGCTCAAGACACCGTCTTGAGATACTTAGCTCAAGACACCGTCTTGAGATACTTAGCTCAAGATACCATTTATTATTTTATGCCTAGTATCTTGAGATAATGCTTGTGAAGCATTGATGTCCCAATCACCCGTACAAAGGTAATGGGTAAAACTGTGACATTAGAAGGTCACTAGGCAACTTAGAGAGATTAGATAATAACTTATTGAAGACTTACTGGACTTATTTATTGTCTGGAGTCTTGACTGCCATTGCATTATATACTACAAAAGTAATATACTGTGTACTGTAGGTAATTATATTATATATGTGCTTGTTCGAAAATGGAGGTGTTCGTGGATATCATTATATCCACGAACACCTCCATTTTCGAACAAGCTCATTTCACGTCTAATACTATTTGCCAACCCCAATTCATTTTGTACTTGTACTTCAGGATCTGGGGATTTCATACTCTTGTTAATTTCCAGCTGTAACTTTTCCTTTAATGTCAATTGTGGTTGGGAGGTCTTAGCTCAAGACACCGTCTTGAGATACTTAGCTCAAGACACCATCTTGAGATACTTAGCTCAAGACACCGTCTTGAGATACTTAGCTCAAGACACCGTCTTGAGATACTTAGCTCAAGACACCGTCTTGAGATACTTAGCTCAAGACACCGTCTTGAGATACTTAGCTCAAGACACCGTCTTGAGATACTTAGCTCAAGATACCATTTATTATTTTATGCCTAGTATCTTGAGATAATGCTTGTGAAGCATTGATGTCCCAATCATCTGTACAAAGGTAATGGGTAAAACTGTGACATTAGAAGGTCACTAGGCAACTTAGAGAGATTAGATAATAACTTATTGAAGACTTACTGGACTTACTTATTGTCTGGAGTCTTGACTGGGACCAACAGGCCATTGCATTATAAACATCACTGATCATAAATGCTGTAGAGCTCCAGACCGTAATCATGTAAAATATATGGAGTAGGTGCCGATATTAACTATTACTGTCAACCCATATTTATGGGTCTTGAGATACTTAGCTCAAGATACCATCTTGAGATCAATTGAAATCAATTACCCATATTTATGGGTCTTGAGATACTTAGCTCAAGATACCGGCTTGAGATACTTAGCTCAAGATACTGTCTTGAGATACTTAGCTCAAGAAGACACCGTCTTGAGATACTTAGCTCAAGACACCATCTTGAGATACTTAACTCAAGATACCATTTATTATTTTATGCCTAGTATCTTGAGATAATGCTTGTGAAGCATTGATGTCCCAATCACCCGTACAAAGGTAATGGGTAAAACTGACATTAGAAGGCCACTAAGCAACTTAGAGAGATTAGATAATAACTTATTGAAGACTTACTGGACTTACTTATTGTCTGGAGTCTTGACTGGGACCAACAGGCATCATAAACATCACTGATCATAAATGCTGTAGAGCTCCAGACCGTAATCTGTAAAATATATGGAGTAGGTGCCGATATTAACTATTTGCTGTCAATCAATTACCCATATTTATGGGTCTTGAGTAGAGAATACGGAGTATTAAAAAGTAAGTCGGGATCCCGGGATCCCGAGATTCAGGATCCCGGGATCCCGGGATCCCGACCGTTTTCTGGCCCCGAAAATCCCGGGACTGTACTTGGCTAATCTCGGGATTTTCGGGATTGCCACAAACAAGTCTAGTTTGTATTCCGTAGTCCGTTGCGCCTTGAAAATAACCTTGCCTAGATTATTTTAATACATTACGACAAAAATCAACTCGTACGTAGGTACCCACTATTTACTACACAGGTACAGTCCTAATAATATGTTTGTCGTAGAACTTAGAAGGGACTTCCCCACTCGGAATACTTTAATACAATACTCTTAAGGTAATTCCCCAACGAACCAACAGGGGAATCACCCGATCATCTCATATCATAATATTGTTGCGGGTATTTCCCGTCGGTCGGGGATTCCCTGTACGAAAGTATAAATATGCAAATCAGGTTTTATTTTTTTCATTTATTGTTCTGTCAGTGACGGGTTACGTAGGCTACGTCAGTGACGACGGGTTACGTACGTCATTAAAATTTAAAAGTCAATTATCTGAAATTAAGTATTTCAAATGGCGGGAGACTTTGTTAGACATCAAAAAAACAGTGATACGACGTCAGTGTGGAGTTATTATTTAGTTGAGAAGGACGGGAATAGTGCTAAATGTAAGCGATGCCCAGCCATCCTCAAGACTTTGGGTGGATCAACTAAGGGATTACATACACATTTGTTATCAAAACATAACATCAAGGTTATATCAGCTTCAACAAGTCAAGATTCTGAAAATCTGAACACAGCACTGCCCCCAGCCAAGCGAAAGTTAGATAATTATTTTACTAAAAGTGCCGCCGATAGCCTGGATGATATTTTGGCAAGAATGATTGCATTAGATGGATTTCCATTCAGTGTATTCATAACCTCAGATGATTTGAGAAAATTGCTCTTAGCAAAATACACGGATTTACCAAAGTCAGCCGTCACTGTTCGAAAACGTGTTATGAATTACAGTGAAAAAATCAGAAAGCAAGTAACTGCAGAATTAAAACATTTGAAAAGTGCAGGTGAAAGATTTAGTCTTTCTTTCGACGAGTGGACTTCAACTTCCAATAAACGATACATGGAGGTCAACGTTCATTCATATAAAAAATTTTGGAACTTAGGACTTGTTCCTATTTACGATAGTATGACAGCTGAAAATTGTCTTCGTATATTGCAAGAGCGTCTAAGTAAATTTGACATTTCCCTAGAAACTGACATCGTGGCTATTGTAACCGATGGACCGAATGTTATGATAAAGGTGGGGCGGCTTATTTGCACTGAACAACAACCGTGTCTCGCACATGGTATCAATTTGGCGGTCTGTGATGTGCTTTATGAAAAACATAATAATTTGCAAGATAGCCCTACCTCAGATGATACTATAAATGAACCAGCTGTGACTGTTGATTATATGGACGACAGCGATGATGACAAATGGTGTTCATCATCGCTGTCCAGAATCAGGTTTAATCGTAATGTCACAAAATGATCTTGCGCCAGAACACGTACCAGAGTTAACACAATATGAAAATATTAATGAGCTGATAAAGAAAATCCGCAAAGTTGTAGTGTATTTCAAAAGATCTCCATTGAAAAATGAAACAGTACTTCAAAAATATGTGAAAATTGAACATGGAAAAGAGTTGTCACTTCTTTTGGACTGTAAAACCAGGTGGAATAGTCTTTTAACAATGCTGGAGCGATTTTATCTTTTAAAAGCATGCATTCAAAAAGCTCTTATAGATCTCAATCATCCAATTCGTTTAGAAGATGTTGATTTTGAATTGGTAAATAAAATTGTTGATGTGCTGACCCCAATTAAATTGACAGTAGAAGCAATCTGTCGGCGAGATGCTAATTTATGCACAGCTGATGCCGCTTTGAAATTTCTTATAAAACAACTGTCTAGCAAAAACTCAGCTCTTGCCAAAAAAATTTAAACATCCTTAGTGGAACGTATAAAGCAACGACGAAGTGATGATTTAACTGGCGTGTTAAATTATTTACAAAATCCACGAATGGATGTTGAAAATCGGTTATTATCGGATTTGGAATGGGACGACTTATTTCCAGTTCCGACACAGGCTTTAGTGAGGAAGCAAATAAAGAGTATTGTTAAAAGACTTAATAGTCGAGATTACACGGAAGAAGAAGCAAGGTCAGGATCACAAACAGATGATGAGCTAAGGTCAGAAACCTCCCAACCCCAATTGACATTAAAGGAAAAGTTACAGCTGGAAATTAACAAGAGTATGAAATCCCCAGATCCTGAAGTACAAGTACAAAATGAATTGGGGTTGGCAAATAGTATTAGACGTGAAATGAGCCTGTTCGAAAATGGAGGTGTTCGTGGATATCACTTAGAAACAGCATATAAGTATCTATTGTCTATTCCTCCAACCAGCGTAGAAGCTGAACGAGCGTTTTCAGCTGCTGCTTATGTTGGCAATAAACTACGAAGCAGGCTCGGAAGTCAAACATTGGATGCTTTGATATTTCTGCGATTATATTTTCGAAATTCTAAATAGTTATTTTGTGCTGTTTTTTTATTTCTTGCAAAAGTATAGTATTGTTTGGTTTGTGTTTTTTCTTTTCTTATTATTATTCTGATTTGTGATGTGCAAAGACATTAAAGACATTTTTTTTTAATTACTCGTGTTTTTTTTATTTTAGCCCAATTAGAAACCACATTGTCTAATCCCGGGATGAGCCCGGGATCCCGGGAAAAGGCTTCAAAAATCCCGTAAGCCCGGGATTGTAAAACATGCTCGGGATTGTATTCTCTACTTACTAGAGAATGGGCAGCAGCGTTCTCTATGCATTTTAACACCATACTGCGATTACCAATTCGCCTGCCAAGTGTTGCGATTATGGTACCCCCCCCCCCCCTTTTGGGGGAGACCTATGTCCAGCAGTGGACGTCTTTCGGTTGAAATGATGAACACCATTACGTCAAGTTTGGTTAATGGGTACAGTTTCTGTTACTACTAGCCTCAAAGCTAAAATATACAATACTTCATAACTTTGTGTCTGCTTTAACCATTTCTATCTTCAGCTCCAGAACAAGCCCCATCATCAGTAGAATGTGCAGCAGTGTCCTCTACATCTCTTCGTATCGGTTGGCAGCCCATCGCTCTACCTGGACAGGGCAGTTCCCTTGTAGGATACACTGTGCTGTTTGCTACTGATGGTAAGTATTATAACATCTAATTAAAATAACTACCTCATTGGTCTAATTATTGCAAGCGCAATATGGAATATGCATGCAAATTTTTTTTTACTAAATCAATAATAGACAGTAATATAAACCTAAGAAAAGTATTGAAAGTTAAATTGAACTACTGAATAATGCTCAAAAAAATTATGAAACTCTTTTAAAAAATAAATCTAAAAAAAAATTCTACTACAGTTCAAACGTCTGTTTCTGTCGCGGGACGTCATTGTTCACGAAATTGCTTTGTTTACATCTGTTTTTTAGCCCCAAATCTGATATATTAAATTATTGCCTATGCTTTATTCAAGTAGAAATCGCACTTACATATTTACCTTAGTGAGATTTCAAGTATTTAGCAAAGAATAGATCTTATCCACATGTATTGTTTCGTCACTTCCGGCATTTTCGAAGCGGATGCGTTTTCAGATTGCGTTCCGTTTCACCAAAAAAACGCAAAATTAATAAATTAATTGTAAAATAAGTAATGCATTAAAAATGTAAAAAATATTGGAATTTGTTTCTTGACTCCTACACAACGTATAATATATTCAAATAATGGATACGTTTTGAATTACGTGCATATTCCCTATTGGGTTGGGCAAAGTGTTATCCGGTTTTTCCTTGAGGAATTGTTAAATAACCTAGGGATTTGTTTTTGTTATTGATAAATTAATAAATAATAATAATAAAAATCTTTATGGCACACCACATAATCCATAAAAAACACAATATAAAATAGTTGTTAAATACAAAAAAAAACAATAAAATGACATACAAACATAAATTCACGCGTTTCTCAACATTTACGCGGCTATTTCTAACTATCCGATTGTAGATCTTGGTAACATACATCCTATCAGTACTGTTTCTACACGTACCAATCCGGGACATGAATGATGCAATTACGCTTCTCTGACGCTGATAGCACACCTCCGCCGCGAAACCATAGCAGCGAAACCGCAGTAGTTCAATTGTACAGGTTCGCGTCATGTTCCGCTACTCGCATCCGATTCGAGTAGCGTTTCGCGATGGAGGTGTGCTATCAGCGTCAGCGTGAAAGGCATTGAACGCGTTCAGCCTCGTTTCCGCGAACATTCCAGACGCACTGTACCTACGAGTACATTACGCGCTCAGCACACATTACAGTAGCGCTTGAACCCCATTAGGTGTCTGTAGGTGTTATGCTACTTACTTTGTTAAGTATTATATTGTTTTAATTAAGTATTGTAAATGTGAGTTATTGTTATGTGGGTTATTGTTTATTTTTATTTTTTTCTCAGTTAGTTTTATCATGGTCTGGCAGTTTGAGTAATTTATGCGGCCTACCCAAATGGCTTTTGGTTCTTTGGTATTGTTCGTTGAATCGTTGAGCTCCTTAAGTTCGAGTTGAGCTGCACGACTACTGACAAATGCGTGCACTGACTGGACAGGTCCCCTCAATCTATATGGTTCTTTCATCAAAAGATCATTTCAGGCACCAATCTACATGGTCTTCACATGATCTGACCAAGATTATGTCTGGACTTTAAAAGAGACTCTGACCTCTGAGTTTGTTTCGGCCTTTCTTCTCAGAGTAGTCGGATACGAAACGCCGACCTCATCTAGTTTTTATTTAATATGGTTGACGTGTAAAGGTCTTTGTACAAACCTACTTACAGAAATAAATCATTTATCATTTATGTACTGAACACGTCCTAACGTCTGTAATGTCCTTTCTTATTATTGTATACCTTAAGGGTATGTTACAAATACACTTTTTTATTTTTAACCAGCTTAACAATATTCTATTCTATCTTCCAGAAGCGGCCTGGCAGAACCGGACATCGTTACACTCGGAGCTTTACTTGCAAGGTCTACTGAAGTACACCAACTACACAGTGAAGGTCGCTGGGTTCTCAAACTTTGGAGCTGGACCTTATTCCTACCCGATTGCGTGTGCTACTTTGCAAGATGGTGAGTAAGCTTGTTTATTTAAAAACTAGCTTCTTCTAGTCCCAAGCGTATGATGATAGTTTGCTGATTAACAGTAGTAGTTATGAAATTATTAATATAACAAAATCTTGATTGGTCATGAAAGAGATGGCCGGATGAACTGAGGTCCAGAAAAAGAAGAAAAGCAAAAATATCAAAATATTTTATTTTATTTCACATAAGCCTACATGGGCACTTATGAAACTTCAGAAGCTAGGTGCACGGTTCCAATTGGTCGTTTCCTATGGAGAAGAGCCGGCAAGAAACTCCACGGACTATCGTAAGGAGGCCTCTGCTCTGGGGTAGAATTTTATGGGCTTTTGATGATAAGATTCCTTGGCCCTATCGTTAAAATTTGTTTCAATTTCTAGTCCTAAGCGCTACTGTTGAGCGTGAGGTCCTGGATTCGATTCCCGGGTCAGGCAAACTGATATTGGGTTTTCCATCTGAAATTTCTCAGTAACATAAAGCTGCGACCCTATGCGATACAGAGTCCCAGCGCTGTTTTCAGCTAGCGTTGACGTGATGACGAGGACCGGTGTAGCATACAGTGATATTATAAATAAGAAATAAAAAAACCGGCCAAGTGCGTGTCGGACCACGCACAATGAAGGGTTCCGTAGTTAGGATGAATTTATCCCTAAAGCAAACTTAACATTGTAGTTAAAAACATGTTCTCCCATACATCGATATCCGCCACGGTCAATTTTCCAACTGAAAATTTAAGTTTTTAATCGCAAAAATGTTTTTTTTTATGTGTGAAAACTACAAATTACCAATTTTCGGACTTTTTCCTTTACTTGTGCTGTGAGACCTTGCGTCTGCCCAAATTTCATGATTCTAGGTCAACGGGAAGTACCCTATAGGTTTTGATTTATGTGCGAGATATTCGCTATTTTTTTTAATGTGATAAAACTACAAATTTACAATTTTAGGACTTTTTCCTATACTTGTGCTGTCAGACGTTGCTTCTTGCCAAATTCTATGATTCTAGGTCAAGGGGAAGTACGCTATAGGTTTTGATTTATTTGCGAGTATCGAAATATGTCGCAATAATGTCGCTTATATCGCCGTATTTTTTAATTGCGTTGACATGGAAGCTTGATTTTTTTAGAGCTTCAAGGTACCATAGACTTACGTATTTGATATTAATTTCAACTTGATACCTCTACGCGTTCCTGAGAAAAATGGTCTTGACAGACTGACAGACAGACAGAGACGGACAACGAAGTGGGTTCCGTTTTTTCTTTTTGAGGTACGAAACCCTAAAAATAAATACAAACTACCTCATCGTTTTACCAATAAACTATTTTTTTTTTAAATCTACTTTTCATGAAAGCAGTTTAAAAAAAGATAACAAGTCACAACCGGATAGGCAGACACCATAGAGTCAAAGTAGTTGGATTAAAAAGTCGACAAAATAGAATATAAGTGGCAGCAATTGCATACATGATAAACCGGTATGTGTGAGAGAGTGGTTCAATAAAAAATTATAACCTTGAATGCAGTGAAAAACTTAATTCCACGTGGCAAAATTTGTACAGTTGGTGACCAATATTACCTGACCCCTCTTACAAAGAAGAATAATGGAAGAGTGATCAGGTAATGCTGGTCACCGACTGTACTTATTAGTATTTATTTCTAACTAGCTGCTGCCCGCAGCATCGCCCGCGAGTCTTTTTCTAAACTAGCTTTAGTTACTTCTTATAACATTAGGTAGGTGAAAGTCCTATCATTTTCTTTTTTTTTTATATATATACTGTATAAACTTTCATATCCATTTAGTAAAAACTATTCTTTTAACATTACAAACCTATATATATGTATAAGATATTTAGGTTAAATAGATATAAGATATTTATGTGTTACAAACACACACTTAAATTGTATTATCTGTATAGGTCACAGTTGTGATCTGGGTGTCATTATGGCTTCCAACCCATAATCGCGTACAATATAAATACTCAGTAAATCCATTTTCTTAAGATATTTTATCAAGTCATGTTTACCCTGTATCCTGATTTTCCACTATTTTCATCCCCAGTGCCCGGCCCACCAGCAGACATCAAAGTCCTGGTACTATCAGCATCATCACTCCTCGTTAGTTGGAAGAAACCTCTTCATCCTAACGGAGAACTGCTGCACTACACTGTCTATGTGAAACCTACGTCCAGGTCAGTTTTCTTTGTTTCTAAATTATAATAATCATTCTTCTGATTCAATAAATGACATTTCAAATTCTATTGCGAAAGACCGCCCTCATACTTTTTATTCAAACGTAAGGTCCCTTTGCTGAAGGCATGTTTATCCTCCGATTTTGTAAGTTACGCCCCAGATTAATAGGTATACACCATTAACAAAATATTTATTGTACACCGTTAAGCCCCATTCACACGGTGCCAGTTTTTTGTCAGTGGCATACCATAAATTTGAAGCAACAATTGTCTGGCACCGTCTAAACAACACGTACAATTGTTGCACGATACGGGCAAGTTAGTTGCCGTTCAAAACTGGTATAGGTGTAAACAGTACCTACGTACAATACAATTGCACGTACAATAAAATCGCATTCAATTCTGGCATGTAAATTAGACGAGGCAAAACTTGCATTCAATGGCAGTAAACAGAAGTCGCATGCAATTATTCAATGTTAAAACTTGCATTAAATTATTGTACGCCATTTTATGGAAATCGCACGCGTGTAGACACTTGTATGCAATTCATGGATGGCAATAATTGAACGTGCTTTATGGCATGTGATTAATTGCTCTTGAACGTTCCAGAAACTTGCACCGTGATAATGGGGCTTTATTTTAAGTAGGTACCTTAGCTATTAAAACAGAGCTTGTTCTAAAGTAAACATATTATTTGCAATTTTTATTATTTTTGGTTATTGATTAACGAAAAAACTATTATTACGTTTCAAAGTTTTCCAAAACGTGTAATCACCTCATTTACAATAATCTATAATCAATAAAAATCAAGATAAAAACGAAACTAGAAAAGTCTATCAAAAATATAGCAGCAATTGCTTGAAGTGGAGTCCATTTCTTTCTAAACAGAGTCTTGCAGGTTCAATTGCGTTTGACGGTAGTCTATCACTTTTTACAATGTTGAACATTCACACAATATAGACTTTAACTGCTCCCATAAAAAACACACAGCAAACTTGACTCTGAAAATAGGCCAGCAAAAACGCTTAAAGTCTTCTAACTTACCCCAGAATCTTCGCTAAACATTTAGTTCAATATCTTCAGCTTCTTCTTCAACTTTACCGCAGCAACGGTCCGCCACAGACACTCCGCATTGACTCGCTCGGTCGCTCCGCGGCTGAGGTCAAGGAGCTGGTCTCCGGCAGGACGTATGAGGCCTGGCTCACTGCCAGCACGCCGGCTGGAGAGGGGCCTGCGACCAGGAGGGTGGCGCATACGCCCACACAGAGAGGTAACTAGCATCTTTAGTTTTAATTATTTACTTACTTTGAAAGGGCGTGCCTAGTTGAAAACCGATAGTGGTCTGCGAAAGCATAAGAAGGAGAAACGAATTTGCAATGTTCTTACTTAATGTTCTTAACTTAACAATAAAAAAACTTTTACTGGTTTATTCTGCAAAAATCTCACCGTGAAAACTTATACATAATTATACATAGGTGAAAACAGATTGAAGTGGGCTATCATCCTACCTGATGCTAGAGATTGACAGCTCACTTTACCTTAGTTTTCACGATGAGATATTTACAGAATAGGCCAACTAATTGTGGTGAACTCTTTACTCCTTTATTCTTATTGTCATATCAATATGTCACGTTTTTGCTCATTAAAACCTACACTGAATAGGTTTCGGCTATTATTCCACTAATTAAATTGAACAGACTAACAGCAACACAGGGTCATTGATGGTGTATATTCTGTTCATTAATTTTAATGCAACTCTTTTCGACACTATGTTATTCATCTCATAAAGTTTCTTCTTCCAGTTGTTGCCGGCGTAGCATCTCTAGGAGGCACAGTATCAGTAGGAGTGGGCAGTTCCGTCCTCCTAGTGTGTCAGTGTGTGGGAGTACCTCCACCTCGCACCGTGTGGTATCACAAACAGACCATCATTACCCACCATCCTAGGTTCACAAGGAACCATGACGATAGTTTGCTGATTAACAGTAAGTACTAGTTATGAAATTATTAATATAACAAAATCTTGATTGGTCAAGAAAGAGATGGCAGGATGAACTGAGGTCCAGAAAAAAGACAAAAGCTAAAATATTTCACATAAGCCTACATGGGCACTTATGAAACGTAAGAAGCTATGTGCACGGTTCCAATTGATCGTTTCTTATGGAGAAGAGCCGGCAAGAAACTCCACAGACTATCGTAGGGACGCCTCTGCTCTGGGGTAGAATTCTATGGGCTTTTGATGATAAGATTCCTTGGATTTATCGTTAAAGTTTGTTTTATTTCTGCTTCTGATTTTGGGCCTGTGATCAGTTTTGCTTTCTATGCATATTATTATCCGTTTGGTACATTGCCATCTTTGCATTGTTTGGAAGAAAGATCAAAGCATGATTATGCGCTATGATAATTGATACAAATCAGCACAATAGTTTCGCTGATTTCACATAAAATCTTAGCATAAGCTTAATCCAGCCTATAATGTGACCACTGTTGGGACACGACACACTCCTCTCTACAATAAAGAGTGGGCTTTAATCTACCACGCGGGCCCAGTGCGGGTTGGTAGATGTCACATGTCTTCGAATTTTTAGTTCTAAAACCAGCATGTCTAAACATGCTGGTTTCCTTAACCATTTTGAGAGCAGTAGTCATGAAATTGTTAACACAAAGTAAAGCTTCTGCCTGGGTTCGAACCCAGGACTTACACCTCGTAAGTCGGGGCCCTTACCACTGCCACCACTGCTCTCCGTAAAATCGTATTGGGCTATAATAATCATTGTTTTTTTATTAAGAAATTACATTAGTAGATAAAAAAAATTACTCGTTTCTACCAATAATACTGACCCTTCAGTCATGCATTTAAACATTTTCTATTTCCAGATATAGACCAATCTCTAAGCGGCAACTACACCTGCTTAGCCAAGAACCTGTATGGTTCTGACCAGGTAGAATACACAGTCATCGTCCTGCCACTGCCTGAAGCTCCGATACTTCGAGCAACACCATACAAAGACTCAATACTGGTGGAGTGGGAGCAGCCTTATTATACTGTTAGCAATAGAAGTGCTCGTCAGAAGATTAGTAAGTTGATTTTGTTTTTGGATTTTAAATTAAGGATAAGTCTCTGCGATCAACCTGCAGAAGAATACAGTCTATACAGTATATGTTTGAAGTAGTGCTTTTCTGTCGTGGACAAAGCGATTTTTGCAGATAACTTCAGGGTCACTGGAGCGGTGGGGGCACCCCTGCACCCACACAGGCAGGGGTGGGGCACCCCTGCCTGTGTTATGACTATAAAAACAATAATAGAAGTTTGAGAGTTATGCCTACTTCATTTTCAAGTATAGTTTGACCGATACCGCTGTACCGCACATTAGGTAGTGTCGCGGGTATCCAAATCGGATCGCAAGGACTATACCTGCTTGCAGCGCTCTGCCGCTATAGTAACGCTTAAACCTACGCTCATCACCCAATGATTTTTGCTGAACCCCATGTTTTTGTTAATGAAAGAAAAGACCGTAAAACACCGGATAAAGGATGGCCAGACATCTGTGATCATTGTAACAGAGCCTCAGAAATTGATGTAAACAAAAAACATTTTTTTTTATTTGTCGACGCAAACAGGGGCGGTAATTTGTTTTGAAAGTGGTCCGATTTGGAGGCCCGCGATAGTATGTGCATATAAAGACGGAGGGCAGTGCAGGCCACTCATTCGTAAGTGCAGGCCGCTTTTCGTCAGCTCAGGCCGCTCATTCGTCAGTGCAGGCCGCTCATTCGTAAGTGCAGGCCGCATTTCGTCATTCGTCAACGCTCAAGGCGTCACGACACCCTCTTACAAACTGTGATGAAGAAGTTATAATAAGTCTGAGCCAGTAAAATAATCTTCTGATTAGTTTTACACTATATAGTATTTATGTACCGATGGACCAAACTACAACAGCAAAATCTTAATAAGTAAAAATAAGTCTTAAAGACATATTACTATTTTATATAAAGCACTGGTAATTTAATCGCACCGTGTATCGGATACACGGTGCCATTAAATTACCAGTGGCATACCATAAGTTGAAGCGATGCAAGAAACTTACATCATGCAAATGTAGACGGCACGGTTGGCCCAGTGGTTAAGCGATTGACTGCTGCGCTGCGTGTCGCGGGTTCGATTCCCGCACGGAACAAATATTTGTATGACCTATAAGTAGTTGTTCCGGATCTGGCTGTTTGTGTATGTGAGTTTAAATGTTTGTAAACGCACCCACGATACAGGAAAAATTTCTAGTGTAAGGTAACATTAAAAAAAAAATGGGCTTAATAAAGGTTTTCTTCAGGTTACAGCCTAACATGGAAAGAAGCCAACAGTCCCTGGAGAGAAGCATGGCCAGCCAACCAGTTGCCCAACTTATCGGGCGTCCAGAAACATTCCTTGACCGGTCTGAAGTGTGGCACCAAGTACTCTCTGAGGATCACTGCCACTAACAAAGTTGGGACCTCACAGCCTGCTTATTTGGATGTCAGTACTTTGGGTGGAGGTAAAATACCAATTTCCTCCTACTTTTATTTTTTCCTTCATTTTAAACAGTTATAGCTGGCAACACAGCAATAATCCGTATCAAAATTTCTGACGAAGTATTTTTCTTGTGAGCATTTTAATATGGTCCATTTAAACAACAATTAGCCGCTTGCACCACAAATCAGTAAATGTGTTTAGCGCTAAATATAATGAAAACATCGTTCTGTCATCTTCACCATCACAACAGCTAAATACGTTTAGCCGTAAACGTTTTTAGTGGTCTGTGGTGCATGTGGACCTTAGTTTCACTTAAAAGGACAAAAGTTTTTTTACACCCACTCTGATCTATTCGCGATCACCGTTGCAGTGCTTTTAAGACGCTGATAACAGCTAAAGCGCGGTCACTGTAAGACTGCATACAAAATAAAGTGAAGCGCGATGACACAACGCTTGTAATTTATTGCAAAATATGAAGCAATTATGTATTTACTTAAAAATGAGTTGAGTAATCGAAAATAAAAAAAAAACAAGTTCTACATACAAATAAGACGTTCTTATTATTAATTAAATACCAACCGTACGTTGATATTTAATACGGATATTTTGGATTGCAACTCAAAGTTAATGTTTAGTTTACCGTTAATTTGTATCGAGATTTTTTTTTCTAAACGTGTTTTGATAACAACCAATTTCAGACAATTATGTTCAAGAATTACATATTTTTTTCCGCTACCACAAATTATATAGATGTGGCAATTTTTTTTAAGCCAAGCCTACTTAGTTAATTTGCCTCTTATCAGCGCCTTAATGGCGGACTATTGTATATTTACCTTCAAACAAACTGAGAACGATTTTGCCACATTATATTTTTATATTCACACAGGCAATAGACAAAGTTATCTCTGTCGTCACGGTAAGACAAGTCATTTTTATGCGACGAATACGAATATAACTTAATAGTATTGAAATTTCAACGATAATCATCGTAGGTACAAAAATAAAGCTACGGCATGTTTAAGTATTAGTATTTTATTGTCATACTATTAAGTTACCTACACCGTGCCGCGCCGTACTGCTGAGCCGTGTGGTGCCAGACGTAAATAATAGCACCATCCTTTTTCTCCCCGTGGGTGTCGTAAAAGGCGACTAATGGACTTATTAGAGAATGGGCAGCAGCGTTCTCTATGCATTTTAACACCATACTGCGATCAACAACCCGCCTGCCAACGTGACGATTATGGCAACCCCCCCCTTGGGGGAGGCCTATGTTCAGCAGTGGACGTCTTTCGACTGAAATGATGATGATGACTTGCCGTGCCGTGTCGCTAGTGGAAGTACGCCCTAATAATGCTTTCTGCTCTCGCCTTAAACCATACCTTGACTTTATTTTATGAATCTTTCTAGTACCAATACCTCCGAGCACAAACGAGTGGCTGTGGAGCAACGCGTCGCACATGTACGTACAACTAGCCGGCTGGGAGCACGCCGGGTGTGCGCTTACAGTACTCCAGGTGGAGTATAGGCAGCTTGGTGCTAGGGCGTGGGTTAGAGCTCATAATGATATGGTAAGTCTGTATGACTGGTTTAGTAAGAGACGTTGGATGATGTACATTTTGTGAACGAACTCGTTTTTTCCAATGATCTCGAGAAATTATGCTTATTTAACTTATAAGGTTGTTTTTTTTTTGAACTTTTTAAATAACTTCTCCCGCTCCGCCCAGAGCGGGAGAAGTTATAATTAAGTTTAAATATTAAGATGTCAGACTTTTACTGACTAAAACTCACCCGTGTTCCTTCACGCTGGAGATGTGCTACCAGCGTCAGTTGCCTGTGTGCCAGGGCCACGATATCCCTTTCGGTCAAACTCGCAACCCCGGCAGGCATTGGTCCTACCGGACCCCGTCAGTTGGTGCTGACATCTCTTTGAGGCGAGTGGTACCCATATCCTTAAAACTGAAACTAGCAAGGAAGTATGGTCGTTGTTCCCGGTTGAACTCTTTCACAATAGAGCTTTATTAGTAGTATCAATAATAAAACTATTTCACAACACACACAAACACAAATTACGCCTGTATTCTCCGAAGGGTTGGGTAGAGGTGTTTTAGTACCTACATCCACGTTTTGCCAGTTATGTCTAAGTCCCATGTAATAGGGGGCGAACCTATTGCCATCAACCGGGAACAAATCCAGACTTCGAGCTGCTACTGAGAAATTCCAGATGGAAAACCCAATAACACTTTGCACGACCTGAAAATCGAACCCGGGACCTAATGCTTAGCAGTAGCACTTACGAACCAGGCAATTTTTATTATCAAGTGTATTAATACTGATCCACGCTAAAATGTCCATGAATTTGTAGATCATTACTGTAATGAAAGACTAATATTATGTGATTTGTAGATTCTTACTTTAAGATTCGTGCCTTGAATCATAAAGCGTGGAATACACATGCTACCTAGTAATACAAGAGCTATACAATATTAGTTTTAGTATCTGCGCAACCCGAAACACATGTCTAGTATCTTTATGTAAAAAATCTATGTACAAAATTTCAAAACTGTATCATGAAAAAACACAAAGTTATAAATAAGGTTGTTATGTTACCGGGCTGTCCGTACAAAAACATGCTAACGGCGCCCCCAGGGTCGTCTTGCGCTCATTGATAATAATTTGGCAGTAGGTACGTAACCGTGAGGCGATTGTATTGTAAGTAATTAAATGGTGATAACATTTTCCATCACACTTAAATATTTTTGGGACAAAATGTAACATGGTGTAAAAATTATTGAAATCGATTCATTTCCTTATTCTGAACAAACTATATTCAGGTTTCGCATATACTAAAAATAATGTCGTACAGAAAGTAGCATGCTTTCGAGCAAATACTACTAAATAGCATTCAACTAGCATTTTTATACGAAAAGAGCATGAGTATTTTACAGGCACATAGAGCATGTTACTAATGAGCAAGCTAACTAGTAGCAAAAAGCATGCTTATTAGTACCATGTGTATTCCAGGCTTTACGTAAAAATCTACAAACCACATACCTAATATTAGTCTTTTAATTTATTGACTAAACATGATGTTTACCTTCCTCGTCCTAAATCGAGGACCAGAAACCTGACATCGTGTTTGAAGTTGAAAACTCTGTTTGCTCCATCGTAACTAGAATGAGCAATTAGTATGACTCGATTAATACTCCGTTGGTTTACTCAAAAAAAAACCACGTGACGAGAAAGCTGTCAAAGGCGCCTGGTTAACCGATTAAACGTAATAACTGTCACTTCAGCTGTCATGCTACGTTACAGTTGTACTTTTTTAATTTAGCAACGTTATAATTCGTTGAGGTTTAGAGAACCTTCTTTTGGGCTCTTTACAATATACAGGTTACAAAATATTACATTAACAGTAAATGAAAACGTGAAGCGAAAACTTTGTACCTCTTTTTACAAAAATTACGCGGCCGGAGAAGTATGAAATTTTGCACAGTTAAAGTTACTTTTAATTAACAAAAATAACATTACACACAGTACCATGCGTTCGACACATACACACATAGTATCAGGGCCCCATGACTTGAAGAAAGACGAGTGACAGATTGAGCATGAAATTTGTAAGTACTAGATTGTAAGTAGAGGGGGTCGTATTTCGACCAGTGGGCGACCACTAGTTATTAAAATCTAACAAAACAATTGTGCTCAAGCATTTACATCTACGAAGAGTAGTATAAGAATAAATGATACAGTTGAATATAGGTACATTAATAAAAGAGGAAACTATCGTACATTAATAAAAGAGGAAACTATCGTACATTAATAAAAGAGGAAACTATCGTAAAACTCGAAAATAAATTCAATTTGGTTAAAACGTATTTTTAAACAAGAAATTGTCATCTATAAAAAAACCCTTTTTACGATTTGTATACCGTTATTAAATTACTTAAACCAATGGAGTCCCATCAGTAGTCAACAAACTAAGAGCAAGTATCCTAACTTCAAATAACTTTTGGTCTTTTTTCTCCCACAGCCGTACTCAGACCTCTCTCCCTGGAGCCTGCCCCCCCTCTACCAGACGAAGATCCCGACGTACGTGATTTCCCCCCTCCCCCCCGGCACGTGGTACCAGCTGCGAGTGACAGCTACTAACGAGGCCGGCAGTGTCACCGCGACCTACAGCTATGCTACTAAGAATGAGGATGGCAGTAAGTTCATACATGTATTTGCTGCTTTTTTCTACTTTTTAAGACCAATGGGAAGGTGAATTAAACACATTTATGTTAGTACTTTTTCTTTACTAGTCTGTAGAGCTATTAACAAAAAAATAGGAAGCCTCTCAAGCCCTGCGACATGCGACGCGAAACCGCTCAAGCCTGCGATGCGATACCGCTCAAGCACCCGGGCTTATCTTAATGGCATGTGTATGACTGTGCGCACCAAAAATGGTCTCATGCTATTTATATGGGCTCAAGGCTCATTGTTTAAACTGATTTGGGTTTGTGAATAAACAGACCACATAATACAATGTAAGCAATAGTCGTGTGACGAGCATTGTATTTGTAAACACATTATGATTACAGATATCTGCTGTAATTGTGTTTGATCTTGTGTTATGTCTATTTCTGATAAAACTACTGTATCAATTTACACGAAATTTTCTATGTTAAATTATGAACAGATAAGTAATCTAATAACAGCGTTTTTTTGAGAGTCCTACGTAACATTTTTGTAATAATCAAACAAAGATATCTACCTCCAAAATTCATCAACAATGACCAACTTTTGACGTAGGATTTTTTCGGAACATTTCATAAGAATTTATGACATAATTAGTGCAAATATTATCTACAACGATGTAATAAGTACTTATTTATGATTATTCATCTATCTGCAGTCGACAAAATCTGTCCAAATTCATCATAAAATGTACATGTCTGAACGGTTTTTCTCGTAACTTTTCTTTGTTCGAAAATATGATTTTATGATACTATTTCGTGCAATTATTATCTAAAACGATGTAATAACAATATATAAATGAAAATGTATCCACTTACCGTTGATCATTACTCCAAAAACACCACAAAAACACAAAATAAACAAAGTAATTGGACAGCACTCAATCGCGACCACAGCAAACTAAACAGGGTTTTTCAGTTTTTTTTTAAAATGTTGCCCAGTCATATTTTTGGTTTGGAATGATTTAGTTGATGAGAATATCTACCAGACCCATCGAGTAAAACAGCCACAGACAATATTAGCCCTTATTTAAAGTGAAAATTGAGATTTGAATAGCGTGAGTCGCTGACGCTGAATCGGCAACACAACTCGGCGACACAACTGGCAAACTGTTGGTATCCTATAAGTACACCTCTGCCGAAACCTTCGGGGAAACAAGGCGTGGTGGAGGAGTGGAGAGGTATTCCAAGGCTATTAGGACAATCCCAAGCACTTACTGGAATACTTCCTTCCTCCGAGTACGTTTGTTCTTGCGAATCTCCACTCCAGCCGGCCAATTAAGTGAAGATTCGCAAGAACAAACGTACTCGGAGGCTACGTACGCTACAAACGTACTCCAGTCGGCCAATAAACCTGCCAGCGTTGCGAGTTTGTCCGAAAGGGATATCGTGGCCCTGGCATACAGGCAAATGAAGGAACATGGGTGGGTTTTAGTCAGTAAAAGTCTGACACGCTCTCCCGCTCCGCCCAGAGTGGGAGAAGTTATTTGATAATTTACCACCCAAAAAAAAAAGCCGGCCAATAAAGGCAAGAAAGAGATGAGGAGCAAGACTTCTCCTGGATCCGTGGGGTCGCTACTGCCCAACAGCTCGCCACATGCTGCCCTGCCGGTTTATTATTATTATTATTATTACATCGAACAACACAGAAACACTGCTTTATTGTGTGTGTTAACCTCTACAAATTTAAAACATACTTATTTACTTCTTCCAGGTGAAGTGGGACCTCCATCAGAGGTCTTTGACTTAAACATCCTGGTGATAATCTGCAGTTCAATACTGCTTACGATTTGCCTGCTTAGCTGTATCTACATACTTGTGAAGAGACAAAGGTAAAATAATATCCACTTTTTTTGACACTTATGGACAACGACCAAATCACTATGGGAAGTGGCGTATTTGGTTTTATACCACGGCTATCGTTGAAACCTTGTTCGGTATTGGGAAAACCTATCTCAAAAATGAATTGATAAATGATTTTTCTACAAATGCAGTCGGAGATGATAATTATATTATTATTTCCTTTAAAAAATATATTATATTATATAACTCGGTCCAGACTGATGTTAGGTTATGTTACCGGATATTAACTTTTGTTCGTCATATTATTCTGCGTCTAATTAAAAAAAATTGATATGTGGCTTCGAAATAAAAATTAATTGCACCATTTTTGGTCGTTGGCTTTTAATATAAGCGTATCTAAGGACGAATTCGTCATGCCAGTTTTCACTAAGACTAGGCGATACCTAAAAACGCTCTGTTGGATATTCAAATTTCAGCGCAGTCCCGAACTCCCGACTGCTAAAAATCCACCAACAGGCATTAGCTATTGTGTAGCTATCTTTGCACTAGCTTATGTCATTTTTTGGCAAAGACACTACCAGCCGCACTACCAGTAGTGTCGTTTACAATTAACGACACTACCAAACCTATTTTGGATTAAATGGTACAGTCAACACAGCAAAGTTCAGAAATATAATTCTTTATTTATTACTAAGTAAATCACGAAATAAAAGTAATAATTAATTCACCTTGATAATCCTTCAGCACACTCCGACAGACGGGTAGTTGGTTTATTGAGTACGCCAGGTGCACATATAATGAACCTAGACCAGGTACCACATTTTTTTTTTCACTTTCACTAGAGACCTTACCTGTTTAAAGGTCATGAATTGTACATGGATAATTTTTATAACTCCGTGACTCTCTCTGAGAAACTTCTTGACCTGAAAACCCATACGTGTGGCACCTTGAGAAGTAATCGAAAGGGCAACCCAACACTTCTAGCAAAAAAAAAGCTGAAAAAAGGTGAATATTTTTGGCTACGAAAAGGCAAGGTTTACGTGAGTCAGTGGAGAGATAAACGGCAAGTTTTGATGTTGACAACTTTGGATCAACCTGAGATGATTGAAGTTACCAACAGACGTGGGCAAAAGCTCAACAAACCTAAAGAAATAGCACGGTACAACAGCTTCATGTCAGGTATTGATCGTGCTGATCAAATGATCAGTTACTATTCTTGTCCTCGTAAGACGATAAGATGGTACAAAAAAGTAATTTTTCACATGTTGGATGTCGCCGCCTGGAACGCGTTCTTCTTGTTCAAAAAATATGTTAAAAAGGACAATGTCAAGAAATACGGATATGTTGAATACAGAGATAAGTTGATAAGAAGTCTTACGAAACTTGGTGATGATGTGGTTGGGAAAGACCTTGTCTCATTTGACGCATGGAGGAGATATCCACCAAAAGCTCCTGAACCAAGCACCTCGACGCCGGGAATAGGCGTTGGTCATTGGCCGATTCGCATTGCTGCGCGTGAGAATTCGAAAAAGAAGTATTCTTTTCTAAACTGCAGAGTTTGCCTAAATCAGGAGCCAAAAAAACGTAGGGAGACAAGTTACCGATGCAGCGGGTGCCCCAAATCTCCTCCACTATGTCCAGAGTGCTTTGAAACCTGGCACAATATTTCTAATACTGAAGTACAATTATGACTGAATTATTTATTTGTTTTCTACAAATTATTTTTGTAATTTTTAATGTTTATTTTATACTTAGCTGCTTAAGTTACTTTACTTACTTTAATATTATAGGATCTCAATTAAAGGAATAAGAAAGACTGATTACTGTCAAAGACAATTAAAGTACAAGTTTGATTTAGCTGTGATTATTATTTTCATACCTGTTTAGTGTAGATAACTTTATAAAAGATCCTCAGTAGATCGAAAGGCAATAACGTCAGGGGCCGTAACCGTCAAAAAACAATTTAAGAAATAACTGTTTCATGACAGACCTCCTCTAGGCGGCACGGCTATTTCAGTATTGTCAATAAGCTTATCAACCGGTCTACACGGAAGGACAAAACGTTTAAAGGCGGTCCCGCCCAACGCCGATATTGCCATATAATACATTAAAGATTAACATATTATGACAGACCGCCCTTAGGCGCTAGCGCCTTATGGCGTTCCGTCAAAATACACCTTTTCAAATGTATGTAATATGGCAGACCGCCTATAGACGGTACCACCTGTAGCCGCACTGTCTTATTACATTGCTCATTATTAGTAATGGTATGACGTTCCGCCCATAGGCGTCAACGTCTGTGGCCGTATTTGTCATATCAAAAAATTAAAAATATATGTAATGAGGTAGTACGGCTGTAGACGGTATGACAAAATGTATGGGATTTTGAAGTGTCATATCATTACATTTGCAAATAGTCAAGTGTCCCGGAACGTGTTAAATTATTTTTTTAGATAATTTGATCAATGAGATAACCTTAGGCCATGCAATTGATAAACTAAGAGAAGGAGATACAGTTACAGTCGGTTCCTTGAAATTTTTTCACGCGGTGTTTTATAATCTGAGGTTTAATATTGAGTTTTATTTGTAAGTACTACAGTTAATGAGAAGGTAGTTTATGATTTGCGTTAATTTTTGTATTTCGACATTGATGGTTTTTCCAAATAAGTTTGCTTTTATTTAGTCTTCTATATCTATAATTATCTTCTTCTATAATATAATAAATTTGTAGACGAGGCGTTTCTTTAAACTCAAAATATTTCCAAAAAAAAATAGTGGTACCTGTACCCTAATTGCGTAACGAAGTTTGAATCGGAATCGGAATTATTTTGAAGTATATTGCTAATCCATTGCTTGATATGTTAGAAAAAATTGTCCGCTCAACAACGTAAATAACGCAATTAATGTTGTTGAACTGTCAAATTGAAACCGATTCCTACTGATAGTGTGTTACGCAATTAGCCCTCTGGTCCAGGCTCACTAAATATCTTTGAGCTAAATGTGCTCAATAAATCGACTACCCGTCTGTCGGAGTCGGAGTGTGCTGAAGTATTATCAAGGTGAATTAATTATTACGTTTATTTCACGATTTACTTAGTAATAAATAAAGAATTATTGTTCTAAACTTTGCTGTGTTGACTGTACAATTTAATCCAAAACAGGTTTGGTAGTGTCGTTAATTGTAAACGACACTACTGGTAGTGCGGCTGGTAGAGTCCTTGACAAAAAACTGCTTATGTGCTTCTAAAATAATAAAATTATTCTATAACATCATCATAAGAAAATTATAGTACGTATAAATCGAGAATAATTAAGTTATTTTCAATACCATGTCTTATTTTGACACCAAGACATTTTATATGGTTCCAGAACTGGCAACCTAACAGAATACCGCGACTCAATAACGGTGGACAACAAATCGGAGAGCGGCAACCTGACGGCAAACACCTCGCACACCAACTTAGCCAACGTTAAAGAGAACGCCATGAACGTGCAGAACAGGATATACAGCGCTCCTGTACATGTGAGGAATAACAGTAAACATGGTGAGTGGATTATTTAGCCTCTATGCTCATACTCCTTTATCCGTATTCCTTTCTAGCTTTTGCCCGCGGCTTAGCTCGCAAGGAGACCGAAAATTATCCCACAGGAGCGTACTATCGGTATAAATAGTAGATTTTTATACAAGGGATGAAAGAGACCTATTTAATGCTCCGCCAATAGTTCGAGTGCCTAAATTGATATTTTAACCGAGGTAAACACGCTGCTTTTCATTTCGAATATGAGGAAAGTAAATAAAAACCTGATTAGTTATTAAACATTATTTTATTAAAACATAAAAAAACAATATAAATAAGATAATATCTATTCCACAACTGTTTTAGCCTCTTTTCTAATTAAATCAAGCGTTAAATCCATATCTGAATCTGATGAACTCATTTTATACGAATACTAGCTTTTGCCCGCGACTTCGTTCGCGTGGTAGTGAAAGTGATACTGTGATACTCGTATCGTACCACACGTTTGTAAAGCAGTCGTCGGTGATCCGGAGCTTAGTGTTCTAAGCTTTGTTGAAAGTTGACTAAGATAGCTGTTCATATTGTATATGATATCATGATTGACAGCTTAGCTCCATAAAAGTATAGCGTGATGATAATTTTTTAAAAGGTTATATTGTATAAACTATAGAAAACGAACATAACATTATATTTTTCGCATAGCAAATAGCGTGGTATTTTATTGCCTAAAGACCAGACCAGACTTTTAAGGAATATATTTATGCAAAATTTGAACAAAATCTATCCGGTATTATTTGCGTGATATACATTCAGACAAACATAAAAATTCTTTCGGCATATGAATCGTTCCCAGACCTCGTAGTAATAAATTTTTTTTCATAAATATTCAATGTATAGTTTTGACTCCACTACGATTTTAATAGGTTGCTAGTGATTTCTGACATTCTATGAAGAAAATGAGGACCTCAAATAATTTAGAGCATTTAGACTTGTATGGGTATTTTGTTATGACTTGTATTGACTTGAATATTTTTTTCCTTTCATTTATAGAACCCTTAACGTTAAAACTCTCTCTCTCTCTCTCTGTTTATCTGACTAACGTCCATTAAATATTTGCATACCATGAGTGCATGGTGGAATATGTCTTTGCACTGAATTATATACATCTTTTGTACTCACCGCATTATAAGAAAATATACGTTCATTATAAAAAACCAGCCAAATGCATGTCGGACCACGCACGATGAAGAGTTCGGTAGTTGGGATAAATTTATCTCAGGAACAAACTTAACATTGTAGTTGAAAAACACGTTCCCTCATACATTCCAAATGCGAATGTAAGTTTTTACGCAGAATATTGTGAGATTTTTTGACCATTTTGTTTTAAGAACATAGGCTTACAGGTTTTCCAGTAATTTATAAGTAAAGAACTATTTTCTGTATTTTTTTTCGAAATTATAGGCCTAAGTTAAGGCTTAGTAGTTTTGGAGATACTTAGTAGTTTTGGAGATCCTTATAGTTTTGGGTAATGGTCAATTTTCATCTATTTTCTTAAATAATTTTAAAAGTATTTATTTTAAAAATATATTTATTGACACACCAACCACTTATTCACTAAATCATTACATTAAGTATATTCTATATCAACAGCTTTGCCGTGAATTTGTCACTTATAGGTGTGCACAGCACTTGTATAATCAATAATAAAAATTAAAATGGAAATAAAATTACACAGTTTACATTGAATTTAAAATGGCAGGTAGTTAAATTGAAATACAGTATGATTCAAAAATTTATAAAAAAAAATATAATTGAAATCCTCATCCTATAATCCTACGAAGCGATGGTCAGATCTCTCCTCTGTTTATTTGTGTGCCTAAAGTAATCCTAATCCTAACTTAACGCGAGTGAAGCCGCAGGCAAAAGCTGGTAGATAAATAAGTTGAAACATTGTTAAATCGTATCGTTTTGCTAACAATGTTTAATTGGTAGAGATGATTTATTTCTGCAGCCAGATAAACGCAACGTAATCAATCGATGACCTGTAACTTAAATTTGAGGGCTTATTGTCACAGCCTCGAGCGATTCTCATAGAGATGCCAACTGAAATAATAATTCCTCAAAGATATCAGTTTATGAAAGTTTTAAAATATAATGAACACCTCATTATTATGAAAAGGCACGGCGCCTTATCCACAACATGCTCACCGAAGACATAAGGCCATTACCAAACATGTGCCACGGGAAAATTTCTCTTAATTAGATTACTGCAAATCGTTAATTATAAAATAAGTTATTGATAATAATTGTGGTCCAGCACCAGCCACATAATTTGAACGTCACTGCCTGAGATTAAAATAATATATGTAATTTAATTGATAAATTATGACGTATATAATACGGGATAATGGACAGGTAAGGCTATAACATTTTGTTGCTATGAGTAAATTCAGGGAAATTAATTAACCGATTTAAAAAAAAACCGGCCAAGTGCGAGTCGGACTCGCGCTCGGAGGGTTTCGTACCATTATCTATAAAAATAGCGAAAAAATCACGTTTGTTGTGTAGCAGCCTCCCTTAAATATTTGTTTTATTTTAATTTAATTATTTATTTTTAAAGGGAATATATATCTAAATGTTCTGTGAATATTTCAAGCGTTCAACTGTTGCCGTTATCAATATCGAGCAAAAACGAGCAAAAAAAGTTTGTTGTATGGGAGCCCCCTTAAATATTTATTTTATTCTGTTTTTTAGTATTTGTTGTTATAGCGGCAACAGAAATACTTCATCTGTGAAAATTTCAACCGTCTAAATATCACGGTTCGTGAGATACAGCCTGGTGACAGACGGACAGACAGACAGACAGACGGCGGAGCCTTAGTAATAGGGTTCCCGTTTTACCCTATGGGTACGGAACCCTAAAAAGAGCCGCTGGAGTCTTGGTTCACTGGCATGCAAATAGTTAAAATATGACTAAAGTTATTTTTAGCATGTCGAGGCTGCGATATTGTACTGGTAACACTGTAGACTTTTTATGTGAAAAATTAACTGGGTAAACTGGGTGAAAAGTTAATTGGGTACGGAACCCTAAAAAGGAGGAGGTTCTCAATTCGGATGTTTAGATAAGTATGTTCGGGCATAATTCCGTCATTTATAGGCGGATTTGCAAAATTCTTTTTTTGTTTGAAAGGGTATGCTCTCAAGATGGTCCCATTCAGAATCTGACGACGGCATCCTATGGAAATCGAAGGAAATCCTCAAATTTTATAGGCACACCCATAGCGATTTGGGTATTTTTTATAACAACTCATGCATTTGCACTTGGAAAGCACCATTTGGTATGTATATATATAAGTATTGAGGGGCCTGGTGACCCGTAACACAGGTATTCTGACTTTTTCGGGCACCAGTCTCTCACAAATGTTAACACTTTTTTTTTTAGATTAAGCACTTCCTATCCAAAACAACATTTGTGATGAGAAAAAAAACCGGCCAAGTGCGTGTCGGACCACGCACAATGAAGGGTTCCGTAGTTAAGATGAATTTATCCTTAAAACAAACTTAACATTGTAGTTGAAAAACATGTTCTCCCATACATCGATATATGCCACGGTCAATTTTCCAACTGATTTAAGTTTGTAATCACAAAAAATGTTTTTTTTTATGTGATAAAACTACTAATTAACAATTTTAGGCCTTTTTCCTTTACTTGTGCTGTGAGACCTTGCGTCTGCTCAAATTTCATGATTCTAGGTCAACGGGAAGTACCCTATAGGTTTTGATTTATGTGCGAGATATTTGCAATTTTTTTTATGTGTTAAAACTACAAATTTACAAGTTTCGGACTTTTTTCTTAACTTGTGCTGTAAGACCTTGCTTATTGCCAAATTTCATGATTCTAGGTCAACGGGAAGTACCCTATAAGTTTTGATTTATGTGCGAGATATTCGCAATTTTTTTTTAATGTAATAAAACTACAAATTTACAACTTTCGGACTTTTTCCTATATTTGTGCTTTAAGGCCTTGCTTCTTGCCAAATTTCATGATTCTAGGTCAACGGGAAGTACCCTATAGGTTTTGATTTGTTTGTGAGTATCGAAATATGTCGCAATAATGTCGCTTATATCGCCGTATTTTTTTATTGTTTTTTTAGAGCTTCAAGGGACCATAGACTTACGTATTTAATATTAGTTTCAACTTGATACCTCTACGCGTTCCTGAGAAAAATAGTCTTGACAGACTGACAGACAGACGGACAACGAAGCGATCCTATAAGGGTTCCGTTTTTTCCTGTTGAGGTACAGAACCCTAAAAAAAAGTAGAACTGATGATGAAGACAATAGATGGCCACCGTAACTACTTAATAATAAGTATTTCATGGGTTGCGATTCGATTAAGCTAAGCTAACGGTTGGTTGCTAAGCAACGGTCATGCACATGCTCACGCGCTTATGCTTGTATGCTCGTCATAATGCATTTGGTGGAGCTACCAGCAGCTCTATTTCTCCTGTTTCTTGCCAGGAGAACTCCTCAACAATTAACGCCCCTGCATCGGAAAAAGCTTTGTAAATGGTGATGAACAGTTGACATTAGGCTATTGTAACTTAGATAAATTACAAACTGACCCATTAAAAAGTGAAAAATACAAATCATTTTTTTTTATAAGCAAATTGACTACCAACTTAACGTGCACGAAATCGGCTGATTTTGATAAATTTTGTTCATTGGTTGTGAGAAAAGGAAAAAGAATTTTAAAAAAATTATTTGTGGTTTGAAATGTTGAGTTCTTTGCTTTGCATGTGGTGGAAAGCGATTTTTCAAACAGATTAAGTATTCATGGAAAATCGCTAATATTCGCAACAAGTTTTCCGAAAAATGACGCGATACTGACGTCTGATCATCTTTTTACAAGATACTACTCTTGATTTCGAAAATTAAAAAATATAATCAACATTATTATATGGTCTACTTGCATGTGGGGAAAGCACTTTTTTGAACGTCTATACAAAATATAGCAAAAAAATAATGTTGAAAAAACCTATATTTTTTTAAAAACCCAGTCATTAATGTATTTTTTCTTATTATTTAGCATACCATATCAAGAAATTTAAAAATCACACACTAAGCTTGCTATCGTTGAGATAAAATCAAAATTTTATTTTATGATTATATAATATCTTCATTAAGTAAATCAAAGGCGCAATATACTATATTTTTAAGAGCACAAAAGTTATGAAACTATTAACAGGTGCTGTGACTGACACAAATTGTTTAGCACCACGAAAACTGTACTTCTATAGTAACACAGACTTTTAATGTATCAATTATTTCAATCTTTCTCTCAATTAGATAAGAAATTGAAGAAAAAGGGTTTTTTTCATGCACGGAGCCTTAAATCGTCCATATATTTGAAACACAACAGACTGTCATTCATTGACAGGTATGTTTTAGGCCCGGCGCCCATACCGCGGTATTGTTATTGTACTTACGACCGTTAACATTGAAATTTCAAATACTATTAAGTTATATTTTTATTCGTTGCCTAAAAATACCTTGCCATGCCATGCCGCCAATTAAATAGGCGCCGCACAGTGGGTCGAAACGATGATTTTAGTGACTTAGGGATCAACTTTGTTTTTTTATTTTTTTCTTTATGCGGATCGATAGAACTCATTAACCTCAATAATAATTGTTCTGATATTTTTTTTCCTAAACTTGGTCCTTTGGGTGGAAAAATGCATTTTGATATTTTTTTGTATGGAGCGGACCAAATTAAATTAAATTTCTGCCAAGTGGCGAGTGATCCCGCTTTGAAACTATATTTTTCTTAGGGGTTGTCCAGTCTACTATCATTTGATGATTTGAACATTTGCATAAAGTTGCAACACTGCTAAATAAATGGATCGAAAAAAATGAAAAAAATACTTTGAATAAAAAGCTTTTATTCATTTTATTTTCGGATGTTCTTTTAAGTTATAATTGATATGGAATAGTAAGTAAAAGCACTTAATAATTCACATAATTACTTAAAGACTAACGACAATACATTTAAAGGTCCCTGATTTGCTTGAATTTACTAAGTACGTATTATTTAAAAATGTGGATCTATTCATTTCTATTTGTTTATTTAATGAACTTATAAAATCTTTTAAATTAGATTTAATACTGAATAGTAAGTAAAGATACATGCAAATACAAATGTACTAAAGGTAAAAACTTAAAACTAACTATATACAACAACAAATTTACTATTTCCTTTCAGTCATGACATACAAACTAATAAAAAAAATCAAGAAACTTACAATCTATCAATAATGTTATTCACTATCTTCTAAATTATCTACATCAATAAAATCTAAATCGGATTCTGAAGGAAAACTCAGCAGAAGCTCTTTGACTTTTGGAGAGAGAACCATTCTATTTTGTTTCGCCAATCGAGGCCGTAGACTTGTTATCTTTGGATCAGGCGACAAAAGAAGATTGTGTAAAACATCCTCATTTGTCGCCGTTCTACTTACCTTTCTAGAATGACTCTCTCTATATTTCCTAAAATCTTTATTACGAGCTTCCGCTGCCTGTTCCGACAGTTTCCCTATAGGTATGACACCAAAGTTCTTTATTATGTCACTCCCATGTACCAACAATTTATGTACACTGGAAGGCATATAATACCAGGGATACAAGGTAACATAAAATTCTGCCGTATCTTTACAAAATTCGGAAAATTTAGAAAGGTCCACGCGCTCTCCAGATGCAACGGTTTGAAGAATCACGTGAAACCTTTCTATCAAATCTTCACGAATCCCAGTTATGCGGGCTGTTGTTGCTGCATCCCTGAAAAATCTTCTGGCAGTATTGCCATCATAAATAAATAAATAATCATTGGTTGTGCCTACTCCTTGTTTGACTATGTCGATGAGTAAACCGCATTCCCTCTTAAATGCTTGCTGTATAGCACTCTTTCTAAGGGACAGTTTTTCTTTGTCGTCGCCTCTGCAACTCCATTTTTTGAAGTCCAAACGATAAGCTGCAAAAAAAAGAAATGTCACTTAAAAATAATCTCACAGGAAACTATAAACATGAAAAAATATGAAGTAATAAAATTATATTTACCGATATGAAGTAAGCACTCCATTTATTTATTTATTTATTTTGGTAAAAACACATGCACAACATTACAGACCCAGATCTAAGTTATTGCACAGTTAAATTTCAATAAAAACAGATATATTTACAATATGGAAGGAATAACAATATATAAGAAATAATACAAAAATAACTAACAAAACAGGTAAAACTAACAAATAACACTCAAATAATATTAATATTGGCACCTCATCTTTCGTCCATCATCTCACAGAATCTCGAACATGCATGACATACGTCTATCCATCTCGCGGCAAACAAATCACACTCCAGTGTCGATGCCAGTAGAGCATTCAGCATTGCGAGCGCGCGAACCAAGGGTGAGTTAGAATATAAAACTGTGCGTGCTGGCGGAACGGCCAACAATCCGCGTCGTCGTGGTCTAAGTTGGTATTTGAGTACAGGAGGAACAAAAAGTCTCACAAGCTGACCTACTAGTTCCGGGCAATCAGACTCCCCACGATGGACACAACAAGCAAATAGAAGTAAAAAGTAATTACGCCTAACTTCAAGAGAGTTAAATTTCAGCATTCCAAGCAAAAATTTTGTAGGATAAAGGAATGGATAATACCCGAACAGTTTCTTAAATAGAAATCTAAGGAATATTTTTTGGACCTTCGCAAGAAGCAAGGCGTAAGTACTTTCATAGGGGTTCCAAATAATTGAAGCTGACTCAAGTTTACACCTCACTAAAGCCATATAAACTAATTTAATGGCCAGAGGGTTGTTAAATTCTCGCATATTCCGAATAGTGAAACCTAGTCTTCGGTATGAATCAGTAGCGAGAGAACGCATATGTTCGTGAAAGGTTAGTCGCGGGTCAAATAACACTCCTAGATCCCTTACCGAATTAACACGGGCAATCGGTTCTGTTCCAAGGAAGTATTGCACATGCCGAGGATTTTGTGCACGACTAAAGGTCATAACACTGCATTTAGCCGTATTGAATAGTAGCTTGTTTTCTATGTTCCATTGGAACACTGAGTCAATGTCCTCCTGAAGGGTTAATGTATCGTCCATCTCTTCAACACCATATATCAACTTGAGATCATCAGCGTAGAGCAAGCACCTGGTATGTTTTAGAACCTTCTCAAGACCATTTACCATAATTCCGAATAATAAAGGTCCCACAATGGTCCCTTGACTAACGCCAGATCGAGTGTGATATGTGTCTGAAATGAAACAACCATGTCTAACATATTGCTGACGGTCCCGCATATAACTTGCCAAAAATTTTAATAGTTTTGGTGAACATCCGAAGTTACTAAGTTTGGCCAGTAACACGTCATTATCTACGCGATCAAAAGCTCTTTTGAAGTCGAAATAGACAACATCAACCTGTATGCCTTTATCCAAGTGCTGTGATATGAGATCCACAAACGTCAAAAGGTTTGTACTAACAGAACGGTTCGATCGAAAGCCGTGCTGAGAGTCACAAAGAAATGGTTGAATCTGGTAACTAATCAACTTGTGTAATATGGATTCAAACAATTTTGGAAGTGATGACAGAATGGCTATAGGCCGATAGTTTTCTACATGAGAAGTATCCTTAGTTTTAGGTATGGGTTGAACTCGTGAAACCTTCCACCGATGTGGATACTGACCCGTGGAGAGCGCTAAATTAAAAATGTGAAGTACAGGTGTTTTAATGAATTCTTTACATCCCTTTAAGATGTATGCAGGAATGTTGTCTGGACCTACAGCAGAATTTGGTTTTAGTTTATTAATGGCTGATTCTACATCTGACAATTCTATTTTATCAATATGCACCAAGTTTGAATAGTTGTTCTGATAGCAATTGTTATGATTTTTGCAATCAAGAAGAGGAACGTCAGGCAAGAAAACGCTTGCGAAGAAGTCGGAAAAAGCTTTTGCCGTGTCACTGCCGACGTATTCAACCCCATTATACTTTATCCTGGGTTCAAAACCACCTCTGACTTTAAAGCTATGCATGCATCTTATCCAGGCATGTAAGGATGACATACCATACTAGTACATTTCCTCGTTTTTTTCTCTTTGAGAAAATGCCTCTAAATTGTTCATCTCTGACGGTTTTGCCTTGCAAATATCACAGACAGCTGCAGATGTATCCGACAAATATGATGTTATTTTGCCGTCTATCATCGTCAGGTACAATTGATGCTTAACTTCTACTTGGTGGATTCTTGTTGGCAGACGTCTTTCTATTTCTTCTGTTATGTTACCCTTTATAGTTGCCACTGTTGTCTGGGTTTCTTTGGTAAATTTAAACATTATCGGACGACAATAGAAAGTCGATGATGGTCGGTCGTTTTCCCAAACAATCGTTCCATCAGATTGTTGAAGCCTTATAGGAACTAGACTGGCCATCAATATAGTAGAGTCATCAAACTCTTTCTCAGTCTTTTGTCTGTAATTGCTTTGACCTGAGGCTCCATCAAAGCCCCATTTGCTTATAAGTAGTAACTCTGTTGCCGAGTCCAAATCCAAAGCAATTACATCTAAAAGCCTAGAAACCGTCAAGTTGAGTAATGCTTGCAGTTTAATAGCAGCTCCTTCTTCAGTTATGGTTATGCCTTCTTTCCCTGGATAACATTTTGACTTTGCTTGCTTAATTTTATAATAAGAAGGGTATAAATCAGACCCATTTTCACTAGCTGCTTCTCTTAGGCTTATATATTGCCACTTACTTAATTTAAGTGAAACTAATAAAGCCAGTGCCTTATCGGGTGAATATGTACTACTGTTTGCTTTATTTGCACTTAAACACTGCTTAACTTTTTCTAGATCTTCGGGGTGATTTAGCAAATGGTTCATTATTTTTCCTACATCCTCATTTCCAGTGTTTCTTAAACTAGCAATTGTAGTAGCTCTCAGTTCATCCGGAGATAACGAAAGCGATTGGTTTATTTGATCAATGCGTCTTCGTTTTTGCCTGGAGCCCAATTATTCGAAAGGTTTTCAAGGTGTAAATGTAGATGTTGAAGCTTCTGTAGCAGATGGTGGTAGATTTTCAACATTTCTTCAATATCACAAATCTCGAGCTTTTTCTGTTCAGTGTTCACAGTTTCAGGTTACCTAGGTTAGGGTGGCCTTTGGGCCAGTTTATCGCACTTTCTAACCAATCACCATTTCTTCTTAAAAACGGTGCTAACGTGCGACTACTTCGTTCCCATCTTGCACTTAAATTTGAACAAAAGCGCGTGCAGAATTTTTGGAGCTTAGCACGGTTCTCTTGCGTCACGTTTATTTTATTTTGTAGGTATTGGAAGAGTTTTTTACTATCTGACAGCGACTTAAGCTGCTCTCTTAAAATCATAAATAAATCTAAATTGTTAACTAAATTTTCCATTATAACGAAAAGGGACGATCACAATCACAATAGATGTTAATAGTAGTACGAATAAACGAACACTAGTAAATTTATAATAAATATGGAATTTTATACTTCCAGTGACAATCAAATGTTTACTAATATTTCTACTACCCTCATTAACATTAAAGTAATGACTAAAAGTGAAAAACATTGTTTTTTATAATGTAAAAAGTCAAGCTAATTACAGTCTTACAGTCAATAGAAATTTATAGATAAATGATCTCCACATTTTTAAGTAATACGTAATTAGTAAATTTAAGCTAATAACGACCTTAATATATTGTCGTTATTCCACATCAATTTTAACTTAAAAGAACTTGAGAAAATAAAAATTATTCAATGTATTTTTTAATTTTTTCGATTCATTTATTTTGCAGTGTTGCAACTTTATGCAAATGTTCATAGCATCAAATGATAGTAGACTGGGCAAGCTTTAAGAAAAATATAGTTTCAAAGCGAGATCACTCGCCACTTAGCAGGAATTTAATTTATTTATTTATTTATTAAGGTTAGCCAACAATTGATTACACAATACATTTACAATAATTTTTCCATAATAAAAAATACATTTATAAGTGCAACAATCACTTACAGGCTAACACAACATGCACAATTTATGGTTATACATAATAATACAAAGCTAAAAAGGATATTTACAATTAAAGTTATTCAATAATTTTGGTTAAACACGCGTAACAATAATAATAACAAAAATTTCATTCAAAATAATATAACAAAAGGATTGATAACATTAACATTTAACAAATAAAAATGATAAAAATCGAAAATAATAAAAATTAACATTCGATAAGGAGATCATTCGTTATGGGAGTAGTACTCAATAATTATTTTATAAAATTTTCCTATGCTATCATGATGTCAGATGTCAGTAAGATCACTGCAACTGTTTATATTTGTACACAGGCGAGAAATCGGTGAGTTAGCACCCAGAAGCGTTCTGCGCAAGGGTGGGTATAGTAGTGTGATAGGATTTCGCGGATATCGGGCTGGGGCACAAAACTTCAGGAGACTCAGTAGGTTTGGGCAGTCAATTTTATTTCTTAGCAACTTATAGAGAAACAAGGCATCAACAACTTCTCTTCTAGTTGATACCGAGTGCATTTTGAAATATTTGAGACGGGTATTATAGGAGAGAAGTTGCTTACCCTTTCCTCTAGAAAAAGCGAGGTGCCACAGAAACCGTTTTTGAACTCTTTCCAAAAGTAACTTATGTGTTGCGTAGTGTGGTCTCCACACAACACTGCAATACTCCAGGACACTTCGTACAAGGCTATAAGTACAGCATTATTTTAGTGCCAACTTGTTTAAAGCCCCTAGTGTTTCTTAGCACAAACCCTAACATTTTCGATGCTTTCTTGATAATAGTCTCGATGTGGGGGATAAAAGTTATTTTTTTATCAAACAGTACTCCCAGATCCCTAATTGCATCCACTTCTTGTATTTTTTTATTGCCTATGATGTACTCCGAGACTTTCTTGAAAATGACAGATGGTAACACTTTTTTAAATTAAGTTCCATTTTGTTAGCCTCACACCATTCAACCAGTCTGTTCAGATCATCTTGAAGAAGCGCGATATCGCTCGATGATTCGATTCGTCGAGCAAACTTTAGGTTATTTTGATCCGCTTATTAATTTGATCCGCTCCATACAAAAATATCACAAAATGCATTTTTCCACCTAAAGGAGCAAGTTTAGGAAAAAAAGCATCACAACAATTATTATTGAGGTTAATGAGTTCTATCGATCCGCATAACGAAAAAAGTAAAAAAACAAAGTTGATCCCTAAGTTACTAAAATCATCGTTTCGACCCACTGTGCGCCGGGCCTAGTCGTTGTGATCTTTTTCTCGTAACTGTAGTTACAGTCTTTATTTATATCTGTTACTTATACATATAGTTAGTATTTATGTATCTATTATTTAGGATATGTATTTATCTGTGTATCTATTTTAGTTTATTGTAGACTTATTATTTGCACGAACGACAGCCACATTTTATGTCCAGGCAAATCACAGTCCAGACGTCATCAGGGTCGCCTAGAAAAGACAGCAGAAAGCGTTAGGGTCGCCCATTGTATATTTTTTAGTTTATTATTGGTGACAACTGTTTGAATATCAGTTCAGTAGTTTTGAGTTTATAGCGTTCAGACAAACAGACAGACAGACGCGGCGGGGACTTTGTTTTATAGTAAAGTTAATTACGTGTAACAAAATAATTATGGTTGTCGGCGGCGGGCGCAGCGCTAGGAGTCAATGACCTTTTCCTCGGCTATGAGGTATGCGATCGATTAGGGTAAAGTTTAGTTTTTGCGACACCTAGTAGGCCCAATATGGCCAAAAGTAATTTAAATTGACCCCGGGTTAATGCAGTTTAACTTTAGCCCTCTTATTATTAAACGCGGAGTAAAGTTACGAGTATCCTTATTATTTTTATTATTACATACTATAAAACAAAGTCCCCGCCGCGTCTGTCTGTCTGTCTGAACGCTATAAACTCAAAACTACTGAACTGATATTCAAACAGTTGTCACCAATGGACGGAGTAATTCACGAGGAAGGTTTAGGTGTATAATTCATTAAGGTTTTGTGCAAATTGGGTGAAATATGGCAATTATTGTTCAAGATGTCGGAAAAAATGTTTTACTGGCGTGCGCCGCGTAAACCGTACGAGATAAATAAAATTTATGTTCTACAGGATTGTACATCTTAAAAAGTTCAATTAAAATGTCCGTGATCGCATAATAATATGTCTAACTTTAAGGATCACCCACCATTTCTATTTTTCATGATATGATTTAAAAAAAACTGTTATTTCCGAAGCTATTTTAACCGGTATTATATTAATCAATAAAATATGTTATTTAAATTGGGCATTTAATTTAGATTAAAATATGCCTTTACATCATAGAATTAATTACATGTAGGTACAGATGTTCTATGTCACGAAGTCCGTTTGGCTATGAATGTTGTCAAGCGTGCACATGCACATTGTTTTTGTGTGCGTAACCTCGAGAGCGCTCAGTGTCGATCGGGACACGGTCCGGATCAGTAGTGGTTTTTAGTTCGCGCCAAATTGTTTCACGGAGTAAGGTCAGCATGGCAACAAAACGAAGAAGAGTTGTCCATAGTGAGGTAATATTTATTTATACGTTTTCAATTAAAATGTTATACAAAGATACTTAATATAGCAATAAAAGTATTTATAAAATGAATGTTTTTTTGTGTTATAAAATGTTTATATTACTTAATTATTTTGATTATATTTTGTTTTAGGGTCGAAACATGATAGTTAGTGTTTATCATTTTCTGCGAGAAGAATATGAATTTACAAAATCATTAATGGAACTCAACTGTGATTTGTCTCATTTACGAGACATTACACGCCGTACAGCTGAAGCTACGGGTGTGAGCCAAAAAACAGTTCAAAGAATATTAAAAGAAGAGAAGGAATTCCCATCCACTTCATAAAATACTGAATAGTCCTACTAGTTTCGTTTCCATTCTGTAACACCAATGCTTAATTAAATGCCTACATATTCTTAATATTTTTGTATTTATTGCAACCTAATCTAATTTATTTACAAAATGTATATACTTTTAAAACCAAAATTTTATTTAGATTATTAAATCTCGACTTGAATATATATCAGATTTTTTTGCTAACGTTACCTTCTTTTACACACACAAGCGCGCTTGTCGGGATACGTCACTACTACAATCAAAGCCGAACGGACTTCGTGAAATAGAATATCTGTAACAAAATAATTATGGTTGTCGGCGGCGGGCGCAGCGCTAGGAGTCAATGACCTTTTCCTCGGCTATGAGGTATGCGATCGCTTCGTTTCCTTTTAATCTCGGTAGTACGTTCCCGTGGGATATTTTCCGACATCCACGCGGGCGAAGCCGTGGGAAAAGGTACTATAGTTAACAGAGAAATGGGCCAAAGAAGTGATAGAATGGTGTCCTAAATATGTAACAAGAAGAAAAGGCAGACAGTATCGTAGATGGGAAGATGACATCAAAAAGGCGGCAGGGATGACTTGGATGAAGAAAGCAAGAGATGATCGATGCTTGTGAAGGACACTTGTGGAGGGGTATGCTGTATAGTAAGACAATCAAGGAACCGGTGTCGTATACGAAAAATAATATTGTCTATTATAATCTAAACATTCCTGTAATAATAAGTAGAAATAGAAAGAAAGAAAGAAAATACGTTTATTTGCGGTAAACATGACACAAAAAAGAACATAAACACAAAAGAAAAATAAGAAAAGGTTGGGGGAAACATGCATCACATCCACGCAAAACGGCTATCGCTCAGCATTATGCTGCGACCCTATGCAAGACAGAGCCCCAGCGCTGGTTTTCAGCGACAGCCGGCGCTGACATAATAAGGTGCAGCAAACAATTAATAGGACGCTGCCTGTACCGGTACAGCATACATACAGAAAAATAATGTAATTTAATTTAAATGTGATAGAATAAACTAAACTGCAGGAATATTAAAAATAGACATACATGCTGTGAGAATATCATCCTCCATATACGTTTTTAAGTTCCGTAGTCCCCTTATAGTTTCGCCATGTCCGTCTGTATGTCTGTCCGTCCGTCCGTCTGTCCCCAGCTTAGCTCAGACACTCTTTGTACTAGAAAGCTGTTATTTGGCATGGGTATAGATATTAATCACACCGATAAAGTCGTAAAAGAAAACATTAAAAAAACGTAAAGTGGGGATGTTTTTTTTTCTCGTCTATCCCTTAGTATGGGGTATCGTTGGATAGGCCGTTCAAATATGGTGGGTCTGTGAAAACCATTTTTCAATTCAGGGATCCGTTTGCGTAATATTAAGCTTTAAATTGCTATTTTTTGTTAGTGTCAAGTGTCCCCCCCTGCCAGCTAAATGGTTTGTTTTGGATATGTGAAAAAAATCATGGCAGTAGTATATACAATGTATATAACGAAATTAAAAGGAAAACTATCACAGCAAAGTAGGCTTTACAAGTTTAACGAGTAATAGTCGACCAACTTAAATTTGCAGTTTCAGAATTGACCGTAACGTATATCGATGTATGGAGCCTGTTTTTCAACTACAATGTTAAGTTTGTTTTTGGGATAAATACGGAACCCTTCATTGTGCGTGGTGCGACATGCACTTGGCCAGTATTTTTTAATATGATGAAATGTAACTTGTAAGATTGTTAATTGTAATAATGGGGTTAGGAGTTTTGCATGGGGCTCGTGGTTAAATATTAACATCCCCACGGTTCTATCGAAGCTACGCTTGCTATCCACGGTTCGTGGATATATGGAGTGGACATATCAGCGCATATCGTATATCCCTCCGTGCTTCGGAAAGCATGTTAAGAGGAGGCTCCCTATTTTTATATTAATTTGCATGAATATTCTGAAACAGTCACACATAAAAGCAAAATGAAACTTTAACAATAATGATTTATTGGATCGTTGGAGACAGTTACGAAAATCATGTCTTTTTTAAAGATAATTCTAAAAAACAAACAAGATTGTTTAGCTTTTATGTCTAAAATAAATATTCACAGCAAGAAAATATAGTTTATTATCCCGACACAAGATATTTTTTCTCTAAATCAATTATTACTTTAGATATTAAAGAAATAAGAATTAAGACTTATGTTATTTAATTTCTTGTTCGATATTCAACTTTATTAATGATGTATTAGTGTTTAGCACTTATCGGAGTGGCGGAGAGCGAGGGGCGGAGCTTGCGTTCGAAATTTGATTTAGACTGCCTGCTCTTAAGCTGTTGCTCCCGTTTGTCATTAGTAGATCTTTGACAGTCGTTACGGGTAAATAGAAGCTCAAAAAACCTGACTACCAGTCTTACCAAGGTGTATCGTATTAACTGGGTTGTGAAGGTCAGTTAAGCAGTCGCTCCATGTAAAATGGGATCGACTTCCAGTCTAACTGGATGCAGCTGAATACCAGTATTTTACATGGAGCAACTGCCTATCTGACTCCACAACCCAGTTACTGGGTAACACGATACCTCTTGGTAAGACTGGACTACACACACCTGCAAACTGTCAAAGATCTACAAATGACAGCCGAGACCAACGGCTTCGTGCTTTCTGTGGGACGGTACGGTCTTGGTATGTAAGGATGGTCACCCATCCACGGACCTACCGCGGCAAGTGTAGCTTAACCGGTGGCTTTTATTACTTAAACAAGCTCCTCTGGGAATAAAGACTGATTATGCATAATTCAAGAGTACCTACGTGCTAGAAACCACGAGACCAACCAAATACTTAGTCTGATTATAACAGGATACTTTACATATACGTCAAATCGCTACTCTTAAGGAAAACCTGAAGTAGATTTATCATTCAATTAATTAACAATTACCGATGAAATGTGACGTACTCGTATTTAGAAATAAATTACGGAGATAAGCTCCTGAAATTAATTTTAATTAAGCCAGCAATTATTTAAGTTTTAGTTATAATGGGTAGGTATTACTACATACCTACGTCATATAAACGCAATAAGAACGCTTAAGAGCAGGCAGTCTAAATCAAATTTCAGACGCAAGCTCCGCCCCTTACTCCCCGCCGCTCCGTTATGTGCTAAACGCTAATACATCATTATTAAAGTTGAATATCGCGTGCGCACGCGATATCCAACTTCAGAAGATAATCTTCTTCTTGAAGTCATGATTACAATACTCAAAGCTTTTGTAATTCAGAAAAGAGTAGTCAGAAACATAGCTAGTATTCAACACCAAGAATCATGCAAGCCACATTTTAATGACTTAAATAATATATTGACAGTCCCAAGCTTGTACATTTTGGTCTTACTTAGTTATTTATCAAAATATATCTGTGAATATGAGAATGAAGATGAAAGGCAAAAAAGGGAGAGTACAAGAAGAAAAGATCACTAGATGAAGCAAGTGCCTCACCTGAACGTTGTAAAGCATAGCACCTACCACAATCATTAAAAATGTTCAATGAACTGCCGACAGAAATAAAAAGTCTAGTATACACAAGTGGGTTTCAGAATAAGCTTAAACGATTTTTGTTAAATAAGTGTCTTTATTCTATTATATTTCTGAATGCAAAAGTCAAAAGTAACGTAATTTTATTGATTTGAAATGAAAATCCTTTTAACTAGGACATTCACGAATGACCTAAAACCATTAGTATATCATTGCAATTTAACTTATATCTCAGTAAAGTAAGGTTTACAGGGGGAAGGGACATCGACTCATGGATTTAGTACATCATTCTTGACCCCCCTGCGTTAAAATTTTTCGTCAGTTATTAATAATAAAATTCGCTGTTCCATACATTTTGACCGAGTAGGTATTGCACTTCTGTAGGAAGAGGTAGGTTGTTTTTTTTTAAATTACCGACGCCAAATTAAACGCACGGGGGTCAAGTATGATGTACTGAATCCATGGTATCAGGTTTCGCGTCGATGTCCCTGCCACCCTGTATATGGGACCCTACAAACTGGCAAAATTGTATGTGGGGTAACATCATTCCGGTTTACCTCTTCGGAACCCCGAAGAATATATTCTATACCAGTTTAATGTGTCAGTAAAATTCTAATAAACCCATTATTTACTTTCAGAGCTGTACGAGATAAGTCCTTACGCGCAGTTCGCAGTGGGCTTCAGAACTTTCGGTCATGTGGAGAACCAGGACATGCCTAGTCGACTCGCAAAACATAGATACGATACAGGTACCTATTATAACTATCTGCCATAGTCCTTAAGTAGGTCCTTAAGTAAGTAATTAGAAATGACATTCGAACATCACGACGCAATAGCAAGACTTAATTACAGTATAAATAAAACCGGCCAAGTGCGAGTCGGACTCGCGCACGAAGGGTTCCGTACCATTATGTATAAAAATGGCAAAAAAATCACGTTTGTTGTATGGGAGCCCCCCTTAAATATTTGTTTTATTTTAATTTAATTATTTATTTTTAAAGTTAATATATAACTAAATATTCTGTGAATATTTCAAGCATCTACCTTTTGCCGTTACCAATATCGAGAAAAAACCAGCAAAAAAATCACGTTTGTTGTATGGGAGCCCCCCTAAATATTTATGATATTCTGGTTTTTAGTATTTGTTGCTATAGCGGCAATAGAAATACATCATCTGTGAAAATTTCAACTGTCTAACTATCACGGATCATGAGATACAGCCTGGTAACAGACGGACAGACAGACAGACAGACGGCGGAGCCTTAGTGATACGGTTCCCATTTTACCCTTTGGGTACGGAACCCTAAAAAGCGTGTTATAAAAGTATATATAGTTATCCATATCCAATTCCATGTCGTCCAAATGATTAAAATCAGCATAATCGAAGATATCCATTGCAATTTACGTACTGAGAGAACTTTAAACAACGACCCCCCCCCCCCCCCCCTTAAACAACGACTAAACATGGTTTTGTGGTATCACTTTTGCTAAACAACTGCTAAACACGTGTCTAAGGCGTCTCTGTTTCTTGTGATAAGTTCAAATGTCATGATTTCATGAAAAAGTCATTCAATGGAATAAATATAACTTAGAGAGATATAATAATGATTATAATTCTGTAAATACATTATCTGTTATAGTCACGAATCGTATTTTGATCAAGATACAACCTGACACTGACCTGCAAATAGCAAAAAACGTAAGAAAATATGAATTTCGCGGGCTACAGTTGCGGATTCTTCTTTGGGAAACTTTATTATTTAATGTAGATATGATCCCAAAATTGATACTTTTCCAAAATCTAACAATAGGTTGTCTAATGACCAATTGCAGAAGAGACTAAAAGACGGGCTAGATATGTTTTAACCTGTCAGGCCCTATTCGCTCTCATGAAGCTGAGACACAAAGACCCTTGATGGTGTTCTTTTGTTTCTATGGCTTCAAGGGTCCCTGTGTAAACTGATTCGGGTTCGGGGGCACAGGTTCATGACAAGCGACTCCCTCTGAAAGCCAATGGGGCCTAAATTATGTTTTCTTCTTCCAGAAACAAGTTTCCAAGTGTGTTCAGAGTCTGAAGATAGTGACAATATATCAAAATCAACATTAAAAAGTGTTCCAAGAAGTAAGTACCTATCATTATGACGATGATCATTGGACCATAGAAAATAATTTCTAACTTTTTGAAAATTCATTTATTTAACAACATCTCGTTTAGCTACGTATTATTTTTAGTCAACAAGAATATGCTCAAGAGACAGTCTTAACGCTTGTTCTATTGATCCTAAGGGCCTTATCATACTAGCGGTTTGCGAACGGCTGCGGGGCGGGGCGGGCGCGCAGCGAATGCGTCGCGAACACGGCGCGGCTGCACAGCGAGGACGCCGCGGATGCGTGGCAAATACGTAACGTTCTCGTCGGGTGTTTGTAGCAAGTACAAATGGCGTCCACGCTACTATTCGCGGCGATCTTGTTGCGCGCCCGCAACAAATTCGCTGCGCATGCGCGGCGTGTTCGTTGCGCGCCCGTAACCTATTCGTTGCGCGCCCGCTCCGCTTTGAGGACGCTCGCAATCCGCTAGTATGATAAGGCCCTTAAGGTTGGGAGAGGCTCGCTTTACAAAGGTCGTCTTGGCACTCTACTATTCTCAAAAATATCAAATCGACAAGAAGAAAAGCGACACGAAGTTATTATAAAGGACCGCAAAATTTACAAAGTGAGACCATAGCCCTCGTATACATACTCTTATACAGGGTGTAAGGGACAGCCCTCCACAGACTGATGGGGTGAATTCAGTATATCGCACTAAGATGACCGCTACATGAAATTATTTCAGGAACGTTACGGGAATCCAATGAACCTAATTGGTTTTATTACCTTACACGCAATGTATCGCTACCGTGGCAAAACGCACGCAGCGAACGGTAGCGCAGCGAGCTTTCGGACGCCCTCCCCGCAACCCCGGACGGCCGCGCTTGCGCCACGTAACTTATTGTTAGAGAATTTCAACATCCATTGCTGTTTATTTTATTTTTGCTGTGTTATTTACATTAATAGAGTACTGCGTACAGATAATCTAATTTTACATTGAAATAAATATATGAAATTAATAATAATATTGAAATAACTGAAAAAACGATAAAAAAATGAATTTTCCTGAGAAAATTTTCAGTGGAATATGATTCAAAATAAGGAGCTGAATGCACCCTGTTAATTTGCGGAGGGCTGCCGCTTACACCCTGTATGTATACGAGGGCTTAGGTCTCTCTTTGCATAATTAAGTATATATTTTAAAACTTTGCCCCACACTAGGAATTTCTCCTGTATCGTGGGTGCGTTTACAAAGCGTTGCGTTTTTTTTATTAGCAAAGTTGAACTGCGGTGTTCTGCAGGCCAATCTTTATTGTTGTAGTTGCGACCAGGGGGCCGATCGCGCTAATTTACCAAAACTAAACCGACACATTTCGTATCGCGCTAATCATTTCAACGGAAACGATTTAGCTTTACTTTGGAAGTAACGTTGGAGGAACGATCGATCGATCAATAATCTCACAAAAAATAGCGCGATACCGTTTCTTACATCAGCTAAACCAAAACCAAAAACGTTCCGTTCGAACGGTAATTACGTTGAGAAATAGCGCGATCGGCCCCCTGGTGTTCTAAACTAAATTCGGCCGTTATCGAAATCGATAAGGTGGACTATATTATATATATTATTTAGTAAAATTGTATTTTCTATATCCAAATCCAATCGAAATATATTATTTAGTAAAATTGTATTTTCTATATCCAAATCCAATCTAAATCCAAAGCATTTATCAATGTTTTTTTTCCTCAGAAGTCTGCAGAACCCCACACCATAGATAACCAGATAGAAGAACATTCGTTTTGAAACGAATCTGTCTCGAAGAACCAGTTTCTGTAACATAAAAAACATTTAAGTATCTTAAATCTTCTTCTTTCTTCTTCTTTTAAGTATATTTAAGTTCTTTCTTTCTTCTTTTAATTAAGAACTTAAGTTTGGTTTAATTCTTTAAATTATGTGGTCGATGATTTTGGTGCACGGTAAAACTCTAATGAGTTTATGTTTACGCCAACTTATATGTATAAAAATGTAACTATACTACTGAATGAATAAATAATAATAATACTTACATAAACAAACTTGACACAAAAACAAACTACTGTATTGTGAGTTTATTTACAGTTTAAGTCTGCATTTAAGTTTTTTTTTTAAATAAAAAACATCACATACCTAATTACATTTAAAAAATTCTGTAAATAGTAGTGCAAATAGTCCTTACGGTGTAGTCCGATTTACGCACCCGTGACATTACGTACTATTGGTGCGAAAAACAGGTAGTAGGGACCGAGCAAAGATCAAACGTCTGTTTACAAAAGTGATAGAGGTACAGGAAAAGTCGCGTTTTTTTCATAATTTTTACGTCATTTTGTGTTACTTAAAAAACAGGATGTGCCAAAAATAATATGTATTTTCCAACGCGTTGATTTATGATTAGGTATACATATTTATTTTGATCATTTTACTATTATGAGTAAAGATAGAAAAAGAAAAGAAAAATTGTTTATTCTGCACAAACAAGACACATAAAAAAGTGACAAAATACACACTAATACAAACTAGTCAAAAATATTACAGTAAGTAGTAATGTACACAATTATTTTATGACTATTCAATTTTAAACGATATAAATATTATTCAGAAATAAAAATAAGAAAAAAGTAGCCAAAAGCCTAATATTAAAAACCTTAAAAGTTAAAAGTTTGACGATGTTGACCATTGCTTGATGTCAGTGTCAGGGCTCATCAGGGCAGGTCAAAGACAATACACATTATGAGTAACGAATCTATATCCATGTTCTGATGATGAAAATCTTGTCTTTGCAATAAGGAGTTTTACTAAATGAAACTTAATCAACTCAGCCAAATTAAGGAGTTCCAAAAACTGTAACTACTTACGTCAACCGAACCAAAATAATGGACCCTTCCCGTGCCTATTAAACGCGTATGTTAAAGGCCTATGGTCGGTTAAAATGGTTAATTCGAGACCTTCTACCATGTTTCTGAAATTAACGATTGTCAAATAAACTCAATCAACCCAGTCAAAATAAATAGTTGCTCCAAGCGGGGTCTAGTCGACGCTGTCAAAAATAATTATGTACGACAAGCGAAGCTCAGTCAACGAAGCCAAAATAAATAGTTGCTCCAAGCGGGGTCCAGTCGACGCAGTCAAAAATAATTATGTACGACAAGCGAAGTTCAGTCAACCCAGTCAAAATAAATAGTTGCTCCAAGCGGGGTTCAGTCGACGCAGTCTAAAATAATTATGTACGACAAGCGAAGCTCAGTCAACCCAGTCAAAATAAATAGTTGCTCCAAGCGGGGTCCAGTCGACGCAGTCAAAAATAATTATGTACGACAAGCGAAGCTCAGTCAACCCAGCCAAAATAAGGCCCTGGCCACATTGAGGCGAATCGGTCGTGGGACGCTACTGCACGTCGAGTTTTTTAATGATTAGGAAGTCACGTGACTATTCGCGCCAGTTTGAACACCTACATACATGTTAGTTGACGCAATCGGCACGAGCTAATTTTGTCCCACATCCTGCGCGTGATTCGCTTCACTTTTAATAATTTGGAAATAGCAATCAAAACGCGTTTAGAAAATATATTAAGAAAATGATTATTATATAAAATCCCTGTTGAGTATTGTTCTATTTATCAACTGTTTATTTTATAGAATTTATTTGTTAATAATTTGTTGTTTTCTTATAAATATTTTTAAGGTACCTACTACACTATTATCACTATTAATTAATTTGTTAAAATACTTTTGTATTCCGATATTGTGCTTAGAATTAAATATGCCATTCTAAGCTGTGTACTTCTTTAAGTGACAAATTCACGATACTAATAGATCTGACTGATTTGTATGACCTACAAATAGTTGTTCTGGGTCTGGCTGTTTGTGTATGTGAGTTTAAGTGTTTGTAAACGCACCCACGATACAGGAGAAATTCCTAGTGTGGGGCAACTTTTTTTCCAAAAGAAAGAAAGAAAGAGATATATAAGTTATTTTGTGTAATATGTTATTAGTGAATAAGTTGTTGGAGTACTTATACATAAATAAATAAATAAATGCCAAAATCGAAACGACATAAAACAAATATATTCTTTTTAAGAGAGTTTCTGCAGTTTTACAAATTGAGACTTGTAATGTAAAATAAGTTTTACTAGTTCACTGAATAGGTACATTTTTATCCACATTTCGACTTAAGGCTCTTCGGCGCGACGCGACACTAGTAGCACAATTTCTTTGTCGGTGCCTGTTGCGCCCGCGATATCGCGTGAGTCTGTAAGAGCCTTTACTTCGAATTACTTTGACTGAAATGAACACACAGTATAAAAAACAACAAGCCACCAGCAGTTAGTATTTATACTAACTGCTGGTGGCTTGTTGTTTTTTTAATTTATTATTTAATTTTATTTCTTTAAATTTTAATTTAAAGAAATAAAATTAAATAATAAATTAATTTTAATAATAAAAAGTACATAGTAACTGGATTGTTTAATAAAACATAACTGGCGAAATGTGGGTGTACTATAGGTGCACCTCTGCCTAACCCTTAGAAATACAGGCGTGATGTTATGTGAATAGTGAAACATCTAGTGGATTTTGTCTGTAACGCCTTGTTTCCACCACCGCCACAAAATGACATTCTTTGAAAAAATATCGCGTTTTGTAGCGGTGCTGTGCAAATAACTTGTAGCTTGGGTTTTTTGAAAGTTTGGTAAACTTCTGTGTCCAGGACAATAGATTAATTGTCTAGAACAAATAAAAATACAGCTATCTGACGATATGTACCTACTATTGCGGATGTGCAAATCGGACCACGGTAAAACCTATTCCAGCTTACAGCGCCTGGACGCTGCCAACGTACGCTCATCAACCAATATAATCGCCGCATCAGATTTTTTCTGAGCATCTTGGTATTTGTAAATGAAAAATAAAAAGACCGTAACAAAACCGGGTAAAGGGTGGACAGGCATCTGTTATCATTAGAGATCGGATATTCGGATGCATATTCACCTAAAGTTTGAGAGTTGACTAGTATGGAGTGCGCTTCGGTATGGGAAAAAGTGTCGGTTTCCAGGACTGACAAGTTTTTAAGAACTACTCTTTTGTACTGTGTATCCCCCAATAAATATATTTCATTTTAGAATAAAAGGTTTTGAAGAAATATTAATAGTGTTTTTTAAACGTTATATTTTCCACAAAGTTCTTGCCTATTTCTAAATAGATAAGAAATATTTGTTATACTTAGGAATACAAAATTGTATACCTACACACTGTTGTTAATTAAACCCCGCGATCCCGGAATAAAAATACATTTTAAGAAGCCGTTTCCTTTTTTGTATCCTTTGCCGGGAAAAAAAACGTACTTTAGGTAAATATGCATCCGAATATCTGATCTCTAGTGATCATTGTAGCAGTGTCTGAAAAAAAATATTTATACAAAAGAAGAAAAAAATTGTCAACGCAAAAAGCAGTGAACAGTTGTGGTCATCGTGAGCATGGGATTTTGTTTTGAAAGTGGTCCGATTTGGACGCCCGGCACGCCCGCGACAGTACAGTCGGTGACCTGCATAACGTGACCCCCTTTCCTCTCTTTTTCTTTGCAAGAGGGGTCAGTTAATGCAGAGCACTGACCGCACGTGACATCACATTGTAAAGATCTCTTAAGGAGTTCGCAAGTAGTCGACCATACATAGTTATTGACTTACTGTAATTGTATCGATCACCTCTAGCCGATTTCCAGACACTCGAATTTCAGGTATGTTTAAAAACCCAAGTTAACAAAACATTGTAAATAATTGTCAATATAATATAAGAACGCTGTATCTAGTCATGTAGGTACTTTACTATTTATGAATGTTCGCCTAAGAAGTGACTGAGTGTGACCGCGGCCAATGACGTACATTACCCGGTAAATGTCTACGATTCTTAGTTTTGATAGAAATGCAAAATAAGTGTAATTTTAATGAATTTTCCTTTTCACATGCATTTAATATTAATTGGAATATATATACGTTTAAGGTATACTACAGCCGTTCATTAGAATTAGTGTAAATAGGTAGGTAACAGGCAGTTTTTAAAAACAGGAAGTTTTTTTCCATCATGACTTTCTCAGTAGCAGCCCGAAGTCTAGATTTTTACCAGGTTAATCTATCTCAAAAACTCAAACTCAAAGCATTTATTTTAAATAAACCAATTACAGGCACTTTTGAATTGTCAAGGGGTCAGTCAGAGAGATGATGCTAGTTGCCCACTCAAAGCGTAATAAAAAAAATCAATATTGTTAATTTTAAAATCCCCCTTGGGGGATGATTTTACAAAAACGCTGAAACACATAATTCTTTATTTCTTACCTCCCTCCTTTCTTTCTCCTCCTCTTTCTTCCTTTTCTTCTGATTTCTTTTTTTTTTCTTTCTTATTTGAATATTTTATATCCCTAACTTAAGAAATGCTAGGTTTTCCATACAAACTTTCATCCCCTATATGGGTGATATAGGGGATGAAAGTTTGTATGGAAAACCTTGAGGATTATTTTGGAGACAAAAAGTAGGAGGTTCTAGGAAGGACATAGGTAGCCTATGTCCTTCCCCAAGATGCCATGTATCTCCTTGCCAAATTTTATCGATATCCGTGTAGTGGTTTAGTCAAGAAAAGGTAACATACAGACAGACAAAGTTAGTTTGAATTTATATCTAACTAGCTGCGCCCCGCGGTTTCACCCGCGTAAGTTTCTATCCCGTGGGAATATCGGGATAATAAGTAGCCTATGTCTCAATCCAGGGTGTCAGCTACCTCCATACAAAATTTGATTAAAATTGGTCCAGCCATTTGAGCGTGAAGAAGTAACAAACATACACACACACACACACTCACAAACTTTCGCTTTAAAAAATAAGTGTGAAGTGTGATGTGATTATAGTATGGGTTTTCCTATGATGTCATTGATCTTTAGAGTTGTCCTAACAGAGGTTACAAAATATTACGAAAATTATTTGTATACGTGCGCTTTACGCACGTTGGCATGATATCCAGTTGACCATATTTTTTTATTTAAATGTCCCTACATTGTTTTCTAACATTTTAATGCTGTAGAATGGTAGATGTTCATAGCATTGTGTACCGGACACACTTAAATATTATGCCAAATAAGGTAACTTAACCAGTTGGTTACATAATCACCCTATAATGTTCCCACTGCTGGGACACAGACCTCCTCTTTATGTTAGAGGGAGTGGGCTGAAATCCACCACGCGGGCCCAGTGCGGGTTGGTAGATGTCACATGTCTTCAAATTTTTAGTTCTAGGACATGCCAGTTCTAGGACTCACGATGTATTCCTTCACCGTGTTCAGCCAGTTGAACCAGTTGGTTAAATTACCTTATTTGACATAATATTTTAATTTTTTATTTAAAAGAAGCATAGCCCTTTTAGGTAATTACCTAAAAGGGCTAGGCTTCTTTTAGAGAGCTGATATCACATGCCTACTTAAAGCTCTGGTCACACTGAAATAAATCTCGCACGGGCTGCGGGACGAAATTCAAAGTAACTGGCGCAAATAGTCGCCGTGGCTTCTTAATCTTAAATATCTACCGCGCGCGTTTGGTCCTAATATTATATATATAATAATAAACCCGTTTTATTCTGAATATTTGCGTTGTGCAGTTTTAAGTAGTTTACAGAATGTCTCTTTGTTCAGTGTGCCTTTTAGCAAAGACCTCCTCTGACTACTTCCAATGAGTCCTATCTCTCTCAACTCTTCTCCCTTTGGACCCACTATGAGCTCAATTCGTCGTCCCTTTTTTATATTGTCCTCCCCTGTTCCTTTTGCCATCTCTGGGGTAATATTCTGTCACAACTGAAAACCACTTGTCTTGAATGCCTCTTAACATTAATCCTAATATTAACTGCCTATGTTATGTTCAGCTTGTGGCTAAATAATAACTGCCGCACGGGTCGATCGAACAGGTTAAGCTACGCTTGCCGCGATTGGTCCGTGGATGGGTGACCATCTGTTCATACCAACATTCCTCCGTGCCTCGGAAAGCACGTTAAGCCGTTGGTCCCGGCTGCCATTTGTAGATCTTTGACAGTTGTTACGGGTCGTCAGAAGCCCAAAAGTCTGACATCCAGTCTTACTAAGGGATATCGTGTTACCCAGTAACTGGGTTGTGGAGGTCAGATAGGCAGTCGCTCCATGTAAAATACTGGTATTCAGCTGCATCCAGTTAGACTGGAAGCCGACCCCGACATAGTTGGGAAAAAGCCAAGCCAGATGAAGAGTAACTGCCTATGTTAGGTTCATTAATGTAATCGTAATATTTACCTGAATCATTGCAACGCGGAAAGCCTGTGATGACTATTGATTTAGAATTGAGTTTAATTCTAAACTTAGGTTTTTTTTTATTAAAATCGATTTTTGAAGTGAAACATCTATAGGCGCACGTAAAACCGATTGGTGGCGTGGCGACGCATGCCGCGTGGCGATCGGCCACTATACACTTATACAGTCTAAATGTATTAGTGTGTAAATGTGTGTGTAGAACGATGTTTCCCATCTGCCAGTCGTCCTGTGACGGTTTTTTTCTAGTCTGTTAGTTAAGTAACGGTTTTATCAGTTTATTTCGGACGCTTTTTCGTGACTCGAAAAGCAACATTAATGTCAACAAAAACTAACCTCGGTCATTACGCCGCTGTGCCCAGACTTTGTAGGCAATACAACGTGTTATCTAAAGCTACGAATTAAGACATCTGCGAGTCTCTGTCTAAATATAAGAAACTCTTAAAAGATTTAAGTTGAGTACCAAAATCATTTTTTTTTTTTTGGCGTTTTGTGTAAGTACATTAATTAACTTTTCCAAATTTTAACTTTGTTAGCTTAGTTGTTTAACTTTGTGCATGTTGTGGTCTCCTGTAAGTGAAGGAGTACACTTACTTATTGCCTGATGTAACTCTTTATTTATGTGTCATGTATTGTGTACATCTTTTGTTGGAGATCCTAAATAAATAAATAAACAAATTTGGTCCTAAGGATCGCATGGTCGCAAGTCTTGCCTGGTCGCATTGTTAGTTACTTGTTAAGCGAAGTGCGTGTTTTTAAGTCGAATTATATAAAATTGTACGAGTAGTGATGACTGCTAAAAAATATATTTACAAAAAGACTGATTATAATATTAATTTTTAACAAAATGTACCGTTGCTACACAATTGTGATCTAGATAAGAAACGAATAAATGTTAGATATATAGTGTTGTATTTCATTATTGTAGGCTAATCTAACTTTTAAACAAACCCTCTAAATTGCTGGATCAAAATCAAAATCAAAATATTTTATTTCACATAAACCTATATGGGCACTTTTGAAACGTCAGATGCTAGGTGCACGGTTCCAATTAGTCGTTTCCTATGGAGTAGAGCCGGAAAGAAACTCCACGGTTACTCTTTTAAAAAAAAGTGGGCTTTTACGATGTTTTCAAGTTACAGTGTTAATAGGTATGGGAGGACAGTGTAGGCCCGTAAACAAGTACCAAGTACTTAACAAAATAGAAGATGTTTTACAAAACTACAGTCTATTAAGCCTACAACGTTCTCACATTCACAAATTAAAAAAGAATCTATATAAAATATTACTAAAATAATAAAAATAAAAATCTACATATTTAAACCAAATGACAACATTGCCATTACAACTGTTAACAAATCTGAATTAATATTCTGTCCACAAGTCACTAATAAATATTTTTTTTTTTTTTTCGGATTCCGAAAAATATGTCTTACACTCGTATTCGAAGACGTTCCCTTAAAAAACTAACTCCACTCAATCAATTTGTCTAGCCTCAAAATCACAAACTTACTCATCTGAACTGACTGACTGAAAAGTCATTCAAAGATTATCAAAAATGACATCATGTCTAGGAGATATTCAAAAAATAATTATGCCCTTACTTTGAGTTAGAATAAATTTAGAAATTAGCTAAAGGACAGTGCCCATTTCTTAGAAAAAATCATTGACTCTTAAAGTAAGCTCTCTCAACTTAAAGCAAGGGCCAGTTTGTGATTTGCTGTTGATAAATCATTCAATCAATCATAGCAATTTACGGGTACGTGACAATTTGTCACATTAACTTTTAAACTGGGCCTAAGGCCTTCTTACACCACAAACCACTAAATTCGGTTAGCACCAAACATTATTTGAAACATCATGATGCCCCCCTGTCATCTTGAAACGATTGACAGAAACAGAAGATGTTTTAAATTCGTTTAGCAATAAACATACTTAGTAAGTTTAGTACTAAACATATTTAGTGATTTTTGGTGTAAATGGGCCTAAGAATACGCCTGTTAGGAATTAATTCAAAGAGGGAAAGGCAAAGCAACAAGTAAGTTAAAATTTTCTTTTAAATTTTTATATTTTCAGATGATTTTTGTCGAAACGGGTTGTCTACCAGGTGAATGAAGAAAAGAAAAACAGAAATTACGTATTCAAAAAGTTTATTAAACTATTTTTTTTTAAATATTGCATTTTATTTTTAACAAATAACTTATTATCTATTTACACTACAGGAACATATTTTTTTTGGCACATTTACAAAGCTCACACAGTGGGCTAAAAGTAGGAACATTATCGAGCTATATTTAAATAATTATTTTTAAAATCACACATATATTTACTATTCTATAATTAGGTAGAAACATGGATAAAGGTTTTATACATGATTTTTAGGAATTTTACCCCAAACTGACAGGCCCAAACCAAGTTCGTCCTTACATCTCATACATAGTTTTATAACTTAATCATATTTATATTTTTGTTTATATTTACATTTGTGTTTTTAGTTTTATCACTTTTTTGTTTTCTTAAAGCTTTTTGTTTTTTTTTTGTTTCACAGAAGTTTCGTTTTTTTTTTAAGCTACATAAATAATCTAAATTACATCAAATTCATCGTATTCAGGCTTCTCATAGTTGCCGGACAGAACATCTTCCACCCACGGCAGATGTTCAGCAACATTGGTGTAAAGTCCAGGGGAATTTTTCGTCCCACATCGACTGTTCCCGGCACTAGTAATCCCCCACAACTCGGCCCTATTTTTGACCCATACTAAAGGACCTCCAGAATCGCCTCTGCAGGTATCGATACCCTGTTCACCCCCCGCACAGATTGCATTGTCTGGTACTTTGAAGTTTTTGTACGCAGCCTTGCACTCTGCTTTCCCCCATAACGGAAGGGGGATGATTTTCTTAGTGCTGCTGTAGTACCCTTTCAGGGGAACTTCACCCCAACCCGTGGCCGCAAAAACGGTGTCCTGCTCGAGTTCTCCAAATGGCAGGCAGATTGGGCGAATGAAATCTGTGAAGAAAGAAAAGAAACATAAAAAAATCTGCATGTTTTGTATAAATTGCTTCTAAAGACCAGTTTTATCTAAAAAATGGTCCTTACCAAATTCTTAAGACATCAAAATAAATTCTTACCAGTATATGGAGCATCCTTCTCCAGCCTCAGAACAGCAATGTCTTGATTCTTTCCATCATAGTCAGGATGAACGATGATCTCTTCAATCTCTATCCTGACGATCGGATCAGCGCATACTCCACCGGTGCAATCTTTTTTGCTGGCTAGGTCATATTCTCCGAGACGTGCTACTAATCTGGAAAGAATAAAAGTAATGTTAATAAGATTTTACGGTACTTTTTCAGGTCTAGCTAAAGATTTATAAGACACAACAGAATGAGGTGATTAAGAAAGAAAGAAGATTTGGAGTGATGCGCCATATCTTCTTTTTTGTCGAAAATAGTGGATAAAAAACTCTTAGATCCTTGAAACTATTCCGAATATCAGTAGATATGAAAAGCAACAACAAAATAACCTAACTTTAATAAAAAACGGTATTTATCACTAAATAAAACATTGCAATGGTAACACGGAATTCCCAAAACCAAGATAGCCTATAAATAAAATAAATATTGAATAAGAGTTGACCACATGATTCAATAATGATGTTATATTTATAATGAGGGAATTCCTAGTGATGTAACTTTAATAACATAGTTTCAATGATGACGTTGGCTCTGAAGACGATTCGAAGAATTATAGGTTATTAACCTCATGTTCAAGAAACTGACCACGATTAGAAAGCATGATGAAATTGAACGAAAGCTCCTTAATTTTAATTTACTTTTTATTAAATTTAAAGAAGATGAAATTAAGTAATCAAATTATTTCCCCATATAATAATAATGTTTATATTTTAGAAGATTAATTACCTACAGAACAAAAATAACTTCCACTGTCCTAATCGGAAATTATTTATTTCCCTGAAAGAGTAGCCAATTTACCGCATGATTCAGCTTATCGCAAAATTAAATCTTTTTTCAGCTCTCATTATCCTCACTATTTTCCCAGGATTTTCCCATGCCTGTTAACACCTGTAAGGACCTGATTATAAGCTAAAAAATAGAAGAAATTAACTCAATATACCATAAAATTAAGAAGGACCAAATTCTCTTTCAGGTTTGGACCTTAGCAACTGATGAAATGTGGTGTAAATAATTACCTGGTAAACTTAGGTGTTCTGATGCAATGGGCAGCTGTGATGAGATGCCTGCTGTCTACGAGGGTAGCAGCACACCTGATGTCAGTCCTGTGGTCTCCGCGCCAATATTCTATATACACCAGCCACGGGTTGTGATGGATGAGGTTGGCACTTGCTTCTACGCCACAGGTAGGGCCTGAGAAATGATAATAAAATATTAATAAATCATACGAAAATTAAGCACAAAATTGGGCAAAAGATCCACTTGATAATGGGTAACACTTTGGGGTAGCAATTTTTTTTTTTAATATTAAAAAGAAACTATTCTTAATTTTAGTTAAAACATCTGAAGAAAATAATAAATTAAAATTTTGCATCCATCGAAGAAAGCTTAAAAAAAATAGTTTTAATTAAACAAAAAACTTACCGTTCGTCAGTTTAAAAGCCAAAACGCCTACAGCACATGATAACAGCAATAATAAACGAATCATAGATGAGTTTAAAATCTTCACCGAATTTATGTTTTTTTTAATAAATTAAAAAGCTCATAACGTTAGTTTCAGTTAATGTTACCTCAAATAATGGTCTGCTTCGATCGTTGTGCGCCTTTATATAATCCTGTTGCAATTATAGGGAAAATGCGGGCAGTACATCGCTCCAACCACACTCATACATTTGAAGAGTATTGACGACATTGGAAGTCATGCCGATGAAGCATGATCAAACAAAATGGTTGGGCAACCCTAGGAACCAAACCTAAGTATGGAAAAAAAAATAGTTAGTTAGTTTTATATTAAATTAATTTATATATTTGTTTTTATTTCTGAAAAATATTTACATAATATATACGCTAACAGACTTAAAATAATAATATGTACATGTATATAAAAAAGGAGGGGGACAGAATAATAGGGCATCAAAAAATTCGTCCGCATCGCTGTCAACAGGAAAAGTGCCCAAAAGGCTGGCAGCATTGCCACGTTGTATGGCGAAGCTGATTCTTTGCCCGAAAAATAGACCAGCCTATATATAAACATATAACCTATATATAAAAGAATAGATATCTTGAAAAACCAAGTGGGCACTTGGACCCCATGGCCCTAGTGTTTCAACCCCAAACGGCTCGAACATATAACTCCCAATAAGATTGGAATATTTTCGCCGTTTGAGGTTTTCTGCACCTGCAGCAGCTGCCCCAGCACAGCTCGCCGTGCTAGGAAAGGGTGTCGACACATGTTGCATCCCACACCAAAGGCTAGCCTAACCTAACCTAACTTCCAAGGCATTATGGTCATTCCGTCTGGTCTCTTCCCATCGTCGCGTGCCAAGCCATTGGGTTCTAAAACAGCTGGCACCCCGACGGTGACAAGAGCACGACGGATGATGTCGTTAATGCTGGCGTGCCGTGCTATCCAGCCTGCGCTCTTACTGCAAGATAGGCCATGATGTCCAAGGCAGTCGACAGCTTCTCCGCACTGGCAGCCATGCGGAGCCCCGCAAGGAGCGCCCAGACGCACACAAGTAGCGACACGGAAGGTGGTGTCACCCAACATAGTGCCTATGTTAGGTGACGGTAGTGCTTGAAGCCAGAGGCCCGACTCCCACTCACCCACAGCCAGCAGGCGGGCACGCTCAGCAGTATTGGTGGCCGTATTTATAAGATTATACCGTACCAACCTGCAGAGCGGCTCATCCCACTGTCTCTGGGAAGATGGGTTTGCGGGCCAATCTGTATCCGGGCAAGCCGCTTTCCAGACGTTCACGGCATCGGTCAAGCACGGCACTTCAGAGTCAACCAGGGAGGGGGCTAAAACTTTCCGGGTCAACTTTTCAATGCTGTGGACAGTGTAAGCTAATACTGGTAATTTTACGGACGCCGAGGCCACCAAAACGGATGGGTAGTGTGGCTTGAAGCCACGCTCGGTCGTCCAAGGCCACATTTAAAATGGATTCATTTATTGAAAAACACACCAACATGGCAGTGTAGGTTGTTTTTATTACTTATCACTGCCATGTTGCAGTGCATTCAGAGTCAAATTATTTATTTCAAATAGGCACTAAGAAGGCACTTTTGAACATAAAAAATGGATTCTCGGCCCTTCCAAAAATAGTTTTGTATGGAGAAGAATCGGCAAAAAACTCCACCGTTACTCTTAAAATGTTTTACAATAATTATATGTGAAGACGACGCACCTAGAATAAAATTTTATTGGTAGTAATTTTATTACACAATTATGTAAAAATAATTAAAAATGAAGCATTAATTATGTGATAGATACATGGTGCTCACATATTTACAAATATTGTAAAAATATTCGTTTTCTTAAAAATGTCGAAGTCAGCGTGTGAGTAGCATCAACACAGAATGTTTAATAAATGTCATAAAAATAATAAATTATACAATTAAAATAGTAACCAGTTTGATTTTGTCTAGACTCTAGATTGTCCTTTTGTCATTTAATCAATTGATTAAATCGTAAAGCTGTAGTGTCATTATCCAAAGAGTAACAGAGGAATACGCTTGTATGGAATGAATGCCAACCGGCACCGTAATTGCGTAATTACATATTCAATCACATAATACATATTGTTGGGGCTGCCTCGGTTTTGCAGTGCATCGGGCATGTTTGCGGAGGCGCGAATAAATGACTTTCAAGCCATCATGCGCAAACGGTGTGCATCGATGTTGCGGCGATGCAGGGGTATCCCTAACAGTATTTTAGCTACACTGGCGGACAAGGTTGATGGACCATTTATCAGGCTCTGGGCTGGCAGACATGTGCGTGCGCATGTTCATGTAGCCAGTTAGTGTTTATTTATTGTATTTACGAGTTTATGTTATTGAGTTTACTAACATAGGCTTAAGTTCATACTAACACTATATGGATCTCTTGGTCTGGAATATTTTTTTTAAATTTGTAACAATATTTTTGTAACATTATATTTTTTTTTTCTGTTATTATATATTGTGGGAGACTGGTGCCTATGTTTCAGGACACCGTCAGGTTCACGCGTTCCGCCTCCTCCTTCGCGAGCATTACTCTCGCTCCGAACCATGGCCTGAACCAGGGCCGGACGCGAGAGATCGCCGCCACCGATCGCCTCTGTGAGGACACGGCGGTACTCCGCCCAAGCAGGGCAAACCTCCACCGTATGCTCCACCGTGTCCTCCGGGCGATCCACACAGTGGTAACCTTTACATTTTCATTTTATAAATTATGTATTAAGCGCGCTGACAGAATGTACTAAGGAATCATACGACATGTTATAGTTTTTTATAATATGAATAATTAATATCTAAGTTGAGACGAATGTTAGTAGATGTGTAGTGTGGGTGATTGTGTGGGTGTGTGTGTGTGTGTGGGTGTGTAAGTGTGAGGGTGTGTGATAGTGTGTTTAGGTAATTTTTAGGATGTTTTCAGTATCATTATAGTTTAGTTTTATTAGCCAGTCAGTTAGCCTCTTTTTGCATTTATTCTTTGTAAGACTAAAGATATTGTATCACTTTATGAGTTTTATTGTATAAGTAGCCACCTAGATAGCAAATGAAACGCCTTGCAAAAATAGTTTTGTGACGTAGATGATGGCACTCCACTGGGTCATATCGTCTTTTCCCCCTAAACAGCGTTGGATTATAAACCAAGAGAGTATGCTGTTTTAGCAGAATGTGCAATATAAACAGTTGACGCACTGTCAGGACTTTACATTCTTTGTATAACTGTTCAGTGGGATAGCGATACGGTCGAAAAGATGACACGTTCAGTATAGCTCTTTGGATTCTTCAAAGTTCTATTAGGGTAGTTTTCGGAGCTCAACCCCAAGAGGTGATGCAGTAGCATATTATAGATTGAGCAAGGGTATAGTACACTGATTTCATAATATTTTTATCAGCTACAAGTCTCAGCGTTTTGAACACATATATTAGTTTTCGTAATCTGTTACTAAGAGTGGTTATGTGGTCTTGAAATGTTACATGTGTTGTTTTTGTCGATTGTTATTCCCAGGTATTTTACATTCTCAGCCTTAGTGAGTGGTTCGCAGTCACAACTTAAAAGAGAATAATTTAAAAGAGTGTCGATGGAGTAGGACCATAAGAGAAGAACGGGCAAGAAACTCCATTGACACTCTTTTAACCGAGGCAGCCCCAACAATATCCTTAGTGCATTATTATATTGCACGCGCAGAGCGTTGTACCTAAGCCTTTTGCGTATACCTAACCCACAAGCTGCACGAGTAAAACGACTGGCAGTAGGCTCTGAAGAGCGTCAGTTTTACCTCGACAGAGCACTACGCAAACCTGCGGGCAAGCTTATTGCATCGGGCTACCAACGCCCTGCGCTCCCTATCCATATCCTGATCATCTGTGAGAGAACCCGTGACCACTACATACTGTTACATCTTTAGTGTTGAGCAAGATATAACAAAAAAAACCGCGTCAATAGTACAGCAAATAGAAAAAAAAATCAGAACAAAATTAACTAGCGTAAATCTATCCAATTTACCCGTTTACAACCCAGGGCTAAGCTGCTAATAGGCCAATAACTATGGAGATTTATTTAGGATCACTAGCTAAAGATATACACAATACATGAAACTTAAATAATTACATTAATAAATAAATGAAGGGAGATGTTGTAAATTCGAAACCCACCTGTGGCTATAGAAAATAACTCATCCACCAATTTTAAAAGCTACTAAGTAATTACCCAATGCGATCTGTTGTCATTATATGTAAGTTACGCAATTGCATAACACACAACAAAACCGGCCAAGTGCGTGTCGGACCACGCACAATGAAAGTTTCCGTAGTTAGGATGAATTTATGCCTAAAACAAACTTAACATTGTAGTTGAAAAACATGTTCTCCTATACATCGATATATGCCTATACATCGGCATGAATTTGGACAAGACAAAAGTCATGTACAATTCGCACGTCTTGCCGAGTCCAATCCACATCGAAGGGTCGCTACTCGAAGTTGTGAAGGAGTAAGTCTACCTAGGACAAGTCATCAAGGTCGGTAGACACAACTTTGACAAATAAGCCGACAGGAGGGTCCAGTTGGGTTGGGCGGCATTTGGAAAACTGCGTCAAGTCTTCTCGTCGCCTATCCCGCAGTGTCTGAAGACTAAAGTCTTTAACCAGTGCGTCCTGCCCGTTATGACATACGGTGCCGAAACGTGGACATAAACAGTCGGGCTAGTCCACAAATTCAAGGTTGCGCAGCGTGCTGAGGAGCGGGCTATGCTTGGAGTCTCTTTGAAGGATAAGATCAGGAATGAAATTATCCGGAAAAGAACCGGAGTTACCGACATAGCTTGCAGAGTAAGCAAACTGAAGTGGCAGTGGGCTGGCCATGTTTGATAAATGATAAATGATTTTTATTTCTGTAAGTAGGTTTGTACAAACACTTTTACACGTCAGTCATATTTTTAAAACTAGATGAGGTCGGCGTTTCCTATCTGACTACTCTGAGAAGAAAGGCCGAAACAAACTCAGAGGTCACAGTCTCTTTTAAAGTCCAGACATAATCTTGGTCAGATCATGTGAAGGCCATGTAGATTGGTGTCTGAAATGGTCTTTTGAGGAAAGAACCACGCAGATTGAGTGGACCTGACCAGTCAGTGCACGCATTTGTCAGTAATCGTGCAGCTCTACTCAGAACTTAAGGAGCTCAACGATGCGACGATCAATACCAAAGAAAGGACATTTGGGTAGGCCGCTTTAATGACTCAAACTGCCAGACCATGATTAACACTAACTGAGAATAAAAGACAAAGTGAAAATAAAAATAAAAGAGCAATAACCCACATAGTCTTCACATTCACAATAATTAAAAAAATATAATACTTTACAAGTAAATAATCATGTCATTACGTATATATTACGTTACGTATATAAAATAATAAAAGTTAGCAAAAAAAAACATCAAACAATAAAAATAAACCACTTCAATAATTAAAAATTGGAGCATCTCAATCCCAAGCCTTTTTGTCCTCAATATAATCTTTAACGGTATAAAAAGCTTTCTGACACAACTTACGTTTAATGAATGATTTGAATTTATTAAGGCTTAGATCTTGAACGTGGCTTGGAAGTTTATTATAAAAGCGTCTACATTGACATCGGAACGAGCCACCTATTTTCTTGAGCCTTGTTGTAGGTACAACAAATTTATGTTTGTTTCTAGTATTTATATTATGGATATCACTGTATTTTTTAAACAATTTTATATTTTTATGGGCATATAAAAGATTTTCAAAAATATACTGAGAAGGTACAGTCATTACATTAATCTCCTTAAATTTCTCTCGGAGAGAGTGTCTTGGACTTAATTTATAAACTGATCGTACAGCTCTTTTCTGCAAAACAAAGATATTCTGAATGTCGGCGGCATTTCCCCACAACAGAATACCGTACGACATTACACTATGAAAATAGGCAAAGTACACTAAACGGGCTGTCTCTATGTCAGTTAAATTACGAATTTTTCTAACAGCATATGCTGCGGAGCTTAGCTTTTTAGACAGTTTATCTATATGTGGGCCCCACTGAAGCTTAGCATCCAAAGTTAAGCCCAAGAATACTGTGCTTTCTTCAGGATTCAATTCTTCGCCCTTTATCAACACATCAGTTTTCACCTGCCTAACGTGAGGTAGCGTAAACTTAATGCATTTGGTTTTTTTTTCATTTAGAAGTAAATTATTAACATTGAAGCAGTGAACTACTTTTGAGATCGCGCTATTTACATCGTCAGTAACCAGCTGCTGACGTTTAAGTTTAAACAAAAGTGAAGTGTCATCTGCAAACAATACTATATCATGATTATCCTTTATGAGGTAAGGCAAGTCATTAATATAAATAAGAAACAAGAAAGGACCAAGAATTGAGCCCTGTGGAACTCCCATTGTTACTATAGATCCGGGAGATCTTTTTCCATTGACGTCAACGCTCTGAATCCTATTACTCAAGTATGAAGTAAGAAGATCCAGAGCGGTGTTCCGGATCCCGTAGTGGCGGAGTTTCCTGATTAACGTTTCATGAAAAACGCAATCGAAAGCCTTGGACAAATCACAAAAATGCCCAAGGCATCGCATTTATCTTCCCATGCATTATAAATATGTCCTAACAGTTCAACACCGGCATCAGTAGTCGAACGACCCCTTGTAAAACCAAACTGTTTGCTATGTAGTAATTTATGTTTATTAAAAAATCTTTGCAATTGGTCCAAAATTAATTTCTCAAAAATTTTACTAAAGGTAGGTAGTACTGAAATAGGTTTGATTTGTGGGGTCTGATGTACTACCTGATTTAAACAACGGTATTATTTTACTATTCTTCATGAGGTCAGGAAACACCCCACAGTCAATACAATTATTAAAGATAAGGGCTAAAGTAGGTGCTACGATGTCTATAATAGACTTAGCAACTTCTACAGAATTACCCCACAGATCTGCAGTCTTTTTTACATTTAAAGTGTTAAAGGTTTTAATTATATCTCTACAGGTAATATGTTCAAAGTGAAATTCCGAATCGCAAACATTTACATTTTCCTTAAGCAAAGACTCAGCAACAGAAGGTGATGAGTTTAGGGATTTAGTAGTTGAAACGGGAATATCCGAAAAGAAATTTTCAAAGGCCACGGCGACTTGTGAGTCTGATTTTATTATGTTGTCATTAATTGACAGGCTATAGTCAGTATTTCGGTTCCTAGACCTTCCCGTTTCACTATCAATAATATTCCAAGTCGTTTTAATTACATTACTACTGTTTTTAATCTTCGAACTCAAATAACGCGACTTGGCCATACAACAAACTTTTTTGAATAATTTTGAATAATTTCTAACATACAAATTAAATTCATCAGTGTTTACATAATACCTTTCTTTGTACAGCTCATAAAGCCGTGTTCTACTTTTATGAATGCCAATGGTAGCCCAATCACTGAAAGATGCGTTACTATTAACCGAGATAGTCTTGGGAATAAATGTGGAATTAAATTGTTGACAGTAAATATTAAAAAAAACATTATAAAGATGATTAAGATCATCATTAATAGATGCAACTGGTAATTTATCAATGAGTTTACCTTTAAAAGCTTCCAAGCGACGTGCTGTTTTGGGGTTAACAGTGATATCCTTTTTAGCCACTTTGTTGTTTCGGTTTTGGATAGTAATCCTTTGCCCACAATGATCAGAATCAAGTAAATTTATAATTTCTTTGTGGCTTGGTATAATATCTGTATAAATATTATCTAGACATGTGGCACTAGTAGAGGTTATTCTTGTGGGCTCCAAAAACAAGTTTACAAGATTGTATGAGTGAAACAGACTTATTATTTTACTATAAGAACCTGAGTTCTCTAACAAATTAACATTAAAATCACCACAAGTGATAATGGACTTGTTTGAGTTACAAATCTTGTACAACACTTCATCCATTACCTTTTCAAAGCAGTCGTACAATCCTGAAGGGGGTCTGTACACACTTAATACAATAAACTGTTCCAATTCTATACAGGCTATTTCAACAGTCCGCTCAACAGATAGGCTCACAATATCCTTACGGTCTTTAAACTTAAGCTGGTTACTTACTAAAATTAATGAGCCACCATGTATAGCATTTACTCTGCTGAACGAACTACCAACCTTGTGATTATTAAAATTTAACAAGAACTGGTGGCTTTTAAGCCAATGTTCTGTTATACAAAGAATATCAATACTGTTAAAATTCATAAATAATTCTACTTCTAAATCTTTGTTCAGAAATCCTTGAATATTTTGATGCACCAGGTTGATACTATTGACTGATTTTAAACTTTTATTTGATTTATTTTTGCAATTCTGTACATTATTGCTAGAGGTTGACTCTATTGTCCTAATTTCTAATTTAAATTATTTTTAATGTCAATTTTTGTTACCAAATTATTGGCTGAATTATTGAACATGTCATCGCATTGCTCAATAGAAGCAAATTGTTTAGCCAAATTCTTGGCTGTAATAGAAAAATAATAAGATAGCGACACAGCTATCTGTCTTTTACAGTATTTAGAAAGATAGTACCTATCCATAAAAAATCTATCCTTTGTCAAATAAAAATGATTACCAACATAATTGTTAGTGTCAATTAATTGAAATAAATTATTATTATAAGTCAAATTATGCAATGTCATATTAATTTCTGATCTAAGTTTGTTTTCTTCCTGTGGCAAACTTTGGCTATATGGGAATGTGAACAACACAATTTTTCTTAAACTTAGGTTGCACAATGATCTATAATATTGGAGTAATTCTCCTTTGTTCACATTACCCCTATTACCAACAAATATTAATATTATAGTATCCTGGTTAAAATTGCATTTTATAACATTTTTCATTATGTCAAATAAAGAACAACCAGGCATACAGTAGTTCATTATAGAGTGACCTGGATATTTATTTGTCAACAAGTGGCCTAGATCCTTTCCAATTTCATCACAAAATAATACTATTTCTTTATTTAAACTCTGTTTAGGGAAACAGTTAGTAATTGATACTGGCAAACTAGCACAAGACTGCGGTATGGTGGTATCACATATAGTCAATGAATGGTCTGGTGTGGGTTCAATAGATGGTGGTTGACAAAGTTCACATTTGTTTGTTTGTGAGCTTACCAGCTCATTCATTGCCAATACATATTCCCTCATTTGGTTTTCAGAGGCTGTATATTTAATGGTCATAGAAGTAAGTTTCTCCTGTAGTTGGTCAAGTTCATACCGCAAGTCTTCTGTGTCAATTTGGTATTTCCTAGTACTTTTTTCTAAGCTAATTGAATACATATCCAATTGTTTCAGTAGATGTAACCTTTCTCTATTGAGTTTTACATTTTTGATGAAGAACTTTTGTTTTTTGACCATTTTCTTAGTTTTAACAATGTATTTATTAATTTTTATGTATTTTTTAAGTTTATTTTTACTTGTAACTACCCTCAATGATTTACTTGATTTTGAATCATCCTGACCTGTTAAATCTATTGTATATGAGGGGTTTATTGCAGAAACCATAGAAGTTTGTCGAAGGACCGCTGGCCGATGGAGCAGACGAGTCCTGGAGTGGAGACCGCGTATCGGCAAGCGTAGTGTGGGACGCCCAACTAGATGGACCGACGATCTTAAGAAGGTGGCTGGGTCAGACTGGATGCGGAAGGCGGAGGACAGGGTGTTGTGGCGCAGCCTGGGAGAGGCCTATGTCCAGCAGTGGACTGCGATAGGCTGAGTTGAATTACGGTGCCGGTGATGGTGGCATTCATTCCATACAAGCGTATTCCTCTGTTTCTCTTTGGATAATGACACTACAGCTTTACGATTTAATCAATTGATTAAATGACAAAAGGACAATCTAGAGTCTAGACAAAATCAAACTGGTTACTATTTTAATTGTATAATTTATTATTTTTATGACATTTATTAAACATTCTGTGTTGATGCTACTCACACGCTGACTTGTTACTTTTACATTTTTAAGTAAACGTATATTTTTACAATATTTGTAAATACTTATTTTATTTATTTAATAGTTTATGTACACACATATAAACAGACAAGAAGAAAGGAACAGAAAAATACGTACAAAGGTGATGCTTATTTCTAAAGAAATCTCTTCCAGCATTCCTGCGATAGGAAAGTAGACAAAGAGATGTAGACACCGTGTGTAAGAGTAGAAGAGAAAACAAAATACATAAAATAAAAATAAAACTTACAAATATTATTATACTATACTAATCACCAAATTATATATAAGTAAAATATATATAATTAAAATATATATAAATAAAAAATAATAAATACTTATTAAGCAACTATGACGAAGTGGAAAGATAGTGTTCTTTCACTCTTTTTTTAATAACTGCAACGGTTTGGCAGTCCCTAATGTCAGGCGGAAGTGAATTCTACAACCGAACCGCGGCACAGAGAAGGAGTAGGAATAAAAGTCGGTAGAGTGGGGAGGTGATTTAAGGAGATTTCTAAGACGCGACCTGCAAGGCGCATCAGAAGGACGGGCGTAGGAAAATCGTTCCCGCAGATAGGATGGCGTTCTAGGGTTGTGAAGGATGTTAAATAGCAGACACAATATTCGAGAGTTCCTGCGAAGTCGAATAGGGAGCCACTTGAGTATCATGCCGATGTTAGAAACATGATCATACTTCTTAAGATTAAAAACAAAACGAATACAGATATATTGCAAACGCTCAAGTTTATTTAAAAGCTTCTCGGTGGTATCCAAATAACAGGCATCAGCGTAGTCTATGATGGGCTGTATGAGAGTTTGAGCAAGGGAGATTTTGGTATTCAAGGGTAAGAAGCTCTGGAGGCATTTTAACGAATGGAACGTGTAGTGTACTTTGCGACTGACTTGAGCAACATGGGCAGACCACGATAGGTAAGAGTCCATGGTCACCCCCAGGTTTTTAACCGTATTTGCGTATTCAATCTGAACTCCATTCAGACAGAGCGGAGACAGCGACGCAACATCGAGCCTATTCCGCATATACCTTCCGCCGATAATTATGGCCTGAGATTTCTTAGGATTTATCTGCAATCCAAAGGACCGCGACCACTCGCTAATCAAATCCAGGTCACTGTTCATGGCAGACACGGCTGCTTCCGCATCTTGCCTCAAGAAGTGATTGTAAAGCTGCGAAATATGTGAGCACTATATATCTATCACATAATGAATGCTTCATTTTTAATTCTTTTTACATTATTGTGTAATAAAATTACTACCTATACAATCTTATTGTAGGTGCATCGTCTTCACATATAATTATTGTAAAACATTTTAAAAGAGTACCGGTGGAGTTTCTTGCCTGTTCTTCACCATAGGTACCTACTAAGCTTTGGAATAGGCAACTAGCTTCATCTTTATGACTGACCGACCCCTTGACAATTCCAAAGTGCCTGTAATTGGTTTATTTGAAAGAAATGCTTTGAGTTTGAGTTGAGTTTGAATGCTGCTAAGAGTTTCAGCCAGTGTCACAAAAATCCTGCGCAGGCGGAAGGTACCTACTTATCCACGAGGCCTTTTAGATAACTAAATGCTTGCATGACGTATGTGCCCAGTTGTGACGTGCATAATTAATCACAATACCTAAGTATGTAACCCAGGAAAAATATGTGCGCAAACAAAAAACAGCACCACTTTCTCTATAATTGACAGGAAACGTCCATATTTGGTCTTGTGATGAAAAAGAAAAGTGGCCGACCACACAGAACACGGAAATGTTTTTGCGGCGAGATCAACGCCAATGGTTGTTATTCTCATGTTATCAGAAGTCGGGAAATAAGCATTACCTACTTATTGTAACATTATTCCGGATAGGTATGCCTAACGGTGAAAACATCGTGAGGAAACCGGCATATCCTAGTACCAAAAATTCAAAGACCTGTGTCATCCTCCAAACCGCACTAGGCTTGCGTGGCGGATTATTTTATTTTATTCTATTCGGGAAACTTACAGCTACCTTATACAGCTAACATTACACTACACAACCTAACATTTCTTGTTGCTTTATGATTCGGATCTATTGAAAGATAAACGAAGAAAAGGTACTGTGTGCAGTACTAATTTTTTCCGTTCTAGTCTTTCCCACAAGTTCTTCTGTTACCTAGGGGATTATCTTTATAATGTTATCATTAAGGCTCTAAATATTTACCCACTACACAAATCCAGTTGTAAGCAAAAAGTAACCAAATTCTTGAAAACTCTTTCCTATGATGACACAGAGAAATTGCTCCACTCAATTAAATAACACTTGTATTCAAACAATTGCCTACACTTTCACCATTATTCACCTCTAGTCACAAACACATTCACCATGATTCATCTACATATTCAACTCCATTCTCCACCATTCACCCTTTGACTGCTTTTGTTGTGTTATTTTAATTTATCCTTTCCATTTATTTATTTTTTGTTTATATTTTTTTAGTAGAAATACATGTTACCTGCCTGTTTATTTGTATGATGCCACTAAGTGGGGCCTGGTGACCTGTAATACAGGTTTTTCTAAAACCTACTTCAGGCACCAGCTCTCACAATGTGAATTTTTATAGTTCAAAACTGTTAAGTGCTACAAAACATTGTGAGAGAAAATAAATAAACGAATTATTATATTATTATTATTTGACGAATTTGGGAAAGCTGATTGAAAAAAACACTAATTCTCATATGAAATATACCTTATTATAACCTACCATAGGTTGAGAAGTAGTAGGTGTACCTATAATAGTCCACCCACATTTCGCCAGTTATGTTTAAGTCCCATGTAATAGGCGAGCCTATTGCCATCAACCGGGCACAAATCTAGACTCCGGGCTGCTACTGAGGAGTTCCTGGTGGAAAAACTCAATAACACTTTACCCGACCTGGGAATCGAACCCCGGACCTCGTGCTCAGCAGTAGTGCTTGCGACCACTAGACCAACAGGGTAGTCTGGCATAATGTAGCAACGACAACCACACACAACTTTAAATTACGATCTCCTACTGAAAATACACATAAGCATAATCGGCCCAAATTTTCCTAATGCTGGGACACTGGCTTCCTCTCTGTGATTCACCACGCGGACCCAGTGCGGGTTGTTAGACGTCACATGTCTTCGACATTTTGATTGTAGGACGTAGGTGTCAATAATTATGGAAAAATCCAATAACATTTTGCCACTAGACCGACCACTAGACAAGACAGTCTAGTCATTTGAGTCATCTATAAAATGAGGTCGTCTAGGGACTAATCACTCACAACGTCATTCAACTTAAAGAAGGGACATTCCATATTGTACTTATTGGACCTTCTGAATCACTCGTCAAAGCTGAATCATTTGACGGCTTATAAAGTTCGTGAATTGCTTGGAATGTGTGATTTCTACCAACTGTAGGTGACGTATACGTCTACGGTACAAAGGAGAATAGAAACCAGCATATTTAAGCATAATTACCTTATAACTTGATTATCAACACTGTATAAGTTAGCTGTAAGCTTCCCGAATAGAAGAAAATAAAATAATCCGCCACGCAAGCCTAGTGCGGTTTGGTGGATGTTTCCTCGCGATGTTTTCACCGTTAAGCAAGCCAACCTATCTGGAATTATGTTACAATAAGTAATGCTTATTCCCGGCTTCTGAAAACATGAGAATAACAAGAATTGGCGTTGATCTCGCCGCAAAAACATTTTCGTGTTCTGTGTGCTCGGCCACTTTTCCTTTTCATCACAAGACCAAATATAATAATAATATAAACTTTATTATCAGACAAATAGTCCCATAAGTTACAAAAAAATACAATAGAAAAAAACCATATATGTGTATATGGTTTTTTTCTATAAAATAAAATAACATCCACGTTAAATAAAATAAATACAAATATATACAATTATTTAAAGCATTGGAATGACGCTCTGTGAGTCGTCATCCAATGCCACATTATGGGGCTGTCCATCCTGCTGCATGGCCACAGTAGCCAAAACACTGTTGGGACTATCGCGCATTCGCCGCAACAGGGACGCTATACGCAAACGCAGCAGCCCGTAAAAATCCGGCACGCCGCCGCCGGTTTCCGCCAATATCCCCGACGCACAGCAAAAGCGCGGTAGTCTCAAAATCACGCTGGGGGCATTGTTATTTCGCGTGTTATTGGTGCTCGCAGAGTACCGTACGAGTTTTTTGTATAACTGACCCATAGAGCGCACGTGTACAAAGACTGGCAATAAAAGAAAGAAAGAAAAAAGAGAGAGAAAGAGTGTAATTTTAAAGAAGAGTGGAGTGTAAATATGGACGTTTCCTGTCAATTATACAGAAAATGGTGCTATTTTTTGTTTGCGCACATTGTTTTGCCTGGGTGACATAGGTATTATGATTACTTATGCACGTCACAACTGGGCACATACGTCATGCAAGCATTTAGTTATCTAAAAGGCCTCGTGGATAAGTAGGTACCTTCCGCCTGCGCAGGATTTTTGTGACACTGGCTGAAACTCTTAGCAGCATTCAAACTCAACTCAAACTCAAAGCATTTATTTCAAATAAACCAATTACAGGCACTTTGGAATTGTCAAGGGGTCGGTCAATCATAAAGATGAAGCTAGTTGCCCATTCCAAAGCTTAGTAGGTACCTATGGAGAAGAACGGGCAAAAACTCCACGGAAACTCTTTTAAATTAACATATGGGTACAAAATATTGGTTACATCATTCATGTTGAATTATTCATGTGAGAACGATGCAAAACGTCAAAAGCGTCCGTAATAAAAAGATTAGGAAAAAAAAACAATAAAATAAAATTAAAATAAAATAAGCCACAGCCGCTAAGAGATGACCAGTCCCTACTGATGGCGCCCGTTCACGAACATGACAATAGAATATTCAGTCTATAGGTACGTGGTCACAGGCCTCTCTGTGAGAGGTAGTGGACCATAATCCACCACGCGGTCCCTGTACGGGTTGTTGGATGTCACATGTCTTCGATGTTTCTATTCTAGGACATGCTGGTTTCTTCAAGATGTTTTCCTTCACCGTTTTGAGAGCAGTGGTAATGAAATAAATTACACAACCCCTGGCTACGACACGTATAGTCAAGGCTGTTACCACAGGGCCACCATGCCTTATTAAAACTGCTTATTAAAACTGCCTATCCCAGTTTGTTACGCTACTTGTTCCTCCTATAGCCTAATGAAAATTAAGAAAATGAGAGTGGTGAGGAGAGAGGAGAGGCTTTCCATTTTGGCTAAACCTATAAGTTACGGAGTTACGGCGGTTTACGGTTTTAGCTATTGGGCAACACAGACTCACTATGATCGTACACTATTTTTTTTTTTATAAAGATGCCTTTATAAAATGTAAAAAGTTTTTTTACTTTTTACTGCCGGAAAAAAAAATCCAAATCGGTTCGTAAATGATGGAGTTATGCGCGAACATAAAACGCAATGCAGAGTAAACGAAAAGATCGTTAATGTAGACAATGTAGATAAATTTTTAGATGTTTGTTGATTATTCAAAAACCGCTTGTTCGATTTCAATAAAATTTTCATGAGACTATTTGGAAAGTATACCCCTTCCAACAAAAAAAAAATCAAATCGGTTGGCAAGCGACGGAGTTATGCGCGAACAAACATAAAAAAAAAAAATACAAACATCCGAATTGAGAACCTCCTCCTTTTTTAGAAGTCGGTTAAAAAGGAGCGAGCCTTTTTTTTTACAATAGTCGCATAGATGAATAACATCTGACATCTCACCTTAGTAATAAGTGACTGAGCAGCGACAGAAATTAAGCTCAAAAATTAAAAAAAAAACGAAATACTGAAATATTTATTCGAATAATTATTCATTACTGGTGGTCCGCCCACTGGTCTAAATTCGACCACTCTACTTACAATCTATATAGTACTTACTACTTCCATGCTATTATAAAGTATTTACTAATTTCATGCTATTAAAAAGTACTTACTTATTCTATGCTCAAGCTGTCACTTCCTGTTACACAATTCCGTCCCTTTTCACGAAATTAGAGGAAAGATTTTACACATGAAAAAACTTTTGATTCTGTTTTGATTATCACGCTAAGCAAAAACAACTAGCAATAATATATTAATAAACAAGTTACTAAAAAAGAATTTGACTCATCCGATCCTTTTCCTTAAAATGCATTAATATTCTAAAACACAATATTGTGCAATCTTAAAAACATTCATAAAATAAACACACCTTTAAAAAACCTTAAATATTTGATATGTAGCATTTATTTGTAATGTTTTTCGTAGTAATTTCGTATTAAAATTGTAAGGCAAAATTCCTTAGAATTTTTTTTCTTTTTTAGCCCGCCTCCGCAAAATCTTAATATTAAATGATAAAGGTAGAAATGAAAATAATGGTATTTCTGTAAATTGGTTAAAAATAAATATTATTTCCCACATTGATAGTCCAATGATAAAAATAAACAAAGTCCTCGTTTCTTCCAGTGTATGTATATATTATTAATGTGTGTTTAAATAATTATCATCATTGTAGTAATTAACATTTAAAAATAACATCTAAAACTTAAAATTAACGGCTCGCCAGCGCATAGATAAACTCTGTGAGGTTTTCGTTGTGTGGCTAAATCCAAAAAGTAAAATAGGCTAAGTGTTTTAGAAATCAATAAATAATAATAATAGTAAATGGCATAGTGTTTATAATATTCATCAAATGTCGAAGTTCAGATGCAGCTGAATACCAGAATTACATGGAGCGAATGCTTATCTGACCTCCTCAATCCAGTTACCCCTTGGTAAAACTGGTTGTTAGACTATTGGGCTTCTACCCGTAACAACTGTCAAAAATTTACAAATGACAGCCGGGACCAACGGTTTAACGACCTTTTCGAGGCACGGAGGCACGACTCGCTATGTATGGATGGTCACCCATCTACGGACTAACCTCTGCAAGCGTAGCTTAAGCTTCAATCGACCCGTGTGGCTGCTATTATCTTGCCACGAGCCCCTCGTGGAAAAAAATGGCACAATAAAAAAATATACAAAAAAAAATTCACACACCAACCAGTATGTAAAAATTGGAGCAGCTCAATTTCAAACCTACAAAGCAAGCATTATGTTTATACAATAAAAAGTAAGGAAAGAACACTAAAAACTAAGGAAAGAAAACTAAAAATTAAGGAAAGAAAACTAAAAAGTAAGGAAAGATGATAAGAAATAGGTTGCAAAAGATATTGTCCCTTTGTAACTTTTTTTCATTAAGTGACATGACATTCAGACATTCTTAACCAAGCAATAAACAACTAACTAAAATAAATAACTATTCTATTTTTATGTACCTTTCCAAAATAATCACGATTTGTCAAGGCGGATAGGTTAGGTTGTTGTAGGATAGGTAGTTATACGTGTGAACAGACCGTTACTCTGCCAATCAGTTATCACCAGTAGGTATTAATATAAGTTATCCCTATCCTAACGGATGTGGTCAAAAAACGTCACTATGCGTAAAAAGCACGTCACGTCAAAAACACATACACTGGGGCATAGCTTTAGCCGTACTTTTACACGTTAATCATATTTTGAACCCTTGTAGGTTCGCCATGTCCGTCCGTCTATCTGTTTGATGTCTATCTGTCTGTCTGTCCGTCTGTCTGTCCAAGGCTTAGATCAGTACGCCGTACAGCACAGCAGTCGAGACTCTTAGTCTAGAAAGCTGTAATTTGGCATGGGTATACATATTAATCACGCCGGCAATGTGGTAAAACAAAATCCTAAAGTATATTTTTTTTTTGGAATGGTCCTCTCGTAAAGTGTGTATGATTTTTTTTTCTCGTTATTCCATTGTGTGGGGTATTGTTAGAAAGTTCGTTCAAAAATATTGCGAGTGTGTGAAAACCATTTTTTGATTCAGGTATCCATTTGCGAAACATTAAGCTTGAAAGTGCTAAATTTTGTTAAGAGTGCAAATGTCGGGCCCACTCCAGCTAAATGGTTGTTTTTGGAAATGTGAAAAAAATTATGTCCAGTACTACCGGACCACCAACGCCAATCCTTCCATATTTGGCAAATAATAAGTTGGTGCTAATTACTGCTCGAACAACAAAATTGGTACCTTAGTATAAGGTAGTTGGTTTCGAGTTTGAAGGTGGTCACGCTCCCTTCAGCAGGATCACCATGAGTGCCGAAAAAGGAGGCAGCATGCTTCCTTTTTCAGCTACAACTATTCTAACTATACAAATAATTAGTACCCTTATATGTGATTCATTTCGTAAAAAAAAACAATACAGAATCATTTGTGTTTCCCGAGAAATCAACGGTGATAACTTTCACGCGCTCGTCCAGCAGGACCACGACTTTGAATGTTAAAGAAAAATAAAAGAAAGAAAATACGTTTATTTGCGGTAAACATAACGCAAAGAAATAAAAACACAAACACGAAAGAACAAGTTGAGGTAAAATATGCGTCACATTCACGCAAAACGGCCATCGCTCAGGACCAACCAACCAAGCTTGGCTTGTTTAGCTTGGTTCCAAGTTTGAGGAGCTTGTCGCTTTCCTCAAACCAACAGAAAATTAGTACTCTGGAAGATAAAATTAATACTCAACATTCAAAAGTTACTACTCCAGTAGTTTACGAGTTATACCATGCCATTGGTGGGGCGCCGGTAGTCACGGTGTTAAATTTTCATTTCAAGGTTTTCCTATTAAAAACTGTGAGTTCTTCCCAAATTTATGTTAGTGCTCCTAAAGAAGTTAAAGTGACCAAAATTCAGATTCCTAAGTGTTGTATTTTAAGAGAAATTAGCTTTCATTACTTTTCCATACTAAATATCTACGTATAACTATATAACGAGATGTACACTCGTGCACATAAATTTATGGATGTCGGAATAGTAATAACAACAGTTAATTTTTGATACAAACTGTGTACCTAGGTACATAATTTTTTTTTTTTTTTTAAATAACCTGTCGTTACCCATGGCCTGTGATACCTTTGTTAATGACGTGGGTAGGTAGGCACTCGAATAATTATTTTTCGGTATTGTAAGTACCTACCTGCTTTTTTTTTTTTTTTTTTTGGGTGGGAAATCATCAAATAACTTCTCCCGCTCTGGGCGGAGCGGGAGGGCGTGTCAGACTTTTACTGACTAAAACCCACCCGTGTTCCTTCCGTTGCCTGTGTGCCAGGGCCACGATATCCCTTTCGGACAAACTCGCAACCCCGGCAGGCATTGGTCCTCCACCGTATGCTCCACCGTGTCCTCCGGGCGATCCACACAGTGGTAACACCCGGGCGTTTCCTCCCGCTTAATCCTAAACAGGAACCTCCCGAAACATCCATGTCCGGTGAGGACCTGCGTCAGGCGGAAGGTGAGGACGCCGTGGCGCCTCTCTAGCCACTCCTCAAAGAGGGGACTTATCGCCACAATTGTGGCGTGCCCAGCGCTGGGTTGCGACAATCGCACTCTCCATGTCGCCATGAGATCCCTCCGGAGCTCCGTCCGCTGTGCCGCGATTTCTTGCGGCAGCGGAGTTATGCCCCGGAGTTTCGCCTCTTCGCGCCACACCCAAATGTGCGCGAGGACTTTCGCCTCCAGATCCCATGGCGGCAGTCCGGCAAGGAGGCTCGCCGCCTCACGGGAGACCGTGCGGTATCCCCGTACCATCCTGATGGCCATGACCCTTTGGGACGCGTTCAACCGCTGCGCTGTTCGCAGCCTCAGAGAACGCGCCCACACCGGTGCCCCGTAAAGGGCCATGGACCGCACGATCCCCGCGTAGAGCCTCCGGCAGGAGGCGTTTGGACCCCCCAGATTGGGCAGAAGCCGCTTCAAGGCAGCCCCGGCCCGCTCCAGTCTGGGAGCCAAACGTCGGAAGTGCTCGACGAAGTTCCACCGGCTGTCGAGGACGAGTCCCAGGTACTTCATCGTCGACTCGACGCCGATGTGAACCCCTCCCGCCGTTATCTGGGAACCCGACAGTGGCGCGTTCCGAGGACCATAAAAACACATGGCCTCGGACTTGTGCAATGCCACCTCGAGTCCCAATTGCCGGATCCTATCGACGATTGTCGCAACCCCACGTGCCGCCAGTTCGGCCGCCGCCTGATGCGAACTCCCTTGTGCCCTGATGCGAACTCCCTTGTGCAAGTACCTACCTGCTGTGTTGTTATATGAATATCATTAAAGAGCGATAGGTATTTCTTATTTATTTCTTTCCTACTAATTTACCGTTGCTGCAAGCAGTACCTAAGTATTAAAAACATTATTTATTTGTTCGAGCACTAATTAGCACCAATTGAGTACTAATTATTTACCAAATATGGAAGCGAATGGCGTTGCTGGCCACGGACATGAAAAAATTCACGACAGTAACATGAATAACGAAGTTAAAAAGAAAACTATTACAGCTAGGTAGGCTTAACAAGTTATCGAGTAATAGTCGACCGACTTACATTTGCAGTTTAGAATGTATGGGAGAACATGTTTTTCAACTACAATGTTAAGTTTGTTCTTGGGATAAATTCATCCCAACTACGGACCCTTAATTGTGAATCACGATGCACTGCGGTCCGATGCGGCTGTAATATGCGGTTAGCTTTAAAGATCACCAACATAAGATTTAAAGTACTACATCGATATTATTGCATCAATCCTGCGCAGTACGGGAGAGGAGTTGCATCATTCAGGGACTGATATTCCGGGGGACATAGGTGTCGCAGGCGTATCGGCGCCATATTGCAATAATTATGGCGCATGAGTTCGTCATGTAACCTGTTTAGTCATCTTTGTAAACATCCGGTGTCCATTAAAATATGCCCAAAAAAATGTCCCGATAAAATAAAACTATTATTTTGTTGACATATTTTTAAATCTGCTTAATATAGTGTATCGTAACCTCTGTGGTGACAACTTTCTGCTCGCAAGCCGGTCAATAGCTTTTGATTCTAATTTCTTTTTGATTTTCAACTTTCACAGGTTTCCAACAAGGCTGACAATAGATACACTGAAAGAAATTATTAGCCGAACTAATTAAGATACTTCAAAAATAACTTTAGTTATAAGGAAATAAACTTTTCTTACCTACATCTTACAAAACTGTTTTTTTAATTGCAAAACATGGTTATGTAACAGATAACACCTAGTTCGCAAGCCACAAATTTTGTGTAAGCAGTAACCAAAGTTTTGTTACAGTTATGCAAACATTTGCACATATGCACTTTACAATTTAAAAAAAAAAGTCAATATCAAAACAGTATTACTAGCTATCAGTCTTGTCGTTTCCATTTTAAGGTTTGGTATTATATATTGGGGCAATTGTACCGAAAGAGAGAGTATTTTTAAGGCCCAAAAACGCTGCCTACGAGCAATAGTTGGTTTGAAAGTTACTGAAAGCTGTGTTCCAATTTTTAAAAGTCATAATTTATTGACATTTCCGTGTCTTTACATTTTAGAAATTGCTACTTTTGTTAAATGTAATTGACATCTATTTTTAACTTTATCGGAAAGCAGATACCGAGATGTAACTTTGCGATCTCAATACCAAAACTTGTTACGTACAGGTAGTTATAGGACTGCTTTGTTAAGGAAAAGTGTTTTTGGTATGGCACCGGCTATTTTTAACCACATTCCTAATTCCATAAAAGAGGAACCAGTAACATATTACTATAAATAAATGTTACTACTCCGTATCGGATTTTCTTGCTGATAAATTTTAGTTGTGTTAAAGTTTGTATGTTTGATGATGAACTGCATCAATGTTTGTATGCCAAAATGGTAGAATGTACAACCACCTTATTGTAAATACCTACATTCTGAGCAAATAAATACATATTGTATTCTATTCTATTTATTTCAGTGTAGATAGATAGACAGATAGATAGATCATTTATTTGTCCAAAACATGAGCATGCACACACAAAGCATGTAAGATGTTAAGTACATTGCAGAAAGGATCACAGTCATGTGATAAATTTTCTATAAAACAATTTTTCGTAGAAAAATATAGATTGAACCAAGTCGATTTCATTTTTTTGGGCCGTCAACCCGAAATCGCGCAAAGTAAATTTTATTCCTTTATGTTATAATGCCCCGTTATCTACAGTTGACGAATTGGTTGACGAATTAAAAGTTATTGTTGAACGCTGCGGCCAGTGGTGTAATATTTTATGCAAACGGTGTAAGGTATTTTTCGTCTATTATTATAAGACCAGTTGAAGAGGCCGGTTTTGGCCTCTCTTATTGGGTTACTGGAATTACCCACCAGGCGGTTCGTTTTACCAGCTGAATAACTTGGAGTTCGATACCGGTGAGTAAATTTCGGTGTATCCAGGCGGGCTGCATATGAGGGTCCAGTTTGCTCTACATCGTGCCACCTACGGTCGGTCGATGCAGTCCGTCAGGAGAGGCTTATTTTAAGCCTTCGCTCATTGTAGTTATCAGTTCTCGTAGAGTTTATATTTTAGCTTAAGATGTTTTTAAACTGACTAAATGATAGGCTGAAAAATTATGTGATAAGGCAACGGTGTGGTTTAAAAGATGTAGTGACAAAAATTGAAAAGAGTGTGCTTAGATGGTTTGGCCGGGATAAATGAAAGGCGACTAACAAAACGTATTTACAAGGCAGAAGTGAGTGGAAAGCCTGAGAGGGCGCGCAAGGAGGACATATAGTGACCTAATTGGTGATGTTCTTCAGAAAGGCCAGGTGCTTAGTACTCGCAGACGGCGTGCGTGTATGACCAGATGTAAGAACGTAAACGAAGCAAAAGGAGTATGTAAGAGCGTCCTATAGTGTCTGCCTACCCCCATGGGAAGAAGGCGTTTTTTTTTTTTAAACGTTGCCCCACACTAGTATTTACTTCTGTATCGTGGGTGCGTTTACAAACATTTAAACTGACATACACAAACAGCCAGACCCGGAACAACTACTTGTAGGTCATACATAATATTTGTTCCGTGCGGGAATCGAACCCGCAACACGCAGCGCGGCAGTCAATCGCTTAACCACCGCGCCAACCGTGCCGTGTATGTATGTATGTTTTTAAAGTAAGACTGTTTATACCGGGATAACTGCGCTTAGTGGAACTGCTCAGGTGCGGTTCGGTCAAGTGCTGTTAAAATCAGTGCTCTTAGTGGAATACCTCGTCTTTACTAGATAATATTCACGTGTTGCTTACGTATTAAGTGATCGCGAACCTTAAACTGATTGCAATCTATTCTCTCAAGTCCTAAACCAAATGTGTAACTAAAATTCACCATCTGCTGTTCCTTAAGTTTCCTCGTAACCTCACTTCTTTTTAATTTATAATTAATTTATTTATTTATTATTGAGCAGTAGTGGCCCACTGGTAATGGCTCTGACTTACCGAGTTGTAGGTCGTGGGTTCGAACCCAGACAGGCGCTTTACTTTGTGTAAATAATTTCATCACCACTGCTCTCAAACCGGCATGTCCTAGAACCAAAAATTCGAAGACATGTGACATCTACCAACCCGCACTGGGCCCGCGTGGTGGATTACGGCCCGCTCCCTCTCACCGAAAGGAGGCCTGAGTCCCAGCAGTGGGAACATTATAGGCAGAATAAGTTTAAGTAATTAATTTATATATAACCTAAAGAAATCTCTATTTTTTGTCAACTCTTAAAAACCGTACATGGGGGGCTAGTCAGAAATAAAACCTTTTTTTTACATTTGCAATTTATTGTGTTGTTGTTTTTTATTTGTGGATGTTTTTCTATTTAAACTTTCACTTACTTAGGTATATAATATAGTAAGGCACTTATATAAAGAATGCTGTTTTTATTATTCTAAACAATTCCCATCTGACAAGAATATTTTAAATTCCCAATTTCCAATTATTAATAAATAATTTATTAAAGGTTATCTAAATCTAGTGGATAGGAATCTTTTTTCTATACCGTACTTCATAGATATTATAAAAATAATTTTAACAAATTGACAAAACGTTTACTATACATAATATGATATTTAAAAAAATATAAAATATTTCATCAAAAATAAATAGTGACATCCAAACTCTGCAAAAGAAAATTAAATTGTTATTCACAAAACTGTCAATTACATTTCATGCAACTTGCAAAAACAGTCAAAAAAAGAGTTTGGTATGCAAGTATAAAATAAACATCATGTTTGTACTACACTGGCACAATTAATAATTAACTTTTAAATTAAAGTTATAAAATTAATACAAAATAGAAAGAATTAAAAATAATTTTAGCACAAAATCTGACTGCACACTAATTTCTTTTTTTAACTGTACATGATACACCAAACAATTAAAAAGTATTTTACAATTATTGTAATGCTGATTTTATGGCAATAAATTAGTACACAATTTTTAACAATAAAACCACTCGCTGTCTAGCTTTGGTGGACAAGGTTGAACCACATAACGTCACACCTGTACCTATTCCCCGAAGAGATAGGCAGATAAATACTATACCCACATTTTGGCAAGCAAGACATTTGTATTAAGACTAGGTTGAAAAACCTTAATAAATAAAATATAGTTATTTTACAATGTTTATGTTCAGACGCCAGCAGGTCAAGCTACCCGAAGCTGTCAAATTTTCCCAATCAACCTTGAACCTTATGCTTTAACGATAAAGTTGAAAATCTTTTAAAGAAATTTGACAGATTGTAGTAGATTGATGTGCTGGCGTCTGTACTAAAGCTATTTGTGAGACAACATTGAACTTAGCATTATTATTGAATGTCACACTTTATGAACAACGGAAAAAAACTTTTTTTTATTGCAAATACAATATTTAGTGAAAATGCTTCATTACAACGTATTATGTGAAAGCAAAGTGAACCATTATTTACCTTTCAAGCAATTTCCAAAACAAAAAATGATATTTAAAAAAGGAAATGATTTTTGATATGGAATGTCATTACATAAACAAATAATGCAAATACTTCGTTTAAATTAAAATTAATCTACATTTAAATGTAATATTTAAAATATAATTGGACTGCCTCGTTGGTCTTGTGGTCTTGTGGTCGACTGTTGAGCATGTGGTCCTGGCTTCGATTGGGAGTGTGTATTGGGAGTTTCCATTAGGAATTTCTCAGTGGCAGCCCGGAGTCTGGATTTGTGCCCGGTTGGTGGCAATACGCTCGCCCGCTATTACATGGGACTTAAACATAACTGGTGAAATGTGGGTGTACTACAGGTATGCCTCTGCCTAATCCTTTGGGGATTACAGGCGAGCATCGAATGGCTCGTTGCTCGCTGGTTTCCCCGTAACTACGTACTGACTGCATGAATGCTCGCCGTGTAACATGTTTTAATACACCTCGTAACGTCAGTCAGTACCCAGCTTAAAATGGTTGAACGGATTTGTGATGTTATGTTAATATAAATAAAAAATATTTACTTTTTAAAATTAAGAGATCTTTGGTCAGTTTTTAAATCTTAAACATTTACTCATTTTTTTTACATTTTATCACATTGCTGTCATAGAAGTATTATTTTACACAACGAACCATTTGAACAGAGCCTTTGTCATTCAATTTTCCACTTAAGAATCGAGAACAGTATGAATCCAATCCATATGGTCAGCTACATTAGTATAGATGCCTGGAGAGTCTTTGGTACCGCAGTGGACATTACCGTGACTGGTCACTCCCCACAATTCAATGGTATCCTTCACCAGGGTCAACGGACCACCAGAATCACCCCTGCAAGTGTCAATGCCATCTTCTCCACCGGCACAGATGACGTGGTCCGGGATGACATTGTATTTATAAGTGGCCAGGCACTCTTCCCTAGACCAGTAAGGCAGGCGAATAATTTTCTTCACGTGGGCGTAGTATCTTTTATTGGGAATCTCACCCCAACCAGCTGCGTAGAACTCGGTGTCTTGTTTGAGGTCTCCGGTTGGTAAGCAGATCGGTCGGATAAAGTCTGTAATTAATAATGATAGATTTATTAGTACTGGCATAGGTACTTGAAACTTTGATGATGTAAAGCTAAGCGTAAGTGACCATTCACCTAATGATTTTTTTTTTACTTTGGTCGTTTCAAAATAACGCCCATACTGATCCCATACAGATCTAGGCCAGTAATTGGGTATTTATGGGAATATTGAAATGGAAACTCCCAAATACTCAAAAGCGATTCAACTATAAGACTTTCTTAAAACTGTGACCTCTGAGTTTGTTTCGGCCTTTCTTCTCAGAGTAATCGGATACGAAACGCCGACCTCATCTAGTTTTTTTTAATATGATTGACGTGGTAAAAGTGTTTGTACAAACCTACTTACAGAAATAAATCATTTATCATTTATCATTAAGTATTTCTGACACTATCAAATATTAAATTTTAAATATATTAACAGAGACAGCAAGAGACCTTTTTTTTGTTTTTTTTTTTGTTTTTGGGTGGAAAATTATCAAATAACTTCTCCCGCTCTGGGCGGAGTGGGAGGGCGTGTCAGACTTTTACTGACTAAACCCACCCGTGTTCCTTCCGTTGCCTGTGTGCCAGGGCCACGATATCCCTTTCGGACAAACTCGCAACCCTGGCTGGACAGCAAGAGACCTAACGGCAGCTTTGAGTTTGAGATACGTTTGAGGATAAAACCGGAAAAAATGATGTATTTCCAAAATTAAAATACATACCGGTGTATGGAGCGTCTTCTTCCAGCGTCAGGATGGCAATGTCATGAGTCTTGTCGCTGTAACCAGGGTGCACGATGATGTCAGCAACGTTGATCCTGATGACTGGGTCAGCACACACACCCTGAACGCAGTCCTCCTTAGAATATAAGTCGTATTCGCCAAGACGGGCGACTAAACTGGAAATAGAAAGAAAAACTCATTAGCATTTTTGGAACGAAGATTTGTGTGGCAATATTTGGTACAGTTCTGTCAATGTGGCAAACAAGCAAGGCAAGTAAGTAAAATATTTCTCAACACGTTTTTCGAACGCAAACACATACGTTACTAATTAATACATTCCCGGTTCCTATCCGCGCGTTTTGCTGACGTAGTTAACTGTGCGCAAGACCAGATACTAGAGACCATTATATATAAACCGCCGTATCTTGACTATGCTAATTCCCTTAAACGTCCTGCTTGGCAAACGCTTACACAAGTCTAAGTTTTCAAAAATCTACTTTCAATAATGAGTAATCATCATCTGTGTAGCCTTATGCCAACTATGTTGGGGTTAGCTTCCAATTTATCCAGATGCAGCTGAATACCAGTATTTTACACGGAATGACTGCCTATCTGACCAACGCAACCTAGCTACTGGGTAACACGATACTCCTAGGATTAGAAGAGAGGATTTCAGACTTTCGGGGGCATAAAAATTAATACAAAATTAAAATGATGCTTACCGACTGAACTTCAGAGTCCTCACGCAATGGGCAGCAGTGATGATATGCTTGCTGTCGATCAGAGTACCAGCGCATCGAATTTCAGTATCAGTATCACCACGCCAGTACTCGATGTAGACCAGCCAAGGGTTGTGGTGGACCAGGCTAGTGCTGGCTTCAACACCGCATTTGGCTTCGGCTGTAACAAAGGAAGACTCTATGATTCCATATCCCAGATAGACTCGGCCCAATTTTGCAGGGGTGAAACATGCATTAATTCTACTCACTCTATAAATCTCCACTAACCCACCCACCCTTGCCCCCTCTCCGTCTGGTTCAATTAACTTTCCTCAATAAATTTTCTAAATGATGGTGATAATTGTATCAAAATCTATCAAGTAATTTAAAAGTACACAATACCTAAGCATATACATACGCTAACGATTTTGTTTTAATGGACATAAAATGTTTAAGAAAACTGTTTTAATTCTTTACATGACTACTATCCTCGTTCATAAATAAGACGCTATGGATTGGATATAAACTGTTTTAATTGTCATAAATAATATTACCTACAGAAGTCATATTGAATTGTTTCCCTAAATGGAATAATCAAACCACTTTTTTTTCACTCATTTTTTTTTTTATTGTGTTTGGGTGGCTTACAGCTATCAGTACAAAGGTAATAGTGAGGTAATTCACGACAAACCATTTACAAGCCTCCACAGTTAGCAATGGAGTATTGTTGTACAAATTTTTAAAGTTTTAAAAACTATACATTAAGCATAACACTAACTAAGTATAACATTAAATGAACTATTAACTACCTACATAGACAAAAATGCATGCGCAACCACTATTATAATGTATCAGAAACAATACAGTGTTTAAATAAAACAGTAGTAATGGACGCTAAGCTGCTTGCAAACAAATCGATTGAGGGGTGTTCAATCTTAACAATTTGATTAACTGCTTTGACTGAGCGAATCATATATGAATTACTACGGTAAACTGTGCGAGCGTAAGGAGTATGAAGAAGAGTTCTCAAACGGGAATGTCGAGGTGGAACATTCAGAGACAGCTTAGAAAGAAGTTTAGGACATTCAATCTGTGATTGTGCTATTTTCACTAGAAACCGTATGTCAGATATATTTCTCCGAGCTACAAGTGGAAGTAAGTGGAATCGAGCGCATCGTTCATTGTAACTCAGATAAGGGATTTTAAATTTGTAATAAATATCTCGTGAACTTCCTTTGTATTCGTTCCAATCTGTCTGAATGCACTGCATAATTCGGATTCCAAACTTGACTACAATATTCGAGATGACTGTGGACGTAAGCACAATACAGAATTTTCAAAGTTTTCATTTCATTGAATGTACCGGCATTACGAATAATGAATCCCATGGCTTTGGATGTTTTTTTTTATTCCATCATATGAATTCGCCCAAGGACCTCATATTGAACTCATATTAAAGTCTCCAAGAATAATAAATTTATCTGTGGGGTGGTTATTTATTAAGTCCGAAAGATTGTCCAAATAAGCATGTAATTGACTAGCGAAGTTATTGCCTGAATTCTGTTCACATAGATACAGAGTACATATGCTAAGTCGGTGGGTACGTTTACCACAGCTGGTTCTTAATTGAATCGAAACCCAGAGGTCCTCCGCACTGGATTGCCAGTCAACATTCTCAACTACAGCAAGTTCATGGCGGACCGCCACCAGCACGCCGCCCCCACGCGACTGCGCTGTGGCCGGATAGTTCCGGTCGCGCCGCCACACTAGGTACCTATCGTCAAAAAGTTCACTGTCTAAAATCCCATCAACGAGCCAGGTCTCCGTTAAAGTGATTATATCATAGTTACATTTAGCTAAATTCCTATAAAAGTTAATTGACTTCGTCCGCAGTCCTCAAACATCCTGGTGATAAATGCTAAGTTCGTACACTATAGAACATGATATCTACAAATAAGTAGTTAGTTAAAAAAGCGTGTAGATAATGTGCGACAAACTCGGACAAAAATATAGGCTTTCGTTTACCAAAGTTAACAAAATCTAAGCCCAATCTACAGCACACTAATTCGAGCAATAAGAATAAATTACAATTTATTTTATATAAACTACTGGTACAGGCGTAAGTATTCGTTATTGCGGGTAGGTTGGATAAAAACTTTAAATGCATGTTCATAATATTAAAAACAAAATAGTAAATAATTGTCTCCAAACTCAACACACAACACTTGAAAGAAAGCATTTTAAATGAACAGTAAAACAGCTCAACATCCATCAAAACATATTTGTTAGCAAGCCAATAAACATATCTATAAATGTAATAAATTACACATCTAGGTATAAAAGAAATCGGAACGTAAACACAGCGAGGACGGTCAGGTGGACTTTGGACTGAGATAAGCGAGCAGGCGCATTCCATGTTTCTCAAAATGTTAATTAACACTTTCAATAATCGTTTTACTTTAAGCGAAATATTTTTAAGAAATAGCCAAGATGAGATGAATTTTAGTTTATGAATATTTCTAGCAACGGCAACGTTTAAATAAGGCATTAAATAAAAATAGATTAATGTATTTTTTGCAAGTCCCGCTCCGTTGCAACGATGAAAGTCTTTGAAGTGGCATCCCGTTTTACAAAAATCTTCATATGCTTCACCCACACAAATTGGATATTTTGTTCCTTGGCAAGGGATTTAGTTTGTGAGAGCAACATTTTGTTCTTGATAGTAAGATGATCATTGACAAAAATCCTTCCCGACCCAGTGACTCCAATATGATCGGGAAGTAGGGGATCCTTGTGGGAACGGGCAGCAGCGATGAAATCCTCTTTCGCATATCTATTCATAAAAGAAACAATAATGTTCTTATTGGTAGATACATTAGTCGGTACTCTGTGTACAAAATTAATTTGAGTCTTCAAAACGGGATAGGACACTTTATCACCGATTTTACCAACTATATCAAAGAGGTTCTCTCTATCCTTCATCGGTACTCCCTTGATTTCCACGTTGTTGCTGCGGAGCCACTGATCAATGTCCCGATGTCCGTCCTCAAGTTTGACAATCGCTGACTCAGTGTGTGATACGTCCATCTGCACTGCTTCCACTTTGGTTAGTCTATCATCCAACGCAAGCACCTTACCAGGGAGTTCCTTGAGATTAGTTAGCTCCTGTCGTAAGAGTTGCACTTCAGATGCCAAGCTGGAGAGCGGAATAATTTCTTGACGGATGCTGGACAACTCACACATTATTGTTTCCAATGTAATCGGAACAGGAACAACTGGGGAGGCTGTGCTTGACAGTGAATGGGTGCTTGCATGACCCGCATTCTTACAATTAGCACATCTCCATGTAGCTTGGCGCTCCCCAAGTTTGCGGTAACCCTTCTCCGTGATTCCAGAACAAGGGAAGTCGAAGTGGTGGCAACATGCTGAACACTGAATTGCTTCCGTGACCTCGTCACCACACCTTCCACAGATAACCATATTCTAAAGTTAGATAGCACTGAACAACAATGTTAAGAATAATTATTAAACAAATCTATTTATTTCCAAATGAACATGAACAAATTTACAACGTATAGTCATTAATTAAAATGTAATTGATTTAATTACATATTTTTCCTTCCCATTAATTTCGTCCCGATATTACCGTATTCGACAATCAATTTATTACTTTTTCCATTAAAATTAGCGATAGTTTCTTGATGGAAAAGTTTAGCATTTCTCATGTGGCAAGAGGTCTTGATTGCCACACTTTTCTGTTCTTCAATTTAATGCAAAACATAAAGTAATAAGTACCTAGTATGTAATTTAGCGATGGATGAAGACTCGCAGAGCGTCATTCCAATGCCTTAAATAATTTTATATATATTTGTATTTATTTTATTTAACGTGCATGTTATTTTATTTGAAGTGTTTTGTGTTTTTGTAATTTTTGTAACACAGATGGACTATTTGTCTGATAATAAAGTTTTTTTTATTATTACTATAAATATTTAAGAAGCCTCTTCAAAAACGTACTTCATTTGTTTAAGTCGATGGTTTTTCTTCTCTCGGAATCAGTATATTGTAAGTAATAGCCATGTATTCGGACCAAATAACTACAGGAAAACGCGTGCCACATATATTAATTAATACAGGACCTACGTCACTACAGCAGGATATATTGAGAAAAATCGATGTGGGAATTTACGTTATATGACATTTAGCTATATTCTGATTTGTTTTGTGCGCAAGGGGCTCTTTTGGCTTTAGAAAACATATGAACATCGATCTATCCATAATACTAAGTCAACATTAAAACACTAAGATTAACAAAATTTTTAAAAAAAGTTCTAGATTTTATGTTAAAAAATGTTTAACAAAAACTACAAAAGCATTCTATTGTTTCCCGTTATCTAGGGTGTGGTTTCACAGAATTGTTTGGAGCCGCGATAAATGAAAACACGACGCGATTGGATGTCATTGGTCCAATGGGCGTTAGCGTTGAATTGTGTCATGAAAGAACGAAGGTCCATTGGCTGTTTGCATCATAGTCTACTGAAAAACTTTTATAATGGAACGAAAAGTTTTGTAGGGCTTTGGATACAAGTTCCTTATCGCAATATTTAAAGTAACTAATAGTTACTACTTGTCTCTTTCCCTCTAATCAAAGTACCCAACAGATAATAATAATGCTGTTCCTATCTTGTCACCCAGAATTAATAGGTAGATAATTCCATTGTTGCATCATTGTATTAGTAATTTGAATTATATATTAGGATCATATATATATTATTATTATATTATATATTATTATTATATGTTAGGATCTCCCATTAATTATTTCAAAGTTATTACATCTTTGTTGATTCATCTTGGCTGATTTAGGAGTTTTTAGTTCGATGACACAATTAAAATGAACTACGAAACTTATTAACTTTTAAAAGTAGTTTGTGACTGTAAACTAGATTTCGATAATTAATTAATAATTTAAGTAACTAACTAATAATGAACGAAATAAGTTTTTAGGTCATTGTTTCGCATTTTATATGTATTTATACCCACGTGAAAACAATAAATAAATAGACTTTTAAAACTTTACTTTCTTTGTGTGATTAAATTGTAAATAAATAAACATAATAGCATAAAAAGTCCTATTTGACGTTAAACTGTCTTATTTGAAAGTAAATTTACTTTCACAGATGTCATTTAAAATTAAATTAAAAACTATTTATTAAACAATTTTTAACTTAAATATTTTACTTTCTAAATAAATAATAAATTACATCGATAACATACCTTTATTCCACCATGATTTGAAATTGATACTCCTTACTCCAGAAATCAGAACACATCCTAATACCAAACACAGCACAAAAGACGCCATTTTTTTTAATATAAAAAAGTATTCATTAAAAATGTAGGAACTTAGTATCCTGGACCTAATAAAGGTCTTATAAAGGATGAGATTGCCGGTTCAACTGCAAGGATTGCCTTGTATAGTTGACCGCACAATCCAAGGTGCGACGAGCGAATGAGCGCCGTTCACTGTTTCATTCAAGTTTTAAGTAGCGCCCGCGCATATGTATTGTTTTTCCTTATGTTGTGTGTGATAATCCTAACGATTGTATGATAATAGCAATAATTAATCTATTCAAAAAAATAAAATAAAAAAGTAATTACAAAATTAAACTAAAAAGTCAAACTTAAAATTCACTGCTTAAAAAGTCAAAATTAAAATTCACTGCTTAAAAAGTCAAAATTAAAATTCACTGCTTAAAAAGTCAAAATTTAAACTCACTGCTTAAAAAGTCACTATAAAAAACACTGAAATCAAAGTTGATCAAATAATTTAAAAATTACTATCACTTTTTAAAAAAATCTTTTAAAATCCAAAAAATAATACATGCACGACCACTCACAAAATACTGTCAGAACGTCCATGTAAATACTAACTGATGAACACCCCTTACTGCTGTATATAAAACATCAGACATATAACTGGCCACATGATAGGTATACCATAACGAGACACAATGCGATGCAGGCATTGGCTTAGCAATGAAAGGTACAACAAAAACAACAATAACAAGGCTTTGTATTTTCATGATATACAATTACTAAAAGGTGATGTAATCTTTTGCTTCCAGTCGGGTTTAATTTATGTCGATATCGATTGCTCGTTGCTCCTACAATATCAATATTATTTTTCCTCTAAAAAATCTGAGATTTATAGACGTCATGTATTTATTTATTTATTCTTCAGAAAGCTTACAGCAGTCTAATATCTGTAAAGGTCAGTTATGTACAATAGCACTTAAAATTGCCAAATATAAGCTTCCACAAATTAAAAACTATGTACCTCAATTAAAAATAAGAAATATACAAAAATAAAAATAACAAAAAACAGAATCTGCTTATCTATATAACTTAAAAAAATCTTCTTTAAACAGAACAAAATAAATTCGTCTTTATAGAATACTTATAAAGACCTTGTAATTTATGAATCGTAGTTAGTATCTAATAATCGTGACAGTTTATTAATTGTGCTAAAAACAGTAAAAAGATAGATAATGTACACATGTGTTACATTCTATGAGTGCCCATGTAGGTTTATGAGAAATAAAATATTTTGATTTTGAACACTTCATACTACAGACAGTAATTCTGCTACATCGTAAAACCCCATACCGAATTATAGAAAATAAAAAAGCTTTTTTACGAAAAAAATAACAACCGACTTCTAAAAAAACACTACAAAGTGAATAATAACTTTAAATTCGGAAGTCGGTGTCTTTGGATCTTTATTTTAGTTTTTTGCCACTGACTTTAACCACCGAATTTAAAGTTATTATTCACTTCGTAATGTTTTTTTGGAAGTCGGTTGTTATTTTTTTTGTAATAAAGATTTTTATTTTTCACTTTTTAGTGGGTCGTTTATAATTTATTTAAGTTACAATAGCCTAATGACAAATGCTCATCACCTTTTACAAAATATTTCTTTTTCCGATGCAGGGGCGTCAATTGTTGAGGAGTTCTCCTGGTAAGATCTAGGAGAACTGGAACTGATAGTGCCTTCACCATATGCACAGTGACGAGCATAAATTGCTTAGCAACCATATTAAAGTGCCTAATCGAATCGCAACCGTGAAATACTTATTATTAAGTAATTCCGGCGGCAATCTGTGGTCTCCATCATCAGTTCCACTTCACCAAATGGTGCGTTCCGAGTGTAAATACATGAGTTACTATAAAAAATACCCAAATCGCTATATGTGTGCCTATAAAATTTGAGGAATTCTCTCGATTTTCATGGGATCGCCTCATGAGAATCTGACTTGGTGACAATGGGACCACCTCGAGAGCATACTCTTTCGAATAATTTTACAAATCCGTCTTTATATGACAGAGTTATGCCTGAATATAAAAAAAAACATTAAAAAAGTATAAACATACGAATTGAGAACCTCCTCCTTTTGGAAGTCGGTTAAAAAACACGTAGTAAACGTCGAAAAGATGGGATATAAAGGGTTGCCACGAGTACGCTCAACTTTTGTGAAGAGATTTTTCATTTTCTTGGCCCGTTCCTATAAAATAAAATAAACGAACAGTGTCAAATCTACGGACTACCGTATTACAAATGCAAAAAGATTGTGCAATCGTACCTCCAAAATAAGTCATATTACGAAACAGAAAAAATCTTAACATAAACAACATGGACAAGCAAACACAGATACACACACCCCCACATGCACAATCACATACACACACACACACACATATATTTACCTTAAAATTAAAATTATTTTATTTTCACGTTCAATAAAACCTATCTTATACTTTTTGTCCATCTCAATACTCCAAAATTGTAACAGTAACATCAGAAGCACAATGTAACGTTTACGTCATTATACCTTAGGGGCCCGGACTGCTTCTCCTTAACACAGGTTTTCATAACCCAGCTAGGAGAGCAGTGCTCACCCACGCTTGTAGATATAGTACCTATCTACTTATTTTGTAAAACTGTATTTTTAACGTATATTACAATGCTTTGTTTTTGAGTTATTAAACATTATTTAATATTATTTTGGTTTTTAAATTTAATTTTCTCGGGTATTTACCTGGTATTTTCAGAATCTCACGGGTGCGAACCATGGTGAGATTCTAGTTATTATTCTAAGAAGGTAAATTTCTCTGTACTGCAGGGAAATTATTATCCAAGTCTAGTTGTAAAAAAATTATTACTATGCGGCAAGTGTTTAATACGGCAGCTTTTTGAAGTTTTAAGTAGGTATGTGTATTTGGATAGATTTAGTGCATTAAAACTATTGAAAATTTGCTTCGGAATAACTCCTGTTGTTGATATTACTATTGGGACTATAGTGACTTTATTCATCTTCCAAACTCTGGTAATTTCCTCTTGCACTTCTGTATACTTCCTGATTTTTTCTGTGATAGTTTTTTGTATGTTATTAGTATTTGATTTCTATCTAGCGAGGTTATAAATTTACAAAAAATTGTGAACTGCAACAAACCATTTACAATTTAACGCATTATTTATCGATAGTTTATAATCTATCCATAGCAAACCAACAAATTGTGAACTGGTATTAAACTTGCATGCGACGAACGCTCCTTGTGGTAATAGGTACTAAATAGCCAAGTAACTGTGATCAATTTGGAAGAACCGCTCGCTCGGCTCGCGCGCGGTTGGTCACAGTTCTAACCTAACCCATTTGGTCAGGCTTAGTTATAGCGACCAATTCGGCTACCGCCAAGACCAAGCAATCCGGGACAGTTCACAATTTAAGTGCAGGTTCGTTCACAATTTGACGATTTGACATTGATAGGATTATAAACTACCGAAAATGAATGCGTTATATTGTAACAGTTCACAATTTTTTGATAGTTTATTAATTATTATTATTGATTGACTATCCATTAAATATTTGCATGCCATCAGTGCGCGGTGGAATAATTATGTCTTTGCGCTGAATTTTATACGTAACATCTCATCTTTTGTACCCACCACATAGAAAGATTTTTTTTTATATGTTCACCGATTACTCCGTCAATTGTGGACGGATATTGAAAATTCTTTTTTTTTTATGGATAGGTATGCTCCCGAGGTGGTCCTATTGCCACCAAATTTTGAATCTGATAAGGGGATCCCATGGAAATCGAGAGAAATCCTCAAATTTTATAGGCATACCTATAGCGATTTGAGTATTTTTTATAGGAACTCGTCCATTTGCACTCGAAAAGCATCATTTGGTTAAGTGGAACTGATGATGAAGATCACAGATGACCACCGGAACTACTTAATAATAAGTATTTCACCGTTGTGATTCGATTAGCCACTTTTATATGGTTGCTAAGCAATTTATGCTCGTCAAAATGTATATGGTGAAGTCACCATCAGTTCTCCTGGTTCTTACCATGAGAACTCTTCAACAGTTAACGCCCCTGCATCGGGAAAAGCAATATTTTGTAAAAGGTGATGAGCATTTGACTTTAGGCTATTGTAAATTAGATAAATTACAAGCTGACTCACTAAAAAGTGAAAAATAAAAAACTTTTACAAAAAAAACAACCGACTTCCAAAATAAAACACTACGAAGTGAAAAATAACTTTAATTTCGGAAGTCGCTGGCAAAAAACTAAAATACAGAACTAGAAGACACCGACTTCCGAAATTAAAGTTATTTTTCACTTTGTGGGGTTTTATTGGAAGTCGGTTTTTTTTTTGTCACGGAAACACGTGTCATCGCCATTTTATGCAGATACGATTTTGATTTTGATGGGAAAAGATTTAAGCTATTTCGGACTTTTGTAAGGGACTTTTAGACTTTTCCAGTTTGTTCATTATAAAAAACTGGCCAAGTGCGTGTCGTTGCAAATTATCAGTGGCGCCATCTTGAATTTTAATTTTGACCCCATTATCGTTGTCAGTGCTCTCGAAAACCATGAAAACGTAAAAAAAATACCGTTCCCCCCTCTTAAGTTTGCATAGAAAAAAATCTGAAATTATTCTATGTGATAGAAGTTTAGAACCCTCGGTGCACGAGTCCGACTCGCTCTTGACCAGTTTTTTTTTTTATGGGTGGGTAATTATAAAATAACTTCTTCCACTCTAGGCGGAGAGCAAGGTGTTGTCAGACTGTTACTGACTAAAACCCACCCGTGTTCCTTCAGATGCCTGTGTGCCAGGGCCCCGATATCCCTTTCGGACAAACTCGCAACCCTGGCAGGCATTGGCCCTGGCGGGCCCCATCAGTTTGTGCTGACATCTCTTTGAGGCGCGCGTGGAACACAACACGCCGTCGACCCGGGCTGGTCCTTATCGGACGGCGAGCCACCCATCACTCACCGTCCGCTAGCCCGCGCCTACGGTGGCCGGAAATCGGCCTGCGACGCCCAGGGCGGCTCCAGCGGCGACTAGGGGCGTGAGGGCGCGAATTTTGCCGATAAGTCCTGGTTTTTGATTAGGTACCAGAAAAAAAAAACGATGAAACGGGCCCCGTAGCTCATTAAAGCGTTTTCGATGAGTAAAAAGCTACAGGAAAACCATGCCAAGCCCTCGCAGATCAAATGAATAACCGGTTGCTACAATTTAACGACGCGTCACATTTGTTTACTACAATTTTCATTCATACCTACCAGTTATATTTGCATTATGCTTAGATAACATGCGTAAGACAAAAGAATGATATACGAAACTTGAAAATGAAACTTGTACAACAGCATCCGGAATATTTTACTAAACACAAAGATGTAACCAAACGAAATGTAGCTAGAAATAAAAATAAATTTAAACATGAACTCTGTTTACCGCAATGCAGGCTCGAATTGTATAAGAGGAACTCGTACATAAATGCTGTAAAGGTGTATAACAAGTTACCGGACGCCTTTAAAGATTTACCTTTGACCATTTAAAAAAAAAAGTTAACGCATTGGTTAAAAGAAAAATGCTTTTACAATCTTAATGAATACATGTCAGATCGCGGCGACGAAAACTAAAATCGATACTATTGGTATATACCTTATAATAATTAATTAATGTTCAAATGTTACTTACTACTTATGTTACTTTAAAACTACATTAGTTATGACATTATCAATTACAATTATTTATAAATAATAATAATCCGACATTATAGTAAACTTTATCTCTTGAACTGACATATGTATAACTTTGACATCAATTAATTAATTTGTTCCTTAAAAATCTTAATGCATGAGCTCATAATTTATTGTTGTAGCTGTCTTTTTATAACATTGTCTATGATAACATTAAATATTTGCACACCATATAAAATGGAACCATATAGAATGTAAAGGGACTATTATAGTTTTTAAGATCATACATTGTAAACCTACATTCCGGCAAATAAATGAATTTGAATTTGAATTTGAAAAAAAATATGAATCAGTGTTTTTTTTCACTTAGCTCGCTCTGAAGACGGCATGGCGCCTGGTAGCACTGATAAAGTAATTTAAACCTTATTCTAATTCACTTAGACCATTGTTTATATGGTGTCGTATAGAGAGACTTGAGGATACCTCTATGATGATACAATAAAAGACTCGGACCGTTCATTGTAAAAATCTACATATTTTTAACAAGATAAGCGATAGACATAATTTTAATACTAGAAATAAATATAAAATAGATCAACCATTTTTCAGATTATCTAAAGTACATACATCTTTTATGGGGTACTGTGTTAAATGTTACAACAAAATACCTTGTGATATATTGAAATTAAATGAGAGAAAATTTAAAACACATATTAAAAGTACACTTTGTAAACAAGCATATTACAAGTTAGAGGATTATATCCTGGACAGGAATGCTTGGAAACATGCTGGTCCAGCTCCATAGGACAATCTAGAGTCTAGACAAAATCAAACTGGTTGCTATTTTTATGGTAAAATCTGTTATTTTTATGATATTGATTTTACATTCTGTGATAACCTATACTCACACACTGACTTATTTTTTTATTTTTTTAGAAAAACATACTTGTATGATGTTTGTAAATATGTGAACACCACGTATCTATCTAATAATTAAGTTATTTTTCATTGCTTAGTTTTTAATTCGTTTTACCTATTATGGTATAGTAATTTTATTCTAGGTGCATCGTCTTCACATATAATCATATAATTAATGTAATCAAACAAAATATTGTAAAACATTTTTAAAAGAGTACCAGTGGAGTTTCTTGCCCATTCTTCTCCATACGAAACTACCTTTTGGAGGGGCAACTAGAATCAATTCTATTTTTTTTGTAAATTTTGACGTTCAAAAGTGCCTCTTATGTGCCTATTTGAAATAAATGGTTTGACTTTGACTTTGACTTTGAACAGTACCTAGGTAATTATGATCAGGATTACTGAACTCTAGGTATATCTAACTGACCCCTGAGCTGACTGACTGACTGAACGATAACGCACAGCCCACCACTTACCTAAACCACTTCAGATTGTATGAAGATACAAACTTCAGAAGATTAATTAGCTTTTAATCTAGCAACAATTAAAAGCTCTCTCTCTCTCTGAATAATCTTCTGAAATCAGGATATGTAAACTGTATGTAAACCACACTTATCGACGCAGAATCATCGGCTTCACGTCCACGGAAGACGTCCACGGAAGACGTCCACTGCTGGACATAGGCCTCCTCCAAAGGTTTGCCATAATTGCCACGCTTGGCAGGCGGGTTGCCGTTAAAATGCATAGAGAACGCTGCTGCCCATTCTCTAGTAAGTCCGTTAGTCGCCTTTTACGAGACCCACTGGAAGAAATAGGGTGGTGCTATTCTTTACGTACGGCACCACAGAGACATAATAATATACACACACATATACAGAATGCCATGGTTTGCCATGTAACTGTTTATTTTAGAAGTAAAATAAATAAAAATCGAGAATATGGAGACAAAATAATTTCAGAAACGACAGCTACAAAATTTTTAGGACTTGAATTGGATAGAGACATGTCGTGGAAAACTCATACTGACAGTGTATGTAAACGCCTGAGTCAACATTCATATGCTTTACGTAATCTCGCAAAGGAGGTTAATCAAAAAGTTTTTGGTTACGGCGTATCATGCATAATGTTACGTTACGGGATCATTTATTGGGGCAACTCCACGAACATTGAGACAGTTTTTTTGGGCAAAAAAGGTGTTTTAGGGTATAAAAAAGAAAAAACCTGCCAAGTGCGAGTCAGATTTGCGCACGAAGGGTTCCGTATAAAAAATGGAAATCACGTTTGTTGTATGGGAGCCCCCTTAAATATTTATTTTATTCTGTTTTTTAGTATTTGGTGTTATAGCGGCAACAGAAATACATCATTTGTGAAAATTTCAACTGTCTAACTATCACGGTTCATGAGATACAGCCTGGTGACAGACGGACAGACAGACAGACGGCGGAGCCTTAGTAATAGGGTTCCCGTTTTACCCTTTGGGTACGGAACCCTAAAAGCACGGAAAGCTGCAAACCGGTCTTTGCGAAATTCCGTATATTAACAGTACCCTGCCTATACATATGTGAGGTGGCCGTATTTGTTAAGATGAACTTCCACTTATTTGAAAAATTACACAGCTCGTGACATAGACATAAAATAAGCAATAGGCAACACAAAAAAGCGGTATTCCATAAAAGATCTCATAGGAATGGCACCACGTATTTATAATAAATTACCTAATGCTTGGTAAAGTATTAAAGATGTCAATGTATTTAAGAAGCAACTCAATAATCTACTGTTATGTAAGACATACCTGTCAGATAGAAATTTGTGTGTTTAATAATAAATATAAATATGGTGAATACTTGAGTCCGAATGATTTTATTTTATTAAATTTATTTTATTTGAATTATTTTTATTTGTATTCATAATTATGTGTTGACTATGTTTTGTAATTTATGAAATTGTATAATTTTAATGATGAATTTTGCATGTGTGAATTGGTACAACACAGTGGACTCCGCATTCATTTGACATTGGAAATGTAATATGATTATGTACTGTGTTGAGCAATAAACTTTTGAATTTGAATTTTAATTTGAGAAACATTGTTTCTCATTTGACAATTTAGATTAACTACAAACTCAATTTCTGTGTTTTTTCAATTACAAATTAATAATCCTACTATTCAAAGTGATTGCGTAAGAATTTAATGAGCAAAAACTGAACAGGGTTGGTTATCAATTACATCGCATAGGTACTTTTGAAACAGACAGTACTTTGACGCGGTGTCGAGTCGCGTCGTCTGAACCAAAAGTGAACAAGACGGCTCTTTTTCAATTTTATTGCATGGACATACAACTCTTTCTGACCGACTCAAACCGATTCCGCGTATGGTCACACCCTTACTCGATTACTTAGACGCAATTCAAGACTTAATTATATAAACATTGAGATGCCAATAACTTGGAAAAACCGGACTAAGTCTAAATCCTACGTCACACATTACGATCACTTGAGTTCTTGACTGCAATATTCTTGATGCATACGTCAGAGAACTAGTTTTACTGCGAACAGTACATATGACATGGTGTGTCTATTTATCTATGTATCTCGCTTTTATTAAGCCGAGCCTTAAAATAGCCTCCGTGAGTGGCAATTATTTGTAGGTGCGTCAGACGCATCTTGGGAGGTCATACCCGTTTGCAGGCACGCCAATGCAATGCTGAGCAGAGTTCAATTTGATTCTTCCTCTTCTTTGGTATCAGCGCAAACTACATTAGTAGGGTTTAATTATGCTATACTCATGTTGACATATTAGTTGCTGTGGTAAAATAAGGCATGTATTTAACGCGGCGGCAAATTAATCTGAATTTGGGATTAAAAAATAATTAAAGCGGGTAGCAAAAATAATAGGTTGGCAGCTACAGCGAAGTATTATTTTAAGTAGAAAGTAGCAGCTCAATAATCAGTTTTTAGCTTTATTTTAATTTAAACTGGCATCGAATTTGTGTTTTGGTAACTGAATTTACCAACAATAGAGGGGATCTGGCGCTCGGCGGCCGCTGCCGCGGCACGCTCGCTTCGCTCGCTCGCCTTCGCTTGTTAATGGTTACTGTTCTAACCTAACCTAACCCAAATGATTCAATAACAGTAGATGACTTTGCAGCGATTATACAGGGTTACTGGTAATTCGACGTATATCCGGCAGGGGCTGATAAGGGGGCCAAAATGCAACAAATTGAACCCCCCATATGTATGGCCGAAATTCAATAGTTTTCGAGATATTAGAATTTTAAGGGTTTTTCGATATTTACCCAAAATTTGACATTTTATTCCAAATTAAAAAAAAACTACATATTTGAATGGGTACCATTAAAAATGATGTTGTAGCTGGCACTTCAATTAAGCTATGGACATAATTAAAACTACTTAATTTAACAAAATAATGAAAATAATGAGCGATATAAGAATAATATCTTACCAATATTTTCATTTTACGCTTCAAAAATGTTGTCTCGTCACAAAAATTTCTATGACATTAATCGTACAAATAACTAAAACAACTTGCTTATTCTGTAAGCTTTCCAGAAAGCTATAAAAGTCAATTTTAAAATACATAATTCGTGCCAAGGCATGTGTTTGAATCGCCGCGGGGAGAGAAAGGGTCATTTGTATTTGTATGAAATAAAATGCATAAAAAAATGTACATCAAATTTTATTACAAATTTTACACATCTTGTTCAAAATGAGCCCCTCGATTATGAATGCAGGTTCGAATTCTCTTCCTAACTTCGGTTTTCGTCACTCTTGATGTGAACGTTGTTCTCATCTGTTGCGCCGCGTTTATTATTCGAAGTTCTTAGACTGAATTTATTGGGGTCACATAAACTAATGGTGTCCTCTTCGTCAGCCGTGTACCGTCGAGGTCTGCCAGCGTTGAATTGTGCTCTTTGAACACTGCCAGTTTCAGACAATCGTCGATAGGTGCTCCCGAAAATAGTAACGTGGGGAATTCGACGATCGGGAAAGCGGCGTTGGTATTCTCGCCGAGCCGCAGCCGCGTTTCCATCGGCAAAACCATAACAAAACATTATGTCTGCGTATTCGTTATTAGGATACGAAGCCATGTTATCCGAAATAACAATGATAACAAAAAGAATAACAAGAGAAACAAGAATTAACAATAATGATCGATAACAAATTAACGGGATGAGAGATTGGTAGCCAGATAACAACACACGTGCTTGCGCGGCGGAGAGTCAAAACTTACTAAGGAAGGCGACGCGAGCGCAGCAGACGCCGTGTACTCCCCCGCCCGCACACCCCGCCCCATCGCGAAGAATTTCGCCAGGAAAATCGGTTGTTTTAGCGAGGATCATAAACTAAAAACACAGATAATTTCTCTCCCCGCGCCGATTCAAACACATGCCTTGGCACGAATTATGTATTTTAAAATTGACTTTTATAGCTTTCTGGAAAGCTTACAGAATAAGCAAGTTGTTTTAGTTATTTGTACGATTAATGTCATAGAATTTTTTGTGACGAGACAACATTTTTGAAGCGTAAAATGAAAATATTGGTAAGATATTATTCTTATATCGCTCATTATTTTCATTATTTTGTTAAATTAAGTAGTTTTAATTATGTCCATAGCTTAATTGAAGTGCCAGCTACAACATCATTTTTAATGGTACCCTTTCAAATATGTAGTTTTTTTTTAATTTGGAATGAAATGTCAAATTTTGGGTAAATATTGAAAAACCCTTAAAATTCTAATATCTCGAAAACTATTGAATTTCGGCCATACATATGGGGGGTTCAATTTGTTGCATTTTGGCCCCCTTATCAGCCCCTGACGGATATACGTCGAATTACCAGTAACCCTGTATAGTTAGTCGCCCTTTAAGTTATTAGTCGCCAAGTTATTATTTTAGTAGCAAATAGTTAGTCGCCCTTTAAGTTATTAGTCGCCTGGAAAATTATTATCCGTAAAATAATAGCCCCTCAGTAACAGGGTAGTGGGAATGACTGCCCATATTGCAATGGACGTTAATTTTTTACTTCGTTGTATATATTAGAAACTGTATTATTTGTTAAAAAGAATCCCCAACTGTTTCCGAAGTGTTCAGATGGTTCCGAAAGAAGTCAACTTGATAATCGGAGACTTCGTTTACCTAGTGCTAAAATAGCTCTCATGCGGAAGAGTGTATTCTGCATGGCCCCAAAATTATATGACAAAGTACCAAAGGGATACAAAGATTTGGATATTAATAGTTTTAATAAAAGCATGAAGAAGTTTTTAATAAATAAATGCTACTATATTGTTGACGATTATTTAAACGATGTACTTTAGACATTTTTTTTATTATTATTTTTAGATATTAATTTGACGTAGGTAACTTTTATGATTTTTGTACTTTGAATATATTACTTTTTTATAATTTTTGTACTTGTACTTTATTATTGTATTTGTACGCCTTTCTAGGCAAAACATGTTGAAAATTTTCTTTTTTTTTTGTAATCACTCCGACTGATTGTAAACCTACACGTGTTATAGACAAATAAATATATCTTATCTTAAGTAACGCCACTTAGAAGACTATTTTACTATGCCGCTTTGTTTGAAATCGTCAATACTTACCTGAACAATGTTATTTTCTTCTATATATGAGAAGAGGCAGTTATATTGGAACAGTCCTACTACGGGTACGAGAAAAAAATATTTATAAAAAGTTTAATTTTAGAAGTGTAATATGGTACTAGTTAAAATTATGACGGTAGTGACTTTTGCAAGTAAAGATTTTCTTCTATGATAGTCAGTAGTTTACATGAATGTTAGATATGGTAGTTGGTTTTTGGTGTCTCTGATCCTATGCCTCCGGTCAAGTTGAACGGAATATCGCTTGTGAGGGTATATTAAGGTGGAATACTTGGGAATCTTTTGACCGCAGACTTCAGAGATGATTATGATATTGAAAGATAAAGGAGGGCGCTGCCGGTGAGAGCTAATAGAATAGAATAGAATAGAATAATTTTATTTCAGACAAATGTCCATAGGGTTAGTAACAATTTGACTTATTATCTAGTGTTAATACATAAAGAGATTAACAAAACAATTAAAATTAAAATTCAGCGTGGAGCTGCATCCACCTCCGCAACATCGGGGAATCCCACCGGTCTGTGAACACACTGAGAATACTATTGGTGCTGCCGCGAACACGCGACATCAGGGATGCACATCTTTTTCTTATAATGGCGGCAAAACCATCAATGTTATTGTCCGCAAACATCCCTGACGCACTACAACGCCACGGCAGCCGCAACAGCACCCTCAGTGCGTTATTATATTGAACGCGTAGGTCGCTGTATGCCCGCAGAGTGAAATTGACCCACAGGCAAATTGACAGTAAGCTTTGAAAAGCGTTACTTTAACTGCCCTTGTACATCGTGCAAACCTGCGGGCCAGCATGTTACAATGGACAGCCAGCGACCTACGTTCCCTTTCAATGTCACAGTTGTCTTCCAGGTCTTCAGTGACCCAGTGGCCCAGATACCTAAACTTGTCCACTCTTCGCAGGGACTCTCCACACAGCACGACATGAGGAATAAAAGAATATGTCACGGTGCCTGCCTTGAAAACCATTAGTTCGCTCTTTATGACGTTATATTTAAGCCCATGATTCACCGTATAACACTCGCATATACCGATCAGCCGCCTCAGAGCTCCGATCGATGAGCTCAGCAACACCATATCGTCAGCATAACTTATATTATTAATGCACACTCCGTCAATATGACATTCGACATTGGTGCTGCTGAGCTCATGGATCAGCTTGTTCATGTATAGGTTGAAAAGCCGGGGTGAGCTGAGCCCCCCTGCCTCACCCCGCACTCCAACCGATACACGTCCGAGTGCGAGCCAACCCGCTTCACGCTGTTACTTTGACTACTATACCAGTTTCACGTTCTAGTTTACGCCATAAAACATCGTAACATACGAGATCGAATGCCCTCGACAGATCCAGAAAACAGGCAAAAATAGGAGTCTTCCTGTCTGTGTAGTATTGAACAGTCTGCTTGAGGCCTGGGCTGGGCATCGTGTAATTTGAGGTGTTTGGCCAGTTGTTTATCAAGCAGACTGTCCAAAACTTTTGCTATGGCAGTGGCCAGAGAAATGGGTCTGTAATTAGAAAGAGGCAGCCCCGGTCTTATTACTCACAATAGCCACTACCATTGTATACATTAGGTCGTCCGGTAAGTAACTGTGACTAACGCACATGTTAAAAAACAAAGCAAGCACGCGTGGCAAGTGTCCCCCCGCATACCTCAGGTGCTCGATGCTGAGGGCATCATGACCCGGGGATTTACCCCTCTCCATATAATAGCTGCAATTTCTTGTGCGCTAAAAACAATAGAAATGTCTCCAGTATTGGTCCCAGCATCAGCCACCTGCACAGGACCAATAAGAGGTGACTCAACTTGGAAATGACGCCGGAATGCATTGGCTATGTCCACCGGCTCTTGTACGCCTGCCACGCCCACAGGGGGACTCGACTTCGGATTGAAACTATTTGTTGATTTCCAAAATGATCCGAATATCTTTTCAGTGTGATGTTTAGCTAAAATATCCATTTTTATCTGCTGTTGGCTATCTTGACAATATTTCAAATTGGTCTTAAAGGATTTCTAGACTGACACATTTTATTGTAAACATAACCATTGGCAGGTTTACCACAAAACAACCATGTTTGGTAACACAGTCGAGCCTCTCTGTGAGCGTCACGAACATACCTACTTGTTCCAACCAGTAATGTATCTTTTGCTATTATGACGCATTTGTTTACATAAATAAGTACGGTCCGCACCTTCCTTTAAAATGCTAACCAAACTACGATACATTGTATCTAACACTTCCACGTGATTAGCATTAGAACACATATTATGGGCACAATACCGAAAATCATCTGGAAAATCTATTAATTTTAATTTAGAATTACAAAAATTGGAATATTCATTAATTCGATTGATATCTCTTTCACCCCATATTACCCTGTTGCAAGTATAGATTGGGCTTACTAATTTTGGTAATAATAAGGTACTAATATGATCGCTCGCAGGCTTGCACGTTGTTCTAAGGTAGTTAAAAGAATCTTATTTCGTGCACCTCATTTTGCACGTGCAGCCTGTGGGTAGATTACACTCAAAAGTCGGACAGCGCCCTTCGCATTCAATATAATAATGCTTTCCGGGTATTCATAGGGCTGTTCCGCTTCTGTAGCGCATCAAGGATATTTGCTGATGCTCATGTCGATAGCTTCAACGCTACGATGCGCAAAAGATGCCTCTCTGGTGCGCCGGGTGCGGGCCAGCCCCAACATTATACTGCAGTGTGTTGCGAGCAGACTGGACTGCTTGTGTGTGAATCGCTGCTGCAATCTTTCGACATTGGTGTTGAGCTAGCAGGGATTCTCATTATGGGGCAGTGTTAGGTTAAGTGTGTAGTTTTACTAACATAGTTGTTAAGAATATTGTTACTAACACATTTGAGTCCATTGTTGCTTGTTTATTAAATATAAATAAATAAAAGTTAGGTTTAGTAGAATTTTAACCACCTCATGACGAGTATTTTGGTTCAAAGGCTAACAGAGTTTCCGCCATTCCTTAAAACAATTCGTCATGGTCCCTTACATGGCACTGCTTGCGGTAGCGTCGGGCTCGGTGGTCGGTGGCGTCGTCTCCTTCCATCAAATATGGCGAGTGGAGTATCAGTGGCTGATCTTTGCGTTATGCTCGTAAACGGGTGCTGCTTGTGACTGGTCGTCTTGCTGACCATGGTTCTGTTATTGTTATTAGTAGGTAATTAAGGACGCTATCACAAAATCTGACAAAAATTTGCATGGGTTTCGGTACATTTTGCGGCAAAATTTTACTAAAGCAAATGTAACTAATAATTGCCACAGATAGATTACTCCTTCATTCAATTATTATTATTCATTAGATTATTTTTAACCATTTTTTATTCGAAAATGTGGTTTATAATATTGTAAAAAATAATTTCTGTTGCCTCTTCACACAAAATTAACGATATCGTGTTGAGTTTAGAAACATTTTTCTTCAATAAAGGTGAACGGCAGGCTTGTATGGGAACTTCGTACCGCTAATCAAATTTCGTGTTTTCGGATATTTTTTGTTTTAATTTGTAGTTAATAAGATAGACAAGCCCTTTTTAAATTCTTAGACTTTTAGAAGTTGGGACGTAAAAGTTATAACAAGTTTTATTTTTTAAGGTTATGTACTAGTGTACATGTGTAGATTGTTACTTAAAGGTACGTAAACATTGTTTTGGTGATAAAGTAAATGTTCTAGATTGCTTGTCGCTATCTTTGTAGTGTTCTACTTACTATTAAGTAGGTAGATTGAGATGAGAATTGTACCTACTCAGTGAGGGGTGTATTAGGAGATATCTATGTCCAGCTGCGTACTGCAACAGTTTGATAATGATGAAGTTAATTCGCTAAATTACTCAGATGCAGTCACGAACCACAATCCAAAACAACAGCAAAGAACTGAACCACAGAACTGAACTGAAAGACAGTAACAGTAATACAGATTTTCTTTACCTTTCAATAAATAATTGCCATATGAACAAAAATAATATTGATGACGAAAATCATTCCTATCATTATATTGTTAACTATTATGATTTTATGTAACAATCACGCATTCTTAGGTATAATTAGTGTTATTTTACATATGGCAACTTTAAAAAACATAACTGCGTTTAGTTTACGATTTTATTAAGTTTAATTATTAAAATCTTTTTATTGGTATTATTCATTATTCCGAACTTCTAAAAATAGTACACTTACATGAAAATAAATGTCTTAGTTGCCTTAATAAGTGGTATAAATTCTATAACAAAACAACAACAAAAATATGCGGTACGAAAGCTGCCGTTCGCCTTTAGTAAATTAAATTTAGTAAATTTATGTTTTTACTAAATTTAGAAAAACATAAATTTAGTTATTAAAAATATTTTATGTCAGCAGACATGTTCAACTCAAAAAGGTAGCGAAAAGAACTATCAAAAGTTACAAATAGTCTCAGAAAAGAATGTTGAAAAAACCCATATTTTTTTTAAAAACACTGCCAGTAATGTTTTTTTCCTATTATTTCAAAAACCATATAAAGAAATTTAATAATTACACACATCCGTGTGATAAACTCAACATTTTATAAACGGCGAAATAAGCTATATTTTCGAGAGCGCAAAAATGATGAAACTATTATCAGGTGCTGAGACTGACACGAATGGTTTATCACCACCAAAACTGTACTTTAATGATTACACAGACTTAATGTTTCAATAATTTCAAGTTTTCTCACAATTAGATAAGAAATTGACGAAAAACTTTTTTTTTTGTGAAACTGTTTATTTATTTTACTTCGATGGTCCTACTTTATCATTTTTGACTTCGAGTTACAGCTTTATGTAAGCTGCTCTTTATACCTGGAGGCTTTTATTTAGGTATTAAGGTCTGTTTACGTTTGATTTTTTTTATTTCTGTTTGTGTAAAGTTTTCGGTGTTCTTTTTGTTGGTATAGTGGCGTGTGCTAGCTGACATGGTAAATAATTTAATTTAACGTTTTGTGTTGCGTAATTAAAATTATTTTGCATACTATTGTATAGAATCAAGTTTTTCTAACTGAACAGACAGCTGTGCTGCTGGGGAGTTTATTGTGCCACTTCTTCTCCCCAGCTAATGCACTAGGAAGTGGTGAAGGGGGGCGTTTTGGGGGACTGTCATGTAATTTTGACGTTCAAAAAGTGCTGATTCTCAGCCAAGTGAATAGTGAAGACTTTGGATTTTTATTCAATGTGTTCAACACTTTCTAAATACCTACCTAATTGTCTTTGTAAGGCCTTGTGCAGACTTGAGTCAAGACTTGACCCAGTAATTCCACCTCTGACGTCGCCAAGTAGTCGATTGTTTGCTTGGCGGTGTGCGACGAGGCGTGGTGGAGGAGGATCCTACTGCGAGGTCGTTTCTCCCGAACTTTTTCCAAGACAAGTGACAAACAATTGTTAGTGTACCACTTTGCAGTAACTGTTTTTCGATCCTCTAAAACAATTGTTGCGTAATGACCTGTCCTTCCGAAGAACGAGGCCACCATCTTTTTCCCACGCTGCGACCTCTCTTCACTTTAGTTGGCAACTCTTCGGAAGGAAACACCCAGACAGCAGACTGTCTCTTAGCTTCAGGATCATAACAATAAATCCAGCTTTCGTCACCCATAAGTATGTCGAACACAGCATTTGAGTCACCTCCGTTAAATCTTTGAACCATTTCACGACACGAATCAACGCGACGGAGTTTTTGGGCCTCTGTCAAATTATGAGGTATCCACCGGGCACAAAGCTTCCTGACCGCTAAATGTTTCTGGAGGATTTTGTGCACTTGACTCATACCACCCAACCAGCAATTCAGTCCTATTATTTCAGTTCATAACTCTAAAAAGCTCTATAAACGATTTATTAAGGTTTTAGCGGTGCCAGAGTGTTGTATAAACCGCGTTCGACAGTACATTATTGCTCTAAATTCTTATAGAGCTGAAAATACCTATAAACAAAGGATGTAAACGTTTACTACGCCATTTTATAGAACCGTTATAGTCAAGTACTATAGCAAGTTGTAATATAACTAGTACATAATAATATTGCTGTATAAAATTGTTAACAGGTGCCTTTATTTATCTGATTAGCGTAATAAGGGTTCCAAACGAACTGCAATAGTAGTTTCGTTATAGCAGTGATGAACACTCAACTACAGGGCGATATTGTGCTATTGCGGATATTCAGATCGCTGCTATAGTACGTGTGCGTTAGTAGTCACAAAGACTTTACAATAGAGTGTTTTTGTGATGTAGTCTAATTTCAGATCACGCTAATAGAACGTAAGTGTACTATAATAGTTTTTAGATGCATATTATAATTTTATCGATAAGCATATCACACAGACACTATAATAGAGCAAAATTATTATATAACATCTTTTTTGGTGCCTAGCAATGCGCTTGTTAGTATTATAAATGCGTATCTATCACTATAATGACGCAAAAGTAGCACATACATGTAGATAAATGTTTCTATTAAATGACAGTTAAGTCCCAAAAAGGATTATTGGCTCGCTTTTACAACACAATTCAGACATTTTGATACGGAATTAAGTCGATGTACATTCTGCCCTAAAAACAAAAAAATGGATTTAAAGAATTGGAATAGATATAAACGCAGTGGAACTTATAGAAGTGAATAGTCGTTTTGAAAAAGCAGCTTAGTCATCATCAAACAATCAAAGCCGAAATCAAGTTGGAATTACAATCACGGGAAACGGTTCCGTATAAAATGTGTCTTACAAAGATATTATTTCTGAAGAGACTCCAGAAATTTTTCTGAGTCGAAAAAGACCAACAATTTTGTGATGGCGTGAAAAATTGGACCATTAATTATAATATTTCGCATAGAGCAACAAAAAGTTTAGTACGATTAATTAACAATAGAATACCAAATATATTACCTAACGATCCCCGAACGCTTCTTAAAACAGAGAAGACTGTTACAACCAACTTATCCCGTGGGAACTGGACAGTACTGGCACTACGGTTTGACAAACACACTGGAACACTACCTACAAATGATACAAATTGATCGCAATCTACCCGTCATTTCACTGAACATAAACATAGACGGCCTGCCTTTTTTTTTTGGGTGGGAAATACGTCTTTAAAACTCCAATAAAATCTTCATATTTGAACATATATAAATGCAAAACTAAGCACATGAACAAAATTCAACGATTATTCAGAGTTGACGCACTAAAGTGTAAACTTATCTCGATCTCAACAACTTATTTTGTGATAAAGGCATTTTACTAATTCCTAAAGTTATTTACGCAGATGGTATATAAATAAAAATCTTTATTAATTAAATGGTTCTTTATTTTGAACTAAAAAAAGTCTTGATTTCACGTTAAAATCAACCCACATAATTATCTTAGCTTATACAATATCAGGTAACTAGGTACTCGAAAATATGTCAAAAACATAAAATGTTAGAATATTCAATTCACAGGAATATTCAATATAAAGCTAGTATAAACCAGGAGTTTTATTAGTTTTATTGCTATTAAACTCTAATGTTATCTTGTTATTCTCAAAATTTACTACAAACGACATTGTTGAGCGTCCATACATCGTTCGCCTGAGAACCAACAGATACATGAATTTCAGAAATACTTTAGAAATAAAATAATATGGGATCAATCTAAATACCTACTCCATAAAATAAAACAAAAATGATTTGCTTCAGAATATGTTTATTGAATAATGCTGAAATTACATTATCTGGTCACATCAGGAGGATCGTCTATATTTTCTACTAAAATATCACCGAAAAACTGTGCAGGGGGCCGACGATAGAGTTTTGATGTCTTGCCCAGCTCAAGTACCATATTATTGTTAAAACATGGGCGCAACAACCAATAGTTCTGCACCCAACAATACAGTTGCAACAGTACTGTTTAATGGCATCACTGACAATTGGAGTAGCGTCTACTAAAACATAAGTAAACAAAGTATGTTTTTGGCTTATAATTATGGTGGCTACGTATTTTGCCTCTAAGTAGCCATGTATTTTCTGCATTTGTTATTTTCAATTAGTGTAGTAACTCCTCGTCGAGCTCCCTGCATACTTCAATAATATATGAACCGTCTTGTCTTACATGTCCACCTTAATAAGAGCGAGCCTATTTTATTTGATATACTCCTAGTGGTATTAAAAATAAAACATTATATTCCATTTGTGGAAAGCCTTCAATATTATCTCTCTCTCTCTTCACGTTTTGATGACCTATAAACGCTGCAGAATCTTCAAAGGCTATTGGTGTATCATTATCAATGTGTGGCATGCATCACATATTATGTAGTCAGTAACGCTCAGCTGTAATATAATAAATTATTTAGTCTTATTTGAGTGATGAGAAGCATTACTTTATTTTATACTAGCTTCTGCCCGCGACTTCGTTCGCGTGGAAGTCGTAAGACACCACAATATACAAATAAAAACCACATTTTTATTTTAAAAAAACTGCCTCTTAGGTCTATTGGTCGCAAGCGTTCTGTTGAGCATGAGGTCCTGGGTTCGATTCCCGGGTCAGGTAACGTGTTATTGTGTTTTCCATCTGGAATTTATCAGTTACAGTCCGAAGTCTGAATTTGTAGGTACCCGGTTAATGGCAAGTCTAAGTCGTCGTTCTTAGTAGGTCCGTATCAGTCTATCACAGCCAGAGGTCGATATTTCAAGACGGCCATTCCGCTGCTACAAGCAGCATGAAATCGTCTCGACTAAGAAATTTATCGATATCCATATAGCGTCCATTAGGTACACTGAAAAAACACAATGTTGACTGCAGTTTATATTTCTAAAGGTATTGCTTCTAAAGTTCAGTGATGCTACTAGATACATACATAGGCACTTCATATAAAGAAATATAAACACTAGGTACGTAAAACTTGATATAACTACGTAAGTTCTTCCCGAAGAAAAAAAAACTGGTTACATGATTAATTCACACTATTCGTCAGTAAACAGTTTATAATTAGGTTTTTTTTTCATTACCGTCTTCAGAAAAATAGTAAAAAAAAACACTGTGTATTATATATTCAGTCATGCTCACACAGAACCCCAATTTTAGGTTGAATCCACGATGAGTGACAGTGAAAACATTATCACGAAGTACTATAATGGCTCTTAGAATATCGAAATCACTTTATATGATAAATATTTTAGTAAAAACTCAACAATTCGAGGGGGGCACTTTAAATTCATGGTAAACCTATCCCTAGTTTATCAGTAAAGCTGCGGTGAGAGTTAGAGCATCGCTCGACCGCGCGGTCGGGCGTTGTACGTGTGTTAGGCATCAACGAATTTGATAGAGTCCAATGCGACATGAGGTCCGCTTCACCGCCTACCGCGGCGGTGCGCGGTGCCGTGTGTTAATGGCCTAATAGACTAATATTATAATAACAAAATAAAATCTTACTCACCTCAGATTGCTTGTATCCTTTTGTAAAATTATTTTTTGCACTCTGCACTATCACGAATGTAAAATAATGAATGGTGAATGAAAAATGTGAGGTAAAGGAAACTAAACTCTTCTATAGTATTAAAAAGTACTATAAAAGGTCCTACAGTAGCCAGTACATCATTATTTTGAGACCTGCATCACTGTTACATAGATTTTATTGGACTGTTTCGTCATTTGGAACAATGCAATAAAATTATTTTGTCAGTGAACAGAGATATAAATGCGCCACTTCCGAACAAAAGATACGTTCTTTGGGGTTTTATAGGACCAAGGAAAAAAAAAAAAAAAAAAAAAAAAAAAAGAAAGGACAGTTTTTACAAAACGTTCTATGGTTTTTTTATAGTACTTGTTTTTGCTGCTTGGGCAATGCCTAAGCTTGTCCGAATCGGCTGAGAAGTCACTATTTTGTCAGTCTCTATCATACGCCGCACAACACTGATGTTATCTTCAGTCGTCGCCGTAGAAGCCGGCCAGCCGTCCGGTCTCTTACCATCGTCACGTGCCAAGCCATTGGGTTCTAATACAGCTGGAACGCCGACGGTGACAAGAGCTCGTCGGATGATGTCGTTAATGTTAGCGTGCCGTGCTAAGCGACCCGCACTTCAGCTGCAAGACAGGCAGGTGGTGTCCAAGAATGTTGACAACTTCGCCACAGTGACAGCGATGAGGAGAACAACATGGAGCTCCTAATCTTAGGGAAGCAGCGAGGCGGAAAGTAGTGTCGTCGAACAACGTGGCAATGCTAGCGGCATTACCACGTTGTTCGACGACACTACTTTCGTCTCTTGGGTACAGTCGACAGTGATGTGGATGAATTTTTCGACGCCATATTTTAGTTTGTGAATAGTTTTAGTTAGGATATAATTTTGTTATTTTTATTAATTAATTAGGTATAAGTTGTTATTTATGTACATATTATTTTAATACCCTAAATAAATTAACCCAGTAATATCCTCGAAAGTCATAAAAAATCATTGAACGAAAATTTTCTCCCGTTAAATTCATGCTGACGTGACACAGACAATTTTCAATTTGCCGCCAAATCGTAAACAAATGACAAATTAATAAAATACATACACAATAATACTGGCAAAAAGTTCAATTTTCAAAATTTGAACTAATTTTTTTATTATATCGTTTACAAGTGGCCAGTTCTAAAAACTTTCAGTGTCGCCCTCGTTTATCAAAGACACTTTAATAATAATAATAATAAAAGCCATTAAATCAGACCATTTAAAACTTATGCTACTAAAATAAAATGATAGAATAGTTGTAAAAACACAATAAAGTTGCAAAATAAAATAAAAATAATTCTATTACTGACACCGGCTATTTTGGACTGTGTGCCTCCACTTCCTCCCATTTTTAACCGCCTTCCAAAAAGGAGGAGGATTCCTGATTCTTACCAGGAGAACTCTTCAACAATTAACGCCCCTGCATCGGAAAAAGTATAAAAGTATTTTGTAAAAGGTGATGAGCATTTGACATTAGGCTATTGTAAATTAGATACATTACAAACTGAATCACTAAAAAGTGAAAAATAAAAAACTTTTTACAAAAAAATAACAACCGACTTCCAAAAAAACACTACAAAGTGAAAAATTACTTTAATTTCGGAAGTCGGTGGCAAAAAACTCAAATACAGATCTAAAGACACCGACTTCAGAAATTAAAGTTATTTTTCACTTTTTAGTGTTTTTTTTTTGAAGTCGGTTGTTATTTTTTTGTAAAAAAGCTTTTTTTTTTTTTTTTTTTTTTTCTATCTTTATTTATTTATTTTCTATCGACTACTGGTTCGAGTCCATATTTTTCCTCCTGTGATTTCCAGCTCATCACTCCAGCGTTTTCTCTGCCTTCCCCCATGTCGCTGTATATTATGTATTAAATAACAACGTTTGAGAGTAACAAAATTAAAAAAAAAAACTTTTAGACACTTGAAACTATATATTTCGGGCATAACGATTTTTTGTTACGTGACGATTTCCACCAGTCAACTCCTACCGCAAGCCGCGTTAAAGAACTTCGTTCTAAAAAGTCTCGATATAAACCAAAAAAAAAAAACAAAACTGTTTTAAAACTACAGCCTTACTAGCAGTTGCCCTCTTCTTCGTTTGCATATATTACGTATACGAGTATCATCATCAAGTTTATCAAAATTAAATATTAAAATTTTAAAGTCGGTTTTACTTCATGTTAGTTTAATTGTCACGCCTCATTTACCTACCTTTGCATAAAAAACGAGAAAACGGTAAACCGCCAAGCAAATAACTCGGGAATCCCATCACGATTCGACTCGTGCTTACAAACATACGTCATTAATCAAAAACAATTATTTTCCCACATGTGTGTCCTGCTTTTTTTTTTTTTTTTTGGTTGGGAAATTATCAAATAACTTCTCCCGCTCTGGGCGGAGAGGGAGGGCGTGTCAGACTTTTACTGACTAAAACCCACCCGTGTTCCTTCCGTTGCCTGTGTGCCAGGGCCACGATATCCCTTTCGGACAAACTCGCAACCCCGGCAGGCATTGGTCCTACCGGACCCCGTCAGTTCGTGCTGACATCTCTTTGAGGCGCGCGTGGAACACAACGCGCCGTCGACCCGGGCCTGGTCCTTATCGGACGGCGAGCTACCCATCGCTCACCGACCGCAGGCCTGCTAACATAACAATCACGTAATTTAAGTAGGTAGTTTAACATTTTGATCATCCTTATCACCATCGCTGTCAAAAGAATTTCTATGATAGACATTTAGCCTACCCCAGAGATCACCACAAGGACCGCGGTCCTATTATTCCCACATGTAACAGATTCTGGTTTCATGATAATACATACATACCTATTCCTATTTCTTCCCGTGGGTGTCATAAATGGCGACTAAGAGACTTAAGAGAGAATGGGCAGCAGCGTTCTCTATGCATTTTAACACCACACTGCGATCGCCAACCCATAATCGCCACGCTTGGCAGGCCAAGCGTGGCGATTATGGCAACCCCGATGTCCAGCAGTGGACGTCTTTCGACTGAAATGGTGATGATGATGACATACATACGTACATAACATTACACCTGTAATACCTCTAAGGGTTAGGCAGAGGTGTACACCCACATTTCGCCAGTTATGTTTAAGTCCCATGTAATTGGGGGTGAGCCTATTACCATCAACCGGGCAAATCCAAACACCAGGCTGCTACTGAGAAATTCCAGATAGAAAAACCTAATAACACTTTGCCCGACCTCGGAATCGAACCCAAGACCTCAGGCTCAGCAGTAGCGTTTGACGTCCACTGTTGGACAATTTTTTTTGTGAAATTCGCTCTAAGTCATCTGATCTGAACAACTGGCAATGTCGGTTTTCTAAGGTTAGCTCAGTTATCAGGCTTTCAGGTTCGGTTACAGAACTTATCAAAAAAGCATATTATAAGATTAAAGACTACGTAGAAGACAAGGAAGTTTGGCATTAATTACTCCTGCACATGTGGCTTCCCTGGTACCTCGAATTACGATGTTTTTTTTTCTTTCTACATACTTCCTTGACATAATATTTTCTTTATTTGACATTATACTCGTATCCTCCTACCTACCATTTAATTTCAACGAGGTTTTTACTTTTATTATTTTAATAATATTTTATATCTGCTCTTTTTAGGGTTCCGTACCCAAAGGGTAAAACGGGAACCCTATTACTAAGGCTCCGCCGTCTGTCTGTCTGTCCGTCTGTCCGTCTGTCACCAGGCTGTATCTCATGAACCGTGATAGATAAACAGCTGAAATTTTCACAGATGATGTATTTCTGTTGCCGCTATAGCTACAAATACTAAAAACCAGAATAACATAAATATTTAAGGGGGGCTCCCATACAACAAACGTGATTTTTTTGCCATTTTTATAGATAATGGTACGGAACCCTTCGTGCGCGAGTCCGACTCGCACTTGGCCGTTTTTTTATTTAATGTGAATGTGAGAACGTTGTAGGCTTAATAGACTGTAGAGTATACCATTTTCTATTTGGTTAAGTACTTGGTACTGGTTGAGTCGCCTACACTGTCCTCCCATACCTATTAACACTGTAATTTAAAAACATTGTAAAAGCCAATTATTTATTTATTGAGTAACCGTGGAGTTTCTTTCCGGCTCTTCTCCATAGGAAACAACCAATTGGAACCATTCACCTAGCTTCTGACGTATCATAAGTGCCCATGTAGGTTTATGTGAAATCAATTATTTTGATTATGAATTATGACTTCGTTTCGTAGTCAAATCCAAATGCATGATTCACTGCTACAAGACTTTTCCTTATGTCAGTTATGACGCAGTGTAGTGACGCGTTGTAGTGACGCAGTATAGCAAGGCGGGTCTTGCTTCTCAAGCATGAGGCTGCGGGTTCGAAAGCGGGCAAATGACTTTTCAAATTCATAACGTAAATCTGAAATCGCCACTCCACCATGAGCAAGGGTGGTGATTAATGCTCATGCCTTCTCTGTATGTGAAAACGGCTATGCTCTGCAGTGGTACAATAGAGGCTTCACAGAAGCCTACTGCTTGGCTACGCACGTGTGCACTTAGCTTCATTTTGTATGAAAATATAAGCAGATCGTCCTCTATGACCTACCGCCACGCTTCTCACGAATGAGGCAGGCATACAAATGAACCGCGCAGTTAACGTGGCCAGCCAATCCGTGCACATCCAACATAGCGTGGACCGTCGACTACTTATGCCAGCGCCTATTTATTCATTTAAAAGCTCCATTCTCCTATCTACCATACTGAAACAGATTTCTTTGGAAATAAGCTTCACTTTTCTGAGTAATTTTCTGTTCCGTTCTTCTTGTCGGCTTGTTACAGATGTAATAAAAAGACGTTTAAAAAGACCCGTCACTAAGTCATGCGACGGGTCTTTATACACCATGTATGTGTGAATAAACTGTTAAATAAATAAATAAAGTGGGATTTCCCAAATAAAAACCATTAGGGTCGACAAAATCGTTACTCATACACACCAGCTACTTATTAACGCACCTTGTGTTCTTATATGGTGTTCGTAGAATTAAATAATTTCTAATTTCCTACACAATTAATTGATGTGGTCACTGTGGCCAGTATTAATTAGACAATGGGCATTGTCTAATTAATGCATGAGCTTACTCTCGTTCTAAGGAAAAATCAATTAGCGCCGGTGATCTGTCTTTTTACCCGCCGTGTCTAGAGATGTATGTGTTGAAAAAAAAACAAATATTTTTTTCACAATCTTGCAGAAAACATGAAAATATCTTGCCGCCGTCGTTTTTTTTCTATATTTGGTTTTTTTTTTTTCAGATAAAGTAAAATACATGAAATAAAATAGAATAAACCTAAATATGATTTTTTATTTTTTATTCAAGTCAAATTATATTTAAATCAATGAAATTAGAAGTTATTCATAGGGGTAGGTACATATTATTGTGAACTTTAAAAATACTTAAACGTTCATCAGTACTACAATCCTCACGAAGTCTCACTGTCTCAAGCTCTCGGCAGTCTGAAGTCAATTCAAACAAAACTTAAACCAAACGAAGATCAAGGAGAAATCCTTATCCGTAAATGTAAACTTCAATGAGTATTGCCAATAATTTTGACACATTTATGTAATATTTAACAAACAATAAATGGTATTTCTATTATAACCAAAATAAATAAAATATCACCTTATTTTTAACGATAACCATCTTACTATATTTTTATTTTCGTCTTTTTGTAAGAAAATCTATTCCAGAAATAAAAACTTTTTTTTCAACGTTTTTTTTTTATCTCAGAAAAAAAACGTTTACAAAACGGTTACAACTCTAGCCGTGCCTCGGAAAGTGCGCAGGCTGCTGCGCGTCGCCAGTCTGGCTCAACACGGTGACGTGAACCCATAAGTTTTTCCCCTACGAAAAATCGCTCAACGTGCACAAAGAAATTTTCACTTCAAAAATACAAAAAAAAATGTAGGTATTCTGTTGTAAAAAAAAACATGAATAGGTATACAGTGCCTCACGGCTGCGTCAAATCGGTCTAGTTCAGCAAAAACGGCACAAAACTCGTGTCTGTCGTTAGTGTTAATAAAAGAGGTGTGGTTAGATTTGTTTTAGTTGTGGGCTGAGTTGACGTCAAGGAAATAAATATTTAACTGTTACTTAGGGACGTCCCCTCCTCTAATGGGTAAACCCATACTTACATAATAATACGTCGACATAGAAATACTCTGGACGAATCGTCATTAGTCTGGCGCACCCGGACAGTCAGGCCCTAGCGTTTGTTACCAACTTGCTCAGTCACTCGTAAAACCCGGGTGCGCTAATGAGCTACTTCTAATCTTAAGGCCCCGTTCACAGACTCTGGTGAAGCGACGTGCGTGTTGCCGTTGTCACTCTGCAAGTCGCGTTGCGGTGGCTCATGGCATGCAATTTCTTTTATTTGTTTTCTCCGTAGTGACTGTTGCAAGACGCGTGGCGCTTGAGCGTGCAGTTCGTGGCAACGGTGTATAAGTTGTAGGTATGTCAAACCACATCGTTCATTATAAACTATGTACCTATTTCGCCAATAAGGCGTAGATTTTAATTTTATATAATATTTTCCTCTTTTATTATCAAATAAGGAGGATAAACATGGAAGCTAGTTGTTTATTTGATTTGAAATTATCTAATGATAGGGAAAAATAGAGATGTTATTCAATCATAATAATATGGGATTTCTACAGGGATTTGCAGGTAACCTATATAACTTTAGGTATTATGATTTTGTCATAAATTTTATGACATCATTAGTCGATCCACTGCCACTCTCGAAATTTGACCTCTCGGACTATCAATCTGATCACTCGTGTGTCCACTCGATCTTTTAATTTGACTGTACGACCTACTAAATTGACCCCCGAGCTATCAATTTGTCCACTCGAGCTTATAATGTGACCACACGGCCGATCAAATTGAATGCACAGCCTGTCAAAGTGACCACTTGAGTTATTTATTTGACCCCTCGTGCTGTCAATTTGACCACTCGACCTACAAATGTGGTCACGCGAACTATCAGTACGACTGCTCGACTAGTCAAGTAAATAGCAAACCAAGCATTAGATAATAATTATTGTAAATTGGTATTGTATTATCAACCATTTCCGTTTACTACTTGCCCTGGTAAACATGCATATTTGCATGTTGCATTTTTCACTTCGTCATGACGTCAGTAGGGTCAAATACCTAATACCTATGTGTTTCCCAAGTTATTCGAGGGTGTATCATCGGCTTAGCGTATGCTCAAGTAAGGTATCACAGGAGAGATCGTTAATTGACTTTTATGTCGTTGATGTAAGGTTTAAAATATAATTAAACAACGACGATGAGACGCAGAACGGGGAAAACCAATAGTGGTACAGTCAACTGTTAAAGGTATTTGTATATTATGTGGGGCCTTACTCCCGACGACTAGGGTATCGTTTTTTACGTGGGAAAGTGATAGAGAAGTAAATAAATTCAACCACATAAAAGTTTCTAACCAAAAACATGAAACACTTGACAATGACGTAATCCGCCGGACACGCATCGACGCTGATAATACTCGAACCTATGTCGATCTTGGTTTACGATTCGATTCGGTTCGGGAGTAAGGTTTTAAACCAAGTTCAGATCAGAAACGAGTTCGAATCGAAATCAAAATCAATCTCGAATCGTTTTCGGGAGTAAGACCATGTTCTTATCCACAAGTGGTCATTGTACCAATAGCAGCGTAAACCTCTGCGGTTTAAACCTTTTAGTTTACTTCTTCTAGCTGGCCTTAAATTTTTAACCGACTTCCAAGGAGGAGCTTAATTATGTTGTGGACCGATTTTGAAAATTATTGTTTTGTTTGGAAGCACTGCCGCGAAATTAGAATCTGATGAGGGAATCCCATGGAAATCACACCCATAGGTTTGGATATTTTTTATAGTAACTCATGCATTTGCTCTCGGATAGCACCATTTGGTGAAGTGGAACTGATGATGAAGACCACAGATGGCCACCGGAACAACATAATAATAAGTATATAACGGGTTGTGATTTGATTAGGTACTTTAATATGGTTGCTAAGCAATTTATGCTCGTCACAATGCATATGGTGAGTGGGAGTTCTCCTGGTTCTTACCAGGAAAACTTCTCAATAATTAACGGCCCAGCATCGGGTAAAGCAATATTTTGTAAAAGGTCATGAGCAGTAAATTGACATTAGGCTATTGTAACTTAGATAAATTACAAACCGATCCACTAAAAAGTAAAAAAATAAAAAACTTAAAATACAGAGCCAGACAGTCTTTGTATCTGTATTTAAGTTTTGGCATGTATTTAACGCAGCGACAAATTAATCTGAATTTGGGATTAAAAAATAATGAAAGCCGGTAGCAAAAATAGTAGGTTGGCAGCTACAGCGAAGGATTATTTTAAGTAGAAAGTAGCAGCTCAATAATCAGTTGTTGGCTTTATTTTAATTTAAACTGGCATCGAATTTTTGTTTTGGTAACTGAAATTACCAACAACAGAGGGGATCTGGCGCTCGGCGGCCGCTGCCGCGGCACGCTCGCTTCGCTCGCTCGTCTTCGCTTGTTAATGGTTACTGTTCTAACCTAACCTAAGTGAAATAAGGTTATTCAAACAATAATGAAATCTCGATACGGCTGCTTGACACTTCCCGTGACCCAAGGGCTGAATTTTACCTTGGCCAGAGGCTAAGCGTTGCCATACAATGTGAAAATGCCGCCAGTCTCTTGGGTACATTACCCACTGGTACACTCTTTTAAATTAAAATATTGTTACAAAGATGAGCTAAGATGGCCAAGGCTGCTTTTCCACCAGAGATGTGCTATGCTACGTTGCTATGGAGGCATTTGATATCCTCCAATCATATTCATTGGCCCACATAGCATAGCACTGGTGGAAAATCAAGGCTACGAAAACCCAAACCTTAGTATTACCGACCAAGGCTGTGATAATGAGGAAGCAAAAGCTAAGTTCGTAGGTCAGCAAATAAAGCTAAGTTCTTAGAACTGTGTAAAAACTGAGTAAATCCGCAAACCTCTTTCAGCTTTCAAAGAAAGTAAACACAGTCAGGCTCTTTTATACCATGGGCTAGTTGCCTCTCTTTTCCGGTATGGTGTTATTTTGGGGGCACTCTACTGATAAAGACCTTGTATTTAGGGATTCAAAAGCGATGCATATGGTCAATGTGCGGTCTTAAGAGGGCCATTCCCGGTCCATCTATCGTCAACGCAAGCATGGTCGAAAAGTTTGGTGTTTCGTTCAGCGCAAGTGAGAACTAACAAGCAAATGAGAACGCGATAACATTGAACGAAAAATAGTGTGCGGAAATTTCATAAAACTTGTTCCAGGAAATACGTGTTTTTGAGTAAGCCTTACAAGTTTATGAAATAAATGTTGGTCATTTAGAATCTTCATTACATTTGCAAGGTTTATATCGTAATTTTTAACTTAACTTAAAAATCGTAACATTTACAATTTATAAGTACCTACCTACATTATGAACGGCCAAAGTTCAGGTAAAATTTGTGCATAAAAGCAGATTTTTGCAGGCTTATACTGAATTTGTTTCTCCAAATTTTTATTTTATACTTGCATAGAAACCTAGATATAGTGCACAAGATACCTATTGGTTCAAAAATTTCAAATAAAGATGTGTTACAACGCCATAATCACGTACGAGCGTTTGTATGAAAAGTATGTCGGGTTGGCCGCCCTTAAAGGCAACAAAAAGCAAGCTAGTAGTATTTTGCTCATTAAAATATGTTGAAATCAAACACTGTTTTAATTATTTATCCTTGTTTATTGTATTTATTAAGACTGGATAGTAACAGTCGTAACTCTGACGGATAAAATCTCTGGATATTGTTAATAAACTGTTATACATGCATACTTACATACATTACGTCGTATCTCTCTGTATTTTACTGTGTGTAAATAAATAATAAAATACATAAACTCACGCCTTCTTCCCATGGGCAGATACTATAGAACGTCACCTGCTACGCCACTAAATTTATTATTATTTAAATATACCTACACTTACCGTCAAAACTAAGTACCAAGAGCAACATTTTCATACAAACGAGGTAAATTCGAAGCCTCGACCATGTCCTAGAACCAAAAATACGAAGACATATGACATCTACCAACCCACACAGAACCCGCGTGGTGGATTACGACTCACTCTCTCTCACAGAGAAGAGACGCCTGAGTCCCAGCACTGGGAACATAACTGGGCTGGCTAAACTTAGATATTTAGTTTTACTGAATGAGATCGAAGAATGACACCATTATTTAAAAAAAAATCAATATGGCATTAAAAACCGAAGCAACACGAGAGTGGTCTCGTGTTGCTTCGGTTTTTAATAATTTTTTTTTTCTTTTATTAATTTCTTCTCAAAGTCAAAGTCATATTATTTATTTCAAATAAGCACATAAGAGGCACTTTTGAAACTCAAAATTTACAAAAAAATATAATTGATTCTAGTTGCCCCTTCCAAAAGGTAGTTGCGTATGCAGAACAAAGGGCAAGAAACTCCACCGTTACTCTTTTAAAAATGTTTTACATTATTATGTTTGAGTACATTAATAAATTATATGATTATATGTGAAGGCGATGCACCTAGAATAAAATTACTATACCTTAGTAGGTAAAAATAATTCAAAACTAATATATTAAAAATAACATTATGAAATAGATACATGGTGCTCACATAATTATGAGATAGATACATGGTGCTCACATAATTATGAGATAGATACATGGTGCTCACATATTTATAAACATCGTAAAAGTATGTTTTCCTAAAAAAACTAAAATAATAAGTCAGTGTGTGAGTATAGGTAATCACAGAATGTAAAATCAATGTCATAAAAATAACAAATTATACAGTTAAAATAGCAACCAGTTTGATTTTGTCTAGACTCTAGATTGTCCTATGGAGCTGGACCAGCATGTTTCCAAGCATTCCTGTCCTGGATATATCCTCTAACTTGTAATATGCTTGTTTACAAAGTGTAATTTTAATATGTTTTTTAAATTTTCTCTCATTTAACTGCAATATATCACAAGGTATTTTGTTGTAACATTTAACACAGTACCCTATAAAAGATGTATGTTGTGCTCGTAGATCAACATCCACCCTCGTCTAGTTTTTTTTAAAAATGATTGACGTGTAAAAGTGTTTGTACAAACTTACTTACAGATATAAATCATTTATCATTTAACAATTTTTCAGATTATAAAGTAGGTCTTTAGATAATCTGAAAAATTGTTGATCTATTTTATCTTTATTTATATGTAGTATTAAAATTATGTCTATTTATTTATTCATTTATTTAAACTTCTCACACACAATAATGTACAAAGGCGGACTTAATGCCTTAGGCATTCTCTACCAGTCAACCAAAGGTGGTGAAGAGATAAGATGGCGGGTGCTCTGATTGATAGAAAATAATAATATTATAAAATATTAAAATATAACATAATTAAATATAAATATAAATATAATAGGTACAAAGTTACATAAATAGGTTATAAACTTAGTTATAATACAGATATATTTACTATAATATATCCCTACATTATATATATACATAAATATACATACAAATTCAATGAAAAAGACATTAAATTGAGATGACTCTACACTATTTGTTTTGACAAATAACTCTGCAATTTTCGCTTAAATGCAAACCGACTGGTGGCCGTCCTGATATCGAGAGGAAGCGCATTCCAGAGAAGAATGGACTGAATATGAAAGGAAGAATGAACGAAGTCAGAAGTATGAGAAGGACAGAGTAGAAGAAGATTGTTGGAAGAACGCAGGTTCTTAGCGTGTGAAGAACTTAGATATTGGAAGTGAGACATAAGATCTCTTCTCTGGCGAATGGACATCCATTTGAGATCAGACCTATAACTTGACACATGGTCATATTTTCTTAAATTAAATATGAACCGGATACCATTGTTGAGTAGTCTATTGAGCTTATCTAGCAAAACCGCATTTAAATCAAAGTAGCACACGTCAGCATAGTCGATGATAGGAAAAATCAAAGTCTGCACAAGCATAGTCTTCGTCTTAGCGGGCAAAAAGTTTCTCAGACAATACAGGGATCGTAAAGTACCGTTGACCCTTTGACTAACACTAGAAACCTGGCGTTGCCAGCCTAGCGTTGAGTCAAGATGCAAACCGAGATCTTTCACCGTAGGGGTAATGGGTATGACAGTACCATTAAAAATAAGAGAAGGAAGAGATGTAAGAGCCACCCTACCCATCATGCGCGGGCTACCAATTACAATGGCCTGACACTTTGAGGGGTTTACTGACACCTCAAAACTATCTGACCACTGTTTGATAGAGTCTAAGTCTCGGTTTACATCTGCTATAGCGTCCGATAAACCCTCCACCCGCCCAGCTGCATACACCTGAAGATCATCAGCATAAAGATGATACGAACATCGAAAACAAAGAGTTATAAAATTAATGAAGATGGAGAATAACAATGGAGAAAGAAATGTATCACATATCTTATTAAAAATATGTAGATTTTTCCTTACATACATAATATTTTCATAAATGAATTGGCAAGGTACCGTCATAATATTATTCTTTTTAAATACATAAAGAGATTCAAGCCAACGAGTCGCCGCGAATCTCTTTAAAAAAATCTCTTGACGGCGACGTAGATTATAAATTGCTGGACAGCCCTCTTTCGCAAAATAAAGATAGACTCAATGTCAGCAGCCCGACCCCACAGTAAAATGCCTTATGACAATTATGTCATAAGGCATTTTACTGTGGGGTCGGGCTGCTAATGCTGCATAGCATTAGCTATGAAAGTAGCTAAAATACACCAAACGCGCGGTTTGTTTATCGTGTTTTGACGTTACGTATAGACTTCACGTCAACACTTATTTTTGTTTACTCAAGAACTACGTCACTTCACGGAATTTTCATCCTCAGTTGTTGAACACAAACAATACGCACTGCAATGCCCTTTGCTCTTAATGTACGTGTATTTTCAGTGCAACTGCTCTTGTTTCACACTGAAGGACTTAAGGCAGGATTCACAGATCGCACTTTGACTTTGCTTTGTAAAGTAAGCATCTCATACGAATGTGAACTTCATAACTTTATTCCTCTAAGTTTAATATTGATAATCGTACGGTTTAGAGAATGGTCGTTTATACGTTTGAATAAGATTCAAATTCGTATGAAACCATTTAAATTCAAAATATTTTATTTCGCATAAACCTACAAGGGCACTTAAGAATCTATACTGGGTCAAGTTAAATTAGCTAGCGAAACTGCGCAGACGTGATGGCTATCGATGTCTAAACACGATAAAATAAAAATAAAAAAGATAAGAAGTATTTTTTTGGGGTTGACGACCGCTTGTAGTCAAGTTCTTTGAATTATGATTTGAGAAAATCTGTTTTTTTTTAAATCTTCAATTTAATTTCTTTTTCGTGTATAAAAGATTAATAAAAACCAAATGACATAAAAAAAAAACGCTTACTTTACAAAGTAAATTGTAATTTGTGTAGAAAAAAAACAATTTTCTTTCTCCTTTCTTCCTTTTCAAAGTGCGTTCTGTGAATCTTGCCCTACGGACCAATTTCCTATTGACTTCTATGACTACGACGTATAATAACGTCAAGCATTCTTTAGTCGCACGTGCCTGAAAACCAAGCGTTCAATGACGTAGTTTATTAAACTAAACTAATAAAGTGTTACAACTGGGCTTTGTCCTCGTGACAATAATTGTTGGATTTTGGTGTATAGTTAAATAATGCATAGAATATAATAAAAAATGTATATATTAATAAACTAATAATAAAGCTAAGAGCTCATGGATATATCTACCTATTATAATAAGAAATAAGGATACATATATGAGGAATTCTGAAAGTGACACCGGTGACTGAACAGTTGTTTGGAAATAGGGTGTGCCGGTGTGGGCATGTGATGCGGAGGAATGAGGGAAATGTCGTCAGGAAAGTTTTGAGTATCGATGTGGATGGCTATACGAGTAGGGGAAGACCAAAGAAACGATGGATGGACTGTGTGAAAGATGATATGGCTAGAAAGGGAGTGACTACCGAGATGACGATTAATAGAGAAGTATGGAAGGAAAGGACGTTCCCGACCCCAAAAAAATTGCGATAAGGGGAGGAAAACAATGACTAATAATAATGCTAGAGCTTTTGTTTTTTGAATGCGGTAATCTCTGAAATGCCAGACGGATTAAAATAAATGTTTTCTTTGGATAGCTCAATTCTTGAGGAAGGCTATAGGCTATTTAATATCACGCTAGAACGCTTAGGACCCGAGCAAAAATAAAAAATCTGAAAGAAGATCTAAGCGAAAACGAAGTAATGGCACGGGCAGGCGAGCCATGGTGGCGACTGAATGATGAACGTCATAATATATTTTATATTCATTGAGAAACACCTCTTGTCAAAGTGGCGTTAACTGGTAGTGTGAATTTTCAGGAAACCCACATTGAAGGAGTGCACTAGGCAAAATCTTAACATCAAAAAATCAATCTGCCCAGCCTTTTCCCAACTATGTTGGGGTCGGCTTCCAGTCTAATCGAATGCAGCTGAATACCAGTATTTCACATGGAGTGACTGCCTGTCTGACCTCCACAACCCAGTTACTACCTTGGTAAGACTGGTTGTCAGACTTATGGGCTTCTAACGACCCCTAACGACTGTCAAAGATCCACGAATGACAGCCGGGTCCAACGGGTTAATGCAACGCGGCACGCGGCTTAATAATAATATAGGTATCTCTATCAAAATGTGTTAATTTGTGTACATATTTTGTTGGAGGTCCTCAACAAGGAAATAAGTATACAAGGTGGAAGGGACATCGACGCGAAGCCATGGATTCAGTACACCATTCTTGACTCCCCTGCGTTAAAAAATTTAGTCGGTTATTTAAAAAAAAAACGCTGCTGTAACAGGTTTTGTGTCGATGTCCCTTCCACCCTGCATTGCAGTAAAGATATATCATTCATATAATATTCAGTCTTAATAAACGGAATGACGCAATACATAATCAGCCTATAATGTTCTCACTGCTGGGACACAGGCCTCCTCTCTTCGAGAGGGAGTGGGCTGTAAATCTACCACGCGGGCCCAGTGCGGGTTGGTAGATGTCACATGTCTTTGAATTTTTGGTTCTAGGACATGCCGGTTTCCTCACGATGTTTTCCTTCACCGTTTTGAGAGCAGTGGTGATGAAATTATTTACACAAAGTAAAGCGCCTGCCTGGGTTCGAACCCACGATCTACAACTCGTAAGTCGGGGACGTTACCACCACTGCTTTCATGTCTCAATGTCGCAATACCGACCAAGCAAATACCTATTTATTATTTACCTTTGATGACTCTGCTGACGACAACTTCAGGTAGGTAATGAGTACGTTAAATACCTGTAATTAGAGACGTGAAAAGTGAAAAATGACGTGAGAAGTGTTATCTGCAATGACATAACACGGCTTACGGTAAATCGAATTTCCTCATAGCGGCATCAGAATTCCGATATGTAAATGCATCAACTTTAAGGCGTAGCTTAACAGACCTTTACGCTTGTATACTCCGAAGGGATAAGCATAGGTGTAGCACCTACGTTTTGCGTCTCGCATGACGTAGGAGAAAAACCACTTTCCAGTTTCCTCTTTCCTCTGTGGTCCAATGCCATAAGGGAGAAGCCTGTTGCTACTAACCGGGCACTAATCCAGACCCCGGGCTGCTTTTAATAAATTTCTGATGGCAAACCCCAATAACACTTTGCTCGACCTGGGAATCAAAACTAGAACCCCACGCTTAGCAGGCACACTTACGAGCTCTAGATGTCTTACGGAATCATAATAATATTCACTAAACATAACATAATTAAAACAAGAAACTTGGCCCCTTAATGATTTTATGTTCTGAGTAGAGCTGCACGATTACTGACAAATGCGTGCACTGACTGGTCAGGTCCACTTAATTTGTATGGTTCGTTCCTCAAAAGACCATTCACATGCCACCAATCTACATGGCCTTCACAAGATCTGACCAAGATTATGTCTGGACTTTAAAAGAGACTGTGACCTCTGACGTTGTTTCGGCCTTGCTTCTCAGAGTAGTCAGATAGGAAACGCCGACCTCATCTAGTTTTAAGTAAAAACCTACTCACAGAAATAAAAATCATTTATCGTTTAGAATCGTCAAGCACAACGGGACCCATTTCAAAACCGAGAATTTCTTTCAACAGACTCACATCACAAGAAATTTCCATTTTCTTGACTAGTAAGTGATTCCCCGTACTAAAGCTTATACAATTGCCACAATTTCTATAATTTCCTTATTTATGACTGATTATACAATTAAATGCACGCCGAAGGACTGTTATAGACGGGAATTAACCCAATGACTAATTTCGTTACTTGCTAGTCAATTGTTTTACTTTTATTAGCCGTGGGTATGGTCATGACGTTTTAATTGACCCGTGGCGGGATTTCGGAGTAATCGCATGAAATAATAGTACATTGTGATACAAGGGTGGAAAGTACCCGTGTATCACACGACCTTTTATCAATACACTTGTGGGAAACAGTAAAATACAAATCAAAGAATTAATTAAAATTTTCAGAAAATGGCGCTTTTTTGCAACTGGATATATTTTTCTTTACAACGAAAGTTTTTGACAAATGTTGATGTGAAAATAATTAAATTAAAACTGGTAATTAAATATAATAAAGAACTATTTAAAAGACTTTTGAGAATTCAATGGACGTACGGACTCATTCATTTTTCCTCGTATAAAACCTATCCCATTTTATTCTATGTATGAAAACTCCTTGCTACTTTAGAAAACTTCTTGAAACTTTTTAAATTGACTTATAAATTTAAAACTCAACTGCAAAACTAATGATAGAGCTCGTAAACAAAAGTCACGACCGCGTAACAGAATGATGCCTATGCAAAAGATTTCATTTTTGAATCATAATTTTAACATATATTATGTGGCTTACGTGACCCGCGTTTACCCCATAAATATCTAACACCTACAACTACACAAGTTGTGATGTCGTGTATAAATCATGTATCATACTTGTATTGACGTTGAACCAGCCATGCATTAAAAAAAAATACATAAAGAAAGAAAGAAATATAATACATTTATTTAGCACAGACTATATATTTTATACCTTGGTGTGAACACAAAGTATAAAAGAATAATAATGTTGTTCCAAGTGTGAGTTAGTGCAAGCAAGATCAGTGAGGAGTCTGGGTGTTATATTGTGTGTGGGTTCTTTGGAATGCTACAGAAAAGAAAGCAGTGAAAAAAAGTCTGTTTATCACAAGTCATATGAGGAAAATAGAAAATTTGCTCAACAGCAGGCTGATGTGATAATAATAATACCAACCTATAAGTGAACCACGCCCAGGTCAAAGGCCTCTTCATTTAAAGACAAAATCAAACTGGTTGCTAATTTAATTGTATAGTTTATTATTTTTATGACATTCATTTTACATTAACTTATAATCTACTTGTTAACATTTTACGAAAATCGTCTACTTTTACACACGTCTTTTTTTTCTTGTAAATATTTGAGCACTATGTATCTATCACATATTTCATTTATCTGTCATTGCTCAAATTTGTATTATTTTTACTTTTTGTGGTATAGTAATTTTATTCTAGGTGCATCGTCTTCACATAATAATGATATAGATAGAGTAAGTCGTTGAAGTGCCATAATAATAAATAAAAAAATAAATTTAATTAATGTACCTATACAAAATAATGTAAAACATTTTAAAAGAGTAAAGGTTGAGTTTCTTGCCCATTCTTCTCGATATAAAACTACCCTTTGGAAGGGGCAACCAGAATCAATTCCATTTTCTTGTCAATTTTGACATTCAAAACTGCCTTTTATATGCTCATTTGAAATAATTGATTTGACTTTGACTTAGAAGGCACGAGCATTAATCACCATGCTTCCAGGTACAACTTATTCAGGCCGGTACTCCGATAAGTCACAACGCGACTGTGGAGCTTCATCGTAAACGAAGCCTCACCTCTTGTCGAGCTCTCTGTGCACTAACTCCAGCACTATAGAAGTCCTTTGCGAGGCCAACTATAACTCGTGGCCAAATTCTGGTCGAAGCTTATTTAAAACATATAAATGGAATCATCGATACCACGAAGTAAGGACCATGCTTACTCAAGGTGCCTGGATCCTTGCACATGTTATCCGTAATGCAGATCTCGCGAACCAATTTTAAAATTAGCTGATGTAAGTTGCACCGCCTCGATAACCTTATTAGAACCAAACGTAGCTGAGTTAGATTATGCTAGCCTAATGTTATTCTAGCTGAGACCAAATCAAATTATTACAACAAATTCAAACAGCGAACCGGACAAAATGCAAAAGTCTGAATTCAGATAACCCGGGAAACGCTCGAAGTGTAGATTGAGCTGTCAGTGTCAGATTGTTTTGAGGGAACGCGTGGGCCGATCTTGCATTGGGCAATCTCCTTACATTCAAAAACCGGTCAGCGAAAAGGTGACAGACAGCCACTTTCGTATTTGTAATATATTAGTATGCATAATGGGAAACCCAAAGCTACAAGCAGGGAAAGTACCTTTCATTATGAAGATAGCCTTTATTCAATGGAAAATCTATTCATTTCTTAAAATGACGAATTACTCCAATTCCTTGTATTGGTCGAGCGTGGGGTCCTGGGATCCCATTAGAAAATTCTCAGTTGACAGTCGCGCCCATCTCTTAATCATAAATCCTTGTCAGTCGATACGTGTCCGAAAGCACGAAAGCTTGACAACCAGCCTCACTAAAGGATAATTCTGGGATCGTTTCCGGGTTGTGGAGGTCAGGTAGGAAGTCACTCTATGTGAAATAAAATAAATACTGGTTTTCTGCTGCATCTGTTAGACTGAAAGCCGATCCCTACATAGTTGGGAAAGGGCTAGGCAGATGATGAAGTAAGTAGCTATCTAATTAGGTACATCATTCATCTGTCTAGCCTTTTAGAATTAAGGACAATCATTAAATCACTCTTCCTCTCTCTTACTTATTTAAAATGTTAATGTGCCCGACAGGGTCCATAATTGCTTCTATTTAGTATTATGCCGTGCAGCCTGTGGGCTCGCTTCACACAAGCGTGCTACAGCGCCCTCCGCGTCCAGTATAACAACGCGTTCAGAGCGGTGCACGGTGTTGGGGCTGCCCCGCTTCTGCAGCGCCTCTGACATGTCTGCGGAAGCGCGCACCGACTGTTTTCACGCCACCATGGGCAAGCGGTGCGAGTCCTTAGTGCGCATGGTGAGGGCCAGCTCCAATACTGTCCTGGTTATGATCGCTGAGTGTTTTGACTGCCCCTAAATACGACAATGCTGTACGAGTAACAGACATGTTTTTGTATAGCCACTTAATCCGATTGTTTCATATGATTTTTTTTTTCTTTAAATTTAATTTTGTGATCCAAATTTGACATTTTATTTTAATTTCATTTCTATGACATTGTATTTTTGTCTACTCATGCGTTTATTTTAATTGCGTTTGACATTTAATTTTTATTTTTATTCTGAGACCTTTTTAATTTGCTACCTATTAATTCGTGTATTTCAATTGTATTGACATTTTATTCTATTCTGTTGCAGTATTGTGAAATTTTATTTTATTTTTTCTTGTGTAATATGGGTTTTGCCTGATTTTTTTTTTATTATTTACCACCTGTATGTGTTTATTATGGATTGCAATAACGATTATTTGAATTGAATTGAATTCTAATTAGAGAATTTAAGCCTTTTAACGCATAACTCAATAACTTAACAAAGGTGTTACGTAGTTTTTATCCGTTATTTTATGTAGAAATTAAACCTTTAAACCTTTCCTTATAATATCGTTGACGTATTTCACGCATGAATTTGATATACCTGGTTATTATGTTTTTAAATTAATAACTCATACTACGTAGGTAATTAATTTGTGTTGCGTATACTAAAATTATCCAGAAATTCATTACGCAGAAACTTCCAATCACACTTTAAACCGGAGTTGTTCAGGGCCTGCAGTCTCGACATTCACTGTACAACCAAATTCGGTCGCAGTCTTAATGGAGTCCCTAGACGGTCAAAAATGCTTGACAAGATTGTGATTTTTCGTGCCTTATCAAGGAATTTTGACCGACTAGAGATCGTTAGGACTTTTCGATCGAATTCGGTCGTAAAGCGATTGCTATCAAACTCAAACTCAAAGCATTTATTTCAATTAAACCATTTACAGGCACTTTTGAATTGTCAACAAGTCGGTCAGTTACAAATATGAAGCTAGTTGCCCATTCCAAATAGTAGGTTCCTATGGAGAAGAACGGGCAAGAAACTCCACAGACACTCTTTTAAAATAAAATATTTGATACAAAGTATTGGTTACATCATTCTTATTGAAAATATACATGTGAGAACGATGCAAAACGTCAGAAGCGTCCGTGATAAAAAAAAACAATTCAAAACTAAAATAATTAAAAATAAGCCGTGGCAGCTAAGAGATGACCAGTCCCAACTGACAGCGCCCGTTCACGAACATGACGCATGGATCAGCACCATTCAGCTCAACCATTTTGAAGGGAGCTAAATGATCCAACACACACGCCACCATCAGCGAGACATCTGAGTGAGCATGACATACTCTCAGCTGCCAGGACATATTCAAGTCAATGAAAGACATATTACCCGGTAAATGGTAGCTCTATTGTACATAGTACTCACACCTGTGTTATGCAATTATATAATACAAAGGTGATTGAGTTTATACAATGAAAAGATAGTCTTACAATCTTCAGCAGCTCCAACAGTATTTTCAAATGTTAATCAATTAGTTGACGTTGTGGAGCAGGACCAGCATTGAGCCAAGCATTTCTATCAGCGATGTAATCCCCCAGCCTATAATATGCCTGCTTGCATAGTTTACTCGTCGTCGTTTGCTCGTTTTATACAAGATTTGAATTTCGTCTCATTCAGTTGAAGTATGTGGGGAGGAATTTTATTATAACATTTTAAACAGTACCCCATGAAAGATGAGTCTACTTTAGCCAGTCTGAAACCTGGTTGAGCTAATAGATCCCTACTTCTAGTACTATAATTATGTCTTTCGCCTCTTTTACTAAAAAGATGTAAATTTTTTCTTACGTACATGATGTTTTCATAGATATATTGACAAGACACCGTCATGATGTTAATATTCTTAAACAGTTCCCTAAGAGAATCGCGCCTGCGGAGATTATATATGGCTCTGATGGCTCTTTTCTGCAGAATAAAAATAGACTCGATGTCTGCAGCCCGTCCCCAAAGTAAAATACCGTAAGACATGATACTATGAAAGTAACTAAAATAGACTAGCCTTGCGGTATCTACATCAGTAAATTGACGGATTTTTCTGACAGCATATGCTGTTGAACTTAGCCGTCCTGCAAGAGATGTTAAATGAGGACCCCATTGAAGCCTAGAGTCGAGCGTGATCCCCAGGAAAACAGTTTTATCGACGAATTCTAGTTTCTCTTGATTCAATACTATCTCATAATCACTACTTTTTACATTTGGTAAAGAAAATCGTATGCACTTAGTTTTCTTTCCATTTAATACTAAATTATTGGCAGTGAACCAATTTTGGACCTGCAGTAGGGCGTTATTTACGTCGTCAAAATTTGTAGCACGTCTATCTACCTTAAAAATCAAGGAAGTATCGTCAGCAAATAACACCATTTGTGGTTGATTTTTTAATAAATGGAGAAGATCATTAATATACACTAAAAAGAGGAAAGGACCCAATATCGAGCCTTGAGGAACACCCATTTTTACTTTTAAAACGAGTGAATTGATACCATTTATTTGAACTAGCTGTTGTCTATCGTTTAAATAAGATTTTACTAAACTAAGCGCGTATCTATGTCAAGACTGCAAGCCCAGGAGTTTCTACATACAACATTGGTCGACTGTTATTTTGAATTGAAAATTGAGTTCAGTTTCAGTAAAAACAGGGTTGAGTTTTGTTTGATAACGTAACGTGAAAATAAGGTTAAATTATGAAAAAAATATGATAGCGGATAGAAGCTTAGGTATTTCTAAAAATTAAATTAAATGGTAACCATAACCACCCATAATTGATCGAAGTTCTTTAACGTGGCTTGCGGTAGGAGTAAACTGGCAGAAATCGTCATGTAACGAAATAGCGTTATGCCCGAAAAAAGAAAAAGTCAGATAAACCACCCCCACATTCCAAGCTGGAGCTGATGGTGAAGTCACCATTAGCTCCACTACACCATATGCAATGTGACGAGCATAAATTGCTTAGCAACCATATAAAAATAAAGTACTAGAAAAACTTATTTTTATATCTGTGGTCACCGCTTCATCCCTTCACCAAATGGTGGTTTCCAAGAGCAAATGCGCGAGTTACTATAAAACATACCCAAATCGCTATAGTGGGCTTATAAAATTTGAATATTTCAAATTTGATTTTTATTCAAATTTTTTGTTATCAGATTCTGACTTGGTGACAATAAGACCACCTTGAGAGCACCTTTCAAACAAAAAAAAATGTTCAAAATCAGTCATACATAAAAAGAAAAAAATCATACATACAGACGAACATAATAACCCCCTCCTTTTTGGAAGTCGATTAAATATAGTAGTCCACCGGTATCAGAAACCACGTTCAAGCTACCGGTGGTCATGGCTCATGAGAGCGGAACCTCCTAACTATACGCGTCGTGTCCAGAAGTACCGCTTTCTGGATCAAGCCCTTGATCCAGCTGCCTAACGAGAGCCTCCTCAAGTGTTGGTCGAGGCTCTTGGCTGCTATGTCATTTGCCATCACGACTATCGGCACAATGACTACTGTATCTACATCCCACATGTCGACAACTTAACGAGTCAGGATTTTAATGTTTTAAGATACTTAAATTTGCTTATCTTTCTTAGTTTTCACTAGGTTCTCGTCCTGCGGGACTGCTCTATCAATAATCATTCAAAATCAAAATATTTTATTTTACATAAACCTAGGTGCACGGTTCCAATTGGTCGTTTCCTATGGAGAAAAGCCGGCAAGAAACTCCACGGTTACTCCTTTAAAAGAATGGGCTTTTACAATGTTTTCAAGTTACAGTGTTAATAGGTATGGGAGGACAGTGTAGGCCCGTCAACAAGTACCAAGTACATGTACGATGCTCTAATTGATCTATCACCAGTATGTATGTCAGGCTTATTGAAATAATCAAAAATAATCCTAATAAGTAAATATTTATTATTATTAAACATTAAATTACAATAATTTATTACCTTCCTATAATTATGACCGCAAACATTCGTACACAAATAGAAACTGAATCGTGACGAAACGGGTGACGTAAAATGACGACAGAGTCTCATGCATGTAGTTCGTGCCTTTGGGAGTACGTGACTTTAGACAGGTTTTAAATAGGGCTTTTAGTGTTTGATATAAATTAGAATGAAATGTCACGAGACGTATCAGATTCGAGTTGCCTTTTATTTGAAATCAGGTCGCGGGCAATATCTAATTAGTATTTATAGGAACTTATTTTACACGTTTGATGACAAGTCATGTACGATAAGACGACGGCTGTTAGCTGTAGGTTTAACTCGTGCTAATTCGGAAAAATAACTTTTAATTTGTCATTGTGTATGAGGATTTTATCCCTATATACACCGAGAGCTGCAAAATTAATGTTTTATTTTTTTCTTTATAGGTACTATTTACTTATTAGCCTCATCATTGTAAAGCTACCACTATAGGGAAGTGTAAGACAGCCCCGACCCAAGTACTTACTTTTATAACTTACTGGGGCTGTCTGTATGGCCGGCCTCTGCGGGCCACCTCAGATCTGGGGGGGGGGTGTTGAGTTGTTTGACCCCCCCCCCCCCCGGAGGTCTAATAGGGGCGTGCGTAGAACACTACGGTCCGCCACCTCGGGTCCTGTATGATAGGGGGCGGCGGACGTCCCTGGCGCATATAGGGGGCCGAAAGAGGGCATTGTCTGCCCTCTGCCGACATCCGGTGCGCCTGCTGCGAGCCGGGTGAGTGGAGGAGATCTCCCGCTCTTTTTCCGCAGCCTCCTTCTGCGACACGACTGTTTCCTAGAAGACTGACGATGACTGAGATGACGTACAGACTTACCGTTATTTATTCACGTAGATGTTATGTTGGAAAATGCGGTTTTAGGAAAATGTGCAACAGCCAACTAAGTATTCATTTAATATTGTGTAATTTTACCTATTAAAAAGTATCAAAGTCAAATTCAAATTAATATATTTATTTCAAATAGGCAGATAAATGGCACTTTTGAACGTCAAAATTTACAAAAAAATAGAATTGATTCTAGTCGCCCCTTCCAAAAGGTGGCTTCGTATGGAGAAGAATGGGCAAGAAACTCCACCGTTCGTTACTCTTTTAAAATGTTTTACAATATTTTGTATAGGTACATTAAGAGGAGGCTTCCTATTTTTATGTTAATTTGCATGAATATTCTGAAACAGTCACACTTACAAGCAAAATTAAATTTTAGTAAGTATATGATTTATTGGATCTTTTTTTTTTTTCATGTTGAAGACAGTTGCGTAATTGTAATATTTTCTCTCAGTTTATTTGTTCGAAAATCATATATTTATTAAGGATACTTAATTATAAAAAAAAAAACAAACAAGTCTGTTTGGCTTTTATGTCTAAAATAAATATTCACAGTAAGAAAATGCAGTTTATTATCCAGAAAATAAAGAGAGATATTTTTTCTCTAGATCAATTATTACTTTAGATAAAAACAAAATAAGAATTGAGACTTACGCTATTTAGTTTCGTGCTCAAACATGATCAAAAATTACTATACCACAATAGGTAAAAAGAATTAAGAATGAAGCAATTGACAGATAAATTAATTTTATGTGGTGCTCACATAATTATTTACAATCATTGTAAAAAAAAAAACGCGGTTGTTTAGTCATTCAAATTGAACGTCGTTTGAATGAATGGTGTATAGTTATACATAGCTATTAGTATCTGTTTACCTGGGTGCATGCTATGAAGCCTGTCTTCCCCGTAGGGGTACGTAGAGGTAGTAGGTACCTTCTAGGTAAAAAAACACTGGTTCTCTCCTACAACATCATCAAAATATATTTGCAGGATGTATCAGTAAGGTGTGAACAACTTTCTTCATGGGACTTGGGACCAACATCATAATTACGAAAAAATGATCAGCCATTCCATCATTTTAGTTTGAGTAGGTATTGAAGTTTTGAATGGGACAGTTGTTATTTTTTTTTGTTAACACCTTTCCTCTTGCTTTCTGTGGGAGTGATTTCGTGAAAAGGGACGGAAGTGACAGCTTGAGCATGGAATAAGTAAGTTCTTTTTAATAGCATGTATAACATTAGTACATTAAGTAAGAATGTCGTCAAATTATTAATTTCAAATCGGCACTTTTGATCGTCAGACAGTAAAAAGTGTAATTTTACTGCAGCAGACTTTAATTATTCTGACATTGAATGTATCGTCATCTGACGTCACAGGAATTTCAATAGGGCGGTGCTACACGCCATGATGCAATTTGAGCCCGGATTTTCCGTTTTGTGGTTTTAATTATGTGATTGAATTGGCTAAGTGTCATGGGGACGAGCCTATTGCCAGCAACCGGGTACAAATAAAGGGTGTTTTAAGATTTTTGAAAAATAAACCAATACTGTTGGAGTCTTTAGTATAAGTGAAAGAATATAAAATGGAATACTTTTTTTAAATATGACATCGTTGAGATGTGTTCCATTCCGCGTCAGACATTCATTGAAGCGAGACTGTAGGCTAATGTAGACTCGTCGTAAAAGATCCGGAGTAGGTACCTAATAGAGTCCATTTCAACTTGCACACTAATTGCGTAACACAGTTTGAATCGGAATCGGAATGATTTTGAAGTATATTGCTAATCCACTGGTTCATTATGTTGGTCTGCTCAACAATGTGATTAATGCAAAGAATGTTGTTAAACTGTCAAATTGAAACCGATTCCTACTGATAGTGTGTTACGCAATTAGCCCGCAGGTTCTCTTGGACGCCCTGTTTGCCGTCGTCCTATCGTCGATCCTGTAGCCTGAAACGTCTTAATCCAGCTCCGAATAGTTGACGGCGTAGGTGCGTGTGAAGTGTCACGTAATAGTGACTTCGAAGTAGACGACGAACTGTGACCATATTTCGAGTTTACGTAAAATGCTTGGACGCAAAACGCTAGTTGCTCCCCGGTGGCGGTATGGCACTAACAATTCCACAAACCGTTGTAGTGGCCACGTGTAGGTACACTCCCCGCTCTTCATCGTGCGTGAGCTTCTAAATTTTAAATTGAAATAGGTGAATATTTTTAAAACCTCGTACAAGACTTCCGGCTGCTACCGACAAATTCTCGAAGGGAAACCCATAAAATCAAAAGTCATTTATTCAAACTAGGCTGAGAAGCAGCACTTTTCGAACGTCAAAATTACATAAGACAGTCCCCCAAAAACGGCCACCCTTCACCACTTCCTAGTGCTTTAGCTGGGAAGAAGAAGTGGCGCAACAAACTCCCCAGCAGCACAGATGTCTGTTCAGATATAAAATAAAACCTGGGACTCAAAAGCAGGATCTCATGTTCAGCAGTAGTACTTGCGACCCCTAGACAACGACGCTTGTACTGGTTTTCTTACCACTGACCACAGATGACGGCTTCATCATGGGTCTTGTTACACACCCTGGTCCTGTATAGAAGTTGTTACCGCACAATTCATGTAAGTTAGATGAATACGTTGCATTCGATAGCAAGTTACTGCCATGGCTTAACAGTACGATATTGTTTCTAATATATTGGAACGTTAAAGTCTAAAGGCTGGGGGTCTACTCCGAAGCGCTAAACCGAAGTATCGGCCGAATGTTCGGTTGCTTCTTTACTACGGCTAACTATCGCTGACTACGGCAAAAAAAAATAAGAAGGCAGTCGAAGAGATAAGCCAAAGTCAAAACTGTGACTTGAAGTCGGGTAGGGACTCAAAAAGTAAAGGAAGTAAGTCAAAAAAGGAAACTATGGAAGTTATAAAACGGCCGAACAGTCGGCCGATACCTCGGTTTAGCGGAGTAGACCCCCTGGTTCTGTTTGTTTTTTTTTTAGCCATTTCTCTTACGACTCGTGCACACAATGGCCGATGTTTTTTTTGGATTGCTCAGGAACGGAAGCCATTTTCACGCATTAAAATATCTTACACCAGGGGTGGGCATCAATTAGTACGGCCTTACCTACTATTTGATTACCACCTCTGGTCCGTATTTAAAAAAAAACCTTGTTAAAAAACCAATAGGTATAAGCTGGCCTCGCATTCTATTGAAACTCCGTACCACCCTAGTCCAGCTCATTGTCCAAATGTTATTACTCATGTGCGGTCGACCTGTACAAGGACCTATTTAATAAAAATATAAGTGATATAAAGCTCTTTGTGAATGAGCTCGTTCGAGGTAGTAAAGCACAGGCTAAGCAGTAATTAGTATAGTATTACCAACGTACCGCCAAGCAGCGTTGCTGTTCCGCACAGACTAGCTGTTCCAGATGGAAGGGTATGGGTTCCGCTGTATTTACAGGCTCATTAAAATGTCAGCTTTGTATTTGGGATGGCAACGAACACCACGTTTTTTAATCGCGCCGTTGACACGCGTTTTAGAAACGTGCGTCGACGGCGCACCGACAGAGCAGCACAGGCTACGTCTGACTCGCGTGCATATCGCGTTCGTATCGCTACAAACGCGCGTCAACGGCGCGTTTAAAAAACGTGGTGTGCACAGGCCCTTAGGCTCCTGTCCCACCGCAGCTGGTGATAAACGAGAAGCAAGTAACGCAGAGCTAGCAACTAAAACAAGAGTTGACGAGCGGCGAGTACCCCACGGCGACGAGCTATTACTCGCTGGTATGCGTATGTACAGACGCCAGCAGATCAAGCTACCCGAAACTGTCAAATTTTCCCAATCATCCTTGAACCTTATACTATAGCGTTAAAGTTGAAAATCTATTGAAGAAATGTGACAGATTGTAGTGGCTTGATGTGCTGGCGTCTGTACCAAGCCAAGCGAGCGTCGCTGAGCGAGTACCCTCTTTGATAGTTCGTGTCGCTGCGCCAAACGCGTACTTGCCGCCAGCGGCGGTGTGACTATTACTTGCACGGGACCCACAATCTTTTGTACTTACGTTTCTTGAGCGAGATAGTCGTTGGATGCTAGTCGCTTCCTCGTGCCCGGTCGCAGATAAGGCGATAAGGCAATTATTTTACGACGTCGACTATAAAATGGACTTCCCACATCAGGTTATTAAACAAACAAATAACTTTATAATAAGTAGTTTCCTTCAGATACCTACATAGAAACAAATATTTTGATGCGGTAACCAGTCTATTGAGAGGAAAACAATAATTTAAATGTTCCTATAATTTAGCCTACTGGGATATTTAGTGATGTAATGTGTACCTAGCTTTTTGTTTTTCTAGCAAAAACATAATTATCTAAATGATTTTAGATAATTAAAATAATCATCAGCCTGTATTTCCCCGTTTGCTAGAACAAAGGCCAATTTTAATTTATAGAAAATATTTCCTTCATTTGAACTTCAAGTCAGTGGTGTAGGTACAAATAATGAACTTGGAAATCACACCCACAGAAAATGAGATTGAAAAACTCAGGCGCTCGAGTTTTTACGCAAATATCAACAGTAAGTACAGGAATACTAGGTACATTTTAGAATAACAAAGATATCATTTTCATTGTAATTTTATTAAAACTAAACTGTGTGTTGTGTAGTATTAAGGTTTCAAATTCAAAAGCATATTTTTGAATGTATAAACTAATAAAACTTGGAGGATTTATCAAACAGAAAGTTAGATGCCATAAAACCAATTGATTGATTGATAAACTAATTTTCTACTTGAAAATATGTTGCATACTTATTTTCGTTAAACATGTTTAATTTTGTATGATATTTTAAGGTATTTATGAATGGGTATTTGAATAAAACACACGTTTGGGGGACATAATATTGTTATAATTTTCACCATTTTAAAATCAATTACATACGTATTCTCTTAACTAATAGTTTAGTAAGTCGGAAGTCTCTAGTGGTCTGTTTTAGTGGAAATTACCTTTAAATCAACACAAAATATCAGTAAACTTAGTTATTATTGGGTGATTCTACAATTCTCTTGACTGCGATTAGCAATTTCTGCAATTTTCTTGGCTCTGATTGGTTGATAACACTGATATTTAGATGTAGATATTTATGATACAAATAGAAATATGTGCATGGAGAACAAAATATAAAGCTTATCTTTTAATGAACTTGACCGAGTTATACACTAGGAGGATGTTATGTACAGTCCCCAGCATATCAAGTTCTCATTCGATTTTGAACTTAACCTTCAGCAATTTAAGGTTTAAAATCGTTGAGCTCCTTAAGTTCTTAGTTGAGCTGCACGACTACTGACAAATGCGTGCACTGACTGGACAGGTCCCCTCAATCTGTGTGGTTCTTTCATCAAAAGATCATTTCAGGCACCAATCTACATGGTCTTCACATGATCTGACCAAGATTATGTCTGGACTTTAAAAGAGACTCTGACCTCTGAGTTTGTTTCGGCCTTTTTTCTCACAGTAGTCGAATACGAAACGCCGACCTCATCTAGTTTTTTTTTAATATGATTGACGTGTAAAATTGTTTGTACAAACCTACTTACAGAAATAAATCATTTATCATTTGGAGAAATTTGACAGTTTGGTATCTGACAGCTGTCATATGTATAATAGAGTAATAGATAGAAATCTCGGATATTGCTCTTACATAGAATTACTAGGCAATGAAGATTTAGATACAATAGTTTCTGCTTACCCCCAAAGAAAAAGCGTTAGTTTTATATCCATGTATGTAGGTATTTTCAAGTCGTTACGGGATGCCCAAAAGTCTGACAACCTTCTTACCAAGGGATATCGTGCTACCCAGTAACTGGGTTATTGAGGTCAGATAGGCAGTCGCTCCATGTAAATTAGGTACTGGTATTCACCTGTTTCTGGTTAGACTGGAAGCTGAACCCAACATAAGAAAAGGCAAGCACATGATGTATGCTTTGGTCTAGCTATCGTGACTGATCTAATACCTTTGAACACCAAGTAGACTGCTCTAAAAAAGTATAAGGCGTGCTATATAATTGTTCGGCTTGTTAATTGGCAGAATCGGTCGGCATTATCGAATGTATTTAGCGATAGCTGCAGGTGGGCTTTTTTGATTATCAACTACTGCTGAATCGAATATGCAATAGAGCACGCTTGATTTACGAGAGACTGTTCTCCTGCTAACAAAATTATGCGTAATGTCAAAAGAAACCCATCGAAAATTTCTTCCATGTCTCCTTACCATAAAAGGACAAACCATAAGTCCACATGACTAACCACAATTGAAACTATTTCCTCGAAGCTACGTACTGACGCTAGCATATCAAGTTACTACAATCTGTCAAATTTCTTTAATAGAGGGTTCAAGGTTGATTGGGAAAATTTTACAGTTTCGGGTAGCTTGACCTGCTGGCGTTTTACCTAGTGCTCGAGTAAGTATAGGTAAGTAATTAACTTTTTAATATCTCAACAGGAAAGTGATCAAATAATAATAAAAATTGTTGAAACCATGAAACAATAAACCATTGTTAAATAATTTCGAATTATTGAATCAGTAACGAACACTCTTTAAAATTGTATGACGACCTACATGACTCATCCTTTTGAGCTTCTTTAATCGTTAAAATAATATCTTGACATCTACTTTAGAATCGATAATCGAGTAATCAACATTCGGATAACAATATTTTACAGCTTTTCATAAGCATGTGTTATTTTAAACATCAAAAATTAATGAGTAGTGCTAATTACAAAAAGTTGCGAAATACAGTTCATACAATGAGCAATTATTGCAAAGATGTAATGAAATCCAAGATGGCGATTTTAGTTCCCATGCGTTTGTTTTGGTGACAATTTTGTTAGGAATGCAAGGAATACTCATTGATTTCAAGAGCAGTGAAACACTTGTGTAACAAATAGACACCAGATAGGTATAAAGTACAATACCTATTCCAGAAAAAAAAATTGGCTTCCTCGAAAATCTTCAATAGCAAAAGTGAAACTATTATTAAGTTACAAAATATTTTACTTTCTAAATCAGATAGGCCACAACCCCAAATACAACACTTATCCCCGTTTAATGGAATCCATATCAAATAAATGTAATTAGTAAATAAGTAGCTGTCAAATCTTAGCTACTGTCATTGGTTGGCTCAAATTAACATTAACCATTCATAGAAAATCAAATTGAGTAGGCATTCTTCAATTTAAACATTTATTTGTTTTTTTTTTGTATTATTTACCATACACACTTATTTTCCGGACTCACTTTAGACATTGGCAGAATAGTCGACACCGGCTTTGCTTGCCACGTAATAAAAATAGAAATAATGCCATATAAGAAAAATATAAGAATAGGCGTTCAGTATTAGAGGGTCAACCTACTTTAGTCTACTAACGACTTCCGACGTCATTCGCCTTGTGAATTAAAGAGTAATATTTATTGATGTAATTTCCACTAAAACTGATATAATATACAGGTGAAGTTAATTCGGTGACATTAAAATGGACGTTCATACAATTCAAATCAGATATGTGAACATCTACCCTACACAGCTATAAACACGCTTACACTATAATACATATAAACTAGCATTCAGTACTGCTCGTTGCAAAGTATAGAAAAGAGATAAAAATCAAACGAGCGAATAGTTTCTAAGATATATATAAAACTATGTTTTTTTTTAATGAAATGTTAGCCTCCTGTCGTTATACATTCTTGCTCTTGAACACCGATTTTAAGGTCTAGCTAGTTAGGCCTTAAAGTCGGATCTATAACGGCTTTAAGGGCTAACTGTAGTGTAGCCCTTAAAGTCGTTTTTACTGCAAATAGGTAGCACAATAAGCAACCCATGTTTCTCGCTGAAACTTACATGGCAATAAGCTATTTTTACCTTTACATGCAGCGTGAAAACATTGTCTACCTAAAAACTACAATATTGATCTATAAAACGCTATATTTAAACATATATGTATATATTATAAACATTGTGACATATTAATGTATGCAAAGATATTTAATTCACACACACTCAAAGGTTGGTTTAAATAATGCGATTATGTGGACTATAGCTCACTTGTCAGTCAAGTGAGTTGCCAAAGATATGTGTATGAGAGTTCTGTTTTTATCTTAAAATACTAAGGTTTAAACTATGATTAAACTTTATAAAATATAACAGAATAATTATGATAAGTAAATAGTAAATAAAATTGTGCTCCACACAATTGTATCAAAATCTTTTGTAAATTATTCAAAAACATACAAAAATGTTGCAGTTTTTAGTAGCACAATCGCATTAGTAAAACCCCTTACTAAGAAGAGACATTGTCAAGTCAAAAGATATGTTGTTAGTGTACATTTCTCAAAGAATTCTCACATTAGATAATAGTATACTAAAAAACGTTAGAAAACACGAACATTGACAGATTTGGAAACGATCAATTGCGATTGAAAATGCGATCAATTTTAATTAGATAAAACATTTTTTTTATTGAATTTTGTTATCAATTACAATTGACGTTTCCATTCCATTACATTTTACGGACAACAGTAAAGTCTATCAAATCGGTAGATTATTAATATTTATTAAAAAAAAATACTTTAATAGCAAAAAAAAAGAATCATTTCAATACAATGTTAACAATTGATATTATTTTCCTTATAATCTATTAATTTATATTTTGAAAATCTTATACACTATTGTCCTGAGCCCTTTCGGTTTTAGGGATAGTTCTTTTTTTTACTATGAATACAATGTATACGAATTTTTGGAATTATTCGTATATTATGGACGACATTTGAAAATATTGGGGCGACTATATAAATATTTTGAAGCAGCATTGCTCATTACAATTTAAATAACTTTAAAACCACCACTATTTGCTAATCACGACCAAGAATGTTGCCTTATGTTGTCGCAACATAGTGATGATGCGGGGACATAATATAGCAACATTCTGGGTACTGAAATTATCTGAGAGAATAAAAAAGAAACATATATAGTAAGCAACACCTAGCGAGGTGTTGCTTACTATATATTTTTATACCGTCGTAAAAAAAATAGTAATTCTTAGTCATTCACTTATTCAAAAGTGCAAGAATCATTTATAAGTCAATACTGTCATCATTATTAAGCAAAATGAAAAAAAAAAATCTTTTTCTATAATTTCATATCGTGACCAAGCAACATCTTCTACCCTACTTTTCCAAAAACTCGTATCCCGTTTTTCATAGTAATTCTTCATGTCCTATTTGGTATACGTATTTCTCGATATTTCGAAAACTCTGTATACTTACTTGTGATGTCCGGTGAAAATTATTTGGCGTAGAATGTTGTAGCATTCTTGAATGTCTCATTCATCCTGTTGACAAAATTTATTTTTATTAATAAAAATAATAATAATGGGACATATTAAATTTGCTAGCGAAACTCCGTGGTGAGGTATCATTGACCCTAAAAAAATCATCAAGAACAATTTATTATTTCCGTTTTTCATGTTTAGACATCAATATCCATCAAATCAGTGAAGTTGCGCTAGTTAACCAGCCAGTACCTAGTTTTGTTTCGGCCTTTCTTCTCAGAGTAGTCGGATACGAAACGCCGACCTCACCTAGTTTTTTTTTTTTTTTTAATATGTTTGACGTGTAAAAGTGTTTGTACAAACCTACTTACAGAAATAAATCATTTATCATTTTATTTACCTATAATGATTAATAATGTTGTGGCATCTAGGATGTAACGATCGCTTTAAAATTTGCCTCCGACTGCATTTATTAATTTTTGGTCCTTAGAGATGGACCATCTATTCAGTTGGTACTTTTTACAGTCGGGTTTTTGTTTTTTTTTTTTTTTTAAGGTTTTTAGTGTTATTAATAAACAAGTTGTTTAGTTAAGTGTTGGTAAGTAAATAAGCTATACAGTAAAGTAAGGTTAGCAAGATAGCATAGGATAGGTTTTAAAAAAGAAAATGTAATTTTTTGTAGTCTGTGTCAAAATAGTAGATTAAAAGTGTCATAATATTTGGAATTGGCTATTTATTAGCTTTTATTTTGATGCCCATATTATTATAATCAGAAATATATATATATTTGATGCCCATATTATTATAATCAGAAATATATACATATATTTAATCCCCTTCTCTTTTTTGATTCGCAGATCATAAATATGTCATGAATATAAATTAGCTGGACGCCACTAACAGTCGGTGGTGTCGCCTGTGGGAATATCGGGATAAAAAGTAGGTAGCCTATGTCTTAATCCAGGGTGTCAGCTATCTCCATACAAAATTTTATCAAAATTGATCCAGCCGTTAGAGCGTGAAGAGGTAACAAACATACACACACACAAACTTTCGCCTTTATAATATTAGTGTGATGTGACTAGCAACTTACTAGCTGTATCCCTACCCTACCCCTAAACCTACGCGGGAGTAAGCAGAAAAAAAGTACCAAAGTTCCATTAAAATCATATTAAAATTTTATACCCTGTATCAGTCCTGCAATTAAAACGAATCTATGATAACTCATATGTTAAAATCCATCAAGCCGTTTAGGCTACAGAGCGTGCCAAAGACAAACAACATACACTCGAATAACATAACCCTCCTTCTGGGGCACTCAGGTAAAAACAAATGCAGTATGAAACTGCCATGTAATCCCAAACTTCTAGGTACAATAAAATACCGTACTCATCCTCAACGTGTCAATATCATTGTACGAGCCTGTTATGGAAGAACATCGTAAGCGACATAATGTAGGTATTTCACTTTTCAATAAATAATAAAATAAAATGAATAAAGTAATCAATAAAATACCTCTCCTGTTACATTTTTTAATTTATGTCGCTTACGATGTTCTTCCTTATCAGGCTTGGTATGGTCTCTCTTACAATTCCAAATTTTGTTATTATTTCCAGGGAACAAATATGTTGCAATATTTTCTTCAATTCGTCTAAAATGACTAAGAAGAAAAGTGCGCCTTTTAATTATTAAATTAAATTATAAGCTATCGATTTAAACGTTAACCACATTGTTGTACTACCATTTCTGTAACACAAAATTGCGCAATAAAGTAAGAAAGTGTATAATAGTTATTATGCAATCAGCATCTTATACTAGGAAACAATCCAACGTAACATTTCTATAAAACACAGAAAATAATAAGAATTGGCTAAGGGGTTAAGGCCTTGCCTCTCATGCTCGAGGTTCAAACCCGGGCACGTACCAATGTGAAATTTAAATTTATATGCTTTCTGAGTTAAGGGGGATGCGCTATGGTAGCTACAATAATATAATGGCTTTACAGAATTATAATCATTAGAATCAGCATTACAACTCTCTAAGTTCATAAAATCCTACTGAATAATTATTTCAGAAATAGTTATTCGAAATAGTTCGAAGAAATAGTTAATAGGATTTTACGAAGAGTGTTAATTGTATTGCCGATTCTAATGATTATAATTCTGTAAATCCATATTTGATACGGCCGCGAATCATATTTAGAGCAACATACAACCTGTTACTGACCTGCAAATTGCAAAAAACGTAATAAAATTTGAATTTCGCGGGTTACCTTATCGCATCCCCCTTAAGCTTGGATATTTTGAAATCGGTGAAGGCAAAACACCGTGAGGTAACCTGGACTTATTATAGTTAATCACCAACCCGTCTTGAGCAAAAATGGTGAACAATGCTCGTGCCTTCTCTGTATAAGAAGAGTCGTGTCCGGGCAGTGGGACAATAATTGCCTGGTATTATTAAAGCCGTTCTTAGCATCTATACTCCGTTGGTTTAGGTAGTTAAATAAAAGTATACAGAAAAACAAGTGACGAGAGAGCTGTCAAGTTACCGACTGTACGTAATACCTGTCACTTCAGTTGTCATGCTACGTCACAGTTGTACTTTTCAATTTAGCAACGTTTTATTTCGTTGACGTTTAAAGAACCTGTCTTGTTGGGCTCTTTACAATAGACAGATTACAAAATATTTTAGTATTATTATAAATGTAACTAAAAAAATGTGCCCAAGTAGTTACATCTACAAAGAGTAGTTCAAGAATAAATTATAAAGTTTAACATACAGTAATAAAAGAGGAAACCATCGTTACAAATCAAAAATATTTTTTAATTTGGTTATAAGTTACAACGTATTTTTAAACAAGAAAGTGTCATCTATAAAAAACCCTTTTAATGATTTGTTTACCTTTATCTACCTAAACCAATGGTAATAGTATGTTAACACATTAAGGTTCATTTTGGTTTGCACCTTATTATTCTTCCGCCCACATCATTGCCAAAATTTTAAATGAAGTTGACAGTTCGATAAAATGACATGCGCGTGCACCATCACTCCTTGATACAGCCACTGTCTGAACAACGCATTAAATGACTTTGTTATTTTTTTCATGGACATGCTGTACTACTATGACATTATTTAAATATGTGCAGTATTGTGTAGTTAAAACTCATCGACTTACTAGGAATATTGGGTATTTAGCAAGTAGGTAAACAAACGTATCGTCAATGTTCTCTGGAATGGTAAATCAGTGGGTTGTACCCGTTTGTGAAAGGGTTTCTTTCAGAATTAAAGATAAAGCCAGGGATACTAGCAGCTACATAAATTGCTTAGCAAGTCTTAGAAAAAGTTCGGATTTTTCTTGCCTCGTTTATGTCTGATTTGTTACTCATTACCGTGTGACAATCTCATGTTAACGCTTGATGAGTTGTCTTTACGGTCGGGTACCAGTCTTTACGGTCGGGTACCAGTCTTTTCACAACACACCCACACATTCATACACAAACACACTCAAGCACTCGACTCACCACACCAGCACTCATTCAATTATAAGATTTTTTTTGTTTAATTTTTTTAATTATGTTTTTTTTTTTTGATTTTGAGATGTTTTGTACATCTCAAGATCATCATCATCTCATGTTTTGTGTGTGTCTTATACATGTGATTATTGTGATACTAAAATAGGGAAATAGGGAGTTGAAACTGTCTCTCCTAAATACAGATTACTGCTAGTAGAGCAGCGATTCACCCAAAGATTCGATGTACCTACTCCATCTTATAATAACGCATACTTTTAAGTCCCTCATGGATGTAGAGACGCTAGCATATGAAGCTACTACAATCTGTCAAATTTCTTTAATAGATTTTCAACTTTATCCCTACAATATAAGGTTCAAGGTTGATTGGGAAAATTTGACAGTTTCGGATAGCTTGATCTGCTGGCGTCTGTTCTACAAAATCTGTATTTACCTCAATAAACTATTTAATTTTAACTCTGATTTTGCATCTGTCAAAATCTAGCCCTAAAAATTCGAAGACAAGTGACATCCGTCAACGCGCACTGGGCTCGCGTGGAAGGCCGACTCCCTCTCACAGAAAGAAGATGTCTGTGTCCCAGCAGTGGGAACATTAGCAGTATTTTAACTAAAATCGGTTTATAAGACGTTTAGAAAGTTATGCAAGTGATCAGTCAATTTAAGAAACGATGAAACTGCTCAGCTTTTGTGTCGAACAGTTTCGATATAATATCATGGGTCACTTACAACTCACCTATGCATCACTTTGTTTTTCTATGTTGTATCATAATATATTACGTTTACCCTTGTTTTGATCTTGTTTACCCAAAAAACAATTGTGAAACCTAGTCTATGACCTATGCAAGTAATTTCAGTCATCATTCATGTACCTAGCTTACACTTTTGAGTCACACGTCTAAGTCTTTTGACCTCCAGTTGTACCTACAATGATTCATTTCTGTGGTCGCTATATTATCATAAGGGGGATGCGCTAAGATAGCCCGCGAAATTTAAACTTTCTGAAGATTTTTGGCCTTTGCAGGCCGGTGTCAGGTTGTATGTTGATTATTAAATGATTCGCGACCGTAAAATATAAATACAGGGTTATTGGTAAAACACTAACAACCTCTTAAGGGGTCATTGTACTCATCATTATGAACAAGTTTTATTATGGGACCAAACTCGAAATCGCGAAAAAAAAATGCTCTTCCCCACATTTTGACGAGTTATGGGAACATAAATCTAAGGAACAGCTGATTTTTTTCGGGATTTCAGTTTCGGTCACATAGTAAAAGTTGTTCATAATCATGAGTTCAATGACCCCTTAAGAGAATGTTGGTGTTTTACCAATAAACCTGTAAAATAAAAACTTTATTGCTAAAAAGATTATAAAGGTTTTACTTGGCCCTAAACTTGGCAAGCCTGTATCTTGGGCACAAACATGGCTTGGTAACAAATATTGCTCTACAGAATAATCATCATTAGAATCAGCAATACAACTACTTAAGTTAGAATTGGCCTCAAATGTCATGTTTTCATGAAATATATTCGTATTGGATACTCTGCTTTTATATTTAATTATTTAAAAATAAAATGATTTAAAATTTTAATAAAAAATAATTATTTCATAATAATTCGGCACGACGGCACGGTTGGCGCATTGGTTAAGCGATTAACTGCTGCGCTGCGTGTCGCGGGTTCGATTCCCGCACGGAACAAATATTTGTATGACCTAGTGATACTACTGATAAGTAGTTGTTCCGGGTCTGGCTGTTTGTGTATGTGAGTTTAAATGTTTGTAAATGCACCCACGATACAGGAGAAATTCTTAGTGTGGGGCAACGTTTCAAAAAAAAAAAAAAAAAAATAAAAAAAAAAAAACTTTTTTATGTATTGATGATTTTTAATAATTCTATAAATAATAAATATTTATAAAATATTTGATATAGCCGCGAATCATATTTAGATCAACATACAACCTGACCTGAAAACTGCAAAAAAACGTTAGCAAAATTGAATTTCGCGGGCTACCATAGCCTAATACCCTTAGGAGAAAACAATTTGATTTCTCTTAAGAAAAGAAGAAGACTAGTTAGTCCTTTCTAAGTTATTTTATTTCTAGCTGCACCAAAATAACACATATTCTCTAACGAGAATAAAGTTTAAAAACGTTTCCTCACGATGTTTTCCTTCACTTTTTTGAGAGCAATGGTGATCAAATAATTTACACAAAGTAAAGCGCCTGTCTGGGTTCGAAACCACGACCTTCTTACTACTCGTAAGTCGAGGCCGTTACAACTGAGCCACCACTGCTCTCGATAATCCAATGGCGAGGTTTTATTCAGACATTCATTTCCGTGTCGCCTAGTGTTAGTGAAAAAGGGGCATAAGAGTATCAAAGTCAAATAATTTATTTCAAGTAGGCCATTAAAAGGCACCTTTAAACGCCAAAATTTACAAATGCTTTTCCAGATAAAATAATACATAATTATATAACAGTGCTAAATGTTAGTATCTATTTCGTGATCTCCTGACTATGTCCAATTATGTAAATTAAAACTTGTTCCCAATAATAACAAGTTAGTGATTTCCTAAAACAGGTCTGGAATCTCTCGTACCCTTTTGCTGTGTCCTACAGGATCCATAATGATCTAAATTATATAGTTACCACCTAAGTACACATTATGGTAAAGCAATAAAGATATTGAGTATTGATTCTAGGTGCCCCTTCCGTAAGGTAGTTTTGAATGGAGAAGAATGGGCAAGAAACTCCGTTTTTTAAGTAAGCCATGACTTAGCCGACTTTAGTGCAGACATCAGTAATACTACCAACTTGGTCGACAGCATTAGCTGGTGACCAAGTTGGTAATGATATTAATCATTACCAGCCTTTGCGATAAGATTTATATCAAACGTCGTAATTTAACGCGTCACAAAGTACATTAAAGGTTTTCTGACAGCTCAAACCAACGCATGTAAAAACAAATTAGTCGAACCTCCATCCAGAACATATAATACAGGGTTGTTTGATACTTTGTAAACTGTAGCTAGAGAATACAATCCCGGGATCCCGAATCTCGGGATCCCGGGATCCCGACCGTTTTCTGGCCCCGAAAATCCCGGGACTGTACTTGGCTAATCTCGGGATTTTCGGGATTGCCAAAAACAAGTCTAGTTTGTATTCCGTAGTCCATTGCGCCTTGAAAATAACCTTGCCTAGATTATTTTAATACATTACGACAAAAAGCAACTCCTACAATACGTAGGTACCCACTATTTACTACTCAGTCCTAATAATATGTTTGTCGTAGAACTTAGAAGGGACTTCCCCACTCGGAATACTTTAATACAATACTCTTAAGGTAATTCCCCAACGAACCAACAGGGGAATCACCCGATCATCTCATATCATAATATTGTTGCGGGTATTTCCCGTCGATCGGGGATTCCCTGTACGAAAGTATAAATATGCAAATCAGGTTTTATTTTTTTCATTTATTGTTCTGTCAGTGACGGGTTACGTAGGCTACGTCATTAAAATTTGAAAGTCAATTATCTGAAATGGCGGGAGACTTTATTAGACCTACTTTGACCCTATCTTTGTCATCGCCACCTGATATTGCCAAATCTTATACATGTATAAAAAACTGCTTATTCATATCTCCACATTGCTTATTAGGTTAGTACTAAAAGAAACTTAACCAACCATTCCTGGTTCCATAGGCTTAGCATGAGAACCGTAGAGAAGTGTTTTAAAGTAGATAAAAATTACGCTTCTGTGTAGACAGCTGACAGTTTTCTACGAAGAAAGATAGATAAGCGATTTCTATTCTACAATAGAGTAGAAATAGAAAGCATCATGCTAAGCCTGCTTTTAGAGTTTTAATTTTGTGTAATAAATAAAAAACACCAATCTTTCAAAGAGCATGGGAGATGGGCTTCAAGTTAATCTTTGAGGATAATTGATGAAATTATTGTTGCTCTGCAATTATTACTAATATTCAGTTTGAAAAGCCTTATCAAATCCCCCTTAAAGTTTAAACTTTAAGTTAGCAATTACCCATATTTATGGGTCTTGAGATACTTAGCTCAAGATACCATCTTGAGATACTTAGCTCAAGACACCATCTTGAGATACTTAGCTCAAGATACCATCTTAAGATACTTAGCTCAAGACACCATCTTGAGATACTTAGCTCAAGATACCATCTTGAGATACTTAGCTCAAGATACCATCTTGAGATACTTAGCTTAAGACACCATCTTGAGATACTTAACTCAAGATACCATTTATTATTTTATGCCTAGTATCTTGAGATAATGCTTGTGAAGCATTGATGTCCCAATCACCCGTACAAAGGTAATGGGTAAAACTGTGACATTAGAAGGTCACTAGGCAACTTAGAGAGATTAGATAATAACTTATTGAAGACTTACTGGACTTACTTATTGTCTGAAGTTAAGACCAACAGGCCATTGCATTATAAACATCACTGATCATAAATGCTGTAGAACTCCAGACCATAATCATGTAAGAATGTATGGAGTAGGTGCCGATATTAACTATTTGCTGTCAATCAATTACCCATATTTATGGGTCTTGACCAAGACCCATAAATACATCAGGGATGAAGGTCATTAGGCAACTTAGAGAGATTAGATAATAACTTATTGAAGACTTACTGGACTTACTTATTGTCTGGAGTCTTAACTGGGACCAACAGGTCATTGCATTATAAACATCACTGATCATAAATGCTGTAGAGCTCCAGACCATAATCATGTAAAATATATGGAGTAGGTGCCGATATTAACTATTTGCTGTCAATCAATTACCCATATTTATGGGTCAAAGGAATTTGACAAATTTTCACTTCCCAAAAAATTTCTCGCATAATTTCATTTGACAAATTATTACTTAGCAAAAAATCTATTCACAAAAAATTGTAACGCAAACCTAATGTTTGATAAATGAACGTTTAAACTATAACTTGTTTACCAACTAGTACTTTTAACATTTTTTATTTAGTCAAATATTTCAGTTGGAATAACAGTTTTTACGCAAAATCAAATAATAATATAAATAAGTAATTAACCTAATCTAAATAGTTCAGATCCGGGTAACCTGCTAAAAACAATCTCTTTTTTCTATTAATGCAAGTCGTTTCTGGCACTCGCCGGCCGCTGCCGCGGCACCGCTCGCTTCACTCGCTCGGCTCGTGCGTAGGAGGTCACAGTTTTAACCTAACCTAACCTACCCATTTTTTTTTTTAATAAATTAACCTAATCTAAATAGCAGTAGCGAAGCTATAATTTTTCTTAGAGGTAAGCCGAAGAAAAAGTTGTTCAGTTCTCATAAACTCAATTTATTCAAACATTTTATTCATTCATTTACTTTCTAAATTTAACGCCAGCTACGGTCGGAATTCTTTCAACAATTTAGGCATTTTTGTAATTGATTTTTTAAACTGGTACTAAATATTTGTAATGTGATGTGATTGATACACGAAGTGTAAGAAGACTGGTTGTACCGAAGGGAAGCCGAAAGGAATCGGGTTGTATGGAGGCTGCGCCCCTGCTAAATAGTTATGTTCCGGGTAACCTACTAAAAACAATATCTTTTTTTCTATTAATACAAGTCGTGTCTGGCACTCGCCGGCCGCTACCGCGGCACCGCTCGCTTCGCTCGCTCAAAAACGTTTATTGTCTGAAGATTGTTTGCTGTAATAAATCATTTGATTAAAGACCAAATGCCATAATGACATTATACTTGGTAATATTTTGCCAAGTAAAAATTTGACCAAATGAAAATATGTGTACTAAAATATTCGAAATATTGCAATGGTATAAAAAAAGGTTGCTAAAATTTGTTTGGGTAATGAAAATTTGGCAAAATCTTTTCGGCAAAACGGCAGGATCCCCATATTTATGGGTCTTGAGATACTTAGCTCAAGACACCATCTTGAGATACTTAGCTCAAGACACCATCTTGAGATACTTAGCTCAAGACACCGTCTTGAGATACTTAGCTCAAGACACCGTCTTGAGATACTTAGCTCAAGACACCGTCTTGAGATACTTAGCTCAAGACACCGTCTTGAGATACTTAACTCAAGATACCATTTATTATTTTATGCCTAGTATCTTGAGATAATGCTTGTGAAGCATTGATGTCCCAATCACCCGTACAAAGGTAATGGGTAAAACTGTGACAGAAGGTCACTAGGCAACTTAGAGAGATTAGATAATAACTTATTGAAGACTTACTGGGCTCTCTTATTGTCTGGAGTCTTGACTGGGACCAACAGGCCATTGCATTATATAATACAAAAGTAATATACTGTGTACTGTAGGTAATTATATTATATATGTACAATGATATCCACGAACTCCTCCATTTTCGAACAGGCTCATTTCACGTCTAATACTATTTGCCAACCCCAATTCATTTTGTACTTGTACTTCAGGATCTGGGGATTTCATACTCTTGTTAATTTCCAGCTCTAACTTTTCCTTTAATGTCAATTGGGGTTGGGAGGTCTTAGCTCAAGACACCGTCTTGAGATACTTAGCTCAAGACACCGTCTTGAGATACTTAGCTCAAGACACCGTCTTGAGATACTTAGCTCAAGACACCGTCTTGAGATACTTAGCTCAAGACACCATTTATTATTTTATGCCTAGTATCTTGAGATAATGCTTGTGAAGCATTGATGTCCCAATCACCCGTACAAAGGTAATGGGTAAAACTGTGACATTAGAAGGTCACTAGGCAACTTTAGATAATAACTTATTGAAGACTTACTGGACTTACTTATTGTCTGGAGTTTTGACTGGGACCAACAGGCCATTGCATTATATAATACAAAAGTAATATACTGTGTACTGTAGGTAATTATATTATATATGTACAATGATATCCACGAACTCCTCCATTTTTGACGATAATACAAAAGTAATATACTGTGTACTGTAGGTAATTATATTAAATACGAGTATGTACACACGGCTACACATCAAGCTAAACATTTCTAGTTTATGCTGATCTCGCATTGTATATGATTACTTTTATTTAAGCGATCAGCTGATACTGGAAATGTATAGCTTGATGTGTAGCCGTGTGTACAATGATATCCACGAACTCCTCCATTTTCGAACAGGCTCATTTCACGTCTAATACTATTTGCCAACCCCAATTCATTTTGTACTTGTACTTCAGGATCTGGAGATTTCATACTCTTGTTAATTTCCAGCTCTAACTTTTCCTTTAATGTCAATTGGGGTTGGGAGGTCTTAGCTCAAGACACCGTCTTGAGATACTTAGCTCAAGACACCGTCTTGAGATACTTAGCTCAAGACACCGTCTTGAGATGCTTAGCTCAAGACACCGTCTTGAGATACTTAGCTCAAGACACCATTTTGAGATACTTAACTCAAGATACCATTTATTATTTTATGCCTAGTATCTTGAGATAATGCTTGTGAAGCATTGATGTCCCAATCACCCGTACAAAGGTAATGGGTAAAACTGTGACATTAGAAGGTCACTAGGCAACTTAGAGAGATTAGATAATAACTTATTGAAGACTTACTGGACTTACTTATTGTCTGGAGTCTTGACTGGGACATTGCATTATAAACATCACTGATCATAAATGCTGTAGAGCTCCAGACCGTAATCATGTAAAATATATGGAGTAGGTGCCGATATTAACTATTTGCACACACAGTAAATTAATAGTAGAGAATACAATCCCGGGATCCCGAATCTCAGGATCCCGATTCTAAATAGTTATTTTGTGCTGTTTTTTTAATTTCTTGCAAAAGTATAGTATTTTTTGGTTTGTGTTTTTTCTTTTCTTATTATTATTCTGATTTGTGTTGTGCAAAGACATTAAAGACATTTTTTTTTAATTACTCGTGTTTTTTTTATTTTAGCCCAATTAGAAACCACATAGTCTAATCCCGGGATGAGCCCGGGATCCCGGGAAAAGGCTTCAAAAATCCCGTAAGCCCGGGATTGAAAAACATGCTCGGGATTGTATTCTCTAACTGTAGCCTTGTTTACATGACATTAGAATGTTTTTTCTAACTGTGGTCACTGTCATATAAGAGGAGCTTGTGGCTAAATAATAACTGCCGCACGGGTCGATCGATCAGGTTAAGCTACGCTTGCCGCGGTTGGTCCGTGGATGGGTGACAATCTGTTCATACCAAGATTCCTCCGTGCCTCGGAAAGCACGTTAAGCCGTTGGTCCCGGCTGTCATTTGTAGATCTTTGACAGTTGTTACGGGTCGTCAGAAGCCCAAAAGTCTGACAACCAGTCTTACCAAAGGATATCGTGTTACCCAGTAACTGGGTTGTGGAGGTCAGATTGGCAGTCGCTCCATGTAAAATACTGGTATTCAGCTGCATCCGGTTAGACTGGAAGCCGACCCCAACATAGTTGGGAAAAGGCTGGGCAGATGATGATGGTCACTGTCATATAGCTAACTCTTTCTTGATGTGCTATCTCGATCTGCACGTCTGCAATTGCATAGTTCGCGTGTGTCGCTCTTGTATTTTTACTTCTATTCAATATACAACTGTTATTTTATCAAAAACCTCGTTGAATTTAACACAGGGTTTCACAAATCACAAGTTTGCCCTTTAAATAAACGTCACAGATTAATGCAGGCTATGTGTACTTAGGTAGCTACGTCACGAGGATAAATTATTATTTGTAAACATGAAGGTGTACTTTCCTTATGCATGCATCAGAGTACATGAATGATTGGGTCACTGGGGTTTGGCTTACTCATTAACTTGAAGGTAGGTAGATACGAAAGCCTTGTATTCATAGTTGTTTATGTTTATCTAAATGTTACCAACACTGCAATTCTTAGTGTTGCCAACTTTTGTTTACACAAAATAACATTTAAGCATAATCAGTCCATAATGTGCCCACTGCTGGGACACAGACCTCTTCTCTGTGTGAGGGAGTGGGCTGTAATCCACTACGCGGACCCAATTCGGGTTCATGACGTCAGATATTTCTAAATTTTTAGTTTCCTCTCGAATTTTTTTTTTCGGTTAGTTTTGAGGGTGTTATATTAGGTTGGGGACAAAGTCTTTTCGCATTATAGTATGTATGAACTTGTAATAAAATCTCTTTAGATATACTGTTTGTATCTGGCTGGTTTTGGTATCATTGAAAGTTTAAATTTTAAAGAATATAATTCCATATTCAAATTAGGAAAATGTGTGATTTTCATTTGTTTTTCGTACTGTCAAGATGAGTGAATCTAATGAAGAAATTCGTTACATTTTAAAATTTTACTACACAAAAGGTACAAAATGCAAGCAAGCCGCGAAAAAATTTGCGATGTTTATGGACCTAGTGCAGTGTCTGTGAGAGTAGCACAAATTTGGTTTAAGCGTTTTCAATCCGGAAATTTTGATGTCTAAGATGCACGTCGCTCTGGTCGCCCTATTACGGATAAAATGGATGCCATTTTATTTTTTATAGAAAGCGGCCGGAATTAATCAACAGAAGGGGTGTGGTTTTTCATCATGATAACGCTAGACCTCACACATCTTTAGCCACTCAGCAAAAATTAAGAGTTTGGCTGGGAGGTGTTAATGCATCCACCGTATGGTCCTGACCTTGCACCTTCAGATTTCCACCTGTTTCGGTCTCTTCAGAATTCTTTAGGCAGTGTCAGGTTAACATCACGAGAGGACTGCCAAAACCACTTGTCGCGGTATTTTGATCAGAAGTCCCAAAATTTCTATAGCAATGGGATCATGTCCCTACCTACAAGATGGCAAAAAGTTATCGAACAAAATGGTACCTACATACTTTAGTTAAATGTAAATAAACTATATTAATAAATGTTTTGAATTTTCTAAAAAAATGCGAAGAAACTTTTTCCCCAACCTATTAGATTACACAAAGTACCTAATTTTCTAAGGTAAAAGTAATTTATACTATACCTGCTCGGAAAGTACCGTAATATTTTTTTTTTTATGAGTCAGAATGTACGTCATTACCTACTGTTAAAAGTGTATGTAAATCCTTTTTTAACGTGTTGTTTTTTTTAATTAAGGATAATTTAGTAGATAACCTAATTAAATAAAGTATAATGCCCAAAGACAAAAAATTTTACCGACCAAGCGCAAAATGATACTGGCCACATACTGAAGCTGAACTGACTTAATAGCACAGGCATAGAAAGTAATCTCTTTTGCACTTGTCTCAAACTAATATTAATCTCTGTAGCAAATTTATTACATTGAGTTTTAATATAAACTTTACTTAAAAAAAATGCATTTTATTTTCCTCGTACGTATCTATAGTATAAAGTATGTACTATATATATGTATCACTCGGAAGAAAGTGCCAACTCGTGTGTATTAAAGCCCTCAGCTGAGCCTCGGGCCGCAATCTACAGCCTCGTTAGTAATCCGTCACTTTCTCCCCTCGGTGAACAATGTACTATTGAAGTTGCAAATCAATTTTGCGTTTATTAATAGTATCTATCAACTGAGCCTATCGCAGTCCACCGCTGCGCATATGCTTCTCCCAGACTGCGCGGGAACCCCTGTCCTCCGCCTAGTATAGTAGCTAGTTTAAGAGAATATTTTTTTAGTCCAAAAGGATATCCAGTATGGAACCTATTGACATTGTTGTTGTGTCGTGACGTCTTCTGACGTAATGTTAGCCAATCAAAACTCCCTGCCAGGGTTGCGAGTTTGTTCGAAAGGGATATCGTGGCCCTGGCACACAGGCATCTGAAGGAACACGGGTGGGTTTTAGTCAGTAAAATTCTGGCACCCCGCCCAGAGCGGGAGAAGTTATTTGATAATTTCCCACCAAAAAAAAAAGTCAATGAAGACTCGTTGTGATATGACGAACTTCAGAATAGATTCGTTTTATGGTGTATCCCGTGTCACGACACAACACGACTCAGTAAGGCCCAGTTCACACGGCGAAGATCAGTACAATATATTTTATGTTAATTACTTTGCATATCACGAGTAATGTATACATCAAATTTTCTAACTTAATAGGCAGATGAGCTGCTGTGGAGTTTATTGCACGACTTTTTCTCAGCGAAAAGACTAGGATGTGGTGAAGAGCGGGCGTTTTAGCAGAGTTTCTTATGTAATTTTGACGTTTAATAAGTGACGATTCTCAGACTAATTTAAATAAACAACAGTTGATGATATTGGGATACTGAAACAGGGTGCTGGTAAGCTGCATAACCGTACGCACCGAGGTTATCTTAATGGTGATGACTAAAAAAATCCGTACAATGGGGAGGCCCATTAAGCTGGTCAGTCGTACATCCGAAATGATAAGGCAGGGATGACTTATGTCCTACGTCATAATAATTAAACATAGATTTTCTGTACAGTTTTAATATGGGAATACCGAACCGTACAAAAATAATAAGGAGGAAAAAGGGAAGTTGCTGTTTATTTTATATTGTTGACAGTGAGTCGGCTTATTCGGTACCTATTTGCATAACTTATGGTTATATAATAGACGGATAAAAATACTTCGTAAAGAAGCGAAACTTGGCGTATCTTTACGGGTAAAGCCCGTACAGACAGCTCTGCTCTAGGGGGGTTTGTTACGCCACTTCTTCCCAGCTAAAGCACTAGGAAGTGGTGAAGGGAGGGGGTTTTTGGGGGATTGTCTTATGTAATTTCGACGTTTATAATGATTCTCATCCTAGTTTTAATAAATGAATTTTGATTTTGACATAGTGTAATTCTGAACGTATTTTAAGCGTATGATACGTCCAATCAGTAAGGCTTGTAATGTGGGTTGTATGTTGTTGTGTAGTTGGAGATTGTTGTTGTTGGATTTCGCGTGTGTGTGTTGTTGTTGTATTTGTCTAAGTATGTTAATCGAGTGTGAAACTTATGTTTCTTTGAAAGATAACTCAATAGTTGTCAACTAAAATCTATAAAGTATAATACGAGTACCATTGGCCAGTACACACAAATCCAGAGCGAACATTTATTCGCTCATTACAATTACATAATTAAGTTCACATAAAAATTTATACGAAATTTTGGTACTTTGCACGTTGCGTTCCATGTTGTGTTCATTAAAATGTGGATGCGAATTTAATCAGGAAAATATAGGGTAACGTTATATGTAGCGCTACATGTAACTTTACATCATTACTAAACATCACGCCTTGTTTCCCGGAAGGGTTAGGCAGAGGTGTACCTATAGTACACTCTCATTTCGGCAGTTAGTTAAGTCCCATGTAATAGGGGGCGAGCTTATTGCTATCAACCGGGCACAAATCCAGACTCATTACTAATAGCTAGAAATAATTAAAGTATAGGTTACCTAGCGTATTTTAGGCGCAGATCTGTCGTTGCAGTGTTTGTTGCGGCGTAGCGTTGCGCCACGTTTGATTTGTTCCATCAGAGATGTGTGGCAGATTCGAGGGTCGGGCTGGAAATAGAGAACAGACACTTTAAATCTTACTCATTTTAAACATGATTTAACGGCCGAACGGATTCAGGTGGTCCACACGATAAAAGGTATAATAAGGAATTATGCTATTCGTATTTTATCCATACTAATATTACAAATGCGAAAGGATTTTGATGATTTTTTACACACAGGTAGAACATGACCTGGGATACTTTTTTATCATGGTTTTACGGTCCCGTGGTATAACATATGACCTCCACGCGGGCGAAGCTAACTATCGATATAAAGGAAGAACAGCATTATAACTTTTTCGCCACCAAACTGTGGTTTTGGTACTTCATAATACGGCCACTGACGTCGCAAAAACGACTTTTATTTGTAGAATTCAAGTCCTTTTCAAAACTTGCAGGGCACAGCAAAACGTATAAAATCCATTTTAATCAAATAAAATTAGGAAACAATTAACAAATTTTAAATAATAATATTAATGAACTATTAATATTGATTTTATATAGGTATTTAATAATTATTTGGTAAGGTTGATTAAACATAAATATATATTGTATATTCTGTACATACCTATAATCAATCAAAATATTTTATTTCACAGAAAGCTACATGGGCACTGAAACACAATTGGTCATTTCCTATGGCGAAGAGCCGGCAAGAAACTCCACTTTTACTCTTTTGAAAATATTTGGCTTTTACAATGTTTTCAAATTACAGTGTTAAAAGGTATGGGAGGACAGTGTAGGCCCGTCAACAAATACCAGGTACTTAACAAAATAAAAAAAAGGAAATCTACAAATCTACAGTCTATTAGGCCTACAACATTGTCACACTCACAAAATATATAAAAAGAATCATCTGCCTAGCGTTTACCCAACTATGTTGAGGTCAGCTTCTAGTCTGACAGGATGAAGCTAGAGAATCTACATAAAACATTAACAAAATAATAAAAAAAAAACTTATACCCAATGACATGATTGCCATTTCAACTGTAACAAATCTGAATTAATATCCTGTCCACAAAAGCCACTAATATTATTCCCTCTATACTCGTAAGACCCCGAAAGGCTTACAAAAAAATCAGGATAAAGGAAAAAAAAAAATTAATCCTATTATGTTAATACCGTAAAAAAAAAGAATGTAAGCTGTAAGTAGGTTAAGTCACTTAACCTACTTGCAAATCATACATGACGTCATGCTTGTCATGTTAACTCCACATTTTTATTACCAGTCATACTACGCCTTATGTTCTGTGGGTAAAACCATAAATAAGGTGTGACGTAGACACGCGGTGTTACTCTATATTTTTATGAGTCAAATTATAGTGAGTAAGGTAGTCCTTGGTAAGACTGGTTGTCAGTCTTACGGGCTTCTGACGCCTCGTATCAACCGTCAAAGATCCACGAATGGCAGACGGGACCAACGGCTTAATGTGATTGCCGAGGCATGGAGGGATGACCACCCGCGGACACAACCGCGGCAAGCGTAGCTTAACCTAATCGATCGACCTGTGCGGCAGTTATTACTTAACCACAAGCCCCTCATAGCCCTTAACCTTTTTTCATGTCAGAAAAATACAACAATTGTCTATGAACAATTATTTGATCTCTATGAACAATTATTTGATCTCTATGAACAATTATTTGATCGATTTCAAACTTAATAAACTAAAATGTACAATCTAGTTGGCCCGGTGTCTAGCATAAGCATATTCAGCTTATAAAGTTCCCACTGCTGGGACACAAGCCTACTCTCTTCGAGAGAGAGTGGGCTATAACCCACCACGCGGGCCAAGTGCGGGTTGGTCACGTCTTCGAGTTTTTGGTTCTAGGACATGCCGCGTGAACCAATATAGTTATATGAAAATAATGTATTACGGAATTAATACATTGTTTACCTGGATTAATATACGGTACTTTTGATCCCGGTAGTATGTGTCCGTGGGATGTTTTGCGACATCTACGCGGGCGAAGCTGCGGGCAAAAGCTAGTATACAATATGTAACAAAAACCCTGTTGTTCCTTCTACCTACGTTTTAGGAATCGGTATACATACGTAATAAAGCAAGTCATTTATAAAAAAAAACTGTTCAACAAAAATAATTAAAATAAATATTTAATTATTAATATTTGCAATGTTTAACTGATTTCTTACCTCTTTAACAAGTTGATGTTGACTTCTCGACTAGCCAATGCTTAATTTTTTTAAATTATAATTCCACCAATGTTGTGCTTGTAGGTAAATGTATACGTCCCTAAAAGGAACAACGGGGTTTTTGTTACATACTGTATAATAAACGAAAGTATTTATATGTTACCTGCGCATGTTGGTTGATCATGTCCCGCACACTCTTCGCGCGCGTGGTCTCGAGCTGGCGACGTTGTTGCTGTATCGTCGCCGACAGCTTGTCTAGGAACGCGGGCTGCACTGGAATTGTTCCTGATAAGAAAATAACACTAATTAACTTGCGGCTGTAATAACTTCACGACCAACAGTGCAAGTTGCTTCTCTGAAAAAAATACTTTTGACATTTTACTGATATTTTTTGAAGCAGTGTTCGGTTAAGTTTACTAACATAGGTGTTAAGAAATTGTTACCAACACATGCGAGTGCATTGTTTCTTGTCTATTTAATATAAATAAATAGTAGTATTTTACCTTTCCCCTTAGCAGGCGGGTCGGCCGGTGCGATAGTAGATATAGCTCGTCGTGTAGTCCGCGGCGACAGCTGCGGCGCCAGCTTCGCGCTCAGGTGCGCTATGAGCCCGCCTTCTGGAACATACGGGGGGTCACGACGAGGAACAAAGATGAAAATAATGAAGGGTCGTATTCTTCGGAAACAGATATGTACCGTATACGTAAGTTCTTTTTCGTTAGCTTAAAGTCAAATTATTAATTTGAAATAGGCACATAAGAGTCATGAACGACAAAATTTACAAAAAAATAGAAGTGATTCTATTTGTCCCTTCCAAAAGGTAGTTTCGTATGGAGAAGAATGGGCAAGAACCTCCACCGTTACTCTTTTAAAAAAGTTTTAGAATATTTTGTTTATGATAATTCTAAGAGACGATGCATCTAGAATAAAATTACTATGCCACAATAGGTAACAAAAAAAAAGGAATGACAGATAATTTAGTTATGAGATAGATACATGGTGCTCACATATTTACAAACATCGTAAAAAAGTATGTTTTCCTAAAAAATTATAATAATGTCTGTGTGTGAGTTAAGGTAATCACAGAATATGAAATCAATGTCATAGATAATTGAATTGCACCAAAATCCTGTACAAGGTCAGATTAAATTAGCTAGCAAAACTTCATAGACGTGATGGGGTATATCGATACCCCATCACGCCTATGAAGTCGTCGTCGTCGTTTATCAACCTAAACGAAATAAAAAAGAAAGTTATTTGGTGATTTTCTTTTTGGGGTCAACGACTGTAGGTCTTACTTCACAGAATTGTATCAGGTATCGATATTTAAACACGATGAAACAAAAACAATACTAACTTGCTGTTAATTTAATTCGACCCAGGATATGTAAAAAACCGCCCAAGAGAAAAACAAATTTTAAGATTTTATTTTACCACTTTGTCGGCGTGATTAATATGTATACCCAATCATCATCATTTCAGCCGAAAGACGTCCACTGCTGGGCATTTGCCTGCCCCAGAAGTAGGGGAGGGGTTGCCATAATCGCCACGCTTGGCAGGCGAGTTGGCGATCGCAGTATGATGTTAAAATGCAAAGAGAACGCTGCTGCCCATTCTCTAGTAAGTCCCTTAGTCGCCTTTTACGACACCCACGGGGAGAAATGGGGTGGTGGATGGGTGGTGGTGGTTTACGTCCGGCAGCACACGGAACAATTCCACATGACTACCACAATTGAAACTGTCCTAGTAGTACTCGAGTAGGTAATAATTAACTTTTTAATTTCTCAACAGGAAATTAATTAAATAATAATAAAAATAAATGTCCCGAACATTTGTGTATTGCACCCTTCACTTCACAATGTCTAGATAGTCAGTCAATGTTGAGAACTCGTCGAAAAAAATTGCGTCCAACTGTTGGCCGCAAAATGCACGCACACTAGGATAACACAATGACGTGGCGCGAGTGTAAGACGTAGCTGTCACGCACACCAGCATAAAAAAGTTGGCTTGTTTGTTTTAGTTCTTTTGCAGCGCGACACTATCTTAGATACGAGCACCTGGTACGGCTCGATTCAAACTTGATGGCGGCTCTGAAGTGCATTACTCGCTGCTTAGTACCGCACCCCTCACCACCGCTGAGACTTGAATTTGTTACTGCGCAGCGACTCGCCTCATGTTCCGAACCGCCATAAAGTTTGAATCGGACTGTGAAAAGGTTAAACATTATGAATGCTAAATAAAAAGGGGCTCACGTTCGAGATGATGTCTGTCAGCGCTGTGCGACCTAGCTGCGATATTCTTCCTCATCGCTAAAGGACTGAGTGTGTCGTGTCGCGACATGTTGTTGAAGCCGGCTATGATTTCCGACGGTTGTGCGTAAATCGTGTTCTGGCCGTATTTCTTGTCTTGCTGCATTTTGAAGCCTGTAAGTTATTTCATGAGTTAAACATACATAACATGCTGTCACCGCTACCGGATACAGTGACGCACAAACGAGCCACCGGCAATGCATAAGACGCAAATTAATACTGATAATGTCGCTGGCAAAAGGCTGATCCGAGATGCCGTCATAGTATGAACCTACTTGAGATGTGCGATTAGATGAGCCACTGAATCCTTTTTTTTAATCATGGAAACTGTCCGTCAAGGAAAGAATGTAAAATACCGGCATTCAGCTGCATCCGGTTAGACTGGAAGCTGACAACAACATAGTTGAGAAAACCGACTTGTGAAGTTAAAGGCCAGAAGAACGCAAGACGGACCCTAGACGATCAATTTTTTTACGCAATATCACACACAGCGCAATGTTATTGCTAGTTAAGAGGACTATTTTTATGTTAATTTGCATGAATATTCTGAAAGTCACACATACAAGCAAAATTAAACTTTAGTATATGATTTATTGGATCTTTTTCTTTCCATGAAAGACAGTTACGTAATTGTAATATTTCTCTCAATCATTTTTTTATTCGAAAATCATATCTTTTTTTAAAGATAATTCTAAAAAACGAACAAGATTGTTTAGCTTTTATGTCTAAAATAAATATGCACAAAAAGAAAATATAGTTTATTATCCCGACACAAGATATTTTTTCTCTAGATCAATTATTACTTTAGTTAAAAACGAAATAAGAATTGAGACTTACGCTATTAAGTTTCGTGCTTGAACACGATTCAACTTTATTACTAGCACATAACGGAGTGGCGGGGAGCGAGGGGCAAAGCTTGCGTTCGAAATTTGATTTAGACTGCCTGCTCTTAAGGCTGGTATTGAAAATAGTTTGGGTAGTAATAATATTACACAATATTATTGCAGGTCTAGCTAGGGCTTGCATATCATAGCATTATTGAAGATGGTGCTCAAAGTGAGTCGTTGCAATATCGCCAGCTTACGCAGTTTGACAACACCCCTAACGTGTAATTATCTGTTCAGTCCGTAAACTTGCCTGTAGAGCAGATTGACACACTACGCATTTTTTTTCAGTTGCGCCATTTGAATTTATGGACAACTAGCTTATGCCCGCGGCATCGCCCGCGTGGAGGTCGGAAATTATACCACAGGAACGTAGGTACTACCGAGATAAAATGTATCCTAGCTCCTCATGGGATGGTCATGGTCTACCATATGCCAAATTGTATCAATTCCGTTCAGCATTTTTATTGTGAAAGCGTAACTAACCAACAAACTCACTTTGGCATTTATAATATTAGTTAGGATTAATAGTCCAATTAATGTCGCGATGACTGTGTGAGTGATGAGTGAGTGATGAGATAGTGTGAGTGGTTAAGGCCTCGCCTCTTATGTACGAGGTTTTGGGTTCAAATTTGGGCAAGTACCAAGTTGTGTCTGGTGGGCTACAGTACGACGGTTGACGTCGGGACGTTGTATGTATACTAGTTGCGCGGTAAACTTCGCTTGCGCGATGCAGGATTATGCGTGACGTCAGTGCGCTGTGTAGTTCGCATGTGGCGATGTAGATGCCGCCACTGATTTTCTTAACTATACACGAATCTCACCAGTTTGTCCGTAATGTGACTCGTTAGACATTCTCGGTCCGAAGCTAGAGAACGAGTTGTTTTCTCCGTAGATTGGTGTGGAGGGAGACGACCCGTGTGGCGAGCCGCGACCTTCGGCGTATATACCTGCGAAGATACAACACAAAATATTTGTGTAAGAACTAGGTTCTGCCCGCTACTTTGTCCGCGTGAAATTTCTTGTTCGCCCAACCCACTGCGTCGCACTGCATCGCCCTCCCGCGCTATTACTGCTTTACTATTGACTTTTTTTTTTTTGCTCGCCTCTTAAGGGTCGTAGTGTAATTTCAACTAGCCTGCAAGCTTTCTCAAGAACTGGCCTATCAAATGCAAAAATATTTTTTCAAATCTGTCTGGTAGTTCCAGAGATTTCACCCTACATACAAACTTACAAGAAAATTTTACCTCTTTATTAGTATATGTAATTAGTATATGTAATTAGTATATGTAATTAGTTTATGTAATTAGTTTATGTTATTAGTATATGTAAAGACACGGAGTTTTATGGACCCGCTGTAGCATTAACTACAGGCATTTGTGTAATACCAAACGGACTTGACTTAATCGTGGAAACCACTGGACAGTGATGGAAAACATCGTGAAGAAATCGAGATTTTTTATAGGGAAAATAAACCCATTTAAAAAAAATATAAAGTTCACTTAAAAAATGTATGTCCAGCAGTAAAAATATTCGTCACGAAATAATAAAAAAAAAACAATGACCAACAAAAAGTAAAACATACAACATTTTTTTTGCAAAAAAAAACTGTAATATTTGTTTTTTTTTAATATTTTGTTTCAATTTTATTTTAATTATTGTAAAAAATAAGTGTAAATTTATTTATTTTAGTCTAAGCCTTCTCAAGCTGATCTATGTAACAGGAGAAACCTCGACTCCTGTCATAGAGGATGTCCTAGTTCAGGGGTCGAGACCTCATTGATGTAACGTGTACCGAAGTTTGGAAATAAAATTACTATTATTTGGCAGAATACCTACACGTCATGGTTTATAAAGTACCTTCAGGTTTCCAATAGATTAAAAATAACGTAGTAAGTAAACAAAGAACTCACCAGCGTTAATCAAATCCGAATTGGAGCTATTCAAGCTGTTCTTCCTCACATACATAGAATTCTCCACATACGCCATTATCCTATGCCCAGTTTGCCCATATATCGGGTTTAAATTCCCCGTACTATTCAAACTAGTTGATGACGAGAAGTTAATTTTCGCTTGTTGAAACGTGCTAAGAGATGGTGTTGTTGGGGACTGTGGTTGTTGTTGTTGTTGTGGGTTCGCGTTGTTGGAGTTGTTGGTGGTGGTCAGTTGTTGGAGACTGCGGCGAACGATTCCGGGCGATGCGGGCATGTGTTTTAGTTCCGTTAGTTGTTTTACTGTTTCTGCTACGTTGATATGCGCTGAAAGAGAGGAGTTGATTAGTTTATATCGACTTGTAATCAGATTTTTATGTTTCAGATTGGTAAATAAGTCTATTTGTAATACTTTATATGAAGTGGACATAAGTATTTCAAAAGGACTTTAAAAAACTGGGACTAGAGAATAAATTCAACCAAGGTCAATTCACGCTGCCAGTTGGCGCCACTTTGACAAGAAGTCTACCATTTCGACCATGAATATAAAATAAATGATGACGGTCATCGATCATCGTTTCATTCATTCGTTCATCATTCAGTCACGACTAAAGAAAATATGGGCGCTTTGACATTTTTGACAGGTCCCGACCTAACGTAGAAAACTCTTATTGGTTTTATACCTTGGTTGTATTTACAGAGACAAGTCTGACATGATTACAAAACCAACCTCGGACAAAGTATACGAAGCCTATTAAAAAAAAAAATCAGTGCAGGAATCGAACCCAAGAGAACAGCGATCGAGAAAAGATATGGTGGAGAGATTAACATTGTTTACTCAACATTGTAGAAATTAAATCATTGCTTAGTTTACGTGCATTTGGCAAGCTTGTGTGTCTCATTTGGTGCGTTCAAGCTTTTCGCGGTGCACGCAATTTAAATTTTAATGTTCGTACGGTTAGTGCAGATTATCGGCACAAGTTGTATTTGTTGCAGTAACATATTCAGCCTATAATGTGCCCACTGCTGGGGCACAGGCCTCCTCTCCCACGGCACGGACTAACTGCGGCAAGCGTAGCTTAACCTGATCGAACGAACCGTTCGGCTATTACTTAGCCACAAGCCCCTGAATCTGTATTATCAACATCATCATAATTTCAGCCTTAAGACGTCCACTGCTGGACATGGGCCTCCCCCAAAGGAGGGGTTTGCCATAATCACCACGCTTGGCAGGCGGGTTGGCGATCGCAGTATGGTGTTAAAATGCATAGAGAAGGAGAACGCTGCTGCCCATTCTCTAGTATTAAGTCCCTTAGTCGCCTTTTACGACACCCACGGGATGAAATCGGGTGGTGCTATTCTTTACGTCCGGTACCACAAAGAACAATCTGTATTATACATTAAACTAAATAACAATAATAGTGCATAAAGGTCAATACAGTCATATTCACCAGCTGCGTCGCCATCGGGTTGCAGCAGGAAGGCCGGGGGGGGCGGCAAGTTGTCCGCGTCTGTAGAACACATCTGAGGGTTTTGTGTGTTCTGTGAAGAAAGAGTATTAGTTAGTTTTAGAAGGATTTAAGGTGAATCTGCAGCTGTACCAGGCGAAATTCAAATTTTCTTACGTTTCTTGCAATTTGCAGGTCATTGTCAGGTTCTATCTTGATCAAAATATGATTCGTGACTATAACAGATATGTATTTACAGAATTATAATCATTAGAATTATTAATACATCTCTCTGAGTTAAATTTGTTCCCCACCTCATCTAGTTTTTAAAATATGATTGACGTGTTTATACAAACCTCCATACAGAAATAAAAATCATTTATCATTCCCCAATGTCATGACTTCATGAACAAGTCATTCAATGGAACAAATCTATCATAGAGAGATGTATTAATGATACTAATGATTACAATTCTATAAATACATATCTGTTATAGTCAGTCGCGAATCATATTTTTGCAAAGAAAAAAAGAAAAATATCTTATTTGGGACACGCACAACAAATACAAAATATAGCATTTAAAGCTAACCAATACCTATCCAAAAAATAAACAATCAAGACTTGGCCGATGCCAAAAAGGCTTCTATCTCAGCATAATGCTGCCATATTCAAAAAAATTAATACCGCAGCGCTGGTACAAGATACAACCTGACACTTACCTGCAAATACCAAAGAATGTAAGAAAATTTGAATTTCGCGAGCTACCACTGCGGATTCACCTCAAGTTTAATGTATGTGTATCTTTAGACACAATTTCTGAATGTTATTTGAAATTGATTTATTATCAAAGTAGCTGCTGCCCGCGACATCACCCGCGTGGGTTTTTCTAAAATACAAGCCTAAGTTACTCCTTATAACATCTGATTCTGCTATCTGTCAGTAAAAGTCCCGTTAAAATCGGTCCAGGCTTTTCGGAGATTAGCCGGGACAAACAGAAAGACAGGCAAAAATTCGAAAAAATGCTTTTTTGTTATAAGTACACTATCATCTTACTGGCACTTCAATCTTTTTAGGCTTCCGTACCCAGAGGGTAAAACGGGAACCCTATTACTAAGGCTCCGCCGCGCCGTCTGTCTGTCTGTCACCAGGCTGTATCTCATGAACCGTGATAGTTAGACAGTTGACATTTTCACAGATGATGTATTTCTGTTGCCGCTATAACAGCAAATACTAAAAAAATAGAATAAAATAAATATTTAAGGGGCTCCCCAAAAGTGATTTTTTTGCTCGATATTGATAACGGCAACAGGTAGACGCTTAAAATATTCACAGAATATTTAGTTATATATTCACTTTAAAAATAAATAATTAAATTAAAATAAAACAAATATTTAAGGAGGGGCTCCCATACAACAAACGTGATTTTTTACCGTTTTTATAGATAATGGTACGGAACCCTTCGTGCGCGAGTCCGACTCGCACTCGGCCGGTTTTTTATGCTTCCTACTAAAGATAAATGGTCACTTACTTGCACATAAGGCGGTCGCTGCGGCCTCGATATAGAAGAAGATCGTCGCACCGGCGGCGGCGGCTTGCCCAGCGAGCTGGACGAGCCGCGACGGGACCAGACTGTTGCTGGAAATGTAACAAGTACACTTAAGACGCACACTAATACGTACACCAATCTACATGGTCTTCACATGATCTGACCAAGATTGTCTGGACTTTAAAAGAGATTGTGACCTCTGAGTTTGTTTCGGCTGAGTTTTCTCGTCAGAGTAGTCAGATAGGAAATGCCTACCTCATCTGGTATATTTTAAAATATGATTGATTATAGATTATTACATATATATTAATATATAGATTTAAAATATGATGAATATATTTGAAAACATTGTAAAAGCCCATTATTTTTAAAAGAGTAACCGAACAGTTTCTTGCCGGCTCTACTCCATAGTAAACGACCAATTGGAACCGTGCACCTAGCTTCTGACGTTTCAAAGTGCCCATGTACTCGTAGGTAGGATATGTGAAATAAAATATTTTGATTTTGATATTATAAGTAAAAAGACGTAGATAGAATCTCCGCAAGTGGCACGTTAAACTTTTGTCTAATTATCCACATTTTCTTCGTCTTGTCTCTTGTTCGCCCCCGATAGTTACGACATGCCGTTCTACTTCCACGTGTCATCTAATAGAGTGAACAATTGCCGTCTATGAAGATCGAATTTTGAGTAGATAGCATATCTACGTCTTTTTACTTAGAACATCATTGGTTTCCTCACCATTCTCAGAAACAGGTCTACCTTTGGGCCGAGCGAGGTAGACAAGTGAACCCGAACAGTTACGATGAGACCCGAATGATAATGACCTTAACCTCGTATTCATGGGAAACAAAAGTTGTGCAGCACTGTTGCAGTAATATCATTTTGTGTTGCTAGCAACATGTTTCACACTCCAACTGTATGCAATGTTGCCAGTAACTTTTATTTTAAACATGAAACATGTTGCTGCAACATTGTTGCCCTATTTTTGATGTGTAAAATCTTTCCTCACGCGTTCTGTTGAAATGATTTCGTGAAAAGGGACGGAAGTGTGTAACAGGAAGCTTGAGCATAGAATAAGTACTTACGTACTTTTTAATATCATGGAATTAGTAAGTACTTTATTATAATAGCATGGAATTAGTAAGTACTATATACATTGTAAGTAGAGGATGTAATTTCTGTCGCTGCTCAGTTGCTTATTAGCAAGGTGATGTCAGATGTTACACATTATTTGCGACTACTGTAAGGCTAGCTCGTTTTTTTTGTTCTTTTGAGATTTTGCTTTTGATTATTACATGTTGCAGCAATATTGTAGCGGAAACTTACCTCGGAAAGTTTTCTTAGAAGATTCTAGAAAGCATTTTAGAGACTGTGGCTATCCTGTTTAGGTAAACCTGTGAAAACTTTTCAACCTCCACCCTATACATTTGCATGTTTCCTCACCAGTCATAGACAAAGGTCTACGTTTAGGCACAGCAGGCTTCTTGCCGATGGTCGCGAACGCCGGCGTCTCGCTGGCCTCGTCCAACGACCTCACAGCCTCTTCCAGCGAGCCGAGCGAGATAGAGAAACTCTCCCGAGCGGCTGCGACTGAAGCCTCGCTGTCACGCCGAAGAGTTACGATCTCGGATTCGACTAGTGAGTGGCATGCGAAGCGGTATTACAACATAAAAAAGTGGTACAAAAGTCAAGAAAATAATTAAAAGTGCAGCGAATGTTTTGGGGGTTTTAAATAAATGTCAAAAACCAAATAGTGTGTCCCTCAGGACTTTAACAATAAAAACAAACAGTATTTGAGGCAAAGACAATAATCTACTCAAGACATGACGACCATCGAACAAAAAAAAAATCACACAGCACGCTGCTAAATTATAATTACTTAAAAACATTAAAAAAACGTCTAAAGATGGACTGTACTGTGACGACGATTTCAAGGGTTAAAATCATAGTTGAGACTTTTTAAACCGATTTCTTTAAAAGCATAGCAAGGGCAGACATACACACATCAAAAGTGTCTACTAAATGTCATGCGTAAAAGATCCGCGTCACTGCTGCGTCGGATGCGAGACAGCGACAACAGTCTCCTGAGTGTTGTTGCTGATAAGTCTGAAGGTCACCTGCTGGGACACCTGTGCGCAGTGCATGTATCGCTGCCGGGTGTCTCCAGATGGCATAATAGATATAATGTGTAACATTTCATAAGTTGTGTTGTGTTGTATTATTATCATTGTTTATGTTTGTGTTTTAATTTAATTATACATACTAATATAATTTAAGTAACAAGTACTAACAAATTATGGGTACTGTGTAATTAAAAATAAATATCAAGATTTGAATTATATTTTTTGTAACTCCTATGGATACTTTTTAGTAAATTTCGTCATTTGATAAGGGAATAGTTTTGAATTTCGGTCAAAAGATTAAAGTCTTCTGTCAAGTCGTATTCCTATACAATCCTGCAACCGGTTTTGAGGCCAAATCAGTAAAATTTCTTAGGTAGTTAATTAGAGGAAATTTCAATGCACACATTTACGCTGAAACGCTGTATCAGGGCCTCAAGTCTGCAATTACAATAGTGTCAGAATGGTCGATCATTGATTTCATAATTGATGATTTTGACAAGTTTGGTAATCTACTACTCTACCACTACTACCACTCAATGGCGTCATTATGACTTTCCAGTGGTCGGCCACTGACACTACATTGAAAGAAATTGCATAAATTGGTAATCTCGTACATTATGACAAATGAGTGATATTTCTACTAATGGATTTTATAATAATGGCAATACGACAATGCCATTATAATAACACAATTATATTACGAGAACATTGACCGACCAATGATCGACCATTATGAATTTACCACATTACGAACTTTTAGCAAAATGACAATGGCATGACAATGGGATCGTGTTGGAATGACTGAATTTATAAAAATAGCAGACTTGGGCCCCAGATGTTGTCATTCCTTTGCGGACGCAATTTGGTGCTTCATTTCTGCTTATGCATAATGCACGTCCATACACTGCCAGAAACATTGCAAACACAGTTGCCGCAGCTTATATCAACGTCCTAACATGGCCTGCTCGATTGCCAGACTTGAATCATATTGGCCACGCAAGGGATATGCTTCAAAGAAGAACTCTGCCAAATATGGATGCCGTACACACACCAGACAATCTTTTTCGTCTGTTACAACGGACGTGGGCGGCCATTCCAAAACGTGATTTGGATGAACTCGTTTATGCAATCGCTGCAATTGTGTTATACGCGATAGCCGCGGAAATACAGACTACTAATTGTTTATTTTACGCAATAAAAGCCTTTAAAAACATTATTTTTTTAATTTTAATCACATTTTACAGTCAGAATTAACTAAAGTGAAAAATCCAGCAAAAGCAAAAGTCGCGAAGTCTTTATTAAGAGCGTATACGACGTACGGCATTTCATAAAAACTTTCAAGCCCTTATTTTTCCAAATGTCTGAACGATTTTAACTTCATACGCATAAGCAGGATACGATAAGATAAGAACATTTTCGAAAAATAGTGTTACAGCCAAATTAGACCGATTTAAAAATTTTCATAGAGACAGAGATTTCCAGTTATCTGTTTTTAAATAAGACATTTCGAAAATATTCTTAGCTTCTTAGCTTTGTATCTTGCCTATGAGTATGAAGTTTCATTAAAATCTGTTCAGTCATTTCGAAAAACCAGGGCTTGAAAGTTTGTATGAAATGCCGTACGTCGTATACGCTCTTAATGCAAAAGCAGAGAGTAGAGCAATCAATCTAAATTATTGATTGATTGCTCTACTCTGCTTTTGCATTAATAAGCTTATGCTGGATTTTTCACCTAAGTTAATCCTGACAATTTTTTTATTTAATTTTAATAGGGCAATAAAAAATATTTAAAAAATACCTTGATCCCTCCTAGACACCTTTGATGTGTGTATTTCATCAGAATATTGTGTAAAATTGTAAGGAATCTGGGATCCACAAAACTATAAAACATGCTGTAGATTGCATTGCCTGTCAGTGCAACAAAACTTTTTATTTTGTGTATTCATAAAATTATACAGTTTTGGAGCTTACTCCAAATCCAATATTTTAGAGAAACGATAAAAAGCTTTATTTTCTTCTTATCGATTCAAGATCCTTATCAGAGTCTTATACATTCAAGACTGACATGTAACCTTTCCCTAACTTCTGTCGCGTTTTATGTCGCCATAATGCAGTCCATTAACACACATGTAACACAACACATTACTACTCTATATCACAGCCCTACGCTACACACAATAAGGTTGACATTCGCTCACCATCTGCGTGTTGGACCTGATGCTGAAGGGCGTGGTCTTCTGCTGCGAAGGCACCTTGACTGCCATAACCGCTTGAGGATTCTAGAGACGATTCGCTGGCACTGCTTTCTGAGCAGACCTGGAATTAAAGGGGAATAAAAGTCAATAAAGAGTTTTTATAACTGACTTCTAGGACCATTTAAAATACACACCTGTTTGTTTGACAGTGAAATATTCTATAATTTGTAGACTTCAATTTTCATATGAAGTGGTAATGGAACCGATTTATAACGAGTTGCAGCTTGTGGGTTCGGACCCAAGCGAGCGCTTTATTTAGTGCAATTTATTTCATCACTACTGCTCTCAAAATGATGACGGAAAACAATGAAAATTCTAAAAGCAACAATTCTAAGACATGTAACATACACCAACGCGCATTGGGTCCGTGTTGTGCGATTATGGCCCACTCCCTCTCACAGAGAGAAGGCCTCTGACCCAGCAGTGGGAGGGAATGTTACAGGCTGATTATGCTGTATTCTCATAACAAAATAAATTGAACCAGAATCAAGTTTACGTTAAGCTCTTAAACAGCCTGCTTTGAACTTGTCGCTTATAACTATTTTTTTAAATCTTTAAGACGGTGACAACAGCTAAACCGCGGTCACTGGTCAGACTGCATACAAAAGAGAAGCGCGATGACACAACGCTTGTAATTTATTGCAAAATATGAAGCAATTATCTATTTACTCAAAAATGAGTTGAGTAATCGAAAATAAAAAAACAACTAAGTTCTGCATACAAATAATACATTCTTGTTATTAATTAAATACCAACCGTACGTTGATATTTAATGATATTTTGGATTGAAACTCAAAGTAAAAGGTTACTTTACCGTTCATTTGTATCGAGATTTTTTTTTCTAAACGTGTTTTGGTAATAACTAGTTCTCAGAAATATGTTCAAGAATAACATATATTTTTTCCCCTACCACAAACTATATACATTTGGCAATTTTTTTGTTTAAGAAAAGCCTACTTTTATCATTTGCCTCTTGTCAGCGCCATAAGGGCCGATTATTCAATCGTTAGATAACTTCTGAGGAATTAATATGGCGGTTTAACATATACAAAAGCTGTCAAAACGTCAAACATATTCCCATGATAAAAGTTATCTGACGATTGAAACATAGACTTAGAGTAAAAGTCTTGACTAAGTTGTTGATATTGGTAACGAAAGAGTTAAATAAAAAATGGGCACTAGCAGCGTTCTTTGGCGGCTTGGAAAACTATAGTATAGTATTTTGACTTTCTTTTTTGAGAACCAAAAGCTTTTCCCACGGAGTGTGGTCCTTAAAATGCGCAGAGTATATGAAGAGTCAGTCATCTTTGACCAGCTAGTTGATCAGTTATAAGAGTCAAAGGAAAATATATTAATTTGATTCACAAGTGTTGTGTATGTTTGCATATATTCCCAAGCCGAAAATCAAAAGGCATATAAGTATACAATTGTCATTGTGACAAAGTTTTACAAACATAACCTATGTTTTGTGCGCCACACACTGTGCGTCGTATACGACGGTATTTAATCAAAGTTTCCATGCCTGGAACAATGATATGTACAGTAACGTGTAGTTAATAGTTGGATGGAAAGGTTTTGATACTTACTTTCTTACTATGAAGAAACTATTTAAAAGCTAATAAGCAAATTTAAGTTGTAATTTTAAATGGTTCCGGTTCATTTTAAAGAGATTAAAATGTCAATTTGAGATTTTTTCTGTGAAAACAATGCCCTTGTCCAATGATATTTGGGGTCGGAGCAATAGTAGGTATTTTTAAAAAAAGTCAAAATCAAATCATTTATTTCAAGTTGGCCATTAAAAGACATTATTGAACATCATTATCAGAGATCGGATATTCGGATGCATATTTACCTAAAGTACGTTTTTTTCCCGGCAAATGAAACAAAGTATGGAAACGGCTTCTTAAACTATATTTTATTCCGGGATCGCGGAGTTTCATTAATAACAGTGTGTAGGTATACAATTTTGTATTCCTAAGTATAACAAATATTTCTTATCTATTTAGAACTAGGCAAGCATTTTGTAGAAAATATAACACGTTTAAAAACACTATTAATATTTCTTCAAAACCTTTTATTATTATGTTTTATTACAAAACAGTAGTTCTTAAAAACTTGTCAGTCCTGGAAACCGACACTTTTTCCCGTACCGAAGCGCACTCCATACTAGTCAACTCTCAAACTTTAGGTGAATATGCATCCGAATATCCGATCTCTAATCATTATTTACAACAAGAATATAGAATAACAGTAGTAATAATAGGTATGTCTATAAATAAAAAGAAACAACTTATAGCTGATTTACGCTTCAGGAACCGTGAGACCAGTAGAAATTGATTTTGCCATATAAGTCGAAAAGCAATCACTGATCAAGTACGCGTTCAGTTAAGACTAATAGCTATTAGCTTATCCTATGTAGTTACTAGAAATCGAGAGGAGCGAATAAACGATGCAATCAAAAAAGTAAATCATATAAGCCGAAAGGTGATCTTGGAAAGGTATTCCCTAAATACGTCTAAATGTCTACTATTTGAATTAAACTTTTACGCTTCTAATTTAGTCAAGCAGTATTTTTCTGTAGTGTGTAGGTTCACATTTTTATAGAATAATCGAGGTAGGTACTTTCCAACTGTTTAGCAAAAAGTACATAAAAGTTTCATCTCAAAACATCCTCACCTGTTTTGAGGTGAAACTTTTATGTACTGAAATGAAAACTCCCTTTTTAGGGTTCCGTAGTCAACAAGGAACCCTTATAGTGTCGCTATGTCGTCAGCCTGTCTGTCTGGGCTTAGCTCAGAAACTCTTAGTACTAGAAAGCTGTAATTTGCCATCAATACATATTAATCACGTTGACAAAGTGGTACTTAAATAAAATCTTGGAAAAAACGTTTTTTTTTCTCGTCTATTCCATGATGTGGGATCATTGGAAAGGCCGTCCAAAAATGTTGAGGGTCTGTAAAAACCATTTTTCGATTCAAATTCTTGTTAGAGTCAAGTGTCCCCACACCCCCTGCCAGCTAAATGGTTGTTTTTGAATATTAAAAGGAAAATTATCACAGCTAAGTAGGCTTTACCAGTTAAAGATTAATAGTCAACCCACTTACATTTGCAGTTGGAGGATTGACCGTGACGTATAAAGTTTGTTGACACAAAATTGGGGGAGGCCTATGTCCAGCAGTAGACGTCTTTCGCCTGAAATGATGTTGATGAATGAAATGATGACACAAAATACCTTTGTATACAATTTCAATACATTTCACAATAGGTACATTTGATTTTGGGAAAAGACTGGACAAATAGTGTAAAACCCTGCCTCCTAAACTAGGGGAACCCTGTGACCTAGGAGTAAGTAGCGTAGTGGAGTATATGGGAGACCATTTTTTTCAACTACGATGTTAAATTTGTTTTTGGGATAAATCCGGAACCCTTCATTGTGCGCGGCACGCACTTGACCGGTTTTTTAAGGTCTACAATGGGGAGTTTTCCTTTCAGTGCATAAAAATACAACGAGGTGATTTTGAAACCGTTTAAAAAACGTTATTAACAATTATTCTAAAGTTAATTGTACGCCAAATGATCGCCACACGCAACGATCAAGACACCTCAATCCTTACACACGCCCGATTTCATTGAGGGCTAAGCAATATAACTCAGTGTTGCGCATTTAACAACACGTAACAAATCGCTGGTCAGTCAAGTGCTATCGTGCAGTGTAACATAACGTGTTTAGTCAAGTTACCGATGATGACTACGGCATTCAAAGTCTTGGTTAATTTATTGTAAGTATTTTTTTTGATATATGCAGTCTAGAAGAACTTTTGTGTTTGTTAACTGATTGAGTTTTAAAGTGTGGTCAGAAAAATAGTGCGTTGATACTGCCAATTAGGACCCTATCGCAGCAATTAAAAATTATGAAAAACTTGGAACAAATATCACAAATCTTTCTGTAAACGTTTAGGACTAATCATCCCTTAGAAATGTTTATCCCCATTAAAACAAATGAATGATCCTAACTCAGCAGAAAGTCCTTAACTTCTTGGCCCTTTGGTCCTGGGGGTCTACTCCGAACATAAATCCGAAGTATCGGCCGAAAGTTCGGTCGTCTACGGCTAACTATCGCAGACTACGGCGAAAAAAAAAAAGACAGTCGAAGAGATAAGCCAAAGTCAAAACTATGACTTGAAGTAGGGTAAGGACAATACTCGGTATTAGTTTTTTTTTTTTAGTTGGATGTATGTTAATTATTATTATTCTTACTAGGCTTACACAGCACGAGTCAGTTAGCCGTTGGTAAACAAATGATTTATTCCGAAGCAAACCTTTTCTTGGAAATAAAATTGATTGACGAGTTGTTCCTGTTTAACTACAGTGAGAAACCGAGAAGAATAATGGGAATACAAAGTCTCTTCTTGAGGATGTGATTCGACAATGATGTGAATGTATAAACAAATCATCATTTTTGTAAAACATTGATGTTTTCTCATCATTTCAGTCGACAGACGTCCACTGCTGGACAGAGGCCGCCCCCAATGGGGGGGTGGTTGCCATAATCGCCACGCTTGGCAGGCGGGTTGGGATCGCATAATGGTGTTAAAATGCATAGAGAACGCTGCTGTCCATTCTCTATTAAGTCTCGTAGTCGCCTTTACGACACTCACGGGAAGAAATAGGATGGTGCTACTCGAGAATGTTCTCTCACATACTTACATACAATCATTGCTAGGTACCTACTACAGAAGATGTAAAGCAAAGGATTTTTATTATGCACACGATACAAGAAATCGTCGTAGCTTGAAAATTGCTTGATGTCTTTTCAGTTTTATGAAGAGTATACGTAGGTTATTTTTACCAGGAAATGGCAACATCATATTTATTCTACTAGTAAATCTATTATTACCAAGTAAACAGAATTTCTACTTTGTTTGCTAACAACTATAATAATTGTGGTGGAACTACTTTCTTATCTTTCCGCTAAATTGAAGAAATTCAATAACAAAATCCTGTGCTTGGTGGCGAACATTACTTTTAACTGAGTAACATGCTACTACATAAATCATTTTCCCTGACTACATAGCAGATGTTGGTAGACCGAGATCTTCTTAGTTACTCTCGATTTCCCTAAGCTTTTTTCCAGTGAAAATGTGTGGTACTTTGGTGCGCTGACCCTCCCTTGCTTGACCGTGACACATTCCGTTTTAATATCTAAAGATTTTCCTTATCCGTAGTTTTTTTTTAATATGATTGACGTGTAAAAGTGTTTGTACAAACCTACTTACAGAAATAAATCATTTATCATTTATTTATCATTTATCATTTATCAATTTCGAATTATTGATGTTAATGGAATGATAATATTCTTGATTGAGTGAAGTTTTATATTCAGGACAATGGTTCTAATACTTATATTCGAAAAATGGTAATTTGAGCCGAATGATATGGTTTGCTACCGATTAAACTTATTTATATATCTACTTTTATTCAAAACATCCAACTTGATTTTTTATTGTTAATACAATATTTTATAATGACTGCCTATTTAATTGACGCTACTACCTAGCATGAGGTCGTGGGTTCGATTCTCCGGTCGACAGTATTATTGGGTTTTCCTTCAGGAATTTCTCAGTAGCAGCCCGGAGTGTGGATTTCTGCCCAGTTGATGGCAATAGGCTTGCCCCCTATTACATGGGACTTATGTATAACTGGCGAACTGTGGGTGTAGGTACTATTGGTACACTTCTGCATAACCCTTCGGGGATTACAGGCGTGATATTATGTTGTGTTTATAACGTCTTGATCAATATTTTATTAATTGGAACAAAACACACAATTTTATTATTAGTTTGTTGACATGGTTTCGGTCGTTATTTTCTCGTCAAAATGTAGGGAACAGCGGATTTTTTTTTGCTTTAGGTTTAATTCCATAGTAAAAGTTGTTCATAATAATAAGACCCCTAATGAGGATGCCCATGAATTCAATTTCACCCTGTATATTTAGCTAAATATCCTTGACATATTATATTATGTATAAAAAAAAATGAAATTAAATAAGTAATTACGTGTGTTTCCGTTGGGAAGTGTGTCTGATTTGGGTCACACACAATGGATTAATCTAAAAATCTTTATCTTATAAGTTTTCTTTCATCCCTCAGATGTCCCCTATTGATTTTCGTTATCAAACTTATAACCTTTCCAAATATATTAACAAAAATCTTTTTCATTTTTTTTCTCGGATTTTTTTTCGTCTGGGATGCCTGCACTTTTGTTTTTTTTTTTATTACTACTTTAACCAAGTTTTTTCTCCATTCATTTCCCAGGATAGCAGTACACATACAACACATTGGGTCATGGTGAGTCAAACAAATTATTGCTGAAGTGAATCGATTGATAAGCTCCAAATACGTGTTTATCCGGAATTTTAACGATCTTGCAATATATGGACAATAAGCAGTACCTACTGTGATTCATAGTTTTATTTCTCTCAGGCGTTTAAAACAGTTCTCAGCAAATCATCGCTGAAAAATGAGGTGATAAGGCAACGGTGCAGTTAAAAGATGTAGTGACAAAAATTGAAAAGAGTATGCTTAGATGGTTTGGTCATGTTGAGAGGATGAGTGAAAAGCGACTAACAAAAGGTATTTATAAAACAGAGGCGAGTGGAAATGCCGGGAGACGCGGGAAAACGCCGGAAACGCGCTTGGAGGACATAATTATAGTGACCTAATTGGTGATGTTCTTCAGAAAGGTCAGGTGCGTAGTACTCGCAACCGGCGTGCGTGCACTAAGCACTAGCCAACCAGATGTATGAACGTAGGCGAAGCAAAAGGAGTATGTAAGGAGCGTAGCAGGTGGCGTTCTATAGTTTCTGCCTACCCCCATGGGAAGAAGGCGTGAGTTTATGTGTAAGCAAATAATTTAGGTCTGGTACATCAATTTAGGTATCTTCTCACCGCAATATACATTACAGACATTATTACACTTATGGTACATGAGATGGTTTAGTTTGACTGGTGCCTAAACTAGGCTTTAAGAGCCTGTATTTCAGGTCACCAGGTCTCCACCCTCTAGCAGTTAGAACATTTCATAATATAAAAAAAGAGTGATTTAACAATTTTGAATAAGGTTTTAGGATAGATAAATTAAATAAAACGAAGACAGGCTGACGCAAAGACAAGCACATCTCTGCTTGAGGCTCGATTTGAGTCTCGATTCAGCTGAGTACCTAGATTGATTACCTATCGTTCTAAAATAAGACCGATGCTCAAGTACCGATTCTATACTTAAAGAGTGATTGACTAATTGAAGATGAAACTGGACTTGAGGAACGTTCTGTATGAGCATGTCTGTGACGCGAACCCATAAGATTTTCCTCTAGCAAAAATGGCGCAACAAGCCTAAAGAAGTTTTCAATTTAAAAAAAAAACATCATGTTTATTGCACGGACCATTTTGGTAACCCATTTTAAAGGTTTTCAATAGGGTTTTTCTAAGCAGTTTATCAAAAACCCATACGATGTGGGTAACCCTTTCAAGCGTAGCACCCAATCAAGGAGAACAGTTACATCATGATAAAGGAAACTTCATAAACGGCTTAACTCTTGGTCTCTGATTTATTGACAAAAGTTTCATTGGAACAATCATTTTCAGCGATATGTTTACGTGTAGCGGAAAACATTGTTTTCCAGAAACATGGTAATGTTCCGTATTCATGTGAAATATAAGACGCGCATTGTTTCCAATTAATGGAGCATATGCACCTGTCCCACAACGAGACGGTTGACGAGGAAACAGCAGTGAGCCCGCAACGGCGACGAGCGATTACTCGCGTGAGTCTCTTAGTGAGTGTTCTGACCGCCAAGTGAGTGCCGCTGAGCGAGTACTCTAAAACTAACTTCGCTTGCGTGATGCAGGACTTCGCGTGACGTCAGTGTAATGCGTAGTTCGCATGTGGCGATGAAGATGCCGCATATGTACCTCTTTTCCTACTCTCTTTTGACGTGACAACGTCTTATAATTCGGCATTACCTCGTCTCAGTCTCGCCTCGTCTCAGTCTCATGCGGCGTTACCTCGCTCTGGCGTTCCATTTAAGGCTTGAAGTGCAAGCGAGAGCGCGGAACGAGCGACAAAGAGGTACAATGGCCTCCGCGTTCGGCAGCGTTCGACATCTGTCTCTCTCCTACTTGAGTGAGCGATGCGTCCGCGTGGACAGCTACTATACAATAATACATTTACATGTTTTCATCAAGTATGAAGTGCAGTGAAAAGTGAATGTGGTGTCAATTGTTTATAGCAACGATAATTGCGGCGATTCTTATGACGTTGTCACGTTCAACTATCGTCAGTAAACCGACTTTACAGAGAACCGATTTTTGACCTGACAACGTCTTATAATTCGATGGAGCCGGCTGCACGCACGAAAAAACATGACTCATGCGGCGTTACCTCTCATGCGGCGTTACCTCGCTCTGAGGCGTTCCATTTAAGGCTTATGACGTTGTCACGTTCAACTATCGTCAGTAAATCGACTTTACAGACAACCGATTTTTTTACTTGAGCGAGAAAATCGGTAACAGCTAGTCGCGTACTCGTCAACGCGGACAGATGCCTAAAGGGTGAGGTATCTTTAAAACAGATTAAAACTATCTGACCAAAGGTCCATCCAAAGGTTGTCTGTAAAAGATCGCTTTCAGCGATAAGACCGCCCATTGTGTCACCTTATGTAAAATTTCAACATTTATATCTGTAATTTTTATGGTGTACATAATAAAGAGTATTATATTCTAATGTATTCGATTTACCTATTTTTATAACTGAAATAATCAATTTGCTTTTACTCTCAAAAACAAAAACCCGTTTAATTTAATCAGAAAATCAATCTTAGTTTATGAAGCGTTTCTTTCACAGAAATCACGACGCTATCGATTTTTATTACTGTAAACTCAATGTACGGAAAACCCCAATTATGTTACGGATAGGTATTTACGAAAGGCGTATGTAGGAAAACTCAAAATAAATATCGCATTACCTAAAGAGGTAAAATGTGTGAGTCAGTATGTAGGGGTAATCTTCGGAACGACTGATCCGGTTCCGACAATTCTTTCAATAATGGGAAGCTAAAATATTGCCAAGTGTCTTTGGATATATTTTATGTTAAGGTGGACCCGCACCTTCAGCAGGTCGGTGTCAGATTATATCTTGATCAAAATATGATTCGCGAAATCGCGACTACAATTGATATGTATTTACAGAATTATAATCATTAGAATCATTAATACTTACATCTCTCTAAGTTAAATTTGTTCCATTGAATGACCATTTTATGAAATCATGACATTGGGGAACAAATCTCACTTAGAGAGATGTATTAATGATTATAATTCTGGAAATAGTCGCGAATCATATTTTAATCAAGATAGAACCTGACAATGACCTGCAAATTTCAAAAAACGTAAGAAAATTTGAATTTCGCGGCCACAGCTGCGGATTCACCTTAAAAGAAGAAATTTCACGCGGATGAAGTCGCCGTATGGTTTAGGATAAAGTTGACTATGAGCAAGTCTTTCTTCATCCTTCTCACAATATGTAACTACTAGCAGCGCCCCGCGGTTTCACCCGCGTAAGTCTCGATCCCGTGGGAATATAGGGATAAAGGGTAGCCTATGTCTTAATCCAGGGTGTCAGCTACCTCCATACAAAATTTTATCAAAATTAGTCCAGCCGTTTGAGCGTTAAGAAGTAACAAACATACACCCACACTCACAAACTTTCGCCTTTATATTATTAGTGTGAAGTGTGATAATTTCAACATGGATGATGTAACCAATATTTTGACATAGGTAACAGAGTGTCCATAGATTTTCTTGCCCGGTCTTGTCCATAGAAACCTATACGCTTTGGAAAGGGCAACTCTACCTTCATCTTTCTGACTGACCGATTCCTTGACAATTCAAAAGTGCCTGAAAATGTAATTGAAATATTGATATTTTTTATTGATGGAGGGATATATAACTAAGTACATGATAGTGTTTTAAGATATACCTTACATAAGTAAAACTGTTTGGAAGGTCACTTTAACTGATCCGTCAAAGAGAAACAGGTCGTTGTTGTATGATGATTGATGATGTATTAAATAAATAAAAATATGACATAATTATTATGTAAATAAATGTGTTCGGTCCAAATAGCTCTTAACTACATTTTTATTCTCAAACTTCAAACTAATATAATTCTTCATTCTCTAATTCCAGTCCCCTAGAAGACTTAATCCATCAAACAGAACTGAAAGCTGCCTACAAATCCGGTGAAATCAACGACGGTCAGGAACCACCGATAACGTTGGAAAAAATAAAGACCAAGTTGAGAGAGAGTGAGATCTTCAACTGGGAGGACCCCACTCTTACTGACATAGAGAAAAAAGAGATGAGCAAGCTGTTTGATGCTGTGGAGATTATGGTAAGGGATTGTATAACTCAAGTGGTATTGCAGCTGCATCCGGTTAGCTTAGAAGCCAACCCCAACATAGTTGGGAAAAAGGCTAGACAGATGATGATTGCAGATTACAGCGTATGGACCACCGACTATCATAAAAAGGCTTTTCCTAACTATGTCTGGATCGGGTTCCAGTCTAACCGGATGCAGCTGAATACCAGTATTTTATATGGAGCGACTGCCTATCCGACCTCCACAACCCATTTACTGGGTAACACGATACCCCTTGGTAGGACTGGTTGTTAGACTTGTAGGCTTCTGACTATCCATACTCGTAACGACTGTCAAAGATCTACGATGACAGCTGGGACCAATGGCTTAATAACGTGCTTTCCGAGGCACGGAAGGGTCTCGATATGTAATGGATGGTCACCCATCCACGAAATAACCGCGGCAAACGTAACTTAACCTGCAATCAACCCGTGCGGCTGTTATTATTTGGCCACGCCACGAGCCCTTAAGACACTGACAAGAGCTAAACCGCGGTCACTGTCAGACCGCATACAAAATAAAGAGAAGCGCGATGACACAACGCTTGTAATTTATTGCAAAATAGGAAACAATTATCTATTTACTAAAAAATTTGTGAGTAATCAAAAAATAAAAAAAACAAGTTCTGCATTCAAATAAGACGTTCTTGTTATTAGTTAAATACCAACCGTACGATGATATTTAATACAGATATTTTGGATTGAAACTCAAAGTAAAGGGTTAGTTTACCGTTAATTTGTATCAAGATTTTTTTTCGATACGTGTTTTGGTAACAACCAAGTTCTGAGAAATATGTTCAAGAATAACATATATTTTTACCGCTACCACAAACTATATAGATTTGGCATTTTTTTTGTTTAAGACAAGCCTACCTAGATCATTTGCCTCTTGTCAGCGGCTTAAAAGGTGGAGATCTGTGTATGTTGGCCATATTTGGGAGAGGGCTTAGTCCAGCAGATGGACTGTAATAGGCTGATTTGAAGACTAAATTCCATTAAAATTAAGGTTACACGTCTTCATACACTTTCCACAGCACCAATAGATGGATATCTTTAGCGGGAACTACACGGTACTTACAATCTTATTATACATTTCTTAACTTAACGCTAACCAAAAATGATAACTTCATTTTTGGTTAGCGTTAAATTAAGAAGAAGCAAACGTTACGCAAATGTTTAGGTGAACATTAGTTGTTACCTTTAAATCGTAGTTATTGTGATACTAAGGCGCCATCTACATCTATCACGGTAATAGGCACCCCGCCGTGGCATCAAATTTAATAGAAACTAAATAAAGCAATCTCTACACGGCGATATCAACGCGGCCAAAATTTTAAATAAATAAATTTATTTCAGGTAAATAACCCATTGCCAAATATAAATTAATAGAAATAGACCATACACACTATCCAAACAGACAAAATCCCAAAATAAAATTACTTATAACCAATTAAATTTAAAACAAAAAACAATAATTCAAGTTGCCAATTAAAATATAAAATGTCAGAATCTACAAAAATTTAAATAAACAAGATAAGAGATTTATTGTTTTTATTTTTTCTTTTTTTTTTAAACGTTGCCCCACACTAGGAATTTCTCCTGTATCGTGGGTGCGTTTGCCAGACCCGGAACAACTACTTATAGGTCATACAAATATAATGTTCAACTAGGACTAGATTACATGACAAGGTAATATATAAAGCACAAGCATAAAGTTTCTTAATCTAGTTAGTGGGTGCCGTGCTGTTCTCCTAGATAGGTTACAAAATATCCTGTGATTAGGACAAACAGTTCCGATCCCCGTCATAAATGGTGGACTTCTGGTAGCACGTGTTAATATGTATATAGTAATCATTACAGCAAGCTACTACAGCAGGTTACTTTAACAACAAAAACAGAAAAAACAATTTCCGCACGTGTGTCATACAACGTTTTTCAACACATTCGCGAGAAAACAGTTCAATAGGTAATGAAACAAGCCATCAAAATTTTTATAGAGAATTATTGAGTATTTCTTCTAGTCTTCCATGATATAAAATTATTGTAAATCATTAAATTGCGCTCTCGCGATTTTAGCGGCCAGAGAGCATTTTTTGCAATTTGCGCCTCATTCAAGATATCAGGTGGAATAGATTCCATATTAATATCGGATTCCTCGCTTGAACTCATAATTATTATTATTTTTGTTTATAATTATCATCTGCCTAGCCTTTTCCCAACTATGTTGGGGTCGGCTTCCAGTCTAACCGGATGCAGCTGAATACCAGTATTTTACATGGAGTGACTGCCTGTCTGATCTTATTTTGTTTATAATATCAGTCGGAAAGTCGCAACAATCTTCGACGTTTCTAATATGAAAATGGCACCACGTGCGCATGGTGAAAATTATTACTACATCTTTCATCTCATTTTCTCTTTAAAAATAAACTGGGATAAACGTATTGAACAAAAGCGCTTCCAAGGAGGTTCGATCATTCAGCTTATTTATTCTAGTAGTGTGAAACTCATTGATGGAATTCTTATATATTTTTTTTTGGAAATTAAAAAAAATCGTAAAGGATACGCACGGCGCTATACAAGGGAGTATGCGGTAAAACATGTACTTGGGTGAGAGTACCTATTTTACCGCACATTCCGTTTTATGGTGCGTAATTTTGAACTTTCGAACAATGTATACACGCTTCGTAAATGCATTTTTTTAGCAAATGTGTTAAAAATAATAAACTATAACCTACTAAACTTCAATTCAGTCTTAGATAATTATCAAGTTTTTTCACAAGGGTTGTCGAAAGCCAAAGTTCTAAGTGACGTCCTTCAAATCTCATGACATAATGATTTAAGCAATTGAGAACAGGTATAATTAAAAGTATAATGTTAACATTACAGGTAAGTTCTCGCAACCGGCAGCCTTCTTCAGTTCAGAACATGTTCTCATCGTTACGTCTGGTCGAGAGAGTGGTCAAAAAGCAACTGAAGGAGGGACAAATATCTGAGGTGCTCGCTGGCAAGTTCGACTGGGATAAATTGTGAGTTGTTTTAATTAAAGTTAAATAAATGGATGAATAAATAAAACATAATGAGTAAATAAAAATTAAAAAACAAAAAAAAAAAATAGATACATTAGTTTAATTATTATGGCAGTGACCAGCAATAGCACAATCAGCCTATAATGTTCCCACTGCAGGGACACAGGCCTACATTCTTCGAGAGGGCTGTAATCTACCACGCGGGCATTGAATATTTGTTTCTAGTAATAATGTTTAGAAATGTCGCTGTGTTTAGAATATAGATTAATATTCTTTTTTACATAAATCAGGTTCTCATACACATATTGAGATGCGACTGTCATTATGTTTATTTTCTTAAATTTATCCCTCAGTTAAATGCCTACAACTTAGGTTATAAATTACTCAAATGGCTCGTTTCTGCAGCACAAAATAGCCTGTATGTCAGCTGCATTTCGTCACACCAAAACACTAATCAAATATACTAGAAATAACTATAACATACTAATCGAGCTATTTCTCCATCAGTCAAATAACAATTTAGTTATATGTGGGCCCCACTGTAGATCCAAGTCCAAAGTAATAGTACCTAAGAACAGTGGTGTCCACAAAATCCAATTCCGTTCCATTTACTAGTACATTGGTTTTCACCTGGTTAACGTTAGATGTCAGAAATCTGAAATCTGAAAACATTTAGTCTTTTTCTCGTTTAAAAGTAAATTATTAACACTAAACCAACGTACTACTTTAGAGAGAGCATTATTTACATTGTCAGTAACTGTCTGTTGTCGTTTAAACTTAAATAAAAGTGATAAGTCATCTGCAAATAACACTATTTCATGACTGTTGTTTATAAAGCAAGATAGGACATTAATATATACGAGAAATAAAAAATTACCAAGACTTGAGCCCTGCGGAACTCTCATAGTGACAATAGAACCCGGGGATCGCTTACCGTTAACGTCCACTCTTTGGATCCTATTATCCAAATAAGAAATGAGAAGATCCAAGGCAGTGTTTTTAACATCAGAGTGATACAATTTTCTGACCAGTGTACCATGAGAAACAGAATCGAAAGCCTTAGGCGAATCACAAAAAATACCTAGGGCATCATGTGACTTCTCCCAGGCCTCAAAAATATGTGCAAGAAGCTCAACACCAGCGTAGGTAGTTGCGCGACCCTTTGTGAAACCGAATTTTTTACTGTTTAATGATTATATGTTTATTAAAATGTCTTTATTATTGATCTAGCATCAATTTTTCATATATTTTACTAAAGGTGGGAAGCACAGAAACTAGTCTAAAGCCCCTGGACTCTGATGTGCTGCCCAATTTAAACAACGGTATAATTTTACTACTCTTCATTAAGTCAGAAATTACACCACAGTCAATACATTTATTAAAAATAATTGACAAATGTATTTTGCAACCTCTACGGAATTACACCATAGGTCAACTGTTTTTTTAACATTGAGTGTATTGAAAGTTATAATAATATCTCGAACACTAACGTAGTCGAAATTAAATTCATGGTTACAAATATCAACATTTTCTTACAATAGAGACTCGGCAACAGTGGGTGAAGAATTTAAAGATGTAGTGCAGTGAAGTGTTTAATAGAAGCCATTTATGATGTCACCAAGAAAATGCTCACGAAACTATTTGTTCCCAGATCAAACCGGCAACGGCGGGATCAACCACTATTCACATTGGACAAAACTACCAACATGAGAAATTTTCGTTTGAACTAATATATCAATATTTATAGGGTTAAACTTTAAGCTATAGCGCTACAAGGTTATTTTGGCGCGTGGCCAAAATCGAAACTAACGACACCATTTCGTATTTTAGAAGACAATTCAAGTGAAATTTCGCCGCCATCTTGTTTTTTCAAAACATTTCATAAAACAATTTATATAAATAGCGCCTCCAACGTCTATCGAACGCCAAAAAATCCTTGTAGCAGTGTAAGTAGTGCCAGAAATTAAGAAATACATATCTCGGCCGTCCGGAAGTTGGCCGATACGCCATCTTGGTTGGGAGTTTGTAATTATTTATTAAATAAGTTATTTTTATTTTTAATATTTAAATCAACACTATATTTCACATTCCTTTTTTTACACATTTTAAAATCGCCATTTTTTGTTACAACATTATTTATTTACTGAAAACCATAAGTGCTGACATGAACCTTCCTAAACATTTGAAGAATTCGCTTATTTGAAGACTTTGCAAGTCGGGATGGAAAATTGCAAAATAATTTAATATAATTTCAAAATGGGTTAGGTTAGAATTGTGACAGCGCGCGAGCTGAGCGAGCGTAGCGAGCGATGTCAGGGCAGTGGCCGGCGAGTGCGACTTCCAAGTTGCTCGCAGCTACACAGGCTATTTAGTACTAGCGCAAGGTGCGCGGTACGTCACAAGCAAGTTTAATGACGTCACTAATGTGGGACAGGGTAGGAAAATATAAAGCATAAAATTTCTTTAGAACTAAATAGGTTGGGGTTGTTACAAATATGTTACTTTGTAACCGTGCAGTATTTTCTTATTTGAAGCCACTCCGGCCGGTCGGCCGGATAATTGGAATTGCATCAATTACAATAATAGGTTTATTTTTATTTTTTGTCTGAATGTTACTTGTTACTCTAATAAATTGAAAAAGTAGGTACTAAATAACATAACGAGCTTTTAATCAGTCCGAACGTAGTTATATCAGTTTAAATACTGATTGTTTGTGGTGAGACATGTGGGTTCATGTTGGACACGAAACTTTGAATAGTAGAGCAAAATGTTCAAAGGAACCATGCATTACTTTTTTGAAGCAATAAAATGCAGTTTTATTTTTCTTCAAGATTGAGTACATATTTGCTTCTACCATTATGCTCCACTGTTTGTAATTTCGGAACTGACCCCTAAAACTAAATTTCGTTTAATGGTGTTTACGAAATACTGGTTTCTTTTCAATACTGGTATTCAGCTGCATCCGGTAAGACTGGAAGCCGACCCCATCATGGTTGGGAAAAGGCTAGGCAGATGGATTGGTACTCTCTACATAATTTATTAATATTTGTAAAACATAATATAAAATCACGCCTGTTTTCCCTAAAGGGTTAGGCAGAGATTCGTAATAGGCCGCCGGAAAAAAAGGCACACTGCTTTTGGTCTTCTAACTGTGTATTATTATGACAAGAGATGCTTAAAATGATAGTCGTAAACATGTCACCAAAGAATAATTGATCATAATTATATTTCTTTATTTTTCTTTATTGAGTACAAATGCCTATAAAATAGTTCTACATTGGCGTAAATCGGTAACATTATTGATTTTTATTTTTTGACTGGTGTATGATATATTTTTCTACATAATAAATAAAGTGGAATACAAATAAAGGGCGGCTTTTATTTAAGGCGCCAGCTCCACGGTCGAGAAAGTCGTGACGATAGTCTCGCAGTGCCATCAAATTCAATAGAAACTCAATGAACTAATATCCACACAGCGATATCGTCGCGGCGATAGTTTGAAGGCACAGCGCGAGTATCGCCGCGATTCACTCGTCCGTAGAGATGGCGCCCCAGTATCTTCGGCACCTACAAACTAGCTTCCGTCGCTTCGCCCGAAGTCGATCTTTGTCGCCAGTCGCCTCATTTTATTTCAAGCTAGCTATTTCAAGAATCTTCCTCGGATTTCGAAACATCATCATCATCATTCTCAATTTATTTGTGGCCGGTGCAACATGTCCCTTTTCTTCCATACTTCTCTATTAGTCGTCCTCTTGGTAGTCACTCCCTTTTTAGCCATATCAACTTTCACACAGTCCATCCATCGTTTCTTTGGTCTTCCCCTACTCTTAGAGCCATCGACATTCATACTCAAAACTTTCCTCACGACATTTTCATCATTCCTCCGCATCACATGCCAATCGAATACCATGACAATCGATTTCCGAACAACTTTTAGTGACCGGTGCCACTTTCAGACTTTCTCTTATTTACTCATTTCTTATTTCCTTGGAAAAAAATTGCTGAATCGGTCCAGCGATTCTGGAGTTTTGCGCTTAGCAACACATTTAGCCATTCAGTTTTATTTTATAGAAGATAGATGTCGTTGATCGACCGCGGTCTGGTTGCACGTGTTGGCGGAACTGGCGGTACAAAGATGGCTACAATAATAATAAAGACTAACCTTCTCCTGTTGCGGATGTTCGGCGTTATGTTGTTGCTGTTGTTGCTGTTGCGCGCGCGACGCCGCTAGTGTTGCGAGCTCTGACATGTTCACGTACAGGGCTTGAGGCATTTCTGAGAAGAAATGGAGAATGTTTATTATTGTTTGATAAGACCGTAAAGAAGAATTAAAGGAACGATGCGTCTTCCATACTGCGCCTACTCTTAAAGACATTGGGCAATAATAAACTGGGCAGGAGGCTGAGTGTGAAGGCAATGAAGAGGAATACTGCAAGGTTTTAAGTAATCGATCGATTATGGGTCGTCAGAAGCCCGAAAGTCTGACAACCAGTCTTACCAAGGGGTATCATATTACCCAGTTACTAGTTTGTGGAGGTCAGATAGGCAGTAGAACCATTTAAAATACTGGTTTCAGCTGCATCCGGTTAGACTGGAAGCCGACCACAACATAGTTGGGAAATGGCTAGGTAGATGAGCTGATGACGTGAAGATACCTGTAGCGCAAGTTAGCTGTGAGCAAATGAGTGTATTGTTGAGTAGAACGCTATTTGCTTAAACTTAGAAAATCAATATATTAGCCCGCAGGTTTGCTCGCTGTAGTGGGAAAGTGAAGGTGTATCTTTTTAAGGCCTACTGCCAAACTTTCTACACGTGCAGCTTGTGGGTGAAGTATACGCAGAGGGGCGCCCTACGCGTTCAGTATAATAATGGGTTTAGGATGTTGATGAGCCATCTGCGAAGCGCTGCAGAAGCAGAAGCAGAAGCTCCAACAATATCCTAAAAACATTATATGATAAGGTGAACACTTAGACCGCCCCTTTATTAGGCACTGGGTGCGGAGGCACGTGCCAACATGTGTTGAGCCACGTAGTTATTAGTTGTTAGGTTAGCTTGTAAGTAATGATAACATAAAAAACTATGTTAGTAAAACATAGTTTTTTATGTTATCATTACTAATTATTTATGGAACATGTGTATTTTTATGTGTGATCCGAAATAAATGAGAATATAATATATTATATATTAAACAGTTTCAGTATTGGGCGAGCCTACTGTTATTCATTGCGCAAAATACGAAGCTTCGAAATGCTACAAAGGTTTCATTGGCGATTTTAAGTGTCTATGACACGTGACCGTTGGTCCTTGAAGTTCTTAAAACAGGGTAGAGGTACTATAGCGGACGTACAAATCGTACCACTTTTAAAATATAATCCCATGCTTAGGATGGCAACATCTGATTAATGCCCCATTTTGCGTCGACCAATAAAAAAAGTCATTTGTGTAAATAAATTTCTCAGGCTCTGTTACAATGATCACCAGTGATCGGAAAAAGGTGAGAAAAAATACCTAAAGTTCAAAAACGAACAGAGACAAAGTGGAGACGCCTTACGACAAAATATTTTTTCCATAAATTCATGTTGGATTTTTTTTTACTTATGTTCATGTTAGCATGCTGCTTGCACGGGGGTGACACAGTGGGGGGTTAAATTTCTGTCAATTTTTGCCTTGGACGCACCGTTCTCGAGATATTTGAATGTCATTTTTTTATTATATAGTTTTAAAAAAAAATGAATTCCATTAGTTTACTGTATTACTAACATTAATATTAAATGTACTTAAGTGATATCCCGAAACACAAAATCAATGTTCAAAAAAAAAAATTGTCGTACGGTCGCCACTTATTTTGTCTCTGTTCTTTGAACTTTAGGCATATTAGCTCTACCTATTCCGATCACTGATGATCACAGATTTTTGACCACCCGGTCTTTTGATGTGTTACATATTTCCTTTCGCTTTCTGTGGGAGCGATTTCGTGAAAAGGGACGGAAGTGTGTAACAGGAAGTGACAGCTTGAGCATGAAATTCGTACTTTTTAATAGCATGGAATTAGTGTACTCATGGAATTAGTAAGTACTAAGTATATAGATTGTAAGTAGACGGGGTCGAATTTTGACCAGTGAGCGACCACTAGTAATGAAGAATTTTTCGAAAAAATATTTCAGTATTTAGCTTTTTAAATTTTGAGGTTCATTTCTGTCGCTGCTCAGTTGCTTATTACCAAGGTCAGATGTTACACATCATAAGCGAATACTGATAGAGGTTTTTTTTGTATACAAAAACAAGGGGCTCAGCAAGAATCTGATGCGGCGATGCTATTGGTTGATGAGCGTATGTAAGCGTTACTATAGCGACAGAGCGCTCCAAGCAGGAATAGTCCTTACGGTGGTCCTATTTGCACATCCGCGATAGTATACAATGTGGCTGGACGGCTGGACTTAAAGAAATCGTGACATCTGAATTCGTCTCGGTATTTTTCTTTAAGACAGATATCTAGTAAAAAGAGACTAAATACAATTTTTTATAATAATAAAGTTACCTTTAGTAAGATGCGGCGGTAAAGACGAAGGTTTGATCGGCTTGAACTCCTGCTGGCAAGTGTTCGCGTTGCCCGACTTGTTCGGCACTGCCGGACGCTCCAACGACGAGCATCTCTGTCAAATAAGTTTCAATTATAATCATCACACTAGTATTATAAAGGCGAAAGTTTGTGAGTGTGTGTGTGTGTGTGTGTGTGTGTGTGAGTGTATGTTTGTTACTTCTTCACGCTCAAACGGATGGACCGATTTTGATAAAATTTTGTATGGAGGTACCTGACACCCTGGATTGAGACATAGGCTACTTTTAATCCCGATATTCCCACGGGATCGAGACTTACGCGGGTGAAACCACGGGGCGCAGCTAGTAATAATAATTATAATACCTAATTTAATTTATTCACCAAAATAAGGACATTAGATAGATTAGCGTGTAAAGCTTCGGTTTCCACCAAAGCTTTACACGGTAATCTATTTTCGGCCGCCTTCTTTTATTCCTTCATTTTTTGTAATTCATTAAAAAAAAAATCCGCGAATGTCATAGTTCCATCAAACCTGAGAACATTTTACACAGCGTTCGCCAACTCTAGTTCTTCGCAGTAGTTGTATATTTTCGCTAGCTTTTGCCCGCGTGGAGGCCGTAAATAAAATTATTCCTTTGAAACGTACTACAGAGATACAAATTATTATATGTCCTAACCAAGATCGTGGTCTACCTAGGCTTGTAGAAAAAATATCGATGTATCGATATATCGATATTTTTCGGCGATATCTAATATTTCGATACATATATCGATATAAAATATCAAGTATCGAAAATGTAGCAAATACGATATATTTCCAATAGCAACACCGTTGTCCCTACTGACTAAAACCGCTAGAATTCAAAGACGTAAAAAAGTAAACTTATCTTTGTCAATATTTTATTAGTTTAAGATTTTACATCAGAAATTATGTTTCTAGTTAAGTATTTCTATGAATAAAAAATAAACAATACAATTTCATAAAGTACATATATTTATTAGATAATTTCACAGATATTCGATATTTTTTTTACTTTTTGCACTTCTTGCATCCCTAGGTCTACCTCTGTGCCAACTTTCATTCAAATCCGTTTAGCCGTTTAAGCGTAACTTTGTGTAAATAATTTCATCACTGCTCGCAAAACGGTGAAGGAAAACATCGTGAGGAAACCGGTATGTCTTAGAACTAATAATCCCAAGACATGTGACATTTACCAACCCGTATTGAACCCGCGTGGTAGATTACGGCCCACTCCTTCACAGAGCCCCAGTAGTGGGAAGATTATAGGCTGAATATGCTAAACAGATTGTGAGGGTGAAGGTCGATCTTACACTATAAGTGCCTGGGTAGTAATTGTGGGAGTTAAGTTGAGCCAATGACGGCACGGTACTGCGGGTGTGAGCGTAGCTTCTGTACGTAGTTAAGGTGATACGTAAAAAATAAATCATAGCGAACTGGGCGGCCATAAGAAAGGGACAGAGTCAATTACTTCCACATGCGAAAAAAGAAAGCGCAACAGTGCGCTGGAACCGAAATAAAACAACGTAAGAGCCCCAAACCAAATAAAAATTGTTTAAAAATAAATTAAGCTATGTATCAAAAAAAAAAATCAGCCAGTTTTCAATTAGCTAATACGCACGTTTTGAATGCAATTTTGCAATGAAATTACTTAGGATTTTAGAATTACAGAAAAAATTAAAAATAAAAGAGGTATTTTCGGAACTAAATTCTATGGAGGAAATTTAACCCAATTGCCTTTTCATTCAGTCAGAGTATTAATCAAATAGTCAATAAACATATATCCAAAAATTAATTCATACATTAAATAAAAAAAATAAAATTAAATATAAAAAAAACGTGAAATAAATGGGTACGAAAAAGCCCCCAATTTATTTTGGTATCGCTTTATTAGTTATCTTCCTTTGTACAAGTGACTCACAGTAGGCAGCGGCGGGCGCGCGTATATCTGCGAGTCGTGCGCATCGTGCGCGTCCCGCTCGCTGTGGGCGAACGTGTGCACGCTGAGGGCGGGCCGCGGGTGGCCGCGCTCGTACGCTGCGGGTGAATACATACAAATGTCATGTTAAAAGTTCAAATTAATTTATTTAACTTACACATAGTTCTTAAAGATACAAATAACATGGCATGAAATTTTAACTAACAGAAGACTTAGGCCCGGCGGCACGGCATGGCAAGGTATTTATAGGCCACGAATAAAAATATAACTTAATAGTATGGAAATAAAGTTGACATTTCAATGGGTAAGTAAAAGCATAATACCGCGGTATTGTTTTTGTACTTACGGCCGTTAACATTGAAATTTCAACTTTATTTCCATACTATTAGGTTATATTTTTATTCGTCGCCTAAAAATAGCTTGACATGCCGTGCCGATTTAAAAGCGTCCCAAACTAGGCACAGCCAGCTGGGTAATAGCGTAACACACCATCACTAATATACGCAATGGGTTTCATTTTGACAGTTCAACAACATTAATTGCGTTATTTACGTTGTTGAGCGCAAGTTTTTCTAACATATGAAGCAATGGATTAGCAATATACTTCAAAATCATTTCAATTGAGATTGATAGTTTGTTACGCAATTAAGGTGGTGTATGTTGGTGACCCAAAAAATGCAATAAAATTCAGTAAAAACAAACAAATTATTAGTAACTTTGGATTGTTCGTCTGTTTTTTTTTATGTATGTTTACCGATATTTTTGTCAATTCTGGACCAATTTATTTGTAAATTGCAATAAATTAACAGCAATTGTTTGTTACGTTCGGGAATCGAACATGCAATTTAGAGCGCTAAAGGCACTGCGCAAACCGTTCTTTTGTTAGCCTAACAAATAAGATGGTCGTTGTACCTGCTGAGATGGTGTGAGGCCTGCCGCCCATGATGGCGGAAGCTGCCCTCTCGAATTGTGCTGTGTCCTTTAGATCTGGCCAGGTTGCTGATGCTGTAATAAAATAAAGAGTAGCGTTAAAACTGAACAGACGGAAACAATAATAAAAAAAATATATATATTAAGAAAATTGTAAAACACGACTGTGCTTAAAAACTAATTAAAAAGTTAAAAACAAGTTTAAAAAAAAACTAAAAAAGTAACAAACAAGGACATGTTGTATACAAAGCGAAAGGTCACTCATTTAATCGCTGCCTAAACAGATATATAAATTTGTCATTGATGTCGGGGGCCTTTCTGTGGTCTCTGTGGCGGCATCAACATCGCCACATGCGAACTACGCACCACACTGACGTCACGCAAAATCCTGCATCGCGCAAGCAGAGTTTACCGCGCAACTAGTATATTATACAACGTCCCGACATCAACCATTGGGGAGTTACCCATCAGACACAACCCCCGTCTGGTCGGAGGATCCTCTCTTTTCTGTAAAGGATGAGTGAACTTTACACCCTGTTTACAACATTTAGTGTTGGAATCCCAACACAAATTTTACTAAATACAAATACTACGGACATCACTAGCGTGCACTCTCAGTAGCCATATTCATTTCAATGTCTCGTTCACTTTCCTCTGGGGTCGGGCCGCGACAAGTCGACAACGTGCTCCTGCCTAATTGATTTGGTGAGAATATAAATACTTCACTATTCAGAAAAACTGGCAGTTTCCTTACTGCGAATACATCCACTAACACACATTCCCACACCTATATACTGCAAAGACAATTTCATTAATCTGTTTAGTCTCACTCGCTCCATTTTTGGGCAGTCGTGTGTTAACAGAACATTGAAGCGAAATTTTGAACATTCCGGACGGGACAGGTTTAAGCTTTCATCGTGATTTTTATAAGGGAATCCAAGAACAAGCGAAACAAGCTCGAAAATTGCAGAATCTTGACGCAAATACGTTACGATTTTCTGTGTGATTTTGCTACATTAATGCAAGAGCTTGAGAATTCGGCACCTGTAGCTTGAAACTTCTGTAAGCCATAGGTGCAGCGCAGACGACAGACTTTTTGTGCGAAGGAGTGCGGCACACACCAATATGATAACATTTTATTAGCTCACAAGCTTTCATTAATCACTCGATCCGGTGCAGCGCAGACAACAGACTTTTTGTGCGAAGGATCGAGTGATTAATAAAAGCTTGTGAGCTAATAAAATGTAATCACATTGGTGTGTGCCGCACTCCTTCGCACAAAAAGTCTGTCGTCTGCGCTGCACCATAAATAGATTTCAGCAAATTTTCTAATCACTCGGTTCATTGCGGGCTTCTTATCAATGAGAATTTGAGGTATTGTATATTTTATGATTTTTTGCTGCCCTGTAGCTTGGGGGCCCCGTATCATACGGGGAACAAGGAACACAGCTGATACGGAGGTAGCTACAACTATGTATATCTACATAAAAATATTGTTTTGATTCAATTCTCACCTGCATTGCTGATGACGTCATGCACGTCGTCGGCGTGGTCGTCTTCGATATGACTTTTCGCCTGAGTTATACATTCGCTGCTAACGCTCTGATTGTCTGAACCCTGGAATTTTATTGATTAAAGGATGTTAATAAAAAATAACTTTTTTTTTTTTTACAATTTCCTTTGGTTAATTAAGAACAGCCTGACTCTTTTAACTAACGGTTTTAATATAGACTCGTGATACAAAACTTCATGAAAATTCGATATTCGGACTTGCACCTTGTAGTTGTGTTATAGCAACAAAGACAAAAATTAACACTACTTCATTAAAAATTCAATAACTACAATCTAATAAGTGTAAAATACGGATTGAAAAAAAAGGCAAAGTAAAATAAATCCTATTACTAAATTCTTCAACCTCACTGTCTTGTCATCAGCGTTTGTGGTCGTTATGGTTACCAATCCGATTTAAATTTCCAAACAGATAAGTACGTACCTACAATGCCATGTAAGACATCACATCGTGAAAAGGACGAGGAGGAAAAAATTGACAGCTCGAGACGTATTATATAGTTCGACCGATACCGCTGTACCGCTTAGGAATGCGCGGTAAGGCGCGGGGCGGTGAGCTTTGACCAATGAGCGGCCTGCACTGACGAATAACCGGCCTGAACTGACGAATGAGCGGCCTGCACTGACGAATGAGCGGCCTGCACTGACGAATGAGCGGCCTGCACTGATGAATGAGCGGCCTGCACTGACGAGTGAGCGGCTTGCACTGACGAATGCACTGCCCCCCGTCTGACCACGCACATACCTACCGTCTCGGCGCAGTACAGCGGTTTCGGTCAAACTACAGATTATTCCTTTGTTTCAAGATTACTCGGAAAAGGTTTTTTTTATTCATTTTATGAAGTAACATCTGTGGTAGTGATGTAAACCTTTTAATGTCGTGAACATAGGTAGCCATTATATCGCAGCAACAAATGACAGCGCGGCTACTGTTTGCTAAGACCATTAACGTGAATAAAATGTAAATTTTAGATGTCAGTAGCCCTCAATAAATGCTGGTAAGGACATGGAACGGATACTATTATTGTCAAAATGTTGGATGGCCTGAACTTTACTCTAAAAAAGATACAAAATTTGAATTCTTAATAATGAATTTCTCTCTAGAAAACTTTAACAAAAAACCGTTTTAAAGTATTTATATATAGTTTCTATTTGCGCCGCCTGCCAAAACACATTGAGCACACTGTATCCCTACGTATTTACATTGTCAACGTAGAGCGAGCGTCGTAGGAGCGCGTCCTGCGATCGGAAGCCGGAGTCTGCGCTGCACACACTGGACAGCCGGAACGGGGGCTAAGAGGGGAATAATTGCAAAATAATAATGTGGAAGCAAAAGGTGATAGAAAATAAAATGTGGATGAAAAAAGCAAAATTCTTCTAATTTAAGAAAAACTGTTTAAAACTATTCTAACTTACATTTATAACAGTTGGAAAATGTTTGCAGCAGTTTAATAACGTAAGATAAATAATAAATAAACTCTGATATTAAATTATTTAATAAAAATACATTAATAATTAATTCATCGGCGACACCTTGGTGTAATCGTTTAATAATAAAGTATAATTTGAGTACCTATACAATCAAGGTTTTTAAATGCCGGCGCATATTATTTGGGATTTTTATATACACATTGACATTGATTAATGTTATTTAAACATTGACATAAATATTTTGTTTGTAAAGTATTACATTATTTTTATTATTATGACTATATGGGTCAGTGTTTTGTTTTTCTCATTTTTAATCATGTCTGACAATTTATGCGGCCTACCCAAATATCCTTTCTATGGTTTAGTTCGTCGAATCGTTAAGCTCCTTAAGTTCTGAGTTGAGCTGCACGATTACTGACAAATGCGTGCACTGACTGGACAGGTCAATTCAATCTGTGTGGTTCTTTCCTTAATGACTGGACTTTAAACGAGACTGTGACCACTGAGTTAGTTTCGGCGTTTCTTCTCAGAGTAGTCAGATAAGAAACACCGACCTCATCTAGTTTGTAAAATGCGATTGACGTGTAAAAGCGTTTGTACAAAACTACTTACAGAACTAAAATCATTTACCACTTTAACATTTTCCAACTGTCAAACTGATGGAGCAATCCAAAATGTTCTGGGGCAAGTTCTGACGTCACGATCACATCAACAATCTATAAAACTACTGCTTTACAAGTCTATCACTCCACACTACACATAAACCCCATACATGTAAACCTACCTGTGACAGACAGTGTTGTGAGTCGCTGTTGGGCGCGGGAATGGTGCCAGAGGAAGACGCGTTCGATATCGGGGTGGAGCAACTCAATGTGGAGCTAGATACTGTGGAAAAGAAGACTAATTTTATAAAGTTACGTTTGTAAGAGAGGTAATACAAATCGATGGTCACAGGACACATCAAGAAACATACACATACGTTGTACATAATAAAAAGTACTTCTATTCTATCAAGTAGTTTTAGGGCGTGCACAGGCTTGGTGAAGCACAGTAACCCGCGGTTTTCCTTGCTAAACCAATATCAACATAGTTTCGCTCTTAAGAGCCTAGGTATACTACCTCAAATGGCTTAGCATGATCCTCCGTTATGTCGAAAATACTGCAGCAATAATTTTGAGATAAATATATGGTAAAGTTGAGGATTAATGTTAAGTACTATGTTTGACGAAAACACGATTCCATAAAATTTTCTCTATAGAACAAAGTTACCTCCAAACCGAAGAATAAACCGCTGGTATTCAAAAAATACTTCAAATTAGATAATTAAACTTTGCATATAACTGAACTAACTATAAAGCAGGTCTTATGTATCTTTTTTTTTAATTACCATTACTTTCCCCGTAAAAAGAAATAAACTAAAATATCGGTGACTTGTAGTCTTCTCCTTGCCACCCTGTCTCGCTTGCTCGCGTGACCGCGCGAATAGTACGCGAGCGAGATAAAGAGAGAGGTGGCGCTGAGGTAGTATAGACCCTTAAATAAAGTCGAAAAGAAATAAGCCCGCGTTGATGCTATCTCGGAATAAAGGAAGGGTTTAAATTTCAACTTTATTCCAACTAGTTTAATTAAGGTGGATATTTGTTTGCCTGTGAAACCCGCGTTGCCCTGCGTCTCGCTAAATGTGCGCCGGTCCTTATACTATTAGATGCACAATGTAAATGTAATTTCTATTTTAGGATTCCGTACCCAAGGGGTGCCAACGGGACCCTATTACTAAGTCTCCGCTGTCTGTCCGTCTGTCACAAGGCTGTGTATCTTTTGAGGTAGACACTATGGCCGCTATAACAAACAACAAATAAGAAAAAAACATGAGTATTTTTGAGTCCGACTCGCACTGGCCGCTTTTTTTCTGGATATCCTAATGGATGATCTTTTTTCTGGGGACCAAGTAGGCATTACAAAAGCAGAAAAATTATTGTCTACGCGGTCTGACTGTGGGGATGGGTGACTATACAATTCATACCGAGACACATCCGGGCCCGGAAAGCACGTTGAGCTGTCGGTCCCGGCTGCCATTCGTAAATCTCAGAAACCCTACGACTGACAACCGGTCTGCCCAAGGGGTATTAATTAACCAGTTACTGTCGCTTCAAATAAAAAGTGGTATTAAGCTGCATCCGGTTAGCCTAGAAGCTGACCCAAACATAGTTGGGAAAAGACTAGGCAGATGATGATATAATTAGTTTCTTACCATGCTGCTGGTCGGAACACTGCGAGTTCAGCGAGGATATGGACGTGAGCGAGGACTTGCGGCTCCCGAGGCGGGAGGACGCGGACGGAGAGTGTGGCGCGGACCCGCTCTCTGCCCAGCCGGAGTAGCACGACTTTATGTCGCATATTACCTGGAAATGTAAAGTTGTAGATCAACTTTTGAGTGTGGAAACCACGGAACACGTTCAAACATCAGTTATCAAAACGAGGCTTTTTTTGGGTGGGAAATTATCAAATCCCGCTCTGTGCGGAGCGGGAGGGCGTGTCAGACTTTTACTGACTAAAACCCACCCGTGTGCCTTCATTTGCCTGTGTGCCAGGGCCACGATATCCCTTTCGGACAAACTCGCAACCCTAGCAGGATTAAAATGAGGCTAAGGCTGCGTCCTATTTAAAAGCGATCGTTGCGCTCATAATTATGTCACTTTATGTTCATTGAATCTGAACACGAGAGCTATCTCTTAAATTATAAAAGACAGTCCGCAAAACCACACATCCTTCACCACTTCAAATTGTCTAAAGGCTAGTGTGTATACGTGCAGTTAAATCTAACGCTAGCTGTTTGAGCGAAATGACATGATATAAATTTGGTTACAAAATAATTCTAGCACGCTATCAGAATTCGGTACAAAATTTAAAGTTCTTAGTCTCAGTCCTTTTCGACTGGTGTTAATACTGGTAACTTGATCAAATCGGTATATAGGTAGATCTACCATCTGAAATCAAGGCTATATTATAAACATAACATCACCCCGAAGGGTTAGGCCGGGTAGGTAGGTACCTTATAGTACACCCACATTTGGCTAGTTATGTAAGTTTAAGTCCAATGTAATAGGGGGCGAATTGCCATCATCCGGGCACAAATCCAGACTCCGGGCTGCTACTGAGAAATTCCAGATAGAAAAACCCAATATAACACTGACCGACCTAGGAATCGGACCCAGGGGGTATACTCCGAAGATAAATCCGAAGTATCGGCCGAATGTTCGACAGTTTCCTGACTACGGCGAATGAAAAAAAAAACGACGGTCAGAGAGATAAGTCAAAGTTAAAAACGTGACTTGAAGTCGGGTAAGGATTTAAAGTCAAATTAGGAAACTTTGGAATTTAAGAAACGGCCGAATATTCGGCCGATACTTCGGAGTAGGCCCCCAGGACTTCAACAGTAGCGCTTGCAACCACTAGACCAACGAGGCAGTTTTTTATATTAATTTGGCTGTTAATTTAGTATACTATAGTGTTTTACGACTTCCACGCGAACAAAGTCGCGGGCCGAAGCTAGTATTATATAAAATTTATTTTATATCCTTCAAAATAAACCTAAAAACATAAAGATATGTAATGGAAAGCCAAAGTTATGACGATTTATATTTCAAAAACTCTCATTAACTTAAAACAGGCTTTTTCTACTTCAATGACTTTTCGCTCTAAGGGAACAATATTACAGTTACCTGTAAACTGGCGGCAGGTAATGTCCTAGGTTCGGCTGTATGTCTGATGAGCTGCTCGGTACCTTCTTGTAAGTGCCCAACCTCCGCTAGCATTGCCACTTCAGATTCCTGGAAACATTGGTTAATGCATATTTTCAGAGTCGGCAAAGAAATGTACCACTTTCTCTCTTCCTGTGGTTAACGGAAAAACGATGAAGAGATTGTTTTTAAAAGATCCGTCCCAGCAAGACCGAAATGGACTTTAGGAGACCGAAAACGTTAAACAAAGTAAAAAATAACATATTATATTATAATATGTTGTCCGTTGTATTATAATATGTTGTTTGTTGTTGTTGTTGTTGTGTTGTTATTATATTATTTTCATTTTGTTTTGTATATTTTAAGAAATAAGCAGCACCTTTGTAATAAAATTATAATTATGTCGTATCTCTCTGTATTTTACAATAAATAAATAAATAATAAAATAAGTAAATAACACATTATTTTTCCGCATAGTGGGCACATGTCACCTTTTTGAAATGTCATTTTCATTTATCTAAACAAATAAATAGAACTGAAGTGTCCGTTTTTACGGACGGTTTTGCCTTCCTTTTTGTTCCCGCTAATATCCGAAACGCCTGGACGGATTTTGAAGAGACTCACTGGCAGATAGCCGATGTTATTTTAAAAAAGCCACGCGAGCAAATTCCGCAGGTAGCAGCTAGTAATGTTATTTAAGTAAGTATACAGGCAGCTTTGCAGCTGCAAAATGTTTTGCTTGTAGTAATATATAATAATAGTTAACTTTTGACGTCGCTCTTCTGCTTATGTGTGCTTAAAGTTATTATGGATGTAACAATGAAAATGGATATTCATTGTGTTGTGGAAATCCTAACTTCCTAACTAATATTATAAATGCGAAAGTAAGTTTGTTTGTTACCTTTTCACGCCTAAACCACTGAACCGACCATCCTGAAATATTGCATATAAGTACGTTGTCAGGTGTACAGAAACGGACATAGGGTACCTTTCATCCCGAAAAAAAGTACTGTTCCCGAGGAAAACAACAATTACGTTCTTACGGTAATAGATGGCGCCACGTGTCTTTCGAATCATGATTGAATTATGTATTTGATAGCACTTTAAATTTTAAAAAGCAGAGTACAACCCAAAATGATTGTCAAATTCTAAATGAACGCGAGCGAAGGCGAGGGCAAAAGCTATATGAAATATAATTGTTTGTAAACCTACTTAGCTCTTTGTTTTAAAGATTGAGACTCATCGACCAACTTTTCTTTCTGATTGTACTCACCACTACGGGGTTCAGCAGCGACACGAACTGACAGAAGCGGCTTCGTTCCTCAATGAGCGCGGCCTTCACCGCTTTCTCCTCCATGTCTTCCAACTGCTGCTTGCGTTCTTGTATGTCCTGAAAGGAGAAGGAATGTCAGTTACTGAACTTGATTTATATTGAGATTATTTAATCTTGGTTTGTATTTTTTATGAGTATCAACAATTACGTATTATTTGATAGTCCAATGCCAGAAAAGACTTGCTGGTGATTTGTGTGCGCAATGTTGTATAAAATTCGTCACCAATGAATTATTAAAACGAATTCGGATGTACTGTCCCACAGCTGGGCAACACTACCAATTCATAAGAAATACATCCAAGAGGCAAAATGCACGTAATTCAAAACTTATCCATTATTTTAATATGGGTTTTCCTTGTTTCAATGAAAATAAATTGACAAATTATCACTTCCCAAACAATTTTCCGCATAGATAATTTAATTTGCCAAATTATTACTTAGCAAAAAATCTCTTCACAAAATAATTGTAACGTAATGTTTGGCAAGTGAACGTTTAAACAATAACTTGTTTACCAACTAGTACTTTTAACAATTTTTACGTAGTCAAATATTTCAGTTGGAATAACATATTTTACATAATCTAGTCGTTTCTCTCACTTCGCTCGCTCGGCTCGTACTCGTACGTAGGTCACAGTTTTAACCTAACCATTTTTTTAAAATAATTATCCTCGTCGAACTAATTCGGTTCTTAATAGCCTGCTAAAAATAATCTCTTTTTTTCCATATTTTTTTTCTATATAATCTAGTAGTTTCTGGAACTGGCCGCTTCCGCGGCACCGCTCGCTACGCTCGCTCAGCTCGTGCGTAGGAGGTCACAGTTTTAACCTAACCTAACCATTAAATAATTTAACATTTTTAAATAATTAACCTACTCTAATTCCATAAATAACGTTATATCTAGTAACCATAAATTTTACTTGTTTCAGACAAATTCAAGTTTATGTTAAGAATGTTTGTTGTCTAAAGATTGTTCACAAATCATTTGATTAAAGACCAAAATATGTCTTGATGACGGGATCCTGCCGTTTTGCCGAAAAGAATTTGCCAAATTTTCATTACCCAAACAAATTTTAGCAACCTTTTTTTATACCATTGCAATATTTCGAATGATTTTAGTACGCATATTTTCATTTGGTCAAATTTTTACAAGTATAATGTCATTATGGCATTTGGTCTTTAATCAAATGATTTATTACAGCAAACAATCTTCAGACAATAAACGTTTTTGAGCGAACGAAGCGAGCGGTGCCGCGGTAGCGGCCGGCGAGTGCCAGACACGACTTGCATTAATAGAAAAAAAGATATTGTTTTTAGTAGGTTACCCGGAACATAACTATTTAGATTAGATTAATTTATTAAAAAAAAAAAATGGGTAGGTTAGGTTAGGTTAAAACTGTGACCTCCCACGCACGAGCTGAGCGAGCGAAGCGAGCGGTGCCGCGGCAGCGGCCGGCGAGTGCCAGAAACGACTTGCATTAATAGAAAAAAGAGATTGTTTTTAGTAGGTTACCCGGATCTGAACTATTTAGATTAGGTTAATTACTTATTTATATTATTATTTGATTTTGCGTAAAAACTGTTATTCCAACTGAAATATTTGACTAAATAAAAAATGTTAAAAGTACTAGTTGGTAAACAAGTTATAGTTTAAACGTTCATTTGTCAAACATTAGGTTTGCGTTACAATTTTTTGTGAATAGATTTTTTGCTAAGTAATAATATGGCAAATGAAATTATGCGAGAAATTTTTTGGGTAGTGAAAATTTGTCAAATTCCTTTCGGTCAAACAAGGGAGACCCCTTGATGACATTATCCTTGGTAATATTGTGCCAAGTAAAACTTTCACCAAATGAAAATGTGCGTACTGAAATCATTCCAAATATTGCATTGGTATAAAAAAAGTTGCTAAAATTTGTTTAGGTACCCAAACAAATTGGAATTTTTGTCATTTTTTTTTCGGAAAAACGGCAGGATCCCTTTTAATATAAGTACATTGTCTAGGTGTCAATAAACAAATTCCAATAAAAAAAAATGCATTACTTATTTCACAGTTAATTAAATGTTGCGTTTTTATTGTGGAACGGAACGCACAAAACCCGTCCCTCTACTCGTACGAAAACTATGTAAATAAAATCTTATTCTTTGTTTGAAATTTCACTAAGGTAAATATTTAAGTAAGTGTGATTTCTGCTTGAATAAACCATAAACAATAATTTAATGTATAATTAAGATTTGGGGCTATAAACAAAGTTGTTTAGTGGATAATGACGTCACATCATGACCGCGTCAGAAACGGACGTTTGAACTGTAGTAGAAAACTGTTATGAGTTTCATAATTTTTTTGAGCATCAATCAGTAGTTCAATTTAACTTTCAATACTTTTCTTGGGTTTATATTAAAATTACTGCCTATTTTTTTGAAAATAGCGAGTCTCGATTTAGGTGAAAAAAAAATTACATGCATATTCCCTATAGAGGCGCTGGTATATTTGGAATATACTATTTAATCATTCTAGTCAGAACCTACTACTGAACCTTCATAGTCACCCTATAATGTTCCCTGGGCTGGGCCGTACTCCACCACGCGGGCCCAGTGCGGATTGGCTGAACCCGAACCTTACCTAATTGATAATATTCTATTGTACTCTTCTCTTACCTGCATGCACACGTCAGCGCGTCGCTTAGCATCAGGTGGCGCTCTTCTCGCTTTTCGTGCATGCCGCTGCGCCTCAGTGACTCGACGCCTGAGTTCTGCTCGAGCACGCTTGCATTCTCGAGCATGCTCGCGGCTGAGAGCGCCGGTAGAGCAGGCGCCGCGACGCCATTCGTCGGCGCGCTCTGATAGAGGTGTTATTAGCGTGTCCATCAGGGCGCTGGAAAGAAAATGATAAATTGTAATTCAATCATTTATTGCGGAACACGTATTTAGCCCGAAAGTCTGACAATCTGTCATACCAAGAAAAGAAAGAAAAAAAGAAAATGAATTATTTGACCCAGGTTAAGAAATACAATATTCATACAAAAACAAAAAACAATATTGTGAGCCGCACGGCTGCGCCAAATAGGCCCAGTTCAGCATAAATGCCAGACAACTAGTGCCTGACGCTGGTTGAAACTGGATCTGATGTTACGAGGACGTCTTAAGAACGTCAACTTATGCGAATCAACCTGTTGTGTTTTTATTTATTCGCGAGAAGTACATAGAAAGCATATTTCTGATTGACATCCGTGACGTCAGTCCCATCATACCAAGGAGTATCGTGAACTGGGTTAACCAGTAAGGCTCAATTTACATTGCCACCGAAGGGTTCCGTTTTTTCTTTTGAGGTACGGAACCCTAAAAAAATGAAAATATCATAAGTAGTTTGAAAGTAATATCGTTTTTTATGCTTTGGGTAGACATTACTTCCTGAATTTATTTCATAATTATAGTATTTAACTACTATACTAAAATATTCACATATAGAATTGATGTCGTTCTAGTTTAACATACATTTTTTGCATAATTTACTTGCATTATGTGAAAGCGTAATAACAGATATTAAAACTGACTAAAATCATATATATGCGCCTTAAGTAGATGACACCATGATTAAACTAACAAGTCACATAAGTAATAAAGTTATGTGGCAGAAGAAACTGAATATTCTCATCCCCTTTACTTACGTTCTGTTTTAATACTTGTATTTCAGGTAATAAGATATCCCTTACCGTAAGGAAAACCCTCATCCTCGTTCTACTGCGGCTTCGAAAACCCATTCTATATCAAGGAGGACAACATTAAAGTGCAATCAAACAATATACCTACACGAGGTAAATCCGTATGGCAGACAGAAAATATCAACGCTATGTTCGCATCTGGACAGGAAAAGACCAACTTTATTTTTATATCTACAGTTCAAGTAAAATCTTGGTGCTTTGTGTGTGAAAATTTGATTGAATTAGCATAATTATTTACATTATTTTACTACCTCAGACAAAACCAGTCCGACAAGTGACAATATCATGAATAATTGATCCATGAAAGATGATAAGGTTTGAAAGGGTGTGACTACTGAGTTGATGGCTGGTATAGATGTATGGAAGAACCTTTATCACATTCTGCGTCGACCCCGAAGTAAATTGTATTGAGCAAGAGCCTGCTGAAGGGATCCCGCTGAGTTTAAATCTAGTCAAGCTTTGCTAGCTTGATTAGATACGAGTACTCCAAAAAGCAGAGTACAACCCGAAATGATTATCAAACCTAAATTAACGCGAGCGAAGCTAAAAAATATATGAATTCTGATGTGGGATAAACGGAATAAGCTGATAGGCGACCCCCAGGACCTAGTGCCCAGCAGAAGCGCTTACGACCACTAGACCAATGCGCCTACTTATTAAATCAAAACAAAGACATGAGAAAAAGCGTAAATATTAAATACCCTCTTTTCTAACTCCTAGTCGAGACTCGAGACCTATTATTAAAGAAAAGCTAATTTTTTTGTGTTGATAATAAAGTGGTAGTACAGGAAAATATTGAACCGGTAAAACATGTAGGTCTTGGTTGAGATAGGGACCGGTTTTCAAGAAGCGTTATGTTTTCCCTATAAACGTAATTCTTTCGCTTTTTATCCAGAAATATTTACTCACATAGATTTATTGACATCTTTGCGAAGTGTAGTTATTTTCTTGATGAATTCGTCAAGGAATTCACAGAGTGACAATAAGTCTTATTTTAGCATAGCTAAAGTTCAGATGCCTAAAGAAGTTCAGTTGAGAAAAATCAGCATAACTTTGACGTCACTAGCATAATCAGCCTATTTAACGATCCTACTGCTGGGACACAGGCCTTGCTGTAAGAGGAAGTGGGCCATAATCCACCACGCGGACCCAGTGCAGGTTGGCGGATGTCACATGTCTTCGAATTTGGTTTCCTCACGATGTTTTCCAACACCGTTTTTGAGAGCAGTGGTTATGAAATTAAATACTTACAAAAAGTACAGTGCCTGTCTGGGTTTGGACTCAAGACCTACAACTTTTAAGTCGGGGTCAATACCACAGGGCCACCACTTCTCTATTGACGTCATTAAAGTAATTTTATTATATTATCACCGCAACATACCATTGTAAAGATATTATAAGTTGTGTAACGCGTCAATGCGTACTAAGATCTAAATTTATTAATAGACTTCCAAAAAGGAGGAGGGTAATGTTCGTCTGTTTTTTTTTTAATATACTTAGTTTCGAGAGCTACATTGATCTTTTAAATTAATATATTATTTTAGTAATACTTAATTAGTTTCAAAGTTCACATTCTGAATTCAGTAACCGGATTTAGTTAACATAGTATTAAAGTTGCAAAACCTATTCAGCATGAAACTTTTTCATGAAAGTGAACTGAAAATTATGACGCACAGGTAAATATTTGTCTAGAAAAACAACTACAAAGACACCGCTAATTATATAATTATGAACTTCAAGACGTCACACTAATTAAAATACCATTTTTTACCTGACTGCGACAAAGCCGTAAGAAGGGTAATTTTTATGACTCAAGAGCACATCAGAATTGTATACGCTTTTGTTGTATGGATTTTTATCTCACGAAGCGTCGCGCGGTTTACTTGTGTTTACAAGTGTACTAACACGCTGTGAATGTGCGCGTGAGGACGAGTAACGTAAGCACATAACACAACACATGAACACACACACTTCGACTTCGCCATAGTCTCGGACGGTACCGAGAGCTCCTGTCGTTGAGCTCCTTAAGGCGCTGACAACAGGCAAATGATAAAAGTAGGCTTGTCTTAAACAAAAAACCGGCCAAGTGCGAGTCGAACTCGCGCACGAAGAGTTCCGTGCCATTATCTATTAAAACGGCAAAAAAATCACGTTTGTTGTATGGAAGCCCCCCTTAAATATTTGTTTTATTTTAATTTAATTATTTATTTTTAAAGTGAATATATAAAATATAATATATATATTCTCATATATATTCTGTGAATATTTCAAGCGTCTACCCGTTGCCGTTATCAATATCGAGCAAAAACGAGCAAAAAAATCACGTTTGTTGTATGGGAGCCCCCTTAAATATTTATTTTAATCTGTTTTTTAGTATTTGTTGTTTTAGCGGCAACAGAAATACATCATCTGTGAAAATTTCAACTGTCTAACTATCACGGTTCATGAGATACAGCCTGGTGACAGACGGACGGACAGACAGACGGCGGAGCCTTAGTAATAGGGTTCCCGTTTTACCCAATGGGTACGGAACCCTAAAAAATTGCCAAATATATATTGTTTGTGGTAGCGGAAAAGATATATGTTATTCTTGAACATATTTCTCAGAACTTAGTTGTTACCAAAACACGTTTAGAAAAAACAATCTCAATACAAATTAACGGTAAACTAACCCATTAGGTACTTTGAGTGAGAGACAAAATATCTGTAGATATTAAATATCAACGTACGGTTGGTATTTAATTAATACAAGAACGTCTTATTTGTATGCCGAACTTGGTTGTTTTTAGGGTTCCGTACCCAAAGGGTAAAACGGGAACCCTATTACTAAGGCTCCGCCGTCTGTCTGTCTGTCCATCTGTCACCAGGCTGTATCTCATGAACCGTCATAGCTAGACAGTTGAAATTCTCATAGATAATGTATTTCTGTTGCCGCTATAACAACAAATACTATAAAACTGAATAAAATAAATATTGAAGGGGGCTCCCATACAACAAACGTGATCTTTTTGCTCGATATTGATAACGGCTACAGGTAGACGCTTGAAATATTCACACAATATTTAGTTATATAAATATTTAAGGGGGCTCCCATACAACAAACGTGATTTTTTTGCCATTTTTATAGATAATGGTACGGAACCCTTCGTGCGCGAGTCCGACTCGCACTTAACCGGTTTTTATTTTCGATTACTCAACAAATTTTTGAGTAAATTGATAATTCCTTCATATTTTATGATAGATTACAAGCGTTGTGTCATAGTGACCGCGGTTTAGCTGTCGTCAGCGTCTTAAGCCTTGAGTTGAGCTACACGATTACTGACTAATGCTTGTAGTACTGACTGGACAGGTCCAATCTTGTGTGGTTTTTTCCTCAAAAGACCATGTACATGGTCCTCACATGATCAGACTAAGATTATGTCTGGATTTTAAAAGAGACTTTGACGCCTGAGTTTATTTCGCCATTTCTTCTCAGGGGTAGTCAGAAAGGAAAGGAAATGTCGATCCCATCTAGCTTATTTTTTTAATATGACGTGTAACAGTGATTCCGACATCCTATTTACAGAATAAACAATTTCATTTAATTTCCTGCGTTTACACACATGTGTAGTGCTCGTCGCTTCATGAGGTAAAAATACTGTAGATAAGTATTGTAAGGGGCTCGTGGCTCGTGGGAACTATGGCAAAAAAATGCTTACTTTTGAAGGGGCACACCTTTATAATAGAATACCCTCTAGTATAAGAAATCTACACTCTTTTAATGCGTTAAAAACTCAATTTAGTCACTATATAATCGCGGATCGATCACTTCTGGAGAAGTGCAGGCATTGTTTAACTAGTTTGTAACTGATGTCGATGATCTTTGTGTAATTTATGTATTAATTATGTTCTATTATTGTTCTCAAGTGAGTGACCTATATCTTTATTGAGAATAAAGTTTACTTAAACCTAAATAAATAACAGCCTCACCGGTCGATCGAAAGTTAAGTTTTGATTGCCGGTCGATTCGTGGATGGTGACCATCCATTACATATCAAGACCCCTCCGTGCCTCAGAAAGCACGTTAAGGGATGATTTATGATAGACCGTCACAGGCAGATAATTAAACATTAATTGAAATCAATTAAAATCGCATCCATGTCTGCTCAATTTGTAGGGACCAAGACTCGGGCGGGAAACGGACGCTGCATGAACTACTTCGTATAAAAATTCGTAAAGTTTTGGATCCGTACCTCGTGCATGGCACGGCTCGCTATCGGCACGGTCTAGCATAAATCATCCTAAAGCCGTTGATTCCGCTGTCATTCGTAGATTTTTTACAACGCTACGGGTAGTCAGAACCCCAAAGGTCTGACTACCAGTCTTAACAAGGGGTACATATCGTGTTACCCAGTAACTGGGTTGTGGAGGTCAGACAGGCAATCACTCCATGTAAAATACTGGTATTCAGCTGCATTAGGTTAGACTGGAAGCCGACCTTAACATAGTTGGGAAAAGGCTAGGCAGATTGATTGACGTAGGTACCTAGGAATAACATGTGAGATTAAATCAAAGGAAAGAATATCGTAAGTTAAATGACGTCATAAAGAACATGATTGGTCACCTTATAAACGTCTTCATCCTGGTCTCGATGGCTCTGTGACGTAGGCAGACGCGCGTCAATGCTGTGCCGATCTCCTTCGTAGCACCTGTAAATAAGGAAATGTTACGTTAATTATAGAGGATAACATCACGCCTGTAATCCCCGAAGGGTGAGGCAGAGGTGTACATATTATAGTACACCCACATTTCGCCAGTTATATTTCAGTCTCATGTAATAAGGGGCGAGACTATTGCCAACAACCAGGCACTAATCCAGACTCCGGGCTGCTTCTGAGAAAATCCAGATTTACTGCAATTCGAGGAGCTATTCTGCCCATCACGCCGAAGAACCTCATCGGATTTTCACCAAACTATGAGACCAACTTAAAGTTACCGCCTTTCAAATAAAAAAGAACCATCGAAATCGGATCTCATAAGACGCAGATATCCAGTAGCCCCGTTTTTGGATTAATTAAACCTGCAATCAAAAATCCCCGACGACAAAAAAAACAATAAAGTCGTAAAACATGTATACCAAGTTTCGTCCAGATCGGTTGTAATACCTATAGAGGAGATCCAACAAGCAGACAGAGGAAAGCAAATTTTGCCAGACTTGAAGAAGGGATGCTTCGTTCGCTCGGTTAATTATTATTGAGAATATTATACAATATAGCTTCTTCTATCTCTTACCGACAGGAGCTCAGAGAAGCTCCATGCCGTGGTAAATATGATAGCCAGTCAGCAAGGTAGGTAACGGAGCTGACTCCTAAGGCTATTTAATGAAAAGCCATGCACAATATTCGTTTTGGTCAAAAGCGAGCACCGCCAAAATGTTCGATGACTCATGTCATCTTCTTCCATACATCACTATCAGTAGCGAAGAAACCATATCATCGTTCAGAATATCCATCATCATTTCTTTGTGTGTGAGTTTGAAAAGCATGAACGTATCCGTGTGGTGCCGGACGTCCGTTTGGTGCCGGACATCCGTGTGGGGCCGGACGTAAAGAATAGCACAACCCTATTTCTTCCCGTGGGTGTCGTAAACGGCGACTAAGGGACTTAGTAGACAATGGGCAGCAGCATTTTCTATGCATTTTAACACAATACTGCGATCGCCAACCCGCCTGTCAAGCGTGGCGATTATGGCAAAACCCCCCATTTGGAGGAGGCCTATTTCCAGCAGTGGACGTCTTTCGGCTGAAATGATGAATGATGATGAACGTGTTAACCAAGCCATATGTGAGTTTGAAAAATAACACAAAAAACTAGTTTTATAATATTTTTGAAACCAGTTTTCTTGCATATATATTTATCAACAAAAACTCAAAAAAAAAATATAAAAGTTATGTGGTGTAATTTAGCTGATTAAAATTTGCGTGTTTTGATGCAATTTTGAAATATCAATTACTCGTTTTTTTCTTAAAAATACCATAACCTTTTTTGGCATATGTACCAGTATAATATAAATATTAATGTTTAATGTTACGCATCCAATTTTGGAATTGCGTATTATTTTTGTAAAAAGATGACGACGTACTTTGCGGTCAGTTTAAAAAAAATAAGCCGTAGGTAAGTAGGAGAACAGATTCCTAGCCTGAACAACAAGCAACATATAAGTAACTTGCCATAACAAATGAGTCAAAATAAAACATTCACCATGACTAACCATAAAACCTTTATAAAGTACAGTTATTAAAATGACTAATACTTCAATAATTTATTACCTATTTGTCATAATTTGCTTGAACACTAATATTTTAATGTAATTATATTTCACAACATTCGTGTCCTTAAGTTGATATATTTTCTTATATTTATTGTTATTTTCCTCAACTCTGTTTTCCCTTTATGAGAACACTAGCTTCTGCCCGCGAGTTCGTCCGCGTGAAATTTCTTGTTCCCGCGACCCACTGCGTCGCATTGCATCGCCCGCCCGCGCTATTACTTCGTTTTCGGTTAGCGTTCTTTCCGTTTTTTTTTCTTTTAGCGCAGCTCCTTAGTATCGTAGCGCAATGTTAAATAGCATATAACCTTGCTCAAGAATTGGGCTATCAAATTTTAAAAAGATTTTTTCTAATTCGACTGGCAGGCAAACAAAATTACCTATTCATTATTATTTTTCTAATATAATAATTTTTGTATTAGTACCTATAGGTACAAAACAGGTAAGTAGGTACCTAGGTGAAATACATAATTTTTTTTTCTGCTTTGGTCCTGCACCGCAGTAACAAAGTATACAACCCACTTATCTATTTTACTTTAACAGTCAGGTAACAAGACGATATACTTAAGCGGAAACACAGATTAAAACATTTGTTCTAATTGCCAGGAAACAACGTTTTTCCATCGAAAACTAACCACATAAGCACCAAAAAACAAAGACATTCAAACCTTAACGCAAAAAAAGTTTAATTACCTCAATTACCTAAATAGGATACTTTACAAATAACGTGTAAAAACCCAGATTTTGTTAACAATAAAACATACCGCATAAAACCCATTTCAGTTCAGCAAATATATAACGGTCAAAGCCGCAAATGGGTATGTATAATTAGATAAATCATCAGTTCATCACCGATCTAGCCTAAGATTTGGACGAGATTAACACGGAAGGAATGTCATCTGACTTCGGCATCACAATAAAGGGGGTCTACTCCGAAGCGCTAAACCGAAGTATCGGCCGAGTGTTCGGCCGTTTTATAACTTCCATAGTTTTCTTTATTGACTTTGAGTCCTTACCCAACTTCAAGCCACATTTTTGACTTTGGCTTTTAGAGATAAGCCAAAGTCAAAACTGTGACTTGAAGTTTTTTAATAACCGACGAAAAATTTTAACGCAGGGGGTAACAGGATACGCGTCGATGTCCCTTCCACCCTGTATATTTGCGCATACACATATGTATAAAGGCCCCTGCGTGTCGCGGGAACGGGAACCCTATTACTAAGGCTCCGCCGTCTGTCTGTCCGTCTATCACCAGGCTGTATCTCATGAACCGTGATAGTTAGACAGCTGAAATTTTCACAGATGATGTATTTCTGTTGCCGCTATAACAACAAATACTAAAAAACAGAATAAAATAAATATTTAAGGGGCTCCCATACACAAACGTGATTTTTAGGGTTCCGTACCCAAAGGGTAAAACGGGAACCCTATTACTAAGGCTCCGCCGTCTGTCTGTATGTCCGTCTGTCACCAGGCTGTATCTCATGAACCGTGACAGTTAGACAGTTGAAATTTTCACAGATGACGTATTTCTGTTGCCGCTATAGCAACAAATACTAAAAACTAGAATAACATAAATATTTAAGGGGGCTCCAACAAACGTGATTTTTTTGCTCGTTTTTGCTCGATATTGATAACGGCAACGGGTAGACGCTTGAAATATTTATAGAATATTTAGTTATATATTCACTTTAAAAATAAATAATTAAATAAAACAAATATTTAAGGGGGGCTCCCATACAACAAACGTGATTTTTTTGCCATTTTTATAGATAACTAGCTTTTACCCGCGGCTTCGCCCGCGTGGATGTGGGAAAAGATGTCACGAGAACGTACTACCGGAATTAAAAGTATACTGTGTTAATCCAGATTATAAAATATAAACTATGTTACCAAATTTCATCTAAATCCGTTCAGCCTACCCCTTTCCACCCCATTAGGGGTAGATTTTTTGGCAACCCTGATACACCTTTTCCTTTATTTCCGATCTGAAATATAAATACCGAGTTTCAAGTTAATCGAACCGCGCGATATATCTTTCTATACAATTATTTTCCCCCACAAAATTCAACACCCCCTTTAAAAGGTTGTTTTCGAAAATGTATGGTTATATTGTTTATGGTCGTTTTATTTATTAGGAAAATATACGGGTCAATTTTCAAGTTTATTGATCAAAGGAAACATAATTTTGATATAAACTGTGTCCCCCTTTTCACCCCAAAAGGAGTTTATTATTGAAAAATATTCAATCATGTGTTATTCAATTACTTTGGAGTTTATCAAGACGCACAGTAAAGTCCTTCCCTAAAACTTAAAAATCCCCTTTTGCCCCGTAAGGGTTACATTTGAATAAACCCAAAAACATGTAACGCTTTATATTCTGTGAGCATTAGGTATATTATATATAAAATACCGAGTTTCGACTATATCGGACCGCGCGTTAAAATTCTTCCATACAAACTTTAACATACCCCAATACCCTTTTAAAAAAACAAAAAAATATTAACTTTATAATTTACTTAGGTTATTATTCGTGCCAAGTTTCAGATTTATTAACTCAAGGAATAAGATTTTTCATACAAACGAAATCCCCCCTTTAAAGGTCAAATTCCCAAAAACCCCTTCTTAGCAGATGCCTACGTCATAATTTAGAGTTAATCAAGCCACGCAGTAAAATCCTCCCTTGTCAAATTGACTACCCCTTTTCACCCCGTCAGGGGTCAATTTTCAAAAAAACTCTGATACATGTTATTATTAATTTCTGTTGCTAAGTATTAATACCAATTTTCAAGTTAATCAAGCCACGCAGTAAAATCCTCTCTTGTAAAATTGACAACCCCTTTTTATCCCGTTATGGAACGATTAAAAAAAAGCTGATTCATTTTATTCTTTATTTTTGGTTTTAAGTATAAATACTGAGTTTCGAGTTATCGGACCGCGCGTTAAAATTCTTCTATACAAACTTTGACATCCCCCAATCCCCCTTTAAAAAAACAAAAAATTACAACTTTATAATTTACTTCGGTAAGTATTCGTGCCAAGTTTCAGGTTTATTAACTCAAGGAATAAGATTTGCCATACAAACAAAATCCCCTCCATTCACCCCCTTAAAGGTCGAATTTTCAAAAACCCCTTCTTAGCAGATGCCTACGTCATAATAAGTATCTATGTGCCAAATTTCAACCCAATCCGTTCAGTGGTTTGAGCTGTGTGTCATGGTTCAGTCATGGTTTCCTTTTTGACTACCCCTTTTCACCCCGTTAGCAGTAGATTTTTGAAAAACCCTGATACACGTTATTCTATATTTTTGGTTTTAAGTATAAATACTGAGTTTCGAGTTAATCAGACTGCGAATTAAAATTCTTCTATACAAACTTTGACAACCCCGAATCCCCCTACGGGGGGAACTTTGAAAAACCAAAAATAGTAACCTTTATGATTTACTTAGGTAAGTATTCGTGCCAAGTTTCGAGTTTATCAACTTTATTATTTTTACTTGAATACAAAATTTTGCGAATGGACAACTTCAATACAAAACTTTATCACCCTTTTCACCCTCTTGTGGGTTGAAATTATATAAGCCGAACTATTAGTAAATTTAACTTAAAAAATAAAGAACTTTAATTAAAAACAAAATGTCACCCCTTAAGGGTGGAAATTATAACCACACCGTTGCGTTAGCTTCCGACCATAAGCCTAGATAATAAATATAGTGATTTTTACATTCTAAAATGAAGGACTTTCCATACATAACTTCATCCCGCTTTTTAACCCTTCGGGGGTGGAATTATCAAAAACATTGAAACACTTAAATATTAATTTTCAATCGTCAGCCTAAACACAAAATTTGAAGATCCCAACTTCAAAACTGACGGACTTTCATATAAACTTCCATCCCCTATTTTACCCCTTTAGGGGTGGAATTCCCAAAAATCCTTTCTTATTCCTTGTCTACATTATAAATAGAACCTCTGTACAAAATTTTAGCTTAAAAATAAAGAACTTTAATTAAAAACAAAATTTCACCCCTTAAGGGTTGAAATTATAACTACACCGTTGCGTTAGCTTCCGACCATTTATTTATTTATTTTAACTTTAATGAACACGGTTAAACCAATTACATTAATTAAAGGCAGAGACACATACATAGAAAAGAATATAAAATTTTAAAATTCTGGTGAACACATAAAAACAATTATTAAAAATAAAAAAAAATACAATACTTTCATGAATCCCTCTCACAGTATTTCAGGCATGCCAATAAAATCTTCGTCCATTCATCCGCAAACAGATCGTTTGTTGAATTGGAATCCAAGAGATCATTAAGTGCGACCAGAGTGCGATGTACTGGGGACTTAGCACGCGAAACGGTGCGACATGGAGGCACGGCAAACAGCCTGTGGTTTCTGCCGCGGCAGTAATTGTCTGGGACAAAGAAACGAGCCAGCACAGCATGCAAGTCAGGTGCGTCAATAGTGCCACGGAGCATCTTGCAGGCTATGGTGAGCTGATCTCGTGCTTGCCTTACCTCTAATGAGTTATACGAGTATCCCAGGCATCTCAATAGAAATTTAGTCGGATAGAGGTAAGGGTAATAACCGTGCTTACGCTTATATAAAAACCTAAGAAACGCTTTTTGCACCTTTTCCAATAAAAGCGCGTAGGTAGATACTTTCGTGTGGATGCCACACGCAGGAGCTGGATTCTAATTTACTACGTACAAGTGCATTCAAAATTGTTTTTATGGCATGTGTGGTGCGAAAATCGCGGCAATTACGTAAGACAAAGCCCAACCTTTGGTAGGATTCTTTAGCTACCGTAGCAATATGGTCGTGGAAGGTGAGCTTTCGGTCAAATGTGACTCCCAGATCTTTCATAGCCGTAGTTTTCATAATGACATTGTTATTTATACGAGTATTATATTCAAAATTAACTGGGTACCGCACTCGACCGAATATCCATGACCATAAGCCTAGATAATAAATTTAGTGATTTTTACATTCTAAAATGAAGGACTTTCCATACATAACTTCATCCTTCTTTTTAACCCTTCGGGGGTGGAATTATCAAAAACACTGAAACAAGTATATATTAATTTTCAATCGTCAGCCTAAACACAAAATATGAAGATCCTAACTTCAAAACTGACGGACTTTCATATAAACTTCCATCCCCTATTTTACCCCTTTAGGGGTGGAGTTCCCAAAAACCCTTTCTTATTCCTTGTCTACATTATAAAGAGAACCTATGTACAAAATTTCAGCTTTTTAGGTCCAAGGGTTTAGGCTGGGCGTTGATGAGTCAGTCAATCAGTCAGTCAGTCAGTCAGGACTTGTCTTTTTATTTATATAGATGGTACGGAACCCTTCGTGCGCGAGTCCGACACGCATTTGTCCGTTTTTCTGTTGAATCAACCAATACTACAGCAAGTCATAGCCGTCAAGGATCGCAACAATAAGGAATCATCACGAATTATATAGGTATGATGATGCTACTGATGAATCAGTCAAAATGGTAAAATGCACTTAATAGTCATAAATTAAATAGTAATTCTTAATAAAAACAAATCTCTATATTTAATAGAGATTACTATGACATTAAGGAAAATATGCAAAAGCTCAATATTAATGATGATTATTGAAGTGGTGAGCTGGACGATACGAAGTAAGGGACCTATGGCTACCCCCAGAAATGCACGTAGGTTACTTTTGTCCCTTTTATAGTCTACTTACAGATACAATAGTCCTTGTAGATAAAGCACTGGACAAAAAACTTATTTCACATAAACATTCAAAGAACTCTTTGAAGGAAACGTAGATAAACACAGTCCGTCATAAATCCGATGATGTTACCAATGTGCCCGGTACATTGATGTGTGTTCAATGCGTTTCTTCAATCACACATGCACCTCTCAGATATATTCAAATTCAAATTCAAATTAATTTATTGTAGAACATAGGTAAAGTAAGATATTAATATATTATAAAGTAAGGTATAGATATTAGTGTCAGAATTGACAAATGGCATGGTACTACTATCTACCAACCCGCACTGGGCCCGCGTGGTGGATCACGGCCCACTCCCTCTCACAGAAAGAAGAGCCCTGTGTCTCAGCAGTGGGAACGTCATAGGCTGATTATGTTATGGTACTAATTTCATCCTCGTATCAAATCATCCTCCTGATCTTTAGGATTTATTTGGGTTCGTCTTTTTCTAACATGCATCTCTATCAACAGTAATTTCATTGGTCACTTTTTATCTAGCCATATCATCTTTCACACAATCCAACCATCTTTTTTTTTATCAGTCTCTTTTCTTATACCCACCCATATTCACACTTTTCTTTTGACTACTTCAGTTCTTACTTTCCCGTTGAAACCGTTAGGAAGATAACACTCATTACAGGAAGTTATTTTGTAATTAAAACATTATGTCTAATTATCTGAACACACGATGAATGATGAATACACGATTGCTTTCTTGTTGAGATTGTAGGGGCATGGGTCAGGCTGTGTTACCGATCGATAATCTTTTATTAGTACATTTGTACAGATGAAAGTTAAGCGTTTGAAAATGACAAAGTTTGCTATATTTCAGTTTCTGCAAAATTGAAAATCAGCCATGTCTTTTGATTTAACACATGATGTTTCTATGTAGTATTTGATCTTTATTCTAATTATATACATACATACATAACATGACGCCTGTATTCCCCGTATGGTTAGGCATAGGTGTACCCACATTTCGCCAGTTATTAGTCCCATGTAATAGGGAGCCAGCTAATTATATTGTTTAGCATAATCAGCCTATAATGTTCCTACTGCTGGGACACAGGATTCCTCTCGGTGAGAGGGAGAGGGCCGTAATACACCACGCGGGCCCTGTGCGGGGTGGTAGATGTCACATGTCTTCGGGTTTTTGGTTCTAGGACACGCGAAGTTTTCCTTCACCATTTTTAGAGCAGCGGTGAAGAAATTACTTACACAAAGTAAAGCGCCTGCCTGGGTTCGAACCCACGACCTCCACCACTCGTAAGTCGGGGGCGTTGCCACTGGGCCACCACTGCTGTGTGTCACATTATATTGTTTAATGTTTAGTACAATAAAACAGACTTGGATTTGTAAGTATGATTCTGAGCAGTTCTATTCTTGGTTGAAAAGTTTCCTTTAAACTAGACTACCATAAAATGAGAGGTGGTAATGCTAACGCTGGTATAACAGGAATAAGTTGAAATCCAGAATTGACGAATAAAGATAATACTTAGTACAAATGTTTAAAAGTTGATCCAAGATTTGCAAAGACCACAGACAGGCAGATATACAAACACAGTAAGAACTTGCAACAGCTGTACTCAGTGTTCAACAGGACTGGCTAAGATAAACCAAAAATAAAGTATCACTTGAAATGAACTGTATCCTAGTTACAGTAAACGAAAACGATCCATACAATAAAGCCACTAGACCGTAAACAAACACGAATATAGGAATGGGACATTCCAAGAAACTGCATGAAGTCACAGCTATACCAGTTCTACGCACAAGTTCATCATCATTAATGAGTTCGCACAAGCAGTTAGCAAATGTTGTAACAAAGGCATAGAGGTGAGAATCGCTTGGAGGATTATTGTGTCTCGATGACCGTGCGAGATTGTCAGTCGGTAAAACATATTGGGCATTGGTTTGTCCGATCACAGTTCGGCTGACCACGGACCGGCACAGACGGGTTTAAAGTGTTTGTGTACAATGCTGTGATATTATCATTTCAAATTAAAAATGAATTTAATATTTTTTGCTGTTTTCGCCGCGTGCGCCTGCTTTGTAAAAGGACGTAAGTTGTTATTATTTTCAAGTTTTTTGTTATTACAAGTTTCTAGTTTTACACACACGGTTGTCTTTAAGGAAAACTATGATAAAAACGTTTTTATGTAAATACGGCTTAAAATTGTGTGTGCGAACAGAATTTTTGCAAATCTTTTATAAATACAGGTTTTTGAAGATTTTATAATCTACGTCCTAGTTTTTTGTAAGTGTTACCTATGTAAGTATAACAGTTGTTGTTGTGCATCTTTTACCCTGTGATTGAAGTAATGGTATTTTAACAGGTTGGTGTCATTAATGAATAATTCCCATCATAATGAATGATTGAATATGTCTTTTACGTTACATAGAATACAATTAATAAATAGATACTTACATAAAGATATTGTTATCAGTTATCACTGACTTAATTACCTTTACTAACTTGTAATAAGAAACTTTTTACATATAAAATAGTTTGAAACAATAATTATACTACGTTCAGTCTATTGGTTGCATTGAATTCATTACTTAAAACTCTTATAGAAAATTTGAAAGTTACTGAACTCTGATTTTTATTTGCTAGACTAAAATGACATTTGGTGTCGACATAAAAACAAAACTAGTAATAATCTAGCAACCGGCTGACTCTCACCAAGGACCACTGAATCATTTTCTGCAGGAGGACCTTCACTGTTATCGTGTTGTCTCTGTAATATTAATTATTTATCGTGTTATTGTTAAAAAAGGCCGATCTCTGCTGTCATATTGGTATAGCAAATTAAAAACCAGAGTATAAGTCGGTATACTCAGAGTATTTTTTACCCTAATGAACTTTACTACGTGAGGTCATTATCATCACACTTGGCATAAGAAATAATAAAAAAACATGCGGGCAGTCTTTGGGGACTGCCGATAGAAATAAAAACTAGCGTTCGGTGACGATGACGTGAGTTCCATGATTTTTGTTCACCCAAAAAGTGCTCAACGCGCCTACAGAAGTTTTCACTTCAAAAACCTCTACAAAAGCGAAAACCCAGCATGTCGAGTAATCGATAACATAACACTATGGAAATCAATTTTATTGAACATGTCTACATCATTTACTATTTGATTGAACATGACCGAAACACGAGGAAAATAAACGGTTATTTGAACAACAAATTTTATATTTTAATATGCATTAAAAGAATGCCCATGTCTGAACAATAAGTAAGGACACCTGACGGAATCTGAGCAGTTCGACTTGCTGACCGGTTCTCCTTTCCCGATATGAATGATCGTCGAATTGATGGTGCCGAAACCAACATATTATGGGTTCAGAAAGCCAATTCATCATAATCTCATCATCTTTCTGATTGACCCATGTTACTTGGGGTCGGCGCAACATTCCATTCCCCCCGTTAGTCGTCACGCTATCATTGACTCCCTCCTCTTTCATATCATTCCTCAAACAATCCATTCATCTTTTTTTTGGCGTTCCTCACCCTCTCAACCCATCAACATTAAAGGAAGCCAATTCTCGTACCTAAAAAACGGTCTTTTGAATTCGGAATCCCACCTTAGTTAAGGGGAAAAAATTTGCTGGTCACTAACAGGTTGTATGTTGATCTAAATTTGATTCGCGGCCGTAAAAAATGATTATAATTCTGTAAAGCCATAATTGTTACGGCCGCGAATCATCTTTAGATCAACATACAACCTGCTACTCACCTGCAAATTGCAAAAAACGTAATAAAATTCGAATTTCGCGGGCTACCTTAACGAATCCCCCTTTAATGTAAAATACTTTGTGTTGTAGGTAAATAGGGGGTATTTTTGATGGGTCCCCTATGTTGTTTCGAACGCCGCTGTTGCGACACACGCTGTTGCGAATTATTTTTCCACTGCCTCACAGGTTCGAAAGCTCATGGACTCGAATGAAGTAGTCGCGAAAGACGCTGTTTCGAAAAACATTTTCACTGCCTCATACGCTCGAATGCTTGTGATTTCGATTTATTTAGTCATAAAGTGTACAGAAAAGTATTTAAGCAGTAATTAAATAAAATCAACAAATTCGGTGTCAACATCATCATTTAATATAACGTATAGTAATTTAGTTAAATTGGATATTGATGAAGAGTTTTTGTTTTGGTAACTGAATTTACCAACAATAGAGGGGACCTGGCGCTCGGCGGCCGCTGCCGCGGTCTTTCGCGACTACTTCATTCGAGTCCGTGAGCTTTCGAACCTGTGAGGCAGTGGAAAAATAATTCGCAACAGCGTGTGTCGCAACAGCGGCGTTCGAAACAACATAGGGACCCCATTTTTGATAGATTGCGTGAGACTGAGTCCCTGGCCTGCTGACCCTCAGATTTCTGTACGAATTTTTCAAGTGTTATAATGGTAATAATAGTAGGTTCCTACGTTTTATCTAACTTTGATAAATTAGTTTTGACCTCAAGATATTATATTAGCCGGTTGAGATACCTAATAATTAATATTATTCTACTCTTTCCATAAAATATACAACGTTGTCGTCCTCTCGAAAACCAGACGCGGACGAATTGGATAGGTGATTTGGAAATTCCATAATAAAAAACCGGCCAAGTGCGTGTCGGACCACGCACAACGTACGTTTTTTAGTTGGTATGAATTCATCCCAAGAACAAAAAAACAAAAACAAAAGGAAAAAGAGTAGTAGGAAAAACATGTTCTCCCACACACTCTAACCGCATATGTTTCCTTACCTTACCATATTCAAAAAAATGATAAATGTTTGTAAACGCACCCACGATACAGGAGAAATTCCTAGTATGGGGCAACGTTTTTTCAAAAAAGAAAGAAAAAGAAGAAAAAAACAAAGAAGAAGAAAGAAAATTCGTTTATTTACGTTGCATATCCGTGTTTGAGTCACAGAAATGAATATGTAGATACTTATACCAAATTTTAACTTAGTCGGTCCATTAGAATCGAAGCAAATTGGCTGTGACAGACGGACAAACAGACAGACACACGAATGATGCTATAAGGATTCAGTTTTTTGATTCGGACTTACGGAACCCTAAAAGTATTTAAAGTATTGATAGCCTTATGCGTCGTTTTTCTGACAACCTGTCGAAATCTCTGAGCCGTAAATCTATACTAAAATTCTTTGTTTTGGTGTAGGTAATAAAAATAATACCTAACCAATCATAAGATGACTAACATGAGATTTGAATAAAGAAGTTTTCATAAACCTAGACTTCTAAAAACCGAAGGTGTGTCTTGTCTTAACGACACCTGAAGCTATATACTACCTATTACAAAACGTACCAATACAAAAATGAAATCAACAAGTAATAACCGAAATGTATAAACCGTATAACTGACGTTGAGTCAGTTATACGGTTTACCTTCATTAAACAATAATAACTGAAGAGGAAATCTTTTTTGACGAAGATGCGTCATTCTTTGCAGATTGTGATGGTCCAACAACTTAAAGCAACACACGTTATAAGAACGTTACTGATAATGCTATATTCGCAGCTAACTTCTGGGTTGACACAGTTAATTTTGCCATCGACACTATAAGAAGCATAAAAAGTAGCCCTCAATCGATTTCTAGTACTTGAATAAAGGGCGACAAGCTTTACAGTAACAATATTTTAAGAACCGGCATAAGCTAAAAGCAATCCCCAATATGATTGTGAAAAGGTTAGAATGATTTAGGAAACAATATACATATAGAATAACCGTAGAATTCAAATCGTTCAGGATTTGCGGTGTGACATTCAAATTGCCGAGCAACTGTGCAGGAAGATTGCCTGCCTAAGCAACCAAAGTTCTTATGGGTCAATGTAACTAACAACCTTGACATCGTGTAATGACAAATCTAATGACGCACTAATTAGCTACGACTTTACTAGATCCAGCAAGATTATATGTCAACGTTAACCTCAATGACCGCATAATAAAAGGATCTCTTCAGCCTAATGACCCTATAAACGTAAACAATCTCGAAAACTTAAAATAAACTGCATACAAGAAATCTGCAATATACATGCATCTTATGCACGTAAACCCAGCTATCTTTAATGCGAAACTAGCGATGGACGCAACTCATAAAGATGTAGATAATTAAGACCACATTGAGCATGCTAGTGAGTTTTTATAATCGGCAATGAAAATCTAGAAAGTTAAACAAACCATTATTAAGGTGAAGTTGATGTAGGAAAACCTGATATCTTTGCTATAATTAGAGAAGTAAAAGCCGCATCTCAGTTATTAAAGCCAGCGCATTTGCCGATAGACTAATAGAGCATCGCCAAAAGGTGCTTGTAGGTAAGCCCTTAGATTCAGTTGATAAGTTTGATTTATGTAATTCTAATTTGCAGGGGTCTTTAAATTATTTATGTAATCAGCTATGTATCAGTTGAATTCTGGATTTATCATGGTATCATTAATGGAACCCCTGTGTTTTTATTCTTTTTCGTGAAGTTTTATGATTTTTCAGACCGTTGAGGATCGTACAGATATCGTATCATATACAAGACATTATATATGTAATACCAAATCTGAGATAATTGGCATGAACCTCAATACCAAAATGTCTAATAAATAAACAAACACAACAACAATTTAAGCCGACGGCACTTATAAATACAAGTTATATGACTTTGATACAAACTAATCGAGGACCGGTCCTAACAACATTAAGTATTAAAATGTAATTTTACGCGTGATTATGAGACGAATCTATGCATGTACTAATAACAGTGTGACATTATTAAAATATGTATATGAGAAGTTAGATCATTGTTTGATGTAGGTAACGAGTTTAATTTGCGTATCAAACATAATAATCAATTTGTCGCTAGCTTCAATGATAGTTACAAGTTACACGTTCATATTTTATTGAAATTGTTTTTGGCAAAAATGAAAGTTCGATCAACGCAGCCTATCGTAGTCCACTGCTGGACACAGGTCTCTCCCAGGCTTCGTCACAACATCCTGTCCTACGCCAGCCGCATCTAGTCTGTCTCAGCCATCTGTTTAAGTTCGTCGGTCTATCTAGCTGAGAGGCGTCCCACACTAAGCGTCTAATTAAAAATGTACAGGATTATTATTAATTGTCGTCGTGTTTACACCGATAAATCGGCAATAATGCATTCCCACTTAGGCATCAAACGTACGTAAAAATTGTACGTTTCGGTCAAAATACAGTTATAAAAGCTATTTACTTTCAGTCGAACGAGCTCTGTATAAAATACCTCCTTACAAAGACTTTTATTAAACCATGCGAAATCTTAAGCCTACTACGAGCAAAAAATAATTTCTTCGTGCAATTTTTATTGTTTCGCACTTAGGCCATAAAATTAATACTTCAAATAAAAGTATAGCAAGAACTCGTCAAGCGTTATAAGAAACCTGTTACCCTTTAAACAGGACCATTTGTGACTCGTCTTAATCCGGTATAAGAAGCGGGCTACACATAAGCAGAAGATAGTGTTATAAACATGGATTAATAAGATATGCAAATGGATATACCACTGCAACTGCTAACACATAGAGATGCAAATAATTAAAAAGCTCTGTATATAGCAACGTATATCAGGATTTTTCAAGTATTTGATGTAATTACATCAAATACTCTCTTGATGCAAGCACTGGAATTAGAAATGAAGCTGAAGAACTAAAAGCAAACGGCACGAAAAATAGAACTATTGGAATTTCATTTAAACCTAAACGTTAGCTGGTAAACAATGCCTTATGGCATTAAGTCCGCTATGAGTACTACCATTGTGCATTAAAGTGTAAATAGATAAATGATAGATGGATCTATGAACATAACAATTATGTTCATATTTGCTAGATTCAGTAGACGGGAGAAAAAAAATCTGTCCGCTAGGAATATGCCAATCCTGAAGACGACCCATTAACTACCATCTTCAAAGCAACAACATGCCAGAAATAAATGTTTTTCGAAAATTGTATAATCCAAAATCTCATTTCAAAACTCGTCTTTCGACTGGATCTTCGAAAAACACGTTACAAGATGACGTTACCTTACATCATTGTCCAAAACTCGTCGCCATTTTAAGGCGAATAGGTCAAATGAAAACTTCGCCATCAGTAATAACGAAAATATGAGTAAAAATATAGCAGAAATTTCCACAATAAACTAATGAGTCATTGAACTTGGAATATCCTAACTAATAGTTCTGCAAACAATAGACCTAACGAGCACGAGCACAAACTTTTTTGCAACAATTAAAACCATGTTTTTGTTTCTAAAAACATTGAAAAAAAAATTGAGTAAAAATTTGTAGGCCAGCTAGGTTTTAATTGGCAGAGGTAAAGCTGCAGCCTAGTTTTGTGATGAGGAGGTGGTCCCAGGTACTCCGTCAATCCCTACCTAGTAGTTAAAGGGCCGATTCTAGTCGTAGAAATCTAAAAGTGAGCAGTTTACTGCATTTTGAGGAGCTATTCTGCTCAGTATGCCGAAGATCCTCATCAGATCTTCACCAAATTGAGACCAACTTAAAGTTACTACATTTCAAATAAAAAGAGCCCCATCGAAATCGGATCTCATAAGGCGGAGATATCCAGTAGCCCCTTTTTTGGAGGAAGTACCAATCCTAAATCCCCGACGTCAAAACGAATCTATAAATTTCGTGAAACCTGCATACCAAGTTTCGTCTAGATTGGTTGTAAAATAGGAGCTGTAGACGAATAGCACAAAAACTGACAGAGGAAAGCAAAATTTGCGACTTGAAGCACTGACGCTTCGCTTGCTCGGTCAATAAATGCGAAAGTGAGTTTTGTTTGTTTGTTACGCTTTCACGTCTTAGTCTTAACTACTCAACCGATTATCATGAAACTTTGCATATACGTTGTCAGGGGTACAGAATAGGACCCCTATGTCCTATTCTGTACCCCTGACAACGTGTACCTTTCATCCATAAAAAAGTACTGTTCCAGAGGTATAGAAAAATAACTTTTAGTCGGTCGTCCGGCATAAAAACTCAGCCTACTGACATGAATAAATTGCAAGATGATGGCCAAAGTTCCGAAAAAGGAAAAGGGACCTGTGGTACCCCGGAAGAAAATCTAATACTCCGAAAAAAAAATATGCTTATCGTTTTTCCGTTAATGCTTTCTGTGGCAAACGAGAACCTGAATTGATTGACAAAATCTAAATTAAAGCGTGCGAAGCCAGCCAAGACAAAAGCTAGCTAGCTAGCTATTGTATATGTTACGGCTAATACCCGAAGTGCGGCTACACCTAGTTTTAGCCGGTTAGAACTAGGTGTAGCCACTTACTCTTGGTTAAACCTAGTACGAGCCGATTGTTTTCGGGTAAAATCATTTGGGTTAGGTTAGGTTAGAACAGTAACCATTAACAAGCGAAGGCGAGCGAGCGAAGCGAGCGTGCCGCGGCAGCGGCCGCCGAGCGCCAGATCCCCTCTATTGTTGGTAAATTGGTTTTATCCAACAGGGATTGTCTGGACCTATAATTCTAACCGGCTAAAACTAGGTGTAGCCGCACTTCGGGTATTAGCCGTAACATATATACATAATTGTATGGACTAGTAATGAAGTTAAAACAGAAATTATTCTAAGAAAATAGTGTAATATAGAACCTACTGCAGTCGCTAAAACCAGTTGAAGGCACAAAGTTCACGTCTAAATAGTCAAATAATCCAAACCCGGACAGGTTGTAAAAGAACTAAGTAAATACCGAATATGATGTGCGATACAATTTATTGATTTATTTTATTTTTAGCCAACGCGACGCGGCCGGCCCTTTTTAAGATAGTGATACAAGATATAACTTTGCTTGGTCTACCTTGATGTCGCCGAACGTTTTCTGGGACCCACATGGGATACAAACACATAGACAAAAAAGCAAGACTCAATAACTCAGAGAAACTTGAAAAATATAGATCACGCAATTAAACAAAAAAATAACTCCAAAACCGACCCCAAAACCTCAATTTCGTAGACAATTCAAACTAGTCCAAAGCCCACAAAAGTAAAACATAATTCCATAATTACGGGAAACATTACGTTCGAGGAAATATAAATGGTTGATTGTTTCACAATTCAATAAACTTTTCTCATAGAAATGTGACTCATTCTAAATGAAATATATCGTGCGGTATTCATGAACTGTTACTAAGCTCCTATTTACTGCATGAAGACTGAGTTGAAATTGGATTATATGATGCTAAAGATAATTAAAAAAAAAAAACCATTTTATAAAAATAACCATTAAACTAAAGCTAATTTGATTCTAACTATACTATACGCTGGTGATATACATGTTTTTACGATAATCAAAATAATACCAAGCCAATCTAATAAAACATTTCATTTTTTACAACAACCTGAAGAGACTACAGAAAAAATCAAGCGATCAAAAAATGTATCTTGCGTTCAATCAAGTAAGACACACGATAATCATCAATACAAACATAAAAAATATTATTTGCAAATCACGACTCAACCCGTGGCGATCCCACATGTTCCTTCGTTTACTCTTCGCAAACTGACGAGGTAACAAGACGCAAGACAAAACCACAACAGTCGTAAAAAAACAGTCAAGGCCAAACATTGACGCCTTTTATATCTGCTGAGGTTACAGACAGTTCAAAGATTGGAGGAGGAAATACATTATTTATTTAACTTCGATATCTTTATTCGCACGACGTTATATCATTCACAGTCTGACCTAACCTTGTAAAGGCTTTTCGCAATGACAGGTCAGCTTATACTGGAAATGAATAGTTTGATAATGTCGAGCGTTCAAAATAAACATCGTCATCTAAGTTTTCGTCTACCGATTCCTTATTAACCGCATCTCTTGTTTTTCCGAAATCAGCTCTCGTTATGGAAGCAGCTACAGTTTCAACAACTGGTTTACAAACATTGTCATGTGTAATTAAGGTACATTTTCTTTTGGCAGATTACCATTTCTTTAATAGTCTGAGGATTCTTGAGAGTAAGGGTGAGTTAAGAAATAATAGTATTTCAATGCACAGAAAGTTTTGGCTTAGCTCTTGACACTCCAAGTTCCGGGTCTGAATAAATGAAAATTGGTTATTATTAGCTGAAGACCTGTGTGTGACCAGGAATTCGTTTTGAAGTATAATTTTGTGTTGTGTTATTGTATGACGTTTAAATAAGTTTTCCTCTGCCAGAACAAACTCCTTCTACTGAATCCTGGGCTGACGGTAAGGCATTACTTGTTGAATAGGTTATTATAATAATTATGCCTGTTTTCAACATGAAGAAACAATTTTTGTACAAAGATTAATTTTGAATTAATTTTGTTTGAAGTATGTAGTGAAGCTTTTATGAGGTTTTTCATCGCTATAACTATGCATTGTTTGAATGGATGGATTTAATAAAATAGTGAATATAATAATATAATAAAATTTAATACTGAGATTTTATCAATCAGATCAGGATTTCTTTTTAGATCAAAATACAATTGATGGTAATTTTCGACTTATTTATTTAATAACACATTCAATTCTAAATTCTATGTTGCCTATTTTGGATATAGTTATTCTTATTAGATTATATGAGATAAAATTCTTATGATTGTCAGAAGAAAATAGCACAGGTGAAATCACGAGTGAAGGTAAGTTCAAATTTCTTTTATTTATACTTGTTGTCAATAAATCTTTCAGATGAATTGGACTCAGAGGCTTCTTTGATATATAGGTTATACCACACATGAATGCAATAAAAAAAATAACTTATTTTCTATAGATGACGACTTGGGTAAGTTCCACTTTAAAAATAACATGCTTCCTTGATGAACAGAATTTTCAGGACCAACAGTCCATTGATTTGAATTTAATTGACTGACCTACTTTTCATTGTTCAGATATTTTTTTTTTGCAGACCAAAAAGTCGAGCATTATTTAAACTTTTACGGTAAGATCTTAATTTCTAAGTTGACTATATTCAATTCATCTACCAAAGAGCTTCAATATTGATTTATGATTTTTATCATGTTCTCATTAATTTGTCAGGGCAAGATACTCTGGGTGATATAACCGGTAAGAAACGCGCAACTAAATACCTATTGAATACCCGATGAACCTGGAGAATGTTCATCGCCAATGTCAATCGATGGTTGGGATCGGAATGGTTGTATTGAATGAATTGAAATGGTTTATCGATGTTGAAAATACCCCAACAACTCTTACAATAGCAAAGACAAAGTCGATGAAAACCATTAGCCTACTTAACGATACAGAAATGGGAGGACCATATTGGCAGATGTACAAGGTTCATCACGCAAAAAGAGGTCCATACAAAATGTTAGCGTTGTGATTTAAAAATCTACAATGATAACAAGCCAGTAGTAATACATCAGTATTTAAGATAATTATTATTATGCCCTTTCATACTATGAAAGGATATGGCTGCGGCTTATGACCACATGAACAACAAAAATTACAAAACAAAATAGATCTTGATATAAATCTTCGTAGGGATTTATATTTTTCTTAACATAGAAACCTTAACTTGAACCATTTACTTTTACAGTCTATTAATATGGTCATATTTTTTGGCAGAAACCTCAACATTCACACAAAATGAAGTGAACCTTGAAGGTGAGTTTCCTCCAATGAAATCAAAGGTATCTCAAAAAATAATCTGTTTTATTCTCAAACGACGACTATTTATACATCGCACAAAGAAAGCGACGGTAAGGCCCATTGTGCACGGCACGGTTTCCTTTACGGTACGGCGTATAAACCGCGCCCTAGAAAAAGCGTGTCCGTAAACAAGCTTCCATAGTAATCCATACAACAATGACGACCGAGCCTACACGCGGCGCATAAACCGTGCCGTAGCAAAAAACCTACTCACGGCAAGAAAAACGTGTCTTAAAGGGCCTTACAAATGATAGTGATTATGATATTGATGAAGTTTAATATTCTAAAGATATAGCAAAAGGTTGCAAAGTTATTATTGTTAGAGAAGAAAACCCTACAAGATTATTTTGCCCAAGATAGCATACGTTACGAAATAATATACGTTAGATAGATGTCTGTGGAGCTACTACAACAATGTTTTTTTTGACAGATAAACATTTTAAATATTGGCCACAAATTGTAATCATTAAGCCCATGGGTGAGTTGTTAGTTATATTAAATTGATGGGATATTTTCAAAACTATTACGTTTCTCTTCTTTCCCAGATGTGTCTCCTTTTTAACAGTAGCATGCCAAGATTCACTTTTCGTTGGAAAATTATTTACTTTGATGTTAAAAAAAAAAAATTGTAATCTTTGCAACTTCATCAGTGAACTTATTGATGCTTTTAATTGTTTACTATTTGAAGGAAGTCTTAGAATCTTCAAAGAATACTATACAAAATTCATTGACAAAGATCCTCAAGACTAGTGTTTCGATTATAATTCTTGTAAGCAGGGGTCTACTCCGAAAATAAATCCGAAGTATTGGCCGAATGTTCGATATTTTCTTTACTACGGCTAACTATCGCTGACTACGGCGAAAAAAAAAATACAGTCGAAGAGATAAGCCAAAGTCAAAAAAGGAAACTTTGGAAGTTATAAAACGGGCGAACATTCGGCCGATACTTCGGTTTAGCTCTTCGGAGTGACCCCCTGTATTCCTGTCAGCTGCCAGAATTGTATCTTCAAAAAAACACTTCAATCGAACTTGGGTTATGAAGTTATGATTTATTCATTAATTATCTTATATCAGTTGATTAATTTTTGCTAATATTATTTGAATGTTTTAACAGGAAATCGGCCTATGCCGTTCGGTTTCGGTGAGTCGTCGTTATTTATTACTAGTTTATCTTTATGTTTTAATTTTTTTTATTTGTAATGATACGAAAATGTATCTTTCACTTGGTTTTACGTATTCTTCTTTTAGAGTAAAGAGGTTTTTTTTCTTTTGGCAGGGAATTTACTTCCTAATGCTAATATGTTCGGTCCACCAAACGGTAAGTTTTTAATAAATATTGGCTTGGATTCAATGATGGCAAGTATTATGTTGCAGACATTAATAATCGCGCTAGAGAAGTCAGTGGAAATCTTAAAAAAAGAGTAAAAAAAGGTGGTAAGCGACGATAAAAAAATATCTACCTGTAAATATGACACCGAATGTTTTAGAAATAATATTTAAGTCCAAGTTTTCAGCTTTGATCTCAATAGATGCATTACAATTTTAAATTGTACATTTATATTTTACAGGAAATCCTAATGTGTATGGATTTGCAAGTAAGTTATTTTCACATACAAATACAAATTGTATTGAATAAATAATTTTGTACCCAATTATTATTCTGATTGAGTTTTTTATTGACAGCTAAAAAAGTCAAAATTAATAGGCCAACACCAGGCAGTAAGTTTATACGTTTGAATATATCATGGCTATTGGCTTTGTTGAACAAAATTTTATACCCCGTAAAAAAAACCATTGGCTGATATTATGATTACTTAGCTGATGTTATGTTAACGTTAAGAAACCGGAGGGTATGTGCGGCCATTGGACACTACCCCCTCCCGATAACTGATAACTTAGATTAGTACCTAGAGTGACTACTTATATTAATTCTTTTGACAGTGCAAACTGGGATATCTATAAAGCCGATTTCGTTAACAACGTTTTCAACAACAACACATCACTCATTCAGTACACATGGACCTGAGAGTGAGTTTTTGTTATGTAATAAATCATAATGTTATGTGACTGTATCACTGCTGTGCAAAATAGTGACAGTAGTATTAGAAACTCTATTTCATTTCTGGAAATACACACAGCATTGCTGGTTTTCAGTTGGGGTGATATGGATTTTTGATTCCAGTGACTTTCTAGACACTCATAATATGTACAATTACGTAACTCTTATTAAGTAGGTAGACTTGGACAGTCATGGGTCTCGTCAGTCTTTGGGTGACAGACGTTATGCAATATACTCGTACCTAATAACACAACATTAACGTTTTGTATAAGGAAAACATGGTATAATATTAAACGAGATCATGGAACTTTTGCAATAAGAATTTACACAAATTATTTAAAAAAAAACTGTTAGGAAATCTTTTAATTTATTTGATAGATTTTTGACTAAATCTGTTCAGCACTTTGGCCGTGATACCAATGAAGCAGAGAGATTAACTATAGCATTTGTTATATTAGTATTATACATGGATATATGATTTAGCAATAATAATGTATCAACAGAGAAAGTGAGTACAACACAAAAGGAACTGCCTGAACCGAAGGCTAGGGGTGAGTGCATTAATGATTAAAATACATAATTTAAAAACAAAAACAAATTGAAGTCTTCTATATGCAATGGGACTTACACATAACTGACGAAATGTGGGTGTACTATTAGATACAGTTCTGCCCAAACCTACGGGGAAAACAGGCGTGGTGTTATGTTACGTCTATATGCAATATGCAATGTGCTTCGACGAAATGAGCATCATGTGACAAAAGAATAATGTTTAGTATGAATGTGGATGGCTATAAGAAAAAAGCCATCAAAGAAAATATAGATCGTGTAGAAGACATACAAATGGCTAAAAAGGAAATGACACAACCCTCCTCAAGATCCTCAATGGATTATTCATATTAATGATTTATTTTTTAATTTGATAGAACATGACACTGATGATGAAAATGTCGGTAAGTTATTTAAACTAGAGTTCTTAGATTTATCAGTACCATGGTTATTTCACTATAGAATAACCTAAAGCAATCTAATCCACTAAAAAGCGATAGAGCTTGAAAACTAGTGGGTTCATCTTTGAGAAACTCCAGCAGTATGTTATTTAATGAAAATATAAAAAAAACCGTTTGTAATATTTCTTATTGGGTAATACCATGATTTTATCTTGATAAATATTCACATTATTGGCAAAAAAAACTTTTGTATCGACAGGAGACAAGGCAGAAAACACTGGTAAGCTATTTGTTCTAGTGCTATCACAACTTTCAGTACGATAGCTTCTTTAGCTACTTTACTGTCTATATCAATCAACACAGCCTATCGCTGTCTACTTCTGAACATGACATCTCGCTATTACCAATAAGAGCGTATACACCGTACGGCTTTTCATAGAAACTTTCAAGCCTTTATTTTACGAAATGACAGAACCGATTTTAATGAAACTTCATAAGCATAAGCAGGATACAAAGGTCTAAAAATTTATCTAAGAACGCGCGACTAGTATTCGTTTTCGCTTGTTGTAGGAAAGCCAGCATATATTTGTGCTATCATTACCGTAGCATCATCCTTTTTCTAATTTTTATTGGTATTAACCTACTCCCCTCTCGCCCTAAATATTAAAGAAACTACTTAAGTACACACTTAAGAATCGCCGTCCAATGAATGAATTCCTGGTAAGCTGTTAATTTTATCAATGTTGTTAAATTTATCAGTACAGTAGCTTCATTCTTTAACTGCATTATTTGCATCAATCTATGAATCTAGTCTAATCTCGTCATTAATATTAATGTATACTATACTATACGCACTTTAGAATCACCGTACACTGAAGCTAGTACCGGTAAGCTGTCAATTGAATGAATGTTTTTGAATTTATCAGTACAGTAGCTTCATTCTTTGTCTAATTGTTATTGGCATAGCTCTCCCCTGGCTGTTGATATTAATGATACTATACGCACTTTAGAATCACCGTACACTGAAGCTAGTACTGGTAAGCTATTCATTAAAATAAGTCTTATTTAATTTTCAGTGCCGTAGTATAATTCTATTTCTATTTGTTATTATCAATCAAATGCATTAAGTTTACGCTATCTCACGTTAGGCAGGTGAAAACTAATATGTTGATAAAGGGCGAAGAATTGAATCCTGAAGATAGCAAAGTATTCTTGGGCTTAACGTTAGATGCTTCAGTGGGGCCCACATAAAGATACATTATCAAAAAAGCTAAGCTCCGCAGCATACGCTGTTAGAAAAAATCGTAATTTAATTGACAGAGACAGCCCGTTAGTGTACTCGTAATGTCGTACAATATTCTGTTGTAGGGAAATGCCGCCGACATTCAAATTTTTATTATTGTGGATGTGAGGAATGATATATGCGTGCACTGACTGGACAGGTCCATTCAAATCTGTATGTTTCTTTCCTCAAAAGACCATCTCAGACATTAACCTGCATGGTCCTCATATGGCCTGAGCAAGATTATGTCTAGAATTTAAAAGGGACTGTGACCTGAAGGCTAATTGCGTAACACACTATCAGTAGGAATCGGTTTCAATTTGACAGTTCAACAACATTCATTGTGTTATTTACGTTGTTGAGCAGACAAATTTTTCTAACATATGAAGCAATGGATTAGCAATTTACTTCCAAATCATTCCGATTCTAATTCAAAACTGCGTTACGCAATTAGGGTGCTGAGTTTGTTTCGGTCTTTCTTCGTCGAATTTTGACGTGCAAATGTTTTTTTTTTACCAATTTAATTACAGAAAAAATATATTTAAAAATAATTCATCATATATCAACTATCAATAAAATCAAGTCTCGCTTCTGGTCATTATCAGTAATGATACTCTACAATCTTTAGAAACGCCGTACACTGAAGCTATTACTGGTATGCTATTTATTAAACTATTATTGAAGTTATAAGTACTGTAGTTTCATTTTACGTCTAATTTTACTCGCATCAATCAATTTACTCTCCGTTTGCTATTTATACTAATGATTATTTCTCTGCTATTGCTTTACGAACTTCAAAATCGCCAGAAATTGAAGAAACCGCTTATGCTTATAAGCGGTTTCATCAATTTCTGCCGATTATTTATCTGCACTATAGATTTGATTAACTACCAAATGTCGTAAATCAAAGAGAAATTAATTAAATTATCTACCACTATCCGCCAGGGGCGCTTTTTACGTATTGATACATTTAATACTCGATACAGACGTGGTAGTAGCATTTTCTATGTAAAAAAACCCACACTAGACGCACAGAACGAATCAACGAAGGCCAAGACACTATGCGACACTGCAACGATTGTCACATCTTGTTTGGTGGAAATATGAATATACAATACGGTCAAATAGGGAAATCCACAAATTGTTAATGACTACTGGCATTTACATTTTTTTTAAATCGCATGTGTCTACGAATTTGCATAATTATGTAAATAGCCGTCCGAACTTTGACGACGAATTATAATCGGACTTAATTAAAATTGACATGACGTCAGAATCTGATCTTCATCTTTAAGCTTGAACACTTAATTAATTTCTATAAATATTGAAAACTTTCCGCAAAATGCACAAATTTGTAACCTTCAATTATCGTTTTTATTTTAATATGCAGTATACCTGTATCTTGTAATGATGTTCAGTCTGGATATAAAAAAGCTAACAAATGCTTGACCTCTATAAAGTTCTTTCGAGAATCGTGTGACTTTACTGTTTTGTCATTTTTCTAATTAATCACATCACACTAATATTATAACGGCGAAAGTTTGTGAGTGTGTGTGTGTGTTTGTTACTTATTCACGCTCAAACGGCTGGACCAATTTTGATAAAATTTTGTATGGAGGTAGCTGACACCCTGGATTAAGACATAAGCTACTTTTTATCCCGATATTCCCACGGGATTGAGACATACGCGGGTGAAACCGCGGGGCGCAGCTAGTGGTTTTATAAAGGTCCCTTTGCATCTGTCGTTGTTGTAGACGTAATTATATCGAAAATTTGCTTTGTTGACGCAGCACATGTCTTGTTTTCACAGTTTCTATCCCTGTTCTCATCCTTATACAAATTCTCTGGGTCACAAAAAAAATAATCTGCTATAACACTCAAAGGCCCTTTAATTTTACCAAGGCAAATATTGGGCCCACCTATGACCACGTAAAATGGAAAGATTTTTTCCATCCAATATTGACTCATTTTCTCATTGATTACAGAAAATTCGTGCACAACTCCTAGCGGTGGCGGTGGCGAGTGCGTGTCGATCCACAACTGTCAAGTACTGCTAAACCTGATTAATAACAAGGATCGTACGAGCCAGGACATAGATCTGCTGAAGAAGTCGCAATGCGGGTACCTGGGGACTTCACCGGCTGTAAGTATCTGCATTATGACTACCTATTCAAAAAAGTTGCGTATTGTAAATTGTCATTAACGAGTAATTTGTCGGTTTTGTCGTTTCTGAACTTATTATATTGAAACTCGGTACTACACTAGACCAGCTCATCATCTACCTAGCCTTTTCCCAACTATGTTGGGGTCGTCTTCCAGTCTAACCGGATGCAGCTGAATACCAGTATTTTACATGGAGCGACTGCCTATCTGACCTCCACAACCCAGTTACTGGGTAACACGACATCACTTGGTAAGACTGGTTGTCACTTTTGGGCTTCTGACGACTCATAACAACTGTCAAAGATCTACAAATGACAGCCGGGACCAACGGCTTAACGTGCATTCTGAGGCACGGAGGAATCTTGGTATGAAAAGATGGTCACCCATCCACGGACCAACCGCGGCAAGCGTAACTTAACCTGATCGATCGACCCGTGCGGCAGTTATTACTTAGCCACAAGCTCCACTACGCTAGGCCAGCTCAAGCTCAAATTGTTACCACTGACGTGTGGCCTGCAGTACATCTTAATCTCTGGTTTCAAAATCGTGTCCTCCTAAAAAAGTTTCGATAGTTTCAGCAGAGTCTATTTCTTTGAAAGAAGATATATTATACTTTGCAATTGAATCTACATGCATTATTCTCTCTACCGAAGCTTTAGGTACTCTTACTAAGCAATTTCAACCGGAGGCATTGGAATTTTATCGATGCAGTTTATCCACATATTATGACCCCGACTAATAAGTTATTCTAGTTACAAGGAAAATATACGGGAAATCTATATAAACCGCAAGACTGAGAATAATTCAGGTAATACAATAAACGTCAATTACAGTTATAAATATATTACTCATCATGACGATACTGTTAATGTCTTTGGAAATGTAGAGCAATAGATATTTTGTTGTAGTCAATATGTTTTCTACAGAAAGGAAAAATTGACATGTACAAATTCATCAAATACTGATATTTGATGAATTTTTAATTCTCAATCCCGTGATACTCATACCTAAATGTCCATAATATCAACTTTAGTGGATGGTTAAAGGCTGGGTGATGATGATTATGATGATGCGAACCACATAATTATGCAACAATGTATTAATTTAAACTATAGTGTCCTTCCATTGTAAATCATCTACTGAACAATATTTAAAACCGTATCCTACTTACTTTCAATATTAATATCAAAGGTATTATCCTCTAAGAGAGACCAATCAATTTACTGGCTGTCTATATAACGCCACGTCTCCAGAGGGTAAGGCTGAATGAATCGAGCGTCATAATTTACACTTCTTATACTATACTACCCTCTTTGATTTCCAATTTAGAGATTTCTTCAAATAAAAATCACTTTGAGAAGCTTTAGAGCGGTTTTATATACGTTTTAGTTGAGATTTGTTTGTTTTTCGTCAATATTGGGTCCAGGTTCTGCTGTGTTATCATATGATATAATAATCGTAACTAAAGTATACTATAAACCCTTTCTCAGTTTTAAGGAAACTAAATTAAGACCGAGATTAATAAAAGTTACTTTGCACAAACTTTGACAAAGCATTATTTCTGTCACCGCCGCACAACTGTCAAATTTGCAAGTGCAACAAAGAGTCGGAATGGAACATATGTGAGCCAGAGATCTCGGCCCTAAGATTGATTAATAACTTAGACCAAATTGCAAAATAATACGTAATTATTTATCCACTTCCAGGTGTGCTGCCCAAAACAATCAGAGACTCAAACACAACCACCACGAGGAAACTGCTATACTCCTGAAGGGAAGGTCGGACAATGCATTAGTTTGTACTCGTGCGCGCATCTCGCGAACATGCTCAAACCACCCGTGCCTAGTGAGAACATCGCCTATGTGCAGAAGTCCAAGTGAGTATATCATTCAGGCATTTAATATTTTTACGCAAAAATGACCGACCGGAATAAAAACATATATCACACCTGTCTTCCCCGAAGGGTTCGGCAGAGGTGTACCTATATTACACCCACTCAGTATTCATCTATCGATGATATGACCATCTCCTATTCAATAGCACTTCACATTTTTATACTTACAACTTTCTTAACACCATGATCACCGATGCGTCTATCCGCTAAAGTAATATGGTCGACTAACTAGTTTGGAATCACTCGAGTCAGAAGACAGTCATGGTTTGCCTACAAGTAAGTAGTGGTTTTCGCGTCATCTAGCCAAAGTCTTTTTATTAATTATTAAATTACATTCACAGCAATCTTCGAAATTATCTTCATTCCAAAAAGTCCTTGACTTTCCTACCACTGGTACAACAGGTTTCCCAATTCTTATTGCAATGTTTCCTTGTATCTATGCACTATGCAGTGGATTATCAACACGGATAACGGTGATTACGTCATTAAGATCTAGTAGGTACGAAGGATTCCCCTTCTATATGATGATGATAATCTTGATAGTACATTTTTTTAAACTGATGTCAACGAGTTTTTATTCTAGTAAGTGGTGTTGCAAAATTATTCATGTTATAAGAAGTTATTGTTTTAAGTCAATTATTTATTTGTAACTGTTGATTTAACTTTGCAGACTTGCCAAAGTATTTATTCAGTAGCAAAAACCCTAATAAACTTTATTTTACCTCCATTGAAGTTGGCAACCATTTAAATCTCAATAATTTTATCGGTGAAGCGGATAATCCTGTTCTCCTTTGTACCGAACTTGACCCCTTACTCATTTATATTTTTGTTGGGATTTTTATATTCTGGCTGCGGCGTTGGAGTAGTGGTCGTAAGCCCTACTGCTGAACATGAGGTCCTGGGTTCGATTCCCAGGTCAGGCAAAGTTTAATTGGGTTTTTTCCTCAATAACTTCTGAGAAGCAGCTCGGAGTCTGGATTTGGGCCCGGTTGATGGCAATAGGCTCGCCCCCTATTACGTAAGACTTAAATGTAACTGGCTTTATTGATGGAGATGTATGATACATCTATCAGCTGTCATCTCAGTATTCATCTATCGGTGCTTTGTTCTTCCCCTATTCAATAGCCATTCAAATTTATACTCAAAACTTTCTTAACAATATCCTCACTCAAGCTTCTAACCGCTACCTATAGTAATAATAATATGGTCGACTATCACTTATTTCTCTTGTTATTTCTCTAATACAACGCTCTAAGATAAGATCTACTATAATTGTGAACCAGACATGGTTTTTTTATAAGTAACTAATAAAGCTATAAATGTATGAACGAATAATACCACATTATGTATATCATCAGTAACCTGTTTATACAAGTTGAGACTGTTGAGGAAAATCGTTCATAATTGTTCGTGTTGTAAGATTTTGTATTAAGTACCATACATTATTAATTACGTAATTACAGGCTTTATAAGAATAGTCTACAATTAATTATGGTAGGGTTTTGAGTTCAATCATATTGAAGTGTCTCGTGTTTTCAATGACAGATAGTGTTTTATAATCCGAGTGTGCGGCTGGTTTTAATTTAATTATAACATGAGATTGTTTTTACACATCTACGGAAATATAAGCAACAATTTAATTTTCGTCTCCAACAATTATAACTTCATCTTCTGCTATTATGACTCTTACCATAAGCATTTGAATGGCAAATGTACCTAAGGTGACACTTGGTGCAAGTATGGTACAAAAATTCACACACAAACACTTTAGTTCCCGACTTATATTGACCAAGGTGTATGGTAAGCTAACAAAAGCCCGAACGTAACAAAATGAAATTGTCATTTCCAGATGCGAGGGATCAGAACAGTACAGCGTCTGCTGCGGTCCAGCTCCGGATCGCACCCCGGTAGTTCCACCAGGAAACTGTGCTGCACGAATGACTGCTTACCCGCCTGATCCTCGCACGGAATGCTGTGGTGTTGACAGCAGAGTCGGGAACAAGATTGTGGGTCAGTATTTATTTATTTAAACCCATTCTGTGTCATATATGTACACCTGAAGGCGGAGCGTTAAAAGGCCTCCTACAAGGTAAACCGATGACCTGGTGAAAATTGCGGGAATCCGCTAAAGGCGAGAAGCAAAGGACCGTTTGATGTAGCAAAACTTGAGGGAGGCCTATGTACAATAATGAACGTCTTTCGGCTGAAATGATTATTATTGATGACATGAAGTGTTCGACATAATACATAGTTACACAACAAATAAAGAACCATTCTCAAGAGACGTCTGATGATAAAATAAATTGAAAGAGGGATTTTCCAAGCATTAACACTTTTCATAATCACTATTCATTCTTTCCACAAAGCTTATTTAACATCTGGATACTCATTTTACGTTAAAGTTTTCTTAACACCAAGGAAAACTGAAGAAGCTTATTTAAAATGGTTTTTGTTGATTCTCAAAATACGCGTTTCTTCAATATAAACTGCCACCTTGCTAAAAGATTTTACTTGATTTTTTTAGGTGGTAACGCGACAACAGTAGACCAGTACCCATGGCTGGTGATGATAGAGTACGTGCAAGCTGGCGTCACGAAGCTGCTCTGCGGAGGTGTTCTGATCAGTGGCAAATATGTCCTGACTGCAGGCCATTGTGTTGCGGGTCAAGTGCTGACTATTGGCACACCGTGAGTCTTGACATTTTTTCTCTTTTATTTTACTTTATGAACAAATTGCCAAGGCAAGTGTTGGAAAAGGCTGCACTTACAATATTTTGTTTAGCTATAAGTCTTCCAAAGAACTTAAATACATCAATAAAAAAGCCTAAATCCAAAATACAAGCCAAAATCGATCAAAAACGGTGTATGGTTTGTTCCGAAAGTATCTAATGAAAGTGTAAACGAACCCTGTTTAGATTAAATTCTTATCTAATCACTCACTCAAGTGCATTAACAATACATTCATCTGTATAAGTAGGTTTCAACTATAAATCGCACCACTTTTTTGCAACAATTATTGTTTGAATAACATTATTAAATTGTAATTGAAAAATCATCCTCAAAACTGATGTTATAATTAACCTCAATTATTGTCAAATGAAAAACATCTTTAAGGTGATTTAAGTTCAAAATTGCGGATTGTATTCAAGTAAAATCAAAGCACTCCAGTTGAAAGTGGCAGTAGAAATTGGCACCATTAGGTACATTTTCTGATCCATTTATTTACTTTTTCATCAGTTTATTTTGGAACCGACACTAATTCGTTTCGGAAACTGTGCGTACTGTGATCTTTTTACAGTATGAGCTATAAAACAATAGTGTAGGTTTGTGCTAAGAGATTAACAAATAACAACTTAGATTAGAGAACTGCTATGTGACCCTGGTATGACCTTATGATGTTTTTTTTTTCAGTAAGAGAGTACGTCTGGGAGAGTACAATCTTTCTCACGAAGGCCCAGACTGTGCAATTGTCGAAGCAGGCGGCGAGGACTGCACTGAAGGAGTCACTAGGATCCTCATTGAGAAGGCCATTCCCCATCCGCAGTACAACCCTGTCAGTGCCTTGAAGAGGAACGACATTGCTTTGTTGAGACTACAGGAGTTAGCCCCATTTACAGGTTAGTTGAAACTGATTTTTATACAGACGGGAAACGTAGTGCAGTATAAACAAAAAGAATAAACTTATAGATTAATGAAGCCATCTTTTTAATCTGATTTTGAGTCGCCTTCGGGGCAGTTGTGAGAATCTTGCAATCAATACAGACTTACTCTCACTACAGACAGGAGAAGAAAACATGACTCTGAAATTTTTGTATAAAGAGATAACATATATTATTATTTTGCTTGTAAGGATAGTCTTGTGAATAGAATTTACCAAGGGGTTCCAGTCTTACGCTTCTTGTACGTAGACCATAGAATTATTTCTCACAAATATGAAGACTAACTGTTTTTTTTTTTTTTTTGTTTCAGACTTCATTCGTCCAATCTGCTTACCAGCCAAAGACCTGACTGAGCCGTCGAACGTTCCAACCAACTTTTCACTGTACGCAGCCGGTTGGGGCGCTGTGAGCGATAGGAAATCTTCCAGCGAAGTGAAACTACATGTGGAGTTACCATACGTCAGTCCCGATGTAAGTTATCAGAAAGCCAATAAGGAAGCACAAAGTCCTTTTAAGTCATCATTATAGTCCTCATGCAGTCTTTTTGTCCCATCCATCTCTATTTGACGTAATCTGAGTAGTCACTCCCTCCAAATTCAGACAAGTAGGAAACAAGGAATCGTACAAATTTTGCTATAGATTTTTTTGCTGGTCTGCAATTTTACTGGCAGAATTCAAAACAAAACAAGTAGGTACTGAGATATTCCTAACCGGGGCTTACTTTATCGAATCAATCAATAGGTACCTACTGAATTTTAATCTTTATTTTGCACCATGAAGATTTAATTAAGTCAAGGGAAAAATATAGTTTTTCGCCAAACATTTCTTATTTGCCATTAATTGTGTGACGATACAGTTGATGCTAAGCCACATTCATGATTTTGTAGTACTCATTCTTTATACCCTGCTCCTTCTCACAGAAATGCCAACCAGTCTACAGTTTCCCTGGCCGCAGTGTCCAACTTTGGAAAGCTCAGATGTGCGCCGGTGGTGTCAAAGGCAAGGATTCATGCAAAGGTGACTCGGGTGGTCCTCTCATGTACGAAGACGGAAGAACCTACGAAGTCATCGGCATCGTCAGTTTTGGGCCGATTCCTTGTGGCATGGAAGGCGTTCCTGGAGTCTACAGCAAAGTATACGAATATCTTGACTGGATTAAGAGCACCATTGTCCCTTAAATTATTTTAACTTCAACGTTGCGTGATCTAATTTGATTTTCTTTTGATACAAATCTGCGACCTGTTTTTTAAGACCTTTAACTTTAAGGCCATTAACACACGGCACCGCGCACCGCCGCGGTAGGCGGTGAAGCGGATCTCATGTCGCATTGGCCTCTTATAAATCCGTTGATGCCTAACACACGTATACCGCCCGACCGCGCGGTCGAGCGATGCTCTCACCCTCTCCGACCGCGGCGGTGCGCGGTGTCGTGTGTTAATCGCCTAAGATTGATTGAAAATAAAATTAAAGGCCAAAGTAGGATCTTTAAGCATAATACTTAGAAATAAGTTAATATTATATATTATGTAATATTAGGTCACTGTCAACGTTTGCGAATATCGTTTTAAAAAGTCTTGTCCATGACTCAATTTCATCTTTCGACTAGCGATATTATAACACCGGCTATTTCACCCGTGAAATATTTGTCTACGTTTCTGTTATACCTTGCTTAATAGTTATAAACATGTTTTGCTCAATTTGTTCAGTAGTGACTGTCTAAATTAGCTTCATGTCAACAATAAAATTAAGATTAACATAGGTTTAATGTTGGTAACATTTACTGAAAATTCAATATTATATTTTAAGCCACAGCTGTTATATGCTTGTTGTTGAACGCGTCCGGATTGACTATTGATAGTTAAATTAATAGAACGATACATTAATGTACATTGTATTAATTGTATACGTGGTATTTTTAATTTCTTGGTACAGTTCACAGACTTGTTGGTATTCGATATAATATAGCGTCAGTCAAGTTACGCCAAGTACCAGACCATGTTTTTTGTCAGATTTATATCAAAATTAATCTTTAACAGACAGATTGACAACTATCAATCCCTTTCCTGCTTTGTGTTACAACACTAGTGATGTAAAGATCTCAAGGCTGCTGAGCTGTTTCAGATCTGAATAGTTCGTAAGTCAAAACATCGACTATTGAGATTATTTTCAAAATAAATAATTGTGAATATTTTTCACAATATTATGTTGTTTTAATAATGTTTGTCATGGCGGTAAATATTACAGCTAACAGTAACCAAGACGGAATATTAGATGGCGCCACTGGTTGCCAAACCATTATTCACATCATCATCTCTTATTCTTCAACAGATATTAATAAACAGATTGATAATATTACTCACACACTAGAACACAAAACGACTCCACCACGCCAAAAACATTCAAACAAAATATTCACGTAATATTTAGTCCAGTGCATAAAATTAAGAAAAATAAATAAAAAATATGAAGTTCACTCACCCCTAGCGTTGGTGGCTGCGTCTGCAATCTTCTGGAAGGCATCCAGGAAAGCGGCAATCGCTACCAGGGCTGACCTACCAAATAAGAAAACACGTTTGAGATTGATGTCTTAGTTTAGTTGTACTAGATTTTGAGGAGGAAAACAATTTTACCAATAAAAATGCTGTAACAAAAGTCCAGTCAATAAACACGTAAATGGGGCATGTTACATTGTCAATAATATCACGATACCGTGGTAATTTTGATGGTGTGATAGTATCGTGATAATATCACAACATTTTAGGAAATCTTGAAATATGGCGATATTAGGTTCATGATAGTATTGACAAATGTAACATGCTCCATTGGAAGAAAGATGGCCAATGAACTGGAGAATTATGACTGAACTGATCCAACATGCCAAAAGCTTGGTCTGTCTCAACTTTGGTTTTAGATGGGAGGATCCATTATCAGATACAATTTTATTCTAGTTCCATTTATGATACTAGACTCATCTTAGTAGTTTAATGTGCTATTAATTTTGATCCCAATCCACGTGACATAATCTCTTATTCATGTCCTACGACACACATTCCAGCCACAAACCCCACACCATCAACATTATGTCGTTCAGCACACCCAACATAAAATGCACCTCCATCAAACCCATCCCAAATTGATCTCACATTCTCAACTGCAGCCGTGACCTCCACGAATGAAATATTTACAACACAAGACACATAACAATAACCTTTTATTGTCAGATCACATGTAGACATATCATTGTCAATTTGCGAGTCAACGGCCACTCAATTGTCATTAAATGGCTGACTGTAGTCGAGTTACGACGCATCGTATATGAAGGTTAACTTTTCGAACCTAACATGATATACATTTGAATAGGAGTCAATAATTTTAAGTGCAGCAGATTATTTATAGCTCCTTACAAGTAACAGGGGGCAATGTTGATTGCATCTGCACGTCACAGGTCGTAGATCAAATCACATGGAATTTGTCGTAAGTGGTGCTCAATAATAAAATAAATAATAAAAATAAAAATATTTTATTGTCAGGCATCAAGGCCCATAGGGTGTTAGTATTACATCTTGTTTAAAGACTATGTTAGTAACATGCAGGAACAGTAAAAAAAGAAAAAAAAAATCACAATAAGGTTTTAACAAGCTTTGTTGCCAACGTGTAGCTTGATAAACCTCCCCATTGTAGGCCCATCCAGCCTCTCCGCAAACACCCTCAGAACGCTGTTGCTGCTTCCCCTCACTCGGGATATTACTGAGGCAACTTTCTTCCGCATTATCGCGAAGTAATCGTCAGTGTGCGCATCGGCGAACATACCTGACGCACTACAGTAAGGTGGAAGCCTCAACAGCGCCCTGAAGGCATTGTTGTATTGAATGCGCAGAGCATTGTCTGCGTTTAGGGTGTGATTATCCCAAAGGCTGCTGGTATAAAATGTTTGGCAGTAGGCCCTAAAAAGAGTTAATTTCACGGGAACTGAACAACCATAAAACCTTCCGCGTATCATATTTCCCCTCACAGCCAGTGCCCTGCTTTCCATATCCAAGTCGTCTTTTAACTCTTCAGTGTCAATGTGGCCTAAATATTTAAAGTGGGCAACTCTTTGTAAAAGTGAACCATTCAGTATTACAGGAGGGACAAATGTTGGATTTTTATTCCTACCTCGAAATACCAACAGCTCACTGTTTGTAGGATTATATCTTAGCCCGTGCTGTTCGGCATATCGTTCACAAATGGAGAGTAACTTTCTAATTCCACTGATAGTAGGGCTAAGCAGCACCATGTCGTCTGCATAACTTACGTTATTTAAACATACTCCATCTATATGGCATCCGACATGAGTGCTGCTGAGCTCAACAATCAGCTTATTTACGTAGATATTGAAAAGCCTCGGGGAAGTTAGACCTCCCTGCCTAACGCCGCACTCGAGTTTATACGGGTCAGATAATGCATTAGACCATTTGACAAAGTTCCTCTGCTTGTCATACCAAAAAGATAACGTAGACACTAATGCAGTAGGAACGCCCGCATCCAGAAGCTTCTTCCATAAGACATTGTAAGAAACAAGGTCGAAGGCCTTAGAAAGGTCCAGGAAACAAGCATACACAGGTGTTTTCCTGTCATTATAATATTTGACAGTATGCTTCAACGCAAGTATAGCGCTTTCGGTAGATAGCCCTGCACGGAAACCAAACTGTGTGTTGTGTAACTGGGTTTATCTACCGAGGTGTGAGTCGAGCACACTGTCAAACACTTTGGCTATCACAGTTGCCAGTGAAATAGGCCTGTAGTTACCTTTGTCTGCTATGTCCCCTGTCCGATTCTTCACAACAGGTACAACAATTGTATCCAATAACTCCTGAGGTAAGTAGGAATGTCCCAAACACAAATTGAATAACGTAGTCAATACTCGCGGCAGATGACTACCAGCATTTTGAAGGTGCTCGATGCTAAGCCCATCGTGACCAGGTGATTTACCCCTCTTCATACCTTTGATCATAGATTTTAGTTCTTTACATGGAAACCAGAGGGGTGATCCTGATCGGCAGGTCTCAGCATCGCGCACCCTCGGCACAGACTGAAGAGGTGAGCTCACTTTAAAATGGTCTTTAAAACAATTGGCTATCTCAGTGGTATCGTTTTTACCATCCACGCTAACTGGTAAGCTTGGAGTATTATGTAACCTTTTAGTACCTTTCCAAAATGATGAAATACGTTTTTCTGAATGGAGTGAGGCTAAAATATCCATTTCTATTTTTTCTTGGTTTTTAATGCACCATTTCAATTTTGATTTCAATATTTTACGACTTAATGTCATATCCTCAATAAGTGGACCACTACTGGGTTGACCATACCACACATCCATAATTTAAATTTAATTCTAGCCTGTGTGTGAAATTCTTTAACGTGCTTGTTCCACCCTTTTATACACTTTTTTCTTACAATGCCTTTTGGGGTTCTGCCTATACTAGCAGCTTCACTTAATATAGACACAATTTGACCATACATTTTATCCATAATAAAAATGTATGGTGGGTATTATCACAAAATTTATCAGCACAAAGTTCAAACTCTTTAGGAAAATCTAATTTCTTTAATTTATCATTACATAACGAAGACTATAGACTGATTTCCTCTGGTTTTCGTTCCCCCCAACATACACTGTCATTCAGAGACTCAATTACATTAGCTTTCACTCTTATAACACTAATATCACATTCTATTTTTAAAGGAAAGTGATCAGACCAGAACGAATCATAAATAACTTTAATGCTTAGAATTGTATTTCCTGCCGACTGAGTAACAAGACAATGGTCAAGCCAACGCTTACACCCGTGTGCGTCACTGATAAAAGTGTGAGTTTGCGTTGACATTCTTAGGTAATCACTGTCCGCACATAATAAGTCTTGCTCAGTACAAAAACTAAGAAGTTCGTTACAAAATGACTCACCCGGGTGCGCGTTAAAATCTCCCAATACAAACACTGATTCAACATTACTATTTTGTATGATAGAATACATTTCACTGAGACATTCCGTAAAATGTGGTAAGTTATCACTGCAATCTGTTGGCATATACATATTTATAACCATAAAGTATCGGTTACTTATCACTACATTTACTCCACAAATTCGGGTATTGTCACACTGCACTACAGACACGTTATCAACTGCACTTTTTCGCCACAATATGGCAAGGCCTCCATAAGGTCTACCTTTACAAATCCCAGCTGAAGTGTCCACTGAAGACTTCGCAGTATAACTGAAGTCTTTATCTATATTTTCCAGAAATGATAAATCATGTGGATATAACCACGTTTCTTGTAACAAAATAATGTCAGCTGTTTTGCATAATACGCGCACACAGTTAACAGATCTCTTAATATTTTTACAATTAAAAGTTATAATGTTCAATACTGCAAAAATATGGAGGGATTATTCTAATACCAAGGTTACAAAAAGAAACTGTTGAAAATTGCCATCAAGCTATCTTAACTGAAGCAATAAAATATGTTATTGCACAAATGCGTCTAGCTCTTTGTCTTGCAAATATGTTTCTAGCGATTGAGCCCATATTGTTATTCATGTTAAGCAAGTTTGCAGTGATTTAAATCGGTAGCTGTTTATTGTAGTTATGATCAATTAAAAAATGCAGTTTTATTAACAAGTTCGGCAGTAAAAACTGAGCAGTAAACTAAATAAAAACTATTCATAACGAATATTTAAATGGGTAATTAAATAAATATTAAGCAGTAAAATGGCTTAACGGACAGTTAGGTGTGGGCAGTAAACAAATCTTAATCCCAAATCCATTTGGTCTGGGTGCCCTGGCTTAGTTATTGCGACCAATTCGGCTAGCATGTGGTTGGTCACAGTTCCAACCTAACCTATGAACTACCGAACTATTTACCTAACTGCCCATTTCAACATTTTTACTGGCCTTTCATTTATAACACTACTTACGTATTTTTTGTACTGACATCGTAGGATGAAATAATAATACTACTGTTCATGTTTTACTGTCACATATATTTACCAACCGCCGAAAAATTAAATGACTGCCTGGTTATTTTTTCAATTGATCATAATAACCTCCCTACTTTTTAAATAACAGTTTAAAGCCCAGTCCCTCACGAAGAGAGGAGGCCTGTGTCCCAGCAGTGGGCACATTATAGGGCTGATTATGTATGTTTGCAATCATAATGCTGTTTTACATATAACACCAATATCAATGTAGTTTACAAGATTTTTGTTTACATTGTGGTCAGTTATTCTGAAACTAGAATCAATCCATTCGTAGAAGTCGTTGGCAAGAATGATAATAATTATAATCTATTGCCGAAACTGCCCCGGACTTAGTACTTGAGTATCGACACACGTGGAGGCGTTTTTACTGCGAGTGTACTAATGGCCGAACCCAATAACCTATCTATCACCAGTTACGGCATACTGGAGATAGAAAAATCTATCTATCGATGGTTTTAACGTCCCAATAATCTATGAGACATTATGGAATCTTACCGGCCCACGCTATCTACTGATGGGAGGGTGTATCGCCTATAACGGATAGCTATTTGTATGAAAATGCCAAATTATGCGTCCCAATATACGATTTCTTTGACAGGACAGTACTAAAGATGACAGATTGGTATATTCCTCGAATTGCAGGGATAAACGTAAAGTAGCCAAGCTAAAATGAACTCTTTAGTATACGCAATAATGATCATAGATGTGATAGATGATGATTTTTTTTAAAGTAATAAAAAAAATAGAAATTCTAATATCTCGACAACGGTGCGTCCTAGGCAAAAGATAACAGAAATTTAATTTCTATCATCCCCCGTGCAAGCACTATGCGAACATGAATTTTAGGTAAAAAAAAAAACAACATTAGCCCGCGAAATTCAAATTTTATTACGTTTTTTGCAATTTGCAGGTCAGTAACAGGTTGTAATACGGCTCTACGTCTTAATCTAGCAACTTATTTAGAAGTAAGAAACAAAGAAGTTTTATATTAAGGCTAATTACATGCACATGTTGTTTTTGAAAGTGATGTTGGTTGCTACGGAACGCACGGGAGGGCGAAGTAGAGAAACCTACTTTATCAATGATTGTGAGACGTCATGCAAGGATAGATAGAATTATACTGTCGTCATCAATAGCGATCTGTCTTTCACTGAAAATAGGTTTTTAAACTATTACTCGTAGGTAAACCGTGTTATTACTTACTTCAATGCTGAATGGAGTTTCGTCGCCTTTGATATGAACTCCTCCCACATTGGCGCGCTGTTCTGTTGACAAAGAGAAGATAATATATTAGTGAAATTACAAAAAGTTTGTTTAATATCAGTGAACTTACATTCATTGATATGAAATCAGCGATAGCGGAAAACAAAACAGTCACAGGCATAGGTACTGATAAAGTTAATGTTAGTGAACGTTTGGCTATCCATACAGTCCAAATTCACCCGTTTGCCTTACGATTTTAGTTAGATATTGATGTTCATAAACAGTTTGGTATGAAACATGACGAAATCATCAACGAATTCGCACTTAAATTAAATGGCAGCCGAAAAATTACTCAGTACACGACACATTAAGTTTCATCATCATCATCATCATCAGCCTATAGCAGTCCACTGCTGGACATAGGCCTCTCCAATTGCACGCCATTCAGCTCGATTCTCGGCAACTCTCATCCAGCTGCCACCAGCCACCCTGCGAAGATCGTCGCTCCACCTAGCCTGAGGGCGTCCTACCTTACGTTTGCCGATTCGCGGTCTCCACTCAAGAATACGTCTACCCCAACGGTCATCGGTTCTACGGCTAATATGGCCGGCCCATTGCCACTTCAGCTTGCCTATTCTGTGGGCTATGTCGACAACTTTGGTTCTCTGCCGGATCACCTCGTTCCGGATTCGATCCCTCAGAGCGACTCCAAGCATAGCCCGTTCCATAGCTCGCTGAGCGACCTTGAATTTATGGACCAGCCGTACCGTGAGTGTCCACGTTTCGGCTCCGTAAGTCATAACAGGCAGGACGCACTGATTGAAGACCTTCGTCTTTAGGCTCTGTGGAATACGCGACGAGAAGACTCGACGAAGCTTCCCAAATGCTGCCCAGCCCAGCTGAATTCTTCTGTTAACCTCCCTCTCAAAGTTGTTTTTACCAAATTGCAAAGTCTGCCCGAGGTAAACGTATTCTCGAACAACCTCGAGAGCACCGCCATTAACAGCAATCGGTCCCGGAGTGACGTGTTCGTTGAACATAACCTTGGTTATGTCCAAGTTCATCCGGAGACCAATGCGTACTGAAGAATCAACTAGGCCGTCCAGCATCTGCTGCAAGTCATGCAGCGATTCAGCCAGTATGACGATGTCATCTGCAAATCTCAAGTGTGAGATGTACTCGCCGTTGATGTTCATGCCACGTCCATCCCAGTTTAGCGTCTTAAACACATCCTCCAATGCGTTAGAGAACAATTTCGGGGAAATAACGTCCCCTTGTCTCACCCCTCGACGCAGGGGGATATGCTCAGTTCGCCGATCCTGAGTTTGGACGGTCATAGTCGCGTTCTCATAAAGACATCTCAACACTTGGATGTATCGCCAGTCAACTTGGCATCGCTGCAGAGACTCCCAAAACAGACCAGGTCTCGATAGAGTCAAAAGCCTTCTCATAGTCCACAAATGCAAGACATAGGGGCCGATTATACTCTTCGGACTTTTGTATAATTTGTCGCACTGTGTGGATGTGGTCTATGGTACTGTATCCTCCTCGAAACCCAGCCTGCTCCGATGGCTGAAACTCGTCGAGTCTTCGCGCTAGACGATTCGTAACGACTCTTGTAAACAACTTATATACGTGGCTAGGAAGTGAAATGGGTCTGTAGTTCTTTAAAAGGGTCTTATCACCCTTTTTAAAGAACAGTATAACCACACTCCTTCGCCACGCTTCTGGAGTTCTCCCAGAGAACAGAACAGAGCTGAAGAGCTCCCGAAGCTCTTTCAGTACAGGACTTCCTCCCGCTTTCAGGAGCTCGGTCGTAATCCCATACTCACCGGGGGCTTTTCCATTTTTAAGCTGTTTAAGAGCCGCTTCGATTTCGTCTTGGCTGATTTCTGGCAGGTCCTCCGTAAAATGGCGGGTTAAAGTGGCTCTGGAATCCTCATTTTCGGGATCAGGTCGAGATGCGTGCGATGCGTATAATTGGCCGTAAAAGTTTTCTACTTCCAAAAGGATCTCCGGCTTCGAAAGGACGACATCCCCACTGGATTTGGTCAACTTCGTCAGGTGGCTGCTCCTAAGTGACTGGACGAACACTTTCGACCCCCGATTTTGCACAATAGCTTTCTCTATAGAGCGCATATTGGCGCGTCGGAGGTCGCGTCGTACCAGTGTTCTAATTTTTTTGTTAGTGCCCGTTGCTCCGACGAAGTGATAGGTGGGCTTTGACGTCGTTCCGCCATGAGCTCCAGAGTCTCTTCCGAAAGTTTGGACCTCTTGCCCGTACGCCGCATTTTACAAAATAGCGTGCCTTCCTCCCTGAGGATTTCCGCCATTTGGTCAAGTGCCTGGTCAACGTCATTTGTAGTTTCCACGGCAGCAAATCGGTTCTCCAGGTCTAACTGGAACGCTTCAGATCCTAACATAGTTTGCAGCATGTTTGGACGGAGCCTAGACTTCATCAACCGAGTTCGCTCGAGCTTGAAGTCAATATTCAGAGAGCCTCGGACAAGTCTGTGGTCACTGCCGGTGTTGAACCTGTTGATCACTGAGACATCCCTGAATATATGCTTTTTATCTGATATGATGAAGTCTATCTCATTTTTCGTCATATTATCGGGGCTTCGCCACGTCCACTTCCTTTGGGACTGTTTCTTAAAGAAGGAGTTCATCAAGAAAAGCCCCTCCTTCTCAAGGAAGTTGACAAGCATTTGCCCCCTATGATTTCTGCTTCTAAACCCGTAGGATCCTACTACCGATTCGCTGCAATTCTGTACTCCCACTTTAGCGTTAAAATCCCCCATGAGAACGTTGTAGTGGGCCTTAGTAGTGCAATGCAAGGCCTTGGAGATGTCCTCGAACATTTGCTCCACTTTGTCATCCGAGTGTGCCGAGGTCAGTGCGTAAACCTGAACAACCTTGAGGATATACCTCTCAGTCAGTTTCACTACGAGGTACGCTACCCTGCTCGAGACACTCGAAACTTCTACAACGTTGCCACAAAGGGATTTGTTTACCAGGAACCCGACTCCGCCTTGGCCTTGGTCTCCCTCTCGAAAATACATAAGATGGCCCGATTCAAGGGTTATTGTGTCCTCCCCCTCTCTTCGGACTTCACTCAACCCAAGAATGTGCCACCTTATTTTTCCGAGCTCTTCCTCTAGCTGCACTAGGTGGTCATCAAGCCTTAACGTGCGTCCGTTATACGTTGCCAAGGTCAGTTGGGTTTGGCGGCCACTCGTAACCCGGGGATTCTTCGCACCCCTTACCTTGCCGTTACCGTGATCGCCGCCAAAATCAGGCATAGCAAGGCGGCCGGGAACTGGGGGCCGTGGTTGATTTTGACTTGCCATTTGGAGGGTTTGCCCATAATCGCCACGCTGGGCGTGCGGGTTGGCGATCGCAGAACGCAGCTTTTCGCACAAGTGACGCTGCTGCCCGTTACTAGTCTGCACCATGTAGCTGCGAAATTTTTATTTAGAATGGTTATACCGCCATTTGTCGGTTGTCAGAGCCTCGTTTGTTAGTCAGCAGGGTGCACCACGAGCAGGTGAGGTTGACTTGGGGCACTGAGGTGGTAAGTGTGCCCCCGTACACCCCCATTAATTTTATAGACTACCAAAAGCATTCACAATCGCAATAAAATATCTCCAATACCGAAAGCTTATAAATACCCGAATCGTATCGAAAGCGGAGAGCTACTGAAACGATTGAGGACGAGATTATATTCCGATTGATGCTTCCATTTTGCGTAATTTGTCAATTAGCTTGTGAAATCCAATACATTAGTGCCTGACGATAATATGAGAGCAGTCAATCACGGTATTGCGATGATGAATGTAGATTGTTTTGTGGTGCGAAAAGTATCCTATAGCTAATTAATCTGTTAATCATTATTATGAATTGAACATACACCATGTTCAATTCGTAATCATTGAGACAAGCTTAAACGTCAAAAAATGTGTGGTTACGACGTTAATCATCACTTAACTTTAAGCAACAGCAACCCCCTTAGGGTTAATACATTGGAAGTGATGCTGGCAAGCTGTGTTTGTAATAGGCAGCATCTAGAGGATATCTGTTTAGAGACGACAAATCTTATGCATGACAATACCACAACGGGAAATTATAACTATTATGATGAAAATGAAGAGATAGTTCATTCTTCAAGCAGATAATTAAGTTCTTAATTTCGATTTTAAAGAGGACAGAATGCTCTGAATGTAGCTAGTGAATAGTAAGAATAACAGTAAAACATAGTTTTGATATGCCCAAAACCTTCTCCCCCCTGGGTTTACAAACCGTATATGAAATTTTCGACCTTATCACCTAACTTCCATATTACAAAACACACATTCATTCATCATATCCCAAACTTTTCGCACGTTAATTTACTTTCAACTTTGTCGCTCAGACCTTAAAATCCAAATTCCGTCACACTTACCCAAATAATTCTCAAGGTGTTCTTTGAATGGACGGACGGGAGCAATTTGTCAGTACAGGTGAACGGATAGATGGTAATTGTTCGGATGTACACATGAAGGATGGACTTGTTTACTTGCTTTTAACGTTACTTTGGAAGATAATATTTCATATCCGGTATGGAATTAGAAACATAATATCATCATCAAGAGTTAACTAGACCAGCCGTACTCAAAGTGTGTTCCGCGGAACCCTAGGGTTCCGCAAAGCCTCTGTGGGTGGTCCGCGAATACTGGTCGGAATAAAAAAATGCTACAGTGGTACTCTACTATATTTTATTTTTCTCTAGTACCTGAGTTAAATAATATCAATCTATATATTCCAACATAAAGTAAAAAAAAATATGCAAATTTTAATGTCAAGTAATATGATTAGTAATAGAGAATACACATCAAACCATTTTGGATTACTTTAGGGCTCCGTCAAATATTTAATTTTCCAAAAGGGTTCAGTCTCCAAAAAAGTTTGAGAAAGTAGTGGTTACATCAGAAAAAGATTTTCAACACACCACACATCGTCCCTTCAGTTTGCAGTTAGATGAAGTATAGAACTATCATCTAAAAAAAACACGTTATAGAGGTATCAGGAACAGGGTGTAAAGTTCGCTCATTCTCGCTTAGCAAAAGTAATTGACTCCAACCGGTAACGTAAACGGTAGTGAAGGTTTTGAACGGACATCAATTTTCTGTCACATATATGTTGAACTGTGATCTAAACAAAACACATTATAGAGATATGAGGAACAGGGTGTAAAGTTCACTCATTCTCTTTAGAAAAGGGAGGATCCTCCGATCAGACGGGTGTGGTTGTCTGGTGGGCTACTGCCTGACGATGGATGTCTGGACGTTTTATATATGCTAGTCGCGCGATAACTCTGCTTGCGCGATGCAGGATATTTCGTGACGTCAAGCGTGAGAAGTGTGAAGCGTAGTTCGCATGTGGCGATGTAGACACCGCCACAACATTACTCATTTTACTACATCATCATCCTCCTGCAAATTTAATTGTGGTTGAGGTAGCATATCTTTTTCTCCCATACTTCTATATTAGCCTTCATCTCTGTAGTCAGTCCCTTTCTAGCCATATCATCTTTCACATAATTCATCCATATGCACTCATTTCACTACAGAACTTCTTAAAACTAACACCAACAATAAAACAATAAGAGGTGCATTCAAATCAAGCCGTAGACTGCCATTGTTAGACAATAATTTGAGAGATTGCCATAATAACTGCGCCAGACAGTGGTTAGAGATCACATTAGGATACCATTAATTTGCTAGCAGTAGCCAGTTCGTTGCCCTTGCCATTATCTCTAATTTGGGTCTAAGGTGTAATTGCAATTGGTATTGGTGTAACTGTAAGGTGCAATTTGGCAGTCATTAGTTTGATAGGTAATCCAATCGTTCTATTGTTGTCTCTTTCATTTTCTATAATTTTGGTCCTTCGTTATATTTTTGTCTCTTGTCCAATTAAGTGGTTATCTTCCATAACGTAGTGCGAACAAAAATACCAAATACAAATAAAATACCCAATATGCGCCAAATATTCCATTAGTATGTAATTTGAGGGAGTCTAAACAGTGTCAATTTAGAAGCAAAAGCCAAATTATCACAAGGTTTTCTCTAGACTTTAATGCCCTTATTATTAGAAATAATTTTCCATTGACAACCATCTTTTAAGAATGCCAAATCAATTTAATCAACGTTCTTGAACCGAACTATACATTCATTAATGATGATTTTATTGATTTCATTAACCAAAATCGTAGATGACGAGTCCACTGAACTATTCATGGGGCTAATCAAATTGTTTGCGAAATATAAACTGTCAGATTCGCATATATCTTAAGTGAGGACACAGAAACAATTCGGTCATCGTTAATATTAACAAATGAAGTCATGAATTTGAATGACTTTAGACTATTAAGAAAAGCTAGGCTTAGTCTACACTACACTCTTCTATAATAATATCCTAATAATTTGCTTTTTATGCTTATTTAATGTCCAGTGATTCACACATCATCTTACTTGGTTCGCGGTCCTCACTTTCCAGCAGTGATTTTTCCTAGCTTACTTTGAAGGTCAGTCAAAGAACCAAACAATTGGGCCCCCAAAAAAATACTGTACGTAACGGTTATTGTCCTGAATTAAATCTGCTAACAAATGAAAATGACAACGCAGTTTCACACAGATAAACACGAAAAGCGACTTTAATGTATAGATATTTACTTTGATCAAATCAAATCAAATCAAAAGTCATTTATTCAAACTAGGCTGAGAATCAGCACTTTTCGAACGTCAAAATTACATAAGACAGTCCCCCAAAAACGCCCACCCTTCACCACTTCCTAGTGCTTTAGCTGGGAAGAAGAAGTGGCGCAACAAACTCCCCAGCAGCACAGCTGTCTGTTCAGATATAAAACTTGAATCTATACAATAAAATGTAAAAGAATTTGCATTACGCAACACAACATTAAATTATTTGCCTTATGTTAGCTAGCACACGCCACTATACCAAAAAAAAACATAAAAATCGTCGAAAACTATACTCAAGCAGAAATAACGTAAACAGAACGTACAGAGAACGTACAGCAGACGCCAGCACATCAAGCTACTACAATCTGTCAAATTTCTTTAATAGATTTTTAACTTTATCCCTACAGCATAAGGTGCAAGGTTTGATTTCCTAAGTTACCCTACGCTGGTAAAATTTCCTTTTTTCCTAACTACGCAATGTGGCATCCCACATCAACGCGCAACCTGTTACCTTGGATTCAGTACATGATTCTAGACCGACGAAAAAAACATTGCTGTTCCATACATTTTGACCGCATAGCTATTGCACTTTTGTTGGAACAGCTAATATTTTTTTAATAACCGACGAAACATTTCTACTCTTGGTGCCAGAATCATGTACTGAAGATTGCGCGTCGATGTCCCTGCCACCCTGCGTAGTTAGGAAAAAAGGATTTTTTATCAGCAAATATTATAAATTAAAGTAGCTTATCGTGTCCATCTGTATGAGACCGCGTTGTTCTTCTGAAATACGCGACGGACTTTGATGCGGTTTTCACTACTATTTTGAGTATAGATTCCAGAAGGTTTATGTGTATAAATATATTAATATTAACCTTGAATATAATAAAGAAATCTCGAAGGCTTTCTCATGAAAAAAAAAAAAAAAAATTCTTTCTTTCTTTTATGACGTAAAAACCGGGCGAAGCAGTGTTGTATAAATAGATTTAATACTCCTAGCTTAATTGTTTTGAAAAATAAAGTCAGCAACCAACTTAATGATATTTATTCCTAAGTTATAAATAGAAGAAGCGTGGGCTGAGACAACATAATAACAACCGTCCACGTTTTCTAACTTTTCAATTTTGAATTTGTCTTTGCCCGTGGGCGTCCTGATATCTCTCGAAAGAAAGAAGAACATGTAAGTACGTATAGGACGGAAGATACATATGATTATTTAGTTGGACTTTTAATTGTATTCATTAACTTCAGAGGAGGGATACCAGTTGCTGAAAAAAAAATTACAAAAAAAAACAAGACTCCAAAAAGCACTGCAATGTAAAAATATCTTTAATTTCGGAAGTCGGTGGCAAAAAACTAAAATACAGATCCAAAGACACCGACTTCCAAAAATAAAGTTATTTTTCACTTTGTAGTGCTTTTTTCGGGAGTCTGTGTTTTATTTGTAAAAAGCTTTTAATTTTCACTTTTCTGTGGGTCAGTTTGTAATTTATCTAAGTAAGAATAGCCTAAAGTCAACTGCTCATCACCTTTTAGAAATTATTGCATTCCCGATGCAGGGGTGTTAATTGTTGAGGATTTCTCTTGGTAAGAACCATCAGCTCCACTTAACCATATGCATTGTGACGAGCATACACTGCTTAGCAACCATATTAAAGTACCTAATAGAATCGCAACCCGTGAAAAACTTATTATTATTTAGTTCCGGTGGCGGCGGTGGCCATCTGTGGTCTTCATCATCAGTTCCACTAAAAAAAAAACCAAATCGCTATAGGTGTGCCTATAAAATTTGAGGGTTTCCCTCGATTTCCCCGCATGAGATTCTGACTTGGTGACGATGGGACCACCTCGAGAGCATACCCTTTCAAACAAAAAAGAATTTTCAAATTCAATCCACAAATGACGGAGAAATCGGTGAATGAACATTCAATTTTTTTTTTAAATACATACATACAGACGAACTATAACGTCCTCTTTTTTAGAAGTCTGTTAAAAAAGAATGAGTAAAATTTAATGAACTTCTCATTGTAATTAATAATTGAATTTAGTGACTTTTAATAATTATAAACAGAAAATATTAGATTTTTTGTATGTTTATTTGTTACGCTTTCACGCTAAAGCGGCTTTTTATCCCGATATTCCTACGAGATCGAGACTTATGCGGGTGAAACCGCGGGCCCAGCTAGTTCATAATAAAATAACCTCAACAATGACTAGACTGTTTTAAGTTTACGTACTTGAACTGTCAAGTTACTGAATACTATTAAAAGTCCAAGTATACGTACTTAAGTTTACTTAGGGATGATGTGGCTTATCTAGGTCAGACTGGCTGTAACATTGTAAATCCAGAAGCTTAAAATACTAGAAGTATTAAAGCCACCCTGAAGATACAAAAGCTAAACATGTTTTTGTTTATGAAGGCATGCAGTTTTATTTCCGGAAATGCGAAACATAATAAGTCAAAAGAGCTGTATAAAGTGTGAATAGAACCACATGTATTTTAACAGATGAAAAATGAGAAATTGGATTTAAAAGTGGATTTGACATTTTGAAGAATTTTGCAATCGACGACGTAAATTTGTCAAAACAACTAAGACAAAAGCGTCAGTCTCGTAGACATGACCTTTAATTTAGTGCGACTGCAAAGTCGTATGCGGGCCTTAGCAACAAACCCAAAAATAAGACCATGTAACCTAACCTTAACAAGCCAAATATAATAAAACAATCACTTGGTAACGGTGATTGAATTACTGTTTCTAAGAACGAAATTCGTTATAACTTTTTGTACGTATTCAATTTATTTGTTAACCTTTATGTTTTTAATGTAATGGAGCTTTTCCATTGAAGATAGCGCCAGCACGAACCGGCGGCGGCGCGGCGACGACGGCAAAACCTACGGATTTGTTGATCCGCTGCTAGATTGCTTCTTAAGCCTTTTGTTGTACTAAAATGCTTGTGCAGTGGTCATGGTCTAAAAACCTGGTAAAAAATGGTAAAAGATCGGTACAAGGTTCAATACGAGTATATAAAGTTTGAAGTTTTCGTAGTCAAAAAGACGACTGTCGTTCTGTGCAGCATCTAAAGAACATACGTTGAAATACATTGTTTCTTTCTACCTTCTAATATCTTTAAGTATATCGACCACACCATTGCTTACCATTATATCCTCTATCTCAAAAAGAAAGATAGTGGTCCAAAGCGTGCCTATAAATCAATAATTTTAAGAAAGTTTCATATATCAATAATATGTACCACTTTCACCATTAATCTAATCATAACCATGATGTTCCCACAGCTGGGACACAGGCCTCCTCTCGATGAGAGGGAGTGGGCCGTAATCCACCACGCGTGCCCAGTGCGGGTTGGTAGATGTCACATGTCTTCGGACATGCCGGTTTCATCACGATGTTTTCCTTCACCGTTTTGAGAGCAGTGGTGATGAAATAATTTAAACAAAGCAAAGCGCCTGTCGAGGTTTGAACCTACAACTCGTAAGTCACTGCCATTACCACTGGGCCACCACTGCCCTACGAACTGCTAAACGATGCCACATTATTCAAACACCAAGACAACTCAAACAACTGAAATATTTTTAGTTAAAATACAGTTACGGTTCACATAAAGTATCACGGAACGATAAATAGGCTTACCGAAATGTTTATTTTGCCTTTGACCGGAGGCAAACGAACGGATATAATTGTTAAGCTACCGTACCGTGCCAGTGTGTATACTCCATTACAAACTCATAAAAAAACGCTGTGCAATCATATAATTTTGGCACGTAATTTTTCTTGTTAATACTTAATGAAATGTTTTAGTAATGAAAAAACTTTGCGAAATATGTGATTAATTGAATTTGACTACATTTTCTCTGAACAAGAGTTCAGTACATTTTGAACTGCTGTGCAAGTTTGGCAGAAGTAAATATTATAATATGTCCTTAAAATATTTATCTGAATAAACACTTTTTCATTTCATAGGTACAGTCACGAGCATAAATAGATTATATTTTAGCAAAAGTCAAAAACGCTTTTCTCGTAAAATAAAAATTGTCGCAACGGTCTCAATAATTCTATGTTCGTAAAATAAAATATCTATCAATACTTTAGGAGAAAATCGTTTTCTAATCATGCGTAAGTGTAAAGTATTATTTAGATATTCTCCTGAGTAGGTACCCCTGACTGCACATACGTGGAGCATGAGAGTACCTAGTCTTTAAAAAAAAAACCGTCACGGATAGAACGATATCCACACGGAAATCACCATCATTAATTCTGTACATGCGTTATTTCTTTATTTTTCGTGTGGTTAGTGACTAACCAGGGGTTTACTCCGAAGATAAATCCGAAGTATCGGCCGAATGTTCGGCCGTTTCCTGACTACGGCTAACTATGCCTGACTAAGGCAAAAGAATACGACACAAAGAAAAAAGTCAAAAATGAGACTTGAAGTCGGGTTAGGACTCAAAGTCAAAAAAGGAAACTTTGGAAGTCAAGAAACAACCGAACATTTGGCCGATACTTCGGATTATCGCTTCGGAGTAGACCCCCGGTGTCAGAGATTTAATGCCGCCCATGGGCCAAGTCTCGGTTTCCTCACAATGTTTTCCTTCACCGTTTTTTAAGCAAGTGGCAATTATACAACACGCACAAGAATCCGAAAAGTCACGAGGTGCGTGCCTTGGTTTAGAACTCGAGACCTATGTAGGTACTTGGCAGTGCAACGGTCCCACCAGTAGGCTATCACTGCTGTAGGTGGCTGTAGATGGTTGTCAATAGTTCTCTTTTGTTTGAGCCAAATACCCTCAACCTTTGAGGGAGACATTTAAAGCTTTCCTTACTTCTTTTACTGCCTACTATGTACAATTATTTTCGGGGCGACAAAAAATGCTTTACAATTTTCAATGTGAATAAATAACACAGTTCAAAGTATTTTTTTACAGAATAGCATAAAGGACTCTACACTACACACCTAAGCTGCCGACAAAATTTCACAAGAATCATTGTGAAAGGACGCCGACTTTGGTCGTCGCTGGCTTAGGTGTGTAGTCTTTTAGGTGCTTTTTAGTCTTCTAATAAGCACTTCTATCATTTACATATATTGCTCTCCACACGGCTCTCTCACACACCTGCTGGCCAAACCAACAGAGACCCGTGTAAAGTGACTGACAGCTTGACATCGAGCCTAACATGTGTAAAACGCTTAACTACTCGTGAGAAATATCAACAAGGCTGTATGTAAAATTATCAGTTTTTTTTATCTGCTAACCGTAACCCCGGTTCAACGAGGGTATCGATAGCGGAAAGACGTCAGTCGTTTTATGTAAAGAACGGATCAGTCGTTTAGATAAAAAACTGACCCCATTATAAGACACAAATTCTCAAATAAACATTCGTATGATGTGCCGAAAAGTATCAAGATTGTGTCTCGCATTAGCCTAGCCTTATTATTACAGGTAGACTTAGAGAGTTTTAATTGACATCGACTATGTCATACAAGCCATAATACGCAAGTTCTAGGACGCTTTCAAGTAAATAAATCATGAGCAGAATCCCATCCAGCCAGCAAAATATGTTATACGTCGCATTTTAATTTCAATATTGTGTTGATATTGATACCCTAAAATCCTTTACCGTTTTGAGAGCAGTGGTGATGAAATTATTTACACAAAGTAAAACACCTGGCTAGGTTCGAACAACTCGTAACAACGTTACATCTCGTAAGACAGAGGCATTACAACTGTGGCACCACTGCTCTGGTCAAAACGGTGAAGGAAACATCGTGAGGAAATATAAACCTGATGACCATCCATTCATCCATACTGATGTCATAGAACCAAAAATTCGAAGACATGTGACATCTACCAACCGTCACTGGGCCCGCGTGTTGTATTACAGCCCACTCCCTCTCGAAGAGAATAGGCCTTTATCCCAACAGTGAAAACATTATAGGCATATTATGAACCCTAAAATCAATAAATGTAATAAGCCCGAAGGTAAATCTCCAATACTCATTCCACTTTACCCTTAACAGCATCCAAATCGCTCATAAAACTGTTTATAATGTTTGTTTGATCCCTAATCGATGTTGATTTAGGATTTCTGACGTAATTAAGCGTGTCCCGATCAACCATGAGGGTTCACGATTGATTAATCATTCGAAGCATGTGTAAAAAGGTTGAACGCATCCTTGTTTGTAGCAGCGGTCAACAACCATTTTGCAAAGTGTAGCATGGCTTGAGAAAGAAGTGTTTATGCAGTAGTCAATTGCAACTAGCAGATTCTCAATTGCCAAATACAGCGAAGGACCCATTCAACTAGATGAACCGATGCGAATATGGTTAGGGTATACTTGGGGGCTACTGCGAAGCGATAATCCAAAGTATCGGCCGAATGGTCGGCCGTTTCTTTACTTCCAAAGTTTCCTTTTTTACTTTGAGTCCTAATCCGACTTCAAGTCCCGTTTTTAACTTTGACTTATCTCTCTGACCATCATTTTTTTTTTCTTTCGCTGTTGTCAGCCGAAGTGAGGGAACGGCCGAACATTCGGCCGATACTACGGATTGAATTGAGTTCATTTGATTTGACTCAACCTTTGCTACCAAGCCAGTTATACCTGGCAAGCGTACCGAAGGACTAAATTACCTCAAAAACATGAATTACTTCAAACAGCAAGCCGAAAATACAAAAATACTCCCAAAGCGGCAACCGACAAAAACCGCGGAACCAAATTTCTATTTTTAATCCAAACAATTAACCCTCTCAAAGCGAGGGTGTGTTACGTACCCTTCAATATCCCGTAACCCACTCGCCGCGGCCCGGACTGTCCACTAGTACTTGAAGCGTAATAATGTATGTGTCACATGCTACCGAGTTTATAACGTACGATACGATGACGACACGATAAAAGTCCGACGAAGTACAGACGCCAGCAGGTCAGGCTACCTGAAACTGTCAAATTTTCCCAATCAACCTTGAACCTTATGCTTTAACGATAAAGTTGAAAATCTTTTAAAGAAATTTGACAGATTATAGTAGCTTGATGTGCTGGCGTCTGTACATTTTGCTAATAATAATATAAGTACTTCAACAGTCTGACTGCACACGCTGCGCAAACTTGGTAACAGCAGCAAAAATATCAGTTCGTTATTGATGAATTTATCTGTGGGATCACCAATTTGGTTACTAAGAATCAAAGCATCTCATTACATCATTGTTTAAACCTCCAGTATGGACCCTATTTTGCTCCTAGTGTGGTAAAAATGCTCCACTTCCGAAAAAATAATATATCTGATTTTGCGTACTGATGCTTTACCTTTTATGAGTATGCAATATTGTTATCTAATAAAACTTTTCTGGATCTAGCAACACCAAAGTTAACAGATGTCAAAGTCGGCCATTTCGATTTTCTGTGTGTGAGAAAACCGAATCGCTCCATAAAAGGTAACAATTTAAAAGTACGGTAAATTTATTTGGATAACCAAAGTGTGACTTTTCAATTGACCTCACATAAATAAAGGATATTTTTTAACATGTCAGCTTTTAATAACACTCTTCTATCCGAGCAAAGTTAAAAGTTCAAATTAAAACTATACTCCTTTGAAAAATATACGACTTACTGGTACAAAGAAATTGAGGAGCAAATTTACCATCTGCAAAAGAATTACTTTGCTCCAAAAGAAATAAGAAAATTGCTCGCAGCAACAATAACTAATGTTATAATGTTAAGTTAAACTTCTATAGTACTTTTGTACGTATAATGGCCAGGCCCGGGTCGACGGCGCGTTGTGTTCCATGGGCGCCTTAAAGAGATGTCAGCCCAAACTGACGGGGTCCGTTAGGACCAATGCCTGCCAGGGTTGCGAGTTCGTCCGAAAGGGATATCGTGGCCCTGGCACACAGGCAACGGAAGGAACACGGGTGGGTTTTAGTCAGTAGAAGTCTGACACGCCCTCCCGCTCCGCCCATAGCGGGAGAATTTATTTGATAATTTCCCACCCAAAAAAAAAAAAGAAAGAGAACTAAATAACGCAAAAAAAACCTTACCACAACTTTCAAGGCGAGGACGACACGATTTACTATAACATCAAAAATTTACAACGTCCTACTGTCTAGTCCAAATTTCACTACTAAAGTACAAATGTTAGTGTCACATAAAGTAGTTGTCAAGGACAAAGAAGGAGACAGCTAAAAGGGTGGGATCATCCCTTGTGTATCCCGTTTTCGAGAGCCCCGGGTCACAATTGGGAGCTAAAACTCGTTCAGCCGTAATAATATCTGGGTGACACGCAACAGTCATTACACTTTACGACACGACAGCGGCACGAGAAGCGATGTCACGATCGTTCTGTGAAGGTTTCTGGAAATTTTATTTAGGACAGGAATAAACCTTGACAAATTGTAACTAAGTACACACAAGTCGTCGTCGTTGTTTTAACGACGACGTTAAAGTTCTCAATAATATAGACTCAGCTAATGAATCCGCCAGTAGTCAGTGAAATGTTAAGTTCGGATGTAAAGTTGGCAGGAAAACTGTGAAGAAGCATAACGCGCAGAGCGGGAAAATACAAAGACCTTTCTAAAAATGATTCTAGGTAAGTTTCATCATAATAGATTTATGATTAAACTTATCAAGAATCATTTTAGTTACAAATCTATGGAAATAGGTAAGTACGAAAAATAAAGAACCAAACAATGAAATGCACATTAAAGACAAACTGCATATACAATACAAAGCAATAAATGACAATAATGATGATTTGATTACCTCACCATATGCCTGACCTAGTTTTTATGAAAATCGAGCATCGCATCGCCATCGTACCGTGTAAGTGATGCTATAAAAGTCAACGACCCGACCGTACCTTGTTAGGGAAATCAACGGAGCTAGCGTCGGCTCAAACGGGGCTCCGAGGGCAAAGCTTTTCGCGAATGGAGAAAGATTTAGAGGTCATTTTGATGGTGAACCTACCGATTTCCTTATTTTTATCTTGGCGTTTGTCACCCGACGTTAACGATCGCTCATCTGATTGAAAGTGTTTTCCGTCACCAGAGCCACTGATTCCTTTGGTAAAAAAAACTACAGTGAAAAATAACTTTAATTTCGGAGGTATGCTTTTCTTCACCGTTTTGAGAGCAGTAGTGATGAAATAATTTAAACAAAGAAAAGCCCCTGACTGGGTTCGAACCTCGACCTACAACTCGTAAGTCGCGGCTGTTACCATTGGGCTACCACTGCTCCCGGGTGAGGATCAGGTAGGTACGAGTATGTCATCCTATATTATAGGTGTCTCAAAATACGTTTGTCACGATGTCATGAATTGACTGCAGTTTAAGTAGTTGCAACCTAACTATTGATAGATCAATTCAACAAAGCCCATTAATGTTAAAAAGTTATGTTAGTGTCTATGGATCAAATTTTTTTAGTATTTTGCCACCGACTTCCGAAGTTAAAGTTAATTTTCACTTTGTGGTATCTTTTTTGAAGTCGGTTGTTCTCTTTTTGTTTTTATTTCTCACTTTTCAGTTATGGTATCTACCCCACACTAAATCGTATATCACTACTTGCTATGTAAACAACAGTGACAGGAAGTATTATAACACCATCAAGATACACAATGTGATTTAAATATGTATTATCGAAGCTAACTCAAATCCAAGCAAAGTTAATAAAAAAATATGGGACCACCATGCTTATATTGCTTGCTTGTATGCTTGGTCCACCAAATAAAAAAAAAGTTTTTGAAAATCGGTCCGGAATTGACAAAAAAATTGATAAAAAAAACTTATTTTTGAAGTCAGTTAAAAATACAATAAAAAGGGGGAATTTTCACCAAGTTGCAATTGAATTTAGACTAGCTTCTTTCTTGTGATAATGGATATATATTATATGGATTATAGTGCTTGGCATCTTACAAAACAACAAGGAATTGCATTTATTTAACCAGACCTGCACCACATCTATCCATACGTATACCTCAATTCTAAGAGAATGATGCCACCATTCACACCACAGTCGACTGCCTGTATGAATGGTGCAATATAACATTATACTGCCGTATTAAAGATATTATCTCTTGTTTATTGCAGCTTACGACACACACGGAAGAACAGGTGGTGACCTATATTGAGCTGGGTATCAGCTTGATCTGGCTCCATAAAATATCGAATGACAATGCAAGAAGTTTTAAGGGGATATAAACAAAATCTGCACGCTTTGGCTTGGTGGTGGAACAAATTACATTTAAAGCTTAACTTGGAACACTTTAACGGTATTAACAATGGTTTTATAAACAGCTGATGATGTTTCCATTGCTAGGATTCAGGCCTTCCTTTCTTCGCGAGAAATTGGGCCGTAAGCCCGTAATCCACCACGCGTGTCCAATGCTAGTTGGTGGATGTCACTTGTTCTCGAGTTTTTAGTTCGAGGACATGCCGGAGATCCTGCCAGTGTATAATTGTATTAACATACGATCTATAGTAGCAGTATGTTTAGAAAAGTGTAAATGAAAAAACTGCTACTACTCTTGAAATAAACCAAAGTTTACATATTCCGCAACCACAGCTCAAATTCACATCACAGCCATAATAAATATGACCCAGTCATAATTTCATAAAATCTAAATAAACCGAAATAAAACCATTTGAACTATACGAGAACCGCGCCAATATAAACTGTTTGGTTGTAACGTAAACTTGGAAGTCTGCAAACGTAAAATTGTGTAACCGCTGTTCTGTAAACAGTAGCTGAGGTGTATGCACAAGATGTTAACATTAACGTAATTGTGACTGTCTAATGGGCTGGTATATTTGAGGTTTGTGTTAGGAAGGTTCGTGGGTAATCGAAATACTAAATAACTATTAGCTGAAATTAAATACTGCCTCTTAAGGTGGGCAGCGGGCAGATATCATTGGAATTAGACAAACTGATTTGATTTTTTGGCTCGTACCCCATATCAGTTCTGAAACGTGGAACCATAACAACAGTGACTACGTTAATGTAGAAGGTGAAACGAGCCCAGAACGACCACCACCATATTGCTAGAAAGAAGAACAGAATCTCGACACAGGATTTGAAACCGACAAAACGAGAGGATCTGGCTAACACCTTTGCCTACAAAAGGCCCAAAATATTTTTATTCCTAAACTTCTCAAGAACTAGAGGCATGACGATTCGATATTTTTCGCAGATGTCTTATAAAGTGGGCACATCTGAACGCTCATTAAACATTGGGTGAGATCAGCTAAGCATACTGCACCTATACAAAAGTCTAGTGGGTTGATTTATAACTTGGCCAAGGTCAATGAACGTCTCTATTTGAGAATCTACTACATCTACATCTTTGATAGTCTTTATACGGTTCTTGATTATGAACTGTTGTCGAGGGTCATCTTAACGACTCAGTTTTCTATACTTTTAGTATTTTAAATACAGACTTTGTCTTTGTTCTACAGACATTTCAAAGTTGCATTCTATTTGGAATCTTTAGCATATCACTGTCATCAGCCTCCTTAACAGGTTCTTCTTTTTACTTGAGACATATTATTGAGCGATTAGGTCAGTAGGGTTAACAAATCAGTGGATCATCCGATCCACATTAATTTGGTTGTAGGTACAACAAAATTAATGTTGAAAGCTTATACGCTTTGATTGGATTATATCATAGAAAATTGGTTCAGTTTCTAATGGTGATAAGCTTTATCCGATAACTACTTTGATTACGATTTTCCAAACATATTAAAGTTTAATGACTTAACGTTATTCTAAGGCTAATGCCTTGTGATCGCGATGATTACCTGGCCACCAATCATTATTGATATCTCGTTCAATGCTAAGATTCACCTTATTCAATATGACGTCACATTCGGGAATGCAAAATGCCAGTACCCCATCATAAGCCCCTCACATTACTGAACAAAACCACACATAGCCGTTTAGCTGCCAGCCCTAGTTGACCATGTAAAACTAAACAGACGCGTTATAAAAACGTATTACGCTGACAGAACGATACAAGACTAGGTGCGCGTGCGACTGTTTACTTTATTAAAACACGCGTACAATTGAACCGACGAAGTTTGTTGAACTATGTAGCACGTGGTTAGTGTAAGAATATATAGGGAGATGAGATTTTAACTAAGCTGGAGGCTGATAAACAAATAATATTTGTTAATTAATCAATTTTAAAATGATAAAACATTGCCCTTGCTCATAGGAAGCTACAATACATTGCATCCAAATACATCGCACGAATTTCAGTGACGTCGATTCCTAAATTCTCTCATTTATTTCTCCTAAGGAAAGAGTTGCACTGGATAGAAATCCCTTTTCCACACATAAAGCTTGTGTTGCAAAAAAATACACTGGAAGCTCAAGGCATAGCACAGACCCTTTAACAATAAATACATCTAACTCCGGTACCGCATGAGCCCACCTGTCATGCATAAACAAAACCGACAGGTTACACCACATATTTCATTTCAATACCACAACATACATGTCCAAATACGAATTTAGCTCCCCTACCAATTAAAGGACAGGCGGGAACAAATTTTACTCCCCTAATAAACATGACTTTTAATAGTTATGTTATACAGAATGCGATTTGGAAACAGCGTTATAGTCATGTCGATTGTATGAGTGAGGTATCACTGAAAGCTGTGCGATCGCTGCTCAAGACCTGCCACATGATGACATGAGTTAACTACTGATGTAGGTCTTCAACAGAGCTTCATACAATCCCGTGGCAATAATTATGCTCTAAATGGCACTTCAATGCTTCCACTTTGCAGAGTCCGCATAAACACTCATCATTATCTTCATCATGTAGCAGAAATCAGAAAGGACAAAAGTGGGAGGAGGTATCAGTTTTGCTTTTTCTACGGCCGATTCCATATCATCAAACCATCTGTTGACTGGGTACGTGTTAAGTTCTCTCGGTACCTATTGCGGTACTTTACCCACATCTCTTCGGTTAGTGGCATGGCACGTGCTTGGCTTCTGCTAACTTTTTACTCTTGTAGTTTCATGTCGTGAAAGTTTAAAGGGAAGCTATCTTGAACTTGTATTATGATATAAACAGGACATCAACACAAGCGTGACTATGTGCAGTTAAATCATATCTGATTTGGGTGCAGCGATATCCATACATATAATTGCTCAGGATAGGGCGGTTTTTGGGGCACATATAAATTACGTATTATGTAGGACGTAATTGGAAAGGACATGATATTTAGGGTCGGAGAGAAGGAATACAATAAGTGATGAAAAATTTTGTGACTTGCTCGGGTTTTTGAGATTTTGCAAGGTTTTTCTATTTTAGACTGGATTCAATTTCACCGTATACCAAACTCAATATCTTAATCAAATCCAGACTGAAAACCCAGTATCCCAAAAACATACAAGTTAGTTCGCAGATAGCTCTCTACAGATAAATCTCGACTACAAAGTGTGTTAGATTATGTAGGTACAACAGACTTAAAACGTTACTAAGTATTTCAAATCCACCTAAAATCCTTAGTTGCATTTCGTAAGAAACACTTTTAAACGAATTTAAAAGGGACACTTTTCGACAAAAAACAGACTCTTCCTATGACTATTTAAAGAACATAATTAGTTCAGATACCGATCATGGGGACGCAATCAAAGGTTCTCAAAATATACACAAAATAAAGGGAACAGGAAGGAAATATCAACACTTACACAAAATGTTTTTTTTTGTATAGGTACCTACTACGCTGGAATGGGTGTGAAAGAAGTCTCTTTGACTATGCAGTTTTAATTTCAAAGTAAATTATGAGACGGAAACCGAAAACTTTTAAAACGTTAATAAGGTACTCTGCTGCATTCGGCACTTTAATTAATACGCTAAGTACTAAAATAATTATGCTTTGCACAAAAGTGTAAGAGAAAAATATGTTGTCATTTTGATAAAATATTCCTTCAGAATGCTCATATTTTGACCTCTTCTTACTTTCCTACTCACCACTGAAATCTAAAGATCGCAAAGAAATAAAAACGGATATAATAGTAAATATAAATAGTTACAAAAAAAATAAAAACACGACTGACCTATTCGATTAAATAGTGGACCCCAGAACGGTCCCCCGAGAGCAATGACAATTTTATTATTATGTTTAGTCAACGAGTAAATGAGTGACCTTTCGCTTTGTATATATACTTTGTATATATATTATGTAAAATGTATGGCAAAAAATATATAGTTTTGGAATGTGCTCATCAACGCCTTGAATTTGATACGCATATTGTAATGATTGGAAATTACTATTTCCTAAGTTGAATAAAAAAAAAAAAAAACTATATTTATTGTCACTCGGGATGATGTAAGAATTCTATCGATACCGCATAGCATACATCCAAATATGTTTAGGCATTTAATAGTTATGGTGAAAAAAAGAAAGTTACATACATACATGACCCTTGAAAACATTACACTCCTTTTTTGGGCAGTCGTGTAAAAATGCCATAAACCAGTAATTTCGCTAAAAGCTAAGTTCTCAAAACTATCGGTTTCAAAATGTACACAGATAAACTACTAACCGAAGCACAGATGCAATCAAGATAATCTGATATCCAGCAAAATAGGACAAAACAGTATATCATCACTTGTGTCTACAAGATAAGAGGTGAAACTGTGGCAATTTCATAGTTGTGCTTATAATTAAATTAGGTGAAACTGCAGATACACTAATGAGTGAATTATGATGTACTAGTGAACTTAAACTTATTATTATTACAACAATTACACAAAAAGACTGTCAAAGTTATGTCTGTAATGGAAAATGTACTATTTATAAAGTAAAAGCGAAACAAATAAAAATACTTGAAACAGTAAGGTAAATTAAAACACGATCAGTATCTATTACTAGTCAAACAAACCAACACAACACAAGAAATCAATGAAACAAACAAAATATCCTGAAAGATAAACCGTCAGAAACAGAGGAAACTGCTAGGAAATGGAAAAGTGAGACAATATTAGATTTAGTAGTAGGGGTAGCCACTGAAATAGAATTATGAGTGCAAAGTGGGGAAATATGGAAAACGTATTGCGAATACTTATTGCATACGTTTAGTGAAGGAATACTTGTTTATGTTGCTGCGAATGATAAAGATTTACCAAACCAAATAACGCAAAACAAATCATAGCAAAGCCAAATTAAGTAAGTAGTAGTTGTGTAATACTGTTTTATTAATACAGAATTCAATTATGTATTAATAAAACAATATAACTTACTAACTACTTAACTAATAATAAAATTTATCACATTAAACACCCAAGGTTCTTCCTCCTCTCCCTCCTACTTGATCTATGCTGTGCCCGACTGGGTCCATAATTGTGTCTAATATAATTATTTCCCTACCACCTATCTACATTACGGTACATAATGTAGAATTGGAGAATTGAATTGAAATTCAATAACCTGTCTAGTACAAAGACAAAATTGATAGAATAATTTCTCAATATCAAAACTTCGCGAAAATCAAAACAAATGTTCCATAAAATATCAACACATAGGTGATTCTTTAACAAAGATGAAGAAGCTAATAATAGATTAACATGCATAAAAAATGGAATGATAGCGTCACGAAATGAGATCAAAGATAATAAATAGCGTCATAACTTGATTTAGAAGACGAAGGGTGCACAAAGAAAGCCTTAAACGCGTTTAAGCCGACAATATTCTATATTAAACGAGGAAAAAATGACAAGAAATTCTGAATACTTTCATTCATTCCTTTCGGTGAAGATTATTTGTTTGTTTTGAAAAGATTTAGGCAATTGTAGAAACAATTTAGATAAATCTAGTTCAGTGGTATTGAAATCTAACACAGGGTATACTCTACTAGTCTATTTCGTCGAAACGATGCAGTAATCTGATTTCAAAACGACACAACTATAAACTAGCAAGAAACTAAACACTTTCATCAATACTATATAACCTACATAATTTAATGGCTGGAGAATACTTTCCAGGTGGTCTACACTATAAACGTGAGCAAAGCTTAACAAATTACCCAGCCAGCCGCAAACGTTTAAAAATGCTAATAAGCAGTGGTAAAACACATAAAACTTAAACCCAGCGTACCCTTAACGCTTCGACATATCTCAAAAAGCCCTTACGCATACAATATTCACACATCACTCTAAAATTTTCTGCTTACGATGGCTTCACGTTAAGGGCGTTACGTTTAATCCCCAACCGCTCTCATTTCGTACCGAGAGCCTCTTAACGTAGACGCAAGTCCCACTCGTGGCAATTAAAAACAAAACACGGATAGAATAGGGCTGCTAGATGGAATATACGGCTAGGTATTGCACCTGGAATTTTAAATACAGAAACGAGGTGAAAGAGAAAGAAAATACGTTTATTTGCGCCAAGGACTAGGAGGGCAATGACATTGTTCTGTTGTGACACATAAAAGCACTCTGGAGTGCAGTAACCACACTTAATAACAATGAAATCTAAACCTTACTTTAAAGTGACATTACTATAACAGTCAGTCCCATAACAGACAAATCGGTGACCGAAATAGGAAGTTGTCATAACCAGATCGACAATAAGCTTTCACCCGATGTCATTTCTCAATTGGGTCTTACAGCACCCTAGACAAGAGGGTTTGGGTTATTTTTAGCCTGAAACCACACAGTTACGCTTACTGTATTCACATTTGAGAATAAAGATATGTCTATATCATTTGAGCTATTAATTTGTCAACCCTAATATCGCCAGGTCGGGTTTGACCTATATCGTTTGTAATATTTAAAGGGTCTTAAAAGGCAGACCCAAATTAATGAATAGGCTTTAAACTGAAGCACTATAAGCCGTTTTATACTCAATAGGTGGCACAAAGGATTGATGGAAGTGAAATAAAAATAAAATTACTGTTGAAGACTGGAATTCAACGCATTCAGCTGAAAAGCATGGTCGGTATTACAAAGTGAAAAATGAAAACGATTTTGTCGAAATACAAACAAGAGAATTTTTGCTACTGACAGTTTAATTAACGGAAAACAAAAGAGTACGGTCTATTGGTTTTTGTTTTTGCTAAACTTATATTTTTGTGAAGCTAGACACGTGTATCCTCTCTCCTACTTTTGCTGTGCCCGACAGGGTCCACAATGATCATAATTCTGTAAAACCTACCACCTAAGTTCAAATATACTGAGTATTGAGTGTATTTATTTTGGTAGGGTCAAAATTAATGTGTACTGCCCTGTTTGTTTTATTGAAAGATTTTTATTTCATGCTAGAATTATTACGAATATTCCAGATAATAATGTAACTTTCGACCCTATCCTTGTATCCCAGACAAATTGGTTGTAAGCTCTGAAACGCTAAATCTTACGCTTGTGAAGGAACACTAAATTCAACCTATTACTATTTGTCTTGTCTAGAATATCTTGTTCATAAGGGGAACTGACAATACAAAACAAGAAGCACAAATATGAAACATACAAGAATAGATTGTCTTGTCTAGAATATCTTGTTCATAAGGGGAACTGACAATACAAAACAAGAAGCACAAATATGAAACATACAAGAATAGATTAATGACTCTACATCAACAAAGGAGTGACAATGACAGAGAAAAATGGATATCTATTGTTTACGAGTTTTGCGACATACATGAAGACCTGAAAATTACACTTCTTCAAGCAAATGTGTTGCTGTCGACGTGAACGGGGCTACGAATTTACTGAGGTACGTTTAAAGAGACCTATTTTATTTACACAAGCTTTTATTTTAATTTTTGCAAGTAATTTCACTGCAGTGGGGACGATTCGAAATATCAATAATTTCGTCCTTGATAGAAGTTAATTTTACGCAGACCGTTACCCAATTTTCGAATTATATCATCAGGTTATAAACTTCGGGCACGCCACAATTGTGGCGAGAAGTCCCCTCTTTGAGGAGTGGCTGGAGAGGCGCCACGGCGTCCTCACCTTCCGCCTGACGCAGGTCCTCACCGGACATGGATGTTTCGGGAGGTTCCTGTTTAGGATTAAGCGGGAGGAAACGCCCGGGTGTCACCACTGTGTGGATCGCCCGGAGGACACGGTGGATCATACGGTGGAGGTCTGCCCTGCTTGGGCGGAGCACCGCCGTGTCCTCACGGCAGCGATCGGCAGCGGCGATCTCTCGCGTCCGGCCCTGGTTCAGGCCATGGTTCGGAGCGAGAGTGCATGGGAGGCCGTCACCTCCTTCTGCGAAACAGTAATGCTTGCAAAGGAGGAGGCGGAACGCGTGAGGGTAAGGCAAAATCAACGCCCTCGCGCCCCTAGTCGCCGCAGGAGACGCCCCGGGCGTCGGGAATCGCAGGCCGATTCCCGGCCACCGTAGGCGCGGACTTGCGGACGGCGAGCGATGGGTAGCTCGCCGTCCGATAAGGACCAAGCCCAGGTCGACGGCGCGTTGTGTTCCACGCGCGCCTCAAAGAGACGTGAGCACCAATTGACGTGGTCCGAAAGGGCTAATGCCTGCCAGGGTTACGAGCCTGTCCGAAAGGGAAAACTAAACAAAACTAATTAAGTCTATTATTACACATAAGACTTTGCACGTGTTCCGAATCGAAATCTTATTAGTGGGCGATGTAAGCCAATATCAGATCGTTACATTGAATACAAGTCATCTTTGTTCAGGTAGAGTTATGGTTCAAAATCGATTGACAGAAAAATGTTTATCACTCAATATAAAGGCAATCTTTATTATTAGCCAGTTAAAGTTCAATATTGTTTGTCTTATTACCAGAGTGAAGGTATCGTAGGCAGACGTAGTGATGCGAACGTGACTGGAATATCGATACAATAATTCGACATTCTGATATCTTGACACGTATTTCGTGTGTAGAATGCAGGATTTTCTTATTATTGAGATAAATTGTTTTGCAGTGAGTTTCGTAGAGAGTTATCGTTTGTTTTATAAATGGAGAATACGGTCAACTGTTGTAACTGGGAAATGCTTTCTTTTTCTGTCGCTCGGATATTTATTTTTTATTTTTATATATTTTTTTTTTTTACTAGCAGAATTTATTTAAATGTATAAATTATCATTACTCAAATACGATATGAACGTGAAACCCACGGCTATTCAGTCAAAAAATCATCGATAAATCTTTACCATCGACGTTGTACACCCCAAAACGTCCTACAAGAAGGGGCGTAGGTCGTCCATTGTGAAATTCGGGCCGTACCTCACAGATCAGACGATAGTCCCTTATTAAGAAACCGCTGAACAAACGCTAAATATTTCTCCGGCAGACTGTTCAAAGGCTTCAACATTGAAATTGAATAGTATTGTGCGGACGTTTATTGAAGGTCTTGAATAATGAATAAAAATATACAGATAAACATCTGAGGAAATAAAGGAATCGGATAACAGGTTCAATTCGATTTTTGTTTTCATGTTACACGTCAATTATGGAAACGAGAATCTTAGGAGGTGGATACAAGTTCACTGTTAGTAGCGACGGTAAAACATGACCAATATTTCATTTCCTCTAAGGGCAATCAAAAGCTAAACCGGATCTCAAAATGCCAAAACAGATCTTGCTGAGCGCATGTTTAATTAATCTTTAAATACTACTGAAACCATATTAACATAAATCGTGGTGGGCTAAGGGCCTTATCATACTAGCGGATTGCGAGCGTCCTCAAAGCGGAGCGGGCGCGCAACGAATAGGTTACGGGCGCGCAACGAACACGCCGCGCATGCGCAGCGAATTTGTTGCGGGCGCGCAACAAGATCGCCGCGAATAGTAGCGTGGACGCCATTTGTACTTGCTACAAACACCCGACGAAAACGTTACGTATTTGCCACGCATCCGCGGCGTCCTCGCTGTGCAGCCGCGCCGTGTTCGCGACGCATTCGCTGCGCGCCCGCCCCGCCCCGCAGCCGTTCGCAAACCGCTAGTATGATAAGGCCCTAAAACTAACAAGACGATAAGCAATATCAATGGGTTTTTAAACTATACTTGTCAAAGAATAAAATATTGTTTTTTGACAACTATAATAAGTGATATATCAGCACAAGCGATTAGGACGAACCTTTACTTGAATTGTACCACCTAACATGTTGCCTATATGCCAAGTCTGCTATTTTCAATGATTGGTTATTATGACGACCATACCAAGGCAACGCCATGACCATTGTGCCAATAGTTTGTAACCGCCTAAATTCATAATGGCGTGACAGTGGTCCATAGGGAAGTCAAAATAATATGAGCTTGTCAGTACGAGATTACCAAATACACACAATTTTTCCAATGGAGTGTCAGTGGCACGTCATTGGAAAATCATAAAGACGCCTTTCAATTAGGAGATAAGCTAAACTGTCAAAACTCTAAAATTACGGTGGCAATGATCGGCCATTCTGACACAACTGCGTTAGCAGACTTGACCCCCAGTACTCTCCCCTTTTTGTGGCACTAGAATAACTGAATCTCCATATTCCTCTCGCTTAAATCAGCTTAACACCCAAACAAAACGATCATTAGCCGTATCAACGTTATTATGAAACAAGTTGTTACGATCTGACCCACTTTCGTTCAAATCTGAATTGACCTTGAAAGAGACGAGACTTGCTCCATTGATCGTGGTTACTTGACATTTCTATTGTGACACTAGAGCTTGAGCGATAGTCTTGGTTAGATAGTAAATTAATAACGTTGTATGTGCGTTACCTTACAATATAGAGAGGCGTGATCTTTCAAGGAGGATTGATATCAGCTCGTAAAAGTTCATTACAAACCATTGGCCTCCGATTACATTGCCAAAACGAATGGCCATAAGAGATTTTTTAAATATACTACACGTTAGGATCAAAATAAATAGATGTGACTAATGTTTTATTTATCCAAGAGTAATTCAGACGAGGCTCAAATCGTTATTAATAATAACAGAAAGGAATATTTTATTCAACGGAAGTTTTCATTATTAATAATGTAATAAATTACTTTAAAGAAAACGCTAACAGACAGGAAACGGAATCACTTAAACATTATTGCAGTCATTCAAAGATTATTAAACAACAGCCCGAATCAAAAACAAACACAAAGGAGAAACGTAGAGCACACAAGAAGCCACATCAAAATCACCCGACGTCGATCATCAATGGGGTCAAGTGTCCAAATTCATTCTTCCTATAATTATGGGACCTTGTGTTGGTTAATTTTGGCCGAAAGCCAGAAAAAACTGGAGACTGTTACAACGTTATATTTAGAAAGTTTCGTAATTAAGAAAGTGAGCTTTTTATGTCGCACATCAGCTGTTTATTCTGCCGCCCAAGTTATACAAAGCGGAGGAAATTTTCCGATAAACTTCGAGCTTTTGCATGTTGAAGGCTTACTCCGTTAGTAGTTTAGACTCCGGACGCGAAGCGTTTTCCTAGCAACACTAGTAAAATTTAATTAGCGAATTGCACAAATAGTTTAACGGAAAACTTCAATTACAAAGTAAAAATTTTGTCCATCCTCATGATTTGTTAAGAAGTCCTCTTACGTCCTTAACGTTTGAATTTAGTTTTTTTTTTTTTTTTAACATAGGTGGTTACAAACAGGTGTTACATTTTCATATGCGGTCTATGTGTCATTTGGTGTACAAATATGATGATCAATTTTACATTTAATTATTAATTATCTACGTGCAACAAATACTATTGTCAATTAAAATTATAAAAAACAAGAATCCTAAAGTGTAAGCGATGCATAAATATTTTTAAATTGTCAACAATAAAATTTAAGAAGTAACAAAAAATAAAACAATTAAATAAAATAAAATTAAAATTTAGAAAATAATGTCAATCATAAAATTTAAAATTAGTACAGAAATGTCAAAACAATTATTAAACCAATAAACTATCCCTTCAATGTCAACAATTAAATATAAGGTAGCACATAGATGTTAAATGTCAATAAAATGTATTAGAATGATGTATTATGATTGCAATGTCGATTAGTAAAAATAAATAAATAGGTACAGTAATGTCAAAATAGATGACCTAACACTTATTATCTATAGGAGGCGTTATAGAACTGTCGTCCAAATAGTCCTTTATCGAGTAGTAACATTTATCAATTAATATTTTCATAAGCTCTTTTTTGAATTGGTCCAGGTTTAACGATTTTAATGTCTCAGGTAGCTTGTTAAATATTTTTGTGGCCATACAGAAAGTGCTTTTATTCATTAAGGCTGTTCTACCATGTGTGATTTCAAGCTCTAACTCATTTTTTTCTCGTAGTTTTCGATAGTGACTTTTAAAAGCTACTTTGTACTGTGAGAAGTGTGTTTTGACAAATATATTTGTTTCGTAGATGTACAGTGATGGTAGGGTAAGAATGTTTAAGCTTCTAAAGGACGGTTGACAACTATCGGTGCTGTTTAGGCCACACATGGATCTAATACATTTTTTTTGAGCTCTAAATATAAAATCTCTATCGACGGAGTTGCCCCAATACATTATGCCATACCTAAGCGTTGATGCAACATAACCATGATAAGCCGTTAGTACCGATTCTAGGCTGACAGTCTTTGATAGTTTATATAGAACATATGCAAATATATTATTTTTTTTACAAATTTCGTCTGTTTGTGATCTCCATGTCAGATTATTATCAATTACGATGCCAAGGAATTTGGCGACAGTAGTTGACTCTATTGGACTCCCTAAATACTGAATTTCAGGAATCTTACTTGGAATTCTTTGGTAGAAACACTTATTTTCTTAGTGCGACAATCGCAATAGATGGAGTACATTTTTAGGGTTCCGTACCCAAAGGGTAAAACGGGAACCCTATTACTAAGGCTCCGCCGTCTGTCTGTCCGTCTGTCACCAGGCTGTATCTCATGAACCGTGATAGCTAGACAGTTGAAATTTTCACAAATGATGTATTTCTGTTGCCGCTATAACAACAAATACTAAAAAACGTAATAAAATAAATATTTAAGGGGGCTCCCATTCAACAAACGATATTTTCGCATGTTTTTGCTCGATATTGATAACGGCAACAGGTAGACGCTTGAAATATTCACAAAATATTTAGTTATATATTCACTTTAAAAATAAATAATTCAATTAAAATAAAACAAATATTTACATACTCCCATACAACAAACGTGATTTTTTTGCCGTTTTTATAGATAATGGTACGGAACCCATCGTGCGCGAGTCCGACTCGCACTTGGCCGATTTTTCTCAATTCATCTTTTACTTCGGGAATCGAGGTGTGTTCAAATACCGCAACAAGTTACACTTATTGATGTGTAAAATCTTTCCCCTCGCTTTCTGTGGGAGCGATTTCGTGAAAGGTGACGGAAGTGTGTAACAGGAAGTGACAGCTTGAGTAAGTATTTTTAAAGTAAAATTAAATAAGTTAAAGTTTAAAGTAAATAAGTAAGTATTTTTAATAGCATGGAATTAGTAAGTACTATAAAGATTGTAAGTAATGCGGGTCAAATTTAGACCAGTGGACGACCAGTCGACCACTTAGTAATGACTGATTATTCGAATAAATATTTCAGTATTTTACTTTTTTAATTTTGAGGTTAATTTCTGTTGCTGCTCAGTTACTTATTACCAAGGTCAGATGTCAGATGTTACACATCATTATACGACTACTGTAAGGCTCGCTCGTTTTTTACAAGCTGTTCAATACAATGTGAACATATGGGTTTTGACATTCTGAGTTATTATAAATTGGTGCAGTTGCACGTTAGTTGCAGTGATTTGTAGTAATTCGGAGTCAAATTTATTTTTGTTGCTTTTTCTCTTGATTTTTATGTGTGCAACATTGGTATTCGTTGGAGGATATTTTATGTTGTGTGGCAACACAATTACTTTTTCTCTCACTTCCGTAGAACACGTTAGAACTGGCTAATTGTATTTTATATTATTAATAATTAAAGTAAAATCCATATTTTACTGTGAGTCTTTGTTTTACTTCAAACAAAAGTGGTCCTTCGAGCGTCAGTATACGTTGTTCTTCGAGTGAAAGTGATTTTCGGTGCATAGTGGTGTAAAAGGTGCTCGCGCTAGCCTTTGCAGGGTGGGACAATGTCTCAATGCCCCGGCGCAACCTCACCCTGACGATATTCTGGGTGATCCGCATCGAGTCACGAAGATTTTATTCCGGTTTCACATCGGTGATCGTGAAGCATCGCAAAATTGGTGCGATTTCGGAGTTGGAATTTGGATAATTCATCAACATTTTTGTTATGTGGGTAGATTCTCATACCCACTCTGGTATGTACGCCAATTTATTCTAGCAAGTTCACTATTTGACGTCATCATCGTTCTTCATTCAATCGTCGTGAAGTTGACACTTGTCAATGCAAACCATCAAGTGTCACTGTCATACTGCATCAACGTCATTTGAATTTGACACTCGTGACGTCTTGGCACATGTCATTCGACTTTGACACTTGTGACGTCTTGGCACATGCCATTCGACTTTGGCAGTTCATTGAAGTAAACAATAAACAGTGTTAAATTCATAACAAAAAACCGGCAAGTTGTGTGAATAAAATAAATAAATAAACAAAACCAAGTGATAAAAGTGTTTGTGCGGTATATTCATGCTAAATACGAGCGGATAATATAGTATAAGCAATAAAATGGCTGATATAAAGAAACTGAAACTGTCGCGAGCGTCATGCAAAGCAACTTTGACGCGTATTCAAAACTTTGTAGAGGATCCGATAAACCTCACTTCGGCTACAATAGACCTTTTGGAGGCAAGGAAAGATAAACTTATTACTTCATTAAAACAGTTTGAAGCTCTTCAGTTAGATATATTAAGTTTGGATGAAGAAGATTCTGAAGATGTAGGTATGTTTGAGGAACGATTTTTTAAAACCCTTGCTAAAATCAATGAAACTATACGTATGCTTACCCAATCAGAGTCTTCTCAATCCACATGTACTTCAACTTCTAAGTTACCCACTGTAGAAATTCCTACTTTTGATGGCAATGATTTTACAAAATTCAAACCCTTTTATGAACTGTTTATAGCGGTAATAGACAATAACCGTACATTGACTGATGTCCAAAAGCTTTTTTATCTGAGAAAGTATCTAATCGATGAAGCTTTGTCAATAATAGTTAACCTACCGCTAGTCAGTCAATCTTATAAGGAAGCTTTAGATTTGTTGAGAAAGCGCTATGATAATAAAACACGCTTAATATGTAACCACATTAATTTAATTTTGGATATACCAACACTGCAGAAGGGAACGGCAGTTTCTATAAGAAGCTTTGTTTCTGAAATTAAACAACAATTATATGCATTAAAAAACCTTGATGAACCAGTGGATAGCTGGGATCGTCTTCTATTGTGTCTACTCTCTAAAAAACTTGATTTATATACACACAGAGCATTTCATTTAGATAGAGATGCTAGAGTTTTACCAACTATGACTGAATTTTTAGACTTTTTAGAAAAGCGTGCTATGGCGCTGGAGGATACTATTCCCCTTAAAGGTTATACAACTGAAAATAAATTGAAGACTACAGTGAGAGTCTCAAATATTGCTGCACAATCCAATGTATTGTGTGCCTATTGTAATAAAACTGATCATGCAATTTTTGCTTGTCCCAAGTTCAAGATGGTTCCTATAGAAACACGTCTGACCTTTGTAAAAGATCACAAATTGTGCTCAATATGTTTAAGATTACATACTGACAATGTCTGTAAGTATAAATTTAAATGTAAAATTTGTAAGGAATCTCATAATACACTTTTACATGAAAGTAAGAAAGAGGCTTCAGTCTCATTATGTTCACATAGTAACATTTCAAATTGTAATGTTTTATTACCTACAGTTAAGGTTAAGGTCACTGATAAATATGGTCGTGACATTTTTGTACGGGCCTTGCTCGACAGTGGGAGCCAGGCTTCCTTTATAACTAACTCTTTAGTGAAAAGGTTGTCAATTGTTCCCACTTTGAAATCAACTAATATTATTGGTATTGGTAATAAAACCACAAATATAAATCAGTTTGTTAGTTTACCTATAAATTCAACTGTTTATGATAATATTATATTTAATGTCAATTGCTTTATAGTTGATAAGATTACAGCACCACAGCCACAGCAAATATTAGACATTTCTAAATTGTCCATTCCAGAAAATATTATTTTATCAGATAAAGAATTTAACATCCCTACTGAAATTTCTATATTAATAGGGGCTGATATTTATTTTGATTCTTTGTTGAGTGGTTGTTTCAAAATAATGGATGGTCTGGTATTGCAAAATACTGTTTTTGGTTATGTAGTTGCTGGTAAATCCTGCATAAGCAGTAAAAATGTATGTTCAAATCTAGTTTCAAATTTTGCAATCCTTGATGAAAGAAAATTAGAAAATGTTATGGAAAATTTCTGGTTGACTGAGAAAGTGTCTGAACTTCCATTGAAAAAAGTTACAGATGAATTTATAAAAACTGAAAATATTTTCAAAGAGTCCCTTCAAATTGTTAACTGCACATTCCATGTAGATATGCCGCTTATTTTTCCTAAAAATGAGCTACAGCTGGGAAACTCTTTCTCAGTCGCACTGCAAAGATTTTTAAGTTTGGAAAAAAAACTTAAACAAAATCCAATTTTATTGGATGAATACAAGAAATTCATAGAACAATATGTAGCATTAGGGCATGCCAAGGAAGTTGATATAAATTCTTATGATCTTAATAATGGTTCTGTTTACTTTTTAGCACATCATGCCGTCTTTAACCAAGATAGTAAGACTACAAAGTTGCGGGTGGTTTTCGATGGAAGTATGAAATCCAAAAACAAAACTTCGTTGAATGACGTCATGCTGAATGGGCCTGTGGTACAAAGTGAGCTCTTTGATATTCTTCTTTTATTTCGAACACATTTATTTGTTTTAATTTGTGATATACAAAAAATGTTCCGTGGTGTTTATATTAATGAACATCACACTAGCTTACAGAACATACTTTGGAGGGATGATCCTAATACACCCATAAGTTGTTTGCAGTTGCAAACTGTAACATATGGGTTGAAAGCCTCTGCCTTTTTGGCCACTCGATGCTTAATAGAACTTGCAAATAGGCATAAGAATGACTTACCTCTTGCTGCACAAGCCATGCTTTCAAACACATACGTCGATGACGTACTTACAGGTTGCGAAGATATAGAGCAACTTAATTTATTAAAGAATCAGCTAATTGAATTACTTAAATTTGGTAATTTTAAATTACATAAATGGTGTTCTAATCATTCTATAGTTTTGGATGATATCCCTAGTGAATATAAATATTTTGATGAAATCGAGTTGAATAAGGATAATATTATTAAAACACTAGGATTAAAGTATGATGTCGTAGCTGATAGTTTCTATTTTCAGACTCCTTTAACACAACCTAATGAACAAATGAACACTAAAAGAAAGATTCTCAGTTACATAGGGAAATTTTTTGACCCATTGGGTCTTATTAGCCCAATTATAATTGTTGCAAAAATGATCATGCAGGAATTGTGGGGTATTAAGATAGGTTGGGATGATATTCTTCCAACAAAATATACTCACATATGGGAAAAATTTCTAAATAACTTAAAATTAATGAATAGACTTATTGTACCTCGGTACGTCCAATGTAACATTTTTTTATCTATTGAGTTGGTGGGGTTTGCTGACGCATCATCGAAAGCATATGGTGCCTGCCTTTACATAAGGATTTTAAAATCTAGTGGGAGTGTTGAAGTAAATCTTCTTTGCTCGAAGTCACGTGTGGCACCTCTAGCTAAAGTACTTACTATACCTCAGTTAGAGCTGAATAGTGCGTTATTGCTTGCCCAAATCACAAAAAGAGTCAGTGATATAATTAACTCTAGATTTCCGCATTACACACGCTTGTACAGTGATTCACAAATAGTACTAGCGTGGATACAGTCAGGTAGAGTCAGAGCTAATACTTACGTTAATAATAGAGTTCAACAAATTGTTTCTTATACCGATAGGTCATCTTGGTACTATGTTCGCTCTTCTCAAAACCCAGCTGATATTATCTCCCGCGGGGTAGAGCCACAAAAGTTGCAAGAAAATAAATTATGGTGGCATGGTCCGCAATATTTATTAAACCCAGATCTAGATCATAAGCAAGAAAATTATACTGAAACAGAAACAGTACCAGACAAATCTTGTTATATAATTAATGTAGAGCCTTCTCTACCAACCTATTTATTAGAAAAATTTTCAAATATAAACAAGCTACTAAGCGTTGTCGCATATATGTATAGGTTTGTAAATAATTCTATGCGAAAAAACATTATAAAAGATAAAAATTTAACTCCTAAAGAGTTACAGCTAGCTCTGGAATTTATAATTCGTTCCATACAAAAAATATCATTAGCGGAAGAAATTAATTCAATTATTAATAATAAAAAAATCAAGTCAGGGCTAGCCAATCTTCATCCATTTATTGATGCACACGGTTTGCTCCGTGTAGGTGGCAGGCTGCAAAATGCAGGCATTCCACAGGATAAAATGCACCCTATCATTTTGCCAAAACATTCTAATATAACTTCCTTAATTATAGAAAGAGAGCATTTGCGATTGTTGCATGCAGGTCCTAGGTTGGTGCTCAGTTCATTATCACAGAAATTCTGGATAATCAGTGGCATACGAGAGGTAAAAAAGGTAGTGCATAAATGCTTGAAATGTTTTCGTTTGAAAGCTGACACTGCTAAGCAGCTCATGGGTTCACTTCCAAAGGAACGAGTCACAGTAACTAGGCCCTTTCAGCATGTCGGCATCGACTTTTGTGGTCCTTTTAATATAAAGGTATCAAGAATTAGGAAACCACTCGTAACAAAAGGGTATGTAGCTTTATTTGTTTGTTTTTCTACCAAAGCTATACATGCAGAAGTTGTGTCGGACCTCACAACCCCAACTTTCTTGGCATGCTTTGATCGCTTTATTTCTAGGCGTGGTGTACCGTCTAAAGTGTATTGTGATAATGCGAAAACATTTAAGGGAGCTGAAAATCAATTAAAAGAATTATGCAATGTACAAGCTTCCAGAGCTCATAGGGACTCTGTATATAATTATTGTAAAATTAACTACATAAAATTTTTGTTCATTCCTAGTTACTCCCCTGAATTTGGTGGTCTTTGGGAGGCCGGGGTAAAGAGCGTGAAGCACCATCTCAAACGTGTCGTCGGCACTCTGTGCTTGACATATGAAGAGTTTAACACGGTGATAGTGCAAATAGAGGGTGTTTTGAACTCTAGACCTCTGCTTTCCAACCCCAATGAAGGTGGATATTTAACTCCAGGTCATTTTCTAATTGGTACGGCTTTGTCTAGTTATCCTGAGGTCGATTTATTGGAAATTCCAATAAATAGATTAAAATTTTCGAAAATTGTGTCTAAACTCAAGCAACATTTTTGGTAGGCATGGTCAGCAGACTATCTCACTCAACTTCAGAGCCGTCCCAAGTGGAAGCATAGCTCTAACAACTTAAAGGTAGGTGACCTTGTACTCGTTAAGGATGTAAATGCCTCTCCCTTACATTGGCCTATGGCAATGATTGTCAAAGTGTTTCCTGGGCCAGACAACAGTGTTAGAGTAGCAGAAATAAAATTTAAAAATAAAATTTACTTAAGGTCGATTGCCAAACTATGTCCACTGCCAGTGGAATAATCTAATATTGAATAAGTAATCCATTTTTACAATCATGCTTGGGTTCATTGTACTTTTGATAGCTTGTCAGCCTCCCCCCCCAACTATGTTCAATACAATGTGAACATATGGGTTTTGACATTCTGAGTTATTATAAATTGGTGCAGTTGCACGTTAGTTGCAGTGATTTGTAGTAATTCGGAGTCAAATTTATTTTTGTTGCTTTTTCTCTTGATTTTTATGTGTGCAACATTGGTATTCGTTGGAGGATATTTTATGTTGTGTGGCAACACAATTACTTTTTCTCTCACTTCCGTAGAACACGTTAGAACTGGCTAATTGTATTTTATATTATTAATAATTAAAGTAAAATCCATATTTTACTGTGAGTCTTTGTTTTACTTCAAACACAAGCTTTTATTTAACTTGCAATGTATGTATGTAACTATGTGTGTTCTGGTGGAATCTTCAGTTTTGAAGCAGATATCTTCAACCGATTGAGCTGAAATTTTGTATATAGGTACGTTTAGTTTGGATGACAATACATGGTTAGCTGTGTGAAATCATTCCATTCAACATCCAAACTGGCGTATAAGTTATTTTTAATGCACTCCTACAATATGGGTATCAAATGAAAGAAGTCGCTGAGAATAACTCGAAAAATAAAGTGACGTAACTTTAAATCCAATATGGCGGACTTCTAAAGATGGCGGAATAAGTTTTTCATGCTTTCCTACAATATGGGTATCAAATGAAAGGACTTGCTGAGAATACGAATGAGAGTTACAAAAAATAAGATTGTAATAAAATAAATAATAAAAATAAATAAATAATTATAAATAATAAATATATAATCAGCTAAAGCAAAAGGCAGTTCAAAATGAACTCAAACTCCACTAAAGTAAATTGCACTGGACTAAGACTCAAAACTAAAGTCAGACTAAAAGTAAAAAATTAAAATAACTGTCGGCCAGAATTAATAAAAACGGCTTACAATGAGAACCTAGTCTTATATTATTTATGGTAAGCATGACCTGATTCTACTCCCAGGATTGGCTCCAGATGCAGGAACTCCTCAACGGTCAAAGTACGCACACAAAATTGTATATATGCATTAATTATAATAGTCCGTTCTAGAGACCACCATGACCTGGCTGCTGCACCCAGGATTGGCTCTTGACTAGGAAACTCCTCAACGGTCAACAGTACAGATGCGACACTCTATATGCGCTTTTATTATGATAGTCCGTTTTAAAGTCCAGCATGACCTGGCTGCTGCACTCTAGATTGGCTCCAGACGACTGAACTCCTCCACCGTCAATAGTATAGACCCGAAATTATAGATACGCTTAATTATGATAGTCAGTTTTAAAGTTCACCATGACCTGGCTGCTACAACCAGCATTGGCTCTAGACGAGGGAACTCCTCAACGGTCAACAGTACAGCCACGATATTATATATACGCCTTATTTATGATAATTCATTCCAAAGTCCACCACGACCTGGATGCTGCACCAAGAATTGAATTCAACGAGGGAACTCCTCAACGGTCAATGTACAGACACGAAATTTTTAATTACAATAGATAGCTCCGTCGTGTTTGGTTTCATTGGATATGTATTGACAATGCTATTACACTAGATGTAGTCCAGGGTCTGATGATGAAGCCTGGAAGGTGGTCATAGGAACTCCTCAACTAAACAAGACAGCCCTGTTGTGTTTGAGGTCGTTGGGTTTGTTGCCAAGTAGGTACTATAGTTAAAGGTGTAGACCAGTGCCTTATGATGATGGATCCGGAAGGTCACCATAGGGACTTCTCAACAAAATAAGGTAGCCACGTTGTTTTCCGGCTATTTGGATATGTCTTGACAAGTAGGTACTACTCGTATAGTCAAAGGTGTAGACCAGTGCCTTATGATGATGGATCCGGAAGGTCACCATAGGGACTTCTCAACAAAATAAGGTAGCCCCGTTGTTTTCCGGCTATTTGGATATGTCTTGACAAGTAGGTACTATAGCCCAAGGTGTAGTCCAGAGCCTTATGATGATGGATCCGGAAGGTCACCATAGGGACCTCTCAACTAAACAAGGTAGCCCCGTTGTCTTCCGGCTATTTGGATTTGTCTTGACAAGTAGGTCCGTTAGCCCAAGGTGTAGTCTAGGACCTGATGATGGAGCTGGAAGCACACTATAGGAACTCTTCACAGAAACGAGATAGCACCGTTGTCTTTCAGCTGTTTCGATTTGTCATGACAAATACTATAGGCCTGGTTGAAGTCTAGAGTGATGGTGGAGCCAGAAGGCGGCTACAGGAACTCGTCAACTAATTAAGATAGTCCTGTTGTGTTTGGGCTCATTAGTTTTTTCTTGACAAATACTATAGACCAAGGTGTAGTCCAAGGTTTGATGACAGTGCCGGAAGGTGGCCACAGGGACACTTCAACTTTACAAGATAGCCCTGTTGGACTCGTTGGATTTGTTTTGACAAGTATCTTACAAGTCAAGGTGCTAGAACAGATAAGTACCTATTTTATCAAATTCTAATGCTAAAAACTACAAAATAAAATATAAGTAAAAATAAGTATAAGTAAAAAGTAAAAAAAAACAACTTTTAGATAACTAGCCCTTTGTAGTCTACTATTGAAATAGGCTACAATCTTGATCCAAAATTAATGTGGCAACTAATCTACCAGGTTAAATCTCTTAGTTATCTACAAATCATAAGTCTGTGTGAAACAAATGTATTGGGATCTATAGGAAAAGTTGGGCCAACCAATTCTTAGCGAAGACCACAAAACAAAAAGAAAGCCAAATATCAAGTAACAACTTTTAATGTTACACTTGCCCTCTTTCTCTTTATTGTTTGTAGGTCAAACCGTAACTCAATACGCTTTGATACTGATACAACTGCGCGCTGCACTAATAATATTTTTCTAGGACATAATAACGTCTTTGGATTCAATATAACGAGCTTGTTCAACTGACAATACGGTGTCTCTATGGCCTTTGGTCAAATGTTTTCAAATATTTTTAGTGTCTGGGCATTTACATCGCCACATGCGAACTACGCATCACACTGACGCCACGCAAAATCCTGCATCGCGCAAGCAGAGATTACCGCGCGACTGGCATATACAACATTATTTTTAGTATATGCGAAACCTGAATATAGTTTGTTCAGAACAAGGACATGAATCGATTTCAATAATTTTTACACCGTGTTATATTTTAACCCAAAAATATTTAAGTGTGATGGAAAATGTTATCACCATTTAATTACTTACAACACAATCGCCGTACGGTTAGGTACCTACTGCCAAATTATTATCAATGAGCGCAAGACGACCCTGGAGGCGCGGGGGCGCCGTTATCATGTTTTTGTACGGATAACCCGGTAACATAACAACCTTTTAACTTTGTGATTTTTCATAATACAGTTTTGAAATTTTGTACATAGATTATTTACATAAAAACACTAGACACGTGTTTCGGGTTTCGCATATACTAAAACTAATATTCTATACAACATCCCGACGTCAACTGACGGGTAGTTGCGCACCAGACCCGTCTAGTCGGAGGATCCTCCCTTTTCTATAGAGGCTGGGTGAACTTGACACCCTGTTCCTCATGCCTCTATACTGATGACACCGACTCAACTCAATTAAACCATTTACAGGCACTTTTGAATTGTCTAGAAGATAGTTGCCGACGTGATCTGTATTAATTTTTGATCTCCAAAATAATTGGCTTGTTTTTCGTCTCCACAAAATTCGAGGACTATAAAGACTACAACAAGGCGCAACGTCTTTTATAGCTATTCGGACTTGGGCCAGAAAAAAATTTATGATCTAATACGAGTTTAACAATATATTTTTTGTGTCGCAAAATGTTTAGACCACCTTGAACAAGAGACAGGACTACATTATACAATCCTAGCATACGGCATACTTGATTGGACACGGCCATCATGGCGACATTCATTGGTACGTTTGTACTTGGAACAAAGAGTAGTTTGAATATGACGCCATTAAGAGATTTATTATATACCTACAATCATAGTATATTTATACAGCTATTACGAGTAGGCTCAGCGCAGAATGTACCTTTCGCGAAATGCACCCCATACGCAAAACGCACCATTCTCAAAATGCACCTTTCTCAAAACGAGGTATTCCACTCAGAGCACTGATTTCAACAGCACTTGTCCGAACCGCACCTTAGTACTTCCACTAACCGCACTGAAACAAAATTTTGACAAGTGCGGTTCGGTGGAACAGTTTATTAATATTATTTTCAGTCCCCGAACGGCACCTATGTAAAATATTTTTTTTAGTGATGGGGTGTATTTTTTTGTTTAAGACGTAAGTAAGCAAACAAAACATGTCGATACAAATCAGCAGAAGTTAAGTCTTCCGGATCCCTTGTCCGGGCACCTTGTTCACCTGGAGCAAAGAGTAATGTTTTATTTGTGTGGCTGTCAGTAAACAAAAAATGAGAGACCTTGTCTTTTTTCTTAGCGATTTCGTTTGTTCAAAATTGTTCTGAGGTTCAAATCATACAATATTTCAACTAGGAACAAAATGGTCGAATGAACACACTCACACATATAGACCGCTACATGAAATCTAAGTATGTTTCAGTATGCAGTGAGTCGAGGCTGTCACATCGAGGCCAGTTTAGTAATTGCGTGTTATCATGTAGGTAGGATGTCTAATTTATAATAATAATTATGTCGTTTATTTTTTGTTTTCTTACCAGAATACATTTTTAAATATTTCCTACAATCAAAAATAAAAAAACAAAACATTTCAAATTATAAATAAAAATGAGTTCCGCCGGTGTTAGGAGCAGGGTTCGAGCTACCAGTTGTTAGGGCTGCAGAAGATAGAAACTTCCTCACAATTAGGGCTTGCAATCCGGATATTCGGATATCCGTATTATCCGGATATCCGCCGATTTTCAGATCCGGATTTTACTTGCATCACCATCCGGATTTTTCGGATGTTACGGATAGTTGTATTTCTCTTTTAAATATTAAATAAAAAGCTGTCTCTGTAAAGTAAATAACTGTTATTACGTTATTTATTATTAATATAGTTAATCACTCTTGCAATTATTTATCCACTTCAAAAATCAATTAAAACACAAATACTAGAAGTAATCATCCGGTTTATGAGACGGCCATCTTCAGCGCAGCGACCGACTTCTTCAACAAATGATTTAGACACCACAATTCGAATAGAGATGGCACTATTTGATGAGAATGGCCAGAGAAGCAGGAATTTAAAAAGGGTTTACAATCTACTTTTATCAATACCACCGACCAGCGTTGAAGTAGAGTGTTATTTATCTAACCATTAAAGAACTTCCATGAAAGAAGATTCATTAGATAGTTTAAGCTTTATAAGATCATATTACCAGAATTTGGATAAAAAATAATTTAAGACTTACCTAATATTATATTATAAAGGGTTATTTGATTATTTTGTTACTTTTTGTTTTATTATATTTGATATAAACTATTGTTGTTTAATAATTGTGCTGATTTGCCAGGGAAAGTATGTACCATGTAAAATTATACACTTTGTGCTATACGCCATAGAACAGCTATGTTTGACAAGAGTGCATTTTGTATGGGCCCTAGAATATATACTAAATTACCTAATAATATAAAAGAAGCAGATAATTTTACATCATTTAAAAATAAACTAAAGACTTATCTGATCAATAAAGCATATTACAAAGTTATTGATTATTTAAATGATAAATGTAATTATTTTTTTAAGTTAGTAATAATAATAAAATTATATAATTAATAAATTTCATAAATAATTTAATATGAATATTTGTAATTAATGAATAATGTAAGAAATATTTATATTATAATTTGTAGATATTTGCACACCTGTTTAGGTAGGATATGGTTCAAAGAACTTTTTTGTACCTATGTATCAACTCATGTACCCATATTCATGCAAATAAATGATTTGATTTGAAAGTTATTTTTTATTTCATTATTATGTTTTAAATTGGTTGGATAGGATTTGATTGGGATGTTGTGATTTGTGTTACATCTGAGATCTCATTTTTAATGAGATTTTTTTTAGTATGAGTGCGGTATCGGTGTTTTATTGTATAATTTTAGAAAGTGGTCTAGTTTTTTTATGTATGTGTTATTTGAAATATTGATATAGTTTATTCTTTGTTTGTCATTTTGCTTGAGATACTGATCTGACTGTGGGGATCGTGCGATCGATGGCCCTTTACGGGGCCCCGATCTGGGCGGCTGACCTGACGGCCGGAAGCATCGCAGTCCTGCGGAAGCCGCAGAGAGCGATGGCCGTCAGAGTCATCAGGGGATATCGCACGATCTCCTACGAGGCGGCTTGCGTACTGGCCGGATCCCCGCCCTGGGACCTCGAGGCGAAAGTACTCGCGTCACTGTATCGGTGGCGCGAGGAAGCGAGGGCGCGGGGCGAGTGGCTGATGCAGCGACATGTGGAGTTGCGTCGGTCACAGCTTCACGCAGCCCTGGTGGCGGAATGGCGGGACAGGCTTTCACGCCCTTCCGCCGGCCTCGCCACCATCGAGGCGGTCCGGCCGGTACTCGAGCCCTGGCTCGGGAGGAGGCACGGCTCCCTGTCGTTTCGGGTGACGCAGGTGCTCTCGGGGCATGGTTGCTTCGGGAAGTACCTGTGTCGCATAAACAGGGAGCCGGACGCCCGGTGTCACCACTGCGTCGACTGCCGGGAGGACACGGCGCGGCATACGCTGGCAGAGTGTGCCGCTTGGGAGGAGCCTCGCCGTGCCCTCATCTCAGGAGTAGGCAGTGACCTATCGCTGCCGGTCGTGGTCGAGTCGATGGCCGGCAGCGAGGAGTCCTGGGACGCGGTGGTACTGGTATCCTTCTGCGAAACAGTCGTGTCGCAGAAGGAGGCTGCGGAAAGGGAGCGGGAGATCTCGTCCGCTCACCCGGCCCGCAGCAGGCGCACCGGGCGTCGGCAGAGGGCAGATAATGCCCTCTTCCGGCCCCCCTAAATGGGTCCAGGGACGGCGGACTCGGGGACGTCCGCCGCCCCCTATCACACTGGACCCGAGGTGGCGGCGCGTAGTGTTCCACGCGCGCCCCTTTGAGACGTCGCGGGGGGGTCTAACACCTCACCCCCCCGCAGACTTGAGGTGGCCCGCAGAGGCGGGCCGGCACTAGCCGGGGATCACGGAAGTAATACTAGCTCCCAAGATCCCCGGTGCAAGTGTGAGAAGGGAACACCGGGGTGGTTTTTAGTCAGTAAGAGTCTGACAGACCCCTCCGCCCACCCCAGGGCGGAGGACATCCATGAGGATTTTCCACCCCGGCAACAAAAAAAAAAAAAAAAAGGCTTTCAGGCATCAGACTTTTGGCCGTAACGACAACCGGCACAATGACAGCCAAGCTCACATTCCACATGTCAACAAGCTCGTGTCGAGATATTATGTTTCTCTTTCTCAGCTTTCACGAGGTTCTCGTCATGTGGAATGGCAACACCGACAATCATTGCGCGGCGCACTAGTCGATCTATCATCACTATATCGGGCAAATTGGCGACAATACTAGACGGTTAGTAATGATAGACCGATCCCAGTACAACGTGACATGGTATGTGTGAATGGAATCAAATCAACTCCTCATAATATGTAACTATTATATCGTCAACGTGATCTATCAACTCAGCCTTGCGCACAACACCCTGTCCTCCGCCTTCCGCATCCAGTCTGTCTCAGCTACCTTTTTAAGCTCGTCGGTCCATCTCGCCGATATGCCGTCAAACATGGGTCGCCCATTGCCACTTCAGCTTGCTTACTCTGCAAGATATGTCGGTAAATCCGGTTCTTTTCCGGATAGTTTCATTTCTGATCTTATCCTAAAAAAGAAACTCCGAGCATAGCCCACTCCATAGTACGCTGAGCAACCTTGAATTTGTGGACCAGCCCGACTGTATGTGTCCACGTTTTGTCACCACATGTCATAACGGGCAGGACGCACTAGTTCAAGACCTTGGTCTTTAAACATTGCGGGATAGGTGACGAAGAGACTTGACGAAGTTTTCCAAACACTGTCCAACCCAACTGGATCCTTCTGTCTGCTTCATTCTCAAAGTTGTGTCTACCGAGCTGGATGACTTCTCCTAGGTAGACATACTCCTTCACAACATCACAAAGCGACCTTTTGATATAGATTGGTCTCGGCAAGACGTGTGAATAGTACATGACTTTCGTCTTGTCCAAATTGATACCGAGGCCAACCCGTCGAGAGGCTCCATTTAAGCTGTGCAGCATCTGGTCTAACTTTTTTAGCGTCTCTGCTATTATGCTATGTTGAAATAGTTTAGTGATTTGAATCCAACGTTAAACAAATTGCTTATGTAAAAATTTACCCGCATTCATTACGTACGATATCGGAGCCCTTTACTGTACGTGGTTCGATTGCACTTACTACGCGTTATACTCGTCGATACTGTTGGTAATGTCCTGAACACAGAATATAATATACGTCCTATCACTACAAACTGTATGCAGGTGCCGTTCGGAGACTTAAAATAATATTAGATAACTGATCCACCGAACCGCACTCATCAAAATTTTGTTTCAGTGCCGTTAGTGGAAGTACTCAGGTGCGGTTCGGTCAAGTGCTGTTGAAATCAGTGCTCTTAGTGGAATGCCTCCTCAAAACGTACCTTTGTATAGTGTCATTACATTACTTAAGTTTTCAAGTTTTTAAATTTCTCATGTGCAATAATTCTCAAGTCTCCCAAAAACTTCTAAATTTTAATCATATCGTGCAAAAGCATTAGACGAATTATATTCGAAAATGAACACTGATTAAATGCTTTTATGTAGACTTATAATCACATCTAGAAGTCTATCACATTGAGATCTTCTATTGTCTTTAAAGATGTAGGTACAGTGGGCTTGAAATACCGGTATTTATTTTTGGGAAGCTTAGTACCTGTACTATTGATACCGGTACCAGATGTAGTACCAGTACTATTGGTATAAACAAATATTGCCATAAATTACAGTGAGAAAATAGATATAGTAAGTAAAAATGATAGTTAATAGGCATTAGAAAAATAACTTTAAGGTTGCCAACCGTACGAATATGAGATTTGTGGTTACGCACCGGGTACCTGAGTTTTGTACCGGCACTTGTTAGGTGGAGTACCGGTACCCGTCTGAAACCAGTACCCAGGTATCGAAATGGCAAGAACCGCTAAGTACCAATAAAGAACCTGTACTTTTGGTACCGGTTCCAAGCCCTGACAGGGATAATATTATTGATGTTACCAAGCAACTTAGTAGGATACCATGTCCTATATATTTCTACTCCAATATTAATCTTGCAATAAAAGAACAGAGGGTGTCAGCTATCATCACGTACCGTGAGACTAACAAAAGGAAACTGTTCATTACAACGCTCGTAAGTCAAGGGCCTAGCTGGTACTACTTAGGAGCAATCATCTTTAAACTAGGTCTGAACATGGGGTCTTAAAGTGACACTAATACAGTACTTTATATGCCAGTTCTACTACATCTATTTCTGTAGTAGAATGTGCCATGAAGCTCAAACTCAAAGCATTTATTTCAATTAAACCATTTACAGGCACTTTTGAGTTTTCAAATGAGTCGGTCTCTCAGAAAGATGAAGCTAGTTGCACCATTATAGCGGCCGCAAAATGAAAGCCCTTCATACATAGAGTCGAACATCCAACTTCATTTTTATGGTAATCGTTGTTTTGTGATCGTTAAATAATAGAATAGTATCACTTTCTTAGAAAATCCAAGCTTCACTACAATCTGGCTATATTCTGTTGGTTTAGGTAGTTAAATAAAGGTAAACAAAAAAACCCTCGTGACAAGAGAGCTGTCAAGTAACCGACTAAACGTAATACCTGCCACTTCAGTTGGTATGCTACGTCGCAGTTGTACTCTTCAATTTAGCAACGTTTTATTTCGTTGACGTTTAGAGAACATGTCTTTTTGGGCTCTTTACAATAGACTGATTACAAAATAATAAAGTAATATACAGGGTGGAATTTTGTAATGCCACCTGGAGGGAAAGTACTCTTAATACTGCAGATAGAAAGTTTTACTCAAAGGAAACATTCCTTTATTTTTGAATAGAAAGCAAACTGCATTTAAAGATTTTCGAAAATTCTCTTCTCCCACACCCGGGAATCGAACCGGCTAAAATCTGAAAAAATTATACCCTGTACTTTTATTGCATCGATCGTTAGGGTCAATTATAAGGATGAAATCTCTCTAACAAACATGATAAATTAAATGGAAGGAAAACCAGGAAATCTTAAATTAATTTAATTATTTACAAAAAATGGTAAACTAACTAATTAGTTGCTCGAAATGGGCTCCATTCTCTTGGATACACAAATTTATTCTTTTAACGAATTCATTTCCAGTAACCTTTAATAAAGTGTTGTGGTGAATATTATAAATCGTATTCTGAACTTCAACTCTCAACTCGTTGTCATTCGCATAAGATTTCATGTAAATTGGATTTTTTACATATCCTCACAAAAAAAAATCTAATGGGGTGAGATCTGGCGATCTCGCAGGCCATCTGATTGTGCCGTTTGTACCAATCCAGGTATTAAAATGGTTATTAATGTAGGCAGTAGTGATTCTGCTGTTATGTGCTGGAGCACCATCTTGCTGTAGAATTATTTGGTTTCGCTCTTCCTCGGGGAAACCATTTAACTCGTTTCTTAAGAGATCCAGTATTTCAATATACTTGACAGTGTTATTACTATTATTTATTTATTGCTGAAGTTGGTTTCGTCAGACCATACAATGTTACTCAAAAAATTAGGGTTTCGGTCAATTTCTCCAAGCATGTTTTCACAAAATTGTAATCGTCTGTCACGATCCCCAATATGCAATTTTTGCACCAACCGACCTTCACGATAGCATTTATACTTATACTTTTTCAGCACTTTAAGTACGCGAGTGTGGGTTGTTCCTAATTCATCGGCAGCATCTCTACTTGAAGCCTTTGGAAATGATTCAAAGTATGTTAAAACATCTAGTTCAAAATCGAAATAGTTTTGCTGAATAGTTTGCCGTCTCTTCTTGAAACCACCCGTATTCTTTAAATTTTCTACCATTCTTTTCAATACGAACCGAGTTGGTGCCTGTCGGTCTTGATATCTCTCTCCATACCACCGCAGAGCTAGATTCACGTTTTTGTTATTTAAAAAATAAGCTTCCATTAAATCAAACTGTTCTTGATAAGCCATTTTCACCGTGAGACAAAATGTGAAATGAGTTGTAAAAACAATCAAATGTGAATAACAACTATGACAATCTAATTTTCAAATTTTAATCTAACATTTCATATTTAAATTACCTCATACACGCAGCTACGAGTATGTCGCAAAGGAGTCTGCATTACAAAAGATGGATGTTAGTTAAAGAGCTTTAACTTGACTCATTGAATTTGTAACTTCAGATTTCCTGGTTTTCCTTTCATTTAATTTATCATGTTTGTTAGAGAGATTTCATCCTTATAATTGACCCTAACGATCGATGCAATAAAAGTACAGGGTATAATTTTTTCAGATTTTAGCCGGTTCGATTCCCGGGTGTGGGAGAAGAGAATTTTCGAAAATCTTTGAATGCAGTTTGCTTTCTATTCAAAAATAAAGGAACGTTTCCTTTGAGTAAAATTTTCTATCTGCAGTATTAAGAGTACTTTCCCTCCAGGTGGCATTACAAAATTCCATCCTGTATAAATCTAACTAAATAATTGTGCTCGAGCAATTACATCTACGAAGAGTAGTATAAGAATAAATGATAAAGTTTAACATACAGTAATAAAAGAGGAAACTATCGTAATAATAGGTTGGGGAAAAAGTTTCTTCGCATTTTTTAAGAAAATTCAAAACATTTTTTAATTTAGTTTATTTACATTTAACTAAAGTATGTAGGTACAGACGCCAGCACATCAAGCTACTACAATCTGTCAGATTTCTTTAATAGATTTTGAACTTTATTCCTATAGTATAAGGTTCAAGGTTGATTGGGAAAATTGGCAGTTTCGGGTAGCTTGACCTGCTGGCGTCTGTACCATTTTGTTTGATAACTTTTTGTCATCTTGTAGGTAGGGACATGATCCCATTGATATAGAAATTTCGGGACTTCTGATCAAAATACCGCGACAAGTGGTTTTGGCAGTCCTCTCGTGATGTTAACCTGACACTGCCTAAAGAATTCTGAAGAGACCGAAACAGGTGGAAATCTGAAGGCGGATGCATTAACACCTCCCAGCCAAACTCTCTTAATTTTTGCTGAGTGGCTAAAGATGTGTGAGGTCTAGCGTTATCACGATGAAAAACCACACCCCTTCTGTTGATTAATTCCGGCCGCTTTCTCTCAACTTCTTGCTTTAATCTCATCAGTTGTTCGCAGTAGAGTTCAGAATCGATGGCCCTGCCTGGTGGTAACAGCTCATAATGAATAATGCCCTTCCAATCCCACCACACACACAGCATCACCTAGTTGCGAGTTAACCCGGGTTTCCCCACAGTCTGTGAAGCCTGACCGGCCGTTTTCGCACGTTCTTGTCGTACGTGATCCACTTTTCATCACCAGTTATCAGCTTCTTCAAAAATGGTTCGGTTTCATTACGTCGTAATAAAGAATCACAAATTAGAACACGGTTCATTAGGTTTCTTTCAGTGAGCTCGTGAGGTACCCAAATATCGAACTTTTTTGTGTACCCAGTTTTTTTTTAAATGTGCCAAAACTGTTTTGTGGTCAATTCCCAGTTCTTCGGCTACGTCGTAACTACTGATATATCTTGCTCCACTTTTTCAAAAATGGCATCCATTTTATTCGTAATAGGGCCCGTAGGGGACCAGAGCGACGTGCATCTTTGACATCAAAATTTCCGGATTGAAAACGCTTAAACCAAATTTGTGCTACTCTCACAGACACTGCACTAGGTCCATAAACATCGCAAATTTTTTTCGCGGCTTGCGTTGGATTTTTACCTTTTTTGTAGTAAAATTTTAAAATGTATCGAATTTCTTCATTAGATTCACTCATCTTGACAGTACGAAAAACAAATGAAAATCACACATTTTCCTAATTTGAATTTGGAATTATGTTCTTTAAAATTTAAACTTTCAATGATACCAAAACCAGCCAGATACAAATAGTATAGCCAAAGTGATTTTATTACAAGTTCAGACATACTATAATGCGAAAAGACTTTTTCCTCAACCTAATAAATAAAAAAAATCATTATAAGTTACAACGTATTTTTAAACAAGAAAGTGTCATCTATAAAAACCCTTTTTATGATTTGTTTACCTTTATTTAACTACCTAAACCTATGGAGTATAGTTTAAAATCAGGTGAGATATAGATCAAACGGCTATTCGATTTGCAAAACAACCAGCTTAGGAAAGCCGGTCAACTCAAACGTAACTCTTTAGTTAGTCCGACTCAACACGTGACGTCCGGGCTCTCAAATGAAAGGAGCTTACAGGGATTTGCCGGCCGAATCCCGGCCACCGTAGGCGCGGGCTTGCGGACGGTGGGTAGCCTGCCGTCCGATAAGGACCAGGCCCGGGTCAACGACGGCGCGTTGTGTTCCACGCACGCCTCAAATAGTTGTCAGTACCAACTGACGGGGTCCGAAAGGGCCAATGCCTGCCAGGGTTGCGAGTTTGTCCGAAAGGGACATCGTGGCCCTGGCACACAGCATCTGAAGGAACACGGGTGGGTTTTTAGCCAGTAAAAGTCTGACACGCCCTCCCGCTCCGCCCAGAGCGGGATAAGTTATTTGAGTTTCCCACCCAAAAAAAAAGGCATTTGCCGGCCGAATTCAAGTCTCCACTGATTTAGGATTTCGCTATCGACTAAAGCTTGATTTGAGTAAAATCTTGATTGTCTTAGAGCTCCTGTATAAAATTCTTACATCCAAAGTGGGTGGGGTCATAAAAGGTAACATTTTCTTTTAGAATATTTTTAGAAATCCCAATGACATTCTCAAAAAAGTTCAAGACGCTTGTACAATGGCCCTTAGCATTGTCCCCACACAAAAGGCCCAAAAACTCGTACAACAAAGTCACCTGACTGTATGAATATGCAATGGCATGCCACGGGTAACTTACACTTATACACTAGAAAACTATTATTTAGGTAAAGACGACACGACTGCGATACGATATTGGGAGAAACAAGAAAACCGGCCAGGTGCGTATCGGACTACGCACAATGAAGGGTTTTTCTTGGGATAAATTTAACCCGAGTACGGACTCGGGTTAAATTTATCCCAAGAAAAACTTAACATTGTAGTTGAAAGACATGTTCCCCCATACATTCCAACTGCAAATGTAAGTTTGTACTCACAATATTGAAAGATTTACCATGTTATTTTAACACCATAGACTTCTTATAGCTTTTCCTGTAATCTATAAGTAAAGAACTATATACTGTTTTTTATTTTATTTTAGTATCATTCGTTCAACTATTTTCTTAAATAACTTTAAAATTTTTAATTTTAAAATTATAACAAAAATATATTTGAGACCCTCACAACAAGACTGATAATGTAACATGGTACAGTTAGCATTTTTTTTTTCTATTTTGCCCCCTTAAAAGTGACGTTCATATTCAAATTTCATTTATTTGCGTTACACGTCCGTGTTTGGGTCACAGAAATTCATATGTGAACCGAATTTCAACTTAATCGGTCCAGTAGATTCGGAGCATATCGGCTGTGACACGGACAGACAGACACACGAGTAATCCTATAAGGGGGTTCCGTTTTTTCCATTTGAGGTACGGAAACCTAAAAAACGAGCTTAGTCGTTACTCGAGCTAAAATTGAAAGTAGTAGTGTACTTATTATTGACAGCTATGTATCAACAAGAACTGATACAGAATTTATTCAGACGATAGTAGTTACGAGAAAAAGGCAAGCAGCTCCCGAATTTATTTAGATTGGTTTGTATTAATAAACAAAAAACTGAAATAGAAATAGACCTTGACACTAAAAAGAAAATTAAATTAATGTTTGTTTGCGAAAACTCCGTCGGTAATAAATGTGTCCGACAGAATTTGTTTGACAGTTCAGACACAATAACAAACTAATTAAGATTTTGTTTTAACAGCAAAATTAGAGATAATTTTGCTGTTAAAGCAATTCAATGTTATAGATCTTTAAATTGATACAGAAAACCTATCAATAAAGACCACAATCAAATTAAATATCAATTGTATCGTAACCTCTAAAGACCTCAATCTAATTATTGATACAGATGTTCAAAGGGACTTCTACAAAATTGAAGGCTTCACAGACGTGCCTGGGAAAGTCTTAGAAGTTGATATAACTTTCTGGTTGGATAAGAAAAAAACTTTGTTTTATCCTAAGGCGAGAACTGGCAGATATCGTTATGAATACTTAACACTCGTAGTATCGATCGACGATAGGACCTTAAACCTCCCAATGTGTCAAGATAACGAGGGTCTTTGGAAAAGTTGCGTACTCCATAGCTAGGAAAATACCCTTTCCTTTCTCCGTTGCTGTCTTAAAATGCAACAGTAGAATGAAGGATAGTTCCGCGTAAGTATAACAAATAAACTGAACTTAATTTTATGATTCGCCTTAATAAATACTAATTTTATCTAGTTGTTGCAAGACTGGAAGAAGAGCTCAAAATGTTAACGAAAAGTCTAGGATTAGACGAAGTCTCGGATACGTTCATCTTTAGAAAGAGTTCGGAAACTTCTTAGAGCAACACATGTAATATACTGTTAATACAAAAGTGGTAGTGGTAGACCACAACAAAGTACACAATACAATCGATACTTTTAAAACTCGAAGTCATGACGCAAACTCAACACAAAGAGGACCTAGTAGAATCGAGCTCGTTTACAATCAAGCAAATATTTATTTTATTCGGAACGCGTAGTTAGTGTTGACACAAGTGGAACAGTCACGAGCGAGGTGTTATAGTCGCTTTTAAAGCGTATGTTTAGGTATAGGTACTCGTACGTGGCGAATGTGATCAACTGATCACGCTTGTATGAGGAATTAACAAAATATGAGAAATACCTATTCAAAATAAGTTCGAATTACTCATTAACACAAAATCGTCTAATTAATTATTAATATAATATCTTTCATCATCATCATTCAAAAGACGTCCACTGCTGGACATAGGCCTCCTAAGGGGGGTGCTTTCCATAATCGCCACGCTTGGCAGGCGGGTTCGCGATCGCAGTATGGTGTTAAAATGCATAGAGAACGCTGCTGCCAATTCTCTAGTAAGTCCTTTAGTCGCCTTTTACGACACCTACGGGAAAAAATGGGGTGGTGCTATTCTTTACGTCCGGCACCACACGGAACATAATATCTTTATCCCCATTATATCTATATTACAATCGCAAATTTGACAAATAAACGGGTAAATTAATAGACCAACTAGGCAATGATGAGTTATGATCATGAGATATTTTCTATGAAGAAAGAGTATAGATCATTGACAATATTCTTGATAGATAACTAACAAAAATATGGTATAGGAATGTAGCTAATTTTATTAGCAGAGCTCATAGTTTCTCCGTTATCGAATTAATCTTCAGTTAATCACTTAAGACCGTACCTACCTTTACCTAGGTACTTTTGATCTTTCTGCCCCTATACCATTATTATATTTAGGGTGGCGCAGCAAGTCATCTTCTTCCATACATCCCTATCAGCCGTCACATCAGTATTCACCTCCTTTCTTTCTAGTTATATCATCTTGACCCAGTCTTTTATCATTTTAACAATTCTCTTTATCATTAACAGCCGACCTTACTGAATCCACCAAGATTGCTCCGAACATACGCCCGCTTTGCATAAGCCAGGTAATTGAGTCAAAATTGCGGTGTTTCGCTCGTACACATATAAATGTCTGGTGTGGCAGATGGCACTGTTATGCTCAATTATTTGAACATCAAACATGTTTCAGGTTTATTGTCCACATCTACAGTTTCCTTGCTCTTTGATGTTTAGAGCCCGATCACACGTACGAGGGCTGCACTAAAAGTATCGGGAATGGAATATTTCCACTGTTCCTGTCATATTAAAATCTTTTTAATTGAAAACTCCTTGGTTTTAAAAATCGAATACTTTTTTTTTTTTTTTAAAAAGATTCTCGGTCTTGTCACAAGGTTTTGTCAAACTTGTTTAGTCGTTGAGAAAATGGAATTGACTCGAGAAAATTCAAGAGCGATGATTTATTATGACTTTCGAACTGGTTTAACACAAAAACAGTTTGCTGACCGGATGATTTCTGCATTTGGTGATGAAGCCCCATCCAAAACCACAATTTATCGCTGGTTTGCTGAATTTCAACGTGGACGTGTCAAGCTCAGTGATGATCCCCGTCAAGGTCGTCCAAAAACTCCAGTCACCCAAGAAAACGTTGATGCTGTGCGTAAGCTGATTGAGGAAGATCGACATGTGACATACCGCGAAATTTAGGCAACTTTAGACATTGGCATGAGTCAAATACAAATAATCTTGCATGAACAATTAGGTGTAAAAAAGTTGTTTTCCCGATGGATACCGCATTCGCTCTGTGAAGAGCAAAAAGCGGCTCGCGTTACTTGGTGCGTCAGAACTCTCGAAAGATTCCACGCAGGATCCTCAAATGCTGTATACAACATTGTATCAGGTGACGAATCCTGGATATACGCGTACGAACCCGAAACAAAAAACCAGTCACGAGTTTGGGTGTTCGAAAATGAGTTAAAGCCAACAAAAATTGTTCGTTCACGGAGTGTTGCAAAAAAAATGGTGGCCACGTTTGTCTCCAAAACCGGCCATGTTACGACTATTCCTCTTGAGGGACAAAGAACGGTTAATGCAGAATGGTATGCTACCATTTGTTTGCCACAGGTCGTTTCTGAACTCCGTAAACAGAACTGCAACCGCCGCATCATCCTCCATCACGACAATGCGAGTTCTCACACCGCGCACAGAACAAAAGAGTTTTAAGAGCAAGAAAACATAGAATTATTAGACCATCCGCCGTACAGCCCCGACCTAAGCCCTAATGATTTCTATACTTTCCCTCAAAAAAAGAATAAATTGCGTGGACAGAGATTTTCATCACCTGAAGAAGCTGTGGACGCCTACAAAACGGCCATTTTGGAGACCCCAACTTCCGAATGGAATGGTTGCTTCAATGATTGGTTCCATCGTATGGAATAATGTGTCAAATTTCGCGGAGAATACTTCGAAAAGCAATAAATACATTTTTAAATAGTAATGTTGTGTCACTTCCTTGATTCCCGAAATTTTCAGTGCCGCCCTCGTACCAACACACACACGTTAAGATATATAAAATATATTACTGTCAGTTACTTTATAAGTGCAATAAGTGAAAATTAAGTGTCCGCACTAATAAACCTTATTTGTAATCTGTTTGTTCTGTTTTGCGGTGCAAAGTTCTAAAGTTAAGATTTTTATAAACTTTGTTTTTAATAAATATATTTTTTTAAAACCCGCAACCATGCCACAACGACAACACGTGGTCGGGTGCTAATTTGTATGAAAATGAATAAATAGTTTATTTACATGGACCACATTTCGCCGTCAATATCAACCATGTCGGCGATATCGTCCACGTCGCGTCACAGCGTCAACGATCTGTCTGTCTGCAAACACTAGCCACAAAGTTACCACATCGCAACTGCAAGTAGTTTAGATTTTGTCACTGCGTTGTAGTTGGTTTGTGGTACGTATCACGGGCCCTTAGAGTATAAAGTTTGAAACGTTTTGTGTATGTTACACGGTTTTGGATACAATCAAGTATTTTCTTTCTTTCTTAGGTTTTGCTTCAGTCAAATTTTCGGCTAGCTCTTCATGAACTGAATCTGGTACTTTAAGAATTCAGGTGTCAGTAACTACTTACTGACTTTTTCTACCGTAGACCAATCAAACAATGAGTAGTTATCGTTTTATCATTGTTTGATAAAAATCAATCGGCTTTCCCAGGATCCAGATCTTGAACTTTTATACAATTCTTTTTTTTACTCAAAATAATTGTATCAAGAAATGTGTCGCCATGGACATTACTGGAAGTGATTGAGAATCTCGATTAAAAATAAAAATTGCTTGTAACTAGGACAGGAATAAATCAATGAAAATTCAGCCGGAAGCTCCAAAACCGCTGGTAAAGACTTCATTTTACTCCTTAAAATTATTACCTTTATCTCTTACACGGGTCTCTACAATGTAACCTTGTACTATTTTCGATTAATGCCAACGCTGTAGGTAATATTTTACATATATAATATTTCACCATCTAACCTTTTCGTAGTCATAAGAAATGTACAGGTAACATTACCTTTACTGTCCTTTTTAGGGTCGACCCTTTCATAAAGTAACGGAAATATGGGTATTTTCCAAGGTTCCGTTCTAAGAATAATACTAACAGGAAAGAAAATTGTAGTGACTTGTGAAGTACTTTCGATAGTTCAAAGAGAATTCCAGGACGCTTTGATGTTTCGATTTGCAGAATTCTGGGCTTAGGAAGCCTACAATTCTGAATGCGAATATGTAAAGTAAGGTATGACGTAGTTGGTAATTGAAAGCGCAATAGAGAATCTAGGCAACATATGATGGAGAATTCAGGGAATGAATATTGCTAAAATGCATCAAAGGCAGCTTGGAAGCTTGTTGAAAGATTTAAGAATTTTTAATTCCGGGAAAGTAACCCTAACCATATGCAGGCGTTCAAGGCAAAGCTTATTAATGAACCTTATGTATTTAAACATCTTAAATCCATCATTACAGGTTGCCCAGATTTGATAGTTAAGTTCACATATTATTTATCATAAAACCTACATAATAATAAGTTATAATAGGATATATTAGAAACCTTAACCCTTACTATTGAGTAGTATTTTGGAAACCCTATCAGTCGAATCAATCAAATCTCGCAGTCCACTGCTACACATAGGCCTTTCCCAGGCTGCGCCAAAACACTGTCCCCCGTCTTCCGCATCCAGTCTGCCCTAGTCACCTTTTTAAGGTCGTCGGACCATCTAGTTGGTTGAGTTCCACACTACGCTTGCCGATACGCGGTTTGCAGTCCAGGATTCGGAAATCCTATACCTACTGAAAATAAATTATACAAAGGTACAAGTTCACTTGCAATAACAAACAACCTCTGCCCTCTACATAAAATCGGGTTCTTGCAATTAGTTTATTAGTTAGGAGACTATTGCCATTAATGCCATCACATCCATGGATGTCAAAGCAATGGAAACTAAACCAGGCAGTTTTCCCAATCACATTTCTGCTAAAGGACTGACACACAGTACAACAAAAATCCCTTACAGTGGCGTTTACATTTCGTAATATTTCGGCAAGCCAGTGCGGCGTAACGAAACGGAACGGACATACGATTGCCTTTGCACACAGTAGCCGTAAGTACTCTGCCACACTACTGACATTTCAGTAATTAGTATTGTATAAGACAAGGTTCCTGGTTACTAATGAGACCATGTCATTGTTTCCCGAAATGTCGTAATAAGCGCTCGCGTAAGTACATGCAAATTTTTGTGTGTGGGTTTTCATTGCTGTTATTGTGTTCACGTGACCAGAACTGTCTAGTAACAAGTACGTAAGTATGAATCTCACAAGTTACAACATCGGGTTTAGATTTGACAATATTTTCCTAGAAAACTACATACACAATATGAATGAGACTGTCAAGTTCTTAGAGTAGTAGTAATATAAATGACAGTGCTAGATATACAGGGCTATACATTATACATATCGAGGCATCTACAAATTAATACTGAATATGTATTCGAAAGCTTATGTCCCATCCCATGTGCCAACCATTACACCGATCCAGATGTCAGTGTGAGTGCGGATAATTAATGAAAATCGCTAAGTACACCTGGTCACGAATTGGAGATTTCAGTTTCAGTTGTCAAATATCTACTCCTAAGCAGAACGAATTCAATCAACAAAGAGCACTATCCCTGTGTGTTAGCACCCTTAGTGAAACTTCCATTAGCACTAGCAAACGCATCATCCTGTATGATGAAATTGATATATTCAAGGGAAACCAGCTGGGAAGCGTTGTGTAATTATATTCATAATACATACGGTCACGGTACTGACTGACAGTTCCTCCGCATTTCTTGTAAGGACGAACATGTTTCTACACGACAAAGGGAAGGGAACAATTTTAAATAAATAATAACCTATTGCGTTAGGCAGACACGCGATGCGTGTTTCGTGGTTGTAGTTATGACACTGACCACTTTGACATCCTGGGTCGAAATCAATTTAGTTTATAGGTCACAGCACTATTCTCAAATCATAGATACGTTTCGTCAATAATAAATAGTAATATCGACTTAGTTACCCTTAATGTAGGGCCGATTACGCTGCCTTGAAGAACACCCCACCATCGAACTCTTAATTCCTTGTTCAGATGATCAATGTCAATGACTTAATACCTATTCTTAATGCGAATCGTTTTGAATTATTCATGAAACAGACCTTATATGCCTTTTTGGAAATATTAATGTGAATCGATACCGAAACTGTGTAAAACGCTTATAAAAAGATTTTAAAAAAAGTATTTATGTCCTCAGTTTTCAGTGCTTTATTATAGATATCCCATAATAAAGCGTTGATTAAAACTTTCTAACCAGCTCCCGGATTCAAAAGCAAAACTTACCGAAGCACCGGGACACCATAATAACGCTCTATAAGACAACAATATCACCTTTTTATCACGATTTACCTGAAACAAAAACGCGAAAACACACATTAATTTTATGCTCATCTGTTAATAAAAGATAACGAAGTAGCGAGAGTGTTAAATTCCCACACAAACTATATAAAATGGAAGGGAATCTGGTCAATTAGTTATTCATAGACGATCGACGACCAGCAACATGGTTTTGTTTATTAGCTGAAGTATGGAAAACTGTTGTAGCTAGTTCCGTTTATTCAAATTCAAAATATTTTATTTCATATAAGCCTACAAGGGAACTTATGAAACGTCAAAAGTTAGGTGGGCACCTAACTTCTGACGTTTTTCATAAGTTCCCCGGTTTTCATTTTACTGAAGACAGCGAGCAGAACAAATATAGAAGGCTTAAGCCCCATTTACACTGTGCAAGTTTCTGGAACGTTCAAAAGCAATAATCGCATGTCATAAAGCACGTTCAATTAATATTATATAATCAAATATTTATTAAATTATCACTAAAAATCTGGCGCTAGCAGAACTAATTAAATTATTAACTTTGTGTGGTGTTTGGGTCACCAAGATACAGGCTGTGCTTAGTTTGGGATCCGCTGTTAAATAATATCTAATTTTTCTGTTGGTAAAAATTTCATGCATAATTGTATATTTGTGAACTATGTGTAAGTTTAATAAAATAATTTGAATTTGAATTATTGCCATTCAAGAATTTGATGCAAGTGCTTACACGTGTGCGATTTCCATAAAATGGCATACAATAATTGAATGCAAATGTAGCCGTTTAATAAAATTGCATTTACACCCAGGCAACTTTATTGCAAGGCGATTATTTCATGCAAATGTTGCTTCGTCTTAACACAGAGTTGCACGTGATTTTTGTTATTAACTTGTTTCAATCGTTCGTTCTTGTAGAGTTGAATGCGAATTTTATTATACGTGCAATATTATTGTACATGCAATTTTACTGTACGTGCTGTTCACACCTATACCAGTTTTGAACGGCAGCTAACTTACCCGTATCGTGCATGAATTTTAGGTGTTGTTTAGACGGTGCCAGATCAATTATATGGTATGCCGCAGGCAATAAATTTGCACCGTGTAAACGCAGCTTTAGTTTGGGTTTAATCAGTTTAAGATACTGGTGACAAAACATGGTAAAATGTTAAGAACATCAAGATTCGCAGTACCACTGGATCTAAATGTATGTGACCATGGTCCTTCTGCTGATATATCTATTTTGTGACCAGAATTTAAAGCCCCCTAACCCTTCGGGGATTACAGGCGTGATGTTATGTGTGTATTTTAAAGCCTTTCAAAGCTTACTATACAATAGGTCAGTATTAATCAGACAACTTATTATTGTTACAGGAGAAACAATGCGAACTAACACACTATTGTAACTGCTTCAACTCAGCCTATAGCAGTCCACTGCTGGACATAGGCCTCTCCCAGGCTGCGCCACAACACCCTGTCCTCCGCAACTGCTTGACTATGCTGATATCGTCAACATTCAAAGATTCCGAAATACTGGTATGTAATTGTATTAGTTGAAATGGACGTAAAAATTAATTGATTATCATTTGAAAAAACTGTTGGGGCTGCTGAAGATTTAAAAGACTATCTTTGCATTGTACAGTTCAATCTCTTATTATTGTATAATTGCATAGCACATGTGTGAGTACTATGTAGTACCTACTATAAAGCTACCATTTACTGGGTACGTCTTTCACTGACTTGAATGTAACCCTGGCAGCTGGGAGTATGCATGCTCACTCTAATGTCTTGCTGATGGTGGCGCGTGTGTTGGATCATTTAGCTCCCTTCAAAATGGTTAAGCTGAATGGCGCTAACCCATGCGTCGTGTTCGTGATCGGGCGCCGTCAGTCTCTAGGACTGCGGGCTAATTGCGTAATACACTATCAGTAGGAGTCGGTTTCAATTTGACAGTTCAACAACATTCATTGCGTTATTTACGTTGTTGAGCAAACAATTTTTTCTTACTTATGAAGCAATGGATTAGCAATATACTTCAAAATCATTCCGATTCCGATTCAAACTGTGTTGCGCAATTAGGGTGCAGGTCATCTCTTAGCTGCCATGGTACGTTAGTACTATTATTTTATATATTTTATTCTGTGGCCATGGCTTATTTTATTTTCATTTTTTTTTGCAGTTTTTTTCGCAGATTCTTTTCGACGTTTTGCATCTTTCTCACATGTATAATTTCAACATGAATGATGTAACCTATATTTTGTAATATAATTATGTTAATTTAAGAGTGTCCGTGGAGTTTCTTGCCCGATTTTGTCCATACGTAGGTACCTACTACGATTTGGAATGGGCAACTAGCTTCATCTTTCTGACTGACAATTACAGGCACTTTTGAATTGTCAAGGGGTCGCCCTTGACAATTCAAAAGTGCCTGTAATTGGTTTATTTGATATAAATGCTTTGAGTTTGATTGAAAACACCTACCTAACTACTTGACCTACATTATAGTTTTGGGTAGTGCGAATTTAAATGAGGGACTAAAATACTAAACTCTATGAACGGTAGATTGTTGAATTATACAGTTTATTATTCTATTATTTATTTTTACGAAACCGTTTGAATGCGTTGACATTCAAAAGGTATAAACAAATGTTTAAACCTTATTATTATGAATTTGGAAGAATCGTGAATAATTATCTGAAATCTGGAATCCCAATGTTCATCCAAGTTTCGATATAATGTGTGATACGTTAAGGCACAGAAGTAGGTTTAAAGTATAGGACGGGGTTTAAAAGCGTGACAGCTATATTCATAAGATAAGCACACCACACAATAATTATAAACTAATCTGCATTAAGTAGCGGTCTCCGTACTTTCATGCGAGAAGCATTAAAATAAAATAAACGATGGTCGTGAACGTCAAATTGTGTACAATTATATCTCCCGTTGTGGACAAAGTGATAAGTTGATAGCGATGATTTGAATATTTAATGGAAGGTCGAGATCCTACACTCATTTTACAAAGTGCTATAGAGAGTGGAGTAGACACATTGATAAGTACAAACAGTACGAATCGAAAGCAATAGCTGATTCACATTTGAATGTGTTATATTAGAAGCATCGTGTAAATGCATCCATCCTTTAATGGAGAACGAACAGGACAAGAAAGAAAGACATGTGCGCATTGTTTTCATAATATAAGAACTGTGTTAACAAGACAAAGTGAGCTAATTAGCATAGAGAAACTAGGTCCACCCTAAAAATCAGGACTAGAAACTACAGAGCTAAACCCAAATCACGTGATACGATTACATTAGGAAATAGTGCTGTAGCAAAATAGATTATTGATAAAAATCAGTTGATGATCACAGGTAAAACAATAAATTCTAGAACAATCTCCCAATTTCCCAAACATATGGGCATTGTAGATTCCGCCACCTTCTGTAACTTGGGCGCACTTGCAAAAAGGTCACAGCACCGCTATGCCAGCCTCGGCGGCGCCAAAGTGTCTGTTCGACCGCGTACTACCGTTATTTTATTACGTCACAGTCGGATTGTCAACTTTAGTGACCGATATAAAAAAAGGGTTTTATTACGGGAGTCGTGAATGAGCATGTAAAAGATTGTCAATGGAATTAATTCATTACTGACTTAAGAACCAGATTAAATTCGATGCCAGATGAGACAAGAATTTGAAATATTAATTAATAAAAATACAAAAAAGATAAAAGCTTATCCAAAGATACACTTTACAGTACCCAATACCTTCCAGATGAGATAATCTATTTTTAGCCAGACTCGGCAGATATAATACGAATACGTAAGCCAACCCAGTGACATGCCAAAGATTGAATGAGGTATATCTATTTGTTACAGCATAATAAACAAAATTAAACATTATTCACAGGAACATCTGCAACATAACAATTAGCTGCAACAATTATGTAAGTATTCAGTTTTGTATGTTAATGAATTTAAAATTTGAATTTTGTTTTCTAAAGCGTTTCAACATTTTGTCTTCCAATATTTGTGCATGCAAAACACGTATTCCACTTTAGAATTTTCAGCACGAAACACAAAACGCAACGAGGAAAACAAACCAATAAAGAAAACATTTAATTACATCCTCGCGTGCAAGCCCTTATTGATACAGCAAACAAATATATCCGATAACTGCCAACGAATATTTAGTACATCCGATAATAATTTATGCGAATTCTATTGGCCATAAAGCGAATTCACTCGTTAGTCTAACCAATACTTGTGCTACTATGTCTGCGATAAATCTTAGTACCGAGACCAGATGGTACGATCGACGTTGTAAATCTGTTTTTAATCACGTAATAGTTTTCACAAGCAAAATATGGAGTTAACACCGGATATTAAATATTAGGTTGCGTTAGGGAAAAAGTCTTTTCGCATTATAGTATGTATGAACTTGTAATAAAATCTCTTTGGCTATATTATTTGTATCTGGCTGGTTTTGGTATCATTGAAAGTTTAAATTTTAAAGAACATAATTCCAAATTCAAATTAGGAAAATGTGTGATTTTCATTTGTTTTTCGTACTGTCAAGATAAGTGAACCTAATGAAGAAATTCGATACATTTTAAAATTTTACTACAAAAAAGGTAAAAATGCAACGCAAGCCGCGGAAAAAAAATGCGATGTTTATGGACCTAGTGCAGTGTCTGTGAGAGTAGCACAAATTTGGTTTAAGCGTTTCCAATCCGGAAATTTTGATGTCAAAGATGCACGTCGCTCTGGTTGCCCTATTACGGATAAAATGCATGCCATTTTTGAAAAAGTGGAGCAAGATCGGATATCAGTAGTTACGACGTAGCTGAAGAACTGGGAATTGACCACAAAACAGTTTTGGCACATTTGGAAAAAACTGGGTACACAAAAAAGCTCGATACTTGGGTACCTCACGAGCTCACTGGAAGAAACCTAATGAACCGTGTACTTATTTGTGATTCTTTATTACGACGTAATGAAACCGAACCATTTTTGAAGAAGCTGATAACTGGTGATGAAAAGTGGATCACGTACGACAAGAACGTGCGAAAAAGGTCGTGGTCAAAGGCCGGTCAGGCTTCACAGACTGTGGCGAAACCCGGGTTAACTCGCAACAAGGTGATGCTGTGTGTGTGGTGGGATTGGACGGGCATTATTCATTATGAGCTGTTACCACCAGGCAGGACCATCGATTCTGAACTCTACTGCGAACAACTGATGAGATTAAAGCAAGAAGTTTAGAGAAAGCGGCCGGAATTAATCAACAGAAGGGGTGTGGTTTTTCATCATGATAACGCTAGACCTCACACATCTTTAGCCACTCAGCAAAAGGTAAGAGAGTTTGGCTGGGAGGTGTTAATGCATCCGCCGTATAGTCCTGACCTTGCACCTTCAGATTTCCACCTGTTTCGGTCTCTTCAGAATTCTTTAGGCAGTGTCAGGTTAACATCACGAGAGGACGGCCAAAACCACTTGTCGCGGTATTTTGATCAGAAGTCCCAAAATTTCTATAGCATGTCCCTACCTACAAGATGGCAAAAAGTTATCGAACAAAATGGTACCTACATACTTTAGTTAAATGTAAATAAACTATATAAAAAAAAGTTTTGAATTTTCTTAAAAAATGCGAAGAAATTTTTCCCCAACCTATTACGTTGCTAAACTCGTCAAGTTTTGGCTGGCCATAATTTAATCGTAACAAGCTCAGGTAAGTACTATTAGTTAGATCTATGCAGTACACTGAATCAATAAAGCACTTGATACACACACCTCTATAGAAAGAGGAAAAAGATTAGCACGGGTCTAAAAGAGAGAAAAGAAAAATTATCTTACAAGATGAAAAATAACATAGTACCACAAAGCGGAATAAAACGCAGCAAAAACACAACACTGTTATTCTCACGCGGCGAGCAAACCAAAAAAGCCACTATTACCAAGAACAATATTCCAACAATTTAATATCCCTGCTGGAGGATTCCAACAGAACGAAACAAGATTGAAACACAAAAAAATAAAGCAACAGATAAGGGACTTGCAATTCCGTTACAGGACAACTGTAGGGTTCCAAACATGGATACCGAATGTAGACTAGCAATTAAATACTTTAGGTCACACACGGTTATCCCATATGAGGGTAGGTAGAATGTCTGTAGAACTGAACGTGGAACTACGAGCTGTATTTGAAGCTAGTTTATTGAGCTCCAAAGAGGACGATGCAATTAGGTTCTAGATTTATAGAAGTTGAATGTTAGGTGGCAACAGGTTAAGAATTTGTGCAAATTGCGACCTGCGATGTGAATCGTGAGTCTCGGTGACAAGTAATTTATCTGGAAGTTATGACTAAAAGTAGTAGATTAATAACTTTCGACCATTGAGATGTTAAGGATTGCAGAGAAATACAATTAAATTCCAAGCTTGACGACTAAACTGTTAAGGCACCTCTCACATCATCTTCATATCATGAAAATACTTCAAAAAATCGAGCTGCAACCATACCAGTTTTAGCCAAACTCAAACAAGACAAGGCTATCACGAATAAACAGGGGTGTCATTAAATACTGCCCGTATGAAAGTTATACCTGGTCATATACTAGCCATCTCTATTAGCCGATGCGACAAGGTAAGCCTCAAACCTAGCCGGAACGTGTCCAGGTTCCAATTTTGAGGCTTTTGCAACAAACAATATGAGATGAAGGAACTAATAGTCTGCATCCAAATTAAGCTAACAAACACATACAGGGGGTCTACTCCGAAGCGCTAAGCCGAAGTGTCGGCCGAATGTTCGGCCGTTTTATAACTTCTTCAGTTCCCTTTTTTGACTTTGAGTCCTTACTCGACTTCAAGTCACAGTTTTGACTTTGGCTTATCTCTTCGACTGTTTTTTTTTTTCGCCGTAGTCAGCGATAGTTAGCCGGAGTAAAGAAACGACCGAACGTTCGGCAGATACTTCGGCTTAGCGCTTGGGAGTAGACCGCCTGTATGTGTTCGTTAGCTTAATTTGGATGCAGACTATTATTAGTTCCTGTACACGTTAAGATTTTGTTGTTTTTATAAAAATCAGCGCAAATTGAATGGCTTAAACCGACAAGAATGAACTAATGAATGACTACAATGACAAAAACGATAATAATGCAGTTAGGACTATGTTAACAGTATGGAGATTATCAAGAAGCTTTCCAGTGTCATTTGTAGACGTTGATATAGCATTGTCAGAAAGCGTAATACGGAAGCCCAGAAAAGGATTAAACCAAAATGTTTATGATGAAATTATATACCATCGAAACATAATTTTGAAAACAAAGGAGCCCTATTTTTTTTTTCAACACCATTTACAACCCAATTCGGGCACACAAAGGGTTACCGAGGTACGAGCGCAGACGGGTGACATTTATTATTCAACACACGTCACTTACATTTGTTTGGCATCCATATTTCTAGGAATAATGTTATTGTTTTCCGTATGTACCGCAAGACAAGTAGCTAGCCGGAGATTGATGGATTTTTGGAACAGATGATAGATTTCTGGGTGTAGTAGTGCTTTATTTACACCAATAACCCTAATTGCGTACACACACTTTCAATCACAATCTGAATGATTTTGAAGAATATTGCTAATCGCAATCGATTCTTATGTTGGAAAAATTTGTCTGCTCAACAACGTAAAAACGCAATGAATATTTGAGAACTGTCAAAATGAAAGCCATTGCTAGTGTGTTACGCAATAACACCACAGGTACTTAAACCTAACTTAATCACATTTTACATGCAATACCGTTGATCATAGAATCCCACTTTATGTCTTACGACAGACGATCAAAGATTGCTTCGATATTTGATCCAGATTTCTGAATAGCCATCTCAAAACCAAACCGTAACTTGTTTGAACTAAAACTAAAGGCTACTGAGGGTAGTTCTATAGTTAGCCTTGCTCTAGTTAATTCTAGTTTCTAAGTCCCAGTTATAGTACAACAAACACTAAAGTTTAAATTGGAACATCGTTGTTGCTTCTCGAGGTCCAATGGCGTCTCACTCAGCTGCAAAGCTGTGAAGAAAAACTATTTATTCGTCGTCTGAATATTGGAAGGTTTTGAAACTTTGTACTAATCCTTGGAAGGGTTTCTTTTCATCGGTACGTTAGCCTGGACTTTCTTTAGTAAAGCTGTATACCCAATCTTAAGACTTAAACCATCAAGTCGGTATTAGGCTGTTTATTTATACACTGTACGTGTTCTTTTTATACTCATTTCAGTATATTAGTGGTTACTTCGTGCTCCGTATAGTACTACGAAGCGTACTCTCGACATATTTGTCACTTTGCCAAGTTTATGCCTATAGATAGAGGTGTCCATTCATCTCACGCAATACTATAGGGCTATATGACCGGTTCTCCCAAGTCCTAACTACTTATTCATTAAGTTCCTTTTTGGTCCAAAGACCTTTTCAATTAAAAAATAACAGTAGGGATGTCTATTAGATTCGGCTACCAGTTGAAGCAACCTCACCAATGTGCTTTCGTAAAATTCTCGCGAGCACCATGATTATACTCCTAATTCCCTCAAGTACATTGGGAAAATATTGGTCAGTTTTAAACCATTGGGTTTAGTCTTAAAAAACTGTCCGATATAAATAAGCTACATTTGCACGCTCGCATTGTATCCATACCGGATGCGAGCCGTCACCAATAAATATCCCACTCGGAGTTGAGTCCGTACTCTTAGTAGAACGTATCCTCAGGCACATTTTTCTCCGCGAATATTGTAAGAGCTGCACACAAACGGAGCCAAAGTCTGCCAGCGACACAAGTTACGTGTTCTTCTACAATAGTACACTCGACACTTACATTTGACACTTTGCCAAGCCCGTTTAAGTTGTTACTATTGTATCGGCGTCGGTCGTAATGGCTTTGAAGAGCACGTGCTTATGTTTCGTAATAAGTGGGTTGATTTTCCTTTATTGTGGCGATTATTAGAATTGTATTATTAGACCATATGATTGTCTGAAAGAATAGGTAGTTATGTCCATCTGAAAAGTGAAGGTGTTGAATGTGTGACTTAGGAGGATCTTCGTGCCATAGAACATGGTGATTTTAACAATATTTGCGCTGACTTATTACTGTAAATTTGTAAATCTTATCATGTTCAGAAGTGGCGTTAAAGCGCTGACAAGAGGCAAATGACAAAAGTAGGATAATCTTTAAAAAAAAATTGTCTAATCTATATAGTTTGTGGTAGCGGAAAAATATATGTTATTCTTGAACATATTTCTCAGAACTTGGTTGTATTTATGAAAATAAATCTCGTTACTAACTAACGGTAAACTAGCCCTGTACTTTGAGTTTTAATCCAAAATATCTGAAACAATATAATTAATAACATGAACGTCTTATTTGTATGCAGAACTTGGTTGTTTTTTATTTTCGATTACTCAACTCATTTTTGAGTAAATAGATAATTGCTTCATATTTTGCAATAAATTACAAGGTTGTGTAATCGCGCTTCTCTTTTGTATGCAGTCTGACAGTGACCGCGGTTTAGCTGTTGTCACCGTCTTAACGATACGATATGGTGATGATCCTGGACCGCCGATCTTATATACCTTAACAATGCTACTTTTCTGTGGAGTGCCCAATATTCAATAGTGCACTAAATATAAATAAACATAACGGCCGAGAAACACTTTTATAAGTCTCATTTAGTGCCAAAGCTAGCAGCAACTACTTGCAATGAAATCACGTCTGGCACAGGTGCTGTTGCTGAAATTCTGCCAGCTCACCCCATTCGCAACTTTATGTAGGTAATTGTACATCGGGAATCCTTATTGTGGCCAACTTTTAAAACTACTTATTTTGACGATGATCATCAAAACACAAATAGTGTCTATATTACTTATGCTTTTGCTTTTTAATAAATGAAATGCACCGACTCCAGCGTGGTTCAACCAGACTGGATTGTTTGAATGAACCCAAAGATTCACACTAGCCCCTGGAGCCTCATGTTTGATGAGACTACAGAGACCATTGTATATCAAAGAGTAGACCGGGGGGCGCGATAATGGTAGGGAAGACGTGCCCTTGAAATATGGAAGGTTATTAGAGCCGTACCGGATATGCGAAATTTTGCCTTTTAATACTTTAATCGATACTTCACTTTATTCCTACTCCTGTAGGAATAAAGTGCACTCCGTTTATAAATGTTATAGCAGCGTACTAGTTAATTTCCCCGAAAGCTGCTGGTGTTTTTAGCCTGAAGCCTTTACCTGCTTAGGTATATGGTCTAATCCCGCCTACATTTGGTCAAATGCAATATTCCATCGCCTTCTACTTACATTTTGGTGGACCTCCCTGGTAAAGTTGATGAAGACTGGACTGATTACATAGCGTTGAACGGACTTAACCGTGGGATCCTCAACAAAAACACTTTGACCCCACTAAACATAACACCCCGTCAGTAAATATGTAGTTTTACCGTCGAATTAATAAACGCTACTAGTACGCTATGAGTTCTACTTGTCTAACTTGACATCCTAATCTCCTTCTCATATTTTATAGTCTGATCCCGCTTTCGGTTACCAAAAGAACAATAAAAACCCCTCCAAACCCACTTAATATATGACAGCCCGTCACTAACAAGTTTAGCCTACGAATCAATTCGGAGCTGACCTTAAACGCTGGGTGTTATTAACCTAAATTGAAGCGCTCATTAATTAACGCTTATCTACGCTACGAGCTGGCATGAATGACATAATTCATTAGAACACTGAGCTTCTGTAGTATACTAATGTGTTGATCTGATGGGGTATTAAATGGGCTTTATTGTGAAGACACGATATTGAGATGTCACTTCAAAATAACCTTCACGATTGGAGATACCGTTCGGCGCATTGTGTGCAGTCAACCTTCCTACCACCTTGCTGTCTATGCTATCATGCAACATAACTGCCCTTCTGATGCCTGGATAGCCAAATCTAATACTTAGAATTATCCTAAATAAAGACGTCCACCGATGAATTCTGCAGGATTATATGAAGATTCGTGTTCCGTGTGGTGCCGGACGTAAAGAATAGCTCCATCCTATTTCTTCCCGTGGGTGTCGTAAAAGGCGACTAAGGGACTTACTAGAGAATGGGCAGCAGCGGTCTCTATGCATTTTAACCACAAAAAAGACCCGCCTGTCAAGTATGGCGATTATGGCAATCCCTATTGGGGGACGTCTTTCGGCTGAAACAATGATGATGATATGAAGATCATTAATCACACCTGTTTTCCACACCAAGTCGCCTACCAGGATTTTGATATTGAAAACTTTTTACAGTACCCATTCGTCGAGTCTTAGGGCGGGATTAAAGACATCAGTACCCCAAGTGTAAGTTTGCAAAAGAGTAAACGTAACTATTTCGTTTGCGTTAAAATTTTACCGATAGTTCATAATACTAAGAATATAAGGGTGAGAATAAAAATCTTAACGCAAACGCGACAGTTACGTTTACTCTGTTGCAAACTTACACTTGGGGTACAGAACGCACACACTACACATGAAACGAATGGTACCTACATACCATAGCAATCAAAACGTCGAAAAAAAAACTCTCGATATATATTTTCGAAAACAAAAGCGTCCACAGGCCAATGCTCGAGCACAAAGCGCACTCTCTCTCATACATCCATGCTATTGTGTCACCCTACGTCAGGACCATGCAAGAGGGGGACACTCCTACTGCACAGCCATATTGTGAAATGGTAGGGTATAGGAAATGATAGGAGCAAATGGCCGTGACTGGTTCTTTGGAAAATTGGGAAGTTTCGCGTGAGCAGGTACTATCATCAGCTCCATTGGATGCGTGTTACAATTTCAGATGCATTGAAGAGTCTCCACAACTGACCCCCGTATTCAAGAACGATACTTACGTAAGTATGGCAGCGACACTATGCTAAGTAAGGCATTTCTCACTGCGTTCGTCATGGCAGGCCATTTAATTCACAAACAATACTCAAGCGACACTTTACTATGCGAACGCACAGCGTCGATTATAGATCTGTGATTGGTCTGTTTCTGTTACTAAGTTCGCTTTAGTGTTTGGTAGATGTGTGGACGACATAAATATAACCTTTAAACGTGTTGTCAGTTGTGAAATATAAACCATCAACTGTGGTGATTTAGGTAATAATAAAAAGTACTCTGTTTTCAAAGATCGCCAAACAAAAGATAGTTTAGTAATCTTCAATTGATTAGTTATGTGTGGATTATTAGGATGTGCATATATATGGTTTCGAATTCTCCAAAAACAAACGAAGGTGGTTTATGGTGTGTTTACTGGGTCAGTTTTTTTTTAATTTTAATGATTTTATAATAATTTATTATTTTTTTGGATTATTGTACCTATACATCTTACAACATCTAAAATAATATAAAATCTAACAACAAACAATTATCGATCTATTGTTTATTCTAATAACAATTAAATATAATTTTATTTTTTGCTTCAGTTTTAAGAAGCTACTACCGTGTTCTGTATCGGAATGATAGCTCTTTGTAGCATTAATGCGGGAGCGGCCTATCATAGAAGACAAACGGACACACGCCAAAACAATTGAATTAAAAAAGTTAAAATGAATAATAAAATAAAATATCACAAATGGATACAAAACACACAAAAACAACCACATCTGTGGCCCACATTGTCATTTAAAACAGACCTTTTTTTACAATAAGCTACACTATGCGTTGGTTAAAATAGCTGTCCAGCTACTTTATGTAAGGGTCTTTCTAAGTGAACGCATAGCGTTGGACATCACTCAAGTATTGTTTATGAATTGGATTTACCGGCCCTATGCGTTGATGGGCACTGTGAGACCTCATAGTATCGTTCTTGAATACGGGTGTGAGGGTACTCAATTAAAGAACCCTGGGCAGTTAGTTGGGATACTAACTTTCTTGACTGACTTGATAATCTTTTTACCGCGACTTGAGCCATCTTTGTTGACCGTGCATGTCGTCACATGAGACGAAAACTTTATCGAATTCGAGTCGAGAATCGAGATACAGTAGCAAAACATTAGGATCTTGAACCATTTACAAATTGGAATGATAGTGAGAAAGTCTCATGGTTGCAAAATTGATGTTAAACTGCAACGGGATTGTGAAAAACTAGACCATTTGAAGGGAAGAGCGATGAATTATGTGTTATGTTATGATTTTTTTATTTTTTATTTAATACTTTAAGCACACATATGTACAGAGGCGGACTTAATGCCATAGGCATAATTAGGCATTATTTTTACGACTTCCATACTCATGACCAAATGATACCGATTCAATAATTCCATCTTACTAGTTCCACGTGATGCCCCGATAAACGATAACAAAATAACTGTCCATGTGAGCTGATAATTGAATACGCAGCCATCGATAGGATAGAAGTATTAAGTATCATAATTTGCAGAAGAACTGCACCAATTACTGCAGAATCATTAACAACAATATGTACAAATCACTCAAATAATGGCCGATTACTAGACCATGTAATTTAGCTGCGTGTGTAAGCAAGTGATCTACATTATTTTTTTACTTCCAGATTATTTCAGAAGCGTGATGAATCCGTGTTAAGTCATCAATAATTAAGCAACATAAACATTGCAGGAGCAAGCGGGCTAGACAGTCCGGTGAGTTGATACCATTGAACAGAGAAACTCAAAAGGTCCATTGCATCTTTCACTCACTCAAGTCATCAACTGTCTAGCCTTTTCCCAAGTACGTTGGGGTCGGCTTCCAGTCTAACCGGATGCAGCTTTCTTTCTTCTTCTTCTATATCCCTTGGTAAGACTGGTTTTCAGACATTCGGGCTTCTGACGACCCGAAACAATCATCAAAGATCTACAAATGGCAGCCGGGACTAACGGCTTAACCAGGTTTCAGAGGCACTGAGGGGTCTTGGTATGTAAAGATGGTTACCCATCCACGGACCAACCACGCCAAGCGTAGCTTAACCTGATCGATTGACCTGTGCGGCTGTTATTACTTAGCCACAATACACACACACAGAATGAGCATGAATTATAAAAATAGCTACGCCGTGGTAAAGGTATTAGCCGGCCAGCAAGGACGTAAAGCGCTAGACCAAAAACCGAGGTTGTTGGTTGTTACAACGGTTCTACCGTTGCTGTGGCTTTCCCAAAACAAATACACTTAGGTAACACCGTAAATAATCACAAATAAGAAAGGGTTCACCGGGTATTATAGTCAAGCTTGATAATTTTGCCAATATTCCCTTTGAATAAGTCATGAGAACAAGCCTACAGGCGTATTATTTTATAAAAGTTCCTTGTCCAGTAGTGCTAAAAGTTGCCTTTCTGTCCCATTTTGTATTGTGGTGTAGCTCGTGATGCACGCTGTCACGCACCGACCACCATAGTGATGCTACGCTACGATACCGTTACAAAATAATATAAAACGTATAAAAATAATGTAATATAATTAGTTACAAACGAGAACCATTCGCGTTTGCAATATCATCTGATGAAAACTACAAATCGGCCTTGGAGACAAATTAAAATGTATATTTCGTTAAATTTTTTCGATATTGCACCTACCACTGTTTGTCTCTGCATCACACAAAAATTGACTGGTAGTAAATGCCTATGGAATTAAGTCAGCCTCTGTACATTTGTATGCTAAAAGTATTAAATAAATAAAATTTTACCCATACCTGCTTAGGGCCAGAAAAAAGATACCGTATCCAGAAATGCCCATTTCACAAACAGCTCTTAACTACTACCAAATAATAAATGAAGTGAACTTCATGAACAAACTATGAATTCTTTGTTATAAGTTTCTCAAGGTTAATCGATTATCGACCACCTCTTAACTTTAAAAACTATTTAATTTGTGTAACCACTAACTTCAGATGACCATAACACCATGCACATGTCGATATATTCTTTGATAGGTAAAAAAAATAATCAAAGCATGTAATGGGTCACATATTGAACCCTGGGTGACTCCATCTGTAACCACGGATAGAAAAATAATTTTATTTGTCACAGATTCTTTGCCCGAAAAATAGACCAGCCCTCTGGTCACATCAAGAATCGACCAACCACTTGGCGATATCTTTAAAAACCAAGTAGGCACTCGGACCCCATGGCCCTAGTTTGTCAACCCCAAACGGCTCGAACATAATTATAATTCCCAATAAGATTGGAATATTTTCGCTGTTTGAGGTTTTCTGCACCTGCAGCAGCCGCCTCAGCACAGCTCGCCGTGCTAGGAAGATGGGATGGCGCAAGAGTGTCGACACATGTTGCATCCCACACCAAAGGCCGACCGAATTTCCAAGGCATTATGGTCATTCCGTCTGGGTTTCATTATGACAGTTCAATAACATTCATTGCGTTATTTACGTTGTTGAGCAGACAAATTGTTCGAACATATAAAGCGATGGATTAGCAATATACTTCAAAATCATTAAGTTTGTGACTGATAGTGTGTTACGCAATTAGGGTACTGGATTCTTGTTCCTTTCGGTTTATTATTTCTAGAGGAAACCTAAAATAAAAACTTCTTTCTTTCAAAACATCGACAGCACCACATCACTGGCAGGTCGTCGACACGGCGATAGTTTTTGCTTCGTGTACACGCGCTTCCGTCAAGACGCAGCATCCTACATCTCTATCGACAGTTATGAGATCGTTTCGTGGACTTCCTGCTGACCAGATAAAAACAATATCGTTATGGGCATTAATGGTAGCCTGTAGACATCCCGTGCCAGGTTTAATAATGAATAATTATGGAAATATAAGCCTTATATCCAGTCTTGGCAGAAAGTAGACTTCACTTATCGTTTTAGTTGCCTTTTAACTCGCTTTATAAAACACCTGTGTCCAGACGGGTTAGCTTAAACTTACTCTGTGGTTTTTTGTTGTGTCCTCATGGATACCGTTCGTCTAGGAAGAACGGAGGGTTATGTCGGACTCCTGTCGACTAAAACCCCACGGTTCCTATTACTAGGAAGAGTCGGAGGCCCGGGAGATACTCGTACATTTGCGCACGGGGTGTGCGCAAATGTACGAGTATCTCCCGGGCCGGAATGGAGCTTCTTTCCCTGGACTCCCACTTACGACAATTTTACCAACGGAGGTCCTTGGTAATGACTAGTAAAATATTCGTAATATGCAGTTTTAGTGATCTCTTTGTAGGTGTGTAGATAGTTACTAACATACAGTAGGATGCTGCTACCTATCCTCTTATCATCATCATAATTATTACTAGCTTTAGTCCGCGGCTTCGCCCGTGTGGAGGTCGGAAATGATCCCACGGAAACATACTGCCGTAACGCACACGCCAGTAAAGTTCCCAGTCGGCATGATATTTTCCGTCATCTTTAACAATCATCGTCATATTTCAGCCAAATTCCACGAAACCTTACTTAATTATACGCTTAAACCTTCCTCATAAACCACTTCGTCAATTTGTGAATACCGTATGTAAAATCCGTTTGGTAGTTTTTGAGTTTATCGCATTCAGAATCGGCGGGAGGACCATATTTTATAATAACTAGTGATATAAAATCAAAATGTATTTATAAAGACGACAAAGATCCATAATAAGAATAGCTAGTGTTAGTAAGCAAAGTAATATTATTATTATGAGAGTTTAAAGCACTTTGCACAGAAGATGACCAAGTACCTAAGGTACAAGTTTCTCACTTTAATTTAATTATATAAAAAGTTATATGATATAATTATAATAGGTTTTTCCACATCGACATCGACGGGAAGTGATGGGCGGTCGGTTCCAGGTTTTTATCGCCAGTAAAATATATATCTGTCGCCACAGGACATCGGGGAGGGGTCATACTTCCATCCTCTGACATTGTTGTGGGCTGTTTGTGGATCTCGGGCAATTAAAAGATGATCTCAGCTTCTTACACTTAGTTTATAATCATAGTTACACAAATCACAATTAACAACTATTGTCCTAATTAATTTTGTCCATTAATAATAAAAATAGAAATAAAATAATAAAACTGGATGAATCACTGTGCGCACGCGTCTCATGAACGTGTGACAGTTCCTAAGAGTAAAGGCTCTTACAAACACACGCGATATCGCGGGCCCGACTTTCACCGACAAAGGAATTGTCTTTGTCGGTGCCTGTCGCGCCCGCGATATCGCGTGAGTGTGTAAGAGCCTTAAAGCGCTCCTGTTATTTCCCGCGCCTTCGCCTTCCGGTCCTTAAGACTCCGTCATAGCGCACCGACTGCATAGCGTACTTCAGTCGGCAACACTGTATTTCATGCGACATTTATCTTTATTTAATTTATAAAAAATATGATTCAGATCATCCCGATATTTCCTGTTGTTCAGATAAAACCGCTATGAAGTGGGCGTATTCATTCATGAATCAATACTATTTTATTTAAACATAATTTCATACCTAATCAACTTATGGTGATGATATACAATCCTGCCCAACTAAGTTCCAAGTTTGATACCACAGCAAAAGAATAGCGTTCAGAGAAGCAGTAGATTAGAATCCGTCACTCTTTAAACAACAATCAAAAGATTCTAAAGGCTGTCAAATGATTTAAAGCTTGATTTGATATCCCAATCAGCTGTGTCGAAGTGAACGGTTTAAGATACTTTATTTCATTCAAAATTAATACAATTACTACTCACTTCTATGAGGAAAAATATAATATTATTAAGGCATTGCCGGGTGATACATCTAAAATTTAATTATAAAAAAAACGTTAAACAGTTGGTAAATACAAAAACTTACAAATTAAACATTTTCAAAACATAGCCTTTTAAAAGTTGGAAGAGATTTTGATTCGTTAATCACTTCAAATGAAATTATCATATAGCAACTATCTGCTCAAAATATTGAAGATAAATGACCACTCTTGTCAGACGGTAAACAAACTATCGAACCTAAACTTTTCAACAAACATACCCCTAATCATTGCAACCATTAACTTCACGTACAACAAGGTGACATGCTTGACTTACCACTAGTTACCAGCCTATATGTATGTGTGTCAAGACGATCTATAACTCGACCTAAGTGGTTCAACTGAGGAAGGGCAATCACGATCTGTGGACTAGCACATGACCTCCGAATAGCATTCTATGTTTGGTTATTATACAGTAATATTGAACATGACATGAAAATTGAAAATGTGCATTGGAAGATACATATCGGTGAGGGTTTATAAAACTTAGGATAATAGTGGTTCGTTTGTTGCAAGAGTCTAAATCACACTAATATTATAAAGGCGAAAGTTTGCGAGTGTGTGTGTGTGTGTGTGTATGTTTGTTACTTCTTCACGCTCAAACGGCTGGACGAATTTTAATAAAATTTTGTATGGAGGTATCTGACACCCTGGATTAAGACATAGGCTACTTTTTATCTCGATATTCCCACGGGATCGAGACTTACGCGGGTGAAACCGCGGGGCGCAGCTAGTACTATCTAAAATTGAATTAAGTATATTTATTTAGCATCTGGTTTGGTGAAGACGTCGACCCTAACGAACCTGGGCAAGATCAGAGTAGTAGTCATTTAAAAGCAATTAATTACCATTCTCTTACCTCTATCTTGATTTACAAGCAATAATTTGAAGAATATGTGACGAAGTTTTTTTGTGGAACTGCAACTCAATTTCCTTCCTGGGTACAAAATAATATTTGTGAATTTTCAATAAGGATGCATCCACATAAACATGGAAACAGAATTCAGGGTCACACGCAACACAAGTGACCAAAATGCTATTGTCCTTCAGGCTTCCCTAACGATTCGCTGATCAAAACTAACAAGCTACGTTCCAGGGGGCCAAGTCTGCTAACACAGTTGTGTCAGAATGGCCGATCATTGGCACCGTAATTGTAGAATTTGACAGTTTTGCTAATCTCCTAATTGAAAGGCGTCATTATGATTTTCCAATGACGTGCCACTGATACTCCATTGCAAAAATTGTCTGTATTTGGTAATCTCGTACTGACAAGCTCCTATTATTTTGACTTTCCTATGGACCACTGTCACGCCATTATGAATTTAGGAGGTTACAAACTATTGGCACAATGTTCATGGCGTTGTTTTGGTATGGTCGCCATAATGACCAATCATTGAAAATAGCAGACTTGGCCCCCTGTTCGTTTGCATGTGCCTAAGCCAAAACGAAACAAAAAACATCCCAAAAAAGATTCGTGAAACAGAAACCGCTCATTTTTCAGCAAAAAAATCAAGACTCGAGCAACATGTTTCTGATAGAGGAAAAATATCGGGTTCCAATAGATACAAAAAACCTACGGATGGACATCGGTAGCAAACTCCAAATTGAAACTGGAATCGGTCTCATACTATGAAAAGTTTACAATGAAACGCTACTGTGATTTTTATAGAGGGAATTTTAAAAGGAGTTGCAGTTTTTGTGATAGTGAAATGTTTTATTCATAGATCTTCTTTGACGGTTTTCTAAGCTTAGTTACTTAATTGATCGTCTCAATATTAAATCTGAAGAACTCCTACTTCGATTTGAAAGAGTGGTCTTTTTCCGCCCTTACTTCGACCAGGGTGCAACAAAATCAGGTGCATCACTTGAAATCCAGCCCAATTTCAACGTGTCAGGTGAAAGGTCACGTCTAACTGAATAAAGTAACATTGTTATTCATCTGGATATTATTACAGCTTTGAGCATGCTTCGCTTGCGACCATCAAAAGGAAAACTTCGGTAATTTGAATCTCCGAATTTTATTACCACAGGGATACTCAAAGTTCGGCGGTTTGAGTTCCAATTAGATAAGACGCGAAGAAATCTTTATTTTGGTGTCAGTTTAGATTCGAGAGGACGTTGGCTGTTGGCTAGTGCGTAAAATTTTATGAACCAGAAATCACAAGTATTTGGCTCGACAAGGACTCAAAAGCATTCGGGGTTCAAAGAAAGAAATTGTATGAAAATTTTCTTTCAACTACTACAGCAATGGCTTCATAATTTCCGTGAGCTCACTAAAATACGCTAAAAACACACTCTCGGATACAGATCTAACCTTTCTTTCGTTTCTCCAAAACATGAAATTTTCATAATTATGAATTGAAATTTCTGACCCTAGACGCTTCTGGTAATAGGTTATCAATTACGAGCAGAGCCTCATTTTTTATAGCTTCCTGCATTAACGATAACTCGCTTTCAATAGAAGAATCCATTGCTTTACTAATTCTAATGAAATTCGTAATGTTCAGCTGTAAAAAATATGAAGTTCGCGCCAATTCATTTCCTTTTTTTATTATTATTTCTTTACAGCCAGCACGTATTATTTTTAAATCTCTTTGGTTGTCCGCGTACATTTTATATGGAACATACCTATGAAAACTTTTTGGTCAATGATAAAGTTTAAAAAGTAACAACAAAGCAACAATGACACACTCATTTCCGCAACGTTTTAACGATGCAGTAATGAAAATACATACAATCATTTCTGCACTGTTTTAGCGAAGTGGAAATGTTCAGGTTTCTGCTGGCATTTTGAGTTAGCAATTACTAGGTAGTTGGAAGAAAAAGGTTTTTTGCACAGTACCGTATGCAAGGAACACATTTGTACAAAATTAAAAACCGGCCAAGTGCGAGTCGGACTCGCGCACGAAGGGTTCCGTACCATTATCTATAAAAACGGCAAAAAAATCACGTTTGTTGTATGGGAGCCCCCCTTAAATATTTATTTTATTTTAATTTAATTATTGATTTTTAAAGTGAATATATAACTAAATATTCTGTGAATATTTCAAGTGTCTACTTGTTACCGTTATCAATATCGAGCAAAAATGACCAAAAAAATCACGTTTGTTGTATGGGAGCCCCCTTAAATATTTATGTTATTCTGGCTTTTAGTATTTGTTGCTATAGCGGCAACAGAAATACTTACATCACCTGTGAAAATTTCAACTGTCTAGCTATCACGGATCATGAGATACAGCCTGGTGACAGACGGACAGACAGACAGACAGACGGCGGAGCCTTAGTAATAGGGTTCCCGTTTTACCCTTTGGGTACGGAACCCTAAAAACTAACATAAAATATAAAATACTGGATTATGCGTGCCTCATGGTCGCGCCAAATAGGTTCATTTCAAAAATAATGCCAGACAGATTGTGTGTGACGCTGATTTGCTGAAGCCCTAGGCATAAATCTGATACCTATAAGTATCATAAAAGCATAAATCCCAAAACTTTACACCCGAAGGCCTTGTTTTCTTACTAGGAGATCAATTCCCACCCATTTGGAAGCCAATTCAATTCCTAATCCGCGTCACGCAGATAAAACCGCCCAATATCTCAAACACATCCAAAGGCATGTCATGCCACGACAGACTTTCCCCAGCATTCGTGATCCAAAGCAACAATGGAACCGAAAGTCACGTAAGCAATCGACAAGAGAATGATGTATAAACACAACATAGATTGGTACAGAAGGTTGGATCTATGCAACGAGCGAAAACGCACGCTCACATAGACACGCTTCACGTACAGCGTGTGCAAGCGCATTCGTTACTGGCATTCTTCCCCAGGATCGCCATACGTACGCGTCTATGTGTGCGTGGGTCTGTTTTCCGTCGTTGTATAGAGCCGGCCTTCTGTACCTATCTATTTTGTGGTAAAGACATCGAACGCTTTACATTGCCCACGATTTACGACCAATGCGACGAAGTTTCTATTCCAGAGAGACCGTGGATCGTGATCTGTTTTAAATTGTCGCTCGATAAGTAAATGGACGCGAACTTATGGAAGGTTATGGTGACAGAGAATTATGGCACTTTCGTCCAAACCTTTGGTGGAATATTTTATGGAAGATAAAATTGTGGGTTTCCGTAATTTCCTGTAAGTCGTTGTGATTCAATTCCTGCAGCTGCGTTTCTACCCATGCTAGTAAAAATATGACAAATGTGTGAATAACATAAAACAAAATGGGAAGTACAATTTCAACAATATTCTCAGCAAAACGACACTTTTTTAGGTTTTGCCAACTATTATGTCAGCTCAAATTTTTGTTTCCACATTTATGGACAATTCTATGAAGTCGAGCGTTTGTTCAATATTGTTTGACCTTCTAGTAATTGAAAATAAAAATAAAACATTTTCAAGTAACATGGAGCCATAACGTTAGTAACAGTTTACTTACAAACTATGTTAGTAATATTTACAAAACAGCACAACAACAAAAACAACAAGTTCCTAACCAACTACGTTGCTATTAGCAAGTACATGCAGCTGGCTTAAATAGATCCAGGTTCCATTAAAATGCAGTCGTTTTAAATTAACAGTTTCTTAGTTAAATCACATACAATTAATGAATAAATAATGTGACACAGTAAACAACGAAAAAACTGTTTAATTCAGAACTATTTATAATGACAAAATTTTGCTTCATAAAAAACCTCATAAACGCTTTAAATTAAAACGATTCAACGCTCATCAGGCTAAAAACCACCTTCCCACAATATTTAAAACAGAATTCAGAAAAACAAACAATGCTTATAATCGCGATGGAAACGAAATAATGAGTTCGATGCTCCTAATACATCGGGTTTAAAGTTTAACGTACCCAAAATCACTTGAGATAACGCGAATATTTTCGGATAACCCTTCAAACGGTTTCTGCGTAAATTGTATTACTTTGTTTTGAACGCAATCTTTGAGAAGACGTGAGAGACGACACATGATAAATATGTAAGTTTATTAGTTCTCCCAAATCTTGGCTTTGCCTGCCAAAAGAGGAGACAGTAGAACACTGCAAAGGTATATCATAATATACCTTTTCAGTGTTCTACTGTCTCCTCTTTTGAAGATAAATTGTTACTGTAATTTATCAAGATATCAATGGTATCAACCACTTTAGTCCGTATAAATTGCGCAAGGAATGGCTCAATAGGAAAAATTACATGCTTGTAGTGACTCAAATAAAAAAAATCCAACACAGTTTCTCGTCTGTAAAGCTAATGGCAACATTAATGATCTTCTTAAAGTTAGAAAAAAAAGATAAATTTATTTGTGGCAGCACTTAAACAAAAATCATAATTTCACAAGCAGTAATACTAAACCCTTTGTATTAAAATTATAATTATGTCCCATCTCTCTGTGTGTACATAAATAATAATGACAATAACATAGGTTAATTTTCATTATCGCATTGGAATACTTACAAAAAAAATCCGTAAAGCGGTATCGATTTAAAACCAATAAGTAAACAAGTAAACAACGGGATTGTTTTCATCAAGATTCCTCCTCGTAACCCGACCTACATAAACCTTACAAAATAAATGTTTTTCTTCAATCGGACCGTTTGGATCTGAAGGAAGCATGTGATGCTTTGTTTAGACAGCGGGGCTGTTTTCTTCGTTTACGAATTAGAATTTTACTGCGCTATATAGCAGAATTGTATTTTTATGGATTTCCTATTCTTGGATTACTGTGGCTTTTTCTTTTAAACGATTAGTTTAATTATGGAACTGTTCTGTTCGGTAGCAGACAAACCATTATAATTTATAATAAAGTTATTAAAGAAGCGGCGAACATTTCTCTACGAAGAAATTCTTTATCTAATTCATCTATGCCATTTTCTCTTAACATTACATTAAACTCATTATAAGCGTCAGCGTTGATCTTAAAATCTTAACTTATGCTTTACACCGACCAGGGGGCCGATCGCGCCATTTCTCAACGTAATTACCGTTCGAACGGAACGTTTTTGGTTTTAGTTTAGTTTTGGTTTAGCTGGTGTAAGAAACGGTATCGCGTTTTTTTTTTTTGTGAGAGTATTGTTCGATCGATCGTTCCTCCACCGTAACTTCCAAAGTAAAGCTAAATCGTTTTCGTTGAAATGATTAGCGCGATACGAAATGTGTCTAACGTAACGTTTTGGTTGTGGTTTAGTTTTGGTATTAACGTTCAAAATTAGCACGATCGGCCCCCAGTACCCTAATTGTGTAACGCAGTTTGAATCGGAATCGGAATGATTTTGAAGTATATTGCTAATCCATTGCTTCATATGTAAGAAAAAATTGTCTGCTCAACAACGTAAATAACGCAATGAATGTTTTTGAACTGTCAAATTGAAATCGATTCCTACTGAGAGTGTGTTACGCAATTAGCCCTAAGTTTCTCTTTAAACACGTAATCATTCTTTGAAATCTGTTACTTTTACGATTGCAAAAATGTTTGTCCTTTTCAGATAGCAATGGAAAAATCTCCACACATGCAAAATACATCCGCATTTTCCTTTTACAAATTAATTCTACCGTTTCTAAGAGCCCATAAAAGGGAGATCGTCCGCGAAAAATTACAGGCTTATTTGTTGCGAACTCCAATTGAATGGGATTGCCTTGACTGAGCTTGATTGATTTCAGACTAAACGTTATTTTGGGAGCAATTGATAAATTGTATTAGAAATAAGGGCTTCTTTTTTGTGAGCCTATTTAATAAACATGGATCATGTGTAGGACGAAACACGAGACCTTGAAGTTGGTTTAGGAAACGATAAGAAAGAATATTTTATAGTATCTAAAATGAATTACCGTTTGCTTTAGTAGCTTCAGTCGAATTATAATTTGTTACTACCTGCCTAAACCACCTTATTTCTATAGTTTTGATCCAGATACAGTAAAGCACATTTTTTATGATAGTCAAGATCCAATACAAAAATTATTTCAAAACACTAAAACGGTCAAATAAAATAACCATAGACGACACAAAGAATTGACATCTAGCATAATTTTGATTACACATATACGCATGGGGATAATATGGCCTGCGACAAGAGCGGCATGCTAATGCCAGCAAAGACAATAGAAAAGCGAAAGGACACAAAAGAATAGAAACTCATCCATTTAATACTGCTATTTGTATTGAAACACAAAGCTGCAATTTCGTTCGGGTAAAACGTGAATCGTTTTTAATGTAGGATTTTACTGGGGCATATCTCTTTTCTTTTCTCTCTTTCATATCGACATTATGGTACAGAAAAGGCGGACTTAATGCTAAGTTATATTGAAGATGCAGAGACAAAACATGACAGCTCAAGTGTACTTGAAATGATTGATAGATCTTACATTTAGGCAGTTGAAAGAAATACCAGCGTATAATTAGTAAACAAGGGGACCAATACTTTCTTGAAACGCAACTGTATGACGCGTGTTTTTTTGTAGGATACCACTTACAAGAAAACACACATCGCACAGTTGCTTTTTACAATGTTGCAGTTAATAAATACGCTTATTTTCTATCAATTCTATTTATAACCAAAAACTTATTACTAAAATGGCTTCTGGCAATTTTTGATCGTCTTAATGGACCATTCAAGTTTCAAGGCCTTCAGCAAGAACGATCCTAACTTTTAGATTGGCCTATTAATCAATCAAGCTGATCTCGCTCTAACAGATGCAGTTTATATTTTTCTTTTAAAGAAAACAGAGAAATTTCTCGAAGTTTATGAATTCTAAAACGGCAAGTAAAATAGTTGCTGCTTTCGAGGTTATATCAGTACAGTTGCAATCTCTTTGCATGAGAATGACCCATAAAAATATATTAAGCGAACTACGTCTGGAAATACATCGTGCTGAAAAGCATTGAGTCTATGTTGGTTTTAAAATTTATTTGAATTGTTGTGGTACATTATTGCTTGCAATAGTCGGGTTGTGGAGGTCAGACAGCTATCGTAAGTGTAAAATACTAAGCTACCTTTGGACTAGGCTGTAAGTTGAAAATGCATGTGAAATGTCAAAGTGATCAAGCTATGATTCGTAACTACCAAGAATTTCTGACAAAATAAAATAAATAAAAACAAGGCTAGGCAACAATAACAAGCAAGAGTCCATCGTAAGATGACCAGAAGACGGCGCTTAATATGGCATCAATCGAGCTTGATACGTTACCGATACATAATAGGTTAAGGAAAAAGTATCTTCGCATTTTTTAAGAAAATTCAAATCATTTTTTAATATAGTTTATTTAAATTTAACTAAAGTATGTAGGTACCATTTTGTCGATAACTTTTTGCCACCTTGTAGGTAGAGACATGATTAAGAAAAAAAAAAGAAATAGAAATATAGAAATTTTGGGACTTCTGATCAAAATACCGCGACAAGTGGTTTTGGCAGTCCTCTCGTGATGTTAACCTGACACTGCCTAAAGAATTCTGAAGAGACCGAAACAGGTGGAAATCTGAAGGTGCAAGGTCAGGACTATACGGCGGATGCATTAACACCTCCCAGCCAAACTCTCTTACCTTTTGCTGAGTGGCTAAAGATGTGTGAGGTCTAGCGTTATCATGATGAAAAACCACACCCCTTCTGTTGATTAATTCCGGCCGCTTTCTCTCAACTTCTTGCTTTAATCTCATCAGTGTTTCGTAGTAGAGTTCAGAATCGATGGTCCTGCCTGGTGGTAACAGCTCATAATGAATAATGCTCTTCCAATCCCACCACACACACAGCATCACCTTGTTGCGAGTTAACCCGGGTTTTGCCACAGTCTGTGAAGCCTGACCGGCCTTTGACCACGACCTTTTTCGCACGTTCTTGTCGTACGTGATCCACTTTTCATCACTAGTTATCAGCTTCTTCAAAAATGGTTCGGTTTCATTACGTCGTAATAAAGAATCACAAATGAGTACACGGTTCATTAGGTTTCTTTCAGTGAGCTCGTGGGGTACCCAAATATCGAGCTTTTTTGTGTACCCAGTTTTTTTCAAATGTGCCAAAACTGTTTTGTGGTCAATTCCCAGTTCTTCAGCTACGTCGTAACTACTGATATCCGATCTTGCTCCACTTTTTCAAAAATGGCATGCATTTTATCCGTAATAGGGCGACCAGAGCGACGTGCATCTTTGACATCAAAATTTCCGGATTGGAAACGCTTAAACCAAATTTGTGCTACACTCTCACAGACACTGCACTAGGTCCATAAACATCGCAAATTTTTTTCGCGGCTTGCGTTGCATTTTTACCTTTTTTGTAGTAAAATTTTAAAATGTATCGAATTTCTTCATTAGATTCACTCATCTTGACAGTACGAAAAACAAATGAAAATCACACATTTTCCTAATTTGAATTTGGAATTATGTTCTTTAAAATTTAAACTTTCAATGATACCAAAACCAGCCAGATACAAATAGTATAGCCAAAGAGATTTTATTACAAGTTCATACATACTATAATGCGAAAAGACTTTTTCCCCAACCTAATATGTTTTTATTATTGATAAGCTCGTGTTTGATAGATTAGTTTATAATGCTATTATTTATTGATACATGTCCACATATTTTGATTTGTCTCCAGATTGACAACAGACTGACCGGAATGACCGCCTTGGTTAAAGAAATACCTCGTAGTCATAATATCTTCAAGCTAAATCCAAGCTATCAAATATCACAAACCCGTTAGTATCGGTCTCGCGGTTTGCGGCCAGACGAGGTTCAATTGACTCCTTCTATTGTTACCGCTGCGACTTCCTTACCAAGGCATTTGGAACGAGAATTCGCGAATTTTAGACCGAGAAAGTATATCAAATGTTATTGATCTAGCTGTTAGTAGATATTGTGTCGAGTTTTGGAGTGCTGATATTTGATGTAATATGTGCATTTTCATAACGGTTTATTATTTAGGACAAAGCCAGGGTCGATTTTAAATTATACATCATTCTGAATCAGCTGAATAAATCGGGAAGTGTGAAATCGGATAACGGGATTTTCGCTTCCGTTCAGGAGATATTTACATTTATTTCAACTGTATTGATCACACTTTAAATAAACACCGCATAGAAATTGTAACCCTATAAAAATACAGCATGGAAATACAAAATCCCATCTTATAAAAAGATAAATTTATTCCAAACCAGAGCGGCCTATTGGTTCTGCAAATTGAATACAACCACATTTGAATATCGGTAGTCCCTACGTCACCCTCAAAATGTCCCCTTGGCGCCGTCGTCCAAGACATGAGGTTCATCGCCTTCATATCCAGCACTTTCCCTACTCGCTGATCGAATTACCAATCAAGGAAAGTGGATTCACATCCCAAGTGTCTTTTGGTGATATCCATATGGCAATTTAAGTCTTATATCCTGCTGTTTAAGGCGAAGTGTTGCGTGGAATTGTAAATTTTGAGGCGGCGTGATTTGCATCGTTTGGGTCCGTATGCACGATCGAATGTTGACGTACATGAGACTATGTTTGAAGTACGTAATCACACGGATCATGGCGGCACGAGTTGCTCGTTCAGATTTGTCGATGAATTCGATGAACGAAGTTGACATTTAGGACACAAATCGGAAATGCACTGTGACAAATATGGTGAAGAAGATTTAATTATGAAATAGTTAACGAGTGTTCAACTACGCGTCTTACGTTTCTTTACGACCACAGAATAATATACGGACAGTTTTTTTTTTTTAACCGTATTAAAATATTTAGCAATCCATGTACCTAAAGGAAATAACTTTAATGACATTTCAATCATTTCGCCATGGGCTATAACGAACAGAATGTGTAGTTCCGTCATAATGTACAAAACTATTTAATATCTTGTAGAAATAAAGCGATATATGGACATAAAACCACGGAAGTTATAACCGCGAGGAAATTGAGACAGTTCCTAGAACATTAAATAACGTTAGGAACATTTGAAAATTATTGTTTTCTGTTACATATGGGGCTATTATATTAGTAAGTGAATTGAAATGGAGTGACACTAAGATGTGGCTTAAAAAAACGTCGTTATTAAGTTATGATTAAAATGTGGATATTGTTTTTATCTCAAGAAATTATTTAATTGAATATTTTTTTTATTTATGGGAAAGGAACTTATGAATTTTGTCAAAACATAAGAGAAGACGACAATAAGCAAAAAAACCTCACACTGCAATCCAGATAATTGAATTAACAGATAACATTAATTAGAAAAGGATATATGAAAAAGATAGAGAACAAATTGAATCACGTTAAATATGTAACTTGGAAAATGCCTAATTCAGAAGTGGACTGTAATATACCAACTTGATTAAATAACAGCTTTAGTAGAAAAAAACTAGAACGTGCTAGCAAGACTACAACAGTTAATCTAGTACATTTCATGGAACACGGCTTTAGTAACGAAGCTTTACTGTACCATAGGATTAACAAAGGAGACTGGGTAGGGACGCCCCTGCCAGTCCAGGGACTTATTTGTATATATCTTGTAGAGTATATGTATAGCTGGATCGCATCAAGCAGAATATAAAGTTAGGTTGTATAGAGAACAAAGTCAGGAGCAGCTTACGAATTACTGTGCCACGTAGTTTCGGAGTGGTACACTAAACTACACGTCAGTAGTAACTATGAAAATCGTTCCTACTGCTAAGACATAAAGGCGCTGACAAAGTCAACATGTTACCACAGGCGTGTGGTTGACTATACAACTAGTATTAGGTTAAAAACTCCGTGAAATGGACGCTCTGGAATTCTCGGGACCAAAGGATTTGGTTACTTTTACGTTGGACAGGCTAGAATGCCAAGCGCGTAGACTGGTTCCCACAACCCTGGAATGTTTGTTTTTTGAATGAATAACCATTTTGTCATGGTTAACTTTAGATGGTGGCTTCCAAAGTGCTCTTTCTGTAACTTTATAAATACACCGAGACCACATAACAAAGGTACTGGGTAATACAACTAATCTTTACGCGTGAAGATAAATTCCGCGACTAGAAGCAAAAAAGTTAAGGTGCGCCAACTTATAGCAAATTATCCATCATTATTAATAATATTATCTGTTTTGCTGGCACAAGTAAAAGAGACAATTTCTAAAACGTGCATTCATGACCAGTGACCGGAGTTTCACACAGAAGACGTAACAGAACAATTTAGTGTGATTAGAGAATCGGAGATGCGTGGGAAACTGTCATTGACATTGATTTAACTGAGCTTGCACGCGAGGAGATAGATGGTTTGATGTAATCTCACTTTAATTGTTTTGATGGAATAACAATAGATGTGTTTTTGGGGGAATTCTGATTGATAGTTTCGACAAAATTTGTCAAAGTACCGTCATTGTAGTACGTGCTATTGCAAGGTCAGTTCCAAATAAAAACTCTTTATTTTTATTTATTTATAGTCAATTAAAACGGTAACACGAATTACATTAATTAACATATGAACAATTATTACGTTGGCAGTAATTATGTTGTTTAGAATTTAATTTAAAACTAACATGGATCAGTGAACAGAATTTAAAACTAACTCCCTTGCATACTTTCTCTCACAGAACACCAGACAAACGAAAATTCTTAAATCTAGAAAAAGCAATATCCCGAGCAATATAAGTATCCTGGGAAAATAAAACCGATTCAACGTAACGGAAATAAGGAAGAACTACTTACAAATTGAAGATATAGACAGATGTAGCAGTACTGGAAAATGCATTACCTGCAACAAGAAGCAAAATAACATTAGAATAAATACACGAAGTGTTTTTTGTACACCACGCCATAATATCGATGCTAAGTCTAGAATGGCAACCACAAAATAATAAAGCCTCACTTTGACCGGAAAGACTGGCGTCAAAGATCACAGAATAGATGCTATCATACTATGATGAGACCCAGAATCGTTTCTCGAGAAAATCTATGACGGAAACTCATAGTCAGTTGATGATGACTCTAAGCTTGGTAGGTACAATTAATCTCGTATTGCGTTTACCCTTAGACGGATCACAAGCGTAATATTTATATGTAGTGTAAAGAATCGTGTTATTTTTTGGAGACGTCGCGACCAGCAATCAAGGAAAGCTCATAAAAATCTACAGAGACACATCATATTTCACGTTGAGACGATAAAAATCTTGAGAAAAATATACGAAGGAAAATATTTTAGATACGGTTCGTTTTCTAGCCACCTGTTCAGTTTTGTGTTGTAAAACAGTATTTAATGCGATTTCAGCTCAGTTGTAACGTTTTACAATTTATGGGAGCGGTAATATTCAATATTTTTGGAGCATTTACATTTAGTTTACGATATTAGCAACAGTGTTTTTAAAGGTTTACTTCTGACCGCGATTCGACTTAGGAAGTTCACAAAGTCCCAAAGCTTGGTAATCAAATTGGTGGTAACCAAAGGGCATGTAAACATCCTCAGTTACGAACAATAACCATGCACGAGTAATTTCCAATGACAAAGCGTTACCCGAAGTTGCATCGCGTGACAACGCTGTCCATCGTTAGGAAATTGCTCAGTCAACATCTACATACGAGAACAATTTCATAATCAGGCTACAGTTAGAATACGGCTGAAAGTTCTATTATCTTACTCTGATAGTAAAAAAAGGAAAAAAATAATACATCACCAACATTAACATCATTACGTAGCCCATTATACTTCGGAGGTATAAAGTGTAGGTAGGTACATTTCACAATTTTTTAATAAGTCCCCTTCTAATAGTGGGCGAGCTTGTTGCAAAATGGCAGGTCAACCATCCAGATCAGGGGCCCAAGTCTACTAATTTACAAACGTTGCAATGGTCTCTCCATTCTGAGTTTTTGACAGTTTTGCCATACAAAGTCTGTCCTAAAATTAACAATGGCAAGACCATTGCAACGTTTGTAAATTAGTGGACTTATAAAGGTATAGATTCTAAAGCTCAGAGACCGACCACGGAGCATCAAAGGGGATTTCTCTCAGCGGTATTGAAGAGCGCGCTGGACGATACCGCGGATGCGAAGGCATGCGACGGTATGTGTCGGAGTCCGCTAGCATTTCCCCCGTGGCATACCGCGGAATGTCGCGGAATGCTTCTAGGTAAGTCCTACCTACTCGATGCTATCCCCCACCATCCACCCGTGTGTGTTCATTTTTTTTAATGTAAACGTCTGTAGCAATACCCTGGGATCTCCACGGAGGAACTCCACGCTGAGCAGACAGTCAAACTAATACAAACTCAAACTCAAAGCATTTATTTCAATTAAACCATTTACGGCACTTTTAAATTGTCAAGGAGTCGGTCAGTTAGAAATATGAAGCTAGTTGCCCATTCCAAAGAGTAGTAGGTTCCTATGGAGACGAACAGGCAAGAAACTCCACGGACACTCTTTTAAATTAAAATATTGATACAAAGTATTGGTTACATTCATGTTGAAATTATAAATGTGAGAACAATGCAAAACGTTAGAAGCGTCCGTGTTAAAATTATTAAAAAAGAAACAATCCAAAACTAAAATAATTCAAATAAGCCGTGACAGCTAAGAGATGACCAGTCCCAACTGACAGCGCCCGTTCACGAACATGACGCATGGATCAGCACCATTCAGCTCAACCATTTTGAAGGGAGCTAAATGATCTACGACACGCGCCACTATCAGAGACATCTGAGTGAGCATGACATACTCTCAGCCGCCAGGGCACATTGAAGTCAATGAAAGACATATTACCCGGTAAATGGTAGCTCTATTGTACATACTACTCACATCTGTGCTATCTGTGCAGTAATGCAAAAGCGATGCCTACGTGCCATGTTCGGTATCCAAAGTACGGAGAGCTGTAAGCCACTTTTTACAAAGCATAAAATACTCACACTTCCGTCACTTTATATTTTGGAAATAGCCCTATTTGTGAGAAATAACCCCCATTTGTTTCCTCGAATATCGGACATTATAATACGTAATCGCCGGGATAATAGTAAAATTCGTGTTCAGCCAGCTAAGACAGCGCTACTGTATAAAAGCGTTGTATGCAGAGCGCCAATAATTTATAATAATATCCCTAGCTGTGTTAAGAAATTAAATATAGACCAGTTTAAGAAAACATTAAAAAAAATGCTGACAGAAAAAGCCTATTATAATGTTAATGAATTTTTAAATGATAAATCGCTCTGAAGATACTGACATCTATTCTATTTATTTTGAATCGCATGATTGTTGACCTATTTAATTTAATATTGTTGTTAATTATTGATTTACTTATATTATTGTTCATTGTATCATTATTTTTAAAACCTTTTGTCTTTCGACCGAATTTGTACACCAGCCATGGTCAAACATTCCTCGCGCACATTTGGGTGTGGCGCGAAGAGGCGAAACTCCGGGGCATAACTCCGCTGCCGCAAGAAATCGCGGCACAGCGGACGGAGCTCCGGAGGGATCTCATGGCGACATGGAGAGTGCGATTGTCGCAACCCAGCGCTGGGCACGCCACAATTGTGGCGATAAGTCCCCTCTTTGAGGAGTGGCTGGAGAGGCGCCACGGCGTCCTCACCTTCCGCCTGACGCAGGTCCTCACCGGACATGGATGTTTCGGGAGGTTCCTGTTTAGGATTAAGCGGGAGGAAACGCCCGGGTGTCACCACTGTGTGGATCGCCCGGAGGACACGGTGGAGCATACGGTGGAGGTCTGCCCAGCTTGGGCGGAGCACCACCGTGTCCTCACGGAGGCGATCGGCGGCGGCGATCTTTCGCCTCCGGCCCTGGTTCAGGCCATGGTTCGGAGCGAGAGTGCATGGGAGGCCGTCACGTCCTTCTGCGAAGCAGTTATGCTAGCGAAGGAGGAGGCGGAACGCGTGAGGGTGAGACAAGGTTCGCGCCCTCGCGCCCCTAGTCGCCGCAGGAGACGCCCCGGGCGTCGGGAGTCGCAAGCCGATTTCCGGCCACCGTAGGCGCGGGCCTGCGGACGGTGAGCGATGGGTAGCTCGCCGTCCGATAAGGACCAGGCCCGGGTCGACGGCGCGTTGTGTTCCACGCGCGCCTCAAAGAGATGTCAGCACAAACTGACGGGGTCCGTTAGGACTAATGCCTGCCGGGGTTGCGAGTTTGTCCGAAAGGGATATCGTGGCCCTGGCACACAGGCAACGGAAGGAACACGGGTGGGTTTTAGTCAGTAAAAGTCTGACACGCCCTCCCGCTCCGCCCAGAGCGGGAGAAGTTATTTGATGATTTCCCACCCAAAAAAAAAAAAAAAAAATGAATCTGAATCTGAATATGCAATTATATAATACAAAGGAGATTGAGTTTATACAATGAAAAGATAGTATTACAATCTTCAGCAGTATTTTCAAATATTAATCAATTAGTTGACGTTGTGGAGCAGGACCAGCATTGAGCCAAGCATTTCTATCAGCGATGTAATCCCCCAGCCTACCTGCTTGCATAGTGTGCGTTTTATACAAGATTTGAATTTCGTCTCACTCAGTAGAATAATGGGGGGAGGAATTTTATTATAACATTTTAAACTGTACCCCATGAAAGATGAGTCTACTTTAGCCAGTCTGAAACCTGGTTGAGCTAATAGGTCCCTATTTCTAATACTATAGTTATGTCATCATAATATTCCTACTAGATCATATTTCCTACCGAATCGATCTCGACCTTTCATAATATCCTCCCCTCACGATACACGATATTTTTGCTAAAATGACTTGACTTAATTACTATGAATTTCTCATTCCCAAAGTGGTATTGAACAAAGTGGCAATTTAGGTGTAATTAAAGCGATATTAAAGGTACCTTCGGCGTTGAGAGAATGAGTAGCTAAAGGCAGATTGGTGGGTATAATGAAATAGGATTTTGTTGAAGAGAGGGATACTCTGATGGTTTTAGAATCACATCACTTTCCTGACTGGTTTAATTAAACATAACATCACACATACCTTTTCCCCAGTTTCGCCAGTTTTCGGGTTAACCATTAGCTTTTTAAAAGTGGTGGCAATGAGCATCTGTTATTGGATTTTTGGTCCTGCATGAATAAATCAAAGGAGGCCTTATTGCAGAATCGAAAGAGGAGCAGAATTCAAATGTCTACATAGGTACCTAAAATTACATTAGTTTACAAGGCAGTGTCGATGAATATTTAATCAACATTCGAAATGGAATGTGTGTAGGTACTAACTGATTAAACTATCGCGTTACATGGATATATAACTAGTAACGAGAATTAAACCGAAACGTTACGATCAAAAGGCAAATGTGCTTAAATTCTCGTTACATATTAATTATTACTTAAAGGGAATCTCAATGACAGCTGTTTATTAATACAGAATTTGGCAACCACGTTCATTTGTAGTAACTACGAAACTAAAGAGAAGCCCCTGAAAAGCCTAGGTTTCCGCAGTATGACGTAATCACTGCTACGCTAAAGCCCGCGTGATATTCTCTAATACTATGTAATTTATTTTCATAAGCCTAATAAATAAGGAGAGAAAAAGGGTTAACAATGAATTACTTAAGTAACTTAGATCCGTAGAGTAATTACGTGACACTCTAACACCTAAACTAGGACGTGTCCTGTACCTCAGGTGACAGCGTTCCTCCCTGCCAGGCACATTTCGTAGCCTAATGGTTAAAGTTTAAAGTAAGTATTGAAAATAATTAAATTTTTAATCCCCTAATCGCTTATTACGAGTATTACGACACAACAAATTATACTATTTTTAGCTGAAAGTAACCGATACACTCCATACTTTCACTCCCTGGTAACCATGGCAACAATACAAATATTATAACAAATTCTAACCCACTCTTACAGTAAGAAGAAACACTGACCAGACGCCATTTTCTTCGTAATAATTCATACAATTTATGGCAACACCGGAAGTTTTAATGTTTACAAATCTTGGATGCTCTCCAGAAATAGTAAGACTGTTTGAACGAACTTTTGAATAGTCTGGGTTTTTTCGAGTGGTAGGTTTATTTATGCGTAGATAAATCCGTGGTGGATAGTAAAGATGTGTGTGCGAGAGGGATGGGCTGTCTATTCGAGAAATGTATCAAATGTATTTGTTTTCAAGCTCAATATGCTGATGGTGGATCAAAAGATTTAGTTTGTAAGACAGATAGTGATCCATATGTTTGTTTTCTGAATAATATAGTAAAAATACGCAAATAATGCTACGGATTTAGTAACCAAACAATAGTTGATTATGGCAGCATATCTTCAGGCAATACTTTTTTTTCCCAAGTGTCCCAACGTCTCATGGGATCTTAGTGATAGAAACCGTCATTATGATCTTTGGTGCAAGCTAATTTAGATCTACTTCCATTCTAAATAAAAACTGCTGCATTCAAGTTGGAGAAGTTAGATATTATTATCCCAGATATTATTATGCCTTTAATATCCCACAGCAGGACCAAGGCTTCCCGTCTTTCCTTCCACTCGTCTGAGTAGATATAAAGTAATCTATATAGGTGTGGGTAGAAGTAATCTATATAGGTGTGGGTAGTTAATGAAACTGCAACAAAACAGTTGCGAACTCTACACAGTTAGTAACATGCCACCGCAACCCATTTACCGACTAACTGATGACAGGGTAGGGCGTCTCCACCTCCACGGAAGCTAGGAGGAAACTGTATCCTTCGATATAAGCTTTTGTATTAGATAAGGTAAATGTAAGGAGAATGTAGAATGTATTGTAGATAGAGATAACTTTATTGGTCCTGTGATTACGGATGTGAGTAGTTCACATGATTGTAAAAGGAAAGACACTGAATTAAAAAATCATGGAATAAAACACAAAACTAATTCTTACTACGTCTTAAAACGGAGAACATCAGACGACTACAGCAAATCATTTACGTCTCAGAGCATTCCCCAGAAATTAATTACATTCTTAGGAAATTCAACCAGTTGCATTTACAAACTTAATTTGTCAGCCAGAAATAAATGTAGTTTATGATTCCTCGTTAAAAACGGAAGTTAAAATTTAAATACAGGAGCTAAATTATTTTAATCCCAGTCCTAAAGCGTGGTGACACGAAACCATCTCCCGGCGCAAGTAATGCAATAATAAAGCAATTCCGAGCTCGCTGCGAACGCCACCCAATGAAAAACATGCACCCAATTATGGAGCTATTAACGCTATGATATTTTGACCTACAAACATTCTAGAAATATACCGTAACTAATTGGAAATCACTATCGTCTAAGAATTTTTTTTCTTAAAAAATAAGGAAGTAGACGGATTTATAGCAATGACTGAAAGACAAACAGAAGAATGGGTAAAAATTGATTTAGTAGGCAGTAGCTCCGCAAATGCTGAAGCTTATTGCAGCTCTGATTTTAACAGCAGCAAAGTCTAAAATATCATTAAATGACATTCACCTAGACAAAGACAAGGCAATATATATTATTTACTTTGGACTAGAAAGTAGTCACATCTTCGATAAAGAAGCATGTTTTGCATTTGCTAATGAGCGCACAATCCGTTAGTTTCTTGCGGGCCGGAACGGGGCAACAGGCCGCAAAAACGCTACGATAATGAAGTTTAAATTATCTTCTTAGCTTAATCTTGAGAATGTTGTGGTCGTATAATAGAAATATTACCAGATGCAGCTCCATGTAAACCGAAATAAAATTACTTACAATCATAACAAATTGAATTTTCAATGGCTATTAAGCCATTCAATGTCATTCTATTCGTTTCGTTCAATCTTGGAATCCTCTCATTTCAGGACTCCAAAATCACAGAAAGCACGGAACATTAGTTTACTATTAATTAAAACCCTCACCCAAGTTTGGGTCGCCAATCTCGCCATCCCGTTTAACCAAATGCGACTGAACATCAATACTTGCCTACGCGCATGAACACACTTTTAAAGGAACAATTAGCCGAGAACGAGGCGTATTGTCAGGTGGTCGACTTCCGTAAGGGATGTGGGACTGACCTACTTTAAGTTCTCAGTACAGTAATGTCTCCGTCATATATTTTTTTACATTCTGAAAGGTGTAAACAAAATATGCACGCGTGTGCCAGCTGCTCGCAATTTTGTTTCAAAATATAATTGGATTTACTTAATGGATATCATCAGAAAGCCATACATACTCGTATAGCTGTTATAAAACCTATATAGACGATGGTTTTGCATGCCAAATAGCAAAATTATTGCGTATATCTTTTGTCTTTAGACTTGCATGTCCGATTCTCGCTTCAAGGCAACACATATTCAGACGAAATTACTAAATAGTAATTTCGTCTGAATATGTATTTGTTAAATCATCATCATCATCTGCCTAGCCTTTTCCCAACTATGTTGGGGTCGGCTTCCTTGTGTTTGTTAAATCACAAAAGAGAAAATATTTTATCTTAAAATCCAAATTACATCTACATCACAAACTTTTTAAGCCTACAACAACAACAACTAAGGTTGCAACATTCAAATTTAAACATTTAAATTTAAAAAACATCCCCACAAAACCAGTGTGTGGTTCACACATTGCCAAAAAGTCAGACATTACGCCACTAAGCTGAACGTTTCCGTTCCCCCCTGTCACCCAATCAGCTGTAGTCGCCCCCATCCCTCGCCGCTCGACCGACATGCAGGGCGCCGACCCGGGCCGTTATTGAGCCGGATCGCGGAACACGATAACGTTTCTAATATCCTACGACAAACACATATTAGTAGTTAAGGAGCTGTCTGTGAAACAAAAAAAATACAGAACATCCGGAAAGTACTAACGTTTTACCAATTTTAGCCGCTAAGCAGCGTTGCTGTGTCGCATACTTGTATGATGTTTGTAAATATGTGAACACCACGTATCTATCTAATAATTAAGTTATTTTTCATTGCTTAGTTTTTAATTCGTTTTACCTATTATGGTATAGTAATTTTATTCTAGGTGCATCGTCTTCACATATAATCATATAATTAATGTAATCAAACAAAATATTGTAAAACATTTTTAAAAGAGTACCGGTGGAGTTTCTTGCCCATTCTTCTCCATACGAAACTACCTTTTGGAAGGGGCAACTAGAATCAATTCTATTTTTTTTGTAAATTTTGACGTTCAAAAGTGCCTCTTATGTGCCTATTTGAAATAAATGGTTTGACTTTGACTTTGACTTTGCAGTTGGATATGTACAGAGCATAAGGCACATGTGATATTTCAAAATTGTTTCTAGGATGGACGCGCACACGCGATGCCTTTGGTATTGCGCATATAATTAGGCGACATGAAAAAATTGGTTTGTTTACCACCCAATAAAAGACGAAGAAAATATAATTAATAATTTATATATTTTTGCAACAAAAACCTATACTGCGGTCCGAAGACCTTAGCGGAGCCACTATACACCGTGGCATTTTAATCGTCTTACAACGGCAGCCCACTACATGTATCCAATGACTACTAATCAATCATGAAAATGTATTAACATTTTTTTTTTAATATATTATTCGCGTTATGACATTATTATGACGCATGATGTAGTTTGAAACACACTGTTAGGAGCACGGTGCGAGCCTTGCACTCCATTCCGAGCCGCCCTTGGAATGCAAGGCTCGCGCCGCGCTTGTAACAGGGTGTTTCAAACTACGTCAGGCGTCATAATGAATAATATATATATTTTTCTAATTATTCAAATGTTAATAAAAAAAACTACTTTCATTGATGATTAGTAGTCATTGGATACATAAAGTGGGCTGCCGTTGTAAGACGATTAAAATGCCACGGTGTATAAGTATCTCAATTCTCGTTCATCCCGCAGGAATAGAACGAGTTGACACGAGAGCTGGTAAGTAATCTTATTAACGAGGTAATAACAACGATGCCAGCCTCTAGATGCTTAGCAGCTATCGATTAATAATATCGATTAAAATGAATGCTGTAAAATAAGAAAGTAAGTTGAGAACTACAGAAACATTAAACACAACAAAGTTGATTGTGACAATGTTAAAACAGATGTCGCACTGAAAGTTAAAAATAATCACTAAACAGTAAATTTTTAACTAAAGCAATTTAAATCGAACTGTTGAGGTTATGCAACGGGCAGTATACGAGAAAGATTTTTCTTCATCACAAACTGAGAAAACGGGATATGAATTACTAATCATGCTGCGGAAGTAGTAAAAAGAGCTAAGGGAACTAGGTTAGCGTTACACGCTTGGCACGATTACAAGACTATATTAAATTCTTCGTCAACGCAGACGACAAATGCATCTTCTTTAGAATAACAACGTTCTGCTTTAAATATTATTCCATGATCTGCATAATATAGGACTTACATAATATTACCATCAGTTTTGCAAGGAAATGAAGTTTTACAGGCGTATTTACATTAATCGACACAAACACTTTTCAGAAATATGTGTATTTATGTATGCTTTCACAGTTCATATTGCACGCCCATAAGCAATCAGATTAAAAAAAAGTTGATATCCAAAGACCAATGTGCGCATACAGTCACTTCTTATCTCAACAAAATTATTGCTTAAAGCAAATAAATAACAAACCAATTTGTTAATTAAACCTAACATAATGCTAATAAGCAATATATCTTTGATCAACTGAATGTTTGCCTTCAGAAAGCCCAAACAGCTCATAATTACCGTTGATAGACTGACCCGCTTAACTGCACTGTTGTTGAAACACGTCCCCAAATTAGATTAAGCTGTTAAATCGTCAAAGGTAGGTACCGATTTAATAATCCTTGATTGTAGGTCAGTTGTTAAGACCGAGTCGTCTTTAGGGCTTGTTCCGTATTGAAGGACAAGGACTGGTTTGTATCTGAACTTCAACTGGTTTAGGATGAGGCAAATTCATTTTAAACCTGACAACCAACATTTTGAAGCTGGATGAAAGGTCGATGAAGGAGATGCTTTGAATGGAACCAACAAATGCATACCTTCGCCAATATGATTGCCAATCATGAATGCATTGGCCCATTGTGGCGGTCGCTTAGATATAAACATCCTTATTTCAAAGACTATTTAACAAAATAAATTTTTACTAGTCACCACATTCAATAACTTGATCTAAAGGTCTTAAAAATGCGAAACGGACGGTTTTATTGTTTACTGATACCGTTTTATGCCCGTTCCCCGTTCATAATACTGTTATATTATATCCTCACCCACTCGACTCGATGCAAATAGTAGCAATTTTATTTTAATTAATTAAGTTACAAAATGCGAGCGCTCATTAATTAATCATGCAGAGTTTCACCTCATTCTACGGTAGCCCATGTATTGCAAATTTGCAGAATATTTTTTTTTAAATCTCATATCGTTTCGATATGACACAGGATTCGGTGCAGTCGGGCCCCATTATCCAGAAAAAAAAGTTAGTTTGATTACTTCCAGCAAGGACATTGAAAAATTGGTCCTAAGTTCTATATAGCCATGTTTCAAACTAAATAGTATCTGTGAATGTCACTAACGTGATTTTTTAGGAAGATTCTAACCCCAGGTTTTATTTAATTCAAAATTTTGATAACACAGGAGCCGATTGAACTATTCTGAACTTAGGAAATGAATGACATCATAATATTCATGAAGTCATCATATTACTATAGTTGAGCTTACAATTTCAACTTCTCTAAAACCAGATGATACACTGTCACCATTTACACCAAAAGCGCCATGGCGCTAAATGTATTATTACAAAACAAACATAGATACAGTTAACATCCCAATGATTACGGTGAATGAATATCACAGACTGGCTAAACCAGTTAGTCTACTTACAGAAAGAGACGACGACCTGTCTACACAAGGTGTCTAGGGATTCAAATATCGCAACTATGTTGGCGCAATTCGAGGGATAAGTATTGGCTCAGATGGACACACCTACATTCTTGTTGATGCTGGTAATTTTCTACTACAAATACGGTTTGTGTCGAAAGTGAGGAGATTTTTTATGGACTTCAAAAGAAGTGCAGGTTTACTCAATCTTAATCTTAGTCTCGATGTTTGATGAAACGAAAAATTCGTACAGATGTACGAATTTATATATTGTATACTTATATCTTCTGTCACTAGGACAGTCATGTGACTGGCGAGTGTATCGATTACCAATCGGGTTAGCCATTTGTCTCACAATTGTGTAAATTTGGTATTAAGGGAAACTTGCTATAACCACCACGCTTGACATAAGGAAGGACTGCTAATTTCCGTTTGTATTCATTACAGCAAATAAGTGTACTGCCAATTGGCTTGTCGTTATCAACGAAAATCAAGTGGATGAACTATTCTTACTAAGACAACACGGTAGGATACCAATGTTGGATAGAAATTGGGAGGGCAGCTACAGCAGCAAGGTTTGAAAATCATAGTGTTTATATTTAACTAAGTTAACATGTAACTAAAACGACTCAGAACTTAATAACAATTTCGCACACACATCATTCTCCTTAACCTAAAATCAAAGCAATGAGTCAAAATATTTTAGATACAAAATTAAACTCAGCAAAGTGCTGGTCGGCACGATCGGTTACGATTTCGCGAATAACGTACAAAGTAGGTTAGAAACATTGTAAAACGGACATCGTTTGTTTGGGTGCTGTTTTATGGGTACATGCCAATTTTGTTGGCACGTTCGCAGTAACACCTTTATTGGATGATGGTACCCCGAATATCGATGGCCACACACCAGTCATGTCAATTTTAGTACAAGAAAGTAAGTACCTAAGCAAGAAGACTGTGCCTATTCATGTGGTCACAATGCTATAATCGGTTTGTGGGCAAAATTTCGGTGATCATACTTAGGATGAGGTTAGGACAGGAAATAATCTTTGGTTTGAGTCTCAACTTAACAGAGCAGTTGACTTCCGACATGTGGATCAACAGATTGATGCAAATGATCTTTTTTTTTAAAACGGGATGGCAGTTAATCTTAAACTCTTACCGTTGATACTCATCAGAAAGATGGCACAGAACTGTATAGTTTACGGCCTGTGTCACCAATTCTGCCATACAAACGAAAATTTAATTTCACAACAGAAGCGAAATAGAAAACAGCTTCCTTTATTCACAAGAAGACCTGAGTAATCATTAACACAAATTCAACTAATCCTCAAAACGAGCATTATTTGGATACCGTCTGCCTAGCGGTTTTATCGTATAATTCTTGCCAACTAGATCAATCGAGATTGATATCGTAAAGCAAACTGCACGTTAACATAAAACTATGAAGACTGTCTTACATAAATACTCGTATTTTATGATTATAATCATAATATTTCTAGTCTACGCGGTACGCTTATCAGTGTTATCACTGAGCCAGGTCGTAAAAGGGAGACGTAATATGAGGGTAATTTATTCCTTTCCCTATTTTTTCCCGTGGGTGTCGTAAAAGGCGACTAAGGGACTTACTAGAGATTGGGCAGCAGCGTTCTCTATGTATTTTAACACCATACTGCGATCGCCAGCCCGCCTACCAAGCGTGGCGATTATGGCAACCCCCCCCCCATGTTGGGGGAGGCCTATGTCCAGCAGTAAACGTCTATCGGCTGAAATGATTATGATGAATATGAGGGTAAACTATTCTTCTAAGATTGTTTTGCGGAGCGGCTTGTACAAGCCACGAACCATAGTTACCAATCTGATGTACTACAACCCTACTTACAGAAATAAAACCATTTATCATTTAAGCTACGCTTACCATGGTAAGTTCGTGGATGGGTCCATTACATACCGATACTCCTCCGTGCCTCGGAAAGTACGTTAAGCCGTTGGTCCCGGCTGCCATTCGTAGATCTTTGACAGTCGTTACGGGTAGTCGGAAGCCCAAGTCTGACAACCAGTCTTATCAAGGGGTACCTATCGTATTAAGGCTCGTACAGGCTAGTGCGATATCGCGGGTGCGACGCGACACCAGTAGCACAATTTCTTTGTCGGTGCTTGTCACGCCCACGATATCGCGCGAGTCTGTAAGAGCCTTTACCCAGTAACTGGATTGTGGAGGTAAGGTTAGGCAGATTGATTGGGAAATATACGTTAGTATTTTATGCTCATAAATTTATCAGAATGTTATAGTATGCGATGACTGTAATATTTGAAAACAGCTTTGTCTAATTATATCTTTCGAATTCATCAGCGCAAATCATTGATAGAAAAGGAAATCATTCAGGGTCGAACATTTTGTGACCAAAAAATAAAAGTGCAGACAAGAAGAGACCATTAGCAAACTCGCGTGCAAGACAAAAATAATATACGTAGGTACTATCTTTATAAATTTTTGTCTACTCGTTAGTTGGGTAGGCGGCCCAACCATCGAATTTATAAGAGGACCTAAAAATGATATTCAAAGAAAATTCCAAAAACCAGAAAATATAAATCAATACATGAAACAAAACTAAGTACCAATTTTGTAAGCAAAATCCTTTCAATGTTTATTCACTGCTAAGTGGATACCTGATAGCCATTATTTTAAAGTCAGTCTGCTGTAGTAATGGATTTCCAAGGTCTATCTTAAGTATTGTAATAATGTTTGTCGAGTTATGAAGAATCCATACATTGTGGAACCATATTTAGTATAGGCTGGTATATGAAACTGATTAACGTTAAGATAACAAAGCCTATCAATTCGTGAAGCGAAAACTTTGTACCCCTTTTTATGAAAATTACGCGGACGGAGGAGTATGCAATTTGGCACAGTTAAAGTTTATATAGAGGAGGAGTGCAGAAAGCTAATATTTGTATATAATATGCATTGGAAATAAATAAATAAAATATTACAAACACTACCATGCGTTTGACACACACATAGTACCAGGGCCTCATGACTTGAAGATTGATAGGTGTCAGAAGTGAGATTGAGCTCCATGCTCAAGCTAAGCAAGCAAGCAAGTAGGTACTTTTTAACCGACTTCCAAAAAGGAGGAGGTTCTCAATTCGGCGGTATGTTTTTTTTTTTTTTGTATGTTTGTTACGCGATTACTCCGTTAATTATGGACCGATTTTGAAAATTCTTTTTTTGTTTGAAATTTTATACTCCCGAGGTGGTCCCATTGCCACCAAATCGGGATCAGACGAGGGGATCCCATGGAAATCGAGGGAAACCCTCAAATTTTATAGGCAAACCTATAGCGATTTGGGTATTATTTATAGTAACTCGTGCACTTGCTCTCGGAAAGCACCATTTGGTGAAGTGGAACTGAAGCTGGAGACCACATATGGCCACCGGAACAATATAATATTGTTATTTATTATTTATTCCTATTTAACGGGTTGCGATTAAGCAATTTATGCTCGTCACTATGCATATGGTGAATGGCAGTTCTCCTGGTTCTTACCAGGAGAACTCCTCAACAATCAACGTCCCAGCATCGGGAAAAGGAATATTTTGTAAAAGGTGATGAGCAGTTAACATTAGGCTATTGTAACTCAGATAAATCCAAAACTGACCCACTAAAAAGTGAAAAATATAATACTTTTTACAAAAAAAAAAAGAACTGACTACCAAAAATAACACTACAAAGTGAAAAATAACTTTAATTTCGGAAGTTGGTGGCAAAAAACTCAAATACAGATCCAAAGACACCGAATTCCGAAATTAAAGTTATTTTTCACTTTGTAGTGTTATTTTTGGTACTCGGTTCTTTTTTTTTTTTTGTAAAAAGTTTTTTTTAATAGCGTGGAATTAGTAAATAGTTTTTAATAGTATGGAATTAGTAAGTGCTATATAGATTGTAAGTAGAGGGAGTCTAATTTCAACTACTAGTTTTAATAGATGGTCCTATGATGAGTGATAAATCCTATGGTCCACAAGTTAGAGATCTTACTTCAACAGTAATCTGGTAGAAGCTACTTTTCAAATTAAGTCTTGTGACGACCAGATTTCGAATCACACGACATCGAATGCTCGCACTAATTGGACAGGTCTTCTCAAATTTGTGTGGTTCTTTCCTCAATAGACAGGCACTTTGGGCACTTAATCTACATGGTCCTCACCCTCACATAATCTGACCAAGATTATATCTGGATTTTAAAAGAGACTGACTCTCTGAGATTGTTTCGGTACTTCTTTTCAGAGTAGTCGGTTATGAAACACGGACACGTGTAAACGTTTTTGTTACAGAAATATACAGGGTCAAATTATATTAGCTAGCGAAACTCCGCAGACGTGTTGGCTATCGATATCCAAACATGATTACAAAAGTAAATTAATTTCATGAGTTTTTTTTTTCGGGTCATCAACCACAGGTAGTGTAATCACTTGAAATATCAGATAAAAAAAATTGTTTTCTTTGTGTAAACTTAACAGACAGACGTGATGGGTATCGATATAATATAAACACGATAAAACAACAGATTTTCTCAACTAATACTGCAAATATCAACACCGCGAGAGGTTGTTGACCCTAAAAAATCATCTATTTTATTTTGTCGTGTTTTGATATCGATACCCATCAGGTCTGCGGAGTTTCGCTAGCTAATTTAATTTGACCCTGTATATATCATTTCTCGGACCCCAGACCCACCCCGTCGCACCGCATCGCCCGCCCGCGCTATCACTTCGTTTTCGCGTAGATACCGTTCCTTTTGACTTTTTTTCTTATTGCTCGGTTCCTAAGGGTTCTAGGGTGATATCCTCAAGAATTAGGCTATCAAATGCAAAAAGATTTTTCAAATCCAGAACCAGTGGTAGTACCAGAGATTAGCGCATTTAAACAACCAAAAAAACAAACTCTTCAGCTTTAAGGATCGTGCAGGCTGGTACGACAAGCAGCGCGACACTTTCCATGAAGTTTTCATAGAAATTGTGCCACTAGTGTCGCGTCGCGCTGTCGTGAAGTATCGTGTCGAACCTGTCTGCGGGAGCTTTTATCATTAGTAAAGATAGATATATCGACAAGCCGTAGAGAACGCTGCACCCTGACGTAACCTGGAACGAGAAATGCCCCTGAGTAAAGTCACAATACTGAATCCTTTTAAGACCTAATCGAAAATTGCGAGGAAGAACACATTAGTTCGATTACGCAATTGTTTACGCTTCATGTTACAAAAATATTAAAAAAAAATATTCCAAAATTACACAATATACATAAATACACTAGTCATCACTCACATTAGGATTCCCTGCGTCGTTAGTACCAGGATCTTCCATAATAGTATATGAAAAACAATGATACAATAACATAGGTAAGATAAAATAAGAAAGAAAAACTATGTTGCACCCTTTTTCATGACTCAATGACACAGTGCTGCCCATGGGTGAGCCCTCCATAAGGTGCACCGGCGACCTTTTTTTTTTTTTTGGGGTGGGAAATTATCAAATAACTTCGCCCGCTCTGGGCGGAGCGGGAGGGCGTGTCAGACTTTTACTGACTAAAACCCACCCGCGTGCCTTCAGATGCCTGTGTGCCAGGGCCACGATATCCCTTTCGGACAGACTCGTAACCCTGGCATGCACCGGCGACCTAATTAAGAATTTACTGTATGCAGAGAGCGCAGGACTATTCGCTGAGGCAATCTTAGAGCGATGGCTATGTCCAGCAGTAGACATGTTCCGGCTGAAATAATGATGATGATATATAAACCAGTGGCGAAGCGTTATAATTTTATTCAGATTCAATATTGAAAATACTTTACATGTAAAATTCATAACGCAATAACAATTTTAATTTCCATCCGTTCAGGGACTGTGAGCTCGGAAAGATTCAATTTTAATGAACATTAATTAATAATGAAACTGCTGTACCGCGTACGAGCGTTATGGTTTTTACGTGCGGCTTTATTATTTCGTTAATTATGTAATGCTATAGTGCATAGGCACAGGCAAGCTTTAGTTATGTTTTATAAGCTAAATAAGATCCAAAGAATATCTCAAATAAACATACACGGAGACTTGCAACTTTTAACTCAATCTCCATAAAAATCTTAACACCGGAAGGACAAAATCCTAACACAGATCTTTCAACTCTTCGGGTAACCAGGAAATATTCACTAAACACTTCTAAAAAAATCTAGTGATCCATACGTTGGGAACAGCTCCAAAAATAAGCAAGGACATCCTAGAAACGATTGATGAACAACTAATAGCTATCTTTGGACTGCTACTAAGGGTTGCCAACCATACTTTATAATATTGTATCCTACTTTATTTTGGTCAATTTATACTAAACACTGTCCTCCCATACCTATTAACACTGTAACTTGAAAACATTGTAAAAGCCCACTTTTTTAAAAAGAGTAACCGTGGAGTTTATTGCCGGCTCTTCTCCATAGGAAACGACACATTGGATCAGTGCACTAGCTTCTGACGTTACATAAGTGCCCATGTAGGTTTATGTGAATTAAAATATTTAGATTTTTTTTAAATAAAGATTTTTCGATACTTTATTTTAACTTATGCATGGAATCATACGAAAATAAACTGTAGGGAAACATACGAAAAATACAAAAAAATATAAAAAATTATAACAATTAAATAAATAAATTTGGAAAATAACTACTTTATTTTGTTTGCAAATACTCTTTTTTAATATTCAGAGTGAATATTCGTTATTTTCCATAAAACGTTGGCTACGCTAACTGCAACTATCAGAATGAAAAAGGTAGGTATAAAAGATGTTGTTGAAATCATCATCATCGCCATTATTCTTGTCTGCAATGTACAAAAATCAATCAAATCAAATGGCCCAAAAGGTTTATGACAATTTCAGAATTAAAGGACCAAAATCGGTCATTCAAATATTTTTACAGCTTTTTACTGAAATATAGGTACATCTCTATTCTACCAACAATTATTTCAGGGCACTAAAGTTTACAATTGAATTTTAAAAACGAAATGCTCCTTAAAAAATTTGTATATTACCTATATCTTGCAGTCAAATTTAGATCAACTATTTCAACAATTTCTTCCACAATTCCACATACTATTCGTCTGTTATAATTTCATAATCGCATTTATCATGTGCCATGCTATTTATAAACACATATATATAATGTCAAGTGCATGTGCATGTGCGTGCATCGTTACACAAGCGTACAGTGGCGAAAGCACCATATAACACGATTCCTACCGGCTTCCCTTCGGAGGTTGCCATATATTGGCAAAACATAGTGCACATATTTTAGACAATATACAAGGATCTATGTTTAACAAAATAAATGATTGATTGATTGATGCTATTGCAGAAAGGATAGCTGCTGTAAACTTCTTATTTTCAGTAGCCGTCCCCCGCCGCGACGACGCGACGCTTGGATCAAAATACCTATAACTTATATTTAACTTAAAGAATAACAAGTTTAACGTATATTTTTTTACTTTTTAGAGGTTTTTGTTTGTGTCGGGGGTTTTTGAAATTTTAATTTAACTTTTTTGGTCCTCCTACTTGACGATAGATAGGGTTAAATTCAGTAAAGGAAAGACTTCTTTTAAATAGTTTTTTACATTATTGATAAGTAAGTAAGTTAAACCGGCTTCGCTTCGGCTTCTCTCATACAAAAAATAACACCTCGCCGCTGTAGCTAATTACCGCTACGAGACCTAACGGCACCACTGCGTATGGCCGATCATATCTGTGCTATTTGTATACTTGTTGATTTTGATAGAAAAGTTTCTATAGAAGAAAGTAATGTTTGTGACTGACGGAAAAGATAAATAAGTAACGGTGGTCATCAGCTTGCCTTTTACACCTGCGTTTACCCGAATGACTTCGTGACAAGCATATTTTCGCTTTTCGCTCCTAAGAAAAATTGTAATTAAGTACTACAAATCTAATAAAATCTAGAAAACTGCATACTCACCTCCATAACCATTAAGTTCCAATTAAAGTGGGTTCATAAAAGTATTTCGATCGATACTGATTGAGAATTTCTCTGATTCTTAACACCACATTTCGTCTTCGCGTCGCTCGCATGACTGTATTTCACATTTTTTGGCCCTAAATTTCGCCACTTCCACAGCGTCGACGGTGGCAGCGCATAGGTCACTTTGACTACATGTTTTGGGACAAAGAGGGCAGGATAACACACCACATTTGGAAGGTCTTAGGTTAGGAACACTTTTCATTTGTATGGAGCACGCTAGCAGTAAAGCCTCAACGAATCAATAGACTTACCCATTCGTAAACCAACCTCATTTTCTTTTAATTACGTCTTCACTATCTCCCGACCTGATACCGCGGAATTACAATAACTACATCATTGTGTACGGTAACGGTGTGCTCGACATCCCACGGAGGTGCTTCTGAACAATAAACGTATTAAAAGCGAGTTTAGACTACCGGTTTGGTTTATTTTAGGTGACCTTAATTTAACAGATAGAAAAATACAAGAAACGTGTTTTTCGACCGAAAAGTATGTTAAAATTAAATTAAATTAAAAATTAAAAATAACCCCAACGCAAAAGAGAAACATTAAAAAATTAATAAATAATACCTATCCTTGAGCCATCAAATTCGATTGAGTAATACCTATTGTATATATTTTATTTATAGAAATTGATGGATGGCACGATACGGTTTGCTGTTTGAAATGGCGCTGTAATGTCACGGGGGTCTCTACACATAACATGAACACTTATCCTGATGCCACCATCGTACTGTAAATAGAATTAAAAATACCTACTGATAAAAAAAACTAATCCAAACACTACATATGTGCAAGTTTTTTTTTCAGTAGTGCACTTTTGTGTTCGGATATCCTGGCATCAGACCAAGAATTCCGTAATCTTGCATAGTTATAATTATAAAGCATACATGGGTGTTTCAAATTTTAGGTCACTTATGTTTGAAAGTAAAGTAAATACCCATTATGCGGCTGAACCGATTTTGATAAAACATGTCTAAGAACCACCGCTAGAAAACCTGCTTTCAAATCTCATCAATCGGTTCATCCGTTTAAAAGCTACGGTACCACACAGAAACACACACATGCACACACATAGCGGTCACACTTATAACACCCCTCTTTTTGTATCGGGGGTTAAAAAGCAGTCTGTATTTTTGAGTGGTGACTCTATTTACTAATGACTTATGAAACCTGCGATGATTAAAAATAAAAGATTTTTAAAAGAGCGCTAATCTATCTAGGAACGGTCAAGCATTTTTAAAAGAGCGCTAATCTATCTAGGAACGGTCAAGCATTTTTAAAAGAGCGCTAATCTATCTAGGAACGGTCAAGCATTTTTAAAAGAGCGCTAATCTATCTAGGAACGGTCAAGCATTTTTATACTTAGTAGATCGACATGTCGTTATGGGATCATTTGCAAGATGTTAGCTTCAAAATACCTGCCTCGTTGGTCTAGTGGTTTATACTATAGGTACACCTCTGCCCAACCCGGCGGTGAAACAAGTCGTGATGGTTTGTTATGTAGCTTCAAATTAAAAACAAATTCTTTTTTGGACCTTTGATATGTGAAATGGTCCTATTTCTCCAAAGACTTATAAAAGATCTAAAGTTTGACACGAAGTAGATGTAAAAAAAATATCCAGCCTATAAAATAATCAACGTGGTAACGTCACTTTGGCTACACTAATCTTTTCAAAAGCCGCTAATTAACCATTTCTCTTAGATACAGCAAATCTTCTGATAGTAAGCTGAGTCGCTTGGAATAAGTTACCCCCTCCCTCTGCATCATTATTAAAGAAACTTGTTCTATCGTTTTTGCTGTAAGTAGCAAATAAATACCCATCGTGTGTAAACACCCCTTGAACGGACAGTAATAGGATTGGAAGATTAGCAAAAGTGCATAGTTGTGAAGTATCGGGCACAAGTCGTACAGTAACGACATCTTGTTAAAAGTTAAGCTGACACTTTCTAAGAATGCAATAACATTTAAGAGAGTAAGTATAGGTAGGTTTCTCTAACTGGACACCATAGAATCAACATCCACAACTTTTAAAAAGTAATCGTTTTTTAATCTCGAACTCATTCACACAAGTAAACAAAGCGTCACAACTTTTAAAACAAAAACAAGCTAGTCTCATGCAATCCATCAGTGCCCAGTAGTAGAAGTTCAGGACAGGACATAATTCCACGGATCCTCCATACCTTAACAGATGTATTGTTTTACAGTAGCTTTCAGTTCGTACCTGAAATCAAAAAAAAAGACAACATAAGAAACAAACCAAAACAATAAACTTACGTGAAGAAGAAGCCGATTTGAGAAGATCACAAAATCAGCAGCCGAGTCTTCATACAGAACCAATACCAGAAAAATAAGTTCAACCCAAACCGAAAAACGAATCTAGATATAATTGGATGATTGCATCGAACTACAAAGGAACAAAGGTAATAGATTTATATATAAATATAAGATTATATAAATTCTGTGACGATTTCTTGTTGAAAGAACTGTTTGCTCGGCAATGAACACAATTTTGGGACAAATATTATCAATTTGCCTTGCGTAGTAACAGAAACGTAATTAATTACTGAGCCAAATAAATTATTCCATAAAATACTTAATAAGACTCATTTATTTGTATAAGAGCATTTAAGAGAAAAACACGAGGCGGTCTTCAATAAGAAATGGTACCAAAAGGACCAATAAATATAACACATAAATTTAACTAAATGAATATCAAAGGGAGTACCTCTTTGTACTATTACTTTGTACTATACGCTCGTAAAATAACAAAGGCATTTAAAGATAAGATCATTTCAATATCTTCTGAATCAGCTACAACTTTCTTAATTTAATTTCCGAGTTTCCTAATTAGGATCTCCGAGGTCTGTACCATTTAGTCTCAATTCTCAAAACATTAAATTTAAATGGAGTCTAATTATCATTGGGCCAAAAAGGACCCAGAACCATTAATCTAAAGCGACTGACAAACTCATCAAATTCCATTTTGGACGTCAATGCTAGCTTTCGACAGCGTTTTGAATAAATCAAATTCAGGACCGTTTGAATTAATCATTGTTTAAATTGAAGTATTGGCTTTGTAGTTGAGATGTTAAAATCAAAAGGGTATTTTGAGTCGTATTTAAATATTGGTCCTTATTTGATGAGCAACGCTTTGCAGTAAGTTATTATGAGCAAATTGCACGGTGTTGGAGCTCACAGACCTCAAACGAAAGATCCAACATTATTGGGGCATTCAGGGTCAAAAATAAATAACTGGCGTAACTTCTATCATGCCGGGTATGCTAAAGTTCGGGTGAAATTTTGCTTTCGAATATAATTATAGCTACTATAATGTTCCTACTGCTGGGATACAGGCCTCCTCTCACAGAGAGGAAATGGTCCATAATCCGCCACGCCCAGAGCCCAGTGCGGGTTGATGGATGTCACATAATTATCTTCTCGGTTCTAGGACATGCTTGTTTCCTCACCATGTTTTTATTCACCGTTGAAATGGAAAAATCAACAGATCATAAAATATACAATTATCGACAAAGGTCTTCGAATTATTACCGTCATTGATATTTATGTCTTCAACGACCTACAATTGTACGTCCGTTAGTAATAAAATTGCAATTTTTCGTTCCGTTCACGTGGTCAAAATCAAAACCAACGTTGGTTAATCTTATCTAATCATAAAAGCATTGCAAATTCGTAATTGACTGATCATGCTCTTTACGGTAGTAAAATTTTATATTATAATGTTATAATTCGGAGACGGGAACTTGGTTTTAACTTTATTGCATAATTGCTTTTTCCTTATTACCGTTTGCTCTTACTATTTTGACTGCTATAGTAGCAATGCTGTTTTGGGTAAGAAATTACAAGTTGCTGTGATTTTGCCTGACTATTGCGCAACAGATACCAGTTCATCTCGGAGTCACCCTGGCCGAAGACTATCCTTGTTCTTTATACTGCATTCAGTTTAAGCGATGAAACATAAAATCAAGACAAATAAATAATTTATTTATTTATTTATTGACACAGCAACGACTTATTCACTACATAATTACATTAAGTAATTCTATATCAACAGCTTTGCGGTGAATTTGTCACTTATAGGTGTGCACAGCACTTGTATAATCAATAATAAAAATTAAAATGGAAATATATGATCATAAGAAAATTAAAATTTACACAGTTTACATTGAATTTAAAATTACAAGTAGTTAAATTGAAATACAGTATAATTCAAAAATTTATATATAAAAAAAACATCAATTAAATTGGAATAGTAAAATAATTATGAATTGAAATTTACTACATTACCAACTTACTTATTACATTAAGAATAGGATAAATTAAATGAAATTGTACAATATTAAATACTTAAATTGGATGGAGACACACAAATACACAAATAACATTTTGTAAAAGAAATAAACAAACAGATTGATCAAGAACTGAGAACGTATCGTCTGAATTCATTCAGACTGTTCGAAAATATGTCAGTGTTATTAGTACGCGTGCTCAGCTTTTTATAGCTAGACAAAAACCGGTATAAAAGAGCTGAACGACCAAGATTAGTTCTATTTTTAGGCATTTGAAATGTTTCTGTTTTAAAATTGGATCTGTAAGAGGTACGGCGGGACACATTTAGACCGATCTCCGAAACCTTCTCCGGTACATTCTCCAAATTGTGGAGGGACTTATAAAGGAAAACTAAGTCTGAGCAACTTCTTCGTTGCTCCAAGGAGCTCATCCTGAAATGGCAGAGCCTTTGAGGATAATCCGCTTCGCGATCACATGTCTGTGATCTGTAGCGGAGGTATCTCGTAAACTTTTTTTGGATGCACTCTATTCTGTCGATGTGGACACGATACGCGGGATTCCATACAGGAGATGCATATTCCAGTATACTCCTCACCAAAGAGTTATAAAGAACCTTAAGGGTGCTGATTGACCGGAATTCCTTGCAAGTTCTTTTTACAAATCCCGACATTTTATTTGCTTTGGCGACAATAGTGTCAAAGAGAACTATAAAGGATAGTTGACGATCAAGTTGGACTCCCAAATCACGAATGGTATCGACTTTCTGAAGAGTTATGCCGTTTAAGTGATATGCTGAAGGCTGAATCAGCTTTTTCCGTGTAAATGTTATATGATAACACTTAACGGCATTGAGAGTCATCATGTTACTATGACACCACTCAAGAATTGCGTCCAAGTCCTTCTGAAGCAAAGCAATGTCGGTACTAGATTTAATTTCCTTGTATTGTTTTAGATCATCCGCAAACATAGAGCATTTTTCAATGGAGTCTATGAGATCGTTCACAAATACCAGGACAAGAATAGGACCAAGGTGCGATCCCTGTGGCACCCCAGATGTTGAGTAATAAAGTGGCGACTGATAACCCTTTATAATAACTCTCTGTTGTCGTTCTGAAAGATATGATTCAATCCAGCGTAGCAAATTACCATGCATACCATAGTTCTCAAGTTTTTGAAGTAGAAGCACATGATTTACTTTGTCGAACGCGCTACTGAAGTCAGTGTAAATTGAGTCCACTTGTGCACCGGAGTCTACGGATCTGCTGATATCATTAATGTAGTGAACTAAGTTAATGGTAGTGGATTTATTGGTACAGAAACCGTGCTGTTGCGTAGCCAATTGAGTTTTAATTAGTGAAGTTAGTACAGGACAGACTAATGATTCGAACAGTTTCGAGAAAATTGAAAGAAGAGATATGGGCCGATAATTTTTAACATCATTAGGCTCCCCCTTTTTAAATATTGGAACTACGTGTGCGATTTTCCACTGCGTGGGAAACTTAGAAGACATTAGGGACTTATTAAAAATAAGTTTGAGCGGTAATGATAAGTATTTGGCACATTAGGTAGGCCGTCAGGCCCTGGACCTTTGCAGGTATTTAGTTTTTTTAATTCTTTGAGTACGTCTCGCTCTGTGAAATAATGGCTTCCTAGCGCAAGCTGAGGGTACTCTTCTGACTTTGTTTGTACCGCAACTGTACCAGCTGGAGATGCAAAAGTGGCAGAAAAATGTGAGGCAAACAGTTTACTCACTTGTTCTCCAGAAGTTGCCACTTTCCCGCTCCAATACATCTCAGATGGAATGTCATTAGACTTGGCTTTTTTGGCCTTAACGAATGACCAAAATGCCTTCGGATTCAGTCTGATGTTATCTTCAGTGTTGTTGACGTACTATAATAACAACAAATACTAAAAACCAGAATAAGATAAATATTTAAGGGGGCTCCCATACAACAAACGTGATTTTTTTGCCGTTTTTAGGGTTCCGTACCCAAAGGGTAAAACGGGAACCCTATTACTACGGCTCCGCCGTCTGTCTGTTTGTCTGTCCGTCTGTCACCAGGCTGTATCTCATGAGCCGTAATAGTTAGACAGTTGAAATTTTCACAGATGATGTATTTCTGTTGCCGCTATAACAACAAATACAAAAAAAAACCGAATAAAATAAATATTTAAGGAGGCTCCCATACAACAAACGTGATTTTTTTGCTCGTTTTTGCTCGATATTGATAACGGCAACAGGTAGACGCTTGAAATATTCACAGAATATTTAGTTATGTATTCACTTTAAAAATAAATAATTAAATTAAAATAAAACAAATATTTTTTTCAACAAACGTGATTTTTTTGCCATTTTTATAGATAATGGTACGGAACCCTTCGTGCGCGAGTCCGACTCGCACTTGGCCGGTTTTTATAGATAATGGTAAGGAACCCTTCGTGCGCGAGTCAGACTCGCACTTGGAGGGTTTTTAAGTATTTGTCCTCATTTGTTAACGATCTATAGCCAGCAATAAAAAATATATCTTTAATTTACCATACAATGCCATATCCGTACAACCTTCTAAATCCTTAAACTCTTGTTGTGCCTGGACCTCCCACACAAAATGATTGTTTTTTTTTACTTATATGCCTAAATGCTTTAACAAAAATTATCAAGACTTGAACCCTTCAATAGTCCGATAACATAATGTCTTCATAGAATCCTCATCGAGACAGTCCTCCATTCTCCTGAATCGTTCCTCAAACAGCCTTCTCACTATACGCTTATCTTAACACAATGATATTATTATGACGCCATTATCTTAAAGTCATGCTGCGTATATAATGGCACTTTCTTTGCAAGTTACTTGTACACTTTCTAACACTAAAGAGTTTAAAATTTGCGACAGGGATTGCATAATCTCCATTTAAATTGTTTTGAGAGCTAGGATTCGGGATTTGTGATGTAGAAATCAGCATGTAGATGAAGAATTTATTTTTATAGCAGATACACTTATAGGTAGACCACGGAAATATTAGCAGTTTATTATCAGCATTTTCGACTCACTCCATGACATTAGCCTTGTTTCCGCCGTTCCTCCCCGTTTTAAGCAAATCCTGATGACTTTTCAACATGCTTTGTATAACATCGAAACATTCCATGTCCAGATACATTACGTGCCAAAGTCAGTGTTTCTAATTAGGACATTGGGATCATCATAGTCAGTGGACTGAAAATAATAATAAGAAAAACCAAAACGACAATAAAAATTGCTATTTTAAAGAAATTGGTCCTATCATTCCGTGACAGGCTACATGGAAAGCCATCGATTAGGTACACCGGAATCAATCTGCCCAGCCTTTTCCCAGCTATACTGAGGTCGGCTTCCAGTCTAACCGGATGCAGCTGAATACCAGTATTTTACATGGAGCGACTGCCTATCTGACCTCCACAACCCAGTAACTGGGTAATACGAATCCCCTTGGTAAGACTGGTTGTCATACTTTCAGACTTCTGACGACCCGTAACGACTGTCAAAGATCAACGAATGACAGCCGGGACAATCGGCTTAACGTGCTCTCCGAGGCATGGAGGAGTCTCGGTATGTACTACAGGTGGTCACCTATACACGGACCAACCCCGGCAAGCGTAGCTTAACCTGATGGATCGACCCGTGCGGTTGTTATTACTTATCCACGAGCTCCTAAAATCGATTAGGTACATGTCAGCTTTAAGCTCAACACACACAGGCAGCGGGCGCGCAGCGGGTCGGCGGCGGGAGTCGCGAACGTGTTTTGTGTGGTGTCATTCATACAAATACAGTGAATTCAGCCCGCCGTACTGCCGTCCCGACCCGCGCCCGACCCGCACCCGCTGCCTGTGTCTGTTGAGCTTTAATGTATTACTTCAATTATAAATTATTAGTAGTGTTGGTAAGGTGTATACCTAACATGAACAATGGAATTGAACGCGATCAGCATATCTAAACAGAGTTCAAGAGCTGTCAGTGTCAATATTCCAAAGAAAATAATGGCACTGACAGCTCTTAAACGTGGTCTATGTGCTGATCGCGTTCAGTTTCATTGGTGAAATTGGCACTTAGTTATTTCGTTGAATTTCGAACTGTGTGTTTGTACTCAGGTAATACAATTGAATTAAGTTTCAGGCCTGAAACTGCGTTAAGCGGGCACCCGCGCGGTTTCATACAAAAGTACTCCGTCGCGGTGACCCGCGCGGGCGTCCGTCACGGGGAGGCGCGCCCCGCACCCACGCAACGGGGCCCGCCTCCGTGCGACGGAACCCGTCGCGGGGGCCCGCCAGCGGACCGGTAACACGGCCACGCACGGACTTTGACTTTGTCGTTTTTTTTTTGCTAGTCGTCGTTTTGCTACGTAATAATATATTAAGTTCTCCATCGACACGACTATACATGCACACCGTTAAAATTGAACGAGCGACACTGCGTAAATAAAATAATCCGGTCTCCGCGACGGGTACGTTCCCACGGAGCCCACCCGCGTGTCCACGCGACGATAGCCCGTCGCGGGCGCCCGCTTAACGCAGTTTCAGGCCTCAGCTGACTCGTTATTGTATCACTTCAGAGACGAAGTTTAATTGAATGTTGCCATTTTAAATATAAATTTACTTATACATGTAGAATTAAGTAGTTTGTATTTATTTTATTTATTTATAATCTCTTTGTATGCTGCACCGGATGACGTCATCACGTCAACGCCGGCTGTCGGCGAAAACCAGCGCTGGGGCTCTCTCGCATAGGGTCGCAGCATTATGCTGAGCGTGTATTGCGTGCATGTGACGCATATTTTCCCCCACCTTGTTCTTTTTAGGGTTCCGTACCCAAAGGGTAAAACGGGAACCCTATTACTAAGGCTCCGCCGTCTGTCTGTCTGTCCGTCTGTCACCAGGCTGTATCTCATGAACCGTGATAGTTAGACAGTGGACATTTTCACAGATGATGTATTTCTGTTGCCGCTATATCAACAAATACTAAACAACAGAATAAAATAAATATGTAAGGGGACTCCCATACAACAAACGCGATTTTTTTGCTCGTTTTTGCTCGATATTGATAACGGCAACAGGTAGACGCTTGAAATATTCACAGAATATTTTGTTATATATTCACTTTAAAAAGAAATAATTAAATTAAAATAAAACAAATATTTTTTTCAACAAACGTGATTTTTTTGCCGTTTTTATAGATAATGGTAACCCTTCGTGCGCGAGTCCGACTCGCACTTGTTTTTTTTTATTTGTGTTCCTTCTTAGCGTCATGTTTACCGCACATAAACATATTTTCTTTCTTTTTCTTTCAACATAACATCACGCCTGTAATCCCCGAAGGGTTAGGCAGAGGTGTACCTATTAGTTCACCCACATTTCGCCAGTTATGTTTAAGTCCCATGAAATAGGGGGCAACCCTATTGCCATCAACCAGGCAAAAATCCAGACTCCGGGCCGCTACTGAGAAATTTATAATGTAAAATCCCAATAACATTTTGCCCGACCTGGGATTCGAACCCAGGACCTCATGCTCAGCCTTGCGAACACTAAACCAACGAGGCTTCTTCTTTCTAATTTAAATTAATATAGGTCTTAAAAGATGAAAGTGTGCAGTTACATCCAAGCCGCCCTTAGCCGCCCCTTAGGACCAGTTTTTTCCAACCATTACTTAAATCTACAAACAACGACATGCTTGACATACCCCTTTAACAAAACTACAGCCCATAACACTATTTAGATTAACAAAAACACTAGCCATACGAGGGCGGCACTGAAAATTTCGGGAATCAAGGAAGTGACACAACATTACTATTTAAAAATGTATTTATTGCTTTTCGAAGTATTCTCCGCGAAATTTGACACATTTTTCCATACGATGGAACCAATCATTGAAGCAACCATTCCATTCGGAAGTTGGGGTCTCCAAAATGGCCGTTTTGTAGGCGTCCACAGCTTCTTCAGGTGATGAAAATCTCTGTCCAAGCAATTTATTCTTTATTTTAGGGAAAGTATAGAAATCATTAGGGCTTAGGTCGGGGCTGTACGGCGGATGGTCTAATAATTCTATGTTTTCTTGCTCTAAAAACTCTTTTGTTCTGTGCGCGGTGTGAGAACTCGCATTGTCGTGATGGAGGATGATGCGGCGGTTGCAGTTCTCTTTACGGAGTTCAGAAACGACCTGTGGCAAACAAATGCTAGCATACCATTCTACATTAACCGTTCTTTGTCCCTCAAGAGGAATAGTCGTAACATGGCCGGTTTTGGGGACAAACGTGGCCAGCATTTTTTTTGCAACACTCCGTGAACGAACAATTTTTGTTGGCTTTAACTCATTTTCGAACACCCAAACTCGTGACTGGTTTTTTGTTTCGGGTTCGTACGCGCATATCCAGGATTCGTCACCTGATACAATGTTGTATACAGCATTTGAGGATCCTGCGTGGAATCTTTCGAGAGTTCTGACGCACCAAGTAACGCGAGCCGCTTTTTGCTCTTCACAGAGCGAATGCGGTATCCATCGGGAAAACTACTTTTTTACACCTAATTGTTCATGCAAGATTATTTGTATTTGACTCATGCCAATGTCTAAAGTTGCCTGAATTTCGCGGTATGTCACATGTCGATCTTCCTCAATCAGCTTACGCACAGCATCAACGTTTTCTTGGGTGACTGCAGTTTTTGGACGACCTTGACGGGGATCATCTCTGAGTTTGACACGTCCACGTTGAAATTCAGCAAACCAGCGATAAATTGTGGTTTTGGATGGGGCTTCATCACCAAATGCAGAAATCATCCGGTCAACACACTGTTTTTGTGTTAAACCAGTTCGAAAGTCATAATAAATCATCGCTATTGAATTTTCTCGAGTCAATTCCATTTTCTCAACGACTAAACAAGTTTGACAAAACCTTGTGACAAGACCGAGAATCTTTTTTTTAAATAAATAAATGGTATTCGATTTTTAAAACCAAGGAGTTTTCAATTAAAATGATTTTAATATGACAGGAACAGTGGAAATATTCCATTCCCGATACTTTTAGTGCAGCCCTCGTAAAACCAACTAATAGACGTTCAGAAGTGCCCGGTTTGAAAGACACCGACGAAACAAGACGGGATTGTCCGGTATCAGTCAGGTCACGTAGATCGTACGTGGTTACGGTAATACCGCGTTACCGTCAAATAATGCATAGAGAACTTTTTTTTGGGTGGGAAATTATCAAATAACTTCTCCCGCTCTGGGCGGAGCGGGAGGGCGTGTCAGACTTTTGCTGACTAAAACCCACCCGTGTTCCTTCATTTGCCTGTGTGCCAGGGCCACGATATCCCTTTCGGACAAACTCGCAACCCTGGCAGGCATTGGCCCTAATGGACCCCGTCAATTCGTGCTGACGTCTCTTTGAGGCGCGCGTGGAACACAACGCGCCGTCGATCCGGGCCTGGGGTCTACTCCCTAAGTCCGTTAACGAAGCAACGGGCCCATCCGACAGTAGTCCGATACGTCGCAGTGAACCCTACTCCCTAATGATTTCGGATTCATCAGTTTCCAACGGAATCATAGAAAATCTTCGTGAACGAATGACTCATTATTATAGAGTTGCGCAATTAAACCGGTCGATTACCGGTTTACTTATTTTGTGGTTTTCAGGTTTAAATAATCAAAAATTAATATTTTTCTCGTTAGAAACGACCGCATTTTTAACAATATACTTTTTATTATGTCTAAATATAGAATTGAATTATTTTTGTTCCGAAACAGGCATTATCCTGTTGATGTTCTAGTAATTTATTTTTAATTAAACTTAAGTGACATAGCATCAGACCTGCATTCCGCGAAAAGGTATTAGGTGTACCCCGAAGATGTTAGTACTGGGAGTACTAACCTCTTCGGATACCTATACATAATTAATACCTTTTATATTTTACCAGATAAGTTTAAGACTTTTGCCATCAACCGACCACAAATACAAACTCCCGGCTGCTGTCTGCAGTGATATTTCTAAGTCGATAAACCCAGTAACACCTTGCCTAAATACTATTTTTTTTTTTATAAAGTTAGAAAACTAATTTACATGGGCGCTATATCCACTGGACCGAATAAGTCAACATTAACATATGAGAGAGTTCTATGAAAACACGCATTTTCCGCTCCAAAAGCTTTCAAACTGAGTCAAAAAGGCGTGATTAATATTAATATTCAATGTAAAGGCCGCGTATTTGCTTTGAAACGTAAAGTAAACTTTCCTTTTTCGGTGAAGTCTACATACATATGTAATGTTCGACCATGACTTCTTTAAAAGCCTGAAAGATCGTATTACTCAGTAACTGGGTTGTGAAGGTCGGATAGGCAGTCGCTCCATGTAAAATACTGGTATCCAGCTACATCAAGCTGCACAAGGCTAGGCAGATGATGACCTCTATGACCTTGATGGGTGATGAATTATTATACAGACCAGTCCTAACTGCACTGGACTCTTTTAAACTGTACCTATCTGAATAGTATGGTTGTCTTCTCCTCTTGGTTAAGTAGTCAGATGGTAGCCTGAGAAGTCGTGGTTTGGGAAAAAGAGATGTTGTTTAGAAATCCAGTTCTCTCGCTCTTCGCGCTTCTTCGTTATGCAAGAATAGCAGCACTAGGTACCAAGTAGGTACCTATATTTGTTTAAACGATTCATCTAACTTCTGCTGTTACCTAGTACACAACCCTTACAAGCTGGACTCCAGTCCATGATCATTGTGAGAAAAGCCCTGCCTAGCAACGCTTCATTCGTACTTCAGTACCAGAATCAGTACGTTCTCAACTTCCATTACTTAAGCCACTATTCATAGGCCCAACAGCAATACTTCCGTATCTATTTTTAGAATATATTGCATGCATTCTTGCAACATCTTATTCACTACAGATATTATAGTTTAATTAAAATTAATCCAAACCTTCACGCTTTCTGAGCTCAATGTTACGCATTCAATGGCAAAAGATGATTAGAAAAAATGTACGTGGGGGAAAAACTGTTCTTGCAAAAAATTAAGCAAGTTTGTATGAAAGCAGTGCGAAAGCGAGATCAAACGTTTAATTGGTGATAAAGGGCCAATTTATTTTTAATTAAACACAACTTAGTAACAACAAGCAATTTAATTGTATACCTACAGAAAAATATGTCCTTGCAATTACAGGAACCAAGATATAAATGGTACAAATAAATATCTAATTCCTTTAAACATTACTATAACTTGCGTTCATTATGCAAATTCGCCAATGGAAAGGAAATATTTCAATACAAATCGACAATCAAAAAGATAAGTCACGTAACCGAATCAATTTAGTGTCATTTAATCGATTACAAAGAATACGGATGAGTAGCGAAATGTTACACTCGTATAGTAAAATTTTCTGCGAATTTTGATTAATTGATACGAGAAATTGGTCAACGTGACGATTGGCACAATGGACGCTGACATAAACTGACTCTAAATTAAAAAATAACGAAGGACAAAATTGAGTAATGGATCATCTTTCTGGTACAGGTAAACAAAAAGATACTGAGCTAAGAGTAAACTCATACTTACAGGAAACAGTACACAGAATGAATCAGGAAGGTGAAGTTCATCAGATTTTAGGCGCCTCAAGAAACTTTTCAGGTAGACTAAAAGCCTAAGATGGCGGCTAAGATACCTATGAATTATATTTGACAGCAAGATTCTTGCATCATTCTGCCCTTATACCCCAGTTTATTTGGTGGTTGACATATCTCCTTTAGAAGTAATCCTTCTTGACTTCTTTTTTCATAAAAAAACACAGCTTAAAACATAACCCTTCCTTACAACACAAACACAGAAAACATACTGCTAAAAACACAACCTTTCCTTACAACACAAACACAGAAAACATACTGCTAAAAACACAACCTTTCCTTACAACACAAACACAAAAAACATACTGCTAAAAACACAACCTTTCCTTACAACACAAAAAGAAAACATACTGCTAAAAACACAACATTTCCTTACAACACAAACACAAAAACATACTGCTAAAAACACAACCTTTCCTTACAACACAAAAAGAAAACATACTGCTAAAAACACAACATTTCCTTACAACACAAACACAAAAACATACTGCTAAAAACACAACCTTTCCTTACAACACAAACACAGAAAACATACTGCTAAAAACACAACCTTTCCTTACAACACAAACACAAAAACATACTGCTAAAAACACAACCTTTCCTTACAACACAAACACAGAAAACATACTGCTAAAAACACAACCTTTCCTTACAACACAAACACAAAAACATACTGCTAAAAACACAACCTTTCCTTACAACACAAACACGGAAAACATACTGCTAAAAACATAACCCTGCCTTACAACACCAAAAACATACGGCTAAAAACATATCCCTTCCTTTTGGCTCCACCGCAGTTGGGTAAAGATATTTGCCAAACTATATTTTTTCGTACTTACATAACTGATTTATATTCCGTTGGTTTAGGTAGTTAAATAAAAAAAACCCACGTGACGAGAGAGCTGTCAAGTAATCAACTAAACGTAATACCTGGCACTTCAGTTGGCATGCTACGCCACAGTTGTACTCTTCAATTTAGCAACGTTTTATTTCGTTGACGTTTAGAGAACATGTCTTTTTGGGCTCTTTACAATAGACAGATTACAAAATAATAAAGTAATATATAAATCTAACTAAATAATTGTGCTCAAACAATTACATCTACGAAGAGTAGTATAAGAATAAATGATAAAGATTAACATACAGTAATAAAAGAGGAAACTATCACAATAATTAAAAAAAAAAAAAATGATTATAAGTTACAACGTATTTTTAAACAAGAAAGTGTCATCTATAAAAACCCTTTTTATGATTTGTTTACCATTATTGAACTACCTAAACCTATGGAGTATAGGTAACTACTACATCAAAAGCAAAAGACCCGGCCAACGAAACAGAAAGTGCAAATGTAACCCTAACCTTGCATTGGAAAAATCAATACACACCCCTGTTTTACACCCTTGCGCCATTAGTATATTCAATAGACGATCATGGCAACGGACCTGTTACACTTTCTGAACGAATATATTATTTAAATTCAATGGGTTTTCGGTCCGTCTTCCCTTTGGTTTTTGCTTCAATGCGTTGGTTTAGTGTTGTGGTGTTCCATAAAGGCCGTGAATAAGGGATATTACGGGTTCAGGCGTAAGTACCGTCAGTGACCTGCATAACCTGACTTCTCTTCCATTCTTCTTCTTTGTAAGAGTGGTTAGGTAATGCAAAACTGTACTCGGTGGTACGATATGTTAGCTATGTTGTGTGGTGTTATAAACATTTACAAGTGCACAGATTTTGCCGTTCGACTCCTCGTTTGTACCTACCGTTCTATATTGATGATATTCTTTCTTTCAGTCAATTACAAAAAAAATATTTCTAAGCATATTATTTTGATTTAGGAGAATGATATAATGGTAAGACCTCACAACCAAACCTTTTAAGCCAAGAGAACTCAGCCTGCAAAGAATAAATACAACAGGACAGAAAAAATCTTAATAACGATCCGATTAAAAATCAGACAGCACTATCAAAGACTTATTTCAGTACTTACAGTCAACAGGGCAGCTAGCTGAATAAGTTTTTACACATAAAGACAACCTGTCCAGGAAGCCGATCGCGCTAATTTTGAACGTTAATACTAAACCACAACCAAAAACTTTACGTTAGACACATTTCGTATCGCGCTAATCATTTCAACGGAAACGATTTAGCTTTACTTTGGAAGTTACGTTGGAGGAACGATCGATCGAACAATACTCTCACAAAAAATAGCGCGATACCGTTTCTTACATCAGCTAAACCAAAACTAAACCAAAACCAAAAACGTTCCGTTCGAACGGTAATTACGTTGAGAAATAGCGCGATCGGCCCCCTGGAGTCGAATGGCACCGGATTGTGAAACGAGACATCGTGGCAGACAATGGTAGTGAGTGGTTCTCGAACTCGAACGACTTTCGGTCAAGTTATGTTTTATCAGGTTCAGGATCGGATGATGTAACTTTAAACTAGATTGAAGTGCAAGTCTTAGAGTTTGTGAAGTTTGTCTCAGATGGCTATTTAAACTAAAACGTATTATTTTAAGTAATAAATCTAAAGGTGCCCAGAATAATCCGGCATACCTAACTAGGGCTTTGAATACCGCAGAAATATACTCGTGTAGGGCTTTGTATCAAATACAGAGACACAGTTATTCCAATAAGATAGAAGTAAACTCTATGGTCGGATTCGAAGCAATTTTTAAACATAAGTACCAGGGGGCGAACAGTATTTGACAAAATCATCATTATTCCATCGTTAGAAATGGACCTATACAGGACGTATAGCGCCATCCCTTTTGCACACAGCAACAACCACTGAACCAAATCCAGTTTCGTTTCTTGGGTTCAAAGCTAATTCCACAGGGTCAAACATATTACCGTACAGATCAAAGTGTACAGTCGATGTGCTAAATAAGTTCAAGCTTACAAAGACGTAACCTGTTCCGAAGCCTACATGCACCGGTCTCGAACTAGGACGTTGCAGCTGCATCAGACAATGAAAATAGGTTGCCGATTTAATGCTTGAACAGAGTAACAGACTTACGCGGTTGCTATGGCGGAAACGTCTTATGAATTCGTTGTAACAAGCGTTTCCACAGTAAAATTGTTTTTTTATCTCCATTTTCGATCCCGATGTTTCGCTACTGCATAATACCAGCAGATTTGATTTGATTGATTTAACTTAGAGAGTTGTATTGATGATTCTGGTTATACTTAATTCTGTAATCTTATAGATACACTGATTATAAACATGGTAAACTTACCTAATCCAAAGATAGGTTATTGGCATGTTACACAAAATAATCGAAATATCAATCTTAGATGTTAAAAAACCGTTCAAATGCGTGTCCAACCACGCACAATGAAGGGTTCCGAAGTTGGTATGAATTTATCCCAAGAACAAACTTAACATTGTAGTTGGAAAACATGTTCTCCCGTTAGTTCCAACTGAAAATGTAAGTTTGTACGCACAATATTGAGAGATTTACCATGCTATTTTAAAAGCAGACTTCTGAGAAAATTTGGATCAGTAGTTCGGAGATAAGGGGGAATGGTAAATTTTCATAAATTTTCTTAAATTATAACGTAAACCACATTATTTTAAAATTATAAATATATATATTGGAGACCCTCACAGTAAGTTAATGTGTCACACGATACATACAGTATATAAGTTTTTATTTTCTAATTTGTCCCCCAAAAGTGACCCCCATATTTACGTTACACGTCCGTGATTGGGTCACAGAAATTCATATGCCAAATTTCAACTTAATCGGTTCAGTAGATCCTGAGCATATCTGCTGTGACAGACGGACATACAGACAGACAAACGATTGATCCTATAAGGGTTCCATTTTTAACTTTTCAGGTACGAAACCCTAAATTTTTTATCAGGATTGATTGTAATTGTAAGTAATTTTGTGGTGCTAGTCGCGTCCGCTATTGTCCTAGACGCCGCGCGTTCACTCTGTCTGAGGCCTTACGTCTTTGTACAATGTACAGTGAACGATTGAGCATCATTCTGCCTAGTTTGAAATGGTGTAATTGGGTTCCTAAGTTGTAGTGTAAATGCAGTTTGGAATATGAGCTTGTTAGGTATTGTTTGGCGTGGTAGTTAGGAGAGTTATTGTGCGTTTGTTATGTCTAGGGAGTAGGAAACAGGCATCGAGACAAAGCGAAGTTGCTTAATGAATAGCATTGGATAATGTTAAGTTCGTTAGATCAGACGAATTCAAATCGTGTTTTAGTTTGTCATAACTTTCATAAATGTCTGCATAAAACAATCCGAAAAACCGATCTAATAAGACTCCGTCTAAAATATGATATAACTTCACACCAGTTTTTGATGTGAAACATCTATAGGCGCACGTAAAACCGAGGGCGACGCATGCCGCGTGGCGATCGGCCTTACTTATACAGTCTTATGTACTAGTGTGTAAATGTGTGTGTAATGCGATGTTTCACATCTGCCAGTCGTCCCGTGACGGCTCAATTTTTTATAATATCCCTAGTCTTCTGACGCTTGGAAACAAAGTTTATCCAGTAAACGTGCTTCTTTATATCCTTATTAAATAATTTCGAAACATTTATGACATCATATTCAAAGATTTAGGACCGTGTGCCATGTTTCTTGTGATTATAATTGTCAAAGGTGCATATTTATGAAATGTAGGCGGAGTTTCAACTCTAAAATAGACAGGATTACAATATTCTGAGTTGTGTTCTAAAGCTGAGAAAATCGCCCCTTTACAATCAGAAATAGTGACGAAACCAGGAAGGAATGGATGATTGTTTGATTAAAGTAATCTAAAAACTTGGTTCGTTAACTTTGCTCTAAAGATAACAAATATTACGTAGTGCACAAATTAAAACCATGTCGAACCTAATGCATCCCCATGGTAGGCATGAATATAAGCCTTGGTAAGAACAAGATTACATTCTAGACAACAGCCACCTAACACGAAAAGACGTAGATTTACAAAACTATAAAAGTTCGGAAGCAATTCCATCCTAACGATCTTTAAATCATCAGATAATCTGGCATAAGCCTAACCAAACACGGAACGCAAACCAGCAGACCAGAAGCCAACAAAAACTTGAAACAATCAGCTAATTTAAAATCTAGACTAAATTATACTTCTGGACATAAAATCCTCATAAAAACGGTAATAACTGCACAACAAGGTTCGTCGACCCAAAAAGCAGCTAATAGAGGCAACGTAAATTAATTATAGCAAAACATTGTAGTCCAAATAGCCTTCGACACTGTATCTTCGAAACTGACGTAAAATTCGCGATAAGAACTGGTTACTTCTGGCAAAAAGCGGATGGATAAAACTCGTTTAGTGAACCAATTAACTGAATTACGTGAGTTTTGCAACCAGTTACATGTGGCAAGCCAAGCGTGGTGCAAAAGATATAAAGTAATTATAAGTATCTTCATTAGATTGAAGAGCATGTGCCGTATGGGCCATGGGGAGGAACGGAGCGAACCATTAAATCTCTGCTAGACGGAACTGAATAAGAAAATAAATTCAGATGGAGCAGTGATGAAATCGCTTAAGTACATTATGACTGTGAAGGAAATCAGTATAACTCTTGTAATAGTATCATATTCGAACGTTTATAATACATCCAATGTTTAAGTTTTATAAATGTTGGTCTCTTATCGTATAGGAACGAAAACTCTAGTGAGATAGCTAACAGTATATTATTTTAATTGTATATTAATTCGTCTGTCTTCATAATAAGGTAATAACTCTTAATTTTAACATGTCATGTCATTAATGTTCTTCACACCCTCCTCCTGCAAGAAATCATTCATCCTTCCACACAACTAAAGATTCCATATCACCATGTTGGCTTTCTTTTATGATTTGCCATGACAAAGCCCATTGTAACACGTGGTTACCTACCTATTACGGTTAAATACATACAGCCCTGTGACCTGTGACTAGGGAATCCAATCCCGCAAACGCGGGATCCCGCTAATGCGGGATCCCGCACCTTTTTTGCGGAATCAAAAATGCGGGATTACTCATGCGGGATCCCGCACGTTCGCGGGATTGAAAAAAAGTAAGAAAAATAGGCTCAGACGATGATCGGAACTATTATCGGACGGAACGGAACGTAATCAATGTCAGTTCCAGTACTCTATGACTGGGGATTCCCCTACGGCGCACGGGGATTTACCTTTGCGCGCGGTCTAGTGTCAAAGAATGTTATTGCGTCATTTGCGTCTTACTTGTGATGTGAAAAGGTTACGTAATGTACGACAGGACTATTATTTTTTTTTATCAAGTTATCAAAGTGCTAAGAGCACGTTACGAGTGAAAAAATACAATTTATTATTAAAAATGAGTGTCAATTTAGTTTATAAAGAGTATAAAAGCTCGAGTGAAGTATGGAAACATTTTTTAAGAGCGGAAAATGGATCAACCGCTAAATGTAAGTTATGTCCTGCTATTATAAAAATCTCTGCTCGCTCTACTAAAGGCCTTCACACCCACTTGCGAACAAAGCATAACATGAATTTGAACTTGGTTGATAGCGTCAGCGTCAGCAGTAGCGTTGAAAATCCAGCACCGGGAATGGAAACGAGCAGCGCAAGCCAAATTGGCTCGTTTAGTTCAACTACTTCACGTTTAGACGAATGTGCTTCAACTTCGGCAGTGTCAGTCCCACCGAAAAGAAAGAAATTAACAGATTATTTCCCATTCGAAAAAAAAGTTTCTATGGAAGAAAGAGTGTGCAGAATGGTAGCAAAAGATGGAATCCCATTCTCAAAATTCATCACGTCAATTGATTTGCGCGAATTATTTGAATCGGAAGGCCACAAATTGCCTTCTTCTGCCAGAACGATACAAACTATGGTGATGGCCTACGGAGCATCCATTCGAAAGAAAACTATCGGCGAACTTGAAACACTGAAAAAATTGCAAAAGCGTTTCACACTAACTTTTGATGAGTGGACATCTTTAAGAAATCGCCGCTATTTGAATTTAAATCTTCACTTATTTACCGGTGGAGCTGCGACTGCGAACATTTGGAACCTGGGGCTAGTAAGAATTGAAGGACGTTTTCCTGCAGAAGCCTGTGTAACTGCGCTTGAAAAAAAACTCCAGGATTTTAAAATTGACCTAAATCTAGATGTGATCGCAGCGACAACCGATGGTGCAGCCGTCATGAAGAAAGTTGGCAGATTATTATCAGCGCACCACCAATTATGCTTCGCACATGGATTGCAACTCGCTGTACTTGAAGTTCTGTACAATAAGAGACAAGAACAACAAGAAGAAGAAATGCAAGCTGAAGTACTCGGAAACAGACCAGATAATGAGAGTGATAATGAAAGTGAAGATGATAACGACGAGCAAGGTAATTTTTCGGTAGAGGAAGAAATCCAAGCAGAAGAGTTGCTAGTGCTACCACTACCACAATACAGAGAACTTATTCAAAAAGTGAGAAAAATTGTCAAGGTTTTTAGTTCAAAATCTCCTGTAAAAAATGATCTGCTGCAACAATACATCAAAGCAGAATTTGGCAAAGAATTGCAGCTTATTTTAGATTGCCGAACGCGCTGGAGCAGTCTCGCATCAATGTTGTCGAGGTTCAACGAAGTCAAACATTGCATATCTAAAGCACTTATTGACCTTAAACTGACATCATCTTCATTTTCATTCACAGACGAAGAATATATGACTTTGACTCATATTGAACAAGCTTTAGAGCCAGTGAAGCTCGCTGTAAACGTCTTATGCCGCGAGGATGCAACATTAATTACCGCAGAAACCACATTGCGTTTCATGATTAATAAACTGAATCTACAAAACACCAGGTTAAGCCAGGAACTTGTTGTGTCACTGTCTCGCCGGATAAAAGAACGCCGCACATCAATAACTGCTGTGTTGCTTTACTTGGAAAATCCAAAAAAATATCTAGAAAAAGATTCAAGGTCTGCAAGTGTAGAGGACAATCCATTCTTTTATCCAAGTAAAGCTACGCTAAGAACTGAAATGAAGTGTTTAATTGAGAGACTGATGTCAGACGTGCAACCTGAAACTGAAAACCAGCAAGATGATGACAGTGAAGAAGACATGCCTTTATCGAATCTGCCTTCACATACACTAGAAGAAGAATTAGAGCGCAGTCTCCGTACTGAATGGATGGCAGAGTCTAGAGCTGCTGTGCGTGTACCCACTCGAGATAATTCAATTGATTTGATATTGAAACGTGAGATGACACTTTTTGAATGTGGAGGGAATAGGGGGAAGTATTTGGAAGCTGTTTATACTTATGTAAAGTCAATTCCGCCTACAAGTGTGGAAGCCGAGCGTGCTTTTTCCGCCGCTGGCTATTTATGCAACAAGATAAGATCAAATCTAAAAGATGAAACGTTGGATACTTTATCATTTCTTCGAAAGTATTTTCAAAAAAAAATAAGCTGATTTTAAATGCCTCTAAAACCAATGAATATATTCTATTTCAAATAAAAATCTAAATATGAAACGTGAAATATTGTGAATATTGTATTGTCTTAAACATCATTATATTTAATTTATAATATAAGTGATAACTTTGCTTCATGTTGATAAGAATAATTAAAAATATTTGTGTGTATTTTCTTTCTTTAAATTACATGAAACAAAAATAATAATAATTTAAATCAATCCCGCAAATCCCGCGGGATCCGCGGGATTTATGATCTTAATCCCGCAGGCTTGCGGGATCGCGATTTTGATGCGGGATTGGATTCTCTACCTGTGACAGATAGAAGGAAAGTCAGACGGCGTACGTTAAGTAGTTGGGTATGGGAACCCTAAAAAGCTTCAGCTATCCAATCACTCTTGTATGCACGTGTTGAACCGCCTATTATAATAAACTATCCACGACAAACGACTGATATTTCCGTAGTATATTATTAGGCTGGCACGTCCTGCACCCGGTATTTCCGCTAACGCTAACCTATACGAGCAAACGCTTTACCTCGCCCGCGCGGTCATTTATAAAAATAAAGAAAATAAAAATGTCGTATTTCTAAAGTGTGCTTCCCAGCAAACAATATGCCACTCGCTTTGCCTTTGGTGTCGTAAAAGGCGATGAAAGTATTATGCCAAGATCGTCCTTTGATCCGCTTGAATCCAGATGTTGGCTTCTCAGCAGAATTGCATTAACAGAGACAGTTCGGCGTCCTTTCTAGTAATAGAAGGATTCAGCTAAACTCATACCCGACAGTTAACTTTAAGACGTTCTTAAAACCATTTCTGACATCTTAAAGTGACAGCATCATTCATCATCAAATCCCATGCTGTCTTCATGAAATTTCAGCTCAATAGAAAAGGTGAGATCATTAAAAATTAAAGCAGCCCAGACAGCCATATTTTACCAATTTTAAGCATTACTCAGACATACTTAATAGACCTAAAGATTTAATATTTTTGCGACGGGAGTGTCACAATCGCAACCGATGTCTGGACGGGCAAGACATCGTGCGCCCTTCAGGTCTGCCCTCAGAAAGGTCAAGGTGACTCGGGAGCAGTATTGAGCGAAGAAAGTTTGAGGTACGGTATTGAAAATGTTAGCTATTTGTATGTGATTAATAGGGGAACGTGATTAAAGACCATGAAGTTCGACAGGCATACTTTGATTGACATGAAAACCGTTGGAAGCTTTTAATAATCGGAGGTAATCGACTTCATCGCAAAAGTACCAAGATACTGCATATCGAACGTAATGCTGTAATGGCATAATCATTTTTAGTCAAGGACGAATGCGAAGTTCATATTAGATACTGTTTGACAGAAGTCAACAGACAGAAGTCGACAGCCAAGTTAGTGGCGGACGACATTGTTGCCATCACGGATAAAACCTAGATGAGGCTGGCACACGAGCGTGGGGATTGGCATAAATAAATAGAGGCCTAGGCTCCAGCAGTAGGTGCAGTCGGGATGTGGATGATAAAATAAAAAAAAACTTTATTTCACCAAAAGAAAGTCGTCACAATACAAGGACACAGGATGACAGTGATGATGTTTAGGGACTTCTCTATTATCACGACATGACCTGTCCTTGTATTACTGGGCAGTACGAAATAAGCTTGCAAGGTAAAGGTGCCGTCCGAGAGTACGCAATTAGCACCATGGAGTGGTGACACATCGCCACATGTGAATTACGCTTGACACTGACGTCACGCAAAATCCTGCATCACGCAAGCAGAATTTACCGCGCAACTAGCATATACAATACAACGTCCCGACATCAATCGTCGGGTAGATGCGCACTAGACACAACACCCATCTGGTCGGAGGATCCTCCCTTTTCTATAGAAATTTAGGTCACATGTTAACTAACAGCAATTGCACTCTGAATAGCTTAACTAGTTTGAGATGTGCAGCAAAAGCAGTTCAGCTAATTTAGAAAAACTTTGGTTCCTACTAATTAAAATTTAGCAATTTTTGAAATAGCTGAACTAGTTCAGCTATTTTTTTTTTCAGTGTATGGAGGAAGAGTCAACTTCAAGCCCAGTTCCTCATACCTGTAAAATGGCTTTGCTAGCCTCTCTTGAAGAGTTGGGGTGGATCAAATGATTCGACTTCCCATCCGTACGCAAAATACACGCTCGGACGATATAAGGCACCCTCAAAAGTTGACTGTAATGCCAAAGGCACTATTTCGACAGCTCCAGGAAGTGCAAGTCTATCAAACATAAATTCAGGTCCCAATTAGCCTGTTTCAACAGTAAACGACTCCAATAACTAATGTATCGTGCTAACAAGCAACTGTTTTTATAGTAAATAGAGCGTGCGATGTATAATTTATTTCTCCGTTAATAATACGTTTTGTACACATAAGAGTTTTGTTAAGGTAAACTGTTAAGGGGAGGGTTTTGATGATATCACATTGTAATGAGGCTGGTTCAATTTTCAACGACAACAACCCTGATACGCTGACATAACTTACTACGGCCGAGTTTTTGTTTAAATATAATTGTTAAAAGAAACTTGGAAGTAGATACGCCGGCCGCCCAGAAACCACTAGGATTCGTTTTTACCTAGGAGGGGAGGGGTTTTTCGTTTTTAGGACGATGAATTCACGTACCTGCAGGCTTAGAATGACGCTTTCTATTTCTACTCTACTGTAGAATAGACATCGCTTGTCTACCCTTTTCGGTAGAAAACTGACCACTGTCTACACGGAAACGTCATTTTTGGCTACTGTTCCGTCTACAAAACGCTTCTCTACGGTTCTCGTGCTAAGCCTGCTGGGGTATCTTTTTATCACAGCTTCGTTATAGAGTACAAAGTTTTCAAGCAAGATAAGTGCGAAATTAGCGACACTTAGGACCACAATTTGGGATGTACCTTCACACCAATGAGAAAGCTCCCGTGTACCGTCATATTCAATTAAACTGTGATTGCGTAAACAACAGTACTAAACTATTAAGAACACCGGATACTATACGGCAAATTCTGTAGAAAGTTCCTTAGACAAATTACTTTTAAACGTCTCTAAAACTTTAAAGTTGGAACATAAACTCCCACGCATTCCCTAAATAGCCATGTCTACATGCCATTTATGAGCTGTTCATACAATCAATGTATAGAAAGTTTAATACTCTTAACTGATACGTATAATATTTGTCTTTAGCGAGCGTGGGACGGCTTCGAGCTCAGAAACCCACGAACGAAGAAGGTGGGTTTAATGGACTGATTGTGAAGGCAGAGGACGTTTTGGGAGATTCTGTTAAGGGGCTTCCCATAGCAAACGACCTTCCTTGCCCTACCCGCCGCCACTCTGTTTCGGTCTGTCCCGCTCCCTGCGCACCCCGAATGCTCACAATTATTGGAATTATTTTAATAAAAAAAGAAAAGCGATCTTTTGAAGCAAATTAAATCTTGAATTATTTCGATTGTATCTATTAGTGTAATCATCAAATTAATATAACGTCACCTTTAGCAAAAGATGCATGCAATCCATAATTTTAGTATTTTTTTTTTAAATAAGGAGACATACAAACAAATAAGGACGTGCTATGTGATGATAGGATAATATCGACCATTTCTCTTAATTAGTGAGTTAATAAAAAGCCTCCTAATAATAGCCTCTGAATAAGAAAGAAAACCGGCCAAGTGCGAGTCTGACTCGCGCACGAAGGGTTCCGTACCATTATCTATAAAAATGTCAAAAAAATCACGTTTGTTGTATGGGAGCCCCCCTTAAATATTTGTTTTGTTTTAATTTAATTATTTATTTTTAAACTGAATGTATAACTAAATATTCTGTGAATATTTCAAGCGTCTACCTGTTGCCTTGAATAAAAAATAAAAATGTCCTTTACATTTAGCGACCAGTGGACATTTTGAGAAGTGGACATTCTGCGTCGGAGCCGCCTTAAGCTGCTACAGTTAAGCGCCATGTGGAGCTCCTGCCATTACCTCGTTGGTCTAATGGTCGCCTAGGGTTTTCCATTCTCACCCTGGTGTCTATATTGTTGCTCGGTTCTCGGATAGACTCGCCTCTATTACATGGGACTTAAAGTTATCTGGTAAAATATGAGTGTACTACATATAAACCCCTGCTAAAATAGTTTAATATAGATCAAACAGTGTATAAAGATACCATGCATAAAGATAAACTGCTCCTTAAAGAGTCATCTTGCAAAACGTTAAGGCTAAATGAATAAAAATAAAACTGTATTGTGCCACTGTGTTACATCTAAATTGTTGTTCCTCACGAAACGAACCAACTGTGAACACAATAGCCGTTTCGTTACTAAGGATTAATACTTCATTAAGGCAATTAGAAGTAAAATATAGCTGTTCTTGTGTACTTTAAGAATAACATTCGAGAAAGCAATTTATTGCACCCTACGTTAAAAGAGCCTCCGCGAATTTTCCGAACAGTCGGCAGAAACTGGGCAGCTTGCCCTGTTTCTACCATGAAGGCTGGTTTTTTTACCCTCACGATATGACCTATTCTCGTACGGCTCAGGTTAGAAGCTGATCTAATGAACTTCAAAGGTCTTGTGATATCTTTGGTCAAGTCCCGCCAAACCGTACAGGGTACGAGTGCAGTTTGTGACCAACGCAAATACGAAGTCCAATGACGTAAATCCTTGCATGAAAATGCTTTCTTTGCAAGATACCACAAGGAGTATCCATTGTATTGCTGAAATTTCTAGCCTACAATGATATCCGATTGTAAAACAGAACGTCTACAGAGATTATCAAATTACTTAGTCAATTGCTATCATACCAGATCGAAATTAATACAATTAAGATAAGAACTCACGTTAATACACGTAGTCACAGTCTGGTTACAATGGAAAGCACTAATGGCTTTGTTTTTAGGACACAGCCTGTTAGAGAATGCTGGAGCTATGAAATCGTTTCCAGGAACTGAGTCTTCGTCTTCCTGCCCTGGTCCTGTTACTTGGGGTCGGCGCAACACAATTTCTTCTTTCATTCCTGAGTCCATTCAGTTTCATTCCATGTCAGCTTTCACGCTAACGTTCACTCCCTTCGTGTTCATATCATTCCTCACACAATCCATTCATCTTTTCTTTGGCCTTCCTCTCCCTCTCCATCGATCAACATTTATATTCATCACTTTTTTAGTCATATCCGTTTCCTCCCTTCTCATCTAGGAACTAAGTATATACTTTAAAGGCAAAGGGTTCTTTAGGACCTAATGAATGTAACAGGTCACGTTTGTTAAGGACCGATGGCTGGTGGAGCAGACTTGTGGAGTGGAGACCGCGTATCGGCAAGTGTAGTGTGGGACGCCCCCCAAGTAGATAGACTGACGACCTTAAAAAGGTGGCTAGGACAGACTGGATGCGGAAGCAGGAAGCCTACGTCAAGCAGTGGATAGGCCGAGTTGATGGAATGTAACCTATGAAGGGTCTTAGAAGAACTAGGTAGAAGTAGAGCTCAAGAGTTTTGGAGAAGTTGCTGAGGAAGGTGTAATTACAGGCCATTATAGTTATTTCTACAGGGTGACAACCAATCTGCTAAGCTACTGGTATTGTTAATGTCTATATGCGGGGTGATCACTTACCATCACAGACCTTAGTCTAGTAATTTATAAATGTTGCAATGGGGTCACCATTGTGAATTCTGGACAGATTTTGTATGGCAAATCTGTCAAAAGACCACACTGACCGTTGCAACGTTTATAAATTAGTAGACTTTGTCCACAGGTAGGCACATTTGCTTTTTTGCCAACCAACACCTGCACCACATGTGAAAACCGCGCATAAAGCCATGGTAACGTGTTCAAGTTACTTGCACCGTGTACAAACACCAAAAGGCAGTGTCAGTGTTTTTAACTACGCAAACAACTGTGCTAGCCCGATAAAGCTTTCCTACTTGATTCCTGCTTACCGTAACCGTAGGTGCATTCTCAGGTGCTTATCCAAAATAATTACACACACACCTGCACTATTGTGTTATTTGTACATACGATTTGTATGTCTGAGTATTTTCAAAAATAATCAAGAAAACACTACAACAAAAAAATTTACAAGCCTACGAGTATGCCAGGCCTGTTTTACCTAATTAGTATTTAAACGATTCGTACCTACGTATTACTTAAGTAAGTGAACCACGATCGGAAAAGAAAACAATTCATCCATGTGAATGTGCTGTTAGTCTAAGCATCATCAAGTTACTTGTTATGATCTACTATCGTTTCAAATGCCAACTCTGCATGGGAAATAGTGAACAGCAGTGCTATTCTGTAAATATCTCACCGTGAAATCTTGCGTGGAGTGAGCTGTCAGTGTCATCTCACTGGTGCTAGGGATTGACCAAGCATTACATTTACAATCATAATCAAGATTTTAATCCTATTTTTTATGCTAATTCTGTTGATAATTTTATATTATTTCAAAGCTAGTATTTACGTGTCTAAACATTACTAATTAGGAGGTTTTAAAATAAAATAGCAAAACAGAAATTCAGTCAGAAACTCCATTTTGTTTTTTTACATTTTTTTCCTAGACAAGTCCTTAATTAAACATTACTATGTTTAGACACTTAAATACCTAGCTTTTAAATATTATAAAATAATCAACAGAATTAGCATACAAAATATTATTAAAATCTCGATTGTGATTGTGAATGTAATACTTGGTCCATCCCTAGCATCAGGTGGGATGACACTGACAGTTCACTCCACGCTCACTTCACTTAAGTTTTCACGGTGAGATGGTTACAGAATCGACATGCTGGTCGCATGGTTTCATTGATATGGGTCATATGGGTGCATTCAAATAACCTTTACCAGAGGCAATACTTAAATGTATAGATAGAAATGTGTAGAAGATACAGTCAAGTCTTTTACATCTTCGTCAGTTTTCAAATCCTTTCCTTTATCAATTCAGGACACAATTATATCTTTTGAAGCTACATTACTTGATAACGAAGATCAACATTTGAACAATGTCAAGTTGACATCAACGTAAAACCTTTATTGCCTGGCCATTTTGTGAAATATTTAATAAATCATTATTTTATTTTGTCAATCTGACATGTAATGTAAAGAAGATGGCTGAATGTCATTTTGCGGTATTGACATTACGAGTTACGTACGACACAATGCTGCCAAATAGGATTTTTTTTTCGTCCAGTCATACTCACAACACAAATGAGAATTACAAATTTACAATATTTAACACGCGCAACGGCGCGACGCAATATTCATCCGGCGAACGATCGCATGACAATATTGACAATTCAGGGGAATCCCGGAAAACAAATTTTTCGAGAGTTGTAAATGTTAGACCATTTTAGGGGAATCCCAGTGTTTTCCGGATTTTGACTTTGAAGTCAAAATCTACCATTTACGGAAAAAAAGAAACATTTATAAAAAAATCACAAATTTGTTTTTTTTTATCGAAAAATTCGGTCATTAACAAAAAAAACATGATTTTTATCAACCTTGCTTAGACAGTAAGCCCCGCTCGCTACAACGTTGAAGACTGATTAGGATGTTTCAAACCGCACATTATGAGTAATAAAAGAAACAGAGAGAGATGGAATCAAAGAAGGGTTTATGCTAGCCCAACATCGCATTGCACTGCTAGGCGGCAGACCAAAGCGAAGATGGAGGGACGAGCTTGACTCTTACCGAAAGAACTTGCCCACTTTAGCAGAGAACAGAAGTGAAGGGAGACCGGCATTTGCCCTACAGAGGTACAAAACAAGGTAGTATTTCTAAGCAGTTGAAACATTTTGAACACAGTTGAACTACTTGTAATTTGATAACATTGTAAAAGCCAATTATTATTTTAAAGTGTAGGTAAACGTGGAGTTTCTTGCCGGCTCTTCTCCATAGGAAACGGCCAATTGGAACCGTGCACCTAGCTTCTGACGTTTCATAAGTGCCATGTAGGATTTTTATTTTTTCTTAGTTCTAACGGGTTTGAACTGGAGCTTTTAATCAAATTTATTTTTATTCATATGAATAAAAATTAATTTTATTAAAAGCTACTACTACTGTTTGCTGCTAGGACATAATATGTCGGTTTTAATAGTCGCTGGTTGTAGCCGACACTAATTAGTGACACGTATTATAATTCAAGAGGAAGGTGATATCCGGCGCAAACACCTAACGTCGTCGGGTTTATCGGTCTATTAACGTTCTATTAAAAATAATACTTTGAATGTACCTACAGTGTGAAGCAGAATTATCAGCAGAAAAAAACCGGCCAAATGCATGTCGGACCACGCACAATGAAGGGTTCAGTAGTTGGGAATGTTTTTTTCTCTAAAACAAACATTGTAGTTAAAAAACATGTTCTCCCATACATACATCGATATACGTCACGGTTAATTCTCCAACTGCAAATGTAAGTTTATAAAAGCAAAAAAAAAAATGTTTCCTTTACTTGTGCTGTGAGACCTTGCGGGAAGTAGCCGTAAGTTTAGGTTTTGATTTATTTGCGAGCTCAGATTATAGAAAGAAGTTGCGAGTATCATGTCGCATAAATGGCCGTATTTTTTCATTGCGTTGACTTAGATGCTTGATTTTTAGGGTGCCGTACCCAAAGGGTAAAACCGGAACCCTATTACTAAGGCTCCGCCGTCTGTCTGTCCGTCTGTCACCAGGCTGTATCTCGTGAACCGTGATAGTTAGACAGTTGAACTTTTCACAGATGATGTATTTCTGTTGCCGCTATAACAACAAATACTAAAAATCAGAATAAAATAAATATTTAAGGGGCTCCCATACAACAAACGTGATTTTTTTGCTCGTTTTAGCTCGATATTGATAACAGTAACAGGTAGACGCTTGAAATATTCACAGAATATTTAGTTATACATATATTCACTTCAGAAATAAATAATTAAATAAATATATATATATATATATATATAATAATAAATAATAAAAAAATCTCATACAACAAACGTGATTTTTTTGCCATTTTTATAGATAATGGTACGGAACCCTTCGTGCGCGAGTCCGACTCGAACTTGGCCGGTTTTTTTTCTCTAAGAGGCCGTATCTCTACGTATTTGATATTAATTTCAACTTGATACCCTCCCGAATTCCTGAGAAAAAGGGTCTTGACAGACAGATAGACAACGAAGTGATCCTATTAGAGTTGCGTTTTTTCCTTTTGGGGTACGGAACCCTAAAAAGGCTAGAGTTATACTGCCGTGCAGTCCAGACTACTCGATACTGAACACCGTAAACATATTGATCGATGAATGCAGATGATCAGTTGGACGATGGATTTACTATCTAATAACCTCTGACCACTCACATCTTCGGCTCGATCGATGTAGACCTGAAAGAGTTAACGTCGATCACCCGTAAACCGGTTGATGCACTACACAGGGGGTCTACTCCGAAGCGTTAAACCGAAGTATCGGCCGAATGTTCGGCCGTTTTATAACTTCAAAACTTACCTTTTTTGACTTTGAGTCCTTACCCGACTCTAAGTCACAGTTTTGACTTTGGCTTATGTCTTCGAATGTGTTTTTTTTTTTTTTTTCGCCGTAGTCAGCAATAGTTAGGCGAGGCGTAGTAACGAAACGACCGAACATTCATTCGGCCGATACTTCGGAGTAGACCCCCTGAACCCTAATTGCGTAACGCAGTTTGGATCGGAATATAGCTAATTCATTGCTTCATATGTTAGAAAAAATTGTCTTCTCAACAACGTAACTAAATCAATGAATGTTGTTGAACTGTCAAATTGAAACCGATTCCTACTGATAGTGTGTTACGCAATTAGCCCTCTGGATCGATCTCTAAACCATCGATGTCATTCATTTACTATTTATTTAACGGATTAGCTTACCTAATTATTTTAATTATTTAACATACTTATAACAGCCAAGGCCAATTACATTTATTAGTTGAAGACTATACGCTCATCGTATAGTAGTTGTGGCTTTTTGTGCTGATTTTATTCCAGCTCTTTGGATGCCTGATCTTGTACCGGAAAAAGTGCTTTCTAATCTTTAGTTAGTTTTTGCGATTGGTTGACAAGACTAAAATGAAACAGCAAAATATTATATTAAGTTGACATCACCTTACAAGGCTTTGTTTCTATGGACTGTCATATTTATTGCTGTATGTTTAGGGTTCCGTACCCAAAGGGTAAAACGGGAACCCTATGACTAAGGCTCCGCCGTCTGTCTGTCTGTCTGTCCGTCTGTCACCAGGCTGTATCTCATGAACCGTGATAGTTAGACAGTTGAAATTTTCACAGATGATGTATTTCTGTTGCCGCTATCACAACAAATACTAAAAAACAGAATAAAATAAATATTTAAGGGGGCTCCTATACAACAAACGTGATTTTTTTGCTCGTGTTTGCTCGAAATAGATAACGGCAACAGGTAGACGCTTGAAATATTCACAGAATATTTAGTTATATATTCACTTTAGAAATAAATAATTAAATTAAAATAAAACAAGTATTTAAGGGGGAATCCCATACAACAAACGTGATTTTTTTGCCATTTTTATAGATAATGGTACGGAACCCTTCGTGCGCGAGTCCAACTCGCACTTGGCCGGTTTTTTGTCTAGTTTTTTTATTTTTTAACCGTTGTCTAAAACTGGATCTATTGCCCAATATTTATTTACTCGTTAGCAAAAAGTTTGGTTGTTTACTTAATAATTTCAACTTGACCTTTGGATAACCTTGGCCGGTGATATAATTGATTAGAATGTGACTTCATCACAACACTTACTGCATATTTATTTCTAGCCAGTAACCATATTCGGTTTGTTTTGCGAATTTTGCTAGTGTCAAATCAAAACGAACGATCCAACACTCATGCCAAATACTATGACCCGGGTAAGAACATAGGATACCTTTTATCCCAGTAGTAAGTAAACAAGGGATTATGGGATCCGTGGAATTATTTCCGACCTCCACGTTCCAATTCTTTTCTACATGTAAAATGTATGTGTCCACGATTTTCTCAAAATACGACTTGAACCCGCTTTGATGATCCTAATCCAGGATCATCAAAGCGGGTCTTAAGTCTAATTTTCCTAATTTGTAGGTTCCTTTGTGTTGTTGGGTTTCTTGAGTGTATCACCGCCTTTAATAAAGGAACATCATCAATTGTAATAAAAATCGTGATCTAAGATTTTATATTGAACACGCTTTGCTAATACATGATTAGCATTTAAATAATGTTTAATTTTAATAGCTAGATTTAAATGCAGACCACAATTCAACTGCATTTGATTAGCAAAAAGTCCTTGTATACATGTACGAGTATTGCGACTTAACTGGTTTCTTAGGAGTCTCATCTTCACACCATTTAAGTATGGATAGGCAGAAAACAAAGCGTTTTGCAGTTGTCCAGTACCCCAAGTGTAAGTTTGCAAGAGAGTAAACGTAACTATTTCATTTGCGTTAAAATTTGACCGATAGATCATAATGCTAAGACTATAAGAGAACAAAAATCTTAACGCAAACGCGCTAGTTACGTTTACTCTCTTGCAAACTTACACTTGGGGTAGGTACTGATACTTAAGTCAAGCCTACCTTGTTGGGGCCTCAGACAGGCGAGGCGCCTTACTTTTTGTAAATTATTTCGTCACCACTGCTGCTCTCAAAACGGTGAAGGAAAACATCGTGAGGAAACCGGTATGTCCTAGAACTAAAAAATCGAAGACATGTGACATCTACCAACCCGCACTGAGCCTGCGTGGTGGATTATCATCATCACTCTCATGTGTGAGAAGTCCTCAAATAATGTGATCGTGAAAGGTTATGATGACGAAAGGTACTTTAGAAATATCGTTAAAACCTAATGATCGTAAAGGAAGTAACCTATCACGAGGCATAGCAAAGACATCATGCAGACCTACACCTCAAATTTCCTACCAATCAGCCCTCTATTAGTGCGCTAAAAAACTCAAGAACTCATCCGATTTCGCTGCAGGTTGATCTTCGGAAAGAAACTGTTATATGTTTTAGCTGTTTCTTAATGTGTGAGCGAATAAATTAACAAAGGACTAGTTCACGAGCGCTTTGTGCAAACTCCTTACACTGTTTGTCCACGGCATCGTGAACACGGGACGTCAACGAGAAAATCTGACACGCGGCCCATAGTAAATGTACTGTCGCTACTTCGGCGTCATCATCTCGGTTGCAATCTTGCAACGCACGGTTCCAATTGGTTGTTTCCTATGGAGAAGAGGCAGCAATAAACTCCATGATTACTATTTTAAAAATAATTGGCTTTTACAAAGTAAGTACCCAATGTGTAATATGATTTGTGGCTACACATTAATTAGAACATTATGGAACAAAATTAAATGCATTCTTCTTGATGTATGTAATACATCTTTTTGAGGCTGACTGTACAAGCCAGAACAATGTGATTAAATCAATATTTATATTTAGCTATTACTTCAGCTTGCCAACAACTGCCATGCATTCAAATGAACTTCATTTGAGTAATTAATGAATGGTAATTTAAAATGTTGACTATGACTTCATAGTGACATTTAATTTGTATATATAATTTCTAAAGCTCTTGGTATTACATTGTCGTGATTTAAAATAAAACATGCTTTCGTAACATGTGCAAAATACTCAATAACCAGAAATACAAGATTTGGCATTCCCTAAAACTTTTGAAACAGCCTATACATGCAAATAAGGTTACAAGACAAATATTAGCCAGTCAGCAAGATGGTAATGGAACTGACCGGTCTGGGAGCCTTAGATGTACATTCAAGTATGGTGCTAGTCATGGAAGCTATTTTAAAGCATCTCAAATATTTTGTTACAAACGTTTTTAATGCAAACTAGCATTAGTATTACAAGGTAGTAGACAATTTTAAAATATCCCATTGGTATTTAATTTAAGTCCAAAATATTCTTGGAGGTACAGTTGCCAGCACATGAAAGTTACCATAAACTGTCAAAGTTTGTTTATTGAACTTAACCATCAATACTTTAAGGTTTTAAAATCATTTGGAGAAAGACATTTTGGTTTAACCTGACATGCTGGTAACTGTACAATATAGTAATAACGTTAAATAAAAATAGCATGTTTGGGAAATGACCTCATTCATAATAGGTAGTATGGTCTCCATAATACTATATCGGTAACACCATAAAATATCTATCAATACTTTAAAGACAAAAACGCTTTTGAATCTTGTGTAAGTCACATGCCTACCTTTTTCCCAACTATGTTGGGGCTGGCTTCCAGTGTAACCAGATGCAGTTAATCCCAGTATTTAACATGAAGCACCTGCCCATCTGACGTCTACAATTCAGTTAATGGATAATACAATAGAATTTAAAGAATGGACATTCTTTAAATTATTGTAAGTAAATTATCAAACGGGCAGATGACACGCATGAAGGAAAATTATTAATAAGACTACCCCAACGGGCAAACTGTTTTCATGAATTCAGTACATGATTCTAGACCCCCAATGTAAAAATGTTGATTCGGTTATTTTTTAAAATATCTGCTGTTCCATACATGTTCATTGAGTAGGTATTGCCCTTTTTTATGCACCAGCTTTTTTTTTTTAATAACCGCTGAAAAATATCATAGGTTATTTATTTATAGAAACAGTTTGCACGTTGATGTCACTTCCACCCCGTATTTTTAACGGTGAGTATGAATTAATGCAATGCAGCTATGCAGCAGCATGACTATGTTCGGTAGTAGTGTGCTCTGAATGGTGAAAGATGAAACCAAATTATACATTGTAGGTATAATATGGGCAACATAGTTTATTGATAGTAAAGCAGTATCATACCAAAGCATTATAATTATATGCAATCCAATCATTTTAATTTGATTTTGTACCTCTTCCAAAATAAGACCTTTTTTAAGCAACTCTTAATAATATTGTTTAATAAGCTTGGTGAGCATTAATTGTAATTGTTTATTGCCTTTGTAACATTAAAAAAGTGATTTGTACATGATTCAATAATAAAGTAAAATTCATAATTACTTATTTATCTGCCATCTAGATCTAAACTAATATCCTTGTTAATAATAAAAATGCGAAAGTGAGTTAGTTTGTTTGTTACGCTTTCACGCTAAAACGGCTGAACGGATTTGGATAAAATTTGGCACCTGGGTAGACCATGACCTGCGTTGGGCATAGGATACTTTTGATGACGATATTCCCACGGGATCAATACTTATGTGGGTGAAACTGTGGGGTCGCAGCTACAAAATCTAGATTATTTTTTAAGAACTACCCACACAAAATATCTATCAAACAAATCGCTCTGAATAGCTGATCGTCAGTATTTATCGGAGCGTCAAACATTGGTTCAGCACCAACAGATTACCGGGACAACTTCCTAGAGAAATGTGGGGCGCGCGACCGGTTCGTTTTGCGTGTACAAATAAAATCAGCCAATGTGACCTACCTTCATGTCGGACACGATCTGCTGGTACAGATTCCATAACGGTGAACAATCCTTCTCTGTAGTCCCCTCCATTGTCAATAACACACACTTTTAACACAAAAGAAAAACACAATCAAATCAAAAACGAAAATACACCATCGATCGCGTCCATGTAAGTTTGGACTATCTGTTGCATTTTCGTTTACTATGGATCTTTATCACGTTATTACAATCCCTACATCTCACTTCACGTTTTGAGACACAATAAAAACGATAGAAAACACGTTAAGTAACAAATCAATATTTATAAACATAAATGCCCTCTTCGTTATTTAGACACGGTGGAAAAGGTAATTTTATCACTCAAATGCACATAATATATTATTGGTTCTTCGATTTTAATTATTACTAGGCCGTTTGAGCGCACATTCATTCAAGAAAACGTGTATTTTCACTTGTTTTCATACACAAACATCCGATTGTTAAATCTAGAAGACGCGCATACACCTGGCAAAGCGACAGACGAGCACATCGGTCGGAATCGGTTTGTTTGGCTCTTGCTGAAGAACGCTATGATTCGTCAATTTATAACATTTGTGTTGCCAACTATGAAAATAACTACGAAAGTATGCTCGAGCATTTTATAGTGCTTGCAACATTTTTCTAGTGTTGTAACAAAATGTTACTAAATTATTTTCTTGTAACAATTTTATTTATGTAATAAGTAAGTACTGAGTATACAAAATAATAATAATAGCCTTGAATCCTCTAAGCACACTGCTGGAGGATTCAGGTGTAGGCTATCGGTTGAGAAGAGGTGGTCAGGTGATATCTCACCTCCTTTACATGGATGACTTGAAACTCTTTGCCCCAACAATTTGCGACTGATGGAGTTACTGAAGGTAACAGAAACGTTCAGTAACGCCATCAGGATGGAATTTGGTATGGACAAATGTGCAGTCATGCATGTAAAGCGAGAGTAGATTATGGAATCCGTGGGAACCAAACTCTCGGATTCCATACACTTTAGATCCCTTTCCTCAACCGAAACCTACAAGTATTTGGGTATGTCGGAAGCATTAGGCATCAATGTTGCCGACATGAAACAGTCGTTGGGGGAGCGCTTCTTTGGCCGCCTGAATAAAGTAGTAAATAGTTTTCTATCAGGCGGAAACAAGGTACGTGCCTTCAACGGTTGGGTCATGCCGGTTTTGATGTATTCTTTCGGCATACCCAAATGGACTCAGACAGAACTTGATGCCCTGGATAGGAAGGTCCGTACATTGCTGACGGCATATCGAATGCATCACCCACGGTCATCAGTGATGAGACTGTACATCCCGCGGAAGTATGGGGGCCGAGGTTTCTTAAATGCTAAAACCCTCCACAACCGCGAGATTTGCAGTCTCAGGGAATATTTCCTTCAAATGGACGTGGGGATGCACCGAGATGTGGTTGCAGTGGACAAGGGCCTCACTCCGCTCTCCTTGGCGAAAGAGAACTGGCGCAAACCTACAGTTCTTGATACTAATGATCGTAAGGAAGTATGGCAAGGCAAAGAGCTTCATGGACGCTTTTTCCGGGCCCTCCATGGGCCTGATGTAGACTTTCTGGCGTCTGTATCCTGGCTGCGTTTCGGCGACCTCTTCGGGGAAACCGAAGGTTTTGTCTGTGCGATTATGGATGAAGTTATTATGACGACTAATTATCGGAAATACATTGTCAAGGACGGTACGGTTGACATCTGTCGGGCATGCCACCGTCCCGGTGAATCAATCCGACATATTATTTCTGGTTGTTCTCGTCTTGCTAACTGCGAGTACTTGCACAGACACAATCTAGTGGCTAGGATTATCCACCAGCAACTTCCCTTGCAGTACAACCTTGTGGAGTCTGAAGTACCATACTACAGGTATGTGCCCGACCCAGTTCTCGAGAATGGTCACGCCACATTGTACTGGGATCGATCTATCATCACTGACAGGACTACGAGTATTGTAGCCAATTATATAAGCCTGATATTGTGGTGATAGATCGACGAGAGCGCCGTGCAATGATTGCTGATATCGCTGTCCCTCATGACGAGAATCTCGTGAAAGCTGAGAAAGATAAACAAATCAAATATCTTGACCTAGCACACGAGATTGTCGACATGTGGGACGTGGACTCTGCAATCATTGTACCGATAATTGTAACAGTAAATGGCCTAATAGCGGAGAACCTTGACCAACACCTCAGGAGGCTCTCATTGCGCGGCTGGATCAAGGGCTTGATTCAGAAAGCAGTACTCCTGGACACGGCACGTATAGTGAGGAGGTTCCTCTCTCTAGAGCCCTAACCACCGGCAGCTTGGACCCTGTTCCTGATGCCGATGGGTCACTATTTTTTATATTTTTAAATGTTTTTTTTTATGATTTTATAAAAATATTTAAAAATGTAATTAATGTGTATACAAATGTAATAAAGGAAATAATAATAATAATCTACAAAATAAAATTCTCTGATCTAACCAGCCTGTATTGTCCCACTACAGGGCAAAGGCGTCCCACTATTTTCGCCTTCGCCTGCAGCGATGTGCGTTTAGTGGGATTTACTTGGTGGTTTTTTTAGCCCATTTCTCTTACTATACGAGGGAGCGAGGACGACCGTTTTGCGTGCGTTCATGTGTCACATATTTTCTTCCAACTTGTTTAAATGTATTTTCTTTCTTTTTTGGGGTTCCGTGGTCAACAAGAAACTCTTATAGTTTTGCCATGTCCGTCTGTCTGTCTGTCCCAGCTTAGCTCATAGACTCTTAGTACTAGAAAGCTGTACTTATGCACTTTGAACCAATGATATATTACCTTTTATAATTATATTTATAATATATTATTATATATTTATGATACGTCATTGCTTTGAACTGTTTTTGCGGAAGTCGGTTTTTTCTTTCAAAGTGTTTTGTTTTTCACTTTTTAGTGGGTCAGTTTGTAATTTATCTAAATCAAATCAATCAAATCAAAATATTTTATCTATCTATATAAATAAAAGACGTCCTGACTGATTGACTGACTGACTCATCAACGCCCAGCCCAAACCCTTGGACCTAGAAAGCTGAAATTTTGTACAGAGGTCCTCTTTATAATGTAGACAAGGACTAAGAAAGGATTTTTGGGAATTCCATCCTTATAGGGGTAAAATAGGGGATGGAAGTTTATATGAAAGTCCGTCAGTTTTGAAGTTAGGATCTTCAAATTTTGTATTTAGGCTGACGATTGAAAATTAATTTATATATGTTTCAGTGTTTTTGATAATTCTACCCCCGAAGGGTTAAAAAGAGGGATGAAGTTGTGTATGGAAAGTCCTTCATTTTAAAATGTAAAAATCACTAAATTTATTATCTAGGCTTATGGTCGGAAGCTAACGCAACGGTTTTGTTAGAATGTCAACCCTTAAGTGGTTAAAAGGGGATGAAATTTTGTTTATAATTAAAGTTCTTTATTTTTAATTAAAATCACTAATGGTTCGGCTTATGATTGGCTTATACAACGTAAATCGTTGTTTTTTTTTTAATTTCAACCCACAAGTGGGTACAAAGGGGGATAAAGTTTTGCATTGAAGTTGTTCAAAGAAAAATAATAAAGTTGATAAACTTGAAGCTTGGCACGAATACTTACCTAAGTAAATCATAAAGTTTTCGATTTTTAGTTTTTTCAAAGTTCCCTCCGAAGGGGGATTGGGGGATGTCAAAGTTTGTATAGAAGAATTTTAACTCGCAGTCCGATTAACTCGAACTCAGTATTTTATTCAAAACCAAAAATATAGAATAACGTGTACCAGGGTTTTTCAAAAATCTATCCCTAACGGGGTGAAAAGGGGTAGTCAAAAAGGAAACCATGACTGACTGGTAACACACAGCTCAAACCACTGAACCACAGACCAAGTTGCACTGAACGGATTGGGTTGAAATTTGGCACATAGATTATGACGTAGGCATCCGCTAAGAAGGGGTTTTCGAAAATTCAACCTTTAAGGGGGTGAAAGGGGGGATTTTGTTTGTATGAAAAATCTTATTCCTTGAGTTAAAAAACCTGAAACTTGGCACGAATATTTACCGAAGTAAATTATAAAGTTGTCATTTTTGTTTTTTTAAACTAGCGCCTAAAAGGGGATTGGGGGAAACTCGGTATTTTATATATACCTAATGATCACAGAATATAAAGCCTTACATGTTTTTGGGTTTATTCAAATGTAACACTTACGGGTAAAAGGGGTTTTTTAAGTTTTAGGGAAGGATTTTACTGTGCGCCTTGATAAACTCCAAAGTAATTGAATAACACATGATTGAATATTTTTCAAAAATAAACTCAACAAAAAAAAAAGGGGACACAGTTTATATCAAAATTATGTTTCCTTTGATCAATAAACTTGAAAATTTATCCGTATATTTTCTTAATAAATAAAACGACCATAAACATACATTTTCGAAAACAACCTTTTAAAGGAGGTGTTGAATTTTGTGGGGGAAAATAATTGTATGGAAAGATATATCGCGCGGTTCGATTAACTTGAAACTCGGTATTTATATTTAAGATCGGAAATAATGGAAAAGGTGTATCAGGGTTGTCAAAAAATCTACCCGGTTGGAAAGGGGTAGAGGTGGAAAGGGGTAGTCAATTTTAAAGGGGATGATTTTATGTTTCGGTTTGGCGCAAAAATGGCTGAACGGATTTAGATGAAATTTGATAACATAGTTTATAGTTTATAATCTGCATTAACACATAGCGTACTTATAATTCCGGTAGTACGTTCTCGTGACATTTTTTCCGCCATCCACGCGGGCGAAGCCGCGGGCAAAAGCTAGTTTCACATAAACCTGGACCAAACCATGGGCACTTATGAACCTTCAGAAGCTAGGTGCACGGTTCCAATTGGTCGTTTCCTATGCAGAAGAGCCGGAAAGAGACTCCACGATTACTCTTTAAAAAAAAAAAGTGGGCTTTTACAATGTTTTCAAGTTACAGTGTTGGTCCTCATTAAGAAGCCGGGGCGCCCAGCGGACTCTCCGTCCGCTTACCGGCCCATCGTGCTGCTCGACGAGGTGGGCCAGCTCTTTGAAAGAGTTATTGCAGACCGCCTTGTCGGGCGGCTGGTACAGGTGGGGCCGAATTTGGCGGAGAGCCAGTTTGGTTTCCGCAAGGGGCGGTCTACGGTGGACGCCATCATGCGCGTTCGAGCCCTCACGACGGGGGATGCTGTGGCCCGGGGTGGGGTCGTCTTGGGGGTGTCTCTTGACATCGCCAATGCCTTCAATACCCTGCCCTGGAGTTGCATCAGGGAGGCACTTCGATATCACCGGATGCCGACCTACCTCTGTCGCGTAGTCGAGGCATATTTGACGGACAGGGCCGTCATCTACCCCGGTCACCAAGGAGAGTGGAACCGGCGAGAGATGTCGTGCGGTGTCCCACAGGGATCAGTCCTGGAGCCGCATCTGTGGGACATTGGGTACGACTGGGTGCTGCGCGCGTCCTAGCACAAGGGAGTTCACACCAGGCGGCGGCCGAACTGGCGGCACGTGGGGTTGCGACAATCGTCGATAGGATCCGGCAATTGGGACTCGAGGTGGCATTGCGCAAGTCCGAGGCCATGTGTTTTTATGGTCCTTGGAACGCGCCACTGTCGGGTTCCCAGATAACGGCAGGAGGGGTTCACATCGGCGTCGAGTCGACGATGAAGTACCTGAGACTCGTCCTCGACAGCCGGTAGAACTTCGTCGAGCACTTCCGACGTTTGGCTCCCGGACTGGAGCGGGCCGGGGCTGCCTTGAAGCGTCTCCTGCCCAATCTGGGGGGTCCAAACGCCTCCTGCCGGAGGCTCTACGCGGGGATCGTGTGGTTCATGGCCCTTAACGGGGCACCGGTGTGGGCGCGTTCCCTAAGGCTGCGACCAGCCCAGCGGTTGAACGCGTCCCAAAGGATCATGGCCATCAGGCTAGTACGGGGTTACCGCACGGTCTCCCGTGAGGCGGCGAGCATCCTTGCCGGACTGCCGCCATGGGATCTGGAGGCGAAAGTCCTCGCGCACATTTGGGTGTGGCGCGAAGAGGCGAAACTCCGGGGCATAACTCCACTGCCGCAAGAAATCGCGGCACAGCGGACGGAGCTCCGGCGGGATCTCATGGCGACATGGAGAGTGCGATTGTCGCAACCCAGCGCTGGGCACGCCACAATTGTGGCGATAAGTCCCCTCTTTGAGGACTGGCTAGAGAGGCGCCACGGCGTCCTCACCTTCCGCCTGACGCAGGTCCTCACCGGACACGTATGTTTCGGGAGGTTCCTGTTTAGGATAAAGCGGGAGGAAACGCCCGGGTGTCACCGCTGTGTGGATCGCCCGGAGGACACGGTGGAGCATACGGTGGAGGTCTGCCCTGCTTGGGCGGGGCACCGCCGTGTCCTCACGGAGCGGTGTCCGGAGCGAGAGTGCATGGGAGGTCATCACCTCCTTCTGCGAAACAGTAATGCTCGCGAAGGAGGAGGCGGAACGCGTGAGGGAAACGCAAAATCAACGCCCTCGCGCCCCTAGTCGCCGCAGGAGACGCCCCGTGCGTCGGGAATCGCGGGCCGATTTCCGGCCACCGCAGGCGTGGGCTTGCGGACGGTGAGCGATGGGTAGCTCGCCGTCCGATAAGGACCAAGCCCGGGTCGACGGCGCATTGTGTTCCACGCGCGCCTCAAAGAGACGTCAGCATCAATTGACGGGGTCCGAAAGGGCCAATGCCTGCCAGGGTTACGAGCCTGTCCGAAAGGGATATCGTGGCCCTGGCACACAGGCATCTGAAGGACAGGGGTGGGTTTTAGTCAGTAAAAGTCTGACACTCCCTCCCGCTCCACCCAGAGCGGGAGAAGTTATTTGATAATTTCCCACCCAAAAAAAAAAAAAAAAAGGTGCAATTTATAAATATTATTTATCATAATAAGTCACTCCCACAATTAAGACGAATCTAACAACACCTCATAAGTTAAAATCCATCAATGTGTTTAGGCTACAGAGCGTGCCAAAGAAATAGACATAAGTATATATATACACACTCTCGAAAAACATTACCCTCCTTCTGGGGTAGTCGGGTAAAAATACAACACCGTATAGGTAAAATAAAAATAAATCATCAGAACCCCGACTGCAACTAAACGGTTCATACCTTAATCACTTTTCAAGCAGTCTGATGCAGTTGGTGGTTTCAAATCTGAGATTGAACCAAAATTAAATAACTGCCAAAAGTGATCTTGTTTTGAACTTTTTAATTGCTGTCGGGTTTTTTATTAATTCTATTATTAAAAAAAACGTATTATGCAATCAATTCAAATTAGACAAGAAAACCCGTTGACTTACAATACAATTTAACAATCATCTGACTCATACTCTGTTCCGAATATATTATACTGATGACTTAACAAAAAGTTTTGATTCAAAATCTAGCTGTCACCACCAATACGAAATGGAGAAAAATATTCAATAAAAGGTTTCTTACGACTTGAGTTGTCGCTCCGCTCAAAGGAGTGTCAGCCTTATCATGTAAGTAGTAAAATAAATAAATTACACAACAATAATGGTCTTAATCCAATCAAGGTATTCGTATACATTGGTGTAAACTGAAGGAATGTCCTTTTGACCACATGGAGTTGGTCCAAAGCTGATGATGCCAGTAAGTTCTGATATTCCTTGATTCTCGTACACTAAGGGTCCACCGCCATCGCCCTTGCAAGTGTCCATGCCTTCTATACCACCGGCGCAGAGCTGACCCTGTCCCAACACGATGTTGCGACCTAGTGTGCCGTATATTGGTTTGCATTTCTGTGAAAGAATGAAGTTTCTTCTTAATTTTAGAACGAAGGGTAGGAGTTGACTGATAGAAATCGTCACGTCAGGAAAAAGCGTTAAGCGACTTGCAACTTTCTCTCGCCGAGAGAGAGAGTGTGAATTTAAAATACGCGTTTTTAATACAGAGCCATCTAGTATAAGTTCTGAAGATGGCTCGCGTCTGTGGGTGGGTAAAAACAGTCTTGCCAGCTAAAAAGAAACTTCGAAAAATAAAGTCAGTTTCAAGATCTCAAGTTTCAAGTGACAAAAGTTTTTCTTTTAGTATTAAATCATATGTGAGAAGGAACTTCGTTCCTGACGGGGTCCCTCGAACGTACACGTTTTTTTAAATTCTTGTTTGTCGATTTAATCTCCTTCGTCGTACTCGTATCCACGATTTCTGTGGATTTAACTAGCTGCAGAGGTTTGAGACATATTTTAGAAGCAATTCGTTTATGAGAACACTAAATAAGAATCAACTCTATCGGCAAATTCTGCGACTAAAGAAAGAAAAACAATGGGGTCCAAAAATAATAATAACAGAAAATGTAAACAATAATAAACCCGAGCATGCATCTGATTCTCATTGGCACCGAATTTCTGCTGTGGATTTTTAGGATGTGAACACTTATACAGTCAACCGCACGTCATGTACCACTTTGACCTTGAGATTAGGGTAGTAAGGAGTTTCAATAGAATGAGAGGCCAGTTTACACTGGTGTCTTCACCACAGACAGTCGGTCGACTGTACATTTTTATCTTGCGTATGTATGTATTTATTGTACATGTAAATAGTTCACCACTGACTACCTGCAGTACTGTCTCTCCTTCTCTTTTTAATCCATCCAAAGGTTGTCTGTAAAAGATCGCTTTTAGCGATAAGACCGCCCATTGTGTCACCCTGTGTAAAATTTCAACATTTATATCTGTAACTTTTATGGTGTACATAATAAAGAGTATTCTATTCTATTCTATTCTTGCGCTTTGTTTTTCGCTTCGTTTTTTGTATAGCCATAGCGCATGCCTCAAAACGAATGCTGTTCACTGATTCGGCTAATAGATTTGCTAGGCACAATATGAATCGTTTGAAAACAAAAGATGAAGGTGGAATGAGAATCATCACTGACGGTTACTTACTTCCTGGTTGACGAAGGGCGATTTAATAAGCATCTTGAGTTTCTGTTTTCCATCCTGTAGATTATACCAAGAAACGGCATACAACGGATGGTCAGGAGGATTACTCTCCAGGTTTTTGGTTGGCAGGCAGATGGGACGTATAAAATCTAGAATGTTAACGATTATTTACTTAGTGAGGAATGAGAAAAGTGTTTGTGGTTTTTCGCACTTGTTACAAAATTTGTATGTAAGTTTTTGAGTTACGTGGCTTTTTTGCAAAAGGTACCTAAGTAAAAAGCATGTATAAAGGATTGAAAACATCAATCAATGAGTACTTCATCGTTTTCTGAGAAAAGTACGTGTGAGAGACGCAAAGACAGATACAGGGGTGATTTCAATTCTACGTTCCTTTTTTTTAAAGTACAAAATCGCCTAAGTGCGTGTCGGACCACGCTAAGTGCGGGGTTCCTTTGTCGGGAATAGTCACAGTAAGTATAGTTTTGATTTTATCAGCCGCAAAAATTAGTTTCTATTTAAGTTATTTCAGCGGTAGTCACCGAACATATCGCACATTAAAAAAAAAACATACTAACATAATATAACCTCCTCATTTTTGGACGTTAAGTCGGTTCAAAATAGCAAAGTCACATTGAAACATCATAATCTTTTTTATGATGGGTTGGTTCCAACAATACCCCACACGCTTAAGTGCATTGATTTTTTTCTGTTTTTCGGAAGAGGAGTGCCACCCCTAATTATTTATGTCGTTTTTTCACTACACCATTGTTTACCGGTGCACCGGGAACAGCTTCTTTCCAATTTTTCATCAATATACTGCAAATGGTGTCCAAGTACTTATAAAATGGCTGTGTGTCATCCGGACAGACGGACATGAGGAAATTATAAGGGTTCAAAAACGGAGTCCTCATATTTTCGACCTGGCTTTGGCTACGGAACCCTTAGCATAATCAGCCTATAATGTTCCCACTGCTGGGACACAGGCCTCCTCTGTGTGAGAGGGAGTGGGCCGTAATCCACCACGCGGGCCCCGTGCGGGTTGGTCGATGTCACATGTCTTCGAATTTTTGGTTGTAGGACATGCCGGTTTCCACACGATGTTTTCCTTCACCGTTTTGAGAGCAGTGGTGTTGAAATTAAATACACAAAGTGAAGTGTCTGGGTTCAAAGTCATGATCTAAGTCGGGGCCGATACCATTTGGCCACCACTGCTCTTTGGAACCCTTAAAAAGGAGTGTAGCGCGTACGCATATTAAATATCTTCAGTCTTAGGCAATGTATGACGTAGCTCGTAAGTTAATTCAAAGTCCTCTCAACCTCTGTTTACAACATCAGTCATTCAGTAAACCTTCAACCGAGAACACGCTCTTTTATTTGCCGAACCTTCTGATCACTCACACTATCAAAAGCCTTATCGGCAAAGTGGTGACCCCAACGTGGTTATTAAACAAACTCGCTACAAACCTGTGTATGGAGCTGCTTCCTTCAGCCTGATCAAGCCAATATCGTTCCACTTTGAAGGATGGCCAGACTCATACTTGGGATGAGGGATAGTTGTCTCGATCGCGATGCTGGTGGGTCCATCGTTGCATTTTTCACCTGCTCCGTCGACTTGTACGCAATCCTTGCCTTCATGACTCAAGTCGAATTCTCCGAGGAGAACTGCAATCCTGCGGGTAATTACGTAACACACTATCAGTAGCAATGGGTTACTTTGGGTTGAATGGGTTATTTACGTTGTTGAGCAGATACATTTTCCGAACATATGAAGCAATGGATCAGCAATGTAGGTACCTCAAAATCATTCAGATTGTGATTCAAACTGTGTTAGGTAATTTGAATGCAGCTGGTAAATACGTAGAGAGGCGCCACGGCGTCTTCACCTTCCGCCTGACGCAGGTCCTCACCGGACACGGATGTTTCGGGAGGTCCCTGTTCAGGATAAAGCGGGAGGAAACGCCCGGGTGTCACCACTGTGTGGATCGCCCGGAGGACACGGTGGAGGTCTGCCCTGCTTGGGCCGAGCACCGCCGTGTCCTCACGGAGGCGATAGGCGGCGGCGATCTCTCGCGTCCGGCCCTGGTTCAGGCCATGGTTTGGAGCGAGAGTGCATGGGAGGCCGTCACCTCCTTCTGCGAAGCAGTAATGCTCGCGAAGGAGAAGACGGAACGCGAGAGGGAGAGGCAGGGTTCGCGCCCTCACGCCCCTAGTCGCAGGAGACGCCCTGGGCGTCGGGAGTCGCAAGCCGATTTCCGGCCACCGTAGGCGCGGGCCTGCGGACGGTGGGCGATGGTTAGCTCGTTGTCCGATAAGGACCAGCTAGCTAATTGCGTAACATACTATCAGTAGGAATCGGTTTCAATTTGACAGTTCAACAACATTCATTGCGTTATTTACGTTGTAGAGCAGACAAATTTATGAAGACAAACATATGAAGCAATGGATTAGTAATATACTTCAAAATCATTCGGATTCGGATTCAAACTGTGTTACGCAATTAGGGTGCAGGCCCGGTTCGACGGCGCGTTGTGTTCTACGCGCGCCTCAAAGAGACGTCAGCACGAATTGACGGGGTCCATTAGGGCCAATGCCTGCCAGGGTTGCGAGTTTGTCCGAAAGGGATATCGTGGCCCTGGCATACAGGCAAATGAAGGAACACGGGTGGGTTTTAGTCAGTAAAAGTCTGACACACCCTCCCGCTCTGGGTGGAGCGGGAGAAGTTATTTGATAAATTCCCATCCAAAAAAAAAAAAAAAAAGGTGCAATTTATAAATATTATTTATCATAATAAGTCACCCCCACAATTAAGACGAATCTAACAACACCTCATAAGTTAAAATCCATCAATGTAATTCAAGTTGTAACTACTAAAAATTTATGGCGCAATTTGTTTTTTTTTTCGTATCCTCAAATTGCATAGGTACCTACGGTCAAAACATTTGAATGTTGACATCAGACAAGCCTCAGACAATAATAAATTTGAAAACGTCAAAACATTAAGGTTTCCTTATTATCTGAATGAGTCGATGACATCGAAAAAGTAGCGGGTCAGAATTGGCCTGCAGCAGCACAGGACAGACAAGAGTGGCAAAAAAGGGAGGAGGCCTTTACCCAAAGGACCCCTCTTTGGGTAAAGGCCTTCTCCCTTAACTAATTACCTTATTTTATTTATTATTTACTTTTTTTATTTATTCTTTGTCTATTTTTTTAATTAAGGAATAAAGAGGCTTTATTATTATTATTATCTGAAAGCTGGCAACGTCGCAAATAGCTATCAAATATTATGCTGATGTGATGAATTAATCGAATTAATCCATGTTACTAAAATTATGAAGTATCGTACTAAAATATTGATGAATCTAAACAGCGAAATATGTACACAAAGCATAATACAGCTATCCGCTTTGACAACTTTCAGAATGCACCCTCGTGCATGCTGTACATAAGTTGGACATTTTGGATAGTATGGAAACTGCGTCAAACACGGGTCAAAAGTCTGAGCAAATTTGACCTTTGTGGTCAATGCAATAGATTATACATATAGTGGATTAAATTAAGCTACATCGCGTAGGTAGGTAAGCTTTTGAAGAACGAAACCAAACAAGCCGGCCAAATGCGTCATTTTCAAATTATTCCACCAAAAGTGAACCTCATATTCAAAATTTATCTATTCATGTTACACGTTCATGTTGGGGTCACAGAAGTTCATATGTGTACCAAATTTCAACTCAATCGGTCCAGTAGATTCGGAGCAAATCAGCTGTGACAGACAGACAGACAGACACACGAGTGATCCTATAAGGGGTCCGTTATTCCTTTTGAGGTACGGAACCCTAAAAATAAGGTTTAACTTACGGTGTGGCTATATCCAGTACATATCCGACAATACAATGGGCCCCTGTCAGGACATATCTGCCGCTGATTAATGCTCCTGCACACATCCGCCTTCTGTTGCCTTTTTTGAGTTCATAATCTATAAGCGCTGCCCAAGGGTGCTGATATATTTCAGTCACGTGATCACCTGAAAGGTAAGAAAGAGGTTTAGATTTCTATACGGAGACATCTATTGGGTGTTCCTAATATATCCTATGGTAAGGACATTTCAGATTGGGTTTTCTACAAGGTCCAGTGTATGGCATTCGTAATTATTCTATAGCACCCTATTTGGATTCAGATTGTTATTCCGAGCGTGTTACTTAATTACGGCGCAGGATACCGCACAGCACATGTCGGAGTAGCACTGGACCACTGGTGGATCCTACCCTATCAGACATCCTGGAGCCGAAGCGAAGGGGCCTCGAGATGTTGTTTTTGCAACCCGTTCTCGCTTCGACGCCGTGGACAATCCATTTGTTCCACATGATAAAAAATGACACCACATTTGAGCCTCAATCATAAAAAAAGTAGGTAAGAAATCACACTAATATGATAAAGGTGAAATTTTGTGAGTGTGTGTATGTTTGTTACTTCTTCACGGTCAAACGGCTGGACCAATTTTGATAAAATTTTGTATGGAGGTAGGATTGAGACATAGGCTACTTTTTATCCCGATATTCCCACGGAATCGAGACTTACGCGGGTGAAACCGCCGGGCGCAGCTAGTAAGTATATTTAAAGGGGAAGTTTGACAGTGACAGAAAAGTTGAAAGGAAATCGTTTGGGCATGGGATGGGAGGAAATGCATGTGACTAAAAGAGTGATGAATACATAAATGTTGATGGATGGAGAGGGAGAGGAAGGGCAAAGGAAAGATGATGGACTGTGTGAGGAATGATATGACGTGACGGCTGACAGGGGGGAGCATGTAAGACGAAAACGTGTTGTGGTGACCTCAAGTAACGTGGGACCAACGGGAGGACGATGATGATGATGATGAAGCCTAAGAAAAATGAAAATGAAAAATGTTTATTTGTCTCAAAACGGTACAGCACACTAATATTATAAAGGCGAAAGTTTGTGAGTGTGTGTGCGTGTGTGTTTGTTACTTCTTCACGCTCAAACGGCTTGACCAATTTTGATAAAATTTTGTATGCTAGCTGTAATATAGCTGACACCCTGGACTAACATATAGGCTACTTTTTATCCCGATATTCCCACGGGATCGAGACTTACGCTGGTGAAACCGCGGGGCGCAGCTAGTAGATTAAAAAGAGAGAATGAGACATCCCCAGTACCTAAGTAATATTGATAATACTTGTTGCTATCTCGCTCTTTTCCATAATTATTAACAATATTGAGACGATTGTTTACAAAAGGTGACAAAAAATTTTTAGGAAGAAAAAAGCTACCCAAATTACCTATACACTAATTTGCAGCTCTCTGTGTACCCGTTGTTGTTTTATGCCAATATGAAACTGGGCCTCAAGTCTGCTATTACAATAGTGTCAGAATGGTCGATCATTGATTTCATAATTGTTGATTTTGACAAGTTTGGTAATCTACTATTATAATGGCGTCATTATGACTTTCCAATGGTCGGCCACTGACACTACATTGAAAGAAATTGCATATATTGGTAATCTCGTACATAATGAGATAATGACAAATTAATGACATTTCTACTAATGGGTTTTATAATAATGGCAATACGACAATGCCATTATAATAACACAATTATATTACGAAAACATTGACCAACCAATGATCGACCATTATGAATTTACCAGATTACGAACTTTTAGCAAAATGACAATGGCATGACAATAGGATCGTGTTGGAATGACTGAATTTATAAAAATAGCAGACTTGTGCCCCTGTATGTGCGTCTTATTTTTTTTAAACAGGGTTTGTGTGTGTCAATGTATATGTCTTCTTTGACGCCGGTAGCACATCTCCGCCGCGAAACCGCGGTAGTTTAATTTAACTGGTTCGCCTCATGTTCCGCTAGTCGCATCCGATTCGGGTAGCGAAACATGACGCGAGCCAGCGGTTTCGCTGTGTTGGTTTCGCGGCGGAGGTGTGCTACTGGCATGAAGCGCCGATATGTTCGAAGCTCAATTTATAGATTAAACTCGGTGAACATAATTGATAAGAAAGAAAAAAAAATTGTTTAACCAAGTCTATAAAAAACTTGCTCAGTTTCCTCGTAGGTATGTTAAAGACTAAGAAAGTAGGTAAATCCAACTCATCTCTCTAGATAAGCGTAAATATTCTTTCCTTTCCTTTACTTAGATACTGACCTTGTCCGACAGAAGTACAGCATTTAGAAGAAGGATCGATTGGGAACGCAGTCATCTTGGCTTGACAACTGCCGGAGTCATTCGATGGAGGAGTGCTGGCATCTGAAAGTTTTTAAAATGATAATGGTAATTGACTGATTGCTTTATGTATGTAACCTACGTTTGAACGCTCGCTCTATGTAGCTCAGATTCATCTACACTCTTCTTCTAAAACTGTTTTCTCATTTGCCTACGAAACTCTGAAAGTGAAAGAAGACTTGAAAGTCACACAAGACGGAACACAATTTTTTTTATTATCCATAATGAATAATGATCTTAAGTCGACCGAGAAATTTTTATTATTCTTCAGTAAATATATTAACAACTGGCTGCTGCCGGCAGCTCCGCCCGCGTGCCTTTTTCTAAAATAAAAACCTAAGTTACTCCTAATAACATTTAAAGCTACCTGGCAGTGAAAGTCCCGTCAAAATCGGTCTAGCCGTTTCGGCAATTAGCCGGAACAAACAGACAGACAAAAAAAAAATAAACGTTTTTATTATTACTACCAGTTATAGCATTTATTAAAAAGCTGTTATTTTGACATTACAAACAGATTTCAATTTTATTTTTATGCATGGGTTTTTGTATGTGCATGGGAGACCCGCATTTTAAACAACAATAATTATGACAAAATCTCAAATTCACTCACTACGTCGTACCTACACACGAATTTCATCATTTTTGACGATGGGAAATTCCATCGGGTGCACAAAAAACAAAACAAAAAAAAAACTATTCAAGCCTGTTGACAGCGTTTGTTCTTCTAAACTACGCAGTAGATTTTGATTCGGTGGTTTCAGTATCATTCAATGAAATTATTCCGGGAGTTTTATGTATAAAATACATTAATATTAAACACACATAAATAAATAAAATATATACACACACTAGCATACATAAACTCACGCCTTCTTTCCATAGAGTTAGAACACCACATGCTACTCGTATGTACGCTCCTTTTGATTCCTTTACGTTCATCTGGTCATACACGCACGCGCCGGTTGCGAGTTCTGGGTCTACTCCGAAGTATCGGCCGAATTTTGACCTTTCTAAAGAACATCACCTACTAGGTCACTATGTCCTCCTAGGGCGTCCCCTCCCGGGTGGCGTTTCCACTCACATAACATAACATCACGCCTGTAATCCCCGAAGGGTTAGGCAGAGGTGTACCTATAGTACCTACACCCACATTTCGCCAGTTATGTTTAAGACCCGTAATAGGGGGCGAGCCTATTGCCATCAACCGGGCACAAATTCCTAACGGAAAATCCCAATAACACCCCACCACCACCTCCACCCACACACCACCACACTTCCTCTCACATATGCCTTGTAAATACCTTTTGTTAGTCGCCTTTCAAGCATACTCTTTTAAATTGTTGTCACTACATTCTTTTAAAACCACAAAAAATATACATATTTTAAATATATATATTTAGGGTAGTATATATAGGGTATATATAGTATATATAGTATGTATATATACCTACATACCACGCGAGGCAGTAGCGGTTCGTTAGTAAATAAAAAAAATAAAAAAAACAAATGTAGTCTTACGTCCAAACACAAGTCCAGCGCAGATAGTAACAGCTACGGTAATTAAATACATTTTCGTGAGATATTAAATATTTAAATATTAAGTAGGTAATTGCAACTGTGCACTGAGCCCTTGCGACCGTAGTCAGTTCAAGTTGATCCAAAGCTGACCGACTGGCTGTAGCAACTTGGAGGTGCAGCCGCATTTATTCGTATTATGAGGAAAATCTTGCGAATAATAAACCGGAATCTCTTATATGGTAGAAGTATACAATTATCCAGTCTATCCAGTAAATAAAGAAAACATAAATTAAATTCGTAAAACTTAAATTGAGTCTTGAATCATCGGTGCAGTTTCGCATCTTCTCTTAGGGCCAATACACATCATCATGTCTCTTAAGATACAGGTTTACAGAGGCATGGTTATAATATTTGAGTACATAACATAAAACCAGATGACAATGTACAGTATTTCATAACATAATTAATTAATCACCTAGGTTCCCATCTGTATTTTTATTATATATATTTTTTTTATCATTATCACGCGGCTCTAAGTTAGCGTCAGAATGGCTGGTTGCCTATGGCAAGCGGCTCTGAATGTAGGTATATTCAAGAATTGCTATCCAATTTCTTATATTTGCTACATTTCTTCTATAATTGCTACCTACGATACATTCAGAGAAATATGAATCTTTTTGTGACCAGCCATTCTGACGTCAGGATGGATGGTTGCCTCCGTGTTCAGCATGAAGGACGCAGAATTTCTAAAGTATGTTGTATCAATAATTGCTTACTAATTGCTTCTTTCATGAATTAAAATTTGAGCTTCGTACTTATACTAAGTAAAAAAATATAGCTTTTATTAAAATTTGTACGAACAAGTGCCTAATAATTTGGAAAGGCAACAGATTGTTTTACTACAGTGTCTTGGTTGTTCAAATCTTGCAGGAGTTCACTTCGACTTAATTTAATGATTTTTGGTGGGTACAGTATGATTTTTAATTTGACGGAATTCTGACATTTCTTTTGTGTTGTACATAATAAAATGGTCCTGCTAAAAACGGAACGCATATAAGCGAATTAAAAAAAAAAAAATCTTGAATTTAAGGTTTCAATTAGAAAAACTAAAACTTAAAAATTCACAGATAATTTTAAAATGGTAATCAGATTACAGAAGTTACAATAATTAGTAAGGTACATATTTTTCTTTCACAGGAATCCCTGTTCACTAATCCATAGGTTACAAACCTTTTTTAGGAGAACCTTTTTGTCTGTAAAATCTTCGCTTCTTGTTACTACAGCTTTGGCAGTATGGGCCTGGATCTCTTAGCCTGTTCTGACAACCGTAAATAAAGTATGGGTTGATACATCCATACAGTCTTCTCCTGAAGCTTTTGTCAAGTGCTTAACAACAGGACTAAAGGCTCTTTCAGGAAAAGAGAGGTGATTAATTATTAGCCCTATAGGAAGTGAAGAAGAGTTTTTAGAAGTAAGTTTGTTAATTTTTGAATCGAAGAGTGGATTGGCAGATTATCACAAAAAGATGACTGCAGAAAAGGAGGAGCGCTTAAGGAGTGCTCTGGGCGAGTAGTACTACCTAAATTGAAATCAAAAGCCGTACTCGTCATGGACAATGCACTATATCACTCCAACAGTATGAAGGGGAAAACTGACCTAAACACTAATATTGACAGAATTAGGAAAAACGAAAAAATTATCAGCCTGGGGTCGTTTTGGTACAGTCACATTGACATCCAAAGTTGGTTATTGTCAAAAAAAAATAGATTGTAGTGAAACAATGCTGACGGCAAAGTTGGAAATCGTAAAACAAGAAAAACATAAATATCAACAATGTGTTGTAGACGACATGGTTGCCGCACAAGCTGCTCCGACTGCCCCCATACCACTGCCAGCTAAACCCCATAGAGTTTATATGGGCTCAAGCAAAGGGGCATGTGGCTAAAAATAATAAAACTTGATGGCAGAAGTGAATCAATTAATATTAGAAGGCATAAACAATTTCAAAACTGAAAAATAGCAAGAATGCATAAACCACATTACTAAAGAAGAGGATAAAATGTACCCTCTTAATGATCTGATGGACAATGTGTGTGATACTTTTGTAATTGGAGTCGATGATGATAACGACGATGATGATATTAGTGATAATGATACCTATATAAATATGTATTTAAATTTAAAAAATATGTTCTTTTACTCTTTTTTCCATTTAGCCATTTAAAATCAATATTTTAGTTAAAGTGCATTGAATGCACAAAAAAAATATTTGTTACATTGTCATGTAGTTTTCTTGATTGAGATCAAGAAAAGAAAACTTTAACACTCTCACCGCCATGCGGTCAGCCGGCGGCCCGTACGGCCTGCTGATCTCGCTAAGTGCAACATATAGGTGGCGTGCCTTACTCGAACAGATACGTCCCGCTGGCGGGCGCGGCGGGCTAATGATTGATTAATATGTGTGGCGTGACAGACTCGGGCCGCATTCCGAATTAGGACCATAATCGCTGTAATCGATTTTAGCGCGCTTAAACGCGTTCCCTATTACCGTTTAGCGCGCTAAAATCGATTACAGCGATTATGGTCTTAATTCGGAATGCACCATCGGTTACTATCAGAAATATTGTTAGATTTTGGCGCGAAAGATGCGGGGCGCCGCGGCCGGCCGCCCGCACGGCTTGTGACGGTCGCATTTTTGCGCGCTTTCTGAGGAATTTCACTGCTTTCTTGTGCATTTCGTTACTTATGCGAAGTATTTATCGTGATGTCGGACTCAGAGGATGACCCAGACTACCAGCCGTCTACAGACGAAGAATCGGAGTGTGTGCTCCCAATGTTTTGCCAACATCCATAGCGCCATTGTAAGGCAATAATTATGTCATTTTATGAATAAAACTAAGTTTCTTTCACTTAAAATTACTTTTTCATTTTTGTAATGAACCCCATAGTAATCCTATAAATTTGAAGATAAAGCAATTTTTTTTATTTTTTATTGTAGGTAAAAAAATAAACTTTGCGTCTTGCAGCTTCATTTTTCTGTAGCAGCAAGCCACGCACTTCAAATTTAATATGAAATTGCGAGGTCGTGGCGGACCGCATGGCTTGCTAGTAAAAACAAACATCCCGCCCGCCATCGCCAGCGGCCCGTACGGCCTGCTTCACTCGTTTTAGATTTTTCACCGCGGCCTGCACGGGTAGGCAAAGTTGCGGCCGCCAGCAGACCGTACGGCCTGCTGCATTGAAAAGTTCTATATATAGAATAGAATAGAATAGAAAGGAGACGTTCACGAAATGTATGGGGCTTGGTACTAAAATAATTGAAAATTTAAACAGCCTTCTGACCTATATAGGCTGAAAGAGGGTAATTATTTTGATGTCTTTGGGCATTTCATTCTTTTTACAGCCGCCCGTTTTTTTTAAAACAAGTGTTGAAAAATAAAATGTTCTATAAGCATTATTTATATTTTAGGGATGGCAGCCCTGTGGCAAATGACGTGACAATGACAACGTCAGTCAGCAGGACTCGGCTTGACATTTACATCGGATATTTAGTCCGAGTTTACAGCTTTGACTTTTTTCGATACGTTTTGTTATTGCATTGTCATGATAATCAATATTTTTTGTCTTAATTTCATGGAGCTGCAGCTAAAATTATAATAAAATCTCAAAGTATTTAATAGAAACGGAAACATTAGCCACATAAAATAATTATATTGCATAGAAATGAATAAATAAAGACTATGTGCGTTTTGTTTGTATTGAAACACTTTTCACTTTTTCACAAAAACGGGTGCCTGAAAAAATCAGATTTAACTATAATCGAGTGGCATAATAAATAAGCTTTCTAATAAGGTACATCACATTAGCGTTTAAAAATCGTCGGAATATTATACCAGTTTTGACCTCTCCTTTCTTTATTCGAGTAACCAAGACTCAACAAGATTGTTAGTAAAACTTACGACTATGTTAGTAAGCAGAGACATTAACCAAAAAAAAACAATAAAAGAAATAACTGTTGGTCACCGTTGCGACATTCCATGAGAGACGGCACAACAGTGGCCCACGTATATACAGTCCAGGCGACTCGCAGCCATGCTTAAGACATTGTTGGAGCTGCCCCACACCCTGCGCACCAGGGAAGCGCACCTTTTACGCATTGTTGCATAAAAGCAATCTACACGCGCATCTGCGAACATCCCTGACGCACTACAGAAACGGGGCAGCCCCACCAGTATCCTAAACGCATTGTTGTATTGAACGCGGAGAGCGCTGTATGTTCTTTGCGTATATCTAGCCCACAGGCTGCACGTGTAAAAAGCAGTACAGTAGGCTCGAAAGAGCGTGATTTTAACAGGAAGTAAGCATCGTGCAAACCTGCGAGCCAGCATGTTCGCTCTAACCGACAACGCCCTCCGCTCCTGTTCAATGTCATCATCGTCTTTGAGGTTGGGAGTCAGTATATGACCAAGATACTTAAACCTGTAGACTCTCTGCAAAGGTGTACCATAAAGTAGTACAGGCGGGACTTTTACCCCCAGCATCAAAGACCATGTCATATATGGGTGGCGGTGAGTGTTAAGTAGGTACTGTATGTATATTCTCTTTCATATTTTTTGTTATTTTATAACCAAAAAATTCTAGTCATTTATATCCTAATCCTAACTAATATTATAAATGCGAAAGTAAGTTTGTTTGTTTGTTACCTTTTCACACCTAAACTACTGAACCGATCATCCTGATTTTTTTTATAATGTTGTGAGGTGTACAGAAACGGACATTATGGTACCTTTCATCCCGAAAAAAAAGTACTGTTCCCGAGGAAAACAACAATAACGTTATTATGACGATAGATGGCGCCACGTGTCTTTAGAATTATGATTGAATTATATTATTATAGAAACTTTAATAGTGTGTTGGGAGTTCTTTGCCACTAAACGCCAAACAACAAGCAGTGTACAACCCGAATTTATTGTCAAATTCTAAACTAACGCGAGCGAAGCCGCTAGCAAAAGCTAGTAACTTATAAAAAGGACAAGACAGAAAAGGTTTAGCATATATCTGAAGTGTCAAAAAATTACATCTGTCAGAATTCCGTCGAATTAAAAATCAGACTGTACTCACCATACATCAAATTATGTTGAAGTAAACGCCTGCAAGATTAGCACAAGCAAGACGCTGTAGTAAAACAATCTGCTGCCTTTCCAAATTATTAGGAACTTTTTCGTATAAATTCTAATAAAAGCTATATTTTTTTACTTAATAGAAGTACGAAGCTCACACTTAAGTTCGTGAAAGTAGCAATTGGTTAGCAATTATTGATACAACATAATTTTAGAAATTCTGCGTCCTTCATGCTGAATACGGAGGCAACCATCCATCCTGACGTCAGAATGGCTGGTCAAAAAAAGATTCATATTTCTCTGAATGTATCATTATGTAGCAATTATTGAAGAAATGTAGCAAATATAAGCAATTGGGTAGCAATTCTTGAATATACGTCTTTGGGGACTGCCGATAGAAGTGAAAACTAGCGTTCGGTGACGATGACGCAAGTTCCATGATTTTGTTCACCCAAAAGTACAATATACACAGTATACAATATAGCTCATGGAAAGCGTTCGGTGACGATGACGCGAGTTCCATGACTTCGTTCCAATGTTCATGACTTTACTTAGGATTCAATTTGGTTTACAGACCAATCGTGATTGAAATGCAATAGCTGAATATTATATTGATATTGATTAATTAAATAAAGAAACAACGATGTTGGAAATATTTTCTTTCGTTGTTTCCACAACGACATCACCCGTTGTGCGTCGCACCTTGGTGATGTGTGTTGGCCCTTATCATTCATGTCTTATCTCACAAAAAATCATACATTTTGTTATGAAAAAAAAACTGGTTTCTATAAGATGCTATTGATATTCATAGTTGACTAAAATGAAATAAAGTTAGATAAATCAAGTTATACCGGTAGCAGTACCTAAGTATAAGCGAATTAGACTAGACTACACTTTTTGGAGTCGATTATTTCCTTTTGTAATCAGGGGGTCTACTCCGAAGCGCTAAACCGAAGTATCGGCCGAATGTTCGGCCGCTTTATAACTTCCACAGTTTCCTTTTTTTACTTTGAGTGCTTACCCGACTTCAAAGTCACAGTTTTGACTTTGGCTTATCTTTTCAACTATCTTTTTTTTTTTTCGCCGTAGTCAGTGATATTTAGCCGTAGTAAAAGAAACGACCGAACATTCGGCCGTTACTTCGGATTTAGGACGGATTTAAGACAGTCGGAGAGATAAGCCAAAATCAAAACTGTGACTTGAAGCCGGGTAAGAACTGGAAGGAAGTCAAAAAAGGAAACTTTGGAAGTTATAAAACGGCCGAACATTCGGTCGATACTTCGGTTTAGCGCTTCGGAGTAGACCCCCTGCACTGCACCACTAAGGCAGAGGACATCGTGGAGTACGTGCACCAAAAGACGAGGTACCTACACGCCGAGGGTGCAGTTACTGGAGTCGCGCCGGAATGTCAACTTCAAAGCGTTCGTCGAGCGTGTACCAAACTGTTATCTGCCGTCATTGAAGAAGACTTTTGGCCGCAGGAGTCGCAGGACGTAGTGTTCCGTCGCTTCCGCGGACAAGTTCCACAGGCCAGCACAAAGTCTGCAATCTAGTGCAAAGGGAAGTGCTACTAACGTAGTCTTAATTCTTTTTACTAACACAAGTTTTTGTTTATATTACAATAAGTATATATATGTTTAGGGTAAGGTATTTTTCTATAGGCCTGTGTCGCCTGAAATAAACGGTATTATTATTATACCCCCTGTCATCAAAAATAAGCAATCAAAGACCCCCACCCTCCTTTGGTGCTTACGTAATACTTGAATGGCCCCTAAGGTTCCCGTACAACCGAAACTATTCACCTTTCTTCTAAAGAGGCCATAGTAAAGTAACAATAGGATAGGACGCACCGTTTTCGAGATATTTGAATTTCCTACTGGCTACCTATTATTGTTAAAAAGATACAACCCTGTGATATGGGTCATACTCAGAAAAAGTGTAGTTTTGGTATATTTTCTTGTCCCGCTACTTCATATTACAGTAAATATCGAATAATATGATATTTTTTTTCTTTTTTCACCCCTTGTTGTTATATTAGTATATTAATATAAATATTTTACTGGTATTTTAACTTTAATTTTCATTAAAAGAGTATATTTTTTGAGTGTCAAAACATTGTTATAAATATCATCATACATTTTTTTAGTGTCCCAATGACCGTTACACATTTTCAGAGATGAATTGTTACGATTATTCATCGCTTTACTTAACATTGACTGTGGCTATATTATGCATGATGAATCAAGTAACTAAATAGGACCAATTTTATTCGTAAATCATAAATAGAAGAATTTATTTTAATTAGTCTAATTTTGTCCCAAAATTATAAAGTTTCGTTACTCAGGGTTTGTAACATGCAATAAAATTTGAAACGCAATTATTTAAAGTGGTATAAATATTTTTTCCTATTCTGGCAACACTATTACTTACGTCAAAATTACTGTCGCGGCAGCTATTATGTTCTTGCCGTAGTCGTGAAGTCAAGACATGTATTAAGTGAATATTTACAAAAAAATACCTCAGGGTGATAAACGACTAATAATGTGTTTAATTTATTATATTTTTTGGTTGCTTATCTATATCTTTCTTATTTTTTGTATTATCTTAACGAATACACTCAGTGCTTGCGTAGCAAACACGTGGTTTACGTAAAAATATTTTTAATGTTTATAATTTCTCAGATTTTGTTCTCATTTTCGTTATATTGCGTTACGCTACGAAACTGAGAAATTGTTATGCTTAGTTCACAAAAACAAAACGTACGTAACTATAGTTAAATTGGTCAAAGCAAGGCCCATGAGTTGGCCAAAGATTTTGTAGTGGGGGAAGTTCGCGCACGCACAATTTCATACATTTTTACATGCGCAAACTTCCTCCACTGCGAAAATTTTTAGCCAACTCATGGGCCTTGCTTTATAATAAAAAAAAAAAAAAAATAACTATACCTAAGTTACCGGCGCGTAAGTTGGCCAAAAATGTTCCTATGTACAACATATTCATAGGTATATGTTAATGTGGTGATCACAAATACCTAACTAAGTTTTCTGTAGTTTCTACCTTTACTTTAAAAATAAAATAACCATGGCATAAAATAACAAAATAAAATAGTAATACTTTAATTTAAGAAAAGAGGAAAACAAAAGCATAATTTATAAGACAATTAACAAACCACATATTCGTTTCAGTAAAACACCATGGCTCCTGTGTCAAATTGTTTATTAGTAAGAGGGTAGAAGTTTTTTTGTAATTAATCTCAATAAGATTGATAAGCCAGACATAACCAAGTGTTTTATTCGCCCAATCCATGTGTACTATACCTTATGACATCAGTTTTGTGACGGAGATTCTCAGTATCGTTACCTATCAGTTTAGTTACAAATTTAAAATGTACACTTTTTCTGAGTATGACCCATATACGAACATTAAGATAACGATACACGCATGGACGTATAAAAAACTCGGACGGATTCTCGCTAACAGAAAACTGTGTCACTCAGAGTCAGCCAGCTCGCTGTACGTACAGGCCCCCACGCACACATTCACGGCATACTCACCCATTACGCGTGCAAACGTCAACACAGTCGACACGTTTACGTGGCAAAAAAAGTATTGAAATACAGCATGTCTTGTGTGGTGAAATGTTGCAAAAACCGTAGCGATCGGAAGAAAAAAAATACAGGAGTCACGTTTCATAGGTAAATGAATAATTCAACAACTTAGTTCCCGGTTTTATAGATTACAATCAATATTTATTAATCAGAACAAAATAATTCATCACAAGGCCAGTGTTGCCAATATTCACGTGTGCAAATTACCCTAAATATATGGGAAATTAATATATTTTTTAATCAATTCAATTTATTTAGGTTAATTATTACTAGTTGTTTTATATTCTTTCTACTAGATTTCCTAAAGTAAATGAAGTTTGGCGAAATGATTGGATTGAAAAAAATCGAAATTGTAACTGTTAAAATGACTGGATTCCAAACAAATGCAGTGTCATTTGCAGTTTACATTTTGAAACGAATGACTTTTATACAACTAAAGGAGGACTCCGGCGTGTTGTTACATATATGTAACAACACGCCGGAGTTAATTTACCTTTTGAGGTAGGTACTGTATATATGCAGTACCTCAAAAGGTAAATTAACTAACATAATTAAGCTAACATGTTAGTAACATGGTATTTATTTTGAAATTACGAAAACGACACGATATTTTTCTTAAAATAAAACAATATTAAGTGGGTAATTTTGGCTATCATGACAACCCCAAATTCACTCACACCTAAGACTATCGCCGCCATTACGGGACACAGTTTTGTCTTAGCGGGAGTTCCGTCCGACTTTTTTTTTAGGTCCATGGATACACGTAATTAAATAAGATAAGTAATTTCTAGTTAAAAATATCAATGTTTTTCACTTAGATTATATACTTGTCTAGATTGAGCAATGCAAACAAACGACACGTTTTTTGCAATTTGCAGGTCAGTAAGAGGTTGTATGTTGATCTAAATATGATTCGCGGCCGTAACAAATATGGCTTTACAGAATTATAATCATTAGAATCGGCAATGCAACTAACTCTCTTCGAAAAATCCTATTGAATGACTATTTCTGAAATAATCATTCAGTAGGATTTTATGAACTTAGAGAGTTGTAATGCTGATTTTAATTATTATATTTCTGTAAAGCCATATTTGTTATGGCCGCGTATCATATTTAGATCAATATACAACCTGTTACTGTCCTGCAATCAGCAAAAAACGTTAGAAAGTTTGAATTTCGCGGGCTATTAAATCGGTTCAATGCCTCTATTCACACCATCTCGCGCCAGAGACGCGGCGGTCCTCTCTATTCGGAGGTGATTTTTTTTTAATCTCGGCAAAGATGCGTCTTTACGGCGTTAATATTTTTGGAATATTATATAATGTTTATAAATAGAATACCATGATTATTACAATAAAAAAAACGTTTATGAACAAAATAACATTTATTTGTGTTCTAAACTTAAAAATATTTAAATTTTCTATCTTTCATATTAGGCTGTTTATCGGTTTTTATCTTAGTTTCTCCTTCAACCTGGCAAAAGCAAAGCGCGGAAAAAAAAAGAAAATTAAATCCTAGTTTCACAATAATTCATGACAAAAATATTTTTCGTTATTTTATTTTATTTCTTCAAAAGTGTATTGAAAAACGTCTTTTGATACACGTGGACATTTGTTATTGTAGTTTTCGGCTCAAAAACAACCTCGCCTACGGCCTGGGTGTAAATTCCGCCTCGAATGGAATAACAAACATTCTCCACTTGTATCAAAATGTACCTAGCGAAGCTACAACTTCAATTAGAGGGAAGCCGAAGAAAAAGTTGTTCAGTTCACATAAATTCAAGATAACATCAAAATTACCTCATAAATGTTTATCATTCCTTTACTTTTCTTAATTTAACGCCATCTAAATTTGTCGGAACTCTTAGTTAAAACAGAAAATGTAAACTGCGTTCGCGATTTAGGATACCTATAGTCTCTCCTAAAAACGCGTACGTACCTAGGTACGCGTTTTTATCTTATTACTTATTAAATACCTGTAATGTGACTATGTACTATATTATTAAGTAATAGTTAACTCAGATAGAGTCTTTGTTCCGAAGGGAAGCCGGTAGGAATAGGGTTGTATGTAGCCGTCGCCCCTGGTACCTACTATTATTTATGTAAGTTATCATGTACGGATCAAATAAATACTGTCATTTTAAAAATAATAATGTTCTCGTGATCGAATGATGATGTAATGATATTTGTATTTTGTCTCCCATAGTTTCGCCAAATCTCCCTAGTAATAAACTAACAACACCTGCTAATCAGACTAACCTACAAAATAACGATTGTAAAAATCGTGTTTTCTCAAAATAATAGTGATTTTATAACAAAACCTAACGATGGAAAGTGATCTTGGCGTTATTATGCGGTTTTCCCACATAATTTCGACACAATTTGACAGCACAAACTGGCATAATTATTTATTTTCCGTGATTAAGTTATCCTTAGGTGATTCTTGTGACACTGACGTAAGTGACAAGCGAGTCTACCAAAATAGTGCACTTTCTTTGGGCCGTTCATAACGGTCAATGCGTCATATAGACAAGTATATAATCTAAGGTTTTTCATTTTAAAATACCAATGATACGCGGCCATAACAAATATGGCTTTACAGAAATATAATAATTAAAGTCAGCATTACAACTCTTTATGTTCATAAAATCCTACTGAATGATTATTCCAGAAATAGTCATTCAATAGGATTTTTCGAAGAGAGTTAGTTGCATTGCCGATTCTAATGATTATAATTCTGTAAAGCCATATTTGTTACGGCCGCGAATCATATTTAGATCAACATACAACCTCTTACTGACCTGCAAATTGCAAAAAACGTGTCGTTTGTTTGCATTGCTCAATCTAGACAAGTATATAATCTAAGTGAAAAACATTGATATTTTTAACTAGAATTTACTTATCTTATTTAATTACGTGTATCCATGGACCTAGTATCGTTGTCTTAATGTTCGTATATCACAGGGTTGTATCTTTTTAACAGTAATTGGTAGCCAGTAGGAAATTCAAATATCTCGAATACGGTGCGTCCTATCCTATTGTTACTTTACTATGGCCGTCGGTTAATTTTAGCTCGGGTGTAGTCCGGGCACTTGCAGTAAGGCCTCTGCGCTGCTACAAGTGTCTCGGAGCCGGACACACTCGGCCCCTCTGTCCGTCCGGGGTCGACAGAGGGAACACCTGCTACCACTGTGGCAAGGACGGGCACAAGTCCGCCTCCTGCGAGGCCACCACGCCGCACTGCGCAGTGTGTGCCGCCAGTGGCTGCCCGGCGGACCACGTCATGATGGGGAGGAAGTGCAATCCTCCCCCTAAGAAGGGCAAGGAGCAGGCGCCGATCCGGTCTGTCGCTGCCACCGCCGTCCCTGAGGCTGGGACATCGGCGGATGTGGAGGGGGGTGCGATGTCTGATTGATGGATAGTCAGATCAAATATCGCATCCTCCAGGCGAACACCAACCACTGCAGAGCAGCCCAGGATCTGCTGATGCAGAGCATGGCTGAGTGGTTGGTGGACGTGGCGGTGGTTGCCGAGCCGTACTCGGTCCCTGGCCGTTGGCTGGGTGATCGGGACGGTTTGGTGGCATTAGTGTCGCGGTCTTCCACGGACTCCCCTCCCCTCTCGCTCTTAGAGAGGGGACCGGGATACGTGGCCGCCGCGTGGGGAGACTTGGCCCTTGTGGGCGTTTATTTCTCCCCAAACTGCCCTCTCTCGGATTTCGAGAATTTTCTTGAAATCCTCACAGCAGTGCTGGGGAGGGCGGCGCCACGCCAGGTCGCCATTTTGGGTGACCTGAACGCCAAATCGACGGCCTGGGGCAACCCGGCAGCCTCTTGCAAGGTCTGGGGACGCGCCGCAGAATTTTGGGCGGCGTCGTGCGGCGTGTCCCTCCTAAACAGAGGGACTGTTCACACGTGTGTGCGGCAACGGGAGGATCGGTGGTCGACGTATCGTTTGCCACCCCCGTGCTAGCCGCCCGCGTCGTGAACTGGCGGGTGGAGATGGTGGAGACCTTTTCGGACCACCGATATGTGCGCTTCGACATCTCCACCCAGAGCTCCCAGGGGATGCTCCGCTCGGGCCAATCTGCGTTCCCCCGGTGGGCTCTCACCCGCCTGGACCGAGAGGCTGCCGAGGAGGCGGCGTTCGTCCAGGACTGGCTCACGCCTCCTGTCGAGGTCCTGGACGTGGACGCCATAGCGCTCCAGCTGAGGAGGTCCCTGACCGAGGTGTGCAACTCCAGCATGCCCCGGTCTCGCGGCCCACCTCCCCGACGCGCCGTCTATTGGTGGTCGGAGGAACTTGCGGGGCTCCGGACCGCCTGCGTAGCGGCCAGGAGGGCTTACACGCGGAGTCGGAGGCGCAGGCCCCGAGACCTAGCCAAGAGAGGGCCCTCTATGCTTCGTACGTCGACGCAAAGAGGGTCCTCAAGTTGGCAATGTGCGCGGCCGAAGACTCGGCGAGAGCCGAGATGCTGGAGGGTCTCGATAGAGACCCGTTTGGAAGACCATACAAGGCGGCGCGGAGTAAACTGCGCCCCTGTGGTCCTCCACTTGCTGGATTGCTGGATGGGGTGGTCCGGTCCCTGTTTCCATCCAGGACCGACTTCACCCCACCAGTGTTGGACCCCCCGCGGGAGGCGGTTGCGCCGGAGGAGGAGGTTCTTCCGGTGACAGCGTCGGAGCTCTACGCGGGGACTCTGCGCCTCCGCGCGAAGAACACGGCCCCAGGGCCGGACGAAGTTCCCGCACGGGTAGTGGCCATAGCCGCCTCTCAGATGGAGATGCTTCGAGATCTCTTTAGCGCGTGTTTCACGACTGGGAGTTTCCCGAAACCCTGGAAGGAGGGGCGGCTATGCCTCCTCCGAAAGGAGGGCCGCTCGGCGGACTCCCCCTCGGCTTACCGGCCCATCGTTTTGCTCGATGAGGTCGGTAAGATGTTCGAGGGGATAATCGCTGACCGGCTAAATAGCCTGCTGGGGACGGTAGGGCCGGACCTGTCGGACGCCCAATTCAGTTTCCGACGGGGTCGGTCGACGGTGGACGCACTGGCCCTACTCAAGGGCCAAGTGAAGGAGGCCGTGGAGGTGGGGGACGGAGTGCTGGCGGTGTCATTCGACATTGCCAACGCCTTCAACTCTGTCCCCCACTCGACAATCTTGGAGGCGCTCCGATATCACGGAGTGCCTCAATACCTGCGCACACTCTTGGCCAACTACTTGGAGGACCGGGTGGTCCTATTCGCGGACAAGACGGCCAGAGTGAGGCAGTATGGTGCAGAGTCCGGTGTTCCACAGGGGTCGGTCCTAGGACCACCGTTGTGGAATATTGGATTCGACTGGCTCCTGCGGAGGACCCTCCTCCAGGGCACGAGCATCATCTGCTACGCAGATGATACCCTCCTCAGTAGGCTGGTAGGATCCGCCGCCTAGGGCTGAAGGTGGCGCTGCACAAGACCGAGGCCGTGTATTTCCACGGGCCTCAGCAGCGCATCACACCCGACGGACACATTGTCGTGGAGGGCGTCAGGATCGGGGTCAAGGCCCAGATGAAGTACTTGGGCCTTGTACTCGACAGCGGGTGGCGCTTCGGCCCACACTTCAGCGTGCTGTCGACGCGCCTGGTGAAGGCTGCGAATGCCCTTTCCTGGCTCCTCCCGAACCTGGGGGGTCCGAAGGCGCGATGCCGGCTTCTGTATGCGGGAGTCCGCCCCGATTTGGGCGGACTCCCTCAACAGGAGGGAGAACGCCACTCCCATTCGCAGGCCCCAAAGGGCAATTGCACTGCGGGTGGCGAGGGCCTACCGATCGGTGGGCTTCTCGGCGGCGTGCGCTCTGGCCACCCCTCCTTGGGAGCTCGAGGCATGGGTGCTGACGCAGAGTGTACGAATGGACGGCGCGGCGTAAGGCGCTCGGGGAGCCCCCCGCCGCAGAAGAGCGGGAGGCCGTGCGGCAAGAGGCGAGGGACGCAATCGTCCATCACTGGACGGAGAACCTCGCCACTGCCGTTTTCGGCCGCCGAACCCTGGACGCGCTCGGGCCAGTTCTCAAATCAAATCAAATCAAATCAAAAATGTTTATTTGCTAGAAAATACATACAAATTCAAGGATAGATCTTATGTCCTAAAAGTCTTTGTATTCTGCCTGCAAGCAAGCGTGCAAATTATTTACTTACGTCTATTTATGTAATTATTATCATGCAATTAATATTATTACAATTATTCTAAACTCAATTATTCATATTCATTCAATAGTACATACCTAACATTAATTTTTAAATTCCATAAATTCCTTAATGCTATAGAAACAACTCTCTTGTAGCCAAACGGTCAATTTTTTTTTAAATAGATTACCCTGCAACAATTTTAAATCATTTGGAATGTCATTATAAATCAGTATACACATATTAAACACATTTTTTGTATAAATATCTTTATGACTTGGTGGTTGATACAATAAGTTGTGAAACTTAGCCCTTTTTTGTCTTGGTAGAACCTCACTACGTTGCTTAAAGTAATGCGAGTGATTCTTGGTTGGATTCTTGGTAAAAACGCAGATATCTCTTATATACATACAGGGTAGTGGAAGAATGTTACATCTTTTAAAGAGAGGTTTACAACTATCCAAGAACCATGCTTTGTTTATAACCCGGATGCAACTTTTTTGAAGCTTGAAAACTCTGTCAGAATCGGTCGAGTTGCCCCACATTATAAGTCCATAGCTTAGGACAGATGACACATAACCGTGATAAGCCGAAAGAGCAGCTTCTACAGATACATTTTGTCTTAACTTTTTCAACGCAAACACAAACCTATCAAGTTTCTGACAAATATGTTTCTCATGGCATTTCCAATTTAGATGTTTATCTACAATAAGTCCTAAAAATTTTAATTCATCCACTTGATGTACTTTTTCATCTTTGCAATTAATGTCCAAAGGTAAATGTTTGGTATTATAGGAGTTACATTGTATTGATTTCGTCTTACTAATGTTTATATTCAAATTATTACTCTCCATCCAGCTTATTACATCTGATAGGGTCTTTTCGGTGACTGATTTGTAATCTTTTTTGTCGTGACATTTTATAATAACTGTAGTATCATCTGCAAAAAGGATACATTTCTGCAAAATGGCCTCCGGAAGACCATTTATATATAGCAAAAAAAGTAAAGGACCGAGAATGCTACCCTGAGGCACACCACACTTATTTATTATTGCTATTGAAGTAAAAATCTCTTTGGTATAAATTTTGTAATTTTTCTTTACTACTTTGGATATCTCGGTACACTGTTTCCTGTTTCTCCCACGGTTTCCATTCTTTCCGTCTGGTGCAGGTGTTGTCCGGACATGGGTGTTTCGGATCGCACCTGCACCGGATCCAAAGGGAGGAGACCCCGTCGTGACACGACTGTGGCGCGGCGGAGGACACGGCACAGCACACCCTCGAGGTGTGCCCGGCCTGGTCCGAGCTGCGCCGCGGTCTGAGCGCAGCGTTCGGGCAGGACCTCTCGCTTCCCAGCGTCGTCAACTCGATGCTGGAAAGCGAGGGGGCCTGGACAACGTAACTAACGCAATGAATGTTGTTGTACTGTCAAATTGAAACCGATTCCTACTGATAGTGTGTTACGCAATTAGCCCCGGCCGAGGGGTTTTTAACGAGCTTATTTAATTTGACCCTGTAGATATACTGGGCGCACTGTTCTAGTCTTATCGGATCGTATAGAGGGTGACGAATATCGAGTTTTACTAGCTTTTATGTAGAGGGAAAGAGGATGAATTTGGAATGTACCAAAATGATACAAAATAAAGGAATGACTAAAGGAAAGGCTTGTGTATAAGTATAATAACATAACAGCCACGCGGGTGGATGGGTGACTATCTTTACTACCAAGACCCCTCCGTGCTTTGGAAAGCACGTGAAGCCGTTCGTTGGTCCCGGCTGTCATTCGTGGATCTTTGACAGTCGTTACGGGTCGTCACAATCCCGAAATTCCACAACCAGGGGGCCGATCGCGCTATTTCTTAACGTAATTACCGTTCGAGAGGAACATTTTTGGTTTTGGTTTAGTTGTGGTTTAGCTGATGTAAGAAACGGTATCGCGCTATTTTTTCTGAGCGACAAAATCGTTGACGTTACCCAATACTGAAAGTTCGATCGATCGTTCCTCCAACGTAACTTCCAAAGTAAAGCTAAATCGTATCCGTTGAAATGATTAGCACGATACGAAATGTGTCTAACGTAACGTATTTGGTTGTGGTTTAGTTTTGGTATTAACGTACAAAATTAGCGCGATCGCCCCCGAGGTCTTACCAAGGGGTATCGCATTACCCGTAACTGGGTTGTGGAGGTCAGATAGGCAGTCGCTCTATTTAAAATACTGGTATTCAGCTGCATCCGGTTAAACTGTAAGCCTAACGCAACATAGTTCGGAAAAGGAGAGGGAGATGATGAAAAATGGTACAAAATAAAAATTTATAGGTACTTACTTATATTTTGTTTGGGCAGAATAAATAATTTTTCTTTCTTTTCTTTCTTCTTTCTTATTCTCCAAACAAGGAGAGATTCAATTAATTAATATTATCTCTCTCACGGTCCATATTTTCTTTGTTCTCGCTCTCCTTATCCATCCATCAACATTATGAACAGATCAGGTTTTCACCTACTTGAACCGTCAATGTACGAGTATAACACTAAATAAAAGACCTTTTATAATTAATTATAATAATATATTTGAATATGACGGTTGCACAGTAAAGATTGCTGTTAAAAATGTATCATTACAGGCGTGCAACAGGTAACACAGTTGGATGGGATGTCTTAATTACTTAACATTTATCCTTTTTTTTTTTATGAACGTAGGCGAAGCAAAAGGAGTATGTAAGGAGCGTAGCAGGTGGCGTTCTATAGTTTCTGCCTACCCCCATGGCAAGAAGGCGTGAGTTTATGTTATGTTTTATGTGTTATGTTTCTTGTGAGTTTATGTTATGTTTCTTCTGAGTTTCGACGTAATATTTTCCTTATTACGCAACAATGACACTCTTAATCCAACCAAGGTATTCGTAAACATTGCTGTAAATTCCAGGAACACCCTTTTCACCACATGGTGTTGGTCCAAAGCTGACGATGCCGATGAGTTCAAATTTACTTTGATTCTCGTACACTAAGGGGCCTCCGGAGTCGCCCCTGCAAGTGTCAATGCCTTCTATACCACCTGCACAGATTTGACCTCTCCCTAAAGAGACGGTGCGGCCGATGGTGTTGTAAATTGGTTGACATTTCTGTGAAATGATGAAGTTTTGTCAGTAAAGTCACCGACATCATTATATTATCTACTTTGTAAGGGAGGAATCATTGTAAAAACTTCTGCGACAAGCAGCAGGATAAAAACAAAAAAAAAACTTAAAGAAAAGCGACTATAGTTTGCAAAAATCGTTAGTTTTGGAAATTCTTTTCGGTAAGTATAGTGTGTGAGATTCGGCCCATTAATCACGGAGACATCGCAATCCATACATAAAAATTAAAAAAATCGTCGGATGAATAACCAACTCTCCCGTCCGTCAGGTCTGCTTTAAGCAATTTCTTATGAAATAAGAAGAACCTTTGTGATATTGTCTTTATGTATTTTTCACTACTAAGTGTTTTGTGTGTACATCTATACATGGCAAAACTGTACATGTGTACTCACGGCTGCACATCAAGCTATACATTTCCAGTATAAGCTGATCGCGCATTGTATAGTATTTCCGTACATCCGTGTGTACATTTTTTTGAAAAAAGTAATTAATAAGAATTCTGGGAACCATTATATTGCCAAAGATATCGCTTTAAGAATTTTTGACACAACCTGACACTGACCTGCAAATTGCAAAAAACGTAAGAAAATTTGAATTTCGCGGCAAGCCCTATGACGCGATTACGTCAAAACGCTTCAAGCAAACTCAGCGACAAAAAAAAATACTTTATCTCCTAGAGGAAAATATGCTATTTTATCCCCGCTCTGGTATGCTACAATAATGGACTTTTTGAGCAAGAGGTGTGAAAAGACTTTGGCGTTTTTGTAGGCCCGTTGACAACAGACAAAAATTAACAAAAAAATCCTAAGGAAAATATGCTAAGTATATTATCGGGGCTCTGGTACGCTACAATGACGGACTTTTTGAGAGAGAGGAGTGAAAAATATATTTGTAACAGTGATTTTTGGTTCGTTCTGAAAAAACTAATTAGATGTGGTTCCTTACTTCCTGGCTGACGAAGGGCACTTCAATATCTAGCTTGACGTTACTGTGTGATTTCAGATTTTCCGTCGCACCCCACCCAACGGCAAACATCGAGAAGTAAGGAGGCGTATTCTCTGGTCGCGTCAGGTCTTTGGTTGGTAGGCAGATTGGGCGGATGAAATCTAAAAAGTTAACGGTAGTTATTTAAAACGGCGAAGTACAATTTGGAAGTCGATATTGCATATCAAACAATAGTCGACCAAACAACGACTGACAAGTTGACAACTCATCGTTATGGACGATCTTAGCTAGTGAATTCAAAAACATTGATTGACGTCAAATGAAAATAGTCGACAATCGATTGACCGTAATCCGGCTGCCCTACACAATGAGGTCAGCCTGAACGGATGTACAAAGATGTATCATGTTAGTAACTGGTTCTGGAGGTGGGATAGACTGTCATTCCACGTAAAATACTGGTATTCAGCTGTATACAGGTATGAAGAACAGGGTGTAAAGTTCCTCCATAGAAAAGGGAGGATCCTCCGACCAGACGGGTGTTGTGTCTGGTGGGCAACTGCCCGACGATTGATGTCGGGACGTTGTATACATACTAGTCGCGCGGTAAACTCTGCTTGCGCGATGCAGGATTTTGCGTGACGTCAGTGTGATGCGTAGTTCGCATGTGGCGATGTAGATGCCGCCACAGCTGCATTCGGAGGCTCACCCCAACGCTGTTGGGAAAAAGCTAGGCAGATGCTGACGAGACTCGCAACAAACCTGTGTACGGAGCTGTTTCTTTCAACCTGATCAAACCAATGTCGTTTCTTTTTGATTGTTCAGGATTATACTTCGGATGTGGTATAGTCCTCTCAATCGCGATCCTGGTTACTCCATCAGTGCAGTCCTCACCACCTCCTGCTGCCGTTACGCAATCCCTGCCTTCATTCGTAATATCGTATTCTCCGAGGCGAACTGTCTTCCTGGGAAATAAGTTTAAAAGTTTATTTATATGCTTTAAACAGTTCTGCAACTAAACCGTATCTGCTTTAAAACATTCAGTCTAGTGATGCGCTCATCACTAGACTTTTTAGGCTTATTGCGTTCTTACGTATTGTAAACTTTCTTTGATTGTTGTATTTTTAGGGTTCCCTATCTCAAAAGGAAAAAACGGAACCCTCGATAACTTCGTTGTCCGTCCGTCCGTCTGTCTATCTGCCAATACCGTTTTTCTCAAGAACGCGTAGAGGTATCAAGTTAAAATTAATATCAAATACGTAGGTCTACGGTCCCTTGGAGCTCTAAAAAAAATGAAGCGACATATTTTGATACTCGCAAATAAATCAAAGACTCAGTATAGCGTCCTTCCCGTTGACCTAGAATCATTAAATTTGGCAAGAAACAAGGTCTTACAGCACAAGTAAAAAGTCCAAAAAATATTAAGTAGTAGTTTAAACTTATAGAAATTAAAAAAAAATCGATTACAAATACAGTTGGAAAATTGACCGTAACGTACACATAAATGTTAAGTTTGTTCTTGGGACAAATTCATCCCAACTACGGAACCCTTCATTGGGCGTGGTCTGACACGCACTGGGCCGGTTTATCAATTCTGAGCCGTTTTAAAATCGATATGAGGCTAAATTTTATTTATTTACTTAGGTATTTGTAACAAATTTTCAGACGGTTATATTATATTATGCTCTAAGTTTCTGACAGTTTCCAATACTGCCGCCATTATATGTACATATTTGCTCGACACTAGACTATGTAGGCTCATTGCTTTCCCCATGATAAAAGTTTTCCTCGATTGGGATTTGTTTTTCATTTCTGAGCAGATGGCCGATACGATACGAATCTGAATTTATTTTGCTGTTGTCATTTTCATATGAATTTTTAACTCAATTTTGGCCAATAAAACTGTTATTTCTCTATAATGTGTAATGCTTTCTCAACTCCTGACAACGACACCAGAATCACCGTTCTAGCTAAACACGTTTTTGTGCTAAATGAATAATAGTTTCGACAGACAATGACAAATACAGAATCACGCGCATGCGCCTGCACTCGCGATGTGACGTCATGGGCAAATTTACATCCGGCCCCAAAATTGTTACAAATATGACCTATCTTTTGCATGTTCAATTATTGCTCTAGCATTAAAAGTCTGACATGTTTTTGTCGGTCAGAAATATTGAACTTATTAAGACATTTTCACGTCAAACGTTAGACGTCAGACGTTATTATTTTATTGTAGGTGTTGTTTTATTTATTTTTATTACCCTAGTGGGATCTATATAATGTATCCGTATGTGAGTCAGTCACAGCGGGCCCTATCAGAATACCAGCGCTGCTAATTTATTTTTTAAATATCGCAGCATTATGCTGAGATAGGAACCTTTTTGGCATCGCACAAGTCTTGATTGTTTTTTTTTTGTATATGTATTGTTAGTTTTAAATGCTATTTTTGTATTTCTTGTGCGTGACCCAAATTAAATATTTTTGTTTCTTTCTTTCTTTCAAAATAAATAAATAAATAGTCAACTTACGGCGTATCTTGAGCCACTGATGGTCCGAAGATGCAATGGCCAGCAGTTAGAACATATTTGCCGCTAATCAAAGCGCCACCACAATGAAGTCCTACTGTTGCATATTTCCTGCTTAAGTACTCTATTATCACCGCCCATGGATACTCATCTATTGAGGTCGCGTTTCCATCTGAAAGATAAGTTTACAGTTCTAAAAGATGTTATTGAAAAAACTAAAATATAAACGGAAAAGGGGTCGAAATAATGGCTAATTCATATATTTTTGTTCACAAAATTCGACAAAAATAGGCGAAAGCGTCAGGATAGCCCGCGTCTTAAGTTTTTTTGTAATTTGCAGGTCGCGGGCTACCCTGACGCTTTCGCCTTAATGAGAACGGGCATAAAAGGTAGTATTTCATCCTCAAAAAATGACACTGACTGTATATCTTATTGCCGAAACCGGCCGAATCGCCACAGCATCCAGAGGTAGGATCTGGTGGGAAAGCAGTCATTTTCGTACAAACGCCAGACTGTACCTCCTCTTGTTGGGAACCGCAACAAACACTATATTCTTCAGGAATGTTGCATCTAGAAGTGACAATAATATACAGGGTAATTTAAAGTACTTAGCGAAACTCCGCAGACATGAGTCTCGTTATAATAACAAGTTAAAACACAATAAAATTATTTGATGATATATTTTTTGGGACCGTATATAGTGTATAAATACAGTGTGTACTTGAAATCTCAGTTATAAAGCAGTATTTTGGAGATGTTTCAATATGGGACAGGTATATGTATACTACCTCAAAAAAGAGAGAAAAATCCGTAGAAATCGGAAAAAATATAGATAATTCATATAAATGTACGCTGTTGTGGTAGTAGATTGATATTTATCGAATTTCCACATGGCGTAACAGCGATTTAGTTACTCTGTGCTTAAAAACAATGACCGTAAACCATAGATCGACCATTGATCGTAGAAAGAGAATTGTCAGCTGTCACTTCAGTCAGTTTCGTCTCGTCGTCGGTCGAATTAACCGTCTCCAACAAGATCTACATTGTGTTCAACTGTATCAATCAATCGAAGAGTTTTATTAGTTTTTATTTTATTTTCTTCATATAATTGTTTTATTTTTATTTTCATGCACACTTGTTTTCTCAACTCACTTTAGACATTGACAGAATAGTCGACACCGGCTTTGCTTGCCATACAACAAAAATAGAATAGAATAGAATTAACCGTCATCACTCATCAATCAATCAAAAGGATCAGTTTCCCGCCATAACGGGTTTTTGTTGTGTGTTGCAATTTCAAGTGTAGTTTCTTGTGTTTTTTAATTGGACAGTTGAGAACTGTTTTAAATGTATTTCCCTTTTTTTTTAATTCCCTGAATTTAAGTGTTACGAGTTTACAACGTACGCATGTAACCACCTAAAATGAATAAATAATATGTACCTACTATCAAATCCAAAATTTAAATCGTTATAGCATGGACGTACAAAAAAAGTACTTTAAAAAAATAAAGTTACTTTTAAAGGTACTTTACTTTTGTACTTTTTTTGTACGTCCATGCTTAATAGTTTAAAAGGCCTTAATAATAATAAGTATAAAGATCATCTGTCGAGGACAAGAATTAATCAAATACGAGTAGTAGCATGATTTAAAATAAATCAAGTAAATAGCAATTGATATATTTTTGTCATTAAAAAATCTAATAAAATTACAATGAATAGAAATAAAGTTATATATTATATAATACGTCTTTACAAATTATACTTATCTTGAATCTATGCAGCGGTCAAAACAATAAAGTTTACCTACGTACCTACATTATTTAAACTTACTTCAGATAGTGCCTAAATTAGTTTTTTTTGTTGATCGATATCACTTCCGACAGCAAATACCTACCTGTCGGAAGATTGATGTCTTCGTATCGCATTGAACTGTCAAAATTGTACGGTTTGGGATTTGTGAAAAGCGTAGGACTTCGTCGGTAGCATTGAAGTTCGATACGGCACCAAAGCGTATCGTACCTTTGTGATTAGCTATGCTGGTAACCTTCTGGAACCAGAAATATTTACGGTCAAAGTTCCAACTTTTTTATGTGTAACATCTTTCGTTATCGCTTTCTGTGGGAGTGATTTCATGAAAAGGGACGGAATTGTGTAACAGGAAGTGACTGGAATTGAGCATGGAATAATTAAGTACTTTTTAATAGCATGGAATTAGTAAGTATATACCTACTTTATAATAGCATGAATTAGTGTAATCATGGAATTAGTAAGTACTATATATGTAGATTGTAAATAGAGGGGTCTAATTTCGATCAGTGGGCGACTTAGTTAATAATTATTCGAATAAATATTTCAATATTTATCTTTTTTAAACTTTGAAGTTAATTTCTGTCACTGTTCAGTTGCTTATTATCACCAAGGTGAGATATCAGAAGTTACACATCATAAGCGACTACTATAAGGTTCGCTCTTTTTTTTCTGTTTTCGTCTCGATTAATTGAAGTAGTTGATTACAATCTAGCCTAATAGATTATTACGTATTTTTTTTCTAACCTAATATTTTACGAGATTTATGTTATACCTAAGAATAGCGTCAATTTGCATTTTTACGCAATTTCGTAGCACTTAGCGCTCATGCCCACGATTTTTCGCCGGAGTTAGCTCCGGCGAAAAATCGCCTCGTGGGCATGAGCGCTTAGGGTCTGACAATTTTTTGAAATGTTCATGTGTTACATGTTTTATGCATTGTTACTAGGTATTATTCATTCACTATTTGTACACTACACTTACTTAAATGGTTTAGTTCTCTTTAGCCGTGTGCCATAGTGCGTACCTACACTATGTCTGTGTTGTCTAGCAGCTATATTGCCTCGGCGGCCTCGACACTCACATAGAAGATAGTTTGATGCAGATACAGATTGCGTAGGTGACAGCTATGTGGTGTCTTAGTACACCCTGTGCCACTGTACAGAATGTGATAATAGTTCTTTGTAGGTCCGTCATCTACGACCGACCCTGTACCGATACATACCTTGATTTTTTCACAAAATCTATCGTTTCTTGGGTCACGGGTGGCTTGAGCATGTTCGAGATATGCGGACACGAGTTCACATTGACACACGTACCGGGCCTGCCATCAGGAGTGTTACACGAGCTATTGATACTATAAATAGGTTCTGATTCTAAAAGTTTTGGACAGCACACCTGCAAAGAAAAAGATGATTTATTAAACTATCAGTCTCATGAGATACAATTAATTTTCTTTAAGTATGGAATATTTTATTTAACCTCTAAAATTATTATTCGTGTTTGCCTATTTGACTTATTGACCTTTATAATCACAGGCGTTTTTCTCGAGATCTATGCAACGTAGGAATTTGAAAGGTTTAATGTTAGCTCTCGATTACGAGCACACACATCGCCGGTTAAAAACAAGAAAACATTTTTGTTGGTTAAATCTCAAGTTTTAAAGAAATGATTATTGGTATTTTTTAACTGTTGCTGCGATACCTCGGGGAATGCACTTGCATTTTTATTAAGGAATACATATAAGGAAAAATAAATGAGGAAGAAAAGCCAACACTGTAAAAAACTAAGTTCATTTTTAAAAGGCTTAAGGCGCTGACAAGAGGAAAATGATAAAAGTAGTTTTGTCTTAAACAAAAAAATTGCCAAATCTATATAGTTTGTGGTAGTGGAAAAAATATATGTTATTCTTGAACATATTTCTCAGAACTTGGTTGTTACCAAAACCGTTTAGAAAAAAAAAATCTCGATTCAAATTAACGGTAAACTAACCCTTTACTTTGAGTTTCAATCCAAGATATCTGTATTAAATATCAACGTACGGTTGGTATTTAATTAAAAACAAGAACGTCTTATTTGTATGCAGAACTTGGTTGTTTCTTATTTTCGATTACCCAACTCATTTTTGAGTGAATACCTAGATTATTGCTTCATATTTTGCATTAATTTAAAGCGTTGCGTCATCGCGCTTCTTTTTCTTTTGTATCCAGTCTGACAGTGACTGCGGTTTAGCTGTTGTCAGCATTTTTAACAGTTCTGTTTTCTTTTTTCACTAACGAAAGTTTTTCAAAACACAAAATTGTCACAAAAACCAAAAAAAAAAATTATCTAATTAATTCACAAAACTGATGTACACAGCACATCAAGCTATTGCAATCTGTCAAATTTCTTTAAAAGTTTTTCAACTGTATCGTTAAAGCATAAGGTTCAAGGTTGATTGGGAAAATTTGACACTTTCGGGTAGCTTGACCTGCTGGCGTCTGTACAATCGCAAATGCAATAAAATAGCTACAACACAATAATGTGTCCGATTGTCATCTACTAATGTGAATCTAGTACAGCATAAAAAAAAATATAGAAAATATTCTATAATTTTTTTTTAATGTAAATTGTATCAAAATGTAGCCTGGTGTGTAGTTATAATAGCAGTGTTTTTAATATATACATATATATACAACATTATTTTTAGTATATGCGAAACCTGAATATAGTTTGTTCAGAATTAGGAACTGAATCGATTTCAATAATTTTTACACCATGTTATATTTTTCCCGAAAATATTTAAGTGTGATGGAAAATGTTATCACCATTTAATTACTTACAATACAATCGCCGTACGGTTAGGTACCTACTGCTTAATTATTATCAATGAGCACAAGACGAGCCTGGAGGCGCGGGGGTGCCGTTAGCATGTTTTTGTACGGACAACCCGGTTACATAACAACCTTATAACTTTGTGATTTTTCATGATACAGTTTTGAAATTTTGTACATAGATTCTTTACATAAAAAAAAATCGCAAGTGTTTCGGGTTTAGCATATACTAAAACTAATATTGTTATATTATGTAGATATATATATTATTATCTTTAGAGCTAGGTTTACTAACAAAAAATGTCTCGTCCTTTCAGCTACTAATATATAATTAGACTACCAAAAAGTGCAAAGTTCGATGGATCACCTCGCTGAGTTGCCGTCACCACATGACGCTGGCAGAATAGTCTACATCGGCTCAGTTGCCAAACAGAAAATAAAAGGAAAGTAATTATTTTATGAATATTTACTTTGTTAAGTATATTGTTTTAAGTATTGTAAATGTGAAGACTATGTGGGTTATTGTTCATTTTCTTTTTTTTTCAGTTAGTTTTTATCATAGTCTGGCAGTTTGAGTAGTTTTATGCGGCCTACCCAAATGTCCTTTCTTTGGTATTGTTCGTTGAATCGTTGAGCTCCTTAAGTTCTGAGTTGAGCTGCACGATTATTGACAAATGCGTGCACTGACTGGATAGGTTCACTCAATCTGTGTGTTTCTTTCCTCTCCATTTCAGACACCAGTCTACATAGTCTTCACATGATCTGACCAAGATTATGTCTGGACTTTAAAAGAGACTGTGACCTCTGAGTTTGTTTCGGCCTTTCTTCTCAGAGTAGTCGGATACGAAACGCCGACCTCATCTAGTTTTTTTTTAAAATATGATTGACGTGTAAAAGTGTTTGTACAAACCTACTTACAGAAATAAATCATTTATCATTTATCAATTAGTGCTTACAATTGCATGCTTGGTTAATGACGATGATATCAGAAGCTACTCACTTTTTGATCACCTTCTTGAACCCCACATGGTGACTTTCTCAGCAGCATAAAGTCTTGGTCTGTTTTTATCGGCTTTTTGGCCAATGTCAGTATAGGTTCGCATTGGGAGATGTGTATGCACTCGCCACTTATACCATCTGGTGTAAAGCATGACGAAGTCTCTGTAATCATAACATAACATCACGTATCTATCTCCCAACAGGTTCGGCAGAGGAGTATTAGTACACCCACATTTAGCCGGCAACCGGGAACAAATCCAGCTGTTTTCAAAAACGCAATAACATTTTGCCTGACCTGAGAATTGAGCCCAGGCCGCTCAGCAATCACACTTAAACTTAAAGCATTTATTTCAAATAAACCAAGGCAGTTTTAAATTGTCGAGGGGTCGGTCAGTCAGAAAGATGAACTATTCGAAAGGACGGGCAAGAAACTCCACGGACACTCTTTTAAATCAAAATATTGGATACAGTCATTCATTTTGACATTATACATAACAACAGAAACTGTTTAAAAATTAAAATAAGCCGTGGCAGCTAAGAGATGAACAGTCCCTACTGACGGCACGCGGCGCCCATTCACGAACATGACGCATGGACTTCAGCTCAACTATTTTGGAGGGAACTTAATGTTCCAACATACACGCCACCATCAGCGAGACATTTGAGTGAGCATGACATACTCTCAGCGGCCAGGGCACATTCAATTTAATGAAAGACTTACTCAGTAAATAGTAGCTTTATACCAATAAAGACCATTAGAACAACAGTCAGGCAGTCTGACTCAACAATCATTTTCGAAATCACTAATTAGTTATTTAATCTTTAATAAAACTCCTTCAACAAAATGTTAATAAGTTTTAACATGTTTACATACAACCATCCCCAACATAACAACCTATACCCATATTAACATAACACGTATCTTAACAGTTTCCTTATGTATATAATTAAGTTGAATAAAAACAAAGTAGTCTTACGTCCATACACAAGCCCCACACACATAGTAACAACAGCAACCGGTATTAAATTCATTTTGTGAGAAATATAATAAGTTACACTTGAATTTGCACTGAACTGTCAGAGACAGCTCGTAGTCAGGTCAGCTCGATCCAACGGTCCGAGACGGACTGGCAGCTATAAGAGGTGTTTACTGAAATGTATCTACTTATCAGTGCTTGGAGGAAACATTTTGAGAACCGGTATCTATTCTTTTCTAATTATCATTTTCAAAGTGAATCATTCTTATGCAGGACAATGCATTTGGCAATAATTTTGAACGAGTTTTTCGAAATGTGATACTATTTCCAAAAGTAGGAAGTCAGTTAAAAACAAAGAGAAAAAGAACAAAGAACTAAAAAGAAAACACAGAGAACTAAAGAACTTATTTTTGTTTATTTTTTATTTAAATAATACTCAACACATACAAACTAATAAACCCCCACGGGTCACCTCCCGGGTTCGATTCCCTGGTCGGGCAAAGTGATATTGGGATTTTCCATTAGGAATTTCTCAGAAGCAGCCTGGAGTTTGGATTTGTGCCCGGTTGATGGCAATAGGCTCGCCCTCGTTTAACATGGGACTTAAACATAACTGGCGAAATGTGGGAGTACTATTAGGTACACCTCTGCCTTACCCTTCGGGGATTACAGGCGTGATGTTATGTTATGTGTTAAATAATATGTGCATAAATAACAACTTATACATATATCCCCCTACCCCCTACCCTACCTTACCCTTATATTATACCCTATACCTTTTACCTATATCGCAGCATTATGCTGAGATAGGAGCCTTTTTGGCTTCGCACAAGTCTTGATTGTTTTTATTTTTGGATATTGTTAGTTTCTTCCTTTGGCCAAGGTAAAAGCCAGTCCTTGGGTCACGGGAAGTGTCAACCAGCCGTTTGGAGATTTCTTTGAAGAAAACATGATCACTCGGATCCCACGGCCGGTAGGTAGGTAAGTAGGTACCCGTAGGTATGTGTCTGTGTGATGCTCAACACCTCATAATTTCGACCAATACTCTACTAAGAGTTAATCGTTGTTTATGTGAGTTTTACTTAGGTACTGTACAAAATGTAGGTAGGTAACATAGTTACAGAAATATTTGCTCTTGTCTTGACAGTACCCACGTGATGAGGTAAATATTTATGTTTATTAAATCAGAATCTTGTTTGTTCTATATACCATTGACGCAATAGGTAGTCACCATCTGGAATAACTATAAAATATGACTTCTTGGCGGGAAAGTCAACCGTAGCAGATTTGTTTTATTTTCTAAAATTTGGGGTTAGCCGAATATTAATGTGTAATGGTGGTGGATTATTAACCATCAAGTGTTCCTGATCCTGCATTAGTGTAGGCAAATGAAACAAAACAGTGCAACATCACTTTATGTTCTCTCAAGAAGTCCGCGCGTTTCAGTAAAGTGCCACGTCTTTACTGAAACTCAAGGGGAGCGGGGCGGGATATCATCTATCATCTTTATCATGCATTAAATGGAGTTCATTTCATAATTTGTACTTGTTACCAAATTTTACATGACACTGACTAAATGCACCAACCGTGCGAAGCCAAAAAGATAAAAAAAAAAATATGACGGCGCAGCAAGAGGCGCCGCCGCCTTTTGTTACAAGTTACTGGAATCACCGAAAAGGTCGGATAAGTGTGACTTTGGCTGCTGACAGTCACTCTAGCAGAGCGTCGCATCGAAGGTTGCGTGGCAGCTGTCTTCTGATGACAGAAGATCAAGATGATGTCAGGGAAGCCGCTGTCGTACCACGTACACGACGAACGACGAACTGCTATACTGCGGCACAATCCTGATGATATTTAAGCTGCTGAACCACTAATACGATGACCACTTCTGGTAAAGGCCATCCTGCACCGTTATCAGAAGTGGGATTGAATACGAACAGCGGCATGAATGTTTTTTACTCGACTGTGGCGGAGCTCAAAAGGAGGGTGTTGAATGTTTTCACAATAAACAGTCAATATCACTACATAGTATAAAACAAAGTCAGTTCCCACTGTCTGTCTGTCCCTATGTATGTTTAGATTTTTAAAACTACGCAACGGATTTTGATGCAGTTTTTTTTAAATAGATAGATTAGTTTATATATGTATAATATGCAAAATATTGTAGAGAAACACTCGATCATTTTAGAGGTTTCTATTGTGATTTATGATTGATAATTTTAGAGGTTTGGTTTCTATATCTTTTTGTTTTTTTTAAAACGTGGGCAACGTTTACCATTTTTTGTAAATAATTAAATGAATTTAAGATTTCCTGGTTTTCCTTTCATTTAATTTATCATGTTTGTTAGAGAGATTTCATCCTTATAATTGACCCTAACGATCGATGCAATAAAAGTACAGGGTATAATTTTTTCAGATTTTAGCCGGTTCGATTCCCGGGTGTGGGAGAAGAGAATTTTCGAAAATCTTTGAATGCAGATTGCTTTCTATTCAAAAATAAAGAATTGTTTCCTTTAAGTAAAATTTTCTATCTGCAGTATTAACAGTACTTTCCCTCCAGGTGGCATTACAAAATTCCACTCTGTATAATGTCTATCTTTTAGGGATAACCCACAATAACCATAACAAATCGCAGGGTCAAACTTTCAACGTTGCAAGCTTAGATTTGAGCGTTGAGTGTTTTTCACATTATTATTTGTCGCTCCTTCGAGAGTAACCTCTAAAGAAAACATGTTTGTATTCTCTAATGACAAAAAAGCTGTGAACGCTGTATTTAAAGACATTCTGTAGTATATTTAGTATCAGCATTGCACCCGTGCGAAGCCGGGCCGGGTCGCTAGTGATTGATAATTTTTAGTCAGTAGTGTGACCGGTATGAAGGTTCCGCAATGCCAAATGTCAGCGATGTCGTTAAAGCGAAATTATCAAACAACTTCTCCCGCTCTGGGCTCTGGGCGGGGTGGGAGGGCGTGTCATACTTTTACCGACTAAAACCGACCCGTGTTCCTTCACATGCCTGTGTGTCAACGCTTACTGGCGATATCGATATGATCTTGGTACCTACACATATCAATATTGTGAATGATGTACGATTCAGAGGCTGCAAAATAAAACTTTAAGATATCACATGTTTGATAATACATACTGAAGCTACAGCAGATGGTGCTGCCACTTACTTCTACCACCAGTACTACCTATTCTACCTACAAGGAATTCACATGGACCGCGCCGCTAAGCAATCATTGTTGTCTAGATTTTCAAAATCCAAAGCAAATCATGATCACTTAGTGATAAGATGACAGATCAGAGTAAAAGATACCGTGTATTAAGGAACCTGGGGGCCGATCGCGCTAATTTTGAACGTTAATACCAAAACTAAACCACAACCAAAAACTTTACGTTAGACACATTTCGTATCGCGCTAATCATTTCAAGGCAAACGATTTAGCTTTAGGTACTTTGGAAGTTACGTTGGAGGAACGATCGATCGAACAATACTCTCACAAAAATAGCGCGATACCGTTTCTTACATCAGCTAAACCAAAACTAAACCAAAACCAAAAACGTTCCGTTCGAACGGTAATTACGTTGAGAAATAGCGCGATCGGCCCCCTGGTCGCACACCAAAAACTACGTTACCTGAGAAAGTGACTACTGGATGTATAATATCAGTGCAGTGTCTCACACAAGCGTCGATTGGGATGATTGTTACTGATGAAAACCAACAACTAGCAATGAAATAGATTACAAATATAGTTCCCTGAAAAATGTAATTGGTGCGGCTTGGTAGGTCAACGACAATTTGACTGCGAGAAGCAAAAATAACATTTTGCGTCATTAAAGTCTCAAGATGCAAGGAAAAGCAAAATCCCTACCAACTATGTATATACATTATGGTATGCAATAAAGAATTGAGAATTGGGAAAACCAAGTCACGTGCTGACAGCTCCCTGACCAGCTCACGTGCTGATCAGGAAGAGTTGAGGTGGAACTGTCGATGCCCAAGGAAGTCAGACCCTAGGAGAGTTGCAAGTACCATGTAGATTGGAGATACCGGATAATCTTGCTCGCGAAAGAAAAGCGAACATTTGAAAAGTCAAAAATAATACCAATCCTTGAGCCATCAAATTCGATGGAGTAATACATATAAATATATTTTAATTATAGAAATTGATGGATGGCAGTTTGCTCATTGAAATTGCGCTATAATGTCGTTGTGTATCTGATAGGATCACTTGTGTATCTGTCTGTCCGTCTGTCACAGCCGATTTGCTTCGAAACTACAGGACCGATTTTTTTAAAAAAAAGTGTTTTTCATCCCGCCATCTCGGAAAGAGTATTTTTGCTCTTCGCTATCTGAGTGCAAAAGCCGTTTTTATCCACTAGAGAATAAACTCAATTGAATTTAGAACATCGTGTGCACTAAGTTTGTGAATACAAAACATCATTAAACCTATTTTACTTCTCCCTACATGGTGCCGAATTTATCATACAACATTAATTTGTTAAAAACTCAGACTCGGAACCTTCTTGGTATACTTTTTTTTTTATTTGCTTTGCGCGCGCCATTTTCTTTGCACGTCATATTGTTAAAACCTTAGGTTAAAAACAAGTGAAAAACCTAAAATGAGTGGTTCTAGCGACGAGAGAGTTTATTTGACGCCAACAGAATTGACTGAAACTGTTAATAATGCGCAAATGAGCTTTCTCCCTCAACAATCACGCGAGAAGTATTTGAAACAGTAAGATATGTTTAACACGTGGCGACTAGCTAAAGAAGCCAAAACTTTCTCAGAAAACGTTTCGCTGGCATATTTTATTGAATTATCCGAGACCAAGAAATCAAGCACTCTATGGAGTACCTACGTATTCAATGCTAAAAGCAACAATAAAGATGAAAAAAGACATACATATCGACACCTATCCTAAATTAGTGGTATTTTTAAAAAGAGCCTCATCTGGTCATCAATAAAAATATCTAAGGTTTTCACAGCATCTGAAATTGAAAAGTTTCTTAACGAAGCACCTGATTCCGTATATTTGGCACTATTAATGTGAAACTAATGAACTAACACAACTAAATGTCAAAAACATTGAGAAACATTCAGATGACTTACTAATAATTAATTTACCTAATACAAAGACAAAAAGAGACCGCAACTTCGTCATTCGCAAGGAATACGTAACAATTCTTGTAAAATGTCAAGCCTGCCTAACACTCTAATTAATCGATTTTTTCTACAATATCGCAACGGAAAGTGGGTTAGACAGCCTATGGGTGCTAATAAAATTGGCAGTATCCCACGAGAAATAGCAACATTTCTTGAACTTCCAGAACCTCCTGTTGTACACGGGCTTTTCTATGTTCCAACACATATTGTAGCTTTTTATTGTCCCTGAATAAAAAAAAAATTAAAAAAATCCTCTTCCCCCATAGCAAATAGCGTGATAATATGTAGGTACTACCGTAGGGACTGATCAGAGATATAGGGAATATCTTTATAAAATTTAACCGAATCTATCCGGTAGAATTTGCGTGATGCTGGAACATGCATTCATAGAGGAATACAAACATAATTCAATATTGCTTATATAGAAAGCCCCATAGCAAATAGTGTGATAATATAATTATAACCTACCGGCTGACCAGGCTTAAAGAGAATATCTATGCAAAATTTGAACAGAATCTATCCAGTAGAATTTGCAGGATGCTGGAACATACATTCAGACAAACAGACAAAAAACCGGCTAAGTGCGAGTCGGACTCGCGCACGAAGGGTTCCGTACCATTATCTATAAAAACAGCAAAAAAAATCACGTTTGTTGTATGGGTATGGGTGGTATATGTAAATATTTATGTTATTCTGTTTTTTTAGTATTTGCTGTTATAGCGGCCACAGAAATACATCATCTGTGAAAATTTCAACTGTCTAACTATCACGGTTCATGAGATACAGCCTGGTGACAGATGGACAGACGGACATACAGACAGACAGACGGCGGAGCCTTAGTAATAGGGTTCCCGTTTTACCCTTTGGGTACGGAACCCTAAAAATTATATTTTCGGCATTGGAAATTTGGAATCGATCCCAGACTTCGTAGCAATTACTTTTTCAAAAATATTTAATGTACAATTTAGACTTTGCTAATAGTTTATTATATTTATAGACTAGATGAGGGTGGTGAACTTCGTATCACCTACAATTTGTCTATCTATAATTTATATTTGCTGTTCGTTAGTCTCGCTAAAACTCAAAAACAGCTTGACCGATTTGAATAGTTTTTTATTGAACTTTTGATTCGTTGTAATAAATCCTAATCAATCCTCCAACTTCAATTCATGCAGATCAATAATATTGGCTATATCATAAAGGTTTGAATTTCGTTTGGTTATTAAATGAATCTTACTTACAATTTAAATGAATTCAATGTATTTTATGTAGGTCTCATGTAGGTAGGGTGGCGTGGTAGCCATTGGACCACCAAAAGTTTGAAGAGCTCTAGCACGGTCGTTATTACAGTCTAAGAAAATATTTTTATCTCAGAAGATAGGTAATTTAATAAGATACCAAACTGCGCTAAAAAAAATGGAAAATATTTGCTGTAGCCTAATTAATACAGGTTTTTTAAAAACAAGTGAAATGGTTCATAGTGTACACCTAAGGGTACACGATGAACCGGGGGGTGGTACTAAATGATCCAGGTGGTACACAATGAATCACAGTAATATAAAAACCGAAGATTGTTTGTTTTAAGTGGAAAATAAATAAAACATTTGTAAGTTTCATTATTTAATAGGTTTCGGCTTATATAAAAACTACGCAATCAGTCTTAAAACTTAATTTTTAACTGTAATTATAAACTTTTAAAAAGTTTTGAGAATATAAACTATACTTACTGCAAATTAAAAAAGAAAAAACAGTTTGTACTAACTAATTAACATTACTTTGAGGATTTATAACATCACCTATGTATTTATCACAATCAGTCTTAATTATTTTTGTATGCCTAAATCACAAATTGTACTTAACAATAGGTAAAAAATAGGAATAATCAGTTCGCTCGTTCTCAGTCATAGTATGTTCACGAGAGATAAGTAAGTATAAAAAATTTCAACATAGCAATAAAAAAAAAATCAAATATCTTCGAAAATACTAATTAACCTAATAGAAATATCAAAATCAAAAATCTTACAGATATGACGTTATTAATATCTTAAATTCAGTCGGGATATATCGATAGGGAATTTGTAAGTGGCTTGTCGACGTACCGTGCCGTTTATATTGGGAGGAGGTAAAATGTATTTTATGTCTTTTATATTCACAGCTGCTGTATCAGGTTCCAGTGGCAGCGAAAATGTTTGAGTAAATTTGCTTTTTAATTTGAAAAAAGACACATAATAATCGCCGTCTTCTTCCTCCAACTCTTCTAATATTTGTGCTACGTAATAAACCTCCGTTTTTTTTATAGTGAATGCAACAATTACGTGATCTTCAGGTCGAGGTTTCCGTGACAATGGAGAGAAGTTATCGTTTAAAACAACTTCTCCCTCTGCAGATTCAATAAAAAAATCTCCTCCAGAAGATGAGCCACTGCAAATAAACTCTTCCTCGTCTGATGTAGTATCTGATTGTTCTCTCTTATGGCTACTTTCAAATAGGTTTGTTTTAACTACTTTAGCACGTTTCTGGTTTTTATTCTTTTTATTTTCAGCTAAAGCGTTTTTCTCTGGTGTGTCTGTAGCTATCATGCTCTTTCCTAGTTTTCTCTTGGCAATCTTACGGGGTCCTGCCTTCAATGGTGGCCTGAAATTCTTTGGTGAAATAAAATTACTGGGAACTCCTAACATTTTTGGAGAGCTAGTCTCTATTTTAGATGAAGTCTGAACTTTGGACGTGGATGCAGTTGGCTGGCAAGATACAGTCTCTTGAGTTGGAATCTTGGGACTAGACATCACTTGCGACTGAAAAATATTGTTTGATTCGGAAGCAACCAGTATAGCACGGGATACTTCTTCTTGCGGCTTAATTCCAACCAGTGTTAGGGTCGATGTTGTGCGATATGAAGCGGATGGTAACGGTTTGTTATCGTGACATTCTTCCATAATGTTCTCAATTTCTGCGTCAGTTTCATCATCGTCACTGTAAATAGCTGGTGTCAATATAGACGGTGACCCACAACGTCCATTACTACCAGAATTGTCCTCTACATCTATTACATTTGGTGCTGGTCTATTAGTTACCTCACTTGGTAAAAAGTCAATATCTGTGAATATTTGATCGTCAAAGGGGAATATACCACATTTTTTGAACGCTTGAGTTATGTTTGTTGGAGTCATAGCTCTCAAATATGCTATACCGACACATTCGGCAACATTGTAAATGCTTAAAGGTTTCCCCGGATTACGTAATAACCATGAGTCTATTGCCCCATTATAAAACGACTTGAAAGGGCCATTTAGTCCGACATCCAAAGGTTGCGTACTAGACGTGGTATGAGGATGAAGTGTAAGTATAGTCACACCTCCGGCTTTAGCTAGATCTAGAGCTTCTATAGACAGATGACTCTCATGATTATCAAGAATAAGCAAAGCTGGGTTATCCCTCGATGCTGAAGTGAACTGAAACAAATAGGCATAGGTAAATCGAAATAAGTTGTCTATTCCACACCTACAGATATCAATACCAAACAAATATGCAAATTACCTGGATAAAATGCTTCATTACTTCTACAAATAATTTCGCATTCATCCAACCGCTAGGTGCGGCTAACCCAAGTGTCCCTGGAGGTGCCCCATACAGCATGTGTGCCTTGAAGTTTTTTCTTGGAAATACCATTGCTGGTGGTAAGGCCTGGCCAATCGCATTTACAATACAGCAAGTTGTAACTAAGATTCCACGTTCGCCACTTGTGACTTTACAGACACTGCGTCCTTTAGCTGTCAGCATTTTATGTGGACGTTGCACTGTTGTCGTGGAGGTTTCGTCGAGATTATATATTCGGCTTCCATTAGCAAAAGATGGAGTGCGACTTAAAACTTCCTTAAGGTTGTCGAAAAAATTTTGGACGTTTATTTTATTAAATGCTGTAGCTCTTGCTATACTACAAGGCTCGGGTTTTTTCACAGACAATTCAGGATGTCTTGCCCTAAACCATCCAATCCACCATCCAAAAAATCATCCAATCTCGGCCTGCCATTTCATGGACTTTCCACGATGGCGGCATTTCGATTTTGTTAATCACTGCCATTTGGTAGGCAATTCTACGGCAGTCTTTAGAAGTTAGGCCATAGAATTTATTAGCACAATCTAATAAATATTCCTTTATGCTGTCTTCTTGCTGGTCAGTAAAAATTTTACTTGCATCATAATGGGGCTCTAGTCTACAAGACGGATTGTTCCTGTATTTTGCTATGTACCTTCGCAGTGTTGGATAGGGAAGGTTGCAATCTTTGGCTGCTTTTCTGATACTCAGTCCCGACAAGTGTTTATCTATTCCTCTTTGGATATCTTCTCCGGTGTGATACCCTTTTTTACGGGCTTCCCTTCCTACCGTGTTTCGTCCCATGCTGAAATAAACAAATAGTAATTATACTCACATTTAACATTTAGAGGTTGACTGAATAATACTCCCCACCTGTATAGATAGCATAAAACAAAGCAATTAGATGTGGTACACAATGAACCATGGTTCATTGCTTACCCAGGATAAATGGCTCACTGCGTACCCATCTCCCCTTAGGAAATGTTAGGTTATGTTTTACACAATAACCGTTGAAAAGTAATTACAAAAAATAGTCTTAAACAAGCGCAAGGACCTACATTACACATACAATTCACACATAGTTAAGTAAGAGTTAAATTATTAAAGTAATTACAAAAAGAAACTCACGTTTTTTTCGTCGTTTTTGATTGAGTAAACACAAGGACGCGGCGCACGCGTTCGTTTGTGGCGGCAAGCGCCCGGCGACTAGACCAAACTGCACGACGTGGTAAGCGAGTCTTGACACGTTTTTTGCGCGAGCTGGCAACGTCGCGTATGGACGGTAGGTACTATGGTTCATACGGTACACGCGGTTCATTGGCTACCACCCTACCCTACATGAAATAATAAACTATCAATTTAAAGCTTTCTGATGTTTTTTCTTTGTCTTTTGCGGTTTATACGAAGATTTTTTTTTTTTTTTGTAAAAACATGCCCAACATTACAGACCCAGATCTAAGTTATTGCACAGTTAAATTTCAATGAAAACAGATATACTTATTTACAATATGGAAGGAATAACAATAAGAAATAATACAAAAATAACTAACAAAACAGGTAACAAATAACAATCAAATAATATTGGCACCTCATCGTTCGTCCATCATCTCACAGAATCTCGAACATGCATGACATACATCTATCCATCTCGCGGCAAACAACACTCCAGTGTCGATGCCAGTAGAGCATTCAGCATTGTGAGCGCGCGAACCAAGGGTGAGTTAGAATGCGAAACTGTGCTTGCTGGCGGAACGGCCAACAATCCGTGTCGTCGTGGTCTAAGTTGGTATTTGAGTACAGGAGGAACAAAAAGTCTCACAAGCTGAGCTACTAGTTCCGGGCAATCAGACACCCCACGAAGGACACGACAAGCGAATATGAGTAAAAAGTAATTACGCCTAACTTCAAGAGAGTTAAATTTCAGCATTTCAAGCAAAAATTTTGTTGGATACAGGAATGGATAATACCCGAACAGTTTCTTAAATCAAAATCTAAGGAATATTTTTTGGACCTTCTCAAGAAGCAAGGCGTAAACTGTACTTTCATAGGGGTTCCAAATAATTGAAGCTGACTCAAGTTTCCTCACAAAAGCCATATAAACTAATTTAATGGCCAGAGGGTTGTTAAATTCTCGCATATTCCGAATAGTGAAACCTAGTCTTCGGTATGAATCAGTAGCGAGAGAACGCATAATAATATGTTCGTAAAAGGTTAGTCGCGGGTCAAATAATACTCCTAGATCCCTTACCGAATTAACACGGGCAATCGGTTCTGTTCCAAGGAAGCACATGCCGAGGATTTGTGCACGACTAAAGGACATAACACTGCATTTAGCAGTATTGAATAATAGCTTGTTTTCTATGCTCCATTGGAACCCTGAGTCAATGTCCTTCTGAAGGGTTAATGTATCGTCCATCTCTTCAACACCATATATATCAACTTGAGATCATCAGCCTAGAACAAGCACCTGGTATGTTTTAGAACTTTCTCAAGATTATTTACCGAATAATAAAGGTCCCACAATGGTCCCTTGACTAACGCCAGACCGAGTGTGAAATGAAGCAACCATGTCTAACATATTGCTGACGGTCCCGCATATAACTTGCCAAAAATTTTAATAGTTTTGGTGAAAATCCGATGTTACTAAGTTTGGCCAGTAACACGTCATTATATACGCGATCAAAAGCTTTTTTGAAGTCGAAATAGACAACATCAACCTGTATGCCTTTATCCAAGTGCTGTGATATGAGATTCAGAAGCATTAAAAGGTTTGTACTAACGGAACGGTTCGATCGAAAGCCGTGCTGAGAGTCACAAAGAAAAGATGATGGCTTTCCGATGCGCGAACACGCGATATAATTATATCCATGCGCAAAACAGGGAAACTCCAAGTTAATTCCGCAAACTTCCAACGTCAAGATACGGCCGAATGTTCGGCCGTATCTTGACTACGCTAACTATGGCTGACTACGGCAAAAGAAAAAAAAAGACAATCAAAGAGATAAGCCAAAGTCAAAAATGTGACTTGAAGCCGGGTAAGGACACAAAGTCAAAAAAGGAAACTTTGGAAGTTATAAAATGGCCAATACTTCGGATTATCGCTTCGGAGTAGACCCCTGCTTTTTTTTATTTATTTATGGTCATCGCAAACGCCAGACGCACGGGAAATTGTAGTCGCTTAAAATCGAATGACAAATCCGTTGGAATCATCGTTACCTATTCGCGGAATTAAAACATCCTCTCTTTTGTATTTTCCTTTGATGATCGTTGCCTCGATGACGTTATTCATTAGCTGTTTCACAGCAACTCTCGTTCCATATCGAGAGTGATTAATGTTAGGCATTATGATGATTATAACCAAACCTACTTTTAATAGCAAATTGTGAGGTGGTAATCCAGAAAATTCCAGTGAATCCAAAAATTCTATGGGATAGTTGACTACACCATACTGGTTAATAACTGTGTCGAAGCCAACTGTTCCAAATTTTTGAATTGGTCGCGTTGAGATCATCGACATCTTTGTTTTTCAATCAATCATTTAGTTTGTTAAACATAGGTAAAGTTACAGGTAGTATATTGTCTAAAATATGTGCACTATGTTTTGCCAATATATGGCGTACAAAATTAACATATACAAGCAATTACAAATAAGGTGGCATGCCATCAATAGATTCCACTAAAAAATAATTAAATTTAAAATATGTCATTTGATAAACAGGTCATTACAATTTCAGATAAATAAAATCATAAGTGTTTAATTAGCAAGTCGGAATCGTCATACCTCTGTTTATCCGGTGTTGAACTTTTAGGACATGTTTATAATGCATGGGAGGATAAATGCGATGCTTTGGGCATCTTTTGCGATTTGTCCAAGGCATTCGATTTCGTTCTTCATGAAACATTAATCAGGAAACTGCACCACTACGGAATCCGAAATGCCTCACTGGATCTTCTTACTTCATATTTAAGTGATAGGATTCAGAGAGTTGATGTTGATGATGCTTTAACTGCCTCTTATATTAAAAGTAAAGATATTAAAGAAGCTGATGAAGAATCTCACAAGATTAACAAAGACATAGAACTAACATTGTCAGATGAAGTTTTTGATAAAATTATGACTAGATTAGGCAAGCCAGATATTGATTTATTCGCTTCCCGCACCAACGCCAAATGTCATCAATACGTATCATGGAAACCAGACCCAGATGCCATAGCGAAAGACGTGTTCACAATTCCATGGGAAGGAAAAAGGTGGAAAGGCATAAAAGAACATGTTATTCTTTTATGCCTTTCCACCTTTTTCCCTAATATTAAAATGTTTGGAAAAAAATATAATAAATAAGGCTGAAGGCATACTTGTCTTTCCCTATTGGCCTTCGCAACCCTGGTTACCCCTATTACAAAAATTGCTCACTTCTGGTACTTTATTTATAAATTCCGAAATTAAAAATATATGGTCTTCCTCTGGGAACCCACAAATCAAATCAGTTACCCCCGGTGCAGCGAACCTCTCAGGAACGCGTTCATATAACTATGTGTCCATATGGCCTCTTTGGATTTAAAGATGGCATCTTAAGCCAAGAACACATTGAAACAATATAGTGTGGCCTTAAAAAATTGGTGGCAGTATTGCTTTAACAATATAACTTTGTATACCGTCAGTGTTATCATTGTTAACGGAACAGTTTGATAAAGGTGCAGCTTACGGCTCTTAGTTAGTCTCAATAGTTACCGTTCGGCTTTAAGTTTATTATTTGGTGATGATTCAGGATCTCATGGACAGATCAAAAGGTTATTAAAAGCAACCTATAAAATAAGGCCAAACATCCCAAAATATGCACCTACGTGGAACCCTCAAATAGTTTTACAACACATCGCTCAATGGGCCCTAATATAGAATTACCTTTTAAAAAGATTGCCCAGAAGCTTGTACCTAATCTTATTAGCCTTATGCACAGCTCAGAGAGCGCAAACAATTACATCTATTAAAATTAAAAACATTCATATTCGTCCTAACGGAGTCAACATTATAATCTCCGATATTATTAAAACATCTGCTGCCGGTCGTGACCAACCAATATTATTCCTGCCTTACTTCAAATAAAATATACATAAAGGGTGTCTCAGAATGTTTTTCGTTTTTGAATTGACCAATACGCGCCAACCGCAGGTAGCAGGGGGAGGGGAGTGCTCTCAAATGCTTGGCTTGCTAAGTTTAGTAGCCATGAATCGTTTCACGGGACCGCAGCGCGCATTTTGCGTGCGAGCGTTTTATAAAAACAACGATTCCTACACTATTGTTCGTCGTCTCTACAGGACACATTTTAATTTAACAAGCTTAAGACATGTGCCAAGTGCCAATTTAATTAAACATTGGGTGTGCAAGTTTGAAGAGACTGGGAATACAATGCCGGACAAATCTTCTGGGCGCAAAAGGACATCAAGAACGAGCATGAACGTCGACCGCGTTCGCCAGTCTGTTATGGACGACCCACGACAGTCGTTGAGATTGCGCGCAGCTTCTCTTAATTTGAACAAATCTACGGTTCATCGCATTATTTCGAAAGACTTACATTTTCACCCCTATAAAATTGTTATTGTTCAAGAAATGAAGCCTGATGATCCTGAAAAACGAGTCGAATTCTGCAGGACAATGAAAAACCGTTTTAGGAGTTTCAATAACATCTGGTTCTCCGACGAATCGAATTTTCACATCAACGGTCACGTGAATAAACAAAATTGCAGATACTGGGCTTCCGAAAATCCGCTAGAACTGCATCAGAAGCCCTTGCACTCGTCAAAAGTTGTTGTTTGGGCTGCCATATCAAGTCAAGGAATTATCGGTCCTTATTTTTTTGAGGATGACCGAGGTCGAACTCAGACCGTTAATTCTGATCGATATTGCCATATGATCCGGACTTTTTTGGCTACAGAAATGCAAAACCAGTATGGCTACAACCGCAACACCTTTTTCCAGCAAGATGGAGCCACTTCTCATGTTACAAATGACTCATTAGCTGCTCTTCACGATTTTTTTCCTGGAAGAGTGATTAGTCGCCGAGGAGACATCAACTGGCCACCGAGGAGCCCTGATTTAACGCCTGCTGATTTTTTCCTATGGGGCTACCTAAAAAGTAAAGTTTACAATCCATTACCACCCAACCTGAATGTTTTGAAGCAAAGAATAACTGAAGAAATCAACTCTATTCCAAGAGCGATGCTCCAGCGAGTGATTGAAAATTTTAGCTCCAGGTTAAATGAGTGTGAACAACTGAATGGTGCACATTTGCAAACGGTTGTTTTTCATAAATAAACTTCAAGAACTGCTCTTTAATTTAACAATAAATAAAACTAGTTTTGATTGATATTGTTGTTTTTTATTTAAAATCTAAAAACGAAAAACATTCTGAGACACCCTTTATTTATCCAGCAACAACTTTGAAAGATTATTTGTCGGTTACAAAAGATTTAAGGCCAAATACAATTGAAAACATTCTGATGGTACACAAGCGACCTTATAAAGCCACCTGCTCACAAACCATCAGCCGATGGATAAAGCAGATTCTCACGGAGACCGGCGTGGATTTTTTTTTTTTTTTTGGGTGGGGAATTATCAAATAACTTCTCCCGCTCTGGGCGGAGCGGGAGGACGTGTCAGACTTTTACTGACTAAAACCCACCCGTGTTCCTTCATTTTGCCTGTGTGCCAGGGCCACGATATCCCTTTCGGACAAACTCGTAACCCTGGCAGGCATTGGCCCTAATGGACCCCGTCAATTCGTGCTGACGTCTCTTTGAGGCGCGCGTGGAACACGACGCGCCGTCGACCCGGGCCTGGTCCTTATCGGACGGCGAGCTACCCATCGCTCACCGTCCGCAAGCCCGCGCCTACGGTGGCCGGAAATCGGCTTGCGACTCCCGACGCCCAGGGCGTCTCCTGCGGCGACTAGGGGCGTGAGGGCGCGAACCCTGCCTCTCCCTCACGCGCTCCGCCTCCTCCTTCGCGAGCATTACTGCTTCACAGAAGGAGGTGATGGCCTCCCATGCACTCTCGCTCCGAACCATGGCCTGAACCAGGCCCGGACGCGAGAGGTCGCCGCCGCCGATCGCCTCCGTGAGGACACGGCGGTGCTCCGCCCAAGCCGGGCAGACCTCCACCGTATGCTCCACCGTGTCCTCCGGGCGATCCACACAGTGGTGACACCCGGGCGTTTCCTCCCTCTTTATCCTGACCTGCGTCAGGCGGAAGGTGAGGACGCCGTGGCGCCTCTCTAGCCACTCCTCAAAGAGGGGACTTATCGCCACAATTGTGGCATGCCCAGCGCTGGGTTGCGACAATCGCACTCTCCATGTCGCCATGAGATCCCGCCGGAGCTCTGTCCGCTGTGCCATAATTTCTCGCGGCAGCGGAGTTTCACCCCGGCGTTTCGCCTCCTCGCGCCACTCCCAGATGTGCGCGAGGACTTTTGCCTCCAGATCCCATGGCGGCAGTCCGGCAAGGAGGCTCGCCGCCTCACGGGAGACCGTGCGGTAACCCCGTACCAGCCTGATGGCCATGACCCTTTGGGACGCGTTCAACCACTGGGCTGGTCGCAGCCTTAAACGCGCCCACACCGGTGCCCCGTAAAGGGCCATGGACTGCACGATCCCCGCGTAGAGCCTCCGGCAGGAGGCGTTTGGACCCCCTAGATTGGGCAGGAGCCGCTTCAAAGCAGCCCCGGCCCGCTCCAGTCTGGGAGCCAAACGTCTAAAATGCTCCACGAAGTTCCACCGGCTGTCGAGGACGAGTCCCAGGTACTTCATCGTCGACTCGACACCGATGTGAACCCCTCCCGCCGTTATCTGGGAACCCGACAGTGGCGCGTTCCGAGGACCATAAAAACACATGGCCTCGGACTTGTGCAAAGCCACCTCGAGTCCCAATTGCCGAATCCTATCGACGATTGTCGCAACCCCACGTGCCGCCAGTTCGGCCGCCGCCTGATGCGAACTCCCTTGTGCCAGGACTAGCGTGTCGTCAGCGTAGCAGACTACGCTGACGCCACTAGGGAGGTCGACGCGCAGCACCCAGTCGTACCCGATGTCCCACAGATGCGGCCCCAGGACCGATCCCTGTGGGACACCGCACGACATCTCTCGCCGGTTCCAATCGCCGTGGTGACCGGGGTAGATGACGGTCCTGTCCGTCAAATAGGCCTCGACCACGCGACAGAGGTAGGTCGGCATTCGGTGATACCGAAGTGCCTCCCTAATGCAACTCCAGGGCAGAGTATTAAAGGCATTGGCGATGTCAAGAGACACCGCCAAGACAAACCCACCCCGGGCAACAGCATCCCCCGTCGTGAAGACCGGCGTGGATGTGTTGGCGTTCGGTGCACACAGCACCCGACACGCTGCAACATCCACGGCGCGTACGCAAGGCGTCTCGCTTGACGTCACCAGGAAGACTGTTGGTCGGTCGCAATCGTCGCAGACGTTTCTAAAATTCTATACTCGTCCAGTGAGCGATGATGCTTGTCTCGCTAGATCAGTTTTCTCCCTGGTTAATAACCGGGTCTTTATTACCTGCAATTAGAGTATTCATTTATCTGATTGTTCCTGATTTTCTTAACAAGTGTCTAAATTAATGTTGTAAATTTATAAAAGAGCAAAATAAAACCTTTTTTGCTTTGTACAAATTTAAGAATGTTAGAGTTGTGTTGAGTAATTAACACTAGTTTTAATCGCATTCATTTAATACTATCTAGTTACAAAAATTTGAATCATCTCTAAACATCTACATGTGTCTGTTATTTATCTGAAGAATGAAACGTACGTAATATAATTGATGATTAAACGAACTTACCTGTAAGTGAAGTTCTATCCCAATTATATGAGTACGTTTCATTCGAAGATAAAGGTCCCTCCCTTCCCAGAGCCCTTAATCTAAAAATGTTGTAATAGGACTCTAAAGAATGAGGAGCGTCGCGGCCGCGCCGTTGCGACTGGCTGGACGGAGCGCAAGTTTTTCAATCTACCCTAATATTAATAAGTGCGAAGTTGCCAGTACAATAAAAGTAGGTACTACATGTGTCTATTATTTATCTTCGAATGAAACGTACTCATATAATTGCAATAGAACTTCACTTACAGGTATGTTCGTTTTATCATCAATTATTCTCTGATCGACTGTAGCTGACGAACTAAACGCGTGATTAGAATCATCTTTGTGGCGGCATGTGAAGACACTCCAATTGACGACTAACATGCGAGTGTTTTTGCAACAAGATCAAAGTGCAATGTGTTTTCGAGCAATTGTTAGACATTTGTAAGATAAGAAGATATATTTATTTGCTAAAACATGTATTGTAAATCTATTGGTTTTATGCATAATAATTCTACATACACATTAGCACTAAAATCAATATCCCAAATAGATTAATATAAATTGGACGTTGCAAAAAAGAGTTCTATGAGAATTTGTAAAAGGAAAAAATATAGTGAACTACATTTTTAGAGTAGGAGTTATTTTCATTAACTTAATTTTTTAACGCCATATTTTAGTTTATTAATAGTTTTAGTTTTTAAAGGATATAATTTTGTTATTTTTGTAAATTAATTAGATATAAGTTGTTATTCATGTATACAACGTGGAGACGACAATATAACAATAAATTCAACTACGTATATCTAATGACGTTCGCAGTCTGCACACGAAAATTCAATCAAATATATCCAATAGTTTAGGAGCTATAGCTAGTCAAAGATTGGCAAAACCCATAGTCGGCACACCACTGCTATTTAGTTTATTTGAAAAAATCACTTTTTTAATTTCGATGCTAGAATTGATTTGATCGTTCCAAAATACTCTTATGCATTAGTATTGCCAGTGTTTTCATTTATTGTCGTATTGTTGTCTCCACATTGTATAAAAAAAATAAAAAATAAAGTTTTTTTAGAGTTTATGTTTTGAGAGATGTGATGTGATAGGATACTTGCGGATAAAAAAAAATGTTAAACAACTCACCATAAAATAGTACTTAGATTGAAATACAATGGGTTAAAATTAATAATTAATAAACGAGGTAGTTTTACTCCCAAGTTTTTTTTTAATTTTTTTATTCGGAAATTATCAAATAACTTTTGCTCTGGGCGGAGCGGGAGAACGTGATTTTACTGACTAAAAACCCACCCGTGTTCCTTCATTTGCTTGTGTGCCAGGGCCACCATATCCTCTTCAGACAAACTTGCAACCCTGGCAGGCATTGGCCCTAATGGACCCCGTCAATACGTGCTGACATCTCTTTGAGGCGCGCGTGGAACACAACTCGACCCGGGAGGGCTGGAAGCGGGAGATCGCCGCCGCCGATCGCCTCTGTGAGGACACGGCGGTGCTCCGCCCAAGCCGGGAAGACCTCCACCGTATGCTTCACGATGTCCTCCGGGCGATCCACACAGTGGTGACACCCGGGGGTTTCCTCGCGCTTTATCCTGAACAGGAACCTCCCGAAAAAACCGTGTCCGGTGAGGGCCTACGTCAGGCGGAAGGTGAGGACGCCGTGGTGCCTCTCTAGCCACTCCTCAAAGAGGGGACTTATTGCCACAATTGTGGCGTGCCCAGCGCTGGGTTGCGACAATCGCACGTTCCATGTCGCCATGAGATCCCACCGGAGCTCTGTCAGCTGTGCCGTGATTTCTCGCGGCAAAGGAGTTTCATGCTGGTAGCACATCTCCGCCGCGAAACCATAGCAGCGAAACTGCAGTAGTTCAATTGTACTGGGTCGCGTCATGTTCTACTACTCGCATTCGATTCGAGTAGCGGAACATGACGCGAACCAGTGTGCTATCAGCGTCACCCCGACGTTTCGCTTTTTTTACCCCCCCTACAATCAGTATTCAGCAGCTTCAGTTAAACAATACATTTTTCGAGGTTTGCTTTACTCCTGGTTTATCTAATAAATAGCGGGGTTAAATTCACCGGTCGAAGTGAGCCCTATGTCCAGCAGTGGACGTCTTTGGGCTGAAATTATGAATGATAGGTTAGAGAATATACTCAAAAGGTCTGAAATGATGACACCCAAAAATAAAGAGAAGAGTCCGGTAAAGTTCTATCTTACCACATATTCTCAAAAAATATTTTTTTTTTATGGCGAGTAATTTTTTTTTTCCCCTTCGGCAGCTAACTACAGACCTCTGCAATCTACACTACAAACGCACAAACAAGGCACCAACGTGTGGATTTCGGAAGGTGATCATTAGTACAAGACAAAAAAGACATCGATTTTAGTAACACCTTGTTACTAAAATCGATGTCTTTTTTGTATTTTCTCTTTCACATCACTAGTGCTGTCAATGTGACAGTGACGTGACGTAAAAGGCCAGGAAAGGGCAGCAAGCGGCAATCGGCTATTTTTTTCTAAAAAAAGTTTTCTTTGTTATTTAGTAATTTGCGTGTGTGAAATTGTGTGATTGTTATTTCAGTAGTTATGATTCAAAAAGTGTGAAATGTCGAAATCTAAAGTATTTAACACGGAAGGCATACAAGCCGGTTGCATTTACCGGATATACCTAGTAAACTTCGTGTAAGTAAATTAATTGTCGCGCGCAATCCAAGTATAGATTTGAAATTGTATTAAATATTAACTGTTTTTTGCTTAGCTTCCAAGATTATTATAATTTGAATTGCTTTGCGTCAATTATTCTGTTAGAAATAATTAAAATAACGCTTTATTTTATGAGTCGTGTCGCGACAAGTTTGTAGCCAGCTATTATTTAATAATGTAGGCTTATCTAGTCCTCTTTGTGAAGAGTTAGTAGTTAATGCTTTTAGTTTGTAAATGTAAGTAGCCAATTTCAATCTACCGATAGGTAGGTACTTGTCAAGCAATTCAGCAGTAGGTACTTAGTAAATTCTGTAACAGAAGTTAACAAACCTAAATGATTGCTGTTAGGTAGTACTAAATCTGACTTGAAATGTTATTTTCTAGTCCGGTCTTGCCTGTTTTATAGTTTATATACTTAAACTATTGCAAATGAGGGTGCATATTTTGTAATATTGCAGTCTTAGTAGGTACCTAACACCTCTAATTTGAACCTAGCACATTTTCTTATTCCATTATGTAAACCATCATGCTAACATTCACTCTATCTCTGTCATATCATTCCACAGACAATACATCCATTTTTTCTTTGGCCTTGTTCTCCCACTCCATCCAGCCACATTTATATTCATCACTCATAGTCACATGGGTTTCTAAAAGAGTGGTGTGTGTGACTAATAATTGATATTTATTATCCTGTCTGGTATGACTAGTGAAATACTATACCCTCTGCCTCCTCCCATTTAGGAATGGGTGTGATGTCATGTTTTAATGTTGAAGCTATCAGTGTAATGGCCTGCCAGGGTTGCAAGTTTGTGCGAAAGGGATATTGGGCCCCTGGCACACAGGCATCTGAAGGAACACGGGTGGGTTTTAGTAAGTAAAAGTCTGACACACCCTCCTGCTCCGCCCGGAGCGGGAGAAGTTATTTGATAACTTCCCACCACAAAAAAAGAAAAGCAGTGAAAAAACAAATCATTCTCATTGCTCAATCATTCATATAAGGAATTGTTTAGTTGACATAATAACATTAAGAGTTGATATTTGATTCTACCAAAAACATGTTTCTAATAATATTAGCTTAAAATCTTGATTTTTGTTACCTTATTAGCTAGTAGCTAGATCTTTTAATTTGAGCATTGTTTTTTTTTCAAAAATAAGTAATACAATCATATATTTTTGTGTAGTTTAATTTGTGATCTGTGCGAGTCCCAATAAATGCTTTTTCTTTTCTTTCTTTTTCATAATGGTTGCAAGCATGTTGAGCATGGGTTCCTGGGTTCACCAGGTTGACCGATGTTGTATTGGGTTTTTCCATGGACAGAATTTGTGCTGCAGTGATGGGCTGCCTAACCCTTCAGGGAATAAAATAAAATATGTTAATTGTATTTCAGAACTTACAAAAATGTAGAATTATACCCTAGTTCGTCTTTGAACTTGATAATTGGACCGAATGGTACCGGAAAGTCCACATTTGTTTGTGCTATCATTCTTGGGTTGTGTGGCAAGCCCAGTGTCATTGGACGTGCTAAGAAAGTAAGTATCCTTTTTAATTAACGGGCCCTTTTTTTAGGCCTGCTTGCACCACCAATCATCAACCCCTTTATTTATAAATGCTGCTTAAAGTTAACAAGCTGTTTAAGCATTAAAATGTATGGTTAACTTAACGCAACGGTAACACACTATCAGTAACAATGGGTTTACTTTTGACAGTCCAACAACATTCATTGCGTTATTGATCAGACAATTGTTTCGATTATGAGTCAATGGATTAGTAGTATACTTCAAAATCATTCAGCTTGTGATTCAACTGTGTTACGCAATTAGGGGTGCTGGTACGCATTAGCGATTTTTCGCCGCGGCGATTTTTTTTCTCACCACTCTAGGGTTCTACTCTGAAGATAAGTCCGAAGTAGCGGCCGAATATTCCACCGTTTATTGACTACGGCTATGGCTGAATACGGTGAAAAAAAAAAACATAACAGTCAATGAGATAAAGTCAAAGTCAAAATATGAATTGAAGTTAGGTAAGTACCTACTCAAAGTCAAAAAAGGAAACTGGAAGTCAAGAAACTATCATTATATAATTATCGCTTCGGAGTAAGAAAGGAGTAGTCAATGCTTAGCGCCGAGAGTTGACAATCCAACAGTCAACACTGTGTTTTTTCGACGCGCTGGGATGCACTCTGTTGGATTCTCAATGCTCCATTCAACACCGAGACTTCAAAATCCAGTGCACGATAAAATCCCGCCGCGATATATTTACGTTCGTGCGTACGTGGGCTGAATGTATTTAGTGATTTGTGGTGCAAACGGGCCACGGGTAATAAGTTTGAAGGGCATGCTTGCAACTGGCAAGCATAGAACGACATAGAGTTATGATAAAGCTAAAATGTCTCATGTAAGTAACATTTTAGGGTTGTCTCTAGAATGGCAACGAAGAATTCAAATGTAATTTATTGTGTGTTTATACTATAATTGTATGTGTAAATTCAGATACAAGGTACTTGTTTATGAATAAATGACTATGAAGCCTCTGGTATTGCAGATCACCATAAGTAGGCGCCGGAGAACTATAATATAGGGTGGGCCATCAACTTAATTGCCGCCGGCTCTATGTGTATAGTACCTATAGACACTTTTAGTGTCTATAGGTACTATACACATAGAGCCGGCGGCCGCGGCGGCGCGGCGGTTAGCTTCAGAATGTTGCAAGTCGGACAAATTTTGTTTAAAATGAGTCCGGCGACTAAGCGGCGGCTTTGGTGTGCAGACACTTTAACAAAAAGAAAACCTTTTCTTTCTTTAAAACAGATTCTGACCTCTGAGTTTGTTTTGGCCTTTTTTCTCAGAGTAGTCATGATAGGAAACGCCGACCTCATTTAGTTTTTTTTTAATATGATTGACGCGTAAAAGTGTTTGTAAAAACCTACTAACAGAAATAAAATCATTTATCATTCTAGATATCAGAATATGTCCGGAGTGGCTGTGAGGACTCCAAAATCGAGATAGAGCTGTTCCGTGATCCGGGGGACCGAAATGTCATCATCACTAGAGAATTTGACACTAGTGATAGGACAGCATGGTTCATTGATGGGAAGTCTGCCCGGGAGAAGCAAGTGCAAGAGCTTATAGCGTCAATGAATATACAGGTCAGTTTACTTTGAAGGTGTTACTTTTGAAAATAGATGAAAGTCAACGAAAAGCTTATATTTTTGTAGTTACAAACTTGAGGTTAAAAAACCGCGCAACTTAAGGGGGATGCGCTAAGGTAGCCCGCGAAATTAAAATTTTATTAAGTTTTTTGCATTTTGCAGGTAAGTAACAGGTTATAATTATGATGATCTAAATATGATTCGCGGCCGTAACAAATATGGCTTTACAGAATTATAATCATTAGAATCGGCAATACAACTAACTCTCTTCGTAAAATCCTATTGAATGACTATTTCTTAAATAATCATTCAGTAAGATTTTATTAACTTAGAGAGTTGTAATGCTGATTCTAATGATTATAATTCTGTAAAGCCATATTTGTTACGGCCGCGAATCATATTTAGATCAAGATACAATCTGTTACTGACCTGCAAATTTCAAAAAACGTAACAAAATTTGAATTTCGCGGGCTACCTTAGCGCATCCCCCTTAACGAAAAGCGGTCGAGGCGTGAGCACGCGATCGGCGCGGTTGTTTGTATGTTAGGACGCGGCCTTATGGTGGATCCGCAGTGGAAGGTAGCCCTCGACCATAACAATAATGTATTTAATTTTACAGAATTATAATCATTAAAATGTTCTTAACTAACTTTTTGGACCTTTGTATCCTGCTTATGCGTATGAAGTTTCATTAAAATCGGTTCAGTCATTTCTAAAAACAAGGGCTTGAAAGTTTGTATGAAATGCCGTACGTCGTATACGCTCTTAAGTACGAGTGTCTTTGAATAGGCAAAGAGGATATTATATGCGGGCAATGTTCTTGAATAAAACGTAACGCTTTTGAGGTAACGCCTGTATTCATTTCACTCATAATATTTCCATACCCCGTGGGCCGTATATGAAAATCGATTCTTAAGAGACCGGCGATGGATGCGTAGTTCATACAAACGTAATACCAAAATAATTTGTAAATCAAACATATTCTTAAGGTAGTGTGTCTTTATTCCGATTGGAATTCAGAATGTCTAGGTTCCCAATTATATATTTTGAATGGACACTGATTTAAACAAGAGTTATGTGAAAAATAAGTTTTCTATAGACATTTTAAATTCCTTAAATCTCGTCTTTATATCATTGTCCTTTCAAAATATATATTTGGGAACATAGATATTCTGTAATCCAATCTAAATAAATACACACTACTTTAAGAATAAGTTTGATTTACAAATTATTTTGGTATTACGTTTGTTTGAACTACGCATGCTACGCCGGCCCCTTAAGGAGTAAACTCGGAAAAATTGCAATTCAATCGATGAAGAACGAGAAGCTACACCGCTTTCAAGTTTTTGGCAGGGGATTTCCCGTTATTTTCGCGCTCAGCGGTCAATCTATGGCGTTGGTGTAAATTTACTAAACAGTGACGTAACCAGTCTTTAGCACTATGGATGTGCCTAGCAATTTTTTTTAAAGTTTTTAATCTTTGTCTGTAGTTATATATTATAGTATAGTTGTATATATTGCTGACAATAGGCTCGCCCCCTATGACATGGGAATAAACATAACTATCAAATAGTAGGTGTACTTTTAGTACACCTCTGCCTAACCCTTCGAAGATTACAGGCTTGTTATGTTAATATTGTTTATCAAATTCGTAGGTCTATGGTCCCTTGAAGCTCTAAAAAAATCAAGCTTCCAAATCAACGCAATAAAAAGATACGGCGATATAAGCGACATTATTGCGTCATATTTCGATACTCGCAAATAAATCAAAACCTATAGGGTACTTCCCGTTGACCTAAAATCATGAAACTTCGCAAGAAGCAAGGTTTCACAGCACAAGTAACGGAAAAAGTCCGAAAATTTTTAATTTGTAGTTTTATCACATAAAAAAACCTTTATTTGCGATTACAAACTTACATTTTCAGTTTGCTGTTCAATTTGCTGTTGGAGAATTGACCGTGACGTTTATCGATGTATGGGAGAACATGTTTTTCAACTAAGTTTGTTTTTGGGATAAAGTCATTCCTACTACGGAACCCTTCATTGTGCGTGGTGCGACACGCACTTGGCCGGTTTTTTGTCAGAACGCGCTATCTCTGGAAGTACCAGTCGGATTTGAAAATTTTTTTTTACATGTCATAGCCCAATTCTTCAGGAAGGTTTTATAGGCTATTTAACATCATGCTACGTGCAAAAAAGTCAGAACGAACGCTAACCGATACGAAGTAATTTATTTATAAATAATCAGATTTCTTGTAAATTAAACGGCGCGGGTGAAACCGCGGGGCACAAGAACTAGTTCAATAATAATTGTTATTGTTTCTAGGCGGATGGCGTCATGTTGGTACACACGGCTACACATCAAGCTATACATTTCCAGTATATGCTGACCTCTCATTGTACGGAAATCCTGCACAATGCGAGATCAACTTATACTGGAAATGTACCTCTAGCTTCATGTGTAGCTCCGTGTGTACCTACTATATTTTATAGTTTAATAATGTACTACAATTTTATCAATTCAATGGGCACTTCATTGTAACAACCAAGGCACCGTTCACACTATGTCGTAACGATTTTTATCTACTCTCGTAACGTAAAATTCATACACACTTTATAAACACAATACTGAAATTCAAAAATAGAATCATAGTATAACACTTTTTCTCTAACAAAATAATGTTAGAAAACAGTTTTTTTTACCAATACGATACAGGGCAAATCCTAGAAGTTAATATCACCAAGGAGTTTCCATGGGGATGCCACCAGGGGGTGCCATTTTTATTAACCGACTTCCAAAAAGGAGCAGGTTATATGTTCGGCTGTGTTTTTTTTTATATTTTAATGTATGTTCACCGATTTCTCTGACAAATATGGACCGATTTTGAAAATTATTTTTTGTTTGAAAGGGTATGCTCCCGAGGTGGTCCAATTGCCACCAAATCAGAATCTGATGAGGGGATCCCATGGAAATCGAGGGAAACCCTTCAAATTTTATAGGCAAACCTATCGCAATTTGGGTATTTTTTATAGTAACTCGTGCATTTGCTCTCGGAAATCACCATTTGGTGAAGTGGAACTTATGATGGAGACCACAGATGGCCACCAGAACAACATAATAATAAGTATTTAACGGGTTGCGATTCGATTAGGTACTTTAATATGGTTGCTAAGCAATTTATGCTCGTCACAATATGGTCAGTTGCAGTTCTCCTGGTTGTTACCAGGAGAACTCCTCAACAATTAACGTCCCAGCATCGGGAAAAGAAATATTTTGTAAAAGGTGATGAGCAGTTGACATTAGGCTATTGTAATTTAGATAAATTTAAAACAGACCCACTAAAAGGTGAAAAAAAAACTTAAAAAAAAAAAATTACCGACTTCCAAAAAACACTACAAAGTGAAAAATAACTTTAATTTCGGAAGTCGGTGGCAAAAACCTAAAATACAGACCCAAAGACGAAATTAAAGTTACCTATTTTTCACTTTGTAGTGTTTTTTTGGAAGTCGGTTATTTTTTAGCATTACAATAAATGGTATGATTCCAATTGTTACTTGTCTGTGGCAGCGCCCGCTTTCGATGTGCTGTGTTTGACTTCAGGAGAGCGTTAATAGCGGCTAATGTCCGAGGAGTAGGTGACTTGTAAGGTGCAACAGTACGGCAAGTTGGAGCAGCCAGTCAGCGGTGTTTTCTACCACGACAGTAATTGTCTGGGACAAATAGATTGCAGATTTCATTATGCAGATCAGGAACATCTGTAATTCCCCTAAGAATTTTAAATATTAAGTACAGTCATCTGATTGCGCGAACGTCTTACTTCTAGAGAATTGAAAAAACTCAACAGGAATTTAGTAGGATACAAGAGACGATAAAAGTAGAAAAGAGCATTGCTAAGGAATGCTTTTTGAACTGTTTCTAAAGCTAACAGTTAAGGGTCGGGTAATCGCCGATGATCTAGGCCATACATATGCGGGCCGCGCTCACGCCACGCCATCGTTCGGTTTCATATGGAATATTTATTTTTCGTAACTATAATATGAATATTTGAAAAAAAACAGATAGAATTATAGAGAATAAAACAGTATGTTCATACAAAAGAAAAAACATAAGAATATTGTTAGTAGTTTGAAAGTAGATAATATCGTTTTTTAAGGTTCCGTACCCAAAGGCTAAAACGGGAACCCTATTACTAAGGCTCTGCCGCGCCGTCTGTCTGTCCGTCTGTTACCAGGCTGCATCTCATGAACCGTGATAGTTAGACAGATGAAATTTTCACAGATGATGTATTTCTGTTGCCGCTATAACCCCAAATACTAAAAAACAATAAAATCAATATTTAAGAGCGAAAACGTGACGTTTTTAAACGTGATTATTTTGCTCGATATTGATAACGGCAACAGGTAGACGCTTGAAATATTCACAGAATATTTAGATATATATTCACTTTAAAAATAAATAATTAAATTAAAATAAAACAAATATTTAAGGAGGGCTCCAATACAACAAACGTGATTTTTTTGCCATTTTTATAGATAATGGTACGGAACCCTTCGTGCGCGAGTCCGACTCGCACATGGCCGGTTTTTATGCTTTGGGTAGACATTACTTCCTGAATTTATCTCATAAAGTATTTTACTACAATAATAAAATATTCAAAAGAATTGCGTATGCGTTCTAATTTAAACATAAATTTATTGCATAACTTACTTGAATTATATGAAGGCGTAATACCACATTTAAAAGTCACTAAAATAATATATGAGTGCCTTAAGCAGCCGACAACGTCATAGGATGACCAGCGTGACGTGCATACATTACTAAACAAAAAATTACACTGGACGACTATGCACGGTGGGCTGAAAATCGGCTTTCGTAGACTTAGGAATTTCAATTTGCAAGTGCCCGATTTTTTGCCGGATATCGCTTCTATTAGTTATTACTATATTCAAAAATGACACTATGTCGTCACAACACAGTCTGAACAGTGCCTTAGTCGACGCAAACACGTGCACTGTGTAGTAAATTGGTATACTCCTATTATCAGCAAGGATGCAAAGCGGATATAATTTAGCTATTGTCTATTTACAGACGCCAGCACATCAAGTTACTACAATCTGTCAAATTTCTTTAAACGATTTTCAACTTTATCGTTAAAGCATAAGGGTCAGGTTGCTCCGTGTGGTGCCGGACGTAAAGAATAGCACCACCCCACTTCTTCCCGTGGGTGTCGTAAAAGGCGACTAAGGGATTTACTAGAGAATGGGCAGCAGCGTTCTCTATGCATTTTAACACCATACTGCGATCGCCAACCCGCCTGCCAAGCGTGGCTATTATGGCAAACACCCCCCTTAGGGGGAGGCCTACGTCCAGCAGTGGACGTCTTTTAGCTGAAATGATGATGATGATAAGGTTCAAGGTTGATTGGGAAAATGGTGAATACCATTCGCTCAATACTTAAATGTATGAGAATATGTGTAGTATTTGTTTGATGTCGTCACAAAATTTGAGCATATCTCAGAAAGCTTTGCCTGTTATGTTAAATTTAAGTCTCCTGTTATAGAAGGCATACCTACCTATTGCCATTAACTGGGTATAAATCCTGACTTGGGCTTCCAATGAGGTATTTTTAAAAGAGGAACCGAAAAGCACTGTCCGATATGGAAATCAAATCCAGGACCACAAATTCTGCAGTTGCGCTTGTGACTCATTAGACAGTCATACCATAGATTACCCGATAAATCAGTCCATGCATCATTTCAATACCTACTGCTATAGCCTAGCCCGAGTCGCTAGACGCTGCGAACGAAAGTGTACCTAATCTGACAAGCGTCAAGTGCTTTGTAGCTGCGTAATATATGCGTATGTACGCGCCTCGCGGCTGTCGGCAACCCACTGGAAAATGGGTCGCGTGCGACCCAGCGGCCGGTAGGTAGTTAGCGCGCGTAAGTACATGGAGTGATTTATCTGTATGCTCCGCAAAGCCTCTGTATTCTATATTCCATCTCCGTGAAAATACTGGTCATAATGAAAATAAATACTAAAGTGGTACTATATTTTATTTTACTCTGCAACCGCGCCGGAGTAAAATAAAATCTATTTCAATATTCCAACATGAAGTAAAAAAATATGCAAAAGTTAATGTCAAGAAATATGATTGTTAATAGAATACACATAAAACCATGTTTGATTATTTTAGGGCTCCGTCAAATATTTCGTTTTCCAAAAGGATTCCGTTCAGTCTCGAAAATAGTTTGAGAATCAATGCACTAGCTACCAACGAGGCATTACACTAAACTGCGTTCACAATAAAAGGGTCCTTTATAAGTGATTTAGGAAAAACTTTTTACATAAAAAAATAACAGACTTCCAAAAAAACACTACAAAGTGAAAAATAACTTTAATTTCGGAAGTCGGTGTCTTTGGATCTGTATTTTAGTTTTATGCCACCGACTTCCGAAATTAAAGTTATTTTTCACTTTGTAGTGTTTTTTTGGAAGTCGGTTATTTTTTTATGTAAAAAGTTTTTAATTTTTTACTTTTTAGTGCTGAAAAAGAATTGTCCAAATCGGTTCGTAAATGACGGAGTTATGCGCGAACAAAAAAGGCAATGCAGAGTAAACAAAAAGATCGTTAATGTAGACAATGTAGATAAATTTTTAGATGTTTGTTGATTTTTTAAAAACCGCTAGTCCGATTTAGATAAAATTTTCATGGGACCATTTGGGAAGTATACCCTTTCCAACAAAAAAAAAGTATTTTTCAAATCGATTGGCAAGCGACGGAGTTATGCGCGAACAAACATAAAAAAAAAAAAATACAAACATCCGAATTTGGTGCCTACACAATCTTTAGTTAATAAATTCAATATTTTTATGACATTTTAGATAGTACAGCAACAGCACATCAGTGGTAACAATTTGACTTTAGCAAAGCTTTCTACTAAAAAAAATAGCAGTAATAGCTGTTCCCGCGGTGCAAATGTTACCTTTTATGTGCGGTTGACTGTACTAGTCATTTTCAAATAGGATAATAATTTTCCAGGCGACTAATAACTTAAAGGGCGACTAACTATTTGCTACTAAAATAATAACTTGGCGACTAATAACTTACGAGCGCCAGATCCCCTCTATTGTTGGTAAATTCAGTTACCAAAACAAAAATTCGATGCCAGTTTAAATTAAAATAAAGCTAAAAACTGATTATTGAGCTGCTACTTTCTACTTAAAATAATACTTCGCTGTAGCTGCCAACCTATTATTTTTGCTGCCAACCTATTATTTTTGCTACCGGCTTTAATTATTTTTTAATCCCAAATTCAGATTAATTTGTCGCCGTGTTAAATACATGCCTTTCAAATATACATGTGTGTAAACTCGATATTTTTTAAACTAGAAATAACGTCAATTGGAAACAAAGATTTGAATAGACTTTACATTCGTGATAATAATTTCTAACACATCTAATTTAACCCTTCTAGGTTGACAACCTCTGCCAACTTCTACCTCAAGATCGAGTCCAGGACTTCTCAAAGATGGATCCCCAGCAGCTATTGCGAAGTACCCTCGCCGCAGTAGGTGGGCAAGAGAGTGTCGGTCAGCTCGACGAACTGATCCAATGTAGGTCACAGCAACGAGGATTATCGACCAAGCAGCAGAATAACACCCAGGTTATGGAGGAAGCTATCCGGTTGAATGAGAGGTTTGTGGCAGTTTCATGGAAGAAATTTGATTTATGATCCCTTAGATTAACAAAACACCAGATACAAAATCAAAAGTCATTTAAGTATACAAATTAGGTTGAGAATTAGCACTTTTCGAATGTCAAAATTACCATAAGACAGTACCTTAAACTCCCGCCCTTCGCCACTTCCTAGTGCTTTAGCTGGGAAGAAGAAGTGACGCAACAAACTCCCCTGCAGCTACAACACAATCAGACTCACATTTGAAACAAAATCTGCCTAGCCTTTTTCCAACTATGGTCAGCTTCCAGTCTAATCGGATGCAGCTCAGCTAAATACCAGTATTTTACATGGAGCGACTGCCTATCTGACCTCCATAACCCAGTTACTGGGTAACACGATACCCCTTGCTAAGACTGGTTGTCAGACTTTTGGGCTTCAGACTTCCCGTTACGACTGTCAAAGATCTACGAATGACAGCCGGGACCAACGGCTTAACGTGCTTTTCGAGGTATGGAGACTCGGAGAAATAAGCCCTGGCAGTTAAGAGATGACCAGTCTCAACTGACGGCGACCATTCACGAACATGATGTCTCGATATGTATTGGGTGGCCCATCCCCGAATCGACCGCGGCCAGCGTAGCTTATCCTACGATCGACCCGTGCGGCTGTTATTATTTAGCCACGAGTCCCTCTCCGACTCATATTTGAAACATTAAATTATAATTAGAAAAGTGAGTCGTAACTTAATAGCAATATGGGTGGTTTTTGTCAGCACCCTAATTGCATAACACAGTTTGAATCACAATCGGAATGATTTTGAAGTATATTGGTAATCCATTGCTTTATATGTTAGAAAAAATTGTCTGCTCAACAACGTAAATTACGCAATGAATGTTGTTGAACTGTCAAATTGAAACCGATTCCTACTGATAGTGTGTTACGCAATTAGCCCGCTGGTTGTTGTATCAACGTAAATTTATTTGTATAAAATTATAGACGTTATTCGAGTATGAACATTAGTACGTGATGTATTTAGTGTTTTGTTAATCTAAGGCCGGCCATTATTTGTTTTGGATTTTGTCTCCATCTTTACCGTACTGTCGCCGTGCCGGCCAATGGAAAATAATGCCGCTGACGGCTTATAAGTTATGAACTTATGACAAATTAATCTGATAGAATAGGTAACTTCTATGTAGCATGGATTGGAATTAACCATATTAAAGGCTAAGCTAGCCCGCGAAATCAAAATTTTGTCAGTTTTTTGCAATTTTCAGGTCAGTGTCAAGTTTTATGTTGATCAAATATGATTCGTGACCGTAACAAAATATGTTTTTACAGAATTATAATCATTAGAATCTTTAATACATTTCTCTAAGTTAGATTTGTTCCCCAATGTCATGATTGCATGGAAAAGTAATTCAATGGGCTATTTGTGTATGTGAGTTAAATGTTTGTAAACGCACCCACAGTACGGGAGAAGTTCCTAGTGTGGGGCAACGTTTTTTTATAAAAAAAAAATGCATAAAACGTAAGAAAATTTGTTTTTGCGGGCTACAGTTACGGATTCACCATAAGGTGAATCCGTGTCTGTCTGTGTCCGTAACTGTGTGTGTAGTCGTTCGATCTATTTCGATCCATTTATCATTTATAAGAAAATTTGAATTTCACGGGCTACACCGGCGCTTTCGCATTAGTCTCAGTTCCATGGGCCAAAAGATAATCATTAAATTAACGTTCAATTGTTATCATAAATTACGCCAACTTTCGTGGCAGCCGCGGTCATTACAGAGAGTTTTTAGGAATCCCGTGCTAAACTTCGTTGTCCTACTCACACGTTTTATGACCACGACTTTCACGAATCTTGGCGTTTCCTATATAAAATTATTCATTTAATTTCTTTCAGACTAAAATTAGCAATAGATGCAATGAAACAAAGAAAAGAGATAGAGAAACAAATGGAGATTTGTGAGAAGAAAAAACTATGGCTTGAGTATCAAGACTTAAGAGAGAAAGTAGTGGAGTATTCTAACGATAAGAAAAGTTCGATAAATATAGTGAAGAGTCATAAAACTAAGGTAGAACCTTTGCAACGAGTGATAGAGAACGCTAAAACTAATATCAGCAAGATGGAACAACAGAAATTAGCTGCTGTAAGTACTTATAGCTATTATATTCTCGATAGGACTGTTTGCACGATACATTGCACGAAATGTGCAAAATAAAATTTCAATACTTTTTTGTGAAAAGTGATATAAAAATCACTTTTCACAAAAAAGCATTGAAATTTTTTATTTTTTTATTTTGTTAATCATTATCATTACTTTTTGAAATAACACTGTTAAGTACCTGAATTCGTATGAAATATAAATTGGTTACGCTGTACAATATTTAGCTCCTAAGTCACCGTGGCGTGGAAAGTTTGCACGACGTGACGGATTCAAACTATTCTATACTGTGTACCTACTGAATGAATGTATGTTATACATATGTATATGTTTAATCCACACCACTTTGGACTGATTTCATTATTTTTTCACGGCATTAAGACACAACCAAACACTACAGTAACACAAAATATTTTAAATACAAGAGACTCTATATTTATGGGACCTAGTTCACCATATGACATAATAAAAATAATATCAACACTCAAAAATACAAATAGTGTAGGCTACGATGAAATTTCCACAAAAGTACTCAAAGCGGTAGCGGGCGTTATTAGTTCTCCTTTAAGTCACATAATTAATTTGAGTATTAGTGCTGGCATATTCCCAAGCGCACGAAAGACTTCAATAGTAAAACCGCTATTTAAGAAAGACGATAAAGAGTTGATGATGAATTATAGACCGATATCGCTCATTCCAGTAATTTCCAAAATTTTTGAGAAATATATTTATAAACAACTCAACTCGTATTTAGAACACAATAAAATCCTTTGCAATGAACAAAAAGGTTTCAGGGAAAAAAAAACGATTAATATGGCAATTTATGATTTTTTATATACAGTGATGCCGAATATGGATCAACATAAACCGGTGTGCAGTATATTCTGCGATATGACTCAGGCGTTTGATTATGTTCAGCACAATATTTTACTTAAGAAACTCGAAGCGTATGGCATTAGAGGTAATATACTAAAACTATTTCAGTCATATCTTCAAAACAGAAAGCAAATAACGGAAGTCAGTAGGGTAAACATAACTACAAAACGAGAAGAGTCACATCGGTCACAAGAACGTGAAGTTAGGTACGGTGTTCCACAGGGAAGTGTCCTGGGACCTCTTTTGTTTACATTATATATTAATGACTTGCCTAAGTCCACAGAACAACCTATGAGCCTTTTTGCTGATGACAGTGTAGTGACAATCGCGTGTAAGAACCGAGACACATATAAATCTGACATTGATAACTCACTAATTGCAATTATAGAATGGTTAAATAATAATAATTTAAAAATAAATATAAATAAGACTAAAATCATGCACTTTAATCAGCGCTCCTTGACATTAATTAATAATCTAAATATAAACTATAATAATAATAACATTGACGAAGTTGATACAACAAAATTTTTAGGACTTATTATTGACAAGAAATTAAATTGGAAGGCGCATATACAGACTATCAGTAAGAAAATAAGTACCTCAGCATATGCTCTTTACAAACTGGCAGCGGTAATTAGTATAGATGCTTTACTCACCGCATACTACGGTTTGGTGGAGTCCATTCTAAGGTACGGCGTAATTTTTTGGGGTAACTCGACTGACCGGGAACTTATATTTAAAACTCAAAAGCGTTGTATTAGGTCGACGTTCCAACTTGAAACCACTCAGAGTTGCAAACCTTATTTTCAAAAATACAAAATCTTGACCCTACCTTCACTTTACATATTAGAAAATGCGATGTTCGTAAGATCCAACCCTCTCCTATTTTCTCGCATGGCAGATCGATTCCCTCGTAATAGACGTGACAGTACCCAAATTTGCCTACAACAATATAGGACGGCACTTATGCGCAAAAGTGTCTTTTGCATGGCTCCGAAAATTTACAATAAACTTCCAAAAGACTGGAAGCAGTTAAATGATGCAGCGTTCAAAAAGAGAGTTAATAATTTTCTAGCAGATAAGGCTTATTATAATTTGAATGAGTTTTTAGATGAGAAATTTTGATAATATTTTACAGATCTATTGTTCTCTATGTTTTATTATATAAATAATCATAACAATTTTTGAATAATTTGACTCTGAAAGACTTTATAAATTATGATTATTATAGATTCAATTATGATTTTATTAATTACTTTTGACATGACTGTATACTTTGACATGAATTATTAATTCCTCTTTATTTTTAATTATGATTTCAACTTTACTTTTGACATTTACCCGTACGTTTTTTTTTTTTTGACCTACTAGTTGCAAATTTTGCAGTCATAGATTAAATTTTGTTTTATTTAATTCTTTTATTCTTGTAATGTATATTTTTTGTTAAAATTGCCTTTTTTTGGACTGAAGGATATAATTATTAAGAAAATCACTTGTAATTCTAACATTTGCACGCTTATTATGTTATCCTGCATGCACTTTTTATTATTGTATGTATACACATGTTTGGGCAAATAATTTTTTATCTTATCTTATCTTACCAAATCAAAACAAAATAAACACTGATCGATTGCGGAAACCGGCGAGTAACTCAAGCAAAAAACATGACGCTCTCCGTCATGTTTTTTGCATGAGTTATTCGCCTCTTAAACTCGTCCGAACTGTTCAACGCTTGAACACCCCTATTCTATACTGTGTACACACGGCTACAGACCAAGCTATGCATTTCCAGTATAAGCTGATCTCGCATTGTATAGGATTTCCGTTCAGTGCGAGATCAGCGTAAACTGGAAATGTATAGCTTGATGTGTAGCCGTGTGTACCTACAGTTGAAATATTTTTCCTTTAAAATTACTTAAGGGGGATGCGCTCAGGTAGCCCGCGAAATTCAAATTTTCTTACGTTTTTTGCAATTTGCAGGTCAGTAACAGGTTGTGTTTTGATCGAAATATGATTCGCGGCCATAAAAAATATGGCTTTACAGAATTATAATCAATATAATCAGCATTACAACTCTCTAAGTTCAAAAAATCCTTCTGAATGATTATTTCAGAAATAATCTTTCAGTAGGATTTTTCAAACTGATGATAATATTTTTTGATTTTATTCGCCCGCATGAAGGTCGGAAATTATCCTACAGGAACGTTTTAGCGGGATAAATCCTATGTCCTAATCCAGGTCATGGTCTACCCGTGTGCAAAATTTCATTCAAATCTGTTCAGCCTTTAAGGCGTGATTAATTGAAAAACATAAAAAAAATACCGACATTCATATTTTTTATATTAAGGACACATAACATCACGCGTGTAATCCCCGAAGGGTTAGGCAGAGGTATACCTATAGTACACCCACATTTCGCTAGTTATGTCTTAAGAGCGGCCAACCCGACATACTTTTCATACAAATGCTCGTACGTGATTATGGCGTTGAAACACATCTTTCTTTGAAATTTTAGAAACATTAGGTATCTTGTGCACTACATCTAGGTTTCTATGCAAGAAAAAAATATAAATTTTGAAAAACAAACTCAGTATATGCCTGCAAAAATCTGCTTTTTTGCACAAATTTCACCTGAACTTTGGCCATTCATAATCTACTCATACATTGTAAATGTTAAGAAAACATTGCGATAGAAACCTTGCAAATGTAATGGAGATTCTAAATGACCAACATTTATTTCAAAAACTGGTAAGGCTAACTCAAAAATACGTATTTCCTGGAATAAGTTCTATGAAAATTCCGCACATTATTTTTCGTTCAATGTTATCGTGTTCTCACTCGTTTGTTAATAGTTTTCACTTGCGCTGGATGAAACAACAAACTATTCGACCATGCTCGCGTTGACGATAGACGGACCGGGAAGGGCCCTCTTAAGACGCTGACAACAGCTAAACCGCGATCACTGTCAGACTGCATACAAAAGAATGAGAAGCGCGATGTCATGATGATGATGATTTCTGAAAAAATGTGCTATTTAGAGACATCGTTTTATTTTTCCTGTAATCTTTACATAAACTTCTATCACAGAATAATTTCAGATTTTTCTCTATGCAAACTTCGGAGATAAGGGGGGAGGGGGACGGTATTTTTCATCAAAAGTCGAAAACTATAATGCCAAAAAAATATGTTTTAGAATGTGCAAACAGCGAGAAATCTGAGAAATGTGTACAAGAATAACATATATTTTTTCGACTACCACAAACTATATAGATTTGACAATTTTTTTGTTTAAGAAAAGCCTACTTTTATCATTTGCCTCTTGTCGGCGCCTTAATATTAATAAAACCGCATTTTCTCCTTTCAGAACAGAAAAATCTACGCTCTCAAAGACCAAGCAAAAGAGACTATAAACGCGGTTCGCACTCAAGAGTTCGAACTGAAGAAAATTGAGGGTTCTTATCAAGAGAAGATAGAACGGCATAGGAATAGAGAGAGAGAATTGCAAGAAGCTAAGGCTAAACTAGATAAGCTGGTCATGGATAAGAGCAGATTAGTGGAGAAAGTTGGAGATGGTGAGCTTAAAATAATAACTTTATTTGTAACTGGAGTTTGTCCACGGCTTTGCGAGGTTTCTAATTCTTCCCGTGGGTGTCATAAAAAGGCGACTAAGGGACATACTACAGAATGGACAGCAGCGTTCTCTATGTATTTTAACACCAAACTGCTATCGCCAACCCGCCTGGCGCGGCGTGGCGATTATGGCACCAAGTCAAATTATTTATTCAAATAGGCACATAAGAGGCACTTTTGAACGTCAAAATTTACAAAAAAAATAGAATTGATTCTAGTTGCCCCTTCCGAAAAGTAGTTTCGTATGGAGAAGAATGGGCAAGAAACTCCAAAGATACTCTTTTAAAAAAAAAGATCAAGCACAATTAGGCACAATTTAATATTCAGCAGATAAAAAAAAAAACAGACAAGTAAAAAGTGTAAAATGCGGTGTAAGACATTAGCAGTAAAGTGTGTCTCACGGCTGCGCCAAAAAGGCCCAGTTCAGCAAAAAAATGCCAGACAACTAGTGCCTGACGCTGGTTTTCAGCTGGATCTGAAAGTGTGAGGTTGGAATTTCTCATTAGCAGCGGAGGCGGCTGGTGGGTCTTAGAACCTGTACCCTAATTGCGTAACACAGTTTGAATCGGAATCGGAATGATTTTGAAGTATATTGCTAATCCATTGCTTCATAAGTTAGAAAAAATTGTCTGCTCAACATCGTAAATAACGCAATGAATGTTGTTGAACTGTCAAATTGAAACAGATTCCTACAGATAATGTGTTACGCAATTAGCCCTCTGGTGGTGCACTGTACTGGCTCACTAAGTATTAAGATTCAAAGTTGCAATAAAACGAAATTTGGCTTATCCTACTTTAATTTTTTCACTCATATCTGTCAAATCCTGGATTCCTGCTTCCTCTTAAATTAAGAATTGGCCCAGGCAGTCCAGCAGAATTTTTTAGTCGGTAAATCAAGCTTAGTTTCCCTCATTTCGATATGTGCACTTTATGAAGACTCTCACTGTATAGTTGGCTAAATGTGGGTGTACTATGCAGTATGCACCTCCTTCCTAGCCTACCCCTTGAGGCAATACGAGTGTGAAGTATGTTGTTTAACTTTAAAATTATCCCACAGAATCGAAAGTGAAAATGGACCTTGCGGAAATACACAAGCCTCTATCTAAAACGAATGCAGCCATTGACAATTTGAAGAAACAGAAGTTAGAAGCTCAGTACGATCTGGAGAACAACGTGATGCCTCAGATCAGACTGCACCAGAACAGGTCAGTTTTAATTAATAATAATTATTATTAGCCCTTTATTCCGAAATTAGGTTCACACTATATTAGTTCTTTGTATAACTAGATTCAATATTAAAATCAAAATATTTTATTTCATATAAACCTACATGGGCACTTATGAAACGTTAGAAGCTAGGTGCATGTTTCCTATGGAGAAGAGCCGGCAAGAAACTCCACGGTTACTCTTTTAAAAAGAATGGGCTTTTACAATGTTTTCAAGTCACAGTGTTAATAGGTATGGGAGGACAGTGTAGGCCCGTCAACAAGTACTAAGTACGGTACTTAACAAAATAGAAAATTGACTTTTTTAATGGATTTTTTCAACATTATTTTCTGAGACTATTTGTATCATTTCTTTTTACAACTTTTTGAGTTGAACATGTCTGCTTACATATTTTTTTTTTAAATATCTAAATTTATGTTATTATATTGAAGAAAAATGTTCCTAAACACAACACGATATCGTCAATTTTGTGTGAAGAGGCAACGGAAATTATTTTTTACAATATTATATACCAACATTTTCGAATAAAAAATTGTTAGCAATGGAGATGAAAGAGTAATCTATCTGTGGCAATTATTAGTTACATTTGGTTTAGTTAAATTTGGCCGCAAAATGTACCGAAAATCTGCAAATTTTTGTCAGATTTTGTGATAGCGTCCTTTATACATCTCTGTAGTAGATTTGTTCAATACGTATTTTTCCATAAGAGATTAATTGTTCTTAGGGAAAGGCAACTTAACACTAGCGTGAATTAAAAAAAAAATGTCTACTATGAATACTGGTGAAATTGAAGTTCTGTACTGGGAACATTAAGTTAAGATCATTAACTAGTGCAGGCTGCTTCGTTGGTCCAGTAGTTGAAAGTGCGATTGCTAATTTTGGGTTACGGGTACTGGGTTCGAACCCCAGGTCGCAGTGTTAATGGGTTTTTCCAATTGGAAGTTTTAATTAGTAGCTGGGAGTCTGGCTTTGTACCCGGTTTGTGGTAATAGCCTTGCCCCAACATTAACTGGCGAAATGTGGGTGTGCTATAGGCAGGTACCACTTTGCCTAACCCTTCGGGGAATATAGTCGTGATGCCTACAGGCAGAATTCGTTTCTAATCCGTGCGAGCAGAAGTTTCAATGATCTTTCTAGGGAACATGATTTGGATATATTGCTTATATATATTGATTTATTTATAATGCCAGTGTTTCTCGGCTTAAGCATTTATTGTTGAAAAGCTTCTTTACGGTAAAGTAATTGTTTGGGTATAAACGATTTTTAGTTTGTATTAACTGATCGTGTACTATTTATTTATTAATTTATGTTATAGGTATTTTGTACGAACCTTTTTTTCCTCGTTTTTATTTTTAGTGTTTATTAGTGGAAATTTGTAAATGGCCTTCAATTTCATATTGTATAAGAACACTGTATAAGTTAGCTGTTTCCCGAATAGAATAAAATAAAATATTATATTGTAATGTTACATTTATTTTCAGAATACGTCAACTAGAAGACGTAGACAACAAACGGTTAGAAGTGCTGCGTGCTTACAGCGAAGATTGTTACAAAGCGGTGATTTGGCTCCGAGAGAACAGAGACATGTTCCAGTACCCTGTACACGAACCTATGATGCTCGAGGTGTGTATTACATTATAACTTATCTCCTCTGTTTTTCACTAGCTCGTCGCTTCGCCCGTGTGGAGTTCGGAAATTAACCCACGGAAACGTAATACCGGGATTTAAAAGTATCCTTATATGACAATAGGCTCGCCCCCTATTACATGTATATTAAACATAACTGGTGAAATGTGGGTGTACTATAGTTACACCTCTGCCTAGCCCTTCGGGGATTACACGCGTGATGTTATGTCATAGTATCCAATGCCCTAACCCAGGTCCTGGTCTTATAGAGGAATGAGCAACAGTGTGTAAAGCTCACTCATCCTCTATAGAAAAGAATATTTTTTATCGATACTTTTTGGTAATTCTTGCATCCCTAGTAAGCACTAAGGAAGGATTTTTCAAAATTTATCCCCTAAGTCGTTATTAGGTGATGAAAGTGGATGTGGAAGTATTCGTCATTTATGCCGATGAGAAATCCTATCGTACACACGGTTTGTAAAAAGATAAATGACTTGTAAAATATAGTTTGCCACATAACACAGTTTGCATTTCAATAGCCTATAGAGGCGTGAGGAACAGGGTGTAAAGTTCACTCATCGTCCATAGAAAAGGGAGGATCCTCCGACCAGACGGGTGTTGTGTCTGGTGGGCAACTGCCAGACGGGTGATGTCGAGACGTTGTATATATGCTAGTCGCGCGGTAAACTCTGCTTGCGCGATGCAGGATTTTGCGTGACGTCAGTGAGAAGCGTAGTGCGAACTACGCATCTCACTGACGTCAGGCAAAATTGATAGATTCTATTTCCGCAGACTATTTTTCGTTCAATGTTATCGCGTTCCCACTTGCTTGTGAGTAGTTCTCACTTGTGCTAGATGAAACAACCAGCTTTTCGACCATGCTCGCGTTGACAATAGACGGCCCGGGAAGGGCTTTTTAGGAGTCAAATTGCTTAGCACGATCGAAAATACTGCAGCTTTAATTAAGAAATAAATATTATGGTAAAGTTAAGGATTAATTATGTTTGACAAAAACACGATTCCATAAAACTTTCTCGACAAAAACATTTAAAAGTTACCCCCAAACCGAACAATATACCGCTAATATTAAAAAAATACATACTTCAAATTAGACCGTTGTTCATATTTGTAACTGACCGACTCTTTGACAATTCAAAAGTGCCTATAAATGGTTTAATTGAAATAAATGCTTTGAGGTTGAGTCGATTAGGTGAAATTTTTCTGATTTCGGCTGCTATGCAAGAGGTCCTGGGTTCGATTACCAGTTCAGGAGTCTGGATTTGTGCTTAATAATAAAACACCCACCAATTAAACAATAACCAACCAATTAACCACCCACCAAAATATGGAGATGCGGAAATGATTATTTTAGTTGGAATTATCAAACTCAAACCATCTATTTCAAATAAACCAATTACAGGCACTTTTGAATTGTCAAGGGGTCAGTCAGTCAGAGAGATGAAGCTAGTTGCCCATTCCAAAGCGTAGTAGGTTCCTATGGAGAAAAACGGGAAAGAGACTCCACGGACACTTTTTAATCGAAATATTGTGACAAAGTATTTCTATAAGAGTTTGCTAGACGCAAACTCGGGGGTTGGAGCACCACACCAAATTCAATCTAGAAAACAGTAGTATAAGGGTTGCACTGACCTGATTGTCCCTGGAACTGCTCCTCTAGTTGGCGGGTTGGTTACCACCAATTTAATTAGCTCACCCTTTCAATTGTGACTATACCATAACTGGCGAATTCATTGAAAACAGTTTTTGGAAAGTAAACCCTTCCGTATTTCAATTAATCTGCCTAGCCTTTCCCAAATGTGTTCCGAGTTGGCTTCCAATCTAATCGGAAGCAACTAAATACCAGTATTTTACATGGAGCGACTGCCTATCTGACCTCCACAACCCAGTTACTGGGGAACACGATTCCCTTTTGGTAAGACGTTGCCAGACTTTTGAAGATCTACGAATAACAGCTGGGACCGACAGCTTAACGAGCTTTCCAAGGCACAGATAGTTTGAACCTTATATATGGTATCTTTAAAACACATTTTTCCTTCACAGATAAGATTCACCGACCCAAAATTCGCGCGCTACCTAGAATCAACAGTGTCTGGTCGTGATTTAGTCGCGTTTACGTTCGAGTCCACACAGGATATGAATCTGTTTCTGTCCAAAGTCCGCGTTGAGCTGGGTCTTAAGAGGGTCAACGCGATATGCAGTCAGGGAAACACACCACCGCGGTCGCAGAATATTCAGCAGTTGAGGTAAGAGATACAACATTATTTTTAGTAAATGCGAAACCAGAGTATAGTTTGTTCAGAATAAGGAACAAAATATTGCCATTACCAATTATTGAAATCGATTCAGATTTCAATAATTGGTAATGGCAATATTTTGTCCCAAAAATATTGCAGTGTGATAACATTATCACCATTTAACTTCTTACAATACAATCGCCGTACGGTTAGGTACCTACTGCCAAATTATTATCAATGAGCACAAGACGACCCTGGAGGCGCGGGGGCGCCGTTAGCATGTTTTTGTACGGACAACCCGGTAAACTAACAACCTTATAACTTTGCGATTTTTCATGATACAGTTTTGAAACTTTGTACGTAGATTCTTTACATAAAAATACTAGAAACGTGTTTCAGGTTTCGCATATACTAAAACTAATATTGTGTAGTACGAACCTATCACCGATTGTGAAACCGCCCATTCTGTGTAGATACACAGAATATGTATAAAATGTCTACTTACATTTATATCTGTAATTTTAATCGTGTACAGTCACACATCAAGTCACCTCAAATTGTAAAATTTTCTCATTCTATTTTGAACTTAACCGTCAGCATTTTAAGGTTTAAAATCATTTGGAGAAATTTCACAGTTTGGTATAACCTGATGCTAGGTGACTGTTAGAGAATACAATAAACAAAACGGTCGGGATCCGGTCGAGATTCGGGATCCCGGGATCCCGACCGTTTTCTGGCCCTGAAAATCCCGGGACTTTACTTGGCTAATCTCGGGATTTTCGGGATTGCCACAAACAAGTCTAGTTTGTATTCCGTAGTCCGTTGCCCCTTGAAAATAACCTTGCCTAGATTATTTTAATACATTACGACAAAAAGCAACTCGTACAATACGTAGGTACTAATATGTTTGTCGTAGAACTTAGAAGGGACTTCCCCACTCGGAATACTTTAATACTACTCTTAAGGTAATTCCCCAACGAACCAACAGGGGAATCACCCGATCATCTCATATCATAATATTGTTGCGGGTATTTCCCGTCGGTCGGGGATTCCCTGTACGAAAGTAAAAATATGCAAATCAGGTTTTTATTTTTTTCATTTATTGTTCTGTCAGTGACGGGTTACGTAGGCTACGTCAGTGACGACGGGTTACGTAGGCTACGTCATTAAAATTTAAAAGTCAATTATCTGAAATTAAGTATTTCAAATGGCGGGAGACTTTGCTAGACCTACTTTGACCCTATCTTTGTCATCGCCACCTGATATTGCAAAATCTTATACATGTATAAAAAACTGCTTATTCATATCTCCACATTGCTTATTAGGTTAGTACTAAAAGAAACTTAACCAACCATTCCTGGTTCCATAGGCTTAGCATGAGAACCGTAGAGAAGTGTTTTAAAGTAGATAAAAATGACGCTTCTGACAGTTTTCTACGAAGAAAGATAGACAAGCGATTTCTATTCTACAATAGAGTAGAAATAGAAAGCATCATGCTAAGCCTGCTTTTAGAGTTTTAATTTTGTGTAATAAATGAAAATCACCAGTCTTTCAAAGAGCATGGGAGATGGGCTTCAAGTTAATCTTTGAGGATAATTGATGAAATTATTGTTGCTCTGCTATTATTACTAATATTCAGTTTGAAAAGCCTTATCAAATCCCCCTTAAAGTTTAAACTTTAAGTTAGCAATTACCCATATTTATGGGTCTTGAGATACTTAGCTCAAGATACCATCTTGAGATACATAGCTCAAGACACCATCTTGAGATACTTAGCTCAAGACACCATCTTGAGATACTTAGCTCAAGACACCGTCTTGAGATACTTAGCTCAAGACACCGTCTTGAGATACTTAGCTCAAGACACCGTCTTGAGATACTTAGCTCATCTTGAGAGACTTGTGAAGCATTGATGTCCCAATCACCCGTACAAAGGTAATGGGTAAAACTGTGACATTAGAAGGTCACTAGGCAACTTAGAGAGATTAGATAATAACTTATTGAAGACTTACTGGACTTACTTATTGTCTGGAGTCTTGACTGTGACCAACAGGCCATTGCATTTTGCATTCAAAAGTAATATACTGTGTACTGTAGGTAATTATATTATATATGTACAATGATATCCACGAACTCCTCCATTTTCGAACAGGCTCATTTCACGTCTAATACTATTTGCCAACCCCAATTCATTTTGTACTTGTACTTCAGGATCTGGGGATTTCATACTCTTGTTAATTTCCAGCTGTAACTTTTCCTTTAATGTCAATTGGGGTTGGGAGGTCTTAGCTCAAGACACCGTCTTGAGATACTTAGCTCAAGACACCATCTTGAGATACTTAGCTCAAGACACCATCTTGAGATACTTAGCTCAAGACACCATCTTGAGATACTTAACTCAAGATACCATTTATTATTTTATGCCTAGTATCTTGAGATAATGCTTGTGAAGCATTGATGTCCCAATCACCCGTACAAAGGTAATGGGTAAAACTGTGACATTAGAAGGTCACTAGGCAACTTAGACAGATTAGATAATGGTGCCGATTCTGTTGTCACAAAATTCTCTAAACTAGACTAAAAATCACCAAAATTTAGTTTATTCCTGTCAAACGACGTTTCCCATTCTGAAATTGACTAAAGTGACGCAACTTAACTATATTATAGTTTGACAGCACTAATGTCATTTTAGTTACTCAATTTAGTGAAAATGGCAATTTTGCTATTCTGAATTTGACGTTTTTCACCTAAAATTAGGATTAGTGCCGATTCTGTTGTCACAAAATTCTCTAAACTAGACTAAAAATCACCAAAATTTAGTTTATTCCTGTCAAATGACGTTTCCCATTCTGAAATTGACTAAAGTGACACAACTTAACTGTAATAAAGTTTGACAGCACTAATGTCATTTTAGTTATTCAATCTAATGAAAATGGCAATTTTGGTAGTCTGAATTTGACGTTTTTCAGCTAAGATTAGGTTAAATCGACAATTTTAAATCGCGATTAAAAAGGTGTGGAATAAAATTAGTTGTCATGAACTAAAATTTACAAAGTACATTTTTCTTCTAGTTCTTGAAAGTTGGGATGCTTTTGTTGATTTGGGAGTCTTTTACAAGTTCAAGCTACTGCTTGAACTTGTAAAAGACTCGACACGGGTAAAGCATTCCATAACCATACTCGGTTATGGAATGCCCTACCCGTGTCGTTATGGTTTGCTCAATCTTTGTCCACTTTTAAAATTCTGGTAAAAAAATACTTCCTCTCTCCTTAAACATCATCGTTACAGATTACAGTTCCTTGCTCTTGTTTCATGTTTATTATTGTTTATATATTCATATAGATAAGGGTATGCTTTATGTATGTATATTATTGTATAAGTAAATGGTACACCACTGACTACCTGTAGTATTCTCGTCTTCTCTCTTTAATCCATCCTAAGGCTGTAAAAGGTAGCTTTTAGCGATAAGTCCACCCATTGTGTCACCCTATGTAAACTTTTAACATTTATTTCTGCAACTTTTATGGTCTGCATAATAAAGAGTATTCTATTCTATGCTTGTGAGTTTGGAAAATCTTAAATCATTTAAAAAGCTGTTGTCAATTTGCCAGAAAGTTAATAATAAAATTATTGTTAAGTATTAGAATACAATACCGCCTACTACAATAAGATTTAGGAACGAAGTGGATAAATCCATTTTTCAGATTCTGTGAAATATGAAATAACATTTTTTTTGAAACTATCAAGAAAGAGTTAAGTTGGACATTACAAGACTGTTCTAACCCATCGAAAATGGCAGAAGAAAGAAAAATATTTAGACTCCCTAGATCAGGAGTTTGCTGAAGCAATAGATAAATAAATAATTCATTTAAGTTACTGCAACGCACCGGGCAGAGGCTACTTATTTTCTAAATTTATTAATTTCACAAAATTGTATGGGTAAGCTTTAGTTAAATATACCTGGCACCCACACAGACACTTCACAAGAAAAAAAAAACTGCTGGCATGAGCGCATGTTATTCAAGGAACATATTTAATGTCACTTGTGGGTAGTTGTAACAGTTACACAAAGTAAAATTAATTTGCTCTTATTTGAAATTCAATATAATTTAATAGAAACATTATTTACAATTATATAAGCTAGATTTTAAAAGTTCATAGTACCTGCTTGTGTAGCGTTATCTCATAATTATTCTCTTACAATCTATTTTCACTTCACTTCATCACAATGGATCCTCTAACAAGCACTCTGAGTAAATTAAAGGAGTTGTTTCACACATAGATGTCCGCCTTTGAAGATAAACTTCAGAAGGCCCCTCCATCACCACACCCACCCATCCACAACGTCTTAGGAGTTTGGACATTCATCACACAGGCTCTCAGCAGTGTTCGGCAACAGGTGGACCTACTTGCTCGCAGTGTCAACCAAATTGAGATGTAGGGACGAAGGAAGATCTTAGGTAATAGGTAAAACGGGCTGGTTTCCGCAACTCCACGTCAATATGCGCGTATTCTGCGTACTACAAGGAAGATCTTGCTGTTGCATGGTGTCACCAGATGGGACGTGCAGTAACTAATAAAATCAGGCCTATCCTGTTCAAGCTAGGCAGTCTTGCGCTTTGGGATAAGATTTGGTTTTCCAAAGCCAAATTAAAGGCTATAGGCGACACCATTAGCCAAGTTCCTAACAAAGGGGGTGGCATGATCTGTTCTTGGCTGCGAGAGAAATATGCGGTGTCACCAAGAGCTGGACTAAGGATGGCTGCGTGTATGTCTTTGGCCCCAATGATTCGCGGCATCGGGTTGAGACCTTTGCTGAATTGGATAAGATTGCGCCGAATCTCAGTGAGCCCGAGCGGAGTGTTCCAATAACGGATGTGCCAGCTTCTGTCCCGTTGCTGCTGCGAGGACCGCTAGCTTAAAGCGTGCTGCTTTTTTGAAGCAGTGATTTCTTTGTGATGTTTTATTCAAAGTCGGGGTATTATGTACATTTTATATCTGTAATTTTTATGGTATTAATATAATAAATGTTTTGTACTGTGCTGTCTACGGTACTGTGCTAAGTACAGTATTGAACTATTGATTTAAGCATTGAGGTAGGAATACTAATAGGTTTATAATTCAATGGATTTAAGTCACAATGTTGTCACTGTCAGCTGTCAGTGTCAGTCATTACCCATGTCAGTTTAATTCCGTGCGTTCCGTTTTTCGTAAAGGTGGAATGGCAGACCGTGTTTTGTTTTCTTGTTGTTTTATATCTGAAATGTGTTACATATTATTTTTATATGCTTTTGTTTAACTCTTTTTACCCGGACTGAGTAAGTAGGTTTTAATTATTTTGATTGAATAACGCAACCGGCAGGTGGACTAGTTATTGCTCCTACAGACTGGTGCGACAGGCATTGCGACCATTGTCGCGCCCGCGATATCGCACCAGTCTGTAGGAGCCTTTATACGATTTATTTTTATTAGTCTGGTAAATATTTATGTCTATCGATGAAAGCAGTGATAGTAGGATAGTAGTAGTTTTTTCTCTATAACAAGTAACGACGACGACAGTTTCGTGAGTACTCTTCTCTTGCAGCGCAGTGTTCGGATGTTCCTAAGAATTTTAACGTTATACACATTAACGCTCAGATCATTCGGGCTCATTTCCACGATATGCCGGCAAGCTTTAACTGTAAGAACGTACAGACGCCAGCAGATCAAGCTACCCGAAACTGTCAAATTTTCCCAATCAACCTTGAACCTTATGTTGTTGGGTTAAAGTTGAAAATTTATTGAAGAAATTTGACAGATTGTAGTAGCTTGATGTGCTGGCGTCTGTACATGAATGCATAAGTCATGGCACCACTAAATCCCTGAACTTATTTTTCCTTATTTTTTACCTTATTTTTCTGTCGTATTAAATTCGTCCACCTAAGGCTAAAGCTAAGAATCTCATGCAACGCAATTTTGGTGGAATGATCTTTGCAAGGATGCCAATAATATAGATTGGTGCTGGACTGATTGCCTCTGGATCAGTCAATGAGCAAGTTAATATTTTTATGGCTAAACTTATCGAGCTTTACGATCACCACGCATCTGTTCGAGCAGTTAAGGTTGACATTTGCCGGCGCCATGGCTCACGAATAAGATAGTGCTACTACACTAAAAAGTTATGGAAAAGTTTAAATTTAAGCGTGGTGCTAATGACGCTATTTTTGTCAAAATTCAAAGATTTCTACAAGCATGAATTGATTACCTATTCACCTTTTATGTTAATTTAAACAATATGGCTGCCTAACCACCAAAGTGGAGCTGGAAAATTGCAACCAGTAATATTTCACAATCATTAACATCGGTTTCCCAGTTCGATTTCGTGGACAGACCTTATCTAGAAATGTGATTTTGAATTTCCCGCTTTCGCGAGTTTTCGGTGTCATCCACCAGAACGCCCCCAATGCCGTACCATTTTATTTGTACGGACTTTTTATTCTTCTCTCCAGAGTAAATATGTTTCTTGCCACCAACCAATTGATATGGCAAACAAACAGACAAATTCAAGATGTCCTTGATAGAGCTTTCCTACGGTGACGAGAATACTGGAGATTTTCAACTTACTGAACACCAAACCGGATTTTCTTTTCTCGAGATCACATTTTTATTAGAACATTTGCTTTATTACGCTGAAATAAAAAGCAAGATAATCATGCTATAAAGACGCCGTCACTATGTTCTCTGTATTTTATTTGAATCATTATTGACAAACAATAGATGATTATTATGATTTTACTCAGGTTTTTATGCATTTCGGATCATTTCGTTCAGTCTTTATTTTATTTCCCAACAAATCTTGGTCTATGGTTTATTCAACTTAGCGATTGTCAAACTCGATTATAGTTGTGTCTAAATTGTTTCTAAGTTTAGTGAATCTTGTTTTCAGAATAGCTTTTAAGAATAACTAAACTAAAACTAAGAAATTTTAGTTATAGTTTAGTTTAGTTCGGTGTACAAGAGAATCGGCACCAATAACTTATTGAAGACTTACTGGACTTACTTATTGTCTGGAGTCTTAACTGGGGTCATTGCATTATAAACATCACTGATCGTAAATGCTGTAGAGCTCCAGACCATAATCATGTAAAATATATGGAGTAGGTGCCGATATTAACTATTTGCTGTCAATCAATTACCCATATTTATGGGTCTTGGGATACTTAGCTCAAGACACCATCTTGAGATACTTAGCTCAAGACACCGTCTTGAGATACTTAGCTCAAGACACCATCTTGAGATACTTAACTCAAGATACCATTTATTATTTTATGCCTAGTATCTTGAGATAATGCTTGTGAAGCATTGATGTCCCAATCACCCGTACAAAGGTAATGGGTAAAACTGTGACATTAGAAGGTCACTAGGCAACTTAGAGAGATTAGATAATAACTTATTGAAGACTTACTTATTGTCTGGAGTCTTGACTGGGACCAACAGGCCATTGCATTATAAACATCACTGATCATAAATGCTGTAGAGCTCCAGACCGTAATCATGTAAAATATATGGAGTAGGTGCCGATATTAACTATTTGATGTCAACCCATATTTATGAGTCTTGAGATACTTAGCTCAAGACACCATCTTGAGATACTTAGCTCAAGACACCGTCTTGAGATACTTAGCTCAAGACACCGTATTGAGATACTTAGCTCAAGACACCGTCTTGAGATACTTAGCTCAAGACACCGTCTTGAGATACTTAGCTCAAGACACCGTCTTGAGATACTTAGCTCAAGACACCGTCTTGAGATACTTAGCTCAAGACACCGTCTTGAGATACTTAGCTCAAGACACCGTCTTGACATACTTAGCTCATCTTGAGAGACTTGTGAAGCATTGATGTCCCAATCACCCGTACAAAGGTAATGGGTAAAACTGTGACATTAGAAGGTCACTAGGCAACTTAGAGAGATTAGATAATAACTTATTGAAGACTTACTGGACTTACTTATTGTCTGGAGTCTTGAGTGGGACCAACAGGCCATTGCATTTTGCATTCAAAAGTAATATATGTGTACTGTAGGTAATTATATTATATATGTACAATGATATCCACGAACTCCTCCATTTTCGAACAGGCTCATTTCACGTCTAATACTATTTGCCAACCCCAATTCATTTTGTACTTGTACTTCAGGATCTGGGGATTTCATACTCTTGTTAATTTCCAGCTGTAACTTTTCCTTTAATGTCAATTGGGGTTGGGAGGTCTTAGCTCAAGACACCGTCTTGAGATACTTAGCTCAAGACACCATCTTGAGATACTTATCAATCAATTACCCATATTTATGGGTCTTGAGATACTTAGCTCAAGATACCGTCTTGAGATACTTAGCTCAAGACACCGTCTTGAGATACTTAGCTCAAGACACCATCTTGAGATACTTAACTCAAGATACCATTTATTATTTTATGCCTAGTATCTTGAGATAATGCTTGTGAAGCATTGATGTCCCAATCACCCGTACAAAGGTAATGGGTAAAACTGTGACATTAGAAGGCCACTAGGCAACTTAGAGAGATTAGATAATAACTTATTGAAGACTTACTGGACCTACTTATTGTCTGGAGTCTTGACTGGGACCAACAGGCATAAACATCACTGATCATAAATGCTGTAGAGCTCCAGACCGTAATCATGTAAAATATATGGAGTAGGTGCCGATATTAACTATTTGCTGTCAATCAATTACCCATATTTATGGGTCTTGAGTAGAGAATACAATCCCGGGATCCCGACCGTTTTCTGGCCCCGAAAATCCCGGGACTGTACTTGGCTAATCTCGGGATTTTCGGGATTGCCACAAACAAGTCTAGTTTGTAATCCGTAGTCCGTTGCGCCTTGAAAATAACCTTGCCTAGATTATTTTAATACATTACGACAAAAAGCAACTCGTACAATACGTAGGTACTAATATGTTTGTCGTAGAACTTAGAAGGGACTTCCCCACTCGGAATACTTTAATACAATACTCTTTAAGGTAATTCCCCAACGAACCAACAGGGGAATCACCTGATCATATCATAATATTGTTGCGGGTATTTCCCGTCGGTCGGGGATTCCCTGTACGAAAGTATAAATATGCAAATCAGGTTTTATTTTTTTCATTTATTGTTCTGTCAGTGACGGGTTACGTAGGCTACGTCAGTGACGACGGGTTACGTAGGCTACGTCATTAAAATTTAAAAGTCAATTATCTGAAATGAAGTATTTCAAATGGCGGGAGACTTTGTTAGACATAAAAAAGACAGTGATACGACGTCAGTGTGGAGTTATTATTTAGTTGAGAAGGACGGGAATATTGCTAAATGTAAGCGATGCCCAGCCATCCTCAAGACTTTGGGTGGATCAACTAAGGGATTACATACACATGTGTTATCAAAACATAACATCAAGGTTATATCAGCTTCAAAAAGTCAAGATTCTGAAAATCTGAACACAGCACCGCCGCCAGCCAAGCGAAAGTTAGATAATTATTTTACTAAAAGTGCCGCCGATAGCCTGGATGATATTTTGGCAAGAATGATTGCATTAGATGGATTTCCATTAAGTGTATTCATAACCTCAGATGATTTGAGAAAATTGCTCTTAGCAAAATACACGGATTTACCAAAGTCAGCCGTCACTGTTCGAAAACGTGTTATGAATTACAGTGAAAAAATCAGAAAGCAAGTAACTGCAGAATTAAAACATTTGAAAAGTGCAGGTGGTGGTTGTCACTTCTTTTGGACTGTAAAACCAGGTGGAATAGTCTTTTAACAATGCTGGAGCGATTTTATCTTTTAAAAGCATGCATTCAAAAAGCTCTTAAAGATCTCAATCATCCAATTCGTTTAGAAGATGTTGATTTTGAATTGGTAAATAAAATTGTTGATGTGCTGACCCCAATTAAATTGACAGTAGAAGCAATCTGTCGGCGAGATGCTAATTTATGCACAGCTGATGCCGCTTTGAAATTTCTTATAAAACAACTGTCTAGCAAAAACTCAGCACTTGCCAAAAAAATTAAAACATCCTTAGTGGTACGTATAAAGCAACGACGAAGTGATGATTTTGGCGTGTTAAATTATTTACAAAATCCAGAGTATGAAATCCCCAGATCCTGAAGTACAAGTACAAAATGAATTGGGGTTGGCAAATAGTATTAGACGTGAAATGAGCCTGTTCGAAAATGGAGGTGTTCGTGGATATCACTTAGAAACAGCATATAAGTATCTATTGTCTATTCCTCCAACCAGCGTAGAAGCTGAACGAGCGTTTTCAGCTGCTGCTTATGTTGGCAATAAACTACGAAGCAGGCTCGGAAGTCAAACATTGGATGCTTTGATACTTCTGCGATTATATTTTCGAAATTCTAAATAGTTATTTTGTGCTGCTTTTTAATTTCTTGCAAAAGTATAGTATTTTTTGGTTTGTGTTTTTTCTTTTCTTATTATTATTCTGATTTGTGTTGTGCAGACATTAAAGACATTTTTTTTTAATTACTCATGTTTTTTTTATTTTAGCCCAATTAGAAACCATATAGTCTAATCCCGGGATGAGCCCGGGATCCCGGGAAAAGGCTTCAAAAATCCCGTAAGCCCGGGATTGAAAAACATGCTCGGGATTGTATTCTCTAGTGACTGTACATAATTTCAGTTCTGGTTCACCGAACAAAAATATTACATATTCGCGCCACGATCGCGTATTCGCGCGACGATCTCGTATTCACGCGACGATCGGTTTTAAATAGGATGCGACCGTAACCGTCACAAGCTTCAGAAAGCGACTATCACACGGAAATGAGCGACAGAGATGACTCATATTATGGTCCAAAAGTAACCGATGAACGTGTAAACAAACCCTGGCGGCTTTATTATAAAACAAGGTTTATCTTTAGAGCCAGGTTTAAACCATCGTGTCATTTTTGAATTTCGAATCTGATTCCGTCTGAGATAAAGTTCTTAATACAAAAACTGATTTTAAATCCGAGTATAAACTCTGTATGTATTAAGAACTTTTCCTCAGACGAAATAATGTTCGAAGTTAAAAAAATACACGATGATTTTAACCTGGGTCTAAAGATAATTCTTGTTTTGTAATAAGGTCGTGGCTACTCCGAAGTATCGGCCGTTTGCCTACGGCTAACTATAGCTGACTGCGGCGAAACAAAAAAAAAACGACAGTCAAATAGATAAGCCAAAGTAAAAAATGTCACTTGAAGTCGGGTAAGGACTCAAAGTCAAAAAAGGAAACTTTGTAAGTTATAAAACGGCCGAACATTCGACCGATATTTCGGAATATTGCTTCGGAGTGGACCCCCTGTTCAGGTTAAATTCTTACGCAATCACTCACTACAGGGAATTTGTAACAAATTCATCTGTATTTAGGTTTCAACTTTGTATTTTACTACTTTTTCCAACAATTTTTGTTTGAATAACATTATTAAATTATAATTGAAAAAATTATTGACGAAAGACGCGATGGGTATCGATATTCTATACTATCTATACGTATGTTTGTTTGACCGCGTATATATGTATTTCCGATATATACGTATATCTCTGAAACTAAATGCCGAGAACTGGACCCTTTTGTTTGGACGCCCACAAATTGTGTATCTCACGACTTCCACGCGAACGAAGTCGCGTCTAAACATATCGATACATCATCTCGACTGTGGATTTTCGCTAGTTAATTTAATTTGACCCTCTATTTTGATGAGTAGGTATTGCTTCTATAAAAGTTTGTCCAGGTACTTTTTTAGACCTTATTTATTTCACCGTAAGATTGTGAGAACCGTTAGTTTATAATCTAAAAAATCTGTCGAAAAAATGTGAAATGGGTAAGGTTAGAATTGTGACCAACCGCGCGCGACCCGAGCGAGCGAAGCGAGGGGTGCCGCGCCAGCAGCCAGCGAGCGATACTTCCAAGTTGCTCGCAGATAGGCAGGCTATTTAGTACTAGCGCAAGGTGCGTTACGTCACAAGCAAGTTTGATACAAATTCTCAAGTTGTCGTTTTCCCATGGATAGATTATAAACTATCGAAAAATAATGCAATTAAATTGTAAATGGTTTGTTGCAGTTTACAATTTTTCGATAAGCTATAATTTAACGGAAATAATACCGATAGATTATAAACTAACGAAGTTATGTATTTCACCGTATAATTATTAATTATACGGTGAAATAAACATGTAATTATTATTATTTCAGCTACCTCGGCTTCTACACATACTTAGTAGACACGATATCAGCGCCGGACGCGATAGTCAACTACTTGTGCAAGCAGTACAACATTCACAGAATACCGATAGGGAACGATCATACGTTCAAGAACAGTGGGAAAGTTCCCGCGAATATTAATTTCTTTTTTACTGGTAAGAAATTTTTTTCATCATTTATTTACGTTTGTTTTATTACTTGTATACAAGGTGGAAGAAAGTTTATACCATGGATTCAGTATAATTATGATTCTAGAACATCTAAGAGTTGGAGTATTTCGCCTGCTCAAAAAATTAAATCTGCTGTTCTATACATTTTGATTGTCTAAGTATTACAACTTTTTTATGGAACTATGGAACCGTTTAGTTGCAGTCGGGGTTCTGATGATTTATTTTTATTTTACCTACACGGTGTTGTATTTTTACCCGACTACCCCAGAAGGAGGGTAATGTTTTTCGAGAGTGTGTATATATATACTTATGTCTATTTCTTTGGCACGCTCTGTAGCCTAAACACATTGATGGATTTTAACTTATGAGGAGTTGTTAGATTCGTCTTAATTGTGGGAGTGACTTATTATGATAAATAATATTTATAAATTGCACCTTTTTTTTTTTTTTTTTGGGTGGGAAATTATCAAATAACTTCTCCCGCTCTGGGCGGAGCGGGAGGGCATGTCAGACTTTTACTGACTAAAACCCACCCGTGTTCCTTCCGTTGCCTGTGTGCCAGGGCCACGATATCCCTTTCGGACAAACTCGCAACCCCGGCAGGCATTGGTCCTATCGGACCCCGTCAATTGGTGCTGACAACTCTTTGAGGCGCGCGTGGAACACAACGCGCCGTCGACCCGGGCCTGGTCCTTATCGGACGACGAGCTACCCATCGCTCACCGTCCGCAGGCCCGCGCCTACGGTGGCCGGAAATCGGCTTGCGACTCCCGGGGCCCGGGGCGTCTCCTGCGGCGACTAAGGGTGCGAGGGCGCGAACCTTGTCTCACCCTCACGCGTTCCGCCTCCTCCTTCGCTAGCATAACTGCTTCGCAGAAGGAGGTGACGGCCTCCCATGCACTCTCGCTCCGAACCATGGCCTGAACCTGGGCAGACCTCCACCGTATGCTCCACCGTGTCCTCCGGGCGATCCACACAGTGGTGACACCCGGGCGTTTCCTCCCGCTTTATCCTGAACAGGAACCTCCCGAAACAACCGTGTCCGGTGAGGACCTGCGTCAGGCGGAAGGTGAGGACGCCGTGGCGCCTCTCTAGCCACTCCTCAAAGAGGGGACTTATCGCCACAATTGTGGCGTGCCCAGCGCTGGGTTGCGACAATCGCACTCTCCATGTCGCCATGAGATCCCGCCGGAGCTCTGTCCGCCGTGCCGTGATTTCTCGCGGCAGCGGAGTTTCACCCCGGCGTTTCGCCTCCTCGCGCCACTCCCAGATGTGCGCGAGGACTTTTGCCTCCAGATCCCATGGCGGCAGTCCGGCAAACAAAACTGGCATGCCCCACAATATACTAGTGGCGGCATCTACATAGCCACATGCGAACTTCGCACTACACTGACGCCACGCAAAATCAGAGTCTACCGCGCGACTAGCATATACAACGTCCCGACATCACCCGTCTGGATATTCCGATCCAGCCCATCCCTGGGGATCTACTCCGAAGCGTTAAACCGAAGTATCGGCCGAATGTTCGGTCGTTTCTTTACTACGGCTAACTATCGCTGACTACGGCGAAAAAAAAAAAACAAGACAGTCGAAGAGATGAGCTAAAGTTGTGGCGTGAAGTCGGGTAAGGACTCAAAGTCAAAAAAGGAAACTTAGGAAGTTATAAAACGGCCGAACATTCGGCCGATACATCGGTTTAGCGCTTCGGAGTAGACCCCCTGGCTGTCCTCCCCCAGCGACTCCCGTGTAGTCGCTTAGTTTTTAAGTTTGCTTGTAAGACCAGACCAGACCAGAGGTCTCAATTTATTGAGACTTCCACAGGAAAGTCCGGTTAAGCAGACGAGAACCCCTAGGTTGACCTGCGAGATGCCACACAAAAAATCGACCATCGGGCAGTTGCCCACCAGACACAACACCCGTCTGGTCGGAGGATCCTCCCTTTTCTATGGAGGATGAGTGAACTTTACACCATATTCCTCATACCTCTATAGACTATTGAAATGCAAACTGTGTTATGTGGCAAACTATATTTTACAAGTCATTTATCCTTGTACAAACCGTGTGTCCGATAGGATTTCCCATCGGCATAAATGACGAATACTTCCACACCTACTTCCATCACCTAATAACGACTTAGGGGATGAAAATCCTTCCTTAGTGCTTACTATGGAAGCAAGAACTACCAAAAAGTATCGATTTAGATATTATCGATACAAAAACATCGATATATCGCTTACATTTTCTAAGTACTTGATGAAATTATATTGTATTGTTTGTTTTTATTCATATAAATACTAAACTAGAAACATAATTTCTGTTGTAAAATCTTAAATTACTAAAACATTTGTAGCGGCATCAACATCGCCACATGCGAACTACGGATCGCACTAACGTCACGCAAATCCTGCATCGCGCAAGCAGAGTTTACCGCGCGACTAGCATATATACAACGTCCCGACATCAACCGTCGGGCAGTTGTTCACCAGACACAACACCCGTCAGGTCGGAGGATCCTCCCTTTTCTATGGTGGGTGAGGGAACTTTACACCCTGTTCCTCATACCACCAAACATTGATAATAATAAGTTTACTTTTATACGGCTCTGAATTCCAACGGTTTTAGTCAGTGGGGACAACGGTGTTGCGATTGGAAATTTTAGCAGTGGTGTGGTGACTCAGTGGTAACAGCCGCGACTTACGACTTGTAAGTTCAAATCCGGACAGGCGCTTTACTTTGTGTAAATTATTTCGTCACCACTGCTCTCAAAACGGTGAAAGTAAAACATCGTGAGGAAACTGGCATGTCCTAGAACCAAAAATTCGAAGACATGTGACATCTACCAACCCGCACTGGGCCCGCCTGGTGGATTACAGCCCACTCCCTCTCGAAGACAAGAGGCCTGGGAGCAGTGGGAACATTATGGGCTGATTATGATGATGATGATGATACTTGATATTTTATATCGATATATCGAAATAATAGATATCGCCAAAACATATCGATATATCGAACAAAAAATAACGATAAATCGATATTTTGTCTGCAAGCCTAGTGCTTACCTACACTATACAATATTAGTTTTAGTATATGCGAAACCCGAAACACGTGTCTAGTATTTTTATGTAAAGAATCTATGTACAATATTTCAAAACTGTATCATAAAAAATCGCAAAGTTATAAGGTCGTTATGTTACCGGGCTATCCGTACAAAAACATGCTAACGGCGCCCCCGCGCCTCCAGGGTCGTCTTGCGTTCATTGATAATAATTTGGCAGTAGGTACCTAACCGTACGGCGATTGTATTGTAAGTAATTAAATGGTGATAACATTTTCCATCACACTTAAATATTTTTGGGACAAAATATAACACGGTGTAAAAATTATTGAAATCGATTCAGTTCCTTATTCTGAACAAACTATATTCAGGTTTCGCATATACTAAACATAATGTTGTATAAGGAACTCGCGTCCAAAATTGTATGCTCCTAGACCCAGGTATTTAGGCTGTGCGTTTCATTTCAGTGAATCAATTAAAGATTTGTGTGAAGTAGATAACTGTTTCCACAATTTGCATTTTTTCAAAGTGTGTATGTACACTTACCCGACAGCATTAAGGGGTTATGATTAAAATCGTTATAAACAGGAGGCAAGAAATTTTGTTGATTTTATTTCTTTAAAACATATCCCAAACTGTTTTTTTTTTTATATTTTCTTACAGAGAATCACAGATTCGTAGTCCGCGTTTCGGCATACAGCGGTGAGAAGTCGAGTACCACCATCGAAGTCAGACCCGCTAAACTGTGTGCGAATACCGTAGACGTGGAGGAAATCGGCAATTTTAATAAACAGTAGGTTCTTATTAATTTTTCTTGAATGGCCAACCAAGAATTCGACACCAGCAATTTCGATTTTTGTTGTTGTTAATATTGTAAAGAATGAATATTTTTTATTTTAATAAAGTTTTCAGTTAATATGAATTTAATGTAATGTTTTAGCAGTCTCGCCATTTGACATTCCATAATATACTACGCTAACACTATGAGTTGGCGTGATTTATTACACATTCATTTATCGCATTTTTTCATTTTTCTGTGTAGACCATTCTACACACGGCTAACTCGAGTTAAATTTAAAACTAACGATTCATAAAGATATTATATGACGACATTCCTTGAATTATCAAAAGAACTGACAACTGAAAATTTCCATAAATTATCTTTATTAATAAAAAAGGTATCACATTTTTTCTTTGTAACGGCTCTGGTGTAAAACCGATCTTTTAAAATTAGCGCAGTGTTCATTGCTGGTGTCGAATTGTTTACACAGTTACAATTTTTAAATAAGATTTTACTTAAATCTAAGCTTTTCTTTGAGACTTTTTCTTTCTTATAATATCACACTTACTTATTAGTTAAATGGAAATTTAATATTTAGAAAACTCGATGTTTTTTTGGCAAAACTATACATAAATGTAGCGATACTTTTATTATCGTCCGCGCGCAAGTGCTATTCACCGCCTGAGGTATGTGAGCGGTGACACGGAGGAGGTAGACAAAGGCCAAGCTAACTCAGTCAGCCAATCTTGTCAATCGCGCCCACCCCAAATCAAATCATTTAAGTTTTGGTTTGCAAACATGGGTAATTACATATAATATGTATATATACATAGATGTTTTATTATAATAGTCCTCCATATTCTACCGTCACATGGGCATGCAAATCATATTATTAATTAATTTACACAAATTTAAAGGAATTATAAATAACAATTATGAAAAAAAAAAAACAAATTGTTGGCAAATCGATTTAATGACAGTAAAATGTCATAATAATACAAAAATGTCAAATGTCAACCAGGTGACAATAATAAAAAAAAAAATGTAATAATAGCATGTCAATAAAAAGACAAAGCCTCACCGCTCACGTACCTCTGGCGGTGAGCGCGCGGACTATATAATTTCTGTTTTATTAAAACGGCTATGTTAGTATCTATACTCCATTGGTTTAGGTAGTTAAATAAAGGTAAACAAATCATAAATAGGGTTTTTATAGATGACACTTTCTTGTTTAAAAGTACGTTGTAACTTTTATCAAATTAAAATGTTTGTTTTTTACAATAGTTTCCTCTTCTATTACTTTATGTTAAACTTTATCATTTATTCTTAACTACTCTTAGTAGATGTAATTGCTTGAGCACAATTTTTTTGTTAGGTTTATAATAATACTATAATATTTTGTAATCAGTCTATTGTAAAGAGCCTAAAAATACCGGTTCTCTAAACGTCAACGAAATAAAACGTGGCTAAATTGAAGAGTACAACTGTGACGTAGCATGACAACTGAAGTGATATCTATTACGTTTAGTCGGTTACTTGATAGCTCTCTCGTCACGTGGTATGTTTTGTTTACCTTTATTTAACTACCTAAACCAACGGAGTATAGTATCTGTATCATTTCGTGATTGTCCTTCCCTTTTAATTTCAGACTATCAATATTTGAACAAACTGCGGCAAGTCACCGAAACAAAATGCAAGACTTTGACAAGAAACTATCAATCTTGGAGAGTAACTTGAACGAGCTGAATATGCAGAGAAAGGCTATTAACGAAGGCGTTGAGAAAGTGAGTTTCTGAGTTTTTAAATGCTGAACATTTTTTACTGCAATCTTTTTAGGGTTCTGTACTCAAAGGGTAAAACGGGAACCCTATTACTAAGACTCCGCCGTCTGTCTGTCTGTCGGTCTGTCCGTCTGTCACCAGGCTGTATCTCATGAACCGTGATAGTTAGACATTTGAAATTTTCACAGATGATGTATTTCTGTTGCCGCTGTAACAACAAATACAAAAAAAACAGAATATTATAAATATTTAAGGGGGCTCCCATACAACAAACGTGATTTTTTTTGCTCGTTTTTGCTTGATATTGATAACGGCAACAGGTAGACGCCTGAAATATTCACAGAATATTTAGTTATATATTCACTTTAAAAATAAATAATTAAATTAAAATAAAACAAATATTTAAGGGGGGCTCCCATACAACAAACGTGATTTTTTTTGCCGTTTTTATAGATAATGGTACGGAACCCTTCGTGCGCAAAACCGACTCGCACTAGGCCGGTTTTGCTTTTAGCCGTCTGAGTTCAGGACGGAACCTTTATAAAATCATTTTTTTGTCAGTCTGTCATTGAGGGTATTCTCGAGGTCTATGCAATGTAGGAATTTGATTTATGATATAATGTTAGGTCTCGAATGACGCGCACAACGATCGCCAGTCAAAGACCAAACTATTCTTTTTTTGTTTAACTTGCTTGAGGGGCTTGTGGCTAAGTAATAACAGCCGCACGGGTCAATCGATCAGGTTAAGCTATGCTTACCGCGGTTGGTCCGTAGATGGGTGACCATTTTTACATACCAAGACCCCTCCGTGCCTCGGAAAGCACATTGAACCGTTGTTCCCGGCTGCAAATCTTTGACAGTCGTTATACGGGTCGTCAGAAGCCCGAACGTCTGACAGCCAGTCTTACCAATTAGTCTGGGTTGTGGAGGTCAGATAGGCAGTCGCTCTATTGAAAATACTGGTATTCAGCTGCATCCAGTTAGACTGGAAGCCGATTCCAACATAGTTGGAAAAAGGCTAGGTAGATGATGATGACGATGACCCATCATGCCTGTGAAGTTTTGCTAGTTAATTTAATTTTAAGTTTTTACGGGTAGTCAGAAGCCTGAAAATCTGACAGTCAGTTTTACCAAGGAGTATCATGGTACCCAGTAAGTGGGTTGTGGAGATCAGATAGCCAGTCGCTCCATGTACAACACAGATACTTAGCTGCATCCAGTTAGACTGGAACCCGTTAACCCTTTATCCAATATAGTTGGGAAAAGTTAGCCAGTTTTTTTTAGATTTTACGAGAAATTACTTAATTTTGGATTCCTAACTAATGCACATAGCATTAGTTAGGAATCCAAAATTAAGTAATTTTCCAAAAATATTTGTCTTCTTTATTTCTCTCTCTTTTGTATTAATTTCCTATAATTAATATTATACACCGTGGCATTTTAATCGTCATACAACGGCAGCCCACTTCATGTATTCAATGACTACTAATCATTCATGAAAGTAAAAAAATAGTTATTAACATTTCTTTTTCTTTTTAAAAACGTTGCCCCACACTAGGAATTTCTCCTGTATCGTGGGCGCGTTTACAAACATTTAAACTCACATACACTAACAGCCAGACCCGGAACAACTACTTGTAGGTCATACAAATATTTGTTCCGTGCGGGAATCGAACCCACGACACGCAGCGCGGCAGTCAATCGCTTAATCACTGCGCCAACCATGCCGTCAACATATTAAGGGGCGTCGTGTTATTAACATTAAAAATAAAAAATCTCTATGACGCATAACGTAGTTGGAAACAGCCTGTTACGAGCGCGGTGCGAGCCTTGCGTTCTAAGGGCGGCACGGAATGGATTACAAGGCTCGCACCGCGCTCATAACAGTGGGTTTCAAACTACATCATGCGTCATAATGAATAATATATTTAAAAAAACATATATTAATAAATATTTTTTATATTTTCAAGAATGATTAGTAGTCATTGGATACATGAAGTGGGCTGCCGTAGTAAGACGATTAAAATGCCACGGTGTATAAATAGTAAATAATGGCATTTTTTTATATGTGAATGTACATTACGTAAATCTATGTTGCGGAAGAGTGGAGTGTCATGAACTCATAATGCGGGCATTTATTTGCTTAAGGCGCTGACAAGAGGCAAATGATAAAAGTAGGTTTCACCATTTCAGCCGAAAAACGTCCACTGCTGGACATAGGTTTGTCTTAAACAAAAGAATTGCTAAATCTATATAGTTTGTGGTAGCGGAAAAAATATATTATGTTATTCTTGAACATATTTCTCAGAACTTGGCTGTTACCAAAACACGTTTAGAAAAAAAAATCTCGATACAAATTAACGGTAAACTAACCCTTTACTTTGAGTTTCAATCCAAAATACTCGTATCTGTATTAAATATCAACGTACGGTTGGTATTTAATGATTAATAAGATCGTTTTATTTATATGCAGAACTTGGTTGTTTTTTATTTTCGATTACTCAACTAATTTTTGAGTAAATATATAATTGCTTCATATTTTGCAATAAATTACAAGCGTTGTGTCATCGCGCTTCTCTTTCTTTTGTATGCAGTCTGACAGTGACCGCGGTTTAGTTGTTGTCAGCGCCTTAAAAGGAAACTTCTATCACGAGCTATGTAGTACAAAGCTTGTTAAAGAAAATAAACTATTTGAATTGTCATCTATCTATCTGCCTAGCCTTTTCCCAACTATGTTGGGGTCGGCTTCCAGACTAACCGGATGCAGCTGAATACCAGTATTTTACATGGAGCGACTGCCATCTGACCTCCACAGCCCAGTAACTGGGTAATACGATACCCCTTGGTAAGACTGATTGTCAGACTTTCAGGCTTCTGACGACTCGTAACGACTGTTAAAGATTTAAGAAGTCTCGGTATGTAAAGATGGTCACCCACCCACGGACCAACCCTGGCAAGCGTACCTTAGCCTGATGGATCGAGCCATGCGTACGTAGCCACGAGCTCCTCTTATTTTGTGTTAATAAAGCCAAATAAACATATATTCTTTTTTGTGTCTCTAGGTTCGTACAATATCAGCCCATATCCGTATTCAGAACAAGAAAGTTCAGGACATAGAGACAGAACCGACTTTCGACATTCAACAGGAATTGGAACGAACTAGAAAGAAACAGAAGGCGTGTGTGTTGAAGCAATGTAGAATGCACGCCGAGTTGAAAGAGTCTTACAATACCCTGTGTGCGGAGATTATGAATGCAGATATTTGGAAGGTAAGTGCTTACTTGATTACAGCATCTAATGCGCGTCTTCTAAATAAAAGCGTGCTTTTGGATTTTCCACAAACACAAATGACAAATGCGTGCACTGACAGGTCCACTCAATCTGTGTTGGTCTTTCATTAAAATACCATTTCAGACACCAATCTACATGGTCTTCATATGATCTGACCAAGATTATATTTGGACTTTAAAAGAGACTGATACCTCTGAGATGTTTCGGTTTTTCTTCTCAGAGTAGTCAGATAGGAAATGCGGCACCTAATCTTGTTTTTAAAATATGATTGACGTGTAAAAGTGTTGGTACAAACCTCGTTACAGAAATAAAATCATTTATCCACGTTCGGATCACCGTGGAAAAATGCAACAGCACGCGCGCGTGTTAGTGAGAACGAGTGATACGTTAGCTGAGTATCGGGGCCATAGGCAAAAATGAATTTAACTAGAAAAAATTATATCTAAATGTCTTAAAAGAAAAAAAAATTATTAAGTACTATAAAAGAGTGATTTTGGCAAAATTATCGATAATTAATTAAGTCATTCAGAAAAATATATCGATTAATAATTTAATAGTAATGACGTTAAAATTATCGACAAAAGTCACTACTCTACGGCCATTACTCACCTTGATATATTCCAAACTCGCGCGTCTACTGTAGTTAGAAACAAATAGATTAAGTTCTAAAACAATGCAGACTGCATGGCGAGTTGATAGATTCTTACAATACGTTGTGTTCTGAGACAATAAATGCAGATGTGGAAGGTAAGTCAAAGCGTAATTTAAACTGTACGCTAAACGTGCTATTTTTCCATGCAATTTCACGAAACAATTTCACAAAAATGTTAACCAACAACCTGCCGATCTCATTCAAACCCTAAAATATCCTAGTAGCACTGTAGGGATATTTTCGACGAGTCAGGCTTCACGTTTTATACGCACCAAAACCGCAATTTAAACGCGGTCGAAAAGAGGAGTTTCCTTTTCAGGGGGAGCAGAGTAAACTCAGGATTATTTCCATACCATTTTATTATTCAAATTCATATATTTATTTGCATTCCATAATGTTTAAAGGTATTAAAAATGGCTTAAAGCTAAGGTACAATTACGGATCCTATAGCACAGCAAAAGGTATAATAAAATTAATTCTTAAAATAAAAATAAAATTAGGAAACAATTCGCAATCAACAATTTATAAATAGATTTTTAACATTAACTAAGTACATATAACATTTATTACTTATCACAAAGAAAGCCAGCTTAAATCCTAATGAATATTTATATTTTTTTTTTATATTATTTTCCCTTAGTAAATCTGTGTAACATCTGGTTTCTGAAAGCTAATTCAAATTTGACATGCTTCCTTTGATTTTTTTAAACGTTGCTCAGACTCACACAAAGTACAGGCCAGATTCTTACAAAATATAAACTTAGCAGTAACATGGATTAGGCTAATACTCTTTATAAAACATACTAGCTTTTGCCCGCGGCTTCACCCGCGTGGAGGTCGGAAATTAACCCACGGGAACGTACACGGATAAAATGTATCCTATGTCCTAGGTCATGGCCTGCCCATGTGCCAAATGTCATTCAAATCCGTGCAGCCGTTTTAGCTTGAAAGCGTAACAAACAATGCCGACATTTATAATATTAGTTAGGATTATAATCATTTAATGTAAAAATTCATAATTTGGATATTATGGCGACATCGTCAGTATTGTGACAAAGCTCCTTAAAAAAGATAAAAATGACATTAGCTTTCTATAATCCCTCTGTATTTAAAAACCTTTGATGCACTGTAAGATCAACACCTATATTTCTATCCTCCTTAAAATACCCCTTATTATAATACTCCTCAATTTCCTGCAGTGTCCTATTTCGCGTTTCAGGCACACTCATCCATATAATCAAACCAGCAATGGTAGTATATACTCCATAAACAATAAAGGCTCCCCACATATTAATATAGACACATAAATAAGGAAAAGTTTTCAAAGAAGATGAATGAAATAAACAAGTGCATATGACGAACAAACAGCCCCCTATGCCTCTGTGTTTCACAGGCATTAACTCAGTTGATATCGTAAACCCTATACCGTTTGAACCTAGGCTGTAAAACATTGTGAAACATACTATACAATAGGCTCCCAACATTGAGTCTTTTGCCACTAAATCCACACTTTGTAAATATGTAACCACAGCCGCTGAATTCATACAAACGGCCGCCCCAAACATACTGAATAACAAAACCTTTTTGCAGCTCAAGAATCTACTTAACGCAGTAGTAACACAGTATCCTATAAAAAATGTCACGTCGATAATTAATTTTATGTGATCGTTCTTATTGCTGGTAGTATTAAGTGTAATATCGCTTGAATAAATGACAACGACTGCCCCGCCCGACCAGTAGAATACGCTTAGTAAAACACATGTATGAAAAGATGGGATGTAGAAGTCTTTTCTACTAATCGTGGCTCGTAAGTCCTTGGTCCATTGTCTTCTAGGTTTTGTCTCCGAACTTTCTTCCCGAGAATTGAGCAAAGCATTCAGCTCTTTCATAGATTCCTTATCAGTCCCTCGAAGGCGTTTAAACGTTTGTTCGCACTCTTCAAATCTACCTTTATAAGCCAACCATGCTGGCGATTCGGGCCACGCACAGCCAATAACGACCGCCACCAAAGCAGGACAACACATCACCACTCCAGCTGTTTTCCAATACAAATATCTGCCAATTATTCCAACAACAGACATTCCAAAAGCTTGGCTCGTGCCATAGAGTAACAAACATATGTTCCGATACTTTGGATGGACCATTTCGGGGATGCTTAAAAAGCTGATTGCTAGTAGGCTGTGGCCTCCTAAGCCGTGGAAGCATTCTCCTATTATAAGTACGATGATACTCCTTGCTGCGTATGTGAAGGCCCATCCTATAATGATGAGCATACAGCTCAATATGAAGGCGAACTTTCGGCCTTGGTATTGCATGAGGAAAGGGATTAGGCAACTTGGGATACCAGCTAGACCGTGGACTGAACCTAGAAATAGAAAAAAATAAAATCATTTACGTTTAAAATACAGATACGATTTTTATAAATAGTCCCCTATACACTTTTCCTTACGGTATACAAATTTTCAAATAATAGAAATGAATTAATAATATTATAAAGATACTGTAATTAACTCTTCTCCAATTAGGTATTAAATAAAAACAGTAGGTAAGCAAAATATTATATTAACAGCATTACATTTCATTGTTGTTATTTGAATGTTTGACGTTCAGAATGACAACTATGAAATATGATATAAACTTGTTGATAATACAGGCCAGAAGCGATAGGCAGAGATAGTGCACCCATATTTAGCAATTTTATGTTTAAGTATTATATATTCCCGAGCCAATCGCCATCAACCAGATACAAATCCAAACTCCGAGCAGCTGCTGAGAAATTCCTGATGGTACAACCCAATAAAAACTTTGCACGATCTGGGAATCGAACCCGGAACCTCGCAATCAGTTGACATTTGCTACTACTTGACTAAAAATCCATGAATTATATGGTATTATAACATTATAAGCAGGCAGTCTAAATCAAATTTCGAACGCAAGCTCCGCCCCTCGCTCCTCGCCACTCCGTTATGTGCTAAACGCTAATACATCAGAAATAAAGTTGAATATCGCGTGCGCTCTTTGATCGTGTTCGAGCACGAAACTAAATAACGTAAGTCTCAATTTCTGATTTCGTTTACAACTAAAGTAAAAATTGATCTAAAGAATAAATATCTTGTGTCGGGATAATAAACAATATTTTCTTTCTGTGAATATTTATTTTAGACATAAAAGCTAAACAATCTCGTTTGTTTTTTATAATAATAATTATCCTTAAAGTATGGCAAGGCAAAGAGCTTCATGGACGCTTTTTCCGGGCCCTCCATGGGCCTGATATAGACTTTCTGGCGTCCGTATCCTGGCTGCGTTTCGGCGACCTCTTCGGGGAAGCCGAAGGTTTTGTCTGTGCGATTATGGATGAAGTTATTATGACGAATAATTATCGGAAATACATTGTCAAGGACGGTACGGTTGACATCTGTCGGGCATGCCACCGGCCCGGTGAATAAATCCGACATATTATTTCTGGTTGTTCTCGTCTTGCTAACTGCGAGTACTTGCACAGACACAATCTAGTGGCTAGGATTATCCACCAGCAACTTGCCTTGCAGTACAACCTTGTGGAGTCCGAAGTACCATACTACAGGTATGCGCCCGACCCAGTTCTCGAGAATGGTCACGCCACATTGTACTGGGATCGATCTATCATCACTGACAGGACTATTGTAGCCAATAAGCCTGATATTGTGGTGATAGATCGACGAGAGCACCGTGCAATGATTGTCGATATCGCTGTACCTCATGACGAGAATCTCGTGAAAGCTGAGAAAGATAAAAAAATCAAATATCTTGACTTAGCACACGAGATTGTCGACATGTGGGATGTGGATTCTGCAATCATTGTACCGATTGTAACGGTAAATGGCCTAATAGCGGAGAGCCTTGACCAACACCTCAGGAGGCTCTCATTGCGCGGCTGGGTCAAGGGCTTGATTCAGAAAGCAGTACTCCTGGACACGGCACGTATAGTGAGGAGGTTCCTCTCTCTAGAGCCCTGACCACCGGCAGCTTGGACCCTGTTCCTGATGCTGATGGGTCACTATTTTTTATATTTTAAAATGTTTTTTAAAAATGATTTTTATAAAAATATTTAAAAATGTAATTAATGTGTATACAAATGTAATAAAGGAATATAAATTATCCTTAAAAGACATAATTTTCGAATAAAAAATTTATTCAGAGAAAATATTACAATTACGTGACTGTCTTCAACATGGAAAGAAAAAGATCCAATAAATCATATACTAAAGTTTAATTTTGCTTGTATGTGTGACTGTTTCAGAATATTCATGCAAATTAACATAAAAATAGGGAGCCTCCTCTTAATACAGGCTGATGTTTGAAATGGGGTCAAAATAGAAAGTAGAAAAAAGTCAGGACGAGTTCGAAAAATTAAACAGCAGTGCAGTACATAAATGATGAATTGTTCAGCCCCTTATTTAAAAAGTACGTAATTTTTATTAACCGATCACATCAAACGATAATTGTTAGATATAATCAATAAAATTAAACCGATAACCGAGTCTTGAAATGAATGCAGTAATAGATCAATCTAATTTATATTTTTCTGTACTCTAATTTAATTTTTGGAAGGGTATTTCCCGTTTTTGTCCCATATAACGGACGTTGTAAGTAATGTTAAGAGTCGTAACATTGAGGGTCTATGGCTGAGATCTATAAACGTTACTTAGCTCCTGCTTTTAAGTAAAGTAAATTAAAAATAGGTTATTTCAACATTCAAATTACAATATTGAGATAGCGGTAGTCCAAAACTAGTCACAGCAGCCTGTATCTTAGGCACCATTAAATTAAACATATTGGTATTTTTTAAATAAAAGTTCACATTGGCGACGTTAATCTAATTAGCCTCTTCGAGACTGCAAAACTAAAAATACAAAATAAACAAATCAAGGGAGGAAAACTAACGCTTTGACTTAGACATATTCCCGTCTCTGTCTTGTACTTGTAGATTGACTGCTGTGGGACATGACAGAAATAACGCTTAACCTTAGTACGAGCTAAGTAACGTATATAGATTTCGACCTAAATAAGCAGACTGCCAACTGCAACCGGACTACGCAGGGCAGTTGGCAGTTTCAATGGTGTTATATTATTACCACGTACACAAAAATACCCAAAATATTATTTTTTTGTAAACACTCATCCCTACAACAAAATATATTGTAAAAGTCTTTTTACAAATGGCAGATATAGAATAAAAAAAACCGGTCAAGTGCGATTCGGACTCGCGCACGAAGGGTTCCTTACCATTATCTATAAAAACGGCAAAATAATCACGTTTGTTGTATAAGAGTAAATTAAATATTTGTTTTATTTTAATTTAATTATTTATTTTTAAAGTGAATACATAACTAAATATTCTGTGAATATTTCAAGCGTCTACTATGTACTATTATACTGTTTACGTTATTAATATCGAGCAAAAACGAGCAAAAAAATCACGTTAGTTGTATGGGAGCCCCCTTAAATATTTATTTTATTCTGTATTTTATAATTTGTTGTTATAGCGGCAACAGTAATACATCATCTGTGAAAATTTCAACTGTCTAACTATCACGGCTCATGAGATACAGCCTGGTGACAGACGGACAGACAGACAGACGGCGGAGCCTTAGTAATAGGGTTCCCGTTTACCCTTTGGGTACGGAACCCTAAAAATATACATAATTTTGACAAAATTTAAAAACTCAAATTAACTATTTCAAAGAAACATACCGATCCATGATCCGTTCTCCAAATCCAGGTGTATGATAGTATCATTGGATTTGAACTGTTGTAACAAAACCCCGGGGTACGATACTACCCCACCGGCCGAAAACGCCGCCAAGTGTGATGACCCCGCCACTAAGAACTGGAAAAGTAACATACAGCTGTATAAGGATCTTTTGGCGCGTGGCTAAAATCGAAACCAATGCCGCCATCTTGTTTTTCAATACACTTCACATACAGGGTGTCCAGTAAATAGCACGACATACTGCAGGGGGTGATAGCTAGGGTCACTACCTATCAATACAACACAATATAAATGTTCAGCAAAATCTTACGGATTTACAGTTTTACAAAATTTTCCGAAATACCGAAAAATCTCTAACTTGAAACAGATTTTTAAGCATCTCGTAATGAAAAAATCTTTTTCTAGTACTTTTTTTTACATCAAATTATTCGTGAATAGTTACTTTACTCATTGATAAGTCTTTTTTCTATCAAAGACAAGAATGTTTTCAAGAAATACTATTTTTTGTTTAAATTTGCACAGAACTATTTTCTTATCACTTAAGTATAACCTACAGTGGTGAAAAAAAAATGTATGTGGCAGTTTTGTACAACAAACTTAAAAAATAGCTTGTTTAATGGTGATTTTGGAAAGATACAATACTAGTACGAATACTACTACGAATTATTACAGAAGTTGAAAGCACTAAATTCCTTGGAGTCACGATTGACAAAAAGCTAAACTGGAAAGCGCACGTGGAAGAACTCAGTAAAAAAGTTAGTAATTCTTGTTACGCGCTGTTCAAACTGGTCCCAGTGCTTAACACTGAATCATTGCTCACGGCATATCATAGTTTGGTTTCTTCACACTTAAGGTATGGGATAATTTTCTGGGGCAACTCAACCGACAAGGACATACCCTTTAAAGCCCAAAAAAGGTGTATCAGGACTATGTTTAAGTTACAGTCAACCGAAAGTTGTAAGCCCTCCTTTAAAAAATATAAAATATTAACTCTGCCTTGCCTTTACATTTTAGACATTGTCATGTTTGTGAAATCAAATCGACACTTATTTCCACGTCAATCAGAAGTGATCGATCACAACCGTAGTAGACGCGATGACAGTATTCTATGTCTACATAGATCGAAAACAGCATTACTGCACAAGAGTGTTTTCTGTATGGCCCCTAAAATTTTCAATAAACTCCCAAAGAGTTGGAAGGAGCTTAATGTCCGTCAATTAAAAAATAAATTAAAGATACTGCTAGAAGGGAAAGCATACTACAGTATTCTAGAATTTCTTAACGGCAACATCTAGTACCTAATATTATCAATACATCTTTGACATAATCTGTACATAAAGCAACATATTATTGCTATGATGATAATTTTAATTGATATTTAGTAATTGTTTCGTAATTATGACCATATATTTAATTTTATTCTTAAGAAAATTGACATTTACTATTTATTATTTTTGTCCATGTGTAATTGTTCAAACTTATCCAATAACTATTATTAGGTACTGAAATTTAAATATTTGTACGCCACTAAGGCCAAACATGACTGGTCATAAACTACAACGTATTTAATAACTTGCATGCTCTGTATGTGTACTCATGTTTCCACAAATAAAGAATCTTGAATCTTGAATCTAGTACATTTTCATTTTAAAAAATACGAAAAATAAGCTATTTTAGTTAATAAGAGCATTTTATTTTAAATGCAAGTAATGTGACTTTGAATTCGAATCGTTGTAAGGTCGTACTACGGTTCGAATTACATAATAATTAATCTACAGCCGACCGGCCGGCCGGTCTGTAAATGACATCTTGAAGGATAAGGTGATTCTTTAATATTTAATCTAATTAAACCACACACGGAACAGTACTCGGTTTATCACCAACCCCCTACGACCCTAGTTCTTATTAAAGAGTATCTAAGCTGGCTGTGGCATTCCTTAGGTTTTATTGTCACCAACCTAATCTAAGTTAGACTACTTACATTTGTTAAAAATATATTTATTGTTTGATACATTTTGTAGTTTCTTTGTGTGCATATACTCACCCACCCTTGCAAGGGAGACTTTGTTCTTTCATTTAGAGGGACAAAATCAAAATTGTAACAGTGCTGCACCGGTTGACGTCATCACGTCAACGCCGGCGGTCGCTGAAAACCAGCGCTGGGGCTCTGTCTAGCATAGGGTCGCAGCATTATGCTGAGCGATGGCCGTTTTGCGTGAATGTGACGCATATTTTCCCTCAACTTGTTCTTTCGTGTTTGTGTTTTTATTTCTTTGCGTTATGTTTACCGCAAATAAACGTATTTTCTTTCTTTTCTTCTTTGATAGTAAAATAAAACAGAGGAGTTAACTTTAATAAACATTTATTTAAATAAATTACAATAAATGCTCAAATTGCTTCCCTTGTGCCCTAATACACGCTCGGCATCTTCTTAAAAATGAGCTTTTGAGTCTTCTCAGGCTTATTTCCGATATTTTTCTTGCTGCAATGATAACCCTTGCTCTCAATTCATTGTCATTTTGGATCGGTTTTTCATAGACTTTGTCCTTCATGGCACCCCAATAAAAAAAATCCAGGGGGTTTAGGTCCGGAGACCTAGGTGGCCATAATATCGGTCCCAGTCGCCCAATCCACCTGCCTGGATAAGCTTCATCTAAGTAGGCTCTTACTTCTCGGCCATAATGAGCAGGGCACCCATCATTTTGAAGCCACATCACCTATCTTAGCTCACTCGGAACATTTTCAAGGAGCGTGGGTAGGGTTTCTCGTAAAAACTCCAAGTAATTATTGGCATTTAATGTAGGTGGAAGCTCGACGGGACCCACAATCTGGCCATTAAAAATCCCACACCATAAAGGAGAGGTCAAAATTGGTATAATATTCCGACGATTTTTAAACGCTAATGTGATGTACCTTATTAGAAAGCTTATTTATTATGCTACTCGATTATAGTTAAATCTAATTTTTTCAGGCGCCCGTTTTTGTGAAAAAGTGAAAAATGTTTCAATACAAACAAAACGCACATAGTCTTTATTTATTCATTTCTATGCAATATAATTATTTTATGTGGCTAATGTTTCCGTTTCTATTAAATACTTTGAGATTTTATCATAATTTTAGCTGCAGCTCCATGAAATTAAGACAAAAACTATTGATTATCATGACAATGCAATAACAAAACGTATCGAAAAAAGTCAAAGCTGTAAACTCGGACTAAATATCCGCTGTAAATGTCAAGCCGAGTCCTGCTGACTGACGTTGTCATTGTCACGTCATTTGCCACAGGGCTGCCATCCCAAAAATATAAATAATGCTTGTAGAACATTTTATTTTTCAACACTTGTTTTAAAAAAAACGGGCGGCTGTAAAAAAAAAATTAAATGCCCAAACACATCAAAATAATTACCCTCTTTCAGCCTATATGTATAGGTCAGAAGGCTGTTTAAATTTTCAATTATTTTAGTACCAAGCCCCATACATTTCGTGAACGTCTCCTTTATTTTGAATTGGTACTGGGACCTGTTTTCTCTTGACACATACGGATTTTCTAATTGCCAACTATGTAAATTATGCAAATTCAAGTAGCCGTCCTTTCTGCAGGCTGACTCATCACTCCATAACACCTTATTAAAAAAGTTTGGGTCCTCCCGATGCATTTTAAGCATGCGGCGGCAGAATTGAACTCTCGGCAGGTAGTCTCTAGTTAAAAGAGTTTGCACGCGTCGTACGTGAAATGGATGGTATCCATACCTCTTAAGTACTGAATGAACAGTGGACTTCGGTATCTCTGTGCGCCGATGTATCGCCCTAACCGAAGTTGTCGGGTCTTGTTCACGTTCCTGAAGCACTATGTCTTCGTCAACAACTTGAGGCCGTCTACCGCCACGTTGACCAGGGAGTCTGCCTTCCATGTAGGAGTTATGACCTCTGGTAAATATTTCATGGTGTGGATGTCTCCTATCGGGAAACCTTTCCCTGTAGAGGGTGGCAGCAGCTCGGGAACTTTGGCCAGCTTCTCCGTAAATAAGGTGCATCTCAGCATACTCTCGCTGCGTATAACCAGGAAAAAAACGGCAGTTGGCCATGTTATAAAACACAAAAGTCTAGGTGGTCGCCAAGTCGTCGTAGTGATCACAATAAAAAATCCAAATCGTAAGGCAAAAAAGTCCGGGGTCCAAGGCACAAAACAGTCGTCAGTACGAAACAATAATTTGTGAACACAGAGATGCGTTGCGCACGGTTTAAGGTAGCGTACTGACAAGTGTCGCAAATAAGGTTGAGAGTGAGACACAAAATCACAATGCAAGAAAGAGCGGGATAGCACATGCGCTTCTTTTGTTAGACAGTAACCGGTCGGGTCGGGTCGGTCGGCGAGCAGGTAAAAACCTTTAGTCATTACGCGTGCACGTCGCATTTTACGTGTCATAACTAGTTTTATAATAATTCGCGTAAATGAGCAGCTATTACTTATTCTCAGTGGTTTTTTGTCAAAATTACGTTAATTACATTTTCAACAAAATCAGCTTCTATGGAACTAAAATTGCATTTTTTTGTATTTTTTTTAATGAAAATGCACTAGAATTGTATCTTTCCTAAATCACCATTAAACAGGCTATCTTTTAAGTTTGTTGTACAAAACTGCCACATAATTTTTTTTTCACCACTGTAGGTTAAACTTATGCGAAAAGAAAATCGTTCTGTGACAATTTTAACAAAAAAAAACAATTTCTTCAAAACTTTCTTGTTTTTGATCAAAAAAAAACTTATGATGAGTCGAGTAACCTATTCACGAATAATTTGATGTAAAAAAAGTTCTAGAAAAGGATTTTTTCATTACGAGATACCTAAAAAATCTGTTTCAAGGTAGAGATTTTTCGATATTTCGGAAAATTTTGTAAAACTGTAAATCCGTAAGATTTTGCTGAACATATATTGTGTTGTATTGATAGGTAGTGACCCAAGCTATCACCCCCTGCAGTATGTCGTGCTATTTACTGGACACCCTGTATAACAATTGCACTATAGTCCGCGTGGAAGTGTTAGTCACTGCCTGAGGTACCTATGAGACGGGGGGCCTCCCATTGACAAGATAGACTGAGTCAGCTTCACCATTGTCTACACCGTGTCACCGCTCACATACCTCAGGCGGTGACTAGCACTTGCGACGGACTATAATATTTACCAACAGCACCCCCTTGTATTATCGTGTCCCTGGCACACAGACATCTGAAGGAACACGGGTGGGTTTTAGTCAGGAAAAGTCTGACACTCCCTCCCGCTCCACCCAGAGCGGGAGAAGTCATTTGAAAATTTCCCACACAAAAAAAAAAAAAAAAACCCTTGTATGTAAAGTCGGTGACCAGCATTACCTGATCCCTCTTCCATTATTCTTCTTTGTAAGAGTGCATTACCTGACCGGTAATACTGGTCACCGACTGTACGTGGTCCGAGCGTCAAAACATTTCTGTAGTAGTGTAGTCACTGCCATTTGTAGATCTTGACAGTCGTTATGGGTAGTCAGATGCTCGAAAGTCTGACAACCGGTCTTACCAAGGGTTATCGTTGTACCCATGTAACTGGATTGTGGAGGTCAGATAGGCAGTCGCTTCATGTAAACAGGTATTCAGCTGCATCAGGTTAGACTGGAAGCTGACCCCAACATAGTTGAAAAATGGCTAGGCACATGATGAATCGGCTTATAATGATCCCACTGCTGGGACACAGGCCTCTCCTGTGTGAGAGCGGCCTCTCAGAGAGCTAGACCGTAATCCACCACGCGGGCTCAGTGCAGGTTGGTGAATGTCCCATGCTTTTGAAATTTTGGTTCTAAGTCATCTGAGTAGATGTTATTTTCGTGTTTTATTCTAGTGTTCTTCACTATATTCAGTGATTTACTTCTTTGCCTAATCATTGATAACAAAAGTGAATTAATCATAGACTCGCTATATATAAAGAGAAACTCTCTTTTTAACCCGACTGCTCCAAAATAAGGGTAAATGTTTGTGTAGTTATTTTTTTTAAATATTATTTATATTTTTTTTTTATTTATTTATATTTTTTTTAAATATTATTTATAATTAAAAATAAACTTACTTGTCGTGCAATCGGCGGGATATTCATGATTACAAAACTTTTTAAATGATTCGTTTCATGAATTGTTTTTTAATTACTTTCCGCAGTCAACCCGTGTCTTGTCTTCATTGCGTGTTCGAATCTAATTATGAGATTAACTGTTATTTAAAGGGAAAAGTGAATGAACGATAATTCGCAATTGATGTAGGTATAAAGGCTTGGTCAGACGCCACTTTTGCACAGCACTTAAGGACATGCAATTTTGGGCGTCCTTGCAAATAAAAACTTTAAGCCCCTTCAGAAAAATGTGTGTTTAAGCATGTATACATTGAGTGTATCCGTACACATAGCTGTCGCAGACAAAAATAAGGTTATTAACAATAATAATAATTACTTGCCTATTTCTGTTTCATCTAAAGCCGGGTTCGCTGCGCCATGTTTTCGTGTTTTAGAAACACCTAGTATCTTTAGCTAAATGAATTGGGGGCGTGGCCTAAATAAAAAACACAAACATTTAACATAACATGTTTGCCGCGACTAACGGATAACATCACCCGCGTTCGCCTGCTCCTGCGCCTTCACGTTTAGTGCTCTTCAGACGAACACTTTTCGTGACATTTTTTGAGTTCTAAGTGCATGATAAGTATCATAATTCATAACAGCTCTTTAAAATCGCTTTCTGAACATCGCTTGTTTATACCGAACTTATCATCAATTTTCTTTTTTGATTAATGTAAATATTAAACGAACGTGTTCGGACACAGAATCTATTTTTTCTTTGTAGAACTAAATCTACTATTGCTAGAACGGCAGACACCTCTTCCTCGTCGGAACTCATTTTTGAAAAGAGATTGTCTAACAAGAACATTGTTTACTGAAAAGTCGCAGCGGACTGGCTGTTTAGCTAACATGTTTTGTTAAGAAAATTGTCGTAGCGGACCCGGCTGAAGGATGCTCAAAAATAAATTGACAAGGCGTAGATACTTATGCTGAATTAACATGAAAAGTTTATTCAATGAAATAATAATCATACTACGGGTTTAGTAACAAACTTTTGACGGATAAATAATATCACAATTTAATAAGAAAAAAAAACAATAATTAATGTGTTTATAAGTTTAAATCATCGTTATTAATCTGACATAGTGTAGTTCGAAAATAATGTCCGAAGAAGCCCTTATGATGAAGTTACAAAGTCGAAATTACCGGTGCCAAACCGCTAATTTCGACAGTTAAGGCCTTTTCGATCACATAACGGATATTATGATTTTTACGAGACCAAATTTTTTTTTTCTGGATATATCACTAGGCTAGTAGGCAGAAATTTAGTTTCATAAAATAAATTGTATACACACTGCATGTGCCTTGACTAGAGTCCAACCGAATTTCGTTTTCGATTTATGGCCGAATAAGTAAAAAATAACAAGTGTCGGAAAATCAACACTAACAATATATTTTTTCAGAGACATCGTAACAACAAATAAAAGCACAATAACTGAGAAAAGATAGCAAAATTGTTTTCCTCGCATATAATTGAGATCGCTTATTAATAATATGCTATGAGAAAATAATTAAGTTATTTTTTGTGATTTAAGTTTAAGATTGACCCCGCATATATTAGGTTGGGGAAAAGGTCTTTTCGCATTATAGTATGTATGAACTTGTAATAAAATCTATTTGGCTATACTATTTGTATCTGGCTGGTTTTGGTATCATTGAAAGTTTAAATTTTATAGAACATAACACAAAAAAATTTGCGATGTTTATGGACCTAGTGCAGTGTTTGTGAGAGTAGCACAAATTTGGTTTAAGCGTTTTCAATCCGGAAATTTTAATGTCAAATATGCACGTCGCTCTGGTCGTATATTACGGATAAAATGGATGCCATTTTTGAAAAAGTGGAGCAAGATCCGGCATATCAGTAGTTACGACGTAGCTGAAGAACTGGGAATGGACCACAAAACAATTTTGGCACATTTGAAAAAAACTGGGTACACAAAAAAGCTCGATATTTGGATACCTCACGAGCTCACTGAAAGAAACCTAATGAACCGTGTACTCATTTGTGATTCTTTATTACGACGTAATGAAACCGAACCATTCTTGAAGAAGCTGATAACTGGTGATGAAAAGTGGATCACGTACGACAAGAACGTGCGAAAATGGTCGTGGTCAAAGGCCGGTCAGGTTTCACAGACTGTGGCGAAACCCGGGTTAACTCGCAACAAGGTGATGCTGTGTGTGTGGTGGGATTGGAAGGGCATTATTCATTATGAGCTGTTACCACCAGGCAGGACCATCGTTTCTGAACTCTACTGCGAACAACTGATGAGATTAAAGCAAGAAGTTGAGAGAAAGCGGCCGGAATTAATCAACAGAAGGGGTGTGGTTTTTCATCATGATAACGCTAAACCTCACACATCTTTAGCCACTCAGCAAAAATTAAGAGGGTTTGGCTGGGAGGTGTTAATGCATCCGCCGTATAGTCCTGACCTTGCACCTTTAGATTTCCACCTGTTTCGGTCTCTTCAGAATTCTTTAGGCAGTGTCAGGTTAACATCATGAGAGGACTGCCAAAACCGCTTGTCGCGCATATTTTGATCAGAAGTCCCAAAATTTCTATAGCAATGGGATCATGTCCCTACCTACAAGATGGCAAAAAGTTATCGAACAAAATGGTACCTACATACTTTAGTTAAATATAAATAAACTATATTAAAAAATGTTTTGAATTTTCTTAAAAAATGCGAAGAAACTTTTTCCCCAACCTATTATTTAACTTTTACCAAACAAAAACCTACCGAGAACCAAAAACAATTTGATACAAAAATTTCAATCAGGCCGAATTTCGTATTTGTTTACGGCCGAAAAGAAAAATTAATTTTCGGTCGGACTCTATACATATCATCACGCCTGTATTCCCGAAGCGGTAGAAGTAACCTATTGCGAACCTATTTGCCAATAACCGGTCACAAAATCAGATTCTTGAAATGAAAAGTTTCACTGTTAAAAATTAATTAAAACACATTTTAGTACCAAACTAGATAACAATCTGATCACTAGTGATAATTGAAACAAAGAACACATAAAAATTCTCATTGTGTATTAATTGGAGCCATTAAAACAGTTTTATTCTTCGGTTTCTTCGAATTCCTAACTGAGTTATATTTACGACTAGCTGCGCCCCGCGGTTTCACCCGCATACGTCTTGATCCCGTGGGAATATCAGGATAAAAAGAATCCTATGTCCTAATCCAGGTCATCGTCTACCCAGGTGCCAAATTTCATCCAAATCCGTTCAGCCGTTTTAGCGTGAAAGCGTAACAAAAAAACAAACTCACTTTGCCGCGAAGCCGGGGCGGGCCGCTAGATAGTACGGCCTATTTAACAAAAATTTCAAAATTAAAAATTATAATACACACTTAAACTCTTCTATTTGCGTCAGATTACTAACTATTATTATTTTAATGAACTTTTATTTTAATGATTTTTTTAAAAAAATTTTTTGTTATTTTTTAATAAGTTATTTTTTTCTATTTTTTGTAAAAAGATTTATGCAAATCAAAAGCCATTCAATTTATTGAGTCAGAGCTTCCCTGTAAACGATATTTGACGATAAACGTTTAAATGGCATTGGCAAATCAGTTGGGATCAGCGGTATCCTCGGTATATGAGCCAGTTGACCAGCTGCTGGACCGGTGATAATGGTCGCTACAATTAAATTATCCTTCAATTCTTTGATAAGCAGCCTCGTCCCATTGCACATGCTCGGAGGGCTTAAATTGCAAAAGCATGATTGGAATTCCGATTTTTAACGTCAATTCATGTGATGGCAAAACTTGGTGATTCCAAAAGGGTGTAGAAAATTTAAAAATTCCTGTCTGTAATGGACTGCGTCTTCGATATTGTACAGTGTCGATCGATTTGTATTTTTTTATTTGGCCGGGGACTTTTTGATTAATCAAATTGTTTATTTCGTTGACCGTATCATTCCTAGGTGTCACTATTGCCCAAGAACACAACCAACGAAAGTTGATAATGATGTGTTCTGCAAAGTCGTATTCTATCATCAATAGTTTTCGCAGCGCACGCGATGTATAGAATATTTTAGGTAATTTGTAACACCTTGGGTTACATTATTGGAGTTTTAGTAAGGATACCTAACTTTTTTGAAAATATAATATAGCCTATGTCACCCGGGGATAGTGTAGATTCCCATCAGTGAAAGAAGTTTTCAAATCGGTTCAGTAGTTTCGGAGCCTATTCAATGCAAACCAAATCAAATCTTTCCTCTTTATAATATTAGGAATAATAATATATATATATATATATATGTGTATAGTTAGGCTATAAAGTATTCATTTTGATGTAATTAAGTAGCATTAAGTAGGTCAAGTGTAGTATGCGAGTGAAACCGCGGCAACAGCTGGTCTTACGATAAAAAGTAGGTAATAAAATAAGTAGAATAAAACTACTTTATTGGCTTGTGTACTTGAGTTTGACATTTAATATTAATTTTATGTGCAGAAATATTATTTTTACCTGGAAGGAGTAAATTATTACTTAATTGAATAACTACTGGAAAGGCACAAATACCGTTATAAGCATTATTTGTATGTTCATTGTGCACTATTGCATATGTCTTATGCACAGATATTAAGAACAGGGTAACGTGTTACTCAGTACCTGGATTGCGGACGTCACATAGGCAGTCGCTTCATGTCAAGTACTGGTATTCAGCTGCATCCAGTTAGACTGGAAGCCGACGCCAACATGTTGGGAAAAAGCTAGGCAGATTGATTTATTTAACAACAGCTTTATATGACACTAGCTGATGCTCGCGACGTTTTCGTTTTCTTTTTGCTCGGCTCCTAATGGTCTTAGCGTGATGTTAAATAGCCTATAAGCTTCCTCAAGAATTGGGCTATCAAATGCAAAAATAATTGTTCAAATCCGACTGTTAGTTCCAGAGATTACCCCCCACATACAAACTTAGATACAAATTTTACCTGTTTATAATATTACTTAGTTTATGATTACTCCGAATCCTGATCTGACTGTTCGTTCCAGAGAGTAATCTTTGGAACTGGAGGGGGTAACCCCTACATACATACAAATTTTACCTCAATATTACTTATACTCCATAGGTTTAGGTAGTTAAATAAAGGTAAACAAATCAAAAAAGGGTTTTTATAGATGACTCTTTCTTGTTTAAAAATACGTTGTAACTTATAGATAAAACCAAATTATTTTTTGATTATTATGATAGCTTTATCTTTTATTACTGTATGTTAAACTTTATCATTTATTCTTAAACTTCTCTTCGTAGATGTAATTCCTTGTGCACAATTTTTTAGTTAGATTTATAATAATACTTAATATTTTGTAATCTGTCTATTGTAAAGAGCCCAAAAAGGTAGGATCTATAAACGTCAACGAAATAAAACGTTGCTAAATTGAATAGTACAACTGTGACGTAGCTTGACAACTGGAGTGACAGGTATTACGTTTAGTCGGTTAATTGACAGCTCTCTCGTCACGTGGTTTTTTTTCTTTACCTTTATTTAACTACCAAAACCAACGGAATATAATATAGTTTTTATTATTCTCTAGAACTGCGGGTATAAAACATGTTCTTATAAACGTGATATTAGTTATTATCATTAATTTACAGCATATTATGTTCATTTACAGGCGAAACTGGAGTTCTTCAGAAACGGTATCGTTGATCAAGAAAACGAGTTGAGAGATCTGAAGAATGACTTGAGAAATGCGCAGGTAACATTTAAACATATTTTAAAGATCCCAATGTAAATTCAGTGATAGTAATTGTTACGCAAATTGACTACCAGCTAAAGTCGTCCGTTTATTTAAATTGCAACTGTAATTCTTTGACAGTTTGACGTAGGTTGTCAATTTTATTGGCTTGACAATTAGTTTCCCTAGCGGTATTTCTACTGCAGTGCGTCTTCTTTTTCTTTCCGCCTTCAATTAAGTATTCATGCCTTTCCTTGCCATATCATCTTTCACATAAACGTTCCATCGTTTCTTTGTTCGTCCCTACTCTTTTTAACGTACACAATTTTTTATTATTACTTTCATTTATTTCGGATTTTTAAATACATCCATATACAGGGTGGGGTCAAGAATGATGTACTGAATCCATGGTAACAAAATGCGCGTCAATGTCCCTTCCAACCTGTATTTGTTAGTAACACAGAAATGCTTATAAGAAACTAATGTTAGTAATGATAATACAAGACACTTTAAAAACTAAATACATAACACTAACGGGAACTCCGATACCCATGCGCGTGTTTACTTGACTGCGTGCAGTCGTATCCAGCGCGCGGGCATCGGAGAATCGCACCGGTCCGGCAATACACGCAAGATGCTGTTGGTACTAGCACGCATGCGCGTTAGGACGGAGGTGCAACAATGTACTCGACAATCATTTTATTATGACGTCATCAAAAATTAAACGAACTTTTCAACAATTTTTTATTTTTATTTACAGGCAACACTAGAAAACATTGAAAACCAGTTAACCAGAGCCAAGTCGAGCGCCAAAGAGAAACTTATTGAAGCCAAAAGGTGTTGCAGCAACAAACTACCTCAGGACCCAGACTTTCCTCATAAGGAAGACTTTGATGTACTGCCTTCAGATATAACCAAGTTACAGGAACATTACTATGAGTTGCAGACCAGGGTCGATTGTATGGATCAAGGGGATGAGCAGGTAAGATATTTTAACCATTTTTAATTAATGTTTGCACTTTTAATAGTATTTAGTTACTTGACAGTTGGAAGTATACTTATAAGTTACCGAAAAAAAAATTGGGACGTGATTTTTTTTTTTAATGAATCTTACAATGTATGGCACACCAATCAAATCAAATCAAAAGTCATTTATTCAAACTAGGCTGAGAATCAGCACTTTTCGAACGTCAAAAATTACATAAGACAGTCCCCCAAAAACGCCCACCCTTCACCACTTCCTAGTGCTTTAGCTGGGAAGAAGAAGTTGCGCAACAAACTCCCCAGCAGACAAAAGCACACAAAAGCGCGACTCGCTTCCTGAGATAAAAATACTAAATGTTAAGGGTGTCACATCCAATTGACGTCGATAAAACTTATCGATTAGTAAAAACTGACTATCGATGTCGATTGATCTTATTTATGTTGATCAACGACGTCGATCGGTGTTTAGTCGGAATTCGATATACAAGTTTGATAACAAAAAGTAATTTTGATTTAAAAGTGTCCATGGAGTTTCTTGCCTGTTCTTCTCCATAGGAACTGACTACGCTTTGGAATGGGCAACTACCTTCATCTTTGACTGGCCGGCTCTGACTATTCAAAAGTGCCTGTAATTGGTTTGATTGAAATAAATCATTTGAGTTTATGACAGCTTCCTATTTATGATTTTAATTTCCAATTCTTTTACTAGATAATCAAAGAATATGAAGAACGAGCGAAACAAATAACAAAATGGAAATCTGAAATTGACAGCTCCAGTAACATGAATAAGACTCTTGACTATAAAATGAAGGATATCAGGTAAGTTCTTTAAAAAAAATATATTTTTGGGAAAAGTATTTTTAACGCTTACACAAATACACATACAGTTTAGTTTCCGCTACAATTTAAAAAATATTAAGATATTTTAAGGAGGATCTGCAGAGGTTGCCCGCGAAATTCAAATTTTCTTTCGTTTTTTGTAATTTGCAGGTTCAGGTTCTATCTTGATCAAAATATGATTCGCGACTATAACATATATGTATTTACAGAATTATTATCATAAGAATCATTAATACATCTCTCTAAGTGAGATTTGTTCCCCAATGTCATGATTTCATGAAAAAGTCATTCAATGGGACAAATCCAACTTAAATAATAAACAATTAAACAATTCTAATCTAAATTAACCAGGTACCATTTTGGTTACCCATTGAAAGGGTTTTCAATAGGATTTTTCTAAGTGGTTAATCAAAAACCCATACAATATGGGTAACCCATTTGAACAGTTCAAATTAAATTTTGGTTACCCGTTGAAAGGGTTTTTGATAAAAACCCATACGGTGTGGGTAACCCTTTTGAGTGGCTTAGTTTAAGCCATTCAAAATTACTCACACCATATGATTTTTTCTAAAATGGTAACCAAAATGGTCCCTGGGTAGAATAGAGATAGAATTGGTCATGCTCCGCGTGCTGGGCGGATATCGAAATAACATAATATTATGATTTTTTCATGTCACTCGGTTTCAAGTAGGTATAGAACCCATTGAATGCGTTATCATGTAACCCTTTCACTGGGTTTCAAGTATAAAACCCATTCAATGGGTTATCATAAAATGAAATGAAATTTATTTGCAAGAATTGTAGTACATTACAGATGCTCGGGTTTTTTAATTAAGTTTCTAAAACAATTCGCTAAAACTAGCATGCAAAATAATTGATTACATAATAATTGATACAAATCTAATTAAATCCATGTTAACAAAATTGTTAAATAAATCCTAGATAATAGAAATGTCACACATTTGTCAAATTATAATAGTTAAATGTCAGTTTAAATCTTTAAAGTTTAGGTACTCATTCACAGAATAGAATGAGTTTCTATAAGCCATTTGAATAGCAATGTTTTAAACCGATTGATTGGTAGTTCCCTATATGATTTTGGTAATTTATTATATATCCTTATAACCATTCGAAAGCAACTTCTGTGATATAAGTGGCTTTTCATTGGAGGAATAATTAACCTATAAGGATATCTTGTATTAAACGTAACAGTGTCTCCATGTAACCCTTTCACTGGGTTTCTAGTATAAAATCCATTCAATGGGTTACATCATGATAAAGGTAACCCATTGAATGGGTTACCCCTTCGAAAGGCTAACTCTTAACTGGGGTTGTACGGTCCCTGAAATTAACATAATATTTTGACAGCTGACCTTTCATTAATAGTAATAGTTATCCTGACATTGACTTATTTTAGCGCAATGTATATTTGGTTTTGTTTCGAGTTCAAAATAGTGGGCAAGGCCGAAATGTACGTGTTGAAAACAGTAAACATGAAGAAATGTTCACCATCCTTATTGTAAATGTAGATGTAGATGGAGGGGCTTGTGGCCGAGTAATAACTGCCGCCCGGGTCGATCGATCAGCTTAAGCTACGCTTGCCGCGGTTGATCCGTAGCTGGGTGACCATTTTTACATACCAAGACCCCTCCGTGCCTCGCCAAGCACGTTAAGCCGTTGGTCCCGGCCGTCATTTGTAGATTTCTGACAGTTGTTACGGGTCGTCCGAAAGTCTGACAACCATTCTTACCAAGGGTTACCAAAGGTGTTACAGTAACTGGGTAGTGGAGATCAGATAGGCAGTCGCTTCATGTAAAATACTGGTATTCAGCTGCATACGGTTAGACTGGAAGCCGACCCCAACATAGTTGGGAAAAGGCTAGGTAGATGATGATTAAAAATGTAACTGCCATATTACGCTGTTTCTTATTTTGTAAAGAGATTTAACAGAGAGAGAGATAGTCTGGTTGATGTCAATAGACTCGCATCCTTTTCATGGGACTTAAACAAACATAACTGGCGAAATGTGGGTGTACTATGTATTTACACTTCTGCCTAAGCCCTTCGGGGTAAACAGGCGTCTAGTTATGTTGTGTAATGTTATTTGAGAGAGAGTCCGGTTGATGGCAATATGCTCGCTCCCCTATAACATGGGAAAAGTTACGCCTCTGCTTAACCCTTCGGGAAATACATGAGTAATGTGTTATGTTGTTTTAAAACAAATGTTTTTTTTTTTGACAGTTCAAAATGGCTGCCACCTTTGGAGAACTTACTTCGTGATATCGACAAGAGCTTCGGCGATATGTTTTCAAAATTAGGCTGTGCCGGCGAAATTAAACTTGAAAAAGGTGGAAGCGATGTGAGTATGCGTATTTTATAACATTAACTCCATTTGAAATAAGATTAGAAAAATAAACCTTTTTTTAAGTCCGTTCAACCGATTTTGACTTCTATTCCGTACGCACTACTGCGTTGGTGGCATGACAAATGGTAGCTGTAATAAACACGGTATTGTAACCACGTTTTTGCTTTTAATGCCATCCTTATGCGTACGGAATAGAAGGCCAAATCGGTTGAACGAACTGTAAAAAGGTTTATTTAAATTTCTAATCTAATTTCAAATGGAGTACAGTGTTGTCGCTGTCTATGTTGATTTATAACCCTGTTCAGTGTGGAGGAGTCCAGGGTCAGGTAAAATGTGTTCAGAAATTATTATTAGCATCCCGTAGAAGAGGTTTCTGTCAAAAAATTTAAGTGTAAATATATGGGGCGTGGTCCAAATTTCCACTACTAATCAGTCCTGTGTCACTGAATAGTCTATTAAAATAAGGAGTAACTTTTACTACTGCGTAAACAAAAATCCGTCAGTGAAAATGCGCTAATGCGCCATCTCCACGGGCGAGAGAATCTCGGCGCTAATCTCGCCGGGCCAACAAATTCTCGGCGCGATGATATCGCCGTGTGGAGATTATTTCAGTTTCTATAGAATTTGATGTCACGGCCTGACTATCGCCGCGATTCTATCCGTCGTGTAGATGGCGCCTATATGAAATTATTTTTTAGAAATTGTGTTACGCAGTTAGGGTGCTGGCGTGATGTTAAGCTTTATAATGACGTCACCATTTTCTTTCCCAGGAGGACTACGATAAATACGGCATATCGATTTTGGTGTGTTTCCGTGCGTCGGAACAACTGCAACAGTTGACACGTCACGCACAGTCGGGAGGCGAACGAGCTCTATCTACCGCTTTGTACTTGATGGCGCTTCAAAGACTCACTACTGTACCTTTCAGGTAAGTTATACCTTAACCCGCGACTTAGCCATACTACTTCTACCTATTCAATTAAACTAAAGCCAACCAGACGAGATAAATTTCATGCTTTGGAATTAAAAACTTTAACTTAATTGCGTATGGTTCAGTTTCCATTGCAACTGAAATGATTTTATGACGTTTAGCGATAGTTTTTTCATAAAAAAAATCAACTTAGATTACGAGTTTATTTATTTATTTATCAGGAAAAAAATATGTTGTGGTTGATACATTACATACATCATAATTAATAATATTAATATAAATTCTAAAAGTATACATGCTAATAAAATTCATAATAATAATAAAATAAAAACGTAAAAAAGCATGCTTACAAAAAACAATAATATTATGCAACATTTTTTTTTAATAGAAAATTGGAATTTTAATTGAATTACAGTTCGTCCATTGAGTACAAGTTTTTGTCTTAACAGAAATACTTTGAGCTTAGCCTTAAAAGAGCCAGTGTTTACCAACTGTTTCAAATATGCTGGCAGTCTATTATATATTTGTATTTGTGTTTTTTCACCCGCGTAAGTCTCGATCCCATGTGAATATCGGGATAAAAAGTAGCCTATGTCTTAATCCAGGGTGTCAGCTATCTCCATACAATTTTATCAAAAAAGGTCCAGCCGTTTGAGCGTGAAGAAGTAACAAACATACACACACACTCACAAACTTTCGCCTTTATAATATTAGTCTGATGTGATAGCGTGATTCCTTTCTACGAGTATTTTCCCTGGCTAATCTTTCTTCCCCAGACTCGTATAAATGAATATATTTTTTTTAAATTAACTAACAACACAAGTATGTACGTATGTGTGTGTGTGTGTGTATTGTTACTAACCCTATGGACATTTGTCTGAAATAAAATTATTCTATTCTATAGGCTGGGCAATGTTAGAATATTTAAACGCTGAAAATGAGACCGACAGCTTTCTGTTTAATTTTGACAATTATACGTATTGCTCTTTTTTTGGAGAATCAAGGCTCGCTGAGAATTATAACCGTAGCTTTTCCTCCAGAACTGTATACTGTATCGAAGTCTGGATTCGACAAGAGCATAATATACCATCTTTAACTTTTCCGTATTTATTTCATCTCTCATTGTCCTCAACGCATACGCGAGTACTTGAGTTTAAAGTTGATATTTGTATAAGTTGCAATGTACCTTTCAGGTAAGTTATACGTCGCGGAGACTTATCATTATTAAGGCGCTCCCTCACCGGCAGAGAGCATTCGCTTGTAAACCTTTATCCGCGACTTAGCCGAGTTACTTCTACATAACTAATTATACTAAAGCCAACAAGACGAGATAAACTTCATGCTTTGGGATTAAAAACTTTAACTTAATTGCGTATGGGTCAGTTTCCATTGCAATTAAAATGATTTTATGACGTTTAGCGATAGTTTTTTCATTCAAAAATCAACTTAGACCACTTTAGTTTAAAGTTGATATTAATAAGTTTGTACATGCGTGCGCATCTTGCACATGCGCATTACGAACCAATGGCGGCGCGCGGGGACTCGCGCGCGATCCCCGCCGCCATTCGGACAGCAGCTAAGACCGAGTGCACGTCTATTTAAATCTTATAAAATATATCTATTTGTCTCGGATATCTTATTAAAATTTTTTTCTTTTTGCTGTTTACGTCTGTTTCGATCATCTCCGAACAAGTTGCAATTTTGTGTATTGTGTGTGTTTTTGTAAAAAATCGATGATCCGTCTAAGCTCGGTAACCATCCAGTTTTGACCCTAGTTAACTGGACTTTATTTGTTGCTAATGACCTCTAGTATAATCCCTTTTAAGAAATAGGTAGATTTTCCCTGTCACCCTGCACAAAAATACGGACATAATCTTGGTCAGATCATTTGAAGACCATGTAGATTGGTGTCTGAAATGGTATTTTGAGGAAAGAACCACACAGATTTGAGTGGACCTAACCAATCAGTGCACGCATTTGTCATTTATCGTGCAGCTCAACTCATAACAGCTCAACGATTTGACGAACAATACTTTAAAGTTGTAAGTCGCTGTTATGGTGAGTACACATGTGAAATGTTACATGAAGTGCAACATACAAGAACGAACATGCTGTTCAAATAGTGGGTGTGGCGTAAATAGTGGTCCAACGTTAAGGGGTCGAAACACCAAATACTCAGCAATGACAACAATTATATGACAATTTGAACCGTGTTTTACCATAGATCTCAGAATTAAAGAAAACTATTCATTTTTGAAAAATTTACGCCTTTTGCTAATTTGGCTGTAATTTCTATAATTTTTTTTTTTTTTTTTGGTCTGTAACTGCTGAGTACATGTTAATCATTTAATATAGTGTACACAGTAAAATACAGAGAGATACGACATAATAAATATAATAGTATTATCATATAATATTATTTGGTTGACTGCTTTGGATTCAGTTCAAATTTAAAATTATAGTTTGATTCCCATTGAAACAATGACTGCGTTGCGGAGCGGCTCGACGCTGTCCTGATGCACAGTCGCCAGCACAGATTATACCAAACTGTAAAACTCCAAATGATTTTAAACCTTAAAAAGTTTGGTTAAGTTCAAAATCGAATTAGAAAATTTGTTAATTTGTGATACCTTGATGTGATGACTACTTTGGCGCAATTTTGCCATGTGGGCGCTGAGTCCTTCAGACTCTTAACTCTTACGTCTTAGTGACTTACCACCGTATGTTTTTTCTACAGATGCGTGGATGAAATAAATCAAGGCATGGACCCTATTAACGAGCGAAAAATGTTCGAGTTATTGGTGAAGGTGACGACAGAATGTGACAATGCGCAGTACTTTTTGTTGACTCCTAAGGTAAGTTGTAACAAAATGTTTTGTTTTAAATTATTTTTATTTTTTTTGCCCTGTTATTGGGAATATGGTCGCCCATATAACACTCACTTGTCGGTCAGTCTGTTGTCTGCCTATAAATGGTCGCAGTTCTTCAAGTCAATTTTTGTATTTAAAACTTTACCTTACCCGATCGAACCGGTCGATCGCCCAGGTTAAGCTACGCTAGCCGAGGTTGGTGCGTGGATGGGTGACCATCTTTACATACCAAGACCCCTCCGTACCTCGGAAAGCACGTTAAGCCGTTGGTCCCGGCTGTCATTTGTGGTTCTTTGACAGTAGTTACGGGTCGTCAGAAGCCCGAAAGGCTGACAACCAGTCTTACCAAGGGGTATGTATGGTATAACCCAGTAACTGGGTTGTGGAGGTCATACAGAGGAGAACGCCCAGCCCCGGAAGAGTGGGCTGCAGTCCGGCGGGAGGCGAAAGATGCCATCGTCGTCCATTGGACGGGGGAACTCGCCACTGCAGCCTTCGGCCGCCGAACCCTCGACGCGATTGGGCCAGTCCTGCGAGACTAGCTCTCCCGAGCGGTCGCACGGGTTCCTCTCGTTCCGTCTTGTGCAGGTGCTGTCCGGACACGGTTGTTTCGGATCGTACCTGCATCGAATCGGACGGGAGGAGACGCCGTCGTGCCATCACTGTGGCGCGGCGGAGGACACGGCGCAGCACACCCTCGAGGTGTGCCCGTCGTGGTCCGAGCCGCGCCACAGTCTGAACGCGGTGATTGGATCGGACCTCTCACTCCCCGGCTTGGTTAACGCCATGCTGAGGGATGAGGGGTCCTGGGCGGCAGTCGCCTCCTTCTGCGAACACGTCATGTCCCAGAAGGAGGCGGCAGAGCGCACGCGGGAGGACGATCCTGCCGCGGCGCCGCTCCGAAGGCGGAGGAGGGGTCGAAGAAGACGTCAGTTTGAACGTCACCTCCGACTCCTACCAGGTGGAGGCCAGCAGGCAACGGGTGCGGGGGCACCCTTACCTGTATTGCACAGGCCTCCACCAGTGTCGGACGGGAATGGCCAGGTGTTCCCGGCTATTCCCGTAGCCCCCCAGTAACGTCATGCCCCTCGCATGAGGGGCCCGCCAGCTAGGCCGCCGGGAGGGTTGTGGAAGAAAAGGCTGAGCCGTTATCCCATGGCCCTCCCAACACGGCGATGTGGGAACACCGCTGAGTTTTAGTGGGTATACTGTAGTGACAGGAGTCCCACATACCCCGACTCGTCCCCCACGAGCATGCGTAATGCATTTCTCAGCGTGAAAAAAAAAAAGGGCAGTCGCTGCATCCGGTTAGACTGGAAGCCGACCCCAACATAGTTGGGAAAATGCTTGCCATGATGACCTTGGTAGGAGTAAAGTTCGAAATACAATTGCTGGCTCGGAAGGTTTTCCAAAGCTTGGATTAAAGATAGACCTTGTTTTGTAAAATAAGGCAAGTCACTGAATTTATTTTCACTTTAAAGGGGATGCACTAAGGTAGCCCGCGATATTCAATATTTCTTACGTTTTTTGCAATTTGCAGGTCCTACTGAATGAATATTTCTGAAATAATCAATCAATAGGATTTTTTGAACTTGTAGTTGTAATGCTGATTCTTAGTGTTTTATTAATTCTGTAAATAAAGTGACTATTCTATTATAAAAATAATAAATTACAACATAATAAATTACAACAAAAAATACACATAAGCGTACTTAAGTACTGATGCTGATTCTAATAATCATAATTCTTTAAAGCCATATTTATTACGGCCGCGAATCATATTTAGATCAACATACAACCTGTTACTGACCTGCAAATTGCAAAAAACGTAAGAAAATTTGAATTTCGCGGGCTACTTTAGGTCATCCCCCTTAAGTTTTTCAAGGCTGACAGTCCGTTAGTGTCATGGGTGACGTATAAGTACAAAACCCTCGATCAAAGTGTTCCATATTATTAACACAACATTTTTAATTTCCAGCTGCTAACAAATCTGGAATATAACAACAAAATAATGGTCCACACGATAATGAACGGACAGAAAATAATAAAAAATAATGAATGGAACATCGACACGTTTCTTGAGAAGGCACATCACTACAGAATGTCTTGACATTCTCATGACAATTAATTATTTTTTTATAATATTTGTTTTAAGGCTCAATTATATGGTGAGTTTCTCGCCCGCGGAATGATCATGCGACACTCGCAAGGTGATTATCGCACTCATCGCATCTATCGTATTTAAATATAGACTTTATTTTCAGCATTAAATGTACTCATTTCAGTGAGACCGCGAAAACACAATGCTTACTTGCCGTGCGTATTTTGTTTTTACGCTTTCATTGAAATCTGTACCTTTTCGTGTACGAAATAAGTTCTTTAATAGTTCAAGTGAGTTACAAAAACTCGCCCACGATTATATATGATGAGTCTCGTCATGCGACTTCTGGAACGAAATCGAAAATGTTGATATTTTTTTTAAGCGAGGCTATTTATGGTATTCGAGTATCGTGCGTAATGTTCACCAGTTAAATTTGTATCTACTTCGATAATTGCCTATTCGAGGCGAGAAACTATCTACTTGTAAACGAGCCTTCATTTGTTGTAACTGTAGGTACTTAAGTTAAGTTAGGCCCTTTGTACACAGGTATTTTTGACTGCAAAAAAAATGTGTTTATTCGCCGTGTGTAGGCACGGTCGTCAGTGTTGTATGGATCACTATGGAAGCTTATCAGACACGTTTTTTCTACGGCGCGGATTATACGCCGTGCCGTGTACAAAGGGCCTTACGCGAATTCTTCATTGGTATTGCCGTAAATCCTCGTGCCGTGGTAGATTATTAGCCAGTCAATTAGTACCGGGGCTAACTGCCCAGGATGCGCCCCACGTACATTTAATACCTCTTGGATCCACGCGAGACACAATGCCTTTTTTTTTAAATTACGGCATTCAAAATGCGAAATTCAAATTTTCTTACGATTTTTGCTATTTTCAGGTTTAGGGTCGGGATATATCTTCATCAAAATATGATTCGCGACTGAGAGAGATGTAGTAATAATTCTAATTCTGTAAATACATATCTGTTATAGTTGCGAATCATATTTTGATCAACATACAATAGTATACTGACGTGCAAGCTGCATAAAAACGTCAGAGAATTTGAATTTCACGGATAGCCCTGGCGCTTTCACCTTAAGCGCTAAACGTATTTAGTTATTTGAGGTGCGAGCGGGCACTAGAACTACATTCGGGCTAGTTGTTGTTCCAATGAAGAAATTACGTAATTTTTGGGTAATATTGTAAATTGTATGTCATTGTTGTATGTTAACACCTATTTGTCAGTACAAAGTAGATTTTAGTAATTTTCCTATTAAATATAACACAGCATTTAATATGCATCATTTCTTTTCGAAATAGCCTAGGCACAAATCTGGGACCGTACCATAATCAAGGCGACAGTTACTAGTTGCATCCGCATAAGGTCCAAAATCGTTTGACATTTCACTTTTTGTTAAATATTGGCCAGCTAATTAAAAAGTCTATGGCGAAAACCCCTGAGCGGATCAACGCGGTTAAATTTCGCTCCATCATGTACCCCTTTATTTATAAACGTAGCTTAAAGTTAAAGAGCCGTTTATATGTCAAAAAATATGGTTAGACAAGCAGTCGGTAATCATTACTTCGGGCAATGTTTATAAATCAACCCCTTCTAAGTTAAAATGTTACTGAAAAAAGTGCCATACGGGCAATAAATCACGCATCTAACTATACGTATCTGTATTTAAACATGATAAGACAAAATAAAACACATTTTTCTCAACTATACGATACTTCAAGTAATACAAACAGTGGTCGATGATCCCAAAAAAAAAACATCAAATCTTTATTTTTATTTTATCGTGTTTAGAAATAGATACAAATCACGTCTGCAGAGTCTCGCCAGCTAATTTAATTGACCTTGTATTAGATGCGTGATATAATTATGTTTTATCAGCGAAGTTCCGCTCTGATTTGTGGTTTCTCGGTTTTTGTTGCCTTCAAAACGCAAAATATGGTAGGTATACATAATTAAATTTACAATGTAGATAATTTAAATCTTCATTGTCAAAATGTCCTTTAAAAGTGGCGCCACAAACCTATAAATGCGTGTGGCGAAATTGAGAACTAAAATGTACTGGATTTCACAGAATATTGGCGTCTTCCCTTTGCATCCAGCGCCGCCATGACACGCATAGATAATATTGTCGGTCTTTTGCTGCAGTCGGCCAGGGTATCCAATTTTGGGGTTTGCTCCTAGATTTAAGGGTTTAAAATTAACAAAGAGATTATAATTTTAGTGTTACATTTAACTGCTTCGTTGGTGTAGTGCCGCTGAGCATGAGGTCCTGGGTTCGATTCCCAGGTCGGGAAAAGTATTATTAGGTTTGCCAGCGGGAATTTCTCAGTAGCAGCCCGGAGTCTGGATTTGTGCCCAGTTGTTGGCAAAAGACTCGCCCCCTATTACATAGGACTTAAACATAACTGGCGAAATGTGTGTGTACTATGTGGGACGAGGGTACACCTCTGCCTAACCCTTCGGGGAAAACAGCGTAATTTTATGTTTTCAATTATGTATTTTTAAATTTACCTTTTACGTAATGATGGTTCGATATTCATGAAAAATCTGGAGTCAATATTCAGTTTTTTGGAGTTACGTCCAAGAGACGTAACAATTTTTGTTTATGGAATCCATTCAATTAGTTGGCAATTCTGGTTGCGACTGTGAGAATGTTTCAAGTTTAACTCTCGTTGAGTTGCGTTGGATAATATTGCCCAAACAGGCTACTTAAACTATGAATGTCATCCAATTGTGTTTTTGTATCAATGTAATGATTGTTTTTACGATAATTGTCTAATTTTAATGTTATAATATTGTTTTTAATCCAGTGAATTTGTATTGTTTTATACATGCAATGTATAATTGTAAAACTGATGATAATAAACGTGATATCTTTCTGTGTTGATTTGTTCGTACACTAGATTTTTAGTCCTACTATTTAAAATGTAGTCGTAGAGATGGTAGATTGTGTAGAAATTTGTGACAACCCACCTGCATTGTGAATAATATGACGTGTAAGGTCAAAAAAACTAGTGAAAATATTTTAAGGGGATTTATCTATACATACAGTACGTTAATTAACGAAAGGCGTTCCCGTTAACCCGCAATAGTATAGCGTCCATAAAAGCAAACAAAAAAAAAACAATAAAACAAAAAAAGTATAAAGAATACTCACAAATAGTATTAAATTTATACGTAAAAGAACCACTCACGCGCACTTGTCTGTCGATGTGGAAAGACAAGTGGGCGTGTACAGAGTGCTTCTTTTACGTATCAATTTAATATATTTTATGAAAAAAATAAAATAATGGTAATATTTTTTTGCATGTATGGATGAGTTTCGTAAATTAACATACTGTATAATAAACTAGTAACGAAGTCAAAACTATACATTGAATATTTTTGAAAAAGTAATTGCTACGAGGTGTGGGAACGAGTCTGATCCCGAAAATATAGTTTTTACAATTGACACCCATCCACGGACCGGCAAGCGTAGCTTTATCCTCAATCTACGCGTGCCACGGGTCCTTCCTTAATCTATACATATTATTATTATAAAATAGTAACGAAGAACTTTTGTCCGTTGTGTCTGGATGTATCTGGATTGGCACAAAAGCAGCTAAACAGATTTGGACGAAATTTGGGCACACAGATAGTTTATAACCTGGTTTAAAACATAGGGTACTTTCAATCCCGGTATTACGCTCCCGTGGGATATTTTTCGACATTCTCGCGGGGGAAGTCGCGGGCAAAATCTAGTTTATTTATAAAATAAAATGTTTAACTTGTTCTAAACATAAAATTAATTTTATGTGAAGATATAAAAAATATTTCCAATAAAACCACATGTCGCAAACACTGTACGTTAATTAAAGTAAATAATTTCACGTTGAAACTGAACCAAACCAGTCACTTTTTTTCTATGGCAATGTATTGTTTCCTACACCTCTTAAAATATTTTCCACTAGCTGCAGCCCGCGGACTCGCACGCGTGGCTTTTTCTAAAATAAAATATCCTAAGTTACTCCTACTACCATCAGCTATCTGGCAGTAAAAGTCCCGTTAAAATCGGTCCAGCCGTTTCGGAGATTAGCCGGAACAAACAGACAGACATGCATTTAGTAAAAATCTGTTATTTTGACATTACAAACAGACACTTCAATTTTATTTATTTGTATGTGTAGATTACCTTTATGAACCTTGTGTAGAGATTAACTACGATAATATGGCCCGCCCCACCAAAATTCAAAACATTTGAAAGTTGAACATTTGAACATTGGTTGGCGATAATACCCTACTAATTATACAGGGTCAAATTAAAATAGCTAGCGGAACTCCGCTGACGTGATGGGTATCGATATGTAAATACGACAAAATGAAAAAAAAATATTCAATTTTTTTTCGGTCATCTGTACTTTCTTGAAATATGAGTTTCAAAATCAGTATTTTTTCTGTGTAAACTTCAAAGACGTGATGGGTTTCGATATTTAAACAAATAGAACAAAATAAAACAGCTTTCCTAAACTACTACAAGCACAGATTTAGAGTTGGCTAGATACCACATGCCGTCCGCCCAAGTGACTATTGCGACTTCCTATAGCATGTCAAATGAAATAATGTCAACGCCCGTCCACTCCTGACAAAGTCTATTAGCTCACAGACGCGCTTAGCGATTGTTATGATTCTGTTTACGTTGAGCACATCACTAAATGGCTGGGGTGACGTCATCATAGGTATAAAAAATTGAGCCGTCACGGGACGACTGGAAGATATCAAACATCGCACTACACACACACTACTAAATATTTACTGTATAAGTGTATAGTGGCCGATCGCCACGCGCCATGCGTCGCCCCGCCAGCAATCGGTTTTACTTGCGCCTATAGATGTTTCACATCAAAAAGATGACACGCTCGGTTTTCATACTATCTAATGAACATGCGGTATTTAGCCTACTCTAAATGTGTCATGTCTGTGACTACAAGTAACTACACTACCCGTGGTCATTGTCACCAGAAAAAAAAATCAAATCTTGTTTTTCTTTGTATTAGCGTGTTTAAGATATCTATACGTCAGCGGAGTTTCGCTAGCTAAATTTGACCCTGTAGATAAGCTGCTAGAGGAGCTTGTGGTTAAATAATAACTGCCGCACGGGTCGATCGATCAGGTTAAGCTGCGGTTGGTCCGTGGATGGGTGACCATCTGTTCATACCAAGATTCCCCCGTGCCTCGGAAAGCACGTTAAGCAGTTGGTCCCGGCAGTCATTTGTAGATCTTTGACATTTGTTACGGATCGTCAGAAGCCCAAAAGTCTGACAACCAGTCTTACCAAGGGATATCGTGTTACCCAGTAACTGGGTTGTGGAGGTCAGATAGGCAGTCGCTCCATGTAAAATACTGGTATTCAGCTGCATCCGGTTGGACTGGAAGCCGACCCCAACATAGTTGGGAAAACGCTAGGCAGATGATGATGAGATAAGCTGCCAAGAATGCCACCGCAGTAATAACTCAATACTCTTTTATTTTCAATTTCGTAGCAAAACAAAAAAATCAATGCTTATTTATGATTTTTCTAATAATTCATTGTCTCTGTTACTTAATAATTTTATGGGAACAAACATTTTAAACTTTTATATTTCAAATATCTGTTAAAAAAAAAAAAAAAACCAATTACAATAATATGATTTCAATAATACCTACAGGAATTATTAATAATAGTCTTTATAAGAATTATTATGGTTTTAATTCAGTTCCCAAATACATGTTTGTATTATTAATAATTATCATTGAACGTTATTGTAACAATAAATATTTTTTTATTAATTTGCAGTTTTATTTTAAGCATCTTGTGTTAATTTATTGTTAGGAAGTTAGAAATACAAAATTATATAAGAAATTATAATATAAATCTATCACAACCTAAATTTGACATAGTACTAAAAAAACTTGTTTTTAATGGCTCGTTTACACGAGGAAATTGTCTCGACAAGAATAATTGGTTATTGGATGGAGATTAAAATAGATGCCTCGTGTAAACGTTACTCGCATGCCGAAAGGCGAGACTCGCATGGATATTGGACAACTTCGTTTCTCAACATGCGAGAAAATCTCCTTATGTAAACGTGCCGTAATTTCGAATACGTAATACAATTTGGGAATGCATTAATAAATAGTTGCCTACAAGGCTTAGGGTTGATTCTCATACTAGCCCAGAGTCGAAACGTGAATCTAAAAGATATCATAGCAAATTCACCCTTATGTCTGTCTGTGACCGACCTCCGCACCAATTAGCGCTGGTAGCTCGCAGGCGCGCGTATACCGTAGAATGCGCATCTTTTTAATCTCGATAAAAATTGTGCATTACCTAAGTGGTAGAGATAGGGGTGCATTTGCTATGTTATGTTTTAGATTGACGCTTCGCCTCTGCGCTAGTATGAAGCGCAGGCCACACCGCCAGCTAGCGGAGCGGACGGGCGGAAGCGAACGAAGGAAACTATACAAACTACGCGAAATTGGTAGCTCGCGGTGTGAACCGAAGTATGTAAAGAGGTGAAACGATGTTCGCCCGCCCGCTAGCTGGCGGTGTGGCCTGCGCTTAAGTCGACCCTTAAAGAATAAGCAAGCTGTTTATTCTGTTTTCTCTAGAACCTGCAGGCAATGACAACACTACAGGGTTATTTTAATGAACTGGCGAAATTTCACAATAAACTAATTAGTTTGTTCCCATTGCCTACAAAATCCCTCTCAATTATAAACTACAAACAAACCTCGAGGGCCGTTTTTACATTCTCCTCGAAGGGCGACCATGAATCGGAACGGACGAACGACCTATCACTTGAGCGAAGACCTGATAAGTTGTGAGATATTACTAACTATAGCCTGTTCCAAAAGTCTCTGATGTAAAAGGTAACAAACTGATCAGAAAACGTACCTGTGAATGCCAATTTGTAGTGCCACTTACAAATTGAGTGCTTTGATTCTATTACTTACCCGAAATTACGATTTAAAAAAAATGTTTTTCATTTGACAATAATTTTATTGTGGTTAAAATCTCAATTTTTGCCAATTTTTTTTCAATTTATTAAAAAAACTTGACTTAGTGAGAATTCGTTTATTTAATAAAAATACAATACAAAATAATCTATAACTACAGTACTGTCGAATTATTAATTAAATAACTAATAAAACAAGCTTATTTATCCATCGTGATTTATTTTGCAATCGACGACGTCATGTCAGTTCGTCGGCCGCATTCACATCAGTCTTGTCTAGGTACGGCTGCTCCATCGTCGAAGCCGAATAACTTGGCTATTGGTTTAAATGTGTGCCTTGTGCCGCGAATGCACATGCTTGTAGCACGGATTATTGAGATGATGATTCTTGATCTTAGCCAACCCATCTTTACGCTTTTACAATTTATTAATGTTATTCAAACAATAATTTGTTCGAAAAGTGGTGATTTTCGGTGGTGGGGCCGGAACTACTATGCCTCTCATTAAGGGGGGTCGGGCAGGGAGAAAAAATCGACACCCGTTCTACGAGCAGGACCGTAAACAAATTTCAAGACCATTTTACAATAAAAATGAATTTCCTTATTGAATTTCGTCTCATCCATTTGAATTTCGCGCATATTAGCTGTGCAGTTCTGTAATTGAGAACTTGCCGATATGCTATCTAGCAATCTCCATCGAGATAGACTACCTGTCACTGTCAGTGTCACAGTTTTGAGCTTTGTCACAGATTTGATCAACTTTGTTTACGTTGCGAAAATAAGTATCATTATAATAAATATTTTAAATAATGCCCATTAAAAAGTATTTTTTGTTCCCATCCAAGCATTGAAAATTATTGATGAACGAGGCCCCATTTCTAGCCCTGCCCCGGGGCCACTTAAGCGAAAGTTACGGCTCTGGGTGAGTAGCCTTCTAAATACAGATGATAGTTGTTACTATGTCCCATTAGTGAGTGATTGCGTATGAATTTAACCTGAACAGTGTTTGTTTACAATTTCATCAGATACTTTTAGAACAGACTATAGCCACTCCTTAAGGTCACATAAGGTGTATTTCCAAAGACACAAAAACAGTGTATTTTTCATTACTTGCCTGATTATGTTATTGTAATCAAACGTAACACGAATTATACAGAGTCAAAATAAACTAGCTAGCGAAACTCTGCAGACCTCTCATCTCATCGGTATCGATACCAAAACACGACAAAATAAAAAATAGATGATTTTTTGGGGTCAACGACGTCTGGTGGTCTTGTTACTTGAAGTAATAGTAGAGAAAATATGTTTTTTTTGTTGTTTTATCGCGTTTATACCGGCGAACCAATATTATGAACCTATTGTTTATGGCACCTTTTCACACCTTGTCACAACTTTTTTAATACCTATTGCTTATGAACAATCGGTATTAAAAAAGTTAAATATCGATAACCAACAGGTTTTTTTTTTTAAACTGATATTTCAAGTGATTACGCTACCTGTGACTGATGACCCCTAAAAACTCATTAAATTAATTTATTTTTTATTTAACCATGTTTGGATACGGATAACCATCACGTCTGCGGAGTTCCGCTAGCTAATTAAATATGATCCTTTATACTTTAGTTACACAAGACAAGTAAAAAACAAAATACACTACAAGTGGAGCCAGATCTATTTATTGGCTGTAAAAAGACGCTTAACGAAGCCGCGAGTCACTTATACTCTCTGTCACGCATTTTTGATGTGTAACATCTTTCCACTCCCTAGCGGCAGTGATTTCGTGAAAAGGGACGGAAGTGTGTAACAGGAAGTGACAGCTTGAGAATGGAATAAGCAACTACTTTTTAATAGCACAGAATTAATAAGTACTTTATAATAGCATGTAATTAGTAAGTATACTAAGTATATAGATTGCAAGTAGAGGGGAGCTAATCTCGACCAGTGGGCGACCACTAGTAATGAATAATAATTATTCGAATAATTATTTCAGTATTTAGCTTTTTTAAAATTTTGAGGTTCATTTCTGTCGCTTCTCAGTTGCTTATTACCAAGGTGAGATGTCAGATGTGACACATCATATGCGAGTAGTCGCATATGATGTGTCACATCTGTAAGGCTCGCTCGTTTTGTGTACTGGACCATACATGGCCGAACCTGCTGGTTACGGAGATGTTGAAAATCAAACTTCAAACTTAATCTCACTGTTTTACACAAAAACACTTTTTTTTTTTTTGTTTTGTGCTCAATGTTACTTAGTTTGATGCGCAGACGTATCGTAAACCGTCTTTTTACACCTTGTAAATTAATGAGAAAGTAGCTACATGTTTTGCCATTTAGATATGGCGTACAAAAATTGGCTATCATATTTTTGTAAGTCAAATAAGACAAGAAACGAGACATATATTATGACCTTAACAAGGGCCTAAGACTTTTGTGATATCCCCCAATAGATCGACGACATCAAATGACATACTTTGATCATTTCGACCTTCCATTAACTTTGGACGCCATAATCAGCTAAAACCGACAAAATGATAAAGCGCCCTGGACAACCAACTGCAGTACGTATAAGTACTGCATTATATTTAAGAGTACTTTCTATACAAATGTGTGTTTTAGTGTGTTAGTATTTTAAACGTATGAACTTTAACGTATTTGATATTGAAATAAAATCTTGACAAAATGAATCTCATCAGGCGGTTGCATTGTGGCTCACAAAATGTCGATTTCGTGCTCATAACAAAATAGCTGATATGATAAATATACCCAATACTAGCAGTTGTAGCGAATACAAATCTTCTGAATCTACAATCAATAATCCAACTGCACACCTTTACCGGTCCACTGCTCGTCCAACTTGACTTCGCATTCGAGATCGCGTAAAGCCGACTTTATGTCGAAACCAAAATCTTCTTTGAACTTCTCGTAGGCGCTGTTGAGGATACTTTCGACGCCTAATTCGTGGAATTTGGCGTTCTGGTCGCGGCATCTCGCTACCATGTTGCGTATTGCCCAGCATGCGTTTTTCTGTAATGAAAAATAGCTTTAGAATACGTGTGTAGTTCAGGAATTTCTCAGTAGCAGCACTCAGTCTGGGTTTTTTTTTTTCATGATTTTATTATTATATTATGTAAACGTAAGAATATTTGATTTTCACGGGCTACAGATGCGGATCCATCTTAATTTATTTTTTTGAGTAGAAATACCATGTAGGTAGGTATGGGCTTTAGATATATTATTTAGAGAATAATCGTGCTAGGGGTAAAGAGATACAAGCTGATAAGCCATGGGTTTCCCCCTTCGGTCAACAATCATACCAACTAGATATCGGGTCGGCGAAAAAAATACGTCTCCGTAAATAACAGCGCACTTGAGACGTGAGCTCTTATTTTTTTTAGTTCGCTTGAGACACAGCCAATGTAAACACGGTTTCACAATGCCGCAATGTGTATTCAAAATTTGCAAAAATAATGCCCGAAAAAGCAATTTAACGGCCGGAGTATCTTACTTTCGGTAAATACATGTAGAATTAGTTATGTTTTAAGCTTTAAACTAACAAATAATATCAAATTACCGATTTTAAACCACCGCTACAAATGTTTGGCCAAGGTTGGCCAATACACGTGCAAACTTTTGTGTAACAGAACAGTAGATGATGTGATTGATTAATTTGTGACTTTATTACTAGATGCCATGGTTGTAATTAGGTTGAACTTAAAACTGTTTTAAAACTTTTGTCTCAGTTCGTTAGTAAACAAATGTAGCTGTATAAGTATATACACGGACAGCATTTAGCTTTGATTTTGTACATGACCCGTTATCTAGTTGGTATTGTTGATCGAAGGTTTCCCCCTTGACAAAAAATCCATGTAGTTTTATATATTTACTAGCTGCGCCCCGCGGTTTCACCCGCGTAAGTCTCGATCCCGTGGTAATATCGGGATAAAAAGTAGCATATGTCTTAATCCAGGGTGTCAGCTGCCTCTATACAAAATTTTATTACAATGGGTCCAGCCGTTTGAGCGTGAAGAAGTAACAAACATACACACACACACAAACTTTCGCCTTTATAATATTAGTGTGATAGTAGGATAGGATAGGATAGCCCTATTTAACCCCTTTAGGGGATAAATTAGATTGCGGTTTATGTTGCGTGTTGTCTGTCAGTGGATATATTTTTATAGATAGATAGATATATTTTTAAATGTGTATTTTACCTGAACTGAAGCATCATGAGGATGCACTTTCATGCACTCTATGATAACCTCGGGAGCCCCGCAGTCTAGGAACTGTTGGCCGTGAGTCGGCTCGCGGAGCGACAAGGCTGCTATGCATTTTAGGGTTAAGGCCGTCGCTACTGGGTTACTCTGAAAGCCAACAAAAGGTTATCGACTTAAAAAAATGTGGTTTTCGATGAGACGTGTCTTTTTTTGTAAATTAAATACTGTACATTATTGCAGCTGCCAGCAAATGAGGCATTGATGGGCGAACATGTAAATTTGGGGCGAGGCGAAGCCGAGGCACACATACGTGAGTCCATCAATGCCTGGTTGCGGCCAAGTCTTGTATCTATAGTGCTTTTCTCAAATAATGCGCGGAAATTCAAACTAAGAAAATTATTTATAAATTCCAGATTCAATGACGAACAACGATCATTTTTCACGCGCCAATATGTTCATTTGTTTTTTTTTTCAATAAACAGCTCTCTATTTGCATGCCAGTTTGAAATTTAAATAAAACCTTTGATAATTTACCTCCTTGATTGCCATGTTTCGGAGTAAAAGATCGTTTCATTTTTAAATTACACGATAGATATGAGTTTACTATGTAATTTATTTGCCGCTAAACCATACGGTGTTTCATACAACTTTTGGTGGCCGCTGCTCGCATGTATTTGGCCAGTACAGAAATTTAGATTTATCTCGAAGAAGGTTGTTAAAATAATGCTCAAATTTCCAAGCATGTTTGAGAAAAAATTCTTATTCAAAATGAACTAACAGATTATTAAAATAAAAATATCCAACTAAAACTAAAATATGGCGTCGAAACATTCCTCCGCAATGCTGTTGACTGGGACACTGTAAACAACTGGGTACATCTACCCAGCTGTTTACTGGATCAAATTAAAATAGCTAGCGAAACTCCGCCATCAGGGTATCTATATCGAATGACTAGTAATGACAACTAACTTCACTACCAGCGGCCGTTGACCCCGTAGTCAGGGGGCCTACTCCGAAGCGATAATCCGAAGTATCGGCCGAATGCCGTTTCTTGACTTTCAACGTTTATATATTAGACTTTGAATCCTTACCCGACTTCAAGTCACGTTTTTGATTATGACTTATCTCTTTGACCGTCTTTTTTTTTTCTTTCGCCGTAGTCAGGAAACCGCCGAACATTCTGCCGATACTTCGGATTTATCTTCGGAATAAACCCCCAGGTACTTGAAATTTTCATACATTTAATAAATCTACTTGAAGTATCTTCATTGCGATTACGATCGATATTGATACCCATCACGTCTGCGGAGTTTCGCTAACTGATTAAAGTTCACCCTGTATATACAGGGTGAAATTGAATTCATGAGCGTCCTCTTAAGGGGTAATTGTACCAGGGACCGAAAACCTTTATAAATTACGGTACAGGTATTGAAGAATTTCGGTTACCTCTACGATTAAGGTTACCGCTATCTGGGTAACCATAGGAAGAAGAAATATGTTACCTCTATTTAGGTTTAAAAAAAAAAAAAACTTTATTTCGGTTACCGGTACTAATACCGGTTGTATTCAATTTCTAAGAATTAAGGTAACTTTTAAAAATACCGGTAAAAATAATAAAGGTTGTAACCCAAAAATACCGGTATTGGTCATACCGGTTTCGGTCCCTGCATTGTACTCATCATTATGAACAACTTTTACAATTGCATTTAAACTGGAATCGCGAAAAAAAATCTGCTGTTCCCTACAATTTGACGAGTTAAGCGAACATAAATGTAGGGAACAGTCGATTTTTTTTTCGTGACTTCAGTTTGTTCCTATAGTAAAAGTGTTGACAAAATGACCCCTTAAGAAGACGCCCATGAATTCAATTTCACCCTAAAAAAAACGTTCATAAAACAAATCAGACAGATTTGTGTTGCTGGGGAATTTGTTGCGCCATTTCTTCAAGATTCAAGATTCTTTATTTGTGGAAACATGAGTACACATACAGAGCATGCAAGTTATTAAATACGTTGTAGTTTATGACCAGTCATGTTTGGCCTTAGTGGCGTACAAATATTTAAATTTCAGTACCTAACAATAGTTATTGGATAAGTTTGAACAATTACATATGGACAAAAATAACCCAGCAAAAACACCAGGAAACAGTGAAGGGATGTTGGGTTGGAAAGGTACCTTTGCACAGCAATTCTCAGCCCAAATTGAATATTGATTAAAAAAAAATATTGAATCAATATCTTTACCGTTACGTAATAAGTAATAATACAGAAAACTGACAAGTTTTGTGAATTTGATGTAGGTAGTAGCAAACTCACCGAATGTCTCGATAGAATTGATACAACGATGGGCACAATACCGCTTTTGACCAGATCTCTCTTAACGTCATCATTTCCTGCCAATGCTGTGATCCTGTAACATAATAATTTAAAGGTAAAGATTAACAGGAACATTAAATATAATTTAGGTAAGGTACGCAACGAAAGTTGGTTAACGCTGTTCATTTTATATAGATACCCTTTTTATAAATTGGTCCAAACAATAAATAACAAATTATGCCAATTTTCAAACTCAAAGCATTTATTTCAATTAAACTGATTACAGACACTTGAATAGTCAAGGAGTCGGTCAGTCAAAAAGATTAAGGTAGTTGCCCACTCCAAAGCGTGGTAGGTACCTAGAAGAACGGACAACTCCATGGATACTATTTTAAATCAAAATATTGTTTACATACTTCATGTTGAGAATGATGTAGAGACGTGTTCTTTTCTATCATAATAATAATAAATAATATTCATACTGCCTATAAACGTCGCGTGTCAATAAATCATACCCTCTTTTGTTTCGTCAGCAATAATTTAGGCCATCACTATAGTAACTACGTCACCATGACAACAGCAAAGTTTTCTCAATACGATTCCAATAATAATATTGCCATTCAAGTGAAACCTTTAAGAGGAAGACAGGGAAGACGAAGACAGGGAGACACTTTTCGAAAATATACAGATTTATGTAAACGTTCATGAACATTAGACGGAGAAGCAAAAGCAGATAAAATTCCCGTGAGATTGAGTCTCATACTAATAATTACCACATAAATTTCAACCACCGAACAGCTCTAAAAACGACCTGAAAATGACAACGGCAGAGAAAGGTGACTATCTATCATTCGGGGACAGAAACAACGCCCTATCAACCATAAGAATTTGGCACGAACACAACCAAAAAGTTTTAAAAGGGGACATTATCAAAACCACAGACAACAACACAGCTATCACAAAGAACAGCATAATAAAAGTCAATCAAACTTCATGCGAAGACTATAGTGACAGCACTGATCAGCTAAAACACAGAGTAAGACATATCAACTACTGGAAGGCCGAACTAGAAAGAGCTATAAGAGACATGGACGCGGAAATAAATATTCTAGAATCGCTAAGACAACAATTAAAAAATGCTCAGGATACTTTGAAAATCCCAGAGTATATTACAGAAGAATGCTTAGATTTGAGACGGAATAGAATGCAGTCTGACTTAATATATGATGAACCTCAAGAAGATTTATTCACGGAGTCAGCTTTGATAGAAAATGTTAAGAAGCTTCATAGAGATTTGCTTAGGGATATTGAATACCAGCTAGATATGAATGTGGCTTCGAAGAATTGGTTGGAAAGGGACTGGAGTGATAAGCATTTGGCTTTTAAGTATGAGAGCGAGAATGCTTATTTGGAGACTAAGGCTGTTAATGTTAAAGATTCGGCAGGAGCTACGAGACTTTCCGAAGGTACACGATCTATTATTTAAATTGTTTCTAGATTTTTAACAGTAAGGATACCATCTGTTGGCATCTTGTTCTTCCATGATACAAAAATCAACGTCTTTTGGTAAACTCTGGTGTTTACGCACGCAGTATTTACTAAACTTTTCTCAGCCATATCCGCCATGAAATAGGGTTTTACATACAATGGGTTATACTGAACGCCATTTTGTAGAATTTGATTGAGTAGAGGTTGAATTAATTCCGGCTTTAGAACACAGTTGACAATTTCACCATCATTTTCTCCTGTCGCTATCCCAATTTATTTGTGTTCAGCGCAGAAAATCTCCTTCTTCCATACATCTCTATTAGCCGTCATCTCAGTAGTCGCCCCCTTTCTGTTCATAATGTATCGTCTTCCACACAATTCATCCATTATTTCTTTGGTCACAACATTCAATATTTTATCCTGACTTATATAACCTGACCTTTTCTTTCCAGGCCAATCAAACGTCCCATCCTGGGAACAACACACAATCAACGCCCTAAATGAATTCAAAATCGCAATCGACAAGTCGAAAGCTTTACGAGCAAAAGTCGACGCCGTCCTTATAAATACTTCGAGAGATCTGCGTTCCCAAGACATTAAGGTCAACAAATCATTGAGCGAACGAATCGCGAGAACCGAACAAGTGAAGACCGAGTTAGAAAATCAGCTGAAATTGACTTTAGAAAAGATTGTGGAGACTGAGAACATTCTAGAAATGTTACACGAAGAAATGTTGAAGGTGTCACAAAGAATCCAGGTCGTTCAAACAAGGTTGAATACAAAGAATTGTAGGCCGAACGTAGAAAATTGTAGGGAAGGTTCTTTAGTAGCGTTAATCGAAGAAGTAAGAGATCTCAATGATAGTATGAGTTTGTTGCAAAAGCGGTCTTTGCAAACGGAGAAATTGAGGGCTGAGTTAATACATGAAAGGGGTTTGATTGAGAATGAGATCATCGTGAAGAAGAAGACGTTGTTTATTGATAATGAACGGTGCTTGTTTTTGAGATCGCATTATCAGTCTGCTGAGAAGATGTGTGGGTTTTAATACTTGCTAGTAAAAATTCAACATATGCTGAGATCTATAGAGCGAACGCTCAGTACATCCGCGTTTCATACAAAAATGTACTTTATTCGTATGAAGTTAATGTGAGTATTCCTATAAGCGACTGTGATCAAGCCTTTCATACGAATATGTACATTATCAATAAGCTAATATTCTAATTTCCCTCAATATCTCAGCCTTAGCATTAAAGTAGACAGTTTCTATCGCTGAAGATTTTATTACAATTTCTGGGGGTTTCCTTGACCTCCATATTTTGTCATTTCTGTAATGTAAGTCTTCTTTTACCTAGAATGTAATCATTGTTGTCTTAAGTAGTTTACGCTGTGCACGAGGCAAAAGCTTTCAATTTACAAGCGAGACCAAGTTTCAAAGTGCACGTTTGTTGTATGTAGATATTTACTACTATTAATTTAGGAACTGACTTTTGCGTGAATAAAAACGTTTACAATAAAATAACAAATGCATTAAAATATTTGTGACGACATACGGACTGACTTTCAATTTGTAGACCATCTTTCCAAGATTGGAAGCACTAATAATAATATCAACTTCAGTTGTTCCATCGCAGACTTCAGCTGTCGTTCACTACTAGGTGATATCGAGGTCAGGAAGGCTACATACACTCACAACTTACCCAGTCGCAAAGTAGGGTAATCATAGATTAGAATTAGATTAGTCATAGAGTAGGGTGGTTACATAGTAGAGTAGTCATAGACATTTTGACGTTCAAATTTTGACTTTGACATAGAGAAGAGTAGTCACATAGTACAGTAGTCATAGAGTAGAGTAATCACATAGTAGAGCTTGTCTTTCTAGTGTAAGGTCAGTTGGTGTAGACTAGTCATTGAGTAGAGAGTAGAGTAGTTTGTGTGCTTATATTCAAAAATTATATAAATAATTTCACTCACAACTTATCAGCCTGTTGCCCCATGACGAGCGACGTTATAATAATTATCAGCGAGCACAGTGAACGGAGAGTAGACGCCACAGTCGGCCACCATCTTGCAGATCTCGTGACGTACTAACAGACTCGCTATTGTTTTACCACGTAGAGAGAGACGGATATAGAGAATCCAACCACAACTTACCCATAGAATAGAGTAGTCAAAGAGAAAAGTCATCACAGAGAAGAATATGCATAAAGTAGGCTAGTCGTAGTGTAGGGTAGTCTTAGTGCAGAGTAGTCATAGAGTAGAGTAACCGTAGAATAAGAAGAGTAGTATTAAAAAATAATATAAATAATTCCACTCACAACTTATCAGCCTGTTGGACCACGGCTACGTTATCATAGTTATCAGCGAGCACAGTGAACAGAGAGTCGATGCCGCAGTCTGCTACCATCTTGCAGAGCTCGTGACGTACCAACAGACTCGCTATGGTTAGCATCAGCTCTGATACTAAAGGAGGTTGTGTCTTTTCTGTGGACATAAATATATTTATTTATTTCACACCAATAAGTACAACATCTTACAGTATACCGAAAACGATGTTATACCAACCTAATGGAATGGAAATTTGTAATTTTTTTTAATTATCTGCCTAGCCTTTTCCCAACTATGTTGGGGTCGGCTTCCAGTCTAACCGGATACAGCTGAATACCAGTATTTCACATGGAGCGACTGCCTATCTGACTTCCACAACCCAGTTACTGGGTAACACTATATCCCTTGGTAAGACTGGTTGTCAGACTTTTGGGCTTCGGACGACCCGTAACGACTGTCAAAGATCTACAAGTGACAGCCGGGACCAACGGCTTAACGTGCTTTCCGAGGCACGGAGGAAAATTGATGGGTGACCATCTTTTCATATCAAGAATATGAAAAGATGGTCACCCATCAATTGACCCGTGCGGCAGTTATTACTTAGCCACGAGCTCCAAAGGTCCAAGGTCTAAGTAAAATAATCTATTATTGATACTTCAAACAACTTTAGTAAGTATAGGCATATTATTTGTTTTAATTTAATAATACATATAGGTGGTAAAATAATCTATTATTAATACTTATAACAACACACTGTAGAACGCATATTATTTGATTTAATCTTAATTAAATATAAGTTTAAATGATAAATATTGTATTTTTTTTAAATCTGAAAACTATTTGAACAACGGCAAAGTGCGAGTCGGATTGGACCACTAAGATGCAGTAGGACCATAAATGTTCTATGTTAGAGGGTTTGGTTTCCGCACTTAGTCCTTCATGTGGACCATTGCGCGTGGGATATAGCGGCTGTCGGTGGTTATTCCAACCACAGATGTTATCTATATGCTATATAATTATTCAAATGTTAATAAATATTTTTTTTACTTTTATGAATGACTAGCTGCGCCCCGCGGTTTCACCCGCGTAAGTCTCGATCCCGTGGGAATATCGCGATAAAAAGTAGCCTGTCTTAATCCAGGGTGTCAGCTACCTCCATACAAAACTGTATCAAAATTGGTCCAGCCGTTTGAGCGTGAAGAAGTAACAAACATACACACACACTCACAAACTTTTGCCTCTATAATATTAGTGTGATGTGATTAGTAGTCATTGGATACATGAAGTGGGCTGCCGTTGTAAGACGATTAAAATTCCACGGTGTATAATAATGATATAAAGTTGTAATTAAATATAGATGGATACATCATTAGTTTTGTACTGTTTTTACGTCAGGGTAGTGTTTTACGGCAAGTTGTTCAAAAATATCAGTATATTTTATTTTAAACTAATTGTATAACAATTCAAACTGTGCCAGTAGCATTCGCCATGAGTAATGACGAAACTAGCATACACAGCTATGCTGTGAGTATTGATGATGATCTGCAATTAAGATTTACATCTCTTCAAAATAATATACATAATTCCGTCATAAGTTTTACGTGGACATTGTGAAAGTTTTGAATGAGCATATCCAAAGAAGATATATTATCTAAAAGTAGCCTTTTTTCTTGGGGTCTCGCCTTAGTAAAGCCGCGCCCATTGGCGGTACGGCATGGCAAGGTATTTTTAGGCGACGAATAAAAATATAACTTAATATTATGGAAATAAAGTTGAAATTTCAATGTTAACGGTTAAAAACGAATACCGCGGTATTATGCTTGACAAAAACCAACCGCCAACCGCTTGGCAAATGGCGACACGTCAAAACATAGACATTTCTGTGCTATATTTAAGTTAAATAGTAATATATTATTATGTATTAAGGGTCTATACTACCTCAGCGCCACCTCACTCTTTATCTCGCTCGCGCACTATTCCCGCGGTCACGCAAGCAAGCGAGACAGGGTGGCAGGGAGAAGACTCTAAGGCACCGATATTTTGGTTTATTACTTTTTACGGTGAAAATAATGATAATTTAAAATAAAATAACATAAGACCTGCTTTTCTGCTTTCAGTTAATATGCAAAGTTTCACTATCTAATTTGAAGTACTTTTTTATTACCAGCGGTTTATTGTTCGGTTTGGAGATAACTTTGGTTTTTTTTTTCTAACAAGAAAATTTTATGGAATCGTGTTTTCGTCAAACATAGTACTTAACCCTCAACTTTACTATATTTAAAAATGAATGCTGCAGTATTTTCGACATAACGGAGTATCATGCTAAGCTATTTGAGGTAGTATAGGCTCTTAATAATAAAATAAGAAGGAAGGATTTGAATTTGGTATAGGTAACAGACTAACCTTTCAAGAGATTAGTTAAAGGCACCAACATTTGAGCGCCCAGCTCCTTGGCATGGTCGTGAGCCCGACCGAACTCCACGCGCACATCATCGTCCAGTGTCAGCTTTCGTATCACTTGCAGAGTTTCACTTAGCAGCTGAAACAGGTTTAAGTGTTACGCTCTGTCTCAAAAGTATCTGATGGAAGGGTAAACAAACCCTGGCCTTGCAGTCTCGACATAGATAGCGATCGCTTTACGACCGAATCCGACCGCAAAGTCTTAATGGGATCTCTTGACGGTCAAAATTGCTTGATAAGCACGAATTTTATTTTAAGCATTCATCACAAAAATAAATAACACATTCATCTGTATTTAGAAGATTTCAAAATCACTATTTTTATTGAAATATGTTTTAAATACATAATTAAATAGCAATTGAAAAAAAATCTACGAAAATTGCTAAGGTAAAGGAATTTCTAATTGATAAAGTGTATTACAGTGTGAAGGAGTATCTAAAAGGGAATCCTTATGGCTAAGACCGCACGGAACAAATATTTGTATGACCTACAAGTAGTTGTTCCGGGTCTGGCTGTTTGTGTATGTGAGTTTAAATGTTTGTAAACGCACCCACGATACAGGAGAAATTCCTAGTGTGGGGCAACGATTAAAAAAAAAACCTATTATTTATCTAGGACTTCTATTTATTTATTCCCTATTTACTATGAATGAATGAATGTCATATATAGTGTTTTACTTTTAAAATTATTAAAATGATTTTCCATTTTAATAATTTAGTAATATTTATTGTTATTCAGCATGGTATTTTGATAGTAGATTGTGATTTGTGTGTACATTTTCCATGCCCAAGTGACGACAGAGCATGGAGAACATTATCAAAAATTGTATAACATCTATAACCCTACCCATGTTAACAAAAAAATTATGATTTGATTTAAGGTTATAAAATTTTACTCTGTCAAGTGAAAAATATGGTTAAGGTGATATTTAAAAGTTGAGTTTCAAGTTTAAGTATTGAAATAATCAAGTCAGAACACTCATTTTGTAAGAAGATGATAATAAATCACCCAATAACTTTCCCGTCCTTGGGATTAGGACTCAAGCACATTAAAATTCTAGTCGCAAGCGCTGTTACCGAGCATGTGGTCCCTAGAATTATAGTGTTTTTTAATGTGTAACATGTTTCCTTTCGCTATAAGTAGGAGTGATTTCGTGAAAAGGGACGAAGGTGTGTAACAAGAAGTGGCAGCTTGAACATAGAATAAGTAAGTACTTTTTAATAGCATGAAATTAGTAAGTACTTTATAATAGCGTGGAATTAATGTACTCATGGAATTAGTAAGTACTATAGTATAGATTGTAAGTAGAGGGGGTCATTTCTGTCGCTGCTCAGTTGCTTATTACCAAGGTGAGATGTCAGATGTTACACATCATATTCGACTACTCTAAGGCACGCTCGTTTTTTGTACATTGTTTTTCTCACTTATGGAAGCAACAAGATCAATGTACCTACAATTTTGTAATTAGTATCTAGATTTAAAAGAGTGTCCTTGGAGTTTCTTGCCTTGTCTTTTCTATAGAGATCTACGTTTTGGAACGGGCAATTATCGAAGAGTCGGTCACGACTCTTTGACAGTTCAAAAGTGCCTGTAAATAGGCTAATTGAAATAAATGCTTTGAGTTTGATCGCGAGATCAAGATAAACATTATTTAGAAATTCCATTTCTCTTTATCAGCCCAAAGTCTGCAATAGGCTCACCCCGTTTTACAAGGGGCTTACAACTATGGGTGTCCTATACACTTACGGGAAATATTGGCGTGATGTTATAAGTCTTGTTCATAAATTGATTTTATGCTCACTTTGACATTGCCAGTGACGTTCAGCAAAAGTTTCAGGTTTTCAGCGATATTCTTCGCGAAGACTTTCTGTCGATTCATCTCGTGTTTGATACAGCATGTTGTGGTCCATCTCAGTGTAGCTATTAATATGTCTTCGTTTTCTACGTTATCTAGAATACTGAGAAAAATATAAAAAAATGGATACATGATCTAACATGAAAGTTGAGAACGAATGTGGTTGCGTATAAGAATAGAGAAAAACCACATAAACTTAAAATTTCATTTGATTTATTAATTATTATTACATCTCTCAATAGATACCTGTTTATATTTTGTAATAAATCTATTAGCTTATCTCAGAAAATACCTACATCATTATTATATTAGTTTTGCTAAGTACATACATACATAATCTGCCTATAATGTTCCCACTGCTGGGACACAGGCCTCCTCTTTCTGTGAGAGGGAGTGGGCCGTAATCCACCACGCGGGCCCAGTGCGGTTTGGTGGATATCACATGTCTTCCAATTTTTTGTTCTAGGACATGCCGGTTTCCTCACGATGTTTTCCTTCACCGTTTTGAGAGCAGTGGTGATGAAATAATTTACAAAAAGTAAAGCGCCTGTCTGGGTTCGAACCTACGACACTCCCATATGCTGCTAAGTAATGTTAAATAATTAACAAATGCTTGCTCTCTCCTAAATCACTTATTTCGCTGTGCCCGACAACATCTAATTATAAGTTTACCACCTAAGAATACCTACATGTGGAATGCAATAAAAGTATTGAGAATGGGGGTGACTACTGAAATGACGGCAGACCCAAGATAAATTGGGATAAGTTCAGAAGGGTAGACTAGTACAGTCGGTGACCAGCATTACTTGACCCTTCTTACAAAGAAGAATAATGGAAGAGGGGTCAGGTAATCCTGGTCACCGACTGTACTATATACCAATAGGTTGTTTTGAATGCATAATCTTTGCTTTAGTTTCTCGCCATGCATAAACAAAACAGCAGTGACCTGTGACAGCCTAGTGGTGTGACCGTCGGACTACCAACCAAGTCTTGGGTTCAAGTTCGAACCCAAGTCACGCACCTCTGCCTTTTCGGATTCATGTGCGTATAGTATAATTATCAATTGCTTACAAAAACGATGAATTAAAACATCGTGAGGAAACCGGTATCCCTGAGAGATATTTCTCGAGTGTGAAGCCAAACAGTGAGAAAAGTGGTGGTCCATTGGTAACGGCTCCGACTTATGAGTTGTAGGTCGTTAGTTCGACCCAGGCAGGCGCTTTACTTTTTAGGGGTCCGTAGTCAACAACCCTTATAGTTTCGCCCTGTCTGTTAGTCTGTCCGTCCGTCCGTCCGCCCGTCTGTCCCCGGCTTAGCTCAGAGACGCTTAGTACTAAAAAGGTGTAATTTGGCATGGGTACATATTAATCACGACGACGTTGTTATTCCATGGTAGGCACTTTGACTTCCCGTTCTCTTCCCCCTTCACCTTAAGAGCAATCTACCAGAAAGCCATAACTTGTATTCGATAATGTAGACGAAATAAACTCCATTTTGGATGCGGTTTCAGTTGCAAAATCTCATCTATGTGTCGTCGATGACATTCTTACCCACACACCTGAACCGAAACAGTATCTCTCACTTATTCACCAAAACATTAGAAGCATTAGACGCAATCTCCCCGCATTTCAAACATTACTCAGCAGGAGTAATATAAATTGGGATCTCATAATCTTGACAGAATGTTGGCTACCATGCACTCAAGTCATTCCTTCTCTTAATAACTATACGTCACACTCTACCTCTACTAACACTACCCAAAATGAAGGTGTGGTAATTTATCATAATTGTAGCATGAAATTATCTGTTGAAGAACCTCTACTGCTTGATGCAAACTGTATTTTAGTAAAAATTGATATAGACACTGTCGTTATAGCAATTTACCGTCCTCCTGCGCAGAAAAATATCTCTGGTTTTTTGAACTCTTTGAATGAACTCCTCTTAAAATACTCATCTACAAAAATTATTGTCTTGGCCGGTGACATCAATATTGATATTACAGAACTAAATTCTGACTCTCGATCTCATAGTTATCTTAATTTGATTGCATCTCATGGCCTACTACCAGCCCACAACTTTCCCACACACGGACGTACCTGCCTTGACCATGTTATTCTAAAAACCAAAAGGAACGCGAATTGTTTCGTAATGCATTCATCAGTGACTGACCATGATAGTACCTCCCTTTTTGTAAATTTGTCAACACGACCTACCCACCCAAAGAAATTCACAAAAGTTATTGATTATAGTGGCTTAGATGATGCTATGAAGGCACTGGACCTTTCCCCATTGTACGCCATGAACGATGCCAACTTAGCAGCGTCATATCTTATCGATACCTTATCTAATGTCATTTCTATTCATACTAGGGTTGTCCCTGTCAGTAACCGTCGCCGTATCATTAAGCCTTGGATCACTCCAGGACTTTTGAGATGCTCAATTAATAGAGACAACCTTCATATGAAGGTGAAAAAGTATCCGAATGATGAGTCCTTGCTAATCACATACAAAAGATACCGCAACTTTTGTAATGACCTATTGAAAAAAATCATACAAGGTTACGAGAAAGAGGAGATTCGTAATGCGAAGCATAATAGCAAAAAGCTTTGGAAGGTCATTTGAAAAATTACTGACACAGACAAACCTAAACCGCCCGCCCAGGAACTCATAAAAGTTGAAAACCCTCAAGAGCCTGTCAATGAGGTAAATTACTTCTTTTCTAATATTGGTAAATCACTCGCTGAAAAGATATTAAGTCATCACGTTCCTATCCCGGCCAGTGTTTCAGTCGCTCATCCACATTCAATGGCTTTTCTTCCCACTGATGAAAAGGAAGTAGCCTCCCTCATTTATAACCTAAAAAATACTTGCTCTGAAAGCGTTGACCCCATTTCTGATCGGTTTCTTAAGCATTACAAGAACTACTTGGTTCCCGCACTTACCCATTTATTTAATCTTGCATTTTACACAGGCACCTTTCTCTTACCTTTAAAAAAATCGCTTGTACACCCTATACACAAGGCTGGGGACAGAGGCTGTGTCAACAATTATAGGCCGATATCCATTCTACCTACTCTTTCCAAATTATTGGAATGCCTCATGAACTGCAGACTTACCAAATACCTTGAAAGCAATAACCTATTATCACATGGTCAATTTGGACTCAGGGCTGGAAAATGTTGTGCCGATGCTGTTCATGAGCTGACAGATCATCTAGTTAACGGTCTTGATGGTGAAAAGAAGGCACTTGTCATATTCCTTGATCTGGCTAAAGCGTTTGACACAGTCTCTGTACCTAACCTACTAAGCAAGCTGGAAAACATGGGAATCAGGGGTCTCCCACTTCAACTCTTCCGGGACTACTTATCTGATCGGTTCCAGAGGGTTAAAATAGGTAATTATGTTAGTGATGATCTTCCTGTCACTTTTGGTGTACCACAGGGAAGTGTCATCGGGCCCCCCCCCCCCTCTTCCTTGCCTACATTAATGATCTCTGTAACCTACAGCTTCCCCATGGTAAAATTATATCTTTTGCCGATGATACGGCGCTACTTTTCACAGCACTCATGGGCTGATGTCTACGATTATGCACAAAAAGGTTTTAACACTGTTCTAGCTTGGTTAAAAAATAATGTCCTTACCCTTAACGTCGACAAAACCATGTATTTAGCTTTCTCCCTCACTAACAAACGCAATGATCTGTTATCCCATTTCCAGATTAAAGCGCACTCTTGCATAGACTCAAACTCTAACACTTGTTCTTGTCCCGATCTCCAAAGGGCAACATCTTTTAAGTACCTTGGAATTATAATAGATAATAATTTAAGCTTCCAGCCACAACTAGACAATCTAACTTCGAGGATTCGCAAATTAATATTTATGTTCAAGTCTTCGTCACGTAGCGGACACTGAGGTCATAAGGTGGGTATACTTTGCGATGTGTCAGTGTCTTCTAACTTACTGCATAACATCATGGGGTGGTGCACCGAAATCTAAAATTTTGAAATTGGAAAGAGCCCAGCGGGTGGTACTGAAGGTGGCCTGTTTTCTTCTATACGTGTATCCTACTGTTGATCTTTACAAACACTTCAAAGTCTTGTCAGTGTGGCAACTTTTTGTTCTATACACTGTGCTCAAGAAACATTCCTCCTTAATATTTGATCCCCTCTCTATCTCGGGTAAACGCAGAAAACACTCTGTTTGCAATACACCTAAGGGTCTAAGAACGTGCTTCTCTCAAAGATTTTATAAATACCTAGGTCCCCACTTTTATAATAGAATTAATCGCATTACCACGATCTACCCCCTAACAAAAAAAGCTTGTAAGATTGCTGTGGTTGAATGCCTCCTTAACTTAGATTATAAAACAACTGAGAAATTGCTTACTCATCCAAAATAGTCCATCCCGCTAACTCCCCCAAATTTAATATCTAATTAAAGTTTCCATTTCTGTATCTGTTGTTTAATAGTTTTTTGTTTTTTCACTTAGTTTTAGTTTTTAGTTTTGATTTACATTTTTTTTTTTTAATATTGTTTAGGCTCAGCTTCACTTTTACTGTAACTAATTATATTTACTCTCCGTCTGGTGAGACCCTGGTGATCTGCTATACAGGTTTTCCTAGTGCAGACACCAGTCTCTTACATACTTTGTCACGTACGTCCTAAGCTTCTTTTAATATATGTATATCATGTCATTGTTTGTAATGAGATAATAAATTATTTTGAATTTGAATTTGACGAGAAAGTCGTAAAATAAAACCATGAAAAACAATATTTTTAAGGTACCTCCCTTGCACGTAAAATGGGGATGATATTTTTTTTCTCGTCTATTCTATGGTGTGGGGTGGGGTATCGTTGGATAGGCCGTTCAAAAATGTTGTGGGTCTGTGAAAAATATTTTTCAATTCAGGGATCCGTTTGCGTAATATTAAGCTTTAAAGTGCTATTTTTTGTTACAGCAGTGTCCCCCCCCCCCCCCCCCCGCCTGCCAGCTAAATGATTGGTTTTGTATATGTGAAAAAATTCCGGCAGTAGTATATATTACGAAACTAAAAGGAAATGTAGTACGCTAGTGCTTATGTAGGCTTTACAAGTTAACGAGTAATAGTCGACCAACTTAAATTTGCAGTTGGAGAATTGACGGTAACGCATATCGATATGGGAGAGTAGGTTTTTCAACTACAATGTTAAGTTTGTTTTTGGGATAAATACATCCCAACTACGGAACCTTTCATTGTGCGTGGTTCGACACGCACTTGGCCGGTTTTGTAAATAATTTCATCACCACTGCTCTTAAAACGGTGAAGGAAAACATCGTGAGGAAACCGGCCGGCATGTGCTAGAACCAAAACATTCGAAAATATGTGATATCTATACTAACCCGCACTGGGCCCGGGTGGTAGATTACAGCCGACTCCCTCTCGAAGAGACGAAGAGAGGAGCTCTGTGTCCCAGCAGTGGGAATACTATAAGCTAATTAAGCTTATGCTTTGTGAAGCTAAGTCAGAGGCCCATGGGCGGCATAAAAACTCTGACACCAGGTTGGTTGTTAGTCATTAACCAGACGAAAAAGAACAATACCATTACAGCCATAAGCATGATTTATTGTATATTTGTAAGAAGAGTGAGTTCATTGCCTTCAAGGCCTTTGGGAAGTACCCGTCGATTGTACCTCCGATTAAGCTGAATGGTATTGAACCGAAGCGGGTACAACAGTTCAAATACCTCCTCCTTGACGACAAAGTTGACATAGAAAGGGAACGTGGGTCATTGGCGGTCAGAAGTAATATGCTGGCCTGCAGGTTTGCGCGTTGTAGTGACCAGGTTAAAGTACCACTATTTCGAGCCTACTGTCAGACTTTCTACGCGTGCAGCCTGCGGTTCAGGTATACGCAGAGGCCGCTCAGTGCCCTTCGTGTCCAATATAACAATGCATTTAGGATGTTGTTAGGGCTGCCCCGCTTTTGAAGTGCCTACGGTATGGTGGTGGCAGAGTGGACGGCTTTCATGCCATCGTGTTCAATCGGCTTGCGTCGTTATTAAACAGAGTCCGGGTAGCACTAACAGCATCCTACACAGGTCATTGCAGATAAACAGGACTCAAATATCCTGAAATCATTTATTCGTGTCCTAACCCTTCTTGTTTTTGTGATCTGAAATAAAGGTTTTATTTATTTATTACTTACTTTTTAATCAAATCGACGCCCTTATTATCAAACAAATCCGGCTGCATTTCCATCAACGCTGTCATAGTATTCAGTATACTTATTGTTAACTTTGTGTCTTTTTCACTGAGTTCTTGACACAGCTTACTGTAGTTCGAATATAGAAGATCTAAGAGGATTTTGTAAGCACCCTCCTTGCCTGCTCGGACTCTGTGGGCTATGTCCTTCTGGCATTCTGACTGGAAAATGAAATAACTTAAATTAGAGCCGATTTCTTCGACGCCAAATCTTTGCGTAATATTCGCAACCAGCGTGCAGCGTGCGTGTATGTAAGGATCGTAGTAGCTGCCGTTCTGTACTTTCTGCCTATCCCCATTTGAAAAAGGCGTGACGTTACGGATGTATGCAATATGCATATGTATATTATATGTAAACAGATCTTCAGTAAAGAATAACTATTAACTTTTAACAGTTCTTCCATACAAAAACATTCAAATTAATTTTGTAAATATCAGACCTTAATTTCGTAAATTGGTCAGTTGATTTTGACCATAAAATAACATTAAAATTATGAGTACAGTTTGACCGATACCGCTGTGCGGCGGCGTACGCGGCGAGACGGGGGGGGGGGGGGGGGGGGGGGGGCAGTGCAGGCCGCTCATTCGACAACGCTCGGATACTACTACTTGGATAATCCCAATCCAGGTCATGGTCTACTTGTTTAAAGTGACACCGGTGACTGAAAAGTTGTGCGGAAATCGGTTGTCATAGTATGGGCATGTGATGCGGAGGAATGAGGATAATGTTGTGGGGAAAATTTTGAGTATGCATGTCGATGGCTATAAGAGAGGGGAAGACCAAAGAAGCGATGGATGGATTGTGTGAATGATGATATGGCTAAAAAGGGAGAGATGACGACTAATAGAGAAGTATGGAAGAAAGGGACATGGTGCGCCGACCCCAAATCAATTGGGATAGGGGCAGGAGAATGATGATGGTCTACTTGTTTGCCAAATTTCAGTGAAATCAATTCAACCATTATGGCTTGAAAAGGAAACAGACAGAGATATGGATAGTATATGAAAGTATGTTAAGACTAAATGATAGCAAATTACCTTCAAAACCTCTAAGTCCTTGAGAACAGCATCTGCATCATATATCTCCTCAGCACAAAGTTCTTTCAGCTTCGTAACAGTGTTCACTACCAAATGATTGTCTCCGGATCCTAGAGATAGGTCTCTTATAATGTTTGACAGATCTACTCCCTGAAAAACAAATGGTACATTGTATTTATGATTTGTTTAGAAGAAAATTCATTATTTTATCCTGCCCACCTGCGCTGGATGCAGGCAGTATGACGAGGACGAGTTGGTATGGCCATGTCCAGTGATAGATATGGTTAAAGATATTTTATTTCTCAAAAGAATTACAAATTCACATAATAGTGTGCCATTTTTCAATAGCGGTAGAATTGCTGATGCGAACGTCCTAAGGGAAGCCGGTAGGAACCGTGTTCTATGGTGCTTTCGCCACTGATGTGTATTCAGTTTAATAGAGAGTGTATCTAGGGTTAAGTGACTTTAAAGAGAAAACTAAATTGGTTTAAACAATATTATGTGCCATTAAGAGTAGCTTTATATTATAGGCTCATTAAACATTTAATGATGTACGGTATTCTAAATGACCAACAGTTTGGTTACCAAACATCATTAGGAACCACCGATGCTATTGAGGCGTTAGTAGACGAAGTTATTTGTAACTTGAATAATAAACTAGCTGGTATATTCCTAGACCTCAGTTCTGCCTTCGACACAGTAGACCATGGTATTCTTCTAACTAAATTAGAACATTATGGCGCATGGGAAAATGTGGTGAAGTTATTTGGCTATGGTTATTAACATTGAATAGTTTTATCGTATCAAACAAATCAAATCAGAATTAGGTAGTTCTACGCAAGGAGCAGCACAATTTTAAGCGATGCAGGTAGGGTTCATTTCAACTCCACACCACAGTAAATTAATTAATCAAATGCACCAACCCCAGCGTGGTTTGACCATACTAGATTACTCGAATGAACCCAAAGATTTGCACTAGCCTCTGGAGTCACATGTTTCAAGGGGCTACAGAGACCATTGCATATCAAAGAGTAGACTGCAGGAAGGATTATTAGAGCCGTACCAGATATGCATCCTTGAGTAAGCATTGGAATAGTGGAGAGACAGGTGATATTTATCTATAGGTCATCTTTTAATGACATTTGTCATTGCCGCCAAGTTGCACCACCCAAGCCCAGTGCGGATTAGTGGATGTCACATGTCTTCAAATTTTTAGTTCTTGGACACACGTTACCTCATACTGTTTTCCTACACCGTTTTGAGAGTAGTGGTGAGGGATCGAACCTATGACCTACAACTCTTAAGTCACGGCCATTTCTATTGGGCCACCACTGCTCTGAGTCTGAGTCTTTACTTAAGTTTTTGGCATGTGTAACTTGTATTTCACATTTGTATACTTACTTTTTAGTATTAAGTTAATTTAATTGATAATTTAAAGCATGCTGTGGCCTCCTGTAATTGAAGGAGAGCACTAGACTACAACTTAATAGATATGTACACAACCTAGTTGTAGACCCAAAAGATAATCATCATTAGTTTTTTTTTGTTTTATCTTGTTTAAATAACAATACCCATCACATCTATGGAGTTTCGCTAACTAATTTAATTTGACCCTGTATACATATAACCTAATATTATGTATCGTGATTTTTTCGTGTACATCTTTTGTTGGTGGTCCTGAATAAATAAATAAGCAGTAGTGAGGGCACTGCTGTCTCTATTATTATTATGCATTTTATTAATTTAGTACAACAACAGAGTTACCCAGAGTTCCATTAATATTTCAACCAAGGAGGCTATAAATAATTCTCAAGTATTAGGTCATCAAACATACATAATCGTGATTTAAAGGACTTTGATTAGATGACCTAGACCTAGAGTATAAATCCTCCAGTCTGAATTCATTATAGTTATGACTAACCACATTTTATAGGTGATGACAAAATACTTACGAATATTAGGTACAGGGATCATTATCATCTTTAAATCGACCAAGAAGTATGTATGAAAATTAAAAAGGATTTTTGGGATACATACCTGTGCCTCAAATTGGGCAACAGCCTCTTTTACAGCTTCTTCCGGAGTCATAGCAAACTCGTCGATGTTTTCCTTGACGACCTCGTCGTAGGTCTCTTGAGTTATTACACGAACCATGTTTATAGTTTACTTGAGGTTTTTAATTCAGAAACTAGGCTAATAATGAAGTACTTTTAAATAATTTGTAAGTTTTGTTCACATGAGACGGATTCTAAGCCAAATGATGACAACTGTGGTCTGTGAGTCAATGTCAAACAAAACTGTCAAAGTCGCAGTTAAAAACACTAACAAGTAGCAAAACAAATGAACTGTCAGAAGTCGATACGTTCTGAAACTACTATTGTTTAGGCTAAAGTGTGGGCTAGAGTCAATTTTTGATAATTACACGAATTTGATTGAATATTGTTTTTTTTTTGTCCTATACCGATTTTAGTGGGCAGTACTACCGATTTCACACAATGACGTTCGAGACCACGTCTGCCGACTTCCAAAAAGGAGGTTCATTATGTTCGATTCTGTATGTTTGTTTTTTTTTTTTACATAATGCACCGTTTTCTCCGTCAATTGGGAACCGATTTTGAAAATTATATTTTTATTTGAAGCGTATGCTCCCGAGGTGGTCCCATTGTCACCAAATCAGAATCTGATAAGGGGATCCCATGGAAATCGAGGGAATTCCTCAAAACGCCTATAGCGATTTCAGTATTTTTTATAGTAACGCATGCATTTGCACTCGGAAAGCACCATTTGGTGAAGTGGAACTGATGATGAAGACCACAAATGACCACCGGAACTACTCGATAATAAGTATTTCTTCACTGTTGCGATTCGTTTCGACATTTGAAATCACGTCGTAAAATTTAAATTTTTGAACAAAGTAATGTTACGAGAAAGTTCGTTCCGCCGACTATTTTTTTTTACGAAATATGGCTCATTTTGTGTTTTATCGCCTGGAAATAGATGAATAATCATAAAATAATACTTACTACATCGTTTTAGATAATAATATCACTAATTATATCATAAATACATATGAAATGTTTCGAAAAATCATACGTCTAAAGGCGGCCCCATGCACTGTGATGTTTGAGATTTATTACCGCCGATCGCCTCCGTGAGGACACGGGGCGGTGCTCCACAAGCCGGGCAGACCTCCACCGTATGCTCCACCGTGTCCTCCGGGCGATCCACACAGTGGTGGCGCTTTATCCTAAACAGGAACCTCCCGAAACAACCATGTGTGAGGACGCCGTACCGCCTCTCTAGCCACTCCTCAAAGAGGGGACTTATCACCACAATTGTGGCGTGCCAAGCACTGGGCTGCAACAATCGCACTCTCTATTTCGCCATGAGAACATAATCAATAAATTTTCAAATCAATTAATTAGGACTTATAAATTACGTATTAGTAGTTATTTAGTGTTAATCATATTATTAAATTATAATTAACTAAAAATAAATAGAAAAGTTAAAATTAAAAATTAAAATGGTAAAAGTAATAAGTGGTGGTCAGTTCTTGATAAAAATAAATATTAAACGAACGTGTTCGGACACGGAATCTATTTCCATTTCTTTTCTTCTTTGTAGAACTAAATCTATTATTGCCAGCTAGAACAGCATCGTCTTCTTCGTCGGAACTAATTATTGAAAAGAGATTGTTCAACAAAAACATTGTTTACTGAGAAGTCTCAGCAGACTGGCTGTTTAGCTAGCATGTTTAGCTAACATATTTGGTTAACATATTTTGTTAAGAAACAGTTAAATTGTCGCAGCGGACCCATCTTGCGTTCGTGTTATATTTTGACAGAATACTTGAGTCATGGTGCGTTCTGAAACCAATTTTGTGATTTGAAAACCAATTTATTCTATTTTAGTTTGTAACGACAAACTGATTTACTGGCATTATCTTCTAATTATAATAAAACTTATAGATAGAAAATATATTACCGATCAAATTTTATCTACTTTACTTATAATAGTTCTACTCCGATCGATGTTTCGATATTGATAAACCCATTGACAAAATGCCACATTCGTTCAGTCAAATGTTAAGAATGTTATGATTTGATTGTCACTTGGGTGACGCATACTCCCGTAAAAGAATCTAAAACGAAATACTAATTTAATTTTTTACGCGTAAAAGTGAATAATCCTGGCACTACATTGTTTATTTAGCATTTATTAGGATTATTGAATAGCAAGGATGAGTTTTCTGGGGAAGTTATTCGGTGGAAAGAAGGAAGAAAAGGGTCCTTCGACACACGATGCGATACAGAAATTACGTGAGACCGAGGAGTTGTTGCTCAAAAAACAAGAGTTTCTAGAAAAGAAAATCGATATAGAAATACAAACAGCTAGGAAACATGGCACGAAGAATAAGCGAGGTAAGTTTTTCTATTAAAATATCTTTGTATTCTTTGCTAGTATTTTTTTGCAATAATGAGCCCAGTCTTTGTTGACATATATGTGACCTTGTTTCAATTAATTGAGAGTTCTAGACTGAATATTAGAAACTACATCATTAATGCTATTTAATATAAAACATTAAATGAACACATATTGTAGGCAAAGAAAAGGATAATTAGTTTACCCCTATCTACTGATTTTTGCTAGACTTACATGTTAGACACAAATAACAATAGTATAATAATATTATGTACAAAGAAATAATTTTACTTAATTCCCGTAGTATGCACCAACTCAGCCTTTAAAATTTTAGAATAATTATAATTGTTTTAAGTGGCATGATTTTGGACCTTGGAAAAGTATAAGGCAGGTTACACTTAACTTCTTCCGCCCCAAGTAACGGCAAACTATGGCAAAACACTGCACATGTGCGGTGTGAGAGTGCGACAGGTTAAAAAGAAAATATTGTCAATGCTATGTAAACACTGTAAATGACAAACATAGTGATGAAATTGCAAAAAAAAGTTGATGATTTATTATTAAATTTTATTTTATGAATGACCAATTTCTTGCTTTGTGAGTCATTGAAGGAAACAGTAGATTTGATGATAAGAGATGTATCATTATGTGCTTAAATAAAACTTTTATAGCAAACCTTTGTGTAACCGTAGGGTTATTTTAATCTTTAGCCAGAAAGATGTGAAACTTAATTTTGGGTTCTTGGCGGGAAAGTGAAGTGACATGTTTAGCATTTTGTTTTATTTCCTAAAATTTGTGTTTAGCCCAATATTAATGTGTAATAATGGTGGATTATTAAACATAAACCGTCTTATTACAAAACAAGGTTTATCTTCAGACTCCGGTTTTACCCATGGAGCCATTATTTGAATTTCGAACTTTATTTCATCTATGGTAAAGTTCCTAATACAAAACTGACAACTTAGTACCAAACTAAGTTTTCAGTTTTGTATAAAGAACGGTGTTTCAATCACAGTTACATTCTTATTACAAAAACTGGCTCAATGGTTTAAGCCATGTCAAAATATAAATCTTGTTTTGTAATAAGCGGGTAAGTGTTTGTGAACATGCATTAATCAATCAGCCTATAATGTTCCCACTGCTGGGACACAGGCCTCCTCTCTGTGAGAGGGAGAAACATGGGGAACATGCATTAGTGTAGGCAAATAAAACAAACCAGTGCAATATCACTTAGTTCTCTCAAGAAGACTGCGTGAGGTCTCAGTAAAGTGCCACATCTTTACTGAAACTCAAGGGGAGCGGGCGGGGATATCATCATCATGCATTGAATATAATTCACTTCATCAATATTTAAACAAAGTTTGTAACTAAATAAAGACTTGGCTAAAAGGTCCCAGCAACCAGGCCATTAAAATATTATAAAAAAAAGAAAGGGTTTTACCTGAACTTTTGCAGCAGGGTTTTTACCACTATCTTAATCAAAATCTTGTTCAGGTGGTTCATTTAGAAAATTGGCAAAATCATAAATTGCAATTTTTAATCAATATTTATCTCCACCACACAGCAATATTTCATAATTTCATTCAGTAAAATTGACTGATAAGAAACATCAAAAAACATCTAAATATTTGACAGCTATTTGCGACATTGCCAACTTTCTGCGTGTTCCTTCACTCAAATTAGGCTGAGCAATTTCTCAAAAGTTACAAAAGACATACCCCTCCCTTCAGCTCTTCCTAGTGTTTAGCTAGGAAGAAAATATACCTAATTGTTATGATGGAAGTTGCACTTTTCCTCTCACCATCATCATTATCAGTCTACAGCAGTCCACTGCTAGACATAGGCCTCTCCCATTGCATGCTATTACTCACATAACCATATCAAATGTCTCAGTGTCACCTAATACCTCAAGGCTGTAGAGCACAATCATGATATTATGTTAATCTTAACAATTATTATTGTACTAACACTTTAACTTATAACTTCATTCACGTGGATTTTGGATTCTTCCATTCATACAACACCCCTTTTTGGGGTGAAAAGGTTGTAATTTCGTAAAATCCTTTTTTAGTAGGTGCCTCCACCCTAACCCGACATTTACGCCATATAAAACATGTATTGTACATGTTGTGTCTACTGTTTTTGTTTATCGTTTGCAGGAGTAAACAAGTTGTTGTTGATTAGCTGTATACAAAACTTGTCAAAAAGGTAAACAAAATAACCCTAAATCAAAAGTCATTTGAACTGGGCTGAGAATTAGTACTATTTTAAATGTCAAAATTACATAAGAACCCCAAAATGACCGCCCTTAACCACTTCCCAGTGCTTTCGCTGGAGAGAAGAGGTGGTGCAACAAACTCCCCAGCAGCATAGCTGTCTGTTAAGTTAGAAGAACTTGATTCTGTACTAGAGATTAACTACGATAATATGGCCCTCCCCTCCATAATACAAAACGTTTGAAAGTTTTGTACGCATGTCTGCGTAATGAGACGGCCGTCAAACAAAAACAAATCACGGATTTGTTGCTCGACTAGTGGCGTCATTAATCGCTCATTATTATTAGTATGGCGCTGCACTGACGTAATCTATGAAAACGACACATGCGTTGTCTTGCGCGATCGGCTAGTTATGATTAGTTGACCAACAAATCTGGTAATAAGTGAGGTATTACGAGTACTTACAACTACATACAAACTCTTTCGTAAGGATGTGACAACACACATTGAAACAGTAATTTGGAGGGGCGAGCCATGATAACGTAGTTTATCTCTATAATATTATGCAAAGTAATGAAAATTACGAAAAAACAATTAACAATCACTGAAAGGACATTAATTCATCTATGAGAAACGTTTTTTGCACAACATGTTTTTGACAAGCCTTTACCAAGACTTGTCCATAACAAGTATTTATCAATACTTGTATTAGGTCTGCGCCCATCTGAGTGAGTTTTGTATCCATAAAGGGTATTATAATGAAAGAAGACGGATGATGAAGAATTTTGAGATGGATGTGTGGAGTGACGAAAATAGATAAAGTAAGAAATGAGTATAGGTATTTAAGGGGAAGTTTGAAAGTGGCGCCAGTGACACAAAAATTGAAACCAAAATGTTTGGCTTGATATGGGCATGTGATGAGGAAACAGATTGACTAAAAGAGTGATGAATATAAATGTTGATGGATGGAGAGGGAGAGGAAGGCCAAAGAAAATATGGATGGATTGTGTGAGGAATGATAAGAAAGAGAAGGGAGTGAATGACAGCGTGACGGTTGACATGGGAGAATGGCAGAAAACGGGTTGCGCCGACCCCAAGTAACATGGGACCAGGGCAGGATAATGATGAGAACAGTATTATAATGTTATTCACACCGATGACCTCACACTCACTCACTCAAAGCTAATAAACTATTTGACAAGTCGTTATACGAGCCATTGTACTAATAATAGTAATACTTTTTAGGGTTCCGTACCCAAAGGGTAAAACGGGAACCCTATTACTAAGGTTCCGCCGTCTGTCTGTCTGTCCGTCTGTCACCAGGCTATATCTCATGAACCGTGATAGTTAGACAGTTGAAATTTTCACAGATGATGTATTTCTGTTGCCGCTATAACAACAAATAAAAAAAACCATAAACAATAAAACCTTATTTTTAGGGTTCCGTACGCAAAGGGTAAAACGGGAACCCTATTACTAAGGCTCTGCCGTCTGTCTGTCCTTTTGTCATCAGGCTGTATCTCATGAACCGTTTCTGTTGCCGCTATAACAACAAATACTAAAAAACAGAATAAAACAAATATTTAAGGAGGCTCCCATACAACAAACGTGATTTTTTGCTCGGTTTTGCTCGATATTGATAACGGCATCAGGTAGACGCTTGAAATATTCACAGAATATTAAGTTATATATTCACTTTAAAATAAATAATTAAATTAAAATAAAACAAATATTTAAGGGGGCTCCCATACAACAAACGTGATTTTTTTGCCGTTTTTATAGATAAAGGTACGGAACCCTTTGACCGCGAGTCCGACTCGCACTTGGCCGGTTTTTTAACATGTAATAGTGTGGAGAACTAGATCTCAAAAGTAGGTTATGTTTAGGAGTTAAGCTGAAGGTACTCTGACGTACTTTTTACTTCTGACAAAAACTTAAAAGAGTCTGCTTAGATGGTTTGGTCATGTTGAGAGAATGAATGAAAGGTGACTAACAAAAGTCAGGTTAAGTTCAGTATCTTTATTTATAATTCAATTAATAATTAATCTTAATGTAATCAATTTAATCATTTATAATTTAATCGGTAATCACAGACCAATGATTTTTTTTTTTAAATTTAATTTTTATATGTTGTAAACAGCATTGAATGTTATGATACTTTTTCTTTATTTTTGTTTTGAATTAGGTACTTATTCATTATATGTAAAATTTCTAATTTCAATAATTTATCAATAATATGTTATTTAAAGCCGTTTTCTGTGCATGTGGTGTTAACCTGTAATTAATTGCTGCACCTGCAAATGTTACTATAGTCATTCAATCAGAAATGTATATAGTGTAAACAATTGTTGGTTAACCTAAATAAATAAATAAATAAAAGGTATTTACAAGGCAGATATAAGTGGAAACGCTGCCTGGGACTGGACGCCCTACAATCTAGGGCGTCTAGTCTCAACAGCATAAGCAATATGTTCTTCAGAAAGGTCAGGTCAATACCTTTATTTATTATTACACACACATAACATCACGCCTCTAATCCCCGAAGGGTTAGGCAGACGCGCACTTATATATTTATTATTTTTGTTGGTATTTAACTATTTACCATTTTAATCAAAGTCAATCCTATCATAAGATAATCTTGAATGACGATGATTTTGACGAATCCTCTACAATATTTATCTATCAGGTACAAATATTGCCTACATATCATACGTATTCTTCAGTTCTTACACCATGATTTTTCTCTGGGACACTAAGGGTCAGTACACACCGAGACGCGACACAAAGCCACCTATGATGTAGATATTGAAGCCGTGATGCTCGTCATTAGCACGCGTGTGGCGAGCGTGAGATTGCTGGCTTATTCAAAGAAGCCTGCTATCCCGCACTACGAAAGCCTCTGGTGTGTACCTAGAAATGCTAACCTAACACAATGCAAGCGTTACTTCTCTTTGATGTATTAATACCAGCCTATATCCCACTACAGGCAACTCTTCTCATACAGAGAAGGCAAGAGCATTGATCTCCATGCTTGCTCAAGACGGGTTGGTGTTTAACTATAAGTCTAGGTTTTCTCACGATGTTTTCCTTCACCGATGCAGTAATATCAGAAAGTACATATGAATTGGAAAAGTCACATTGGTAGGTACTTGCCCGGATAACCCACAACTTCGATTGGCAAGGCCTTAAGAGGAAACTCCCCGATTTTTATGTTAATTTGCATTAATATTCTGAAACAGTCGCATATACAATATAAATGGAACTTTAGTATAAGATATATTTGATCTTTTTCTTTCCATGTACAAGGCAGTTACGTAATTGCAATATTTTCGCTCGATACATTTTTTAATCGAAAATTATGTATTTTTTAAAGATTGTACGGGTTTTTATGTCGAAAATAAATATTCACAACAAGAAAATATAAGTAGTTTATTATCCAGCCACAAGATATTTTTCTCTAAATCAATTATTACTTTAGTTATAAACGAAATTACGCTATTTAGTTTTGTGCTCGAACATGATCAAAGGGCGCATGTGATAATCAACTTTATTACTGATGTGTTAGCGTTTAGCACATAGCGGGGTGGCGGGGAGCATGAGGCGGAGCTTGCGTGGAAGTTTGTTTTCGTATTAATTTTACTAAAACACCCTTTTCTCCTCTTTCCAGCGGCCATTGCAGCTCTAAAGCGCAAGAAGCGCTACGAGAAACAGCTGACACAGATCGATGGTACGCTCACACAGATCGAAGCGCAGCGCGAAGCACTGGAAGGGGCCAATACTAACGCCCAAGTATTGAACACTATGCGCGATGCCGCCAACGCTATGAAACTTGCGCATAAGGATATGTTAGTATACCTATTTAATAATATCCGGTCTCTAAATCAAAAACTGCCTGTTTCACTGGCAATTGCAATATTTCATCATAATATTACGAGCAATGGAGCGCAGTATACTAGGCGTAAAATTAACTGATCGTGTACGAAACACAATACTGCGATAGATAAAACAAAGATAGCTGACGTGGCTCAAAAGGCTGCCCAACTGTGGGCCCAGATGGCACAGAATTGGTGCCCTGAGACAGTGTGACGAGGTCGCGGCAGACCACGTAGCGCGATGGCGTGGCGGGACGAACTGGATAGGTTCCGTCAAAACTGGAAGGAGGGCCCGCGAAACATGGAAGAAATGGAGGGAGGCTTTTGCCCAGCAGTGGGACAGCGTAGGCAAGAAAAAAAAAGATTTTTCTGCCTTGGTAGTCTATTGGTCGTTTTTCGAAATGCTGGGTTCAATACCCGCATGTGACGTATAACATAACAGTAGGCTTAGCATGAGAGCCGTAGAGAAGCGTTTCGTCGACGGAAAAGTAGACAAAAATGAAGTTTCTGCTTGGAACATTTTTATTAGGATAGATTTAATAGGTTGGGGAAAAAGTTTCTTCGCATTTTTTAAGAAAATTCAATATGGACCTTTGTGATCTGTATATTTAATGTAATGTATGGCCATGACTGACTGGCCCACATTAAATCAAACTTTGTTTATAACGCTACAAGGTTCGGGCCATCATGTTGTTTTGATATATTTCACAAACCAATAGGGTATATGCATGTAATTAAAACTAATATAAACCCAAGAAAAGTATTAAATGTTAAATTGAAGTAGGTACTGCTCGTTGCTCAAAAAATGATGAAACTACAACAATTTTCTACTACAGTTCAAACTTCCGTTCCTGTCGCAGTCATTTACCACGAGACTGCTTTATTTACATCTGTTTTTTAGCCCCAAATCATATTAATTAATAATATTGTTTATGCTTAATTCAAGCAGAAATCGCTCTTACTTACCTTAGTAAGGTTTCAAGCACCTTGCAAAGAATAGACTTTATTCACATAGTATTTTTCGTCACTTCCGGCATTTTCGAAGACGACACGTTTTCAGAAAAAAACGCAACATAAAATAATTAGTTGTGAAATAAATAATGCATTAAAAAATGTAAAAAAAATAGGAATATGTTTCTTCACTCCTACACAATGTATATTAAAATCACACTAATATTATAAAGTTGAAAGTGTGTGAGTGTGTGTGTATGTTTGTTACTTCTTCACGCTCAAACGGCTGGACCAATTTTGTAAAATTTTGTATGGAGGTGGCTGACACCCTGGATTAAGACATACGCTACTTTTTATCCCGATATTCCCACGGGATCAAAACTTACGCGGGTGAAACTGCGGGGCGCAGCTAGTAATGGATAAGTTTAGAATTCCGTGCATATTCCCTATTTTTATTATTTCCTTCCATCTCTCTCTCCCACAGCGATGTAGACAAGGTCCACGACATAATGGACGACATAGCGGAACAACACGATATCTCCCGAGAGATCACGGACGCTATCAGCAACAACGTCGCCTTCCCCAACGACATCGATGAGGATGAACTTGAGAAGGAGCTTGAAGAATTGGAACAGGTATGGGAATTGATCAATTTGCTTATGAAATTTTATTTATTTATTTAAAAGTACACACATATAAACAGACAAGAAGAATGGAACAGAAAATACGTACAAAGGTGATGCTTGTTTCTAAAGAAATCTAATCCAGCATACCTGCGATAGGAAAGTAGACAAAGAGATGTAGACAACGTGTGTAAGAATAGAAGAGAAAACAAAATACATAAAATAAAATAAATAAAACTTATAAATATTATTACTATAATAATCACTAATTTAAATATAAACATACAATAAGAGAATATACTTACACACATACTTCTAAAATAAATATCACTAAAATATATATAAGTAAAAAATAATAAATACATAATATGCAACTATGACGAAGTGAAAAGATAGTGTTCTTTCACTCTTCTTGAATTTTGTAGTAGGTAGTTTAGTTAATAATTATGTCTAGAACATAATAATAATAAAGCTAAGTTTACAAATCAAATTAATGTAGTTTATAGTAAGTTTATTTCAATAATTGTTTACAATTATGCACATGTCTCATAGGCTATATTTTCTTTTTACAAATTAATTTGACATCTGTAGCCGAACTAGGCGAAAGTCTGTACAGTGATTGTATGCGCCAAACCCCTCAAATAAACACTTAAAAATAGCCATCAAGTGGAGATATTAGCATTTAGTAGATTAAAAAAAGTGATGATAAATAACATAATAATCATACCATCACGCCTGTAATTCGCCGAAGGGGAAGGCAGAGGTGTACCACATGTACAAACACATAAAAAAATAATATAATTATTAAAGGCAATAGTTTTAGAATATAGTTCACAAAAAAAAAACGTGTTAGTATTATTAGTAATATTTTCTTACTACTAGTGTTAGTCTCTGGTGTTAGTTGTATTTTTTTCCCTTAACGGACCCCATTTTTGGGTAAAAGCCTCCTCTATTCTGTGCCAATTTTTCAGTCTTCATCCAGTTTTTCCCAGAAACTTCAATAATGTCTTCAGTCCAACGTTATCTTGGTCTACCAAACCATCTTTTCCTTTGTGGTCCTAAACATTTCGTTGTTTCTAGTGTCCATCTTTTCTTTTTGTACCTTGAAATGTGACCGGCCCATTTCCATTTGAGTCGTAAAGCATCTTGAAGGTCTTGAACATAAGTAGGGTAAAAGTGGCGTCCCTGGTTTTTTTTATTTTAAATAATATTTTAATGGCCTGGTTGCTGGGACCTTTTAGCCAAGTCTTTATTTAGTTACAAACTTTGTTTAAATATTGATGAAATGAATTATATTCAATGCATGTTGATCATATCAACCCGCCCGCTCCCCTTGAGTTTCAGTAAAGATGTGGCGCTTTACTGAGACCTTACACGGACTTCTTGAGAGAACTTGAAGTGATGTTGCACTGTTTTGTTTCATTTGCCTACACTAATGCACGTTCTCGAACACTTATTGGTTAATAATCCACCATTATTACACATAAATATTCGGCTAAACACAAATTATAGAAAATGAAAAAAAAAACTGCCAAACATGTCACTTCACTTTCCCGCCAAGAACTGGCTTCTTAAAGGTTCATCGTTACAGGCAATTAATTATTATAACTGCTAAGTTAGAAAAAAAAATTACGTATCTTTGGTTTTGTAATTTTTGTTTTTTGCCACCGACTTCCGAAATTGAAGTTATTTTCCACCACTTTTAGTTGTGGTACCTACCTCCTTTTTTAGGTATCGGTTAAAAATAACAACACGCATTATTGTCCTTAAACTTATTAAGCAATTTTATAAGTAAATACTTTATTTATTTTATTTAAGCCTCTTTAATTCCTTAGTAATAATACTTAATACTGGTTTTTTTTTTACATAATTTTAACTAGGGACCTCTCGACGAGTATAGGCCTCCTCCATCTCACTCCATTTTTTCCTGTCCTGGGCTGTTCTCATCCAGTCGTTGTTTGTACATTTTATGAGTTCGTCTTCCCATCTTTCCAGGGGGCGACCTCTTTTCCTTTTTCCGGGGGGGGCAGCCCATGTAGTATTTTTTTTAGTCCATCTCTCTTTATCCTGACGTGCAATGTGACCAGCCCACTTCCATTTAAGTTTCTTGCAGTGGGTTAAGGCATCAATAACTTTTGTCCTTTCTCTAATTTCACTGTGTCGTTTTTTGTCTCTGATTTTCAAGTTAAGGATGCTTCTCTCCATGGCTCTTTGGCATTTTTCAATAAAAAAAAGGTAAAAGACATGAGTCTAGGACTTTCTTTTTTAATCTTAAATGTAGCTCAGACTTTAGAACTTCTTTGTGGCTCCAGAATTTGTTCCATGTCATTTTAATACGTCTCTTTATCTCATCACGGTGACTTGATTTTGAGAAAGATATTCGTTTGCCTAAATATATGTATTCATGAAGTAAATACTTTATACACTATTAAATCTACTGGTAGATTTCTATTTGGCAAGAAAAATCAAATGTAAGATATCGAGTAAATGTGTTCTGAACTTCTGGCATGACTTCAACCCGCCTTACGCAGTAGTTTCACTACTGTTCAACAAAAAGTTTAGATCAATTAGATCACCAAATTTTTTTTCAAGTCTGCTGGCGATATCATTTCCTATCCGACTACTTCAGAGACGAAATTCCGAACTACACTCAGGGTCTTTAAAAGTAAATTTCTGTATATTAACTCATTACTTCCACATTTACAGGAGGACCTGGATAAAGAGATGCTCGGTATTAATGTGCCCACTGACAAGCTACCGGACGTGCCCACGGCCGAGCTCGTGCACGACAAGCCCAAGCCGAGCAGGTCTAAGCAGACTGGTGAGTTACTGCCACCGTCATACCGTTATTTATAATGTTATTAAGTCAAAAGTCATTCACTTTCAAATTAGGCTGAGATTCAGCACTTTGTGAACGTCAAAATTACATAAGGCAGTCTCCCAAAACGCTGACCCTTCACCAAAGTCAAAGTCAAAGTCAAAAAGTCAAACCATTTATTTCAAATAGGCACATAAAAGGCACTTTTGAACGTCAAAATTTACAAAAAAAATTGAATTGATTCTAGTTGCCCCTTCCAAAAGGTAGTTTCGTATGGAGAAGAATGGGCAAGAAACTCCACCGGTACTCTTTTAAAAATGTTTTACAATATTTTGTTTGATTACATTAATTATATGATTATATGTGAAGACGATGCACCTAGAATAAAATTACTATACCATAATAGGTAAAACGAATTAAAAACTAAGCAATGAAAAATAACTTAATTATTAGATAGATACGTGGTGTTCACATATTTACAAACATCATACAAGTATGTTTTTCTAAAAAAATAAGTCAGTGTGTGAGTATAGGTTATCACAGAATGTAAAATGAATATCATAAAAATAACAGATTTTACCATAAAAATAGCAACCAGTTTGATTTTGTCTAGACTCTAGATTGTCCTATGGAGCTGGACCAGCATGTTTCCAAGCATTCCTGTCCTGGATATAATCCTCTAACTTGTAATATGCTTGTTTACAAAGTGTACTTTTAATATGTGTTTTAAATTTTCTCTCATTTAATTTCAATCTCAATCAAGTAATCTTCCTAGTACTTTAGCTGGGGAAAAGAAGTGACCGAATAAACTATCCAACTGCGTTATTAAGGTACCGAGTCCCAATATACCAATCACAAATACATAAAATTAAAACAAAAATCCTTAAAACATGATACGTTATGTATGTCACTTCTCTTGTAGGTGCACTAATGCAATGCCAACTTACTAAGGCATCAAAATGTTCATAAAATTAAATTATTAAATAGTGAGAAAGAAAATCAGCTGTTCCATAAAAAAAAATGCGTTATCAACTCAATCCAAATGTGTGGAACAATATTATATTTTTTAATATTTCGTACTTGTTCCATTTGATATTGGGTTTTTACCTATGAAATTGGCGTTTTTTTCTCACAAATAGAGAACCTCGTCACTTCTATGATTTTAAATATTCATCAATTGCTTGGTATTATATTGAATACTGACCATCATAGACAACTACCAGTAGTAAAAAAACCTTATTACTTGTAGTTTTCTAAACATAAAAAATACCTTAAAAATTACTCTTTTTTTTTTAGGAGAAATTACCACTATTTGTTTTAACTTAGCCAAAAGCGCATGCGCTAGCGCTTAATCTAAGTGGCATATCGTTATCTTAGTTTTGAAACATTAGTGCATACAAGTTTTAAAACATTAGTGTTCATGGTTCTGTTATAAATTAAGAAAATGTTAGTATGAAAAATGCAACTTCTTTAAAATTCTCCATACAAAACACTGATTTCATAGGTCCCCAACCTATTACTTGGTTCGGTTTTATAGTTGTTTATCGAGTGTCTAACACTTGATGATTAGAGGATTATACCCAAGATAATAATGCTTGGAAATATGCTGGTCCAGCTCCATAGGACAATTTAGAGTCTAGAGTAGACAAAATTAAACTGGTTGCTATTTTAATTGTTATTAATTTATTTTATTAATGTACCTATACAAAATATTGTAAAACATTTTAAACGATTAATGGTGGAGTTTATTGCCCATTCTTCTCCATACGAAACTACATTTTGGAATGGGCGACTAGAATCAATTCAATTTTTTTGTAAATTTTGACGTTCAAAAGTGCCTTTTATTTGAAATAAATAATTTGACTTTCACGAACAACAATTTTTTTTTCAATATTTCGTACTTGGTTATGATACTTGGTTCGGTTTCATAGTTGTTATTGTTTCATCGAGTGTCTGACACTTGAGGGTTGTATTTATGAATGTCTGATACTTGTACTAATATTTTATTTTTATTTTTGATATTTTAGAAGACGACGAAGAATTGGCACAGTTGCAGTCCTGGGCCACATAATCCTGAGACCTTTCCCATGCGTTGTACGTTTGTGATATTTAATAGGTATTGTATAGCTACCCGCTTTGTTCGATATTTTTGTGGGGATAGTGTTAGAAAAATCAGTAAGGCTGGGGACAAATCACGGCGGAAAAACCTGACGGAATTGCGCGCAAGTTTTTACGTGGATCGTGTGAAACGCGCGCGTTTTTTTTTAACATTTTAACGTGCTGTATTGGAGCATAGAAAAACGCGTGAAATTACGCCATGTTGTTCCGCTCAGATTTGTCCCTGGCCTTAAGTAGAAAGGAATATACGCATTTTCCTAATACTGATGCTTCAAGATCTCTAATACTAAAATATACTGAACGATCACCATAGATATTCATAAAATAAATAGGTGTACGGTGCTAATAACCAGCATGGTGACTGGTGGCGTATTTCGGAACTGACTAAGGGCGAATTCCACCAATAAAACTGAACGCGATCAGCACATCTAAACCGAGTTCAAGAGCTGTCAGTGTCAATATTCCAAAGAAAATAATGCCACTGACAGCTCTTAAACGTGGTTTATGTGCTGATCGCGTTCAGTTTCATTGGTGAAATTAGCAATTTATCCAGCAATAGGTCGAAAGCCGATCATAAACATTATCCCCACAAAAATCTCATAGAAATATTGTATAAATATTATGTATTTGAAGCATGTCAACTAGAACTCGCTTTCTTATTTCAATAGAAAATAAATAAGAATAATGTTCACTCTGCCTTATATACAATTTTCATATTTAGTAAAAATATTGATGGTCAAATCGGAATGTAGTAGATTCGTTTTTTTTTGTTGTTAAATTTTTGAAGTTTTAATTTTTCTCGTTTATTTGTAAGTATTCTTTCAGAATTAATTCAATGTATACAGTTTCACGTATTATTTCGCGGCTCTGCTAAGGGCGCGACACAAAACAAGGCTCAGGACAAATCTGAGCGGAAAACTGTAGCGAAATTCTATTATTGAAGCTAAATTATATAAGTAATTTTATATATAAATTATATAGCCTATTATTGAAGCGAATAAGCTATTTAAATGTCACGTGATCATAGGTCAACGAATATAAATTAGCTAGACAATGTTATCATCATTCGATTCCATGAAACGAATCGACAGCGTCGAACGATAACTTCCTTAGCGATGCGTAACCAAGTGGCACTTTTTGACAAGCGTTAACGCTTGCCAATCGAACTTCGTTATCGTTGAAGCGGTAGCGATTGTAGAAATAGAATTGCTCCGAAGCGAATGCCATTTGTCTAGGCCCTCTGAGCGGAAAACCGTGGCGAAATTCCGCTACTATTGCGAGATTTACGCCGCCCTTCCAGAACATTTTAACTTGCTATGATAAAAGATACGTGCGCGAAATTCCGCCTTCTTTTTCCGCATAGATTTGTCCCTAGCTTTAAAAATAATATGGCAACCGTCTGTCATGACGATGTCGACAATATGAAAGCGTTGCTGACTCGAGTGACTGGCACTTCAGTAGGCGCATTTGACTAAATATTCACGTTACTTGAGTAATTCAAAATATACCCTATAGCTATTGACATAAAGTTTATTTTTTAAGTGCGCCACTTGCTATGAGCTGGCGACGTTCATGATAACAACTTGACGTTGGCAGCACCTTTATGTCGTAGCAGTAAAGGCTGTTTTCGTAGATCAAGTGTTACTACTGATGTGGTATGTACAGTCATGGGCACTAATATGTAAACGCTTAGCAGAATTCAAAACCGATTTTCTCGTGGAGTAACGATTGCAACTTTGAGAAAAAATCTATTCCATAATAGTTTGGGTTCTAAAAAACTATCTTCATAGTAAAATAAAATTTCATTCAATATAGTTCGAGGAAATCACTTTTAAAAGTTGCTGAGTGTATACATATTGGTGCTCGTGACTGTACCATGCAGTTTTCTAAATATTCACGTTACTTGGTAAAACAAAGTATACCCTATCGCTATTGAAAAAAGTTCCTTTTGTAAGTAAGGGTATGACGATTGGCTATGCGCTGGCGACGTACATGGTAACTACTAGACGTTGACAGCGCCTTTATGTCGTAGCAGTAAAGGCTGTTTTCGTAGCTCAAGTGTTACTACTGTTGTGACCGTACCATACAGTTTTGTTTTTTTCTTTTGATGTTAAAGAATAATGAGCACAATAATCTTCCACGTCAATTTTGGTTGCTTTGTAGAAGAATACTTGGGAATATTTTCTTCAGCCTGGCCGCTGGTGACTAGCCATGTAGAGCTGGCAACGTCCCAAAAATATTCTTATGAGGTACTTATGTCCTTTGAAATTAAGAGTAATAAGCCAGAAGTCAATAATACAGAGTAATTTGCATCGCTCAAGTCTTAGGGTGAAGCGAAACGAGCGTAATTTTGTGAGTTGTCAGTAGCGAAATTTACGCTGCATTCGATTTCATATAAAAGTAACCTCTGTTTATGTCACACAATGACGCAAAATGTATATGCGTTCAATTGCATTTGAACGTACATTACGCAACTCATTTTGCGTGACCGAAATTACGCGTGTTTTGTCTTACCCTAAGCACAGAGTAAACGGACAGAGGGTAAGCTTCATACAACCGCGCTATGATAAAATCAAAATATTTTATTTCACATAAACCTACATGGGCACTTATGAAACGTCAGAAGCTAGGTGCACGGTTCCAATTGGTCTTTTCCTATGGAGAACAGCCGACAAGAAACGCCACGGTTGCTCTTTTAAAAATAATGGGCTTTTACAATGTTTTCAAGTTACAGTGTTAATAGGTATGGGAGGACAGTGTAGGCCCGTCAACAAGTACCAAGTACTTAACAAAATAAAAAATTGTTTACAAAGCTACAGTCTATGAACCACTCACGGGCCCCGCGCGCGCTGCCCCGCTACACACGCCGCTGGCCCATTTTTTATCTCCCGCCGGCCGGCGACCCTCATAAAAACGTCTTGTAAACAAAATATTCTATGAGATGATAGTAAGTTGAAGAAAGTTTCGTTAAGAACGGCCAACCCGACATACTTTTCATACAAACGCTCGTACGTGATTATGGCGTTGTAACACATCTTTCTTTGAAAATTTTGAACCAATAGGTATCTTGTGCACTATATCTAGGTTTCTATACAAGCAAAAAATAAAAAAATTGAAAAACAAAAATCTGCTTTTTTGCACAAATTTTACCTGAACTTTGGCCATTCATAATGTACTCATAAATTGTAAATGTTAAGAAAACATTACGATAGAAACCTTGCAAATGTAATGGAGATCCTAAATGTCCAACATTTATTTCACAAACTGGGTAAGGCTTACTCAAAAACACGTATTTCCTGGAACAAGTTTTTTGTAAATACCGCAAATCATTTTACGGCAAAAAAAAATCTGGGAACCGCAGATCCCCACACGCGCCTCATGCCTGTAGTGTACATATCATATCGGGTTTGTATGAAGCTTACCCTCTGTCCGTTTACTCTGTGCCCTAAGCGGCGTAAATTACGCTCCGTACTGGCCCCACCCGAATTATCTACAATCTATATTATTTATGTTTATATTTCTGTTAATATTAACATTTAAACAGTTAAAGTTCATATAATTCTAAAGGCAAGGTTGCACTGTATATGTACTGTTAGTAGCAAAGGTTTGATTTCAAACTTTTGTTATGCATTCATTGTTAATAATAATAAACTAGGATTAGAGCTAATTATCTGAAGCATACATTTTTTTAAGCTGTAACATTGGTTCGATAATATATTTTATTTTAAGAATAATATTGTTTTATTTACTCATATAGTACGCGGCGCAGTACCCCACCCCTCGCCGACATATGAATTCTTAACTGCGCAGCGACTCGCCTCATGTTCCGAGCCGCTATAAAGTTTGAGTCGGGCTGTACCCATGGATGAACTATTCAACGGCTGACCGGGGTAATCGTGCAACTGAAAGTTTCAGTAGTTCGGTCAACCGGACTAACAACCGAACTACTGCTACTAGAGGAACGTGATTAGGTGCTTCCATAAAGAAGCGGGTTTTCGGGCTTGATTCCAGGTACATATCGCTGCAGGTTTATCTTCGGAATGAAATGTATACTTGTTTTAGCTGTTTCTGTATGTGCGACCGCATAAGTTAACCATCTGGCTAACCTTTTCCCAACTATGTTGGGGTCGGCTTCCAGTCTAACCGGATGCAGCTGAGTACCAATATTTTACATGGAGCGACTGCCTATTTGACATCTACAACCCAGTTACTGGGTAACACTTGGTAAGACTGGCTGTAAGACTTTCGGGCTTCTGACGACCCGTAAAGACTAAAAGATCTGCGAATGAATATGATGGATGGAGTTCGGGACTAGTACTCGTATCCCAACATAATTGGGAAAAGGCTAGGCAGTGATGATGACAGGCGTGATATTTTTAGCTTTTACCCGCTGCTTCGCCCGCGTGAAGGCCGGAAATTATCCCACGAAAACAGACTATCATAAAGCTCCCAGTCGACATGATTTTTACCGATATCTTCCACAATCACCGTCATATTTCAGCCACTTTACACAAAACCGTAGTTAATTATACACCTAAACCTTCCTCATGAAAACCGTATGAAAATCCGTTCAGTAGGTTTTCAGTTTATCGCGTTCAGACAGACAGACGCGACGGGGGACTTTGTTTTGTAACATGCAGTGATGTTACCCTTACTGCTATGGGCGCCGACAAGATTCTTTTCAGGGGAGTGCATCTTTTCCTGCACGACGCGAGCTCGATCATTTTTGCAATTCACCTCCGATATCCTAGGTTATGGTTGGTCCATTCATACAAGGAGCGTCTTTGTCGACTTAGCAGGAAAGCTTAACAATTCAATATAATAACGCACTGAGGGTGCTGCTGCGGCTGCCGTGGCGTTGTAGTGCGTCAGGGATGTTTGCGGACAACAACATCGATGGTTTTGCCGCCATTATAAGAAAAAGATGTGCATCCCTGATGTCGCGTGTTCGCGGCAGCACCAATAGTATTCTCAGTTTGTTCACAGATCGGTGGGATTCCCCGATGTTGCGGAGGTGGAAGCAGCTCCACGCTGAATTTTAATTTTAATTGTTTTGTTAATCTCTGTATGTACTAACACTAGATAATAAGTAAAATTGTTACTAACTTGAGAGGATGGATGAGAACCCCAACGAACTCCAGATAAAGATCTCAAAACATTAATGGCCTTGGACATTTGTCTGAAATAAAATTATTCTATTCTATTAAGAAAATGTAGGATGCAAGAGTGAGCAAAGGCAGCTCGATATTTTTTGCATCCGCCTTGAATGGGATATGTTTTATTTTATTCATTCATACAGAAAGAGGACTAACTGTGTCGATTTATACAAATAAGCTTAAGAATTAAGATAGAGTAGGATGTAAGAGCGAGCGAAGCAAGCTTGATAATGTTACCATCGCCTAGGGTCGATTAGATTTAAAAAAAATAGGAGTTCGGTACTTTGTCGACTAATGACCAGAAGAATTGACAGGAACATTTTTAGGATCTCGCCTCGAATAGGTTAAGTTCTCTATTATTGTACGAGTATTAGAGGCGTTTTGGTTTTTATGTTTTTACACCTTTATTTTATTTTGAAGCCAGGGAGGTGCAAGTGTACCCCCCTGCACCCCGCTCCCGGCACCTATGCTTACCGTAGCTTCGTTTGGAAATGACACTCCAGGCTTCCAATCGCGTTCAAAATCAGAGTATTAGCATTTATTTTATAACGTGGAGTCTATTGTAATGCAGTAGGTGCCTAGCCGTCCTTCCTCGATCAAATAATTTCACAAGGAACTCTTTTGGGTACTAGTTGGTGAAGGAGCTCTTCCGGGAAAGTTGGCACTACCATCATACATATTTATGCCGCTAACGTTACTGAGACCCGGTAAGAATGGTAGGCACCCTTCAGTCGGGATTCGGGACATCACAGCAACGCTGCTCGTTTAATTACAAGCATGAGACATTTCAAATTTGTCGCTGGGATAACAAAGCTCTTGCAATACCTCTGGTATAATACCAGAATACCTGCATAACACGGTGTCCATAATACGGACACCTCCAGTGGAAACGGCCGCGACTTACCGAGTTTTAGGTTGTCGGTTCGAACCCCGACATGCGCTTACTTTGTGTAAATTATTTCACCACCACTGCTCTCAAAATGGTGAAAGAAAACATCGTGAGGAAACCAGCATGTCCTAGAACCAAACATTCGTAGATATGTGACATCTACAAACCTGGCCCGCGTGGTGGATTATGGCCCACTCCCAACTCCCTCTCACAGTGAGGAGACCTGAGTCCCAGCAGTAGGAACAGTAATGCTGATTATGCTTATAGGCAAGCGGCTGCAGTGGTGAACATCAGTTGGGACATCGCAGCTTGTTGCCAAAAAGACTTCATACAGACGCCAGCACATCAAGCTACTACAATTTAAAAGATTTTGAACATTATCGTTAAAGCATAAGGTTCAAGGTTGATTGGGAAAATTTGACATTTTCGGGTAGCTTGACCTGCTGGCGTCTGTAGCTAATCAAAACTACTCAATACTATAAATAAATCAAACCTTGAAACTTCACCCTACTTAGCACTACTTAGTACCCAAAACATAATCAAAATGTTATAACATTACATAATTACACAATGATCAAAGTGCTATAAATCTTTATGTCGAGTTAACTTGTCATTCAGAAAGCGTTCGCTGTTATTGTGATTTGAATTTTGATATCTATAATACATGCATGGGACAAGCATTGTACACTTTCCCTTGGGAGGAGTATTCTGGTTTTCGATACCAAGTTGATACCTGAGGCGATTTTCGTGGCTAGTAGATAAGAGATGGATGGGTGTTGCTGAGGATCGGCGTATGTTCAGTCAGGGACTGCTATTGGCTGATGATGAGTTCTTATTTCGACCCAATGTGATGGGTGTCCCCTTCCAGAATAGGTATTTTATTTTTTCTTCATTTGGGAAATTTGTCTTCTATCAGACTTAGAGACTTTAAGGAGCGTCTAGACTTTAGCAGCTGTTTTTGCCGAAGTATCTTTTTCTTGTTGCATCTAAGGCCAGATGATGGTTTCCCCCTTATCTAATTTTACAATGTGGTTGAATTTTTGAATTTTGGATCAGATTCATCAGATCAGAATATAGTAGATATCTTATAGATACTTAGCTCATTTTGCGTGGGTTGCCTACACCGAAATAAACGCCACGTTGACGCGGTTTGCCCGCTGCTTATACGTATCTACGCTCAACGCACGCTAACCATCGATGCGGTGGGTAGCCTTATAATAAGTTAATATGCGACGAACTTATCGCCAACTTTCGAACGTCATCACCCGGAATAAGACTGCTGTCAATTTTATTAGTGTGCAACCATTAGTTTATATCAGGAGGCAGTTATCCGCGGCGACCAGTACTGCAGTGCTTAGCTGGTAATCAACATGAAGACTTACATTTTTTTTTTTTTTTTTTTTTTCTTTTTGGCTTCGCACGGTTTGTGCATTTAGCCAGTGTCATGTAAAATTAGGTAACAAGTACAAAGTTATTTAAATAATTATGAAATGAACTCCACTCAATGCATGATAAAGATGATTGATGATATCCCCGCCCCACTCCCCTTGGATTTAAGTAAAGACGCGGCACTTTACTGAAACCTCGCGCGGACTTCTTGAGAGAACTTAAAGTGATGTTGCACTGTTTTGTTTCATTTGCCTACATTAATGCAGGTTCACGAACACTTAATGGTTAATAATCCACCACTATTACACATTAATATTCGGCTAAACACAAATTTTAGAAAATAAAACAAAACTGCTAACATGACGCTTCACTTTCCCGCCAAGAAGTCCGACTTACATTCTGGTGAGTGATTAGTCAGTGTTATTTTTAATTTTGTGGTGTGAAAGTGGCCAGTTCTTTTGGCCTGTGATTTTTTTATTTTGTGCTATTGGGCCAAGGAATGTCAAGTAATTCTAGATGGATTGATTCTGAAGAAGGTAGGTGTGGTAGGCTGGATTTGGAGCGTAGTGAGTGTGGCAGCTACAGAGTGGCATGAAGCCCAGTCTTAGGTTTCCTGTGCCTTGGCAAAAGCAAGCAGTTCTGTAATGTCCATCTGTCCAGTGATTTATGTGAGGCTTGTTCGTGTGTTAAAATGTAAAGAAGGCCGTTTGTTAAAACGGAAACTATAATCATCTCGTAATGTTTTTTTTTTGTGATAGGTAACAGAAAATGAGACATAATTTCACTGGCATTTAGAAGCACCTTTAAACCGTAACACAGTCTGCTTTGACTAAAGGCATTTCCTCTTACAAGCATTTCCCAAGAAGCTTTTTGATTTTACATCTATCTATCCTAATTTAGTAATATGTTTCAGCTCGCCCTTCTATTCATCCACTCATCATCAGCAACGTTAGACAAACTAGCAAGCCTTGATCTGGCGAACCTAGACCTGGGAAAGCTCAAAGATACAGCTGCAAACACACTACAAACCATAACAGACACCGCGACGTCCTCACTACAACAGTTTGCAGACACAATAGACTTCGAAAAGGTTCAGAAACTGGACATTTTAAACATCATACCGAAGTTACAGAACAAAGGAAAATTGATAGTAGATACTTATGAAAATATCCCGGAGTACAGTCAGAAAGTTAAGGATTATTTGCAGAATATTAAGGGGTTGAAAAAACAAAAGGAAAAGAAGTTGATCGCTCCGTGGCCAGTGAAAGTGAGGGTTATTCATCATTATTATTATTAAAATGGCTAGATATACGGATACGCAGAAACTTAGAGTTCTCTGACTATAGGGCTCAAAATGTTTTACTTCAAACATCATAAATTCATAGTGGGTACTTAAATTAGGTATGTCTTGAATATACCTCAATTTCGTCGATCAATGGCGGTCTGCTTGCATCTTGGTCATAAGAAATCTTGCAAAAATCAGAAGCCCAGTTTGAAAGAAAAAATGTGTCCAAATTTTGTATATAGTGGCAAAACTACATAATAATTATAAGCCACCATCAGCATCATCAGTGGACCTAAGTACAGCAAAAGGCTAAATGTCCTCTCGGAGTGAAAAGTACTTATCCATATTGGTTTGCCAGTGAACTTTGTAACATAATAGAATAAATTCATGATACCTACAGATTGGCTCGATTTTTGACGATCGACAGGTGTGACCTCAAAAAGGTGGCTGGGTCAGACTGGATGCGGAAGGCGGAGGACAGGGTGTTGTGGCGCAGCCTGGGAGAGGCCTATGTCCAGCAGTGGACTGCGATAGGCTGAGTTGATTGAGGTGTGATCAAACAATATCGAAGAAATGTGTAAGCAACAGTCGATGGACATCGTAGTTTTTGATGATCGCCATTCTGGATCGTTTTTGTCGATGGATAAATCACCAAGTGAAGCTCGATGTTGACAGACGACAGTAGTAAGAAGCTAACAGATATTATTGATCGTCAAAACACAGTTTATCGAGCGAGTGACAATAAGGATAATCAAATATCGAGGAAATCTGTAGACACCTTTATGGATACTAATTTATGAAATGTTTGGACATTTTTATCACTTGTCTTGCGAGTTATTTATTTACTAATAAATTATTACTTTTTGTCGTGCTGTTTTATTCAAACCCATCTTTTTATTATTTTTCTGTTTCCGTTACCAACATATTCCTCTTTCTCCATTTTTATTTTTTAAAATTATTTTTGATATTTTAAATTCAAACAACAATAGCACAGTCATCTATTTATTTAAAAGACTAAAATCACTCAACAACTTATCAAAAATATCATTCTTATCATCCCCACTACCTTTAGGCAGAAACTCATCAAGCAATCCATTTTGGAAATCACCAAAATCATCTTGGACATTCGTATCAGCCAATCCAAGTTCCGTCAGCAAAGTCAAGTTGTCCATATTGTCAGTTTTGTCCATGTTGTCAGATTTGTCCACTTTGTCAAAAGTTAGGGCGACATTGTCAAAGTCGGGGAGCAGTTGTTCTGACGATTCAGTGTCATCATTGTCTTTGGTCTGACGTCTGTTGACCAGTTTGGCCTCTTTCTCGTCATTGTCAGATATGTCGTGGTATTCGTGGATCTCTTTGCCAAATTCTAGCTCTTCCTCTTCTTCTTGACTGTCTTGAATTATTTGCGCAGTAGATTTGTATTGGAAAGCGTTCTGTGAGAGATCTACTTCGACCGGGAACAGGGTTGAGTTGTCATTCAGATGTTCCACTGATTCACTGAAATAAACGGGGACTGGTCAGTACAAACACTTTTTTAAGATTTTTTATTAATTCAAGGGCTAATTTAAGAGTAATTAGTGAACAAGAACTTATTAGAGATGAACGTTCTACATTTTGAAAAGATATGTCACACGCACACAGGTATGTGATATGTCTCTGACACTTAAGTTGGCCTAGGAAAACCTTGACCAGTGTTCACAGTACACGACGTCACGTTTTACGATGCTAATGGCGGCGTCAGATAAAGACAGCTACATCAATTTAAAAATAACAAGTTCTAAGTGACAAAGTTCAAAATTGACCAACGTTTTCGAACAAGCAAGCAATTAGAGGATCCCTAGAACAATCCAATCCTCGCGCTTGCAGTTAGGGAAATTAATTTGATAAGCGAATATTATTATTTATTTGTTACCTTAGGTCAATTTGCCGTGTTATAACCATTTCATATGTCAAAAAATGACAGTGTGATTTGAATAAACGGACCAATTAAATTGGTAGAGCTTAACAACTAATTTCCTTGACTTGACCATCGATCTGATTAGGAGCTGCAATACTTACTTATGATAAACAGCAAGTCCTTGTATAAACCTTCGGAGCTGGTAAGCCACATCCTGGGTCTTCTTGTTCTCCAGTAGTTCCAACTTCACCAGCACATCGGAACGAAGACGAGCGAACCGAGTTCTGGCGTCTTGACGACAACGAAGAATTAATCTGGAAGAATATTATGTTTTTAAGGTTCCGTACCTACCTCAAACGGAAACAAACCCATAGTGTGTCTGTCTGTCACAGCCAATTTGCTCCGAAACTACTGGACCGATTAAATTGAAATTTGGTACACATATGAGTTGCTGTCTGTAACCCAAACACGGACGTGTAGCGTAAATAAATGAATTTTGAATTTATGGGTACACGGAACAGTTTTCAAAACTGTTTTTTTAAATTTTCTTATTTGCCTCCAAAAAGTGACCCCCCTATTCAAAAGTCATTTATTTACGTTACACGTACGTGTTTGGCTCACAGAAATTCATACATGCACCAAATTTCTATTTGATTGGTCCATTAGATTCGGAGCAAATTGGCTGTGACAGATTGACAGACAGACAGACACACGTGTAATCCTTTATGAGTTACGTTTTTTCATTCGGACGTACCTACGTAATCTTACTGATGATGGCTGATGAGGAAAGAGACAAATCAGACTGGTTGCTATTTTAATAATTGTATAATTATAAATGAATGTAATTAAACTAAATATTGTAAAACATTTTAAAAGAGTAACGGTGGAGTTTCTTGCCCATTCTTCTTCATACGAAACTACCTTTTGGAAGGGGCAACTAGAATCAATTATATTTTTGTAAAATTTGACGTTCAAAAGTGGCATATAAGTGCGGAGTGCCTATTTGAAATAAATAATTTGACTTGACTTTGAGAGACCACAGATACTATAGGGATGGTTTGTGTGTCGGATGATGCGAATGAAGAAGGAAGTGAATGAAAACGGCTGATTAGAGAGAAATGGAACGGGAGTGAATGATACTTATTGATTACTACGATGGTGCTAGTTTATCATTTTTGACTTCGAGTTACAGCTATAGCTTTATGTAAGCGGGCACGCCCATTATGCCTGGAGGCTTTTATATAAGTACGTTCTGTTTACGTTATTTCTGCTTGAGTATAGTTTTGACGATTTTTATGTTTTTTTTTGGTATAGTGGCGTGTGCTAGCTGACATAAGGCAAATAATTTAATATGTTGTGTTGCGTAATGCAAATTCTTTTACATTTTATTGTATATAATAGATTCAAGTTTTATATCTGAACAGACATCTGTGCTGCTGGGGAGTTTGTTGCGCCACTTCTTCTTCCCAGCTAAAGCACTAAGAAAGTGGTTAAGGGTGGGCGTTTTTGAGGGATTTTTGACGTTCGAAAAGTGCTGATTCTCAGTCTAGTTTGAATACATGACTTTTGATTTTTTGATGTTGATAAGGTGGCCGCTGACAGTGGAGAATGGATGAGGAAATCATAGTGCCTAAAGCAATACCTATGGTACTGGGAACAGTATTAAGGCCATCTTAAGAGTAATATTCTCACCTATACTCATAGTTGCCGGTCTCCACTCTATACAGCGGCTCCTGCAGCGCATTGTACCCGTACTCCTCATCATCCATCTCCTTTACTTTAAGACAGTACGAGAGGTACTCGAACTTTGTGTCTGCATACTTGCGGATGGTCAGCTTTGTGTCTGGGATCGCCTTGTTGAGGTATGTGCCCATGTCTGATAGAATCTGCATGTTAATTTTAAAATCTTAATTTTTTTTTTAATAAAAATGCTTGCAGCACATCAATAGAATTGTGGTTAGCTATTTAAGCCTTTTTAAATTCATCATCATCATCATTTGAGTCGAAAGACGTCCACTGCTGGACATAGGCCTCCCCAAGACGCAGGCGGGTTGGCGATCGCAGTATGGTGTTAAAAAGCATAGAGAACGCTGCTGCCCATTGTCTATTAAGTCCCTTAGTCGCGTTTTACGACACCCACGGGACGAAATGGGATGCACCTTTTAAAATTATATTAAATAAATTTTTATATTAAAATAAAAAAAGGCTCCATTTAAAGAGTTCCCCCTTGTGAAGACTATCATGGCTGCAGCATCTGTGGGGCAATTGCGTAACACACATAAAATGACAATTGATAAAGATGGGTTTCATTTTGACAGTATAGCCACGTTCATTACGTTTTACGTTATTTACGTTGTTGAACAGATGAATTTTGCAATGGATTAGTAATGTCCTTCAAAACAGACATGTGAACTGGATATTAATTCAGATTTGTTACAGTTGTAATGGCAATCATGTCGTTTGGTTTAAACAGGTTTTTATTTTTATTGTTTATGTAGATTATTTTATATTTTGTTAATGTGAGAACATTTTAGGCATAATAGACTGTAGATTTGTAGACCATTTTCTATTTTGTTAAGTACCTGGTTCCATACCTATTGATACTGTAATTTGAAAACATTGTAAAAGCCAATTATTTTTAAAAGAGTAGGTAACCGTGGAATTTCTTGCCGGCTTGCTGGAACCGTGCACAAAGCTCTTCTGACGTTTTATAAGTGCCCATGTAGGTTTATGTGAAATAACATCAAATCAGAGAATTTTCAAAATCAAAATATTTGATAAAGATGACCTGCAGGTCTTTATCAAATAGATGTATCGTCATTGAATCGTAACGAGTAGGTTTCAGCTATATATAGGATTAAGAGGGTCTTATCCAAAGTAGCTTGCAGAAGTCCATTATTAATCTAAGTACTTACAAAAAAAAGTAAGGCGTAAGTAGATTGAGGTCGATCGATGACATGGACCATTCAGAGCGATGCAGAGCAGCCAAATTAGGTTCATCGACCGACTATTTAATAATATTTTGAGGCGATCAATATCCACTGGTATGTACTACGTAAACTCACAGGTTTCAAAGCTTTCAACATCTTGATACCATCTCTCTCCAACAGTCGGTGGTACTGCCCGAACTTGGTGAAGGCTTCGGAAGCCCGCGCTTGAGGCTCCCGCACTCCTATAGCAGCGAATATGTCACCAACTGACTTGTATGTTTGCAGGAGGTCGAAGTAGGCTTTTAACATTCTGGGAAATGAATACAGTTGTTTAAGGTGGTACTTAAAAAATAAATTATAGCAAACTGGGCGGGCATTAGAAAGTGACAGAGTCAATGACTTCCACATACGAAAAAAGAGGGCGCAACAATGCACCGGAACCAAAATAAAACAACGTAAGAGCGCCAAACCAAATAAAAATTGTTTAAAAATAAATTAAGCTATGTATCTTATATATTTTCAGCCAGAGTTTTCAATTACCTAATACGCACATTTTGAATGCAATTTTGCAATGAAATTACTTAGGATTTTAGAGTTACCGAAAAAAATATAAAAAAGTAAAGGTCGGAATTAAATTCTATCTAGGAAATTTAACCCTCCTTCAGCCAGAGTATTAATCAAGTAATCAATAAACATATATCCAAAAATTAAATCCATACATGCTGTAATAGTGAAATAAATGGTACGAAAAAGCCTCCAATTTATTAGGGTTCCGTACCCAAAGGGTGAAACGGGAACCCTATTACTAAGGCTCCGCCGTCTGTCTGTCTGTCTGTCCGTCTGTCACCAGGCTGTATCTCATGATCCGTGATAGCTAGACAGTTGAAATTTTCACAGATGATGTATTTCTGTTGCCGCTATAGCAACAAATACTAAAAACTAGAATAACATAAATATTTAAGGGGGCTCACATACAACAAACGTGATTTTTTTGCTCGTTTTTGCTCGAATTGATAACGGTAACAGGTAGACATTTGAAATATTCACAGAATATTTAGTTATATATTCACTTTAAAAATCAATAATTAAATTAAAATAAAAAAAAATATTTAAGGGCTCCCATACAACAAACTTGTTTTTTTTGCCGTTTTTATAGATAATGGTACGGAACCCTTCGTGCGCGAGTCCAACTCGCACTTGGCCGGTTTTTTTTTTGGTATCACCTTAATATAAATACAAGGGATTCCTGCAAAAAAATTGAACATTTTTGATAATATCGGTCAACCTGGGTCATTACTTAAATTTACTTCAAAATTATTGCTGCAGTATTTTCGGAGGTGGACGATCATGCTTGAATGCGTGAATTTAAGGTATTGTAGACTCTTACCTTTTAGCATTTTCCACCAATCTCTTATACGTAGTCTCAGTCTCCCTTAGCTCATTTAGCTTAGCAACCAGGGTGTCGTTACACAGTATAGCCCTGGAGAGTCCAAGAGCATCAGCTGCCCCAGACGACATGTTCTCCACGAGTCGATGCTTCATCTTCTTCATTATAATGTCTAGAGACTTGCCTTGCTTCGGATCAGCGTGGAGTTTGTTGTAGTTTATTGTTACTTCGTCCTGGGGAGAAGAAAGACTTGGATACTTTTGTTCAAACATTGACACTGGACCAATTCAGTAACAGACCACTTTTAGTCCACAAGTAACAATACTTATAAAGTTCGTTCGGAGTGGTTCAGGGCAACCAGGCAGTCAGCTCTGCTACCAACTTTGCTGACTGGCTAATAAGGCTACGGCATGAGTTATATGAAAGCTGCTGTGTATTTAAGTTCGTTCTAGCTGTACCCTATGATTTCACTAGGGATATTCAAAAATTTTTTGACAAAAGCATCTACCTTTTTGAGGGTTCCGTACCCAAAGGGTAAAACGGGAACCCTATTACTAAAGCTCCACCGTCTGTCTGTCTGTCCGTTTGTCACCAGGCTGTATCTCATGAACCGTGATAGCTAGACAGTTGAAATTTTCACAGTTGATGTATTTCTGTTGCCGCTATAACAACAAATACTAAAAAACAGAATAAAATAAATATTTAAGGGGGCTCCCATACAACAAACGTGATTTTTTGCTCGTTTTTGCTCGATATTGAGGACGTCAACAGGTAGACGCTTGAAATATTCACAGAATATTTATTTATATATTCAGTTTAAAAATAAACAATTAAACTATAATGAAACAAATATTTAAGGGGGCTCCCATACAACAAACGTGATTTTTTTGCCGTTTTTATTATAGATAATGGTGCGGATCCCTTCGTGCGCGAGTCCGACGCGCACTTGGCCGGTTTTTTCAAAATTGTGTCCTGCAGAGTAACTTTGCTCTCGTAGTAACTGTTTCATGGTAATTCTTTGCTCTTATAATCATTACCAGTTCTATGATATTTCAACTACTAACCTTAGCAGATTGTATCATCTTGGCCACTTCAACTTTAGTCTTTCCCTTCACAGTTTGCCCATTAACTCCGACCAATTCATCTCCACTTTGAAGCGTGCCATCTTTTGAAGCTGGTGTGTTGTCAAAGATCTGGAAAAGTCAAGTATTTTTGAAGACTACGTAGTTTACGTTATATACGTTTAAGCAAATTCGCGATAGATCCATTTATCACCCAATTCGACAGATAGTCCACGGCTATGGCCAAGTCACCTAGCATAGCTTTTCGCGAACGTAAACACGACGTTTGTGTTAATATAGCTTTTTGATGCGACGTTGCCCTAGCGTTTACGCTGCGTCTTTGCGGCGACAACTGATGCTAGACGTGAATGCATACTTGCGGTTGGTACAAGAAAACTTGGCATCTGAAAAAGCCTGAGGGATAAAATATAGATTCCAAAATAAACATGTCGACTCGCTTAACGCATAAAATTAAGGCGATACCAAAAATTTTTTTTTTCGTAACCATTTATTAACTTTTGGATATATATTTATTGATTATTTGATTAATACTGTGACTGAAGGAAAACGGAATTGGGTTAGTTTCCCTCGATAGAATTTAATTTCGGAAAGACCTCTAATTTTTTATATTTTTTTCTGTAACTCTAAAATCCTACGTAATTTCATTGCAAAATTGCATTCAAAATGTGCGTATTAGGTAATTGAAAACTCTGGCTGAAAATATATAAGATACATAGCTTAATTTATTTTTAAACAATTTTTATTTGTTTCGGCGCTCCTCAAACTCAAAGCATTTATTTCAATTAAACCATTTACAGCCACTTTTGAATTGTCAACAAGTCGGTCAGTTACAAATATGAAGCTAGTTGCCCATTCCAAATAGTAGGTTCCTATGGAGAAGAACGGGCAAGAAACTCCACGGACACTCTTTTAAAATAAATTATTTGATACAAAGTATTGGTTACATCATTCTTATTGAAAATATACATGTGAGAACGATGCAAAACGTCAGAAGCGTCCGTGATAAAAAAAAAAAAAAAACAATTCAAAACGAAAATAATTAAAATAAGCCGTGGCAGCTAAGAGATGACCAGTCCCAACTGACAGCGCCCTTTCAAGAACATGACGCATGGATCAGCACCATTCAGCTCAACCATTTTGAAGGGAGCTAGTTACGTTGTTTTGTTTTGGTTCCAGCGCATTGTTGCGCTCTCTTATTCCGCATGTGGAAGTAATCGACTGTCATTTTCTTATCCAATCCGCCCAGTTCACTATGATTAATTTTTTACGTATCACCTTAACAATCAGACAGAAGAAACTTTCCAGAAGGACTGACCATTAGGTAAGATACCTATTTATTAAGGCGCAGATATATGATTTTAGTGAATTTTAAATCTGTTATTACGCCTTCATATAATGCAAGTATGTTACGCAAAATATGTATGTTAAACTAGAACGCATACACATCAATTCTATATGTGAATATTTAAGTATTGTAGTAAAATACTTTATGAAATAAATTCAGGAAGTAATGTCTACCCAAAGCATAAAAAACGATATTACTTTCAAACTACTTAAGATATTTTCATGCTTTTTTTGTATGAATAGACTGTTTTATTATCTATAATTTTATTTGTGATTTTATTCGAATATTCATATTTTCGTTACTTAAAATAAATATTCCCTATGAAAGTTAATGGTGACGCGGCGTGAGCGCGACGCGCATTTGTATGGCCAAGGACAACGGCGATTATCTGACCCTTAAGGGCGACACTTGGATCGTGTTTCCCAGTAACTGGTTGTAGAGATCAGATAGGCAGTCGCTTCATTTAAATACCTACTGCATTCAGCTGCATACGGTTAACCTGGAAGCTGACCCCAACATAGTTGATGACAACAAATAGGCAGAAGATATAACGGGTCAATTGATATTACCTGTACGATATACAAGCAGGGGCATAGCGGTGCCCCTCCACCGATGCTGATCCCTATCAGGTTCTTCTCATCTTTACTTAACACCACACTTCCTGAGGTTACTGTCATACCCCTGAAAATATACACCAAGTATTTATTTTTTTATTATTCGAAGACATGTTATATACGCTAACCCGCACTGGGCCCTCCCATTTCACAGAAAGAGGGCCGTGTCCCAGCAGTCTGAATGTTACAGCTGATTATTCTACGTCAGGGAAATTAATTTTGAAGGAAAATTATTGCCAACGTATATTGTCTGTATAAGTATTCAAGTTACAACTGTCCGACAGTTGCATGAAATGACCTAGACCTAGGGTGTCAATTTGCTTAACAATTAATTTCCCTGACAGTATTTATTAGTTTAAACAGTGGACTTACCTACGTGTTTTGATTTAGCCAGCTATAGTGATTTTGGTTAAAATATATAAAAAGGTTTTTGAGAAATAAAATAACAGTGCGCTAAGAAATATTTTATTTTTTAGCATATAATAAATACCTACTTATTAAAAATAGTTGCATAGCCTGATTGATAAAACGGTTTGATTCGTTCTTAGATCTATGTGTAGATAAAATCGTTCAAAATAAGCATCATCAAGCATACACATTCATCTTCTAGTGATTTAGCTCGACACTAGCATAAAACCTGAAAAATAAACTTGCTGTAATAATTATCGCGTATCTGATTTCAAACAGCGGGCAACACTATCAGTAGTCATGTCATTTTGACAGTTCAACAACATTCATTGCGTTCTTTATGGTGTTGAGCAGACAAATTTTTCGAACATATGGAGCAATGGATTTGTAGGTACTTCTTAATTATTGAGATTATGATTGAAAGTTTGTTACGCAATTACGGTGCAGGGTGATTGATGTCTTTAGCTGTATGTATGTTTGTTACCTACTTTAATCATAGAAAAACGTGACAATTTGTGAACAATATATTATATACATAGTGCGTGAATTATGAGGTGCAGTATCACGTTATTATTTTTTGCAGTGCATTTGCGGATTATTTAAAGAGCCGAGAAAATGATGGTACTATCGGCCAAAGTTCCGCATGCTCACCTTAAAGGCGATAATCGCATAGCACGACTCACGACTCGATCGCACAATGCACGAGTTTTGACCAATAGGATGCACAAAGCGTATTTTAGTGGTGTTCGTATTAGTATAATCATGTATAGAATGTGTGACACTCACACTAGGAGCGTACTATGCTCACTTGTTTCTGCTAAGAGACGAGTTTTTAATGGGCACGGCCAGCGCGGCGCGGCGGCGGCGTGAGCTCTTTGTTATTGAATTGAATTGTTATTTTATTATTGACAAGAATTAATTTTAGTACTCATATCTTCTGTTTGTTTGGTTTAGAAAATGTATTATTGATATTGCAGTATTTACAAAAATAATTTGTAATAACTAATAAACTACAATTTATATGTATTAATCCACTTTAATATTTTCCTCTCTCTATCGGGTCTATAGATATAGGTTATTTATGAACACTTTCACTGCCTCTCCAATTTTCACCATATCCTATGTGATGCCGCATGCCGCAGCAACCGCACCTTATTCCCTTCACAATAAGATGAGACATTGAAACGAACCGTTTTATTACAGTCCGTTCCACCGATTTTGACTTCTATTCCGTAGGCTTTTATGGATGGCATTAAAGGCAAAAAAGTGGTTACAATACCAACTGTTTACTGCAGCTGCCATTTGTCATGCCACCAACACAATAGCATTCAAAATCGATTGAACGGACATTTATGGTTTGTTTACCTTTTATCTCACGGCTCCCTGAATACGTTAGGTATAGGTGCGTTGACCGGCACTGCATGAAGGTATCAAATGTTTATATTGAATTTTTTTGTGTTTAATCGACTTTATTAAAAGTAAATAACTATCTAAATTTCTATGTGTTTGTTTATACTTGGGCAATTTGGGAATACTTGAAAATTACAGTAATATTTGAACCAATACTCTGCGCAGTTCATACAATGTTATCAGAGCTTTTTGTTTGTAGCTAACGCAAGGCCGCAAGCCGCACAACTCTTGCAACTGAAATAAAAATAAGTTCATTATCTAAGACCCATTGTTATTTAGTGGGAATGTCTGGAAATTCGGTTAAACAATAGAGGACGGCTTAATACAAGGGCCATACGTTTTTTTATTACCTTAGGATTATCTCAAATGTTTTGCAGTTGTTCCTTGTATTTGGTTTAATACTTTTAACAGTAGGTAATTGTAATATTACCTTTTATTCATTAAAATAATACAGGGTGAAATTGAATTCATGGGCATCCTTTTAAGGGGTCATTGTACTCATCATTATGAACAACTTCAACTATGAGACCATACCTGAAATCGCGAAAAAAAAATCAGCTGTTCCCTACATTTATGTTTGCATAACTCGACAAAATGTAGGGAACAGCAATTTTTTTTTCTCGATTTCATATTTGTTCCCATAGTCAAAGTTGTTCATAATGACGAGTACAATGACCCCTTAAGAGGATACCCATGAATTAAATTTCAGCCTGTATAACGAACAAGGTATCGTTGTAATTAAAATGCCCAGGCATGCCGTGCAGGATGAGCACTTTAAGACTGGATTATAATCAAACCAACACTTTACTCTTTTATAATTCATGCTCTAGTCAAAGTTTGACAATTCATGATTTTAAGCGAAATCAACGCTACAGGCGCGTTACCGGCATTGCATGTCAAGTTTTTTTTTGACAAATCTAACAATGATTCAGTTCCTACGCCACTTTAAAATTCAGACGCTTATCAAGTAATTAAACTAAACTATAATTTGTGCCTTGGCAGCAGTGAGAGTGAAAGGATTGAAATAAAATGTTGGGTACTAGTGAAATATATATTTTTAGTTTGTGTTCATTTAACATTATGCAGGATTAAAGATTTATTTAGGTTGATATTTAAATCTTATCTGTATAATAAAAGATGTATAGTAAGTGCTTTTTGTATGAAACTATCGGCTGTAATCTCAGTGTGAAAAAATAAACAGTTAGTTAAAATCTACTTGAGAACAATTTTAAGGATTTGCTGTTGTAGAAAAAAAAACAATATAAGTAACTTAATTTATTTTTAATAGACTTTTTCAAAACATTAAAGATTCATCCAGAAATTAACATATTATAACAAAAAATTACACAGAAATTATCATCAAAATGCAAAATATTATAAGTGAAAAGATTCTTACTCATAATATCATTTATAAACTGTATTTATCTACACTTATATCGTAAAGTTCAAAATATGAAATCAACACAACAATGACAAACAGACAACACAACAACAACAGGCAAAAAGCCTGTCAGTAAATAAGATTAGGAGAATATTGCGCGTGCAGTTCTAATGAAATTGAAAAGTTTTAAGATTAGTACAATTTAAGAATCTTAATAATTTTTATAATTTGCAATAATTACATTACACTACAGACTAGGTTTATCAAGCAAATGAGATCAATTATTTATGAGGTGGACGGATATGATGACACTACTGAATATGTAAAATAACAAACTAACGAGATCGGGGCTTACGACAACATTGATTGTAAATAAAACAACAAATCCACCAATAAAGGCAACATGACACTAAATTGACATCAATAATTTTACAAGAAGACTTCAAAATCGTTGGCAATATTTTAAACTATGATTACGGTCTACAGTCTACCCTGTGACATTAATCAACGAAGTAATATAATACAAATTGGAATAATAAAAATAAACCTAATAAAAATAGCTATACAGGGTTATTTGCAAGCCGCCGGAGTCGCGGGTTGTTCGAAAGAGATACCATGGCCCTGGCACAGGCAACTGAAGGAACACGGGTGGGTTTTAGTCAGTAAAAGTTTGACACGACCTTCCGCTCCGCCCAGAGCGGGAGAACTCATTTGATGATAAAACACTAATAAGCTCGTAGGACTATAATACTAACATCATAAATAACAACTTTTGTTGTATGACTTTTAATAATTCATAAAAAAATAATTTCATAATACAATTAAAAATATTTATTTTGATCGCTCTAAATTTGAACAACTCTACGCGGTACCAAAATATGTAAGTAGTTAAATAAACAAACAGTGCGTTGCGAATGCAGGGTCGCAGCGGTACTTACTACAAAATACAGATCTAAAAAGTGTTATTACAAATATTACAACAAAAACTTGAAAGTTTACTTTTGGTATTCTAAAAAGTCATAGATCAAAAGTGGTTGTACTAATATAGTCCTACCAGGTGTTAGAAAAATAACCCTGTATAATGTAATTATACAGTATGTTAATTAACGAAAGGCGTTCCCGTTAACCCGCAATAGTATAGCGTCCACATGCTACCAAAATATGACCATTCGAAAATTCACGAAAAAAAATCTGCTGTTCATTACATTTATGTTCGCATACCTAGCTTAACAAAATGTAGGGAGCAGCTGATTTTTTTTCGCGAATTTTTAAATGGTAATATTAATTGTAGCATGTTTGGACTATTGCGGGTTAACGGGAACGCCTTTCGTTAATTAACATAGTGCATGTTAAAAATTATATTAACTTAATATTTCGTCGCTGCTCCTCCCGCATCTATCACAGCATCGCAACGGCTACGCATGGACCTAGCCAGGACTTCGCACAAATTCGAACCTCTGAATGTGTCCTAAACTTGTTCGCAATGTGTGACAAGTGCTTCCTTCGTTCTTTCTGCTCTACTATCCCATCTCTGGACCATTAAACCCCACAAATTTTCAATGGGGTTTAAGTCTGGCGATCGGGAGGGCCATGGCACTGTTTTAATTTGTGGTTGCCCTCGCAACCACTCTTGAACAACCCGCGCACGGTGTATCGGGCAATTGTCCTGGAAAAAATAAAATTCTGGCACGTCCAGTTGTGGATACACCGTGCGCACTGTGGGTACCATGATGGTTTGTAGCACCTCTAAATACGTTTGACCGTTTGCCCTCCCTGGTATAAAAGCGAGCTCGCCTGGTCCAGCAGCACTCATCCAGCCCCACATGTTCACTACAATTCTTCCCGATTCTGCATTTGGGTTCACATTTCGAGGTTCGTATCTTGTGTTATCTACACGCCATAAATTCCGACGACCTTGTTGGCTAGACCTAAAGCACTTTTCATCAGAAAATATGGCGTAAGAGAAATCGAAGTCCCTGTAGTCACGAGCGAATCGCACGCGAGCAGCTTTCTGCTCCTGCGTCAAAATATTTTTTTTTGCGGGACGTCTGTGATGGACTCCAGCTCGATGCAACTCGTTTCTAATAGTTTGCATCGAAACTTCGTATTCTTGTGCGAAACTGCGAGTGGGTGTGAACGGGTTCTCTTCATACGTGGCTATCATATTATTTAACTCGTTTTCGTTTATAGCCCGGGGTCGAGGTGCACGAACGCGTTCTGTAATTTCTCCTTCTTCATATCTTCGCACCCAGCGGCGCACCGTTGTTCTCTAACGAAAAAAAAAAAAAAACAATCAGCATCGATTTTTTACATAATATAGGAACTATGTATAATAATACGAGTACACTACAAAAGTCTTATTCAAAGGGCACAACTAGTACACTATAAATAAAAATTATAAGTATTGAAATACTTAAGGTGTGCATTTTGGTTGACTTCATGATAAATAAACTCTTAACTTTTCTATAACTAATTTAAGTAGTTATAACATTCATAACTATATTTTAAAATACAAGTTGTAAATGCAATAACTGAAAATCTCTTAAGGGGTCATTACTCATCATTATAAACAACTTTTACTATGAGAACCAAACCTGAAATCGCGATAAAAAAGCAGCTGGTCCATACATTTTGACGAGTTACGCGAACATAAATGTAGGGAACAGCTGTTTTTTTTTCGCGATTTCAGGTTTGGTCCCGTAGTAAAAGTTGTTCATAATGATTAGTACAATGACCCCTTAAGAGGTTTTCAGATATTGCAATTTACACCTCGTATACCTATGAGTAAGAAAAATGGCATAGCGTAAATTCCAACATTGTATGAAACTGTCCCAAGCAAATTTGTGCTTTATCTCTACTATTTAAAAGTGTTTATCCCGTGCGGGCTGGCAACGTGGCATTTCTAAAGGTTTTTCGTGGTTAAATACCAACGATCTAGTGCTTGGCCGAAAAAATAGTAAGTACTTGCTATTTTATCGGCCAGCCAAGCACTAAATCGTTAGTATTTAAAACTATGTGTGCTATTTTTTTTAAGCTTTTTTGGTAAGTATTTACGAGCACTACTAACAAAAATTTACATTATTGTCAATTACTTTCCATCTGCAGTATTATGATAAAATAAATGTTAAAAATAATTATAAAAAACAATTATCTTGTGCTTGGGCGAAAAAAAATTGTAGTTTGAAATATAATGATCAAGCCTCTAGAAATGCGACGAATGCGCTCTGGTTTTTCTAATTAAAATGCGGCAACGACGCTGTGAGATAAGGCACCATTGTTTAGGTTGTTTTGGTTTAGGATTTATTATCGGGTCATAAAAGGCTCCAACAACGTCTTTGAAAGCAAAAATAAATAAAAAGAACAATCTTATTTGAATGCATTACTATAAGTAGGTAATATCTTATGAGACTTTTAAAAAGAATCCATCTGAAAGTTATAATAATTTTATTATTTTTATATATAAATCTGCCTAGCCTTTTCCCAACTATGTTGGGGTCGGCTTCCAGTCTAACCGGATGCAGCTGAATACCAATATTTTTCATGGAATTTGTTTTTAAATTGCAATATAAGGAAAAATGCAAGCTATGAAATAATAATATTACTATCACTTTATTTATTTCTATATCTCTCCCTCTATCTGAATACAAAAACATAACTTACTTGCATGTTCAACTCCACTGCTATTTGGGATATATTTAACCCTTGTCTATGCGAAACAATAATTTGATTCCTTTCTTCCTGAATCAGGTTTCGGGTCGTCATGGTTGCACCACGTTAGTCACAGCCCACACACAATACACACACAGTCCAGGATACAAGCTAGGGTCAAGAAGAGGCTTTCGATCACAGTCCGGTATACAAGCAGAGGTCACAGTTAGGCAGGCAATCAGTCCGATAGAAATAAACAGGTCGTAAAATGAAATGGCGATAGGAATTTAAGGGAAGCGTCAACAATTAGCGAGAGCAAATTGGCACTGCCGCGCTCTAGCCAATGTTTGTTATTTTATGTTACTCGCTCATTACTCACACAAATGCATATTGTCTCTAATTGGGGGAAACTAGGAAGGGGTGTGGTTTGTCACTAGCTGCGCTCTCGCAGGAATATTTTCTTAAGTGAGCATGCTTAACTTGGGCCGATAGTACCTACAATAACCAGCACATCAATATACCACAAACTGTCAAATTTTCTCATTCGATTTTGAACTTATAGCCATCAACATTTTAAGGTTTAAAATCATTTGGAAAAATTAGACAGTTTGGTTTAACGAGCATGGAAGAACTTCGTAAGCGACATAAATTAAAATTGACTGGAGAGATATTTTATTATTTTTTTTTGTAAAAGCGAAATACCTACATTATGTTGCTTACGATGTTCTTCCATATCAGGCTCGAATTATGATGCGCTGGTGACTGTACCTCTCATCTTAGTATGATGTTAAAAAAAAACATACATATAGCAAACAAACAATAAAACATTTTTTTACTAAATGCTTCTTATTTACAGAAATAGGCATGATGCTAGCTGGTTGAGAATTCCTGGAATTTATTCTTTTGCGAAAATGTATATCCTTGTTCTTCCTCAAAAAATAACTTACAAGAGATCTTGATGTTGTATCGTATATCTTTCAAATCTTAAATCGTTGAAAATGCATTCTGTTTCTGCATCTAGAATTTCTTCTTTTGGTTGCCTAAACGTAAAAAAATATATTTAAATGTTATTAAAGGTGCATCGTGACTAGTATAGTGAATATAAAGGTGAAAACATACTTACTCTTCAAATATCTTGATCTCAGAAATATCCTTCATTATTTCTTGAACCGTAACGGAAGCACTAAGTGAGAAAATGAAAGGGGTAAATAAATAAATTATAATAAAGAAAAGAACAAAATGATTTAATTAAACTCACTTTTCCTCGATTGGCAGTAACAAATTGGAAACATTTCCGTTTGGTTTGCTAAACAAAAATTAGAAAAAACAAAACAATAAAGACTTTTCTTTTAAAAACTGTGAAATCACAGAGAAATTTCATAGCGCACGGATTTTTATTACTATTTTCAGATATTCATATACAGTAAAATTACACCCCAAAGGATGATCGGGGCTAACGGAAACTAACGATTAAACGCGTGGATTCAAAAAACAAACATTTCACTATTTTTTTATAAAAACTATCCCAATTTTGCATGAATAAAAATAAAACACAATATAGAAATCCTTCAATGAAAATCAAACAAAACACGTCATCAATGCAGACCCATATGCTTTTGTTTTCACTGCAGACCCATATGGAACACATTTCTACATCCATATCTTCTTCCGAACACAATATTATCAATTAAGCTTTCATCAACAAATCAATGGATATGTCAGCATATTCAATATGAGTCAACATCAGCAAATAATAAAAACTGAAAAAAAAAACGAAAACAAAAAAGAATACACACATTTTATCTTCAAACAAATTAGTCAGAATGCTCGCTTGTAGCTGGGGGTAGATCCTCGTATCATTAAAAATATAAAATTGACTGTTTTGTTGCCACATTGTCTCAAAAATCAATAAAAACTTAAAACACAAACGTTGTAGCCGTTCAAACAACTGATAATGTTATGCTGCAAAAGAGGAAGTTACAGATAAGCGAGGATATCGCGATACGAGCTAAAGCACAGACTGTGTAGTTAGTCTGTGGTTAGCTGTAAATTGCGTTGCAAAGGCAACGCAATTATACTTTATTATACTTTATTTGTTATCCTTATTTTTAACTTCGTTCAAGGAAGAAAATAAGACGGTGAAATGCGATAAGAAAATAGACAAGTGGGTTCTAAATTCCATCTGAAAAACTAGGTAAAAGAGTGCGTGAAAATTAAGTCGGCGAAATTCTTGCTTAATTATTAAGTCAGCGAGGTAATTGCGTAACACTCATAGAATGACAATTGATCGCAATGGGTTTCATTTTGACACTTCAGACACGTTCATTGCGGTATTTAAAATTAGGATGCTGGTGAATGTCGTCCTACATTTTTCCGACGCGCTATTTGTTTGTCTTGACTTATGATATTCTACACAGATCTATACACAGACGAGCAGACATCTTATAAGGTGCAATAAATCATAAATTAAGCCTTTGACTTCTGTTCTGAGATTAATTTATCTGAAGATGGAGAACAACTTCCACTTCCACTTTTAGCTTTAAAATATCCATTATTACTACAAAAACACTGCGACCACTAATTCTCTTTAGGAGAGAAATTAACGGTGATAGGGTGAATGATGATATTAAGGCGAGAGCGTCAGGGTGTTTTGCAATTTGCAGGTCTGTGTCAGGTTGTATGTTGATCTAAATATGATTCGCGGCCGTAACAAATATGGCTTTGTTCATGAAAGTTATTCAATAGGATTCTATGAATTTAGGGAATCCCCCTTAAAAGGAAAATATTAGGTACCTTTACCTCAAGAAAGGCCCTAGGAATAAGTGATACACATAACTTAGGCGCGATTCCACCAAAATTGTGTTCAGCACATTTGTTCATAAATATTTTGTGCAGAACTCCAACAGAGCACGTACTGAGCTTCGGATCCGTTTCCACTGGCAAAGCTGTACGTAATTTTTGTAAGCGTACAGTGGAGCATTGTTTGTAATGTTTACTTGATTGAGTCCACCGAAAGAAACATTTGTGCCGTACACTGTGCAGCACAGTGTCGCACAGTGCCGCACACTGGTGGAATAGCGCCTTAAGATCTTGAATGTACATAAGGTAGAGAACGAACCCAGGTCAGGTGCATACCTTCAGGGTAATTTTTCTATCCTAATTAAATTAAAAACATCCTACAAATAAGTATGAAGTCCCATCTCGGTCAACGAAAGAAAAACATTTTAGAGCTCCACGGAAAATACTTTAAACATAAATTTAACAATAAACCACAATACGTACATCTTATCCTCTTCAAAAAAGAAGTCGTCGTCGTATTCTTGCATCATTTTGATAAAAATAAATAGTTATTTCACTTCAAACAAAGCGAAGAAAAACGTCACTGTGTTGTTGAAATTATTGATTTTTCCCGGCGGGTGGCCCGCAGAAACGTCAAAATGGTGTCGGTAAAACAGGGTTGGAAAAGGCGGGAAACTGGAAAGGGCATATTTTTGATGACGAACTCCTTGGTGTTCCGGGACTGTATTCAATAGGATCTTGTTCTAAGGAGGATTCTAAAATACGAAAAGGACGTTCTTCTAGTCTCCATAATGATTTTGAGGTTTTCAGGAAATTATCAAACATCACATTTCAACTTAAGAGGGGCGTTCCCGGTCCGTCTATCTTCAACGCGAACATGGTCGAAAAGTTTATTGTTTCATCCAGCGCAAGTGAAAACTATTAACAAACGAGTGAGAACGCGATAACATTGAGCGAAAAATAATATGCGGATATTTCATAAATCTTGTTCCAAGAATTACATGCTTTTGAGTTAGCCTTACCAGTTTGTGAAATAAATGTTGGTCATTTAGAATCTCCATTTTTGCAAGGTTTCTATCGTAATGTTTTCTTAACATTTATAATTTATGAGTACATTATGAATGGCCAAAGTTCAGGTAAAATTTGTGCAAAAAAAGAAATTTTGCAAAAATCTCCTTTTGCTGAATTTGTTTTTCAAAATTTTAATTTTTTGCTTGCATAGAAACCTAGATATAGTGCACAATATACCTATTGGTTCAAGAATTTCAAAGAAAGATGTGTTACAACGCTATAATCACGTACGAGCGTTTGTATGAAAAGTATGTCGGGTTGGCCGCTCTTAAGGGGGTGTGAGTCTTCATAATGTGCACATATCGAAAATAGGGAAACTAAGCATAATATTATCGACGATAAAAAAAAATCTATTACAAAAAAAGGGTGTCTACCTGCTAAAGTACTGCTAAGTACGTAGCCGAAGGCCTTTCTTTATCAGTTGATAGGAAACGTTGTGATTGAGTTATAAACATTGTATTTTTAACCGACTTCCAAAAAGGAGGAGGTTATATGTTCGGCTGTATGTTTGTTTTATGTATGTTCACCGATTACTCCGTCAATTGTGGACGGATTTTAAAAATTCTTTATTTGTTTTGGAAGGGTAAGCTCCCGAGGTGGTCCCATTGCCACCAAATCAGAATCTGATGAGGGGATCCCATGGAAATCGAGGGAAATCCTCAAATTTTATAGGCAAACCTATAGCGATTTGAGTATTTTTTATAGCAACTTGTGCATTTGCACTCGAAAAGCGCCATTTGGTGAAGTGGAACTGATGATGAAGACCACAGATGGCTACCGGAACTACTTAATAATAAGTATTTCACCGTTGCGATTCGATTAGGCACTTTAATATGGTTGCTAAGCAATGTATGCTCGTCAAAATGCATATGGTGAAGTCACCATTAAATCTCCTGGTTCTTACCAGGAGAACTCCTCAACAATTAACGCCCCTGCATCGGGAAAAGCAATATTTTGGAAAAGGTGATGAGCATTTGACATTAGGCTATTGTAAATTGGATAAATTACAAACTGACCCACTAAAAAGTGAAAAATAAAAAACTTTTTACAAAAAAAAAACCACCGACTTCCAAAATAACACAAATAACTTTAATTTCGGAAGTCGGTGACAAAAAACTACAGATCAAAAGCCACCGACTTCCGAAATTAAAGTTTTTTTTTCACTTTGTAGTGTTTTTTTGGAAGTTGGTGGTTTTTTTTTGTAAAAAGTTTTTTATTACTTATAGAAAGCTGATATGATAGAAAATAATTTAAAGTAATAACAAATTGTAATGCTGAATCAGATGCTTAATCATTTTAACAACAACCAAATGTTACACGATCAGCAATATGGCTTCACCAAAGGACGTTGTACGACTGACGCCGGTGTCACATTATTAAAACACATATTTACAGCGTGGGAGGAGGCCCAAGATGCCATAGGAATTTTTTGTGACCTCTCCAAGGCATTTGACTGCGTAAATCACGAAAACTTACTCTAAGTGAAACTTGAGCATTACGGACTAGGTAAGCTTGCGCTAAGTTTAGTAAAATCTTATTTAAATGATAGACAACAGCAAGTTCAAATAAATGGTGTCAATTCACTCGGTTTAAAGGTAAAAATGGGTGTTCCACAAGGCTCAATATTAGGCCCTTTCCTCTTTTTAGTATATATTAATGATCTACCCCATTTATTAAAATACCAACCACAAATGGTGTTATTTGCTGACGACACTTCTTTAATCTTTAAGATAAATAGACGAGCATCAAATCTTGACGACGTAAATAACGCCCTACTGCAGGTCCAAAATTGGTTCACTGCTAATAATTTAGTATTAAATGGGAAAAAAAACTAAATGCATAAGATTTGCTTTACCGAATGTAAAAAGTAGTGATTGTGACATGGTATTGAATAGGGAGAAACTTGAATTCGTCGATAAAACTGTTTTTCTTGGGATAACGCTAGACTCAAGGCTGCAATGGGGTCCTCATTTAACATCTCTTGCAGGACGGCTAAGTTCAGCAGCATATGCTGTGTGAAAAATCCGTCAGTTCACTAATGTAGATACCGCGAGGCTAGTATATTTCAGCTACTTTCATAGTATCATGTCTTACGGTATTTTATTATGGGGACGGGCTGCAGATATCGAGTCTATTTTTATTCTGCAGAAAAGAGCCATCAGAGCAATATATAGTCTCCGCAGGCGCGATTCTCTAAGAGAACTGTTTAAAGATATTCTGGGAACTGTTTAAAGATAAGTCAATATACCGTAAAACGCTGTAACATTGCCTCGCATACCCAACTTTGCCAATTATATGAATTTACCAATATCTTTTTAAATATTGGTTGTAGCAACTTCAAATTGTTGGTAGTTATTTAAATCATTACCTGGCAACACGAAAAACCCGCCGCCATGTTTGTTTCCTTTAAAACCACATGACAGCGAGTTGTCAAACGCAACGAGTGATAGCCGGCTTCGAAGCTACGCGACAAACTTTTTCGGTAAGTCCATAAATATTTACAATTTCGACAAAGTTTCGATATGTATATGTTACTTGTAAGTTATCCTATAATTCTGAATTAATTTTGAACGTTTATTGTGACAAATAAAAAAGTTATAAATATTTCGGCAAAGTTGTCACAATCATTTCGATCTTGTATACCCAACTTTGCCTGAGCTAGGGCTGTCGCTAGCACCGTTGATTACACAACTGCTCAAAAAAGGAGAGTAATGCTTTCAGCGTTCATATGTGGATGTGGTTATATGTATGTTTGTGGCTTTTTTAATTACTATAACTTCTAAACGGCTGAATTGATTTAGATTTTGTGATATCGTTAAACATCATCTCGAGTGAGATAGGGTAGTTTTTTCCGGTAGGTAGTCGGGTTAGTTAAAATCTTAATTTTGGTAATGGTTTTGCTGTTGGTATGAAATGCATGTTGCATAACATTATAAAACAAAGCTTATCATTTGTACCTACATTAAAAATGAACTTCATGTGTTGTAACCACTCTGTTGAGACACATTTAGCAGCTACACTAACAGCTACTATAAACTGCATGATTCCTAATATTTCAGTCGTGGTTTCTTTCTTTTAGATTAAAAATGAGAAACAGAAGAAAGCCAGGGTCCAGGCGGTATAAAGATTATGAAGATAGTCTTCTTAATGTTGCTGTAGAGCTCGTAAAAAATAAAAATTTGTCAAGTTACCAGGCTGAAAAGCAATTTGGGATCCCCCGGCGAACTATTGCTAATAAAGTTAAATTAGTTCATTTGAAAAAAATTGGTTCTCCGGTTAGAATAAGTGAAGAAGACGAGAGAAAAATAGCAAATGCCCTAATACTTTGTGGAGAATATGGGTGTCCACTGACTCGTCTTGAGTTGCGTATGATAGTACACAACTATTTAGTTAATAATAATAAATCTTGGATTTTTAACGACAAATTACCAGGTGAAAGGTGGGTTCGAGATTTTCTTAGTCGCCACAAAGAGAGATTGACATTGCGATCTACACAAAATATAAAAACTTCACGCGCTGCTAAAACAGTAAGTGAATATGAGGAATATTTTGAAAACCTTAAAAAAAGTCTTGCGAATGTTGAACCACATAACATAGTAAACTATGACGAGACTAATTTATCAGATGACCCAGGATCGCAAAAATGCATCTTTAAAAGAGGAACCAAATACCCAAACAAAATTTTGAATAACTCTAAAACTGCTATATCAATTATGTTTGCTGCCACAGCTTCAGGAGAACTTATTCCGCCGTATATAGTATATAAATCTGTGCATTTATGGACCAATTGGTGCGAAGGTGGGCCGCCAGGTTCAAGATTTAATAAAACAAAGTCCGGATGGTTTGATACCGATTGTTTCGAAGACTGGTTTAATAATATGATTTTACCCTGGGCACAAAAAGATCGAGAACCAAAAGTTTTGATTGGAGATAATTTATCATCACATTTGAGTATACAAATTATAGCTAAATGCCAGGAAAACAATATAAGATTTGTTTTTTTACCCCCGAACTCAACGCACGATACTCAACCCCTGGACGTTTCTTTTTTTAGACCGTTAAAAAGAGCATGGAAAAATATTTTACTAGATTGGAAAGTCAGACATCCATCGGCAAATTCCTTGAACAAACAAATATTCCCAGAGTTACTCCGTACATTAATTGATACAATAAAAATGAATTCAGATGCAATAATCAAGAATGGGTTCAAGGCAACAGGTATATACCCCCTACGACCAGAAGCAGTATTAAGAAAACTTCCAGAATATAAAGAAAACAGGGAACCACAAACGACCATCGACGAAACTTTCTTAAACTTTTTGAAGGACTCCAGGTCACCGTCTACCAGCAACACTACAAAAGGACGTAACAAAAAAATATGTACACGACCAGGAGAATCTGTTTCTACAGATGATTTCAGATTGAATTCCAATAATAGACTATCGGAAATCAATGAAGACTTAGAGGCAAATGTTAATTCTGTTATTTTCCCTGGTACTAGCACCAGTGTAGACAAAAACTTACACATTTCAAAAGACCGCTTTTTGTTCCGTAAATCACCTGTTGATAAAATAAATACCATTTCTGAAAAAAGAAAACAAATAAAAATACTTTCCAATATAGTTTTAAATTCATCAAATAAGCAAAACGATCACGATTCTAGCAGTTCGTCAGTATCGTCATCATATTCTTTACACGATGATTCCGATGATGATCCATTTATACCCTCTAATAGCGACACAGAGAGCGTTCATGACAGCGATTTGTTTTCAATGGAAGAAGATAAGTCTTCTAATGATAAACTAGAAACTGGAGAGTACGTTCTGGTTAAATTTTTGAACAGCAAAAATGCCAAATATTATGTGGGTAAAATAATTGATTGTAGAGATAACGAATTCACAACGAAATATTTGAGAAAAAATTCAAAAGGATCTTTTTCATGGCCCCTAGTCGATGACATATCTGTAATTACACTGCTCGATATTGAGAAAAAACTACCTAAGCCCCTAGTTGGTCGTCGTGGTGAATTAAAATTTATTATAGACTGCAAAATTCCAATGTCAAATATTTATTAATCCGTTATAAAACATTTTACATTGAATGTAACAATAATCAAAAGACTAAAGAAACCAAAAAGTGTGATATTATGTTTAGAATAGAAGTAAGTAATTGATAGTGGCGCTAGTTAGCTTCTTTCCCTTTTATCGCTTGACTGTGCTAACAGAATCAACATAAGCTAGTATAGGTATGTCATGTGTCAATACTCACAGAACAGCTCAGCTTATAGTAAGACATTGTCACTGACTTACGGTTGACTGTTCTATATTTACAATTTTGATTATTTTGTAACTAGGTAAGACCTAAACAAATAGGCACGAAAGAACACCAATGACAATGTTTAAGTTTGTTTTAAGATTTTTGATAAAGATTTATACCTGATTTGATTATTTTGTACTATGTGTAGTAGGTTCTAAGTACCTACCTATTTTTTATCTTATGAAGGCGGGTCATGTGACTTTTAAGACTGATTATATGGTTGAAAGTGGAATAATTTACCAACCTTAATGAGATAAAAAGACTATAGGTACAAACAAACCAAACCTCAAACATTAAATAGGTGATGTCAATGAGAATAGTTTTAAGCTCTAACTTTTTATAATAGATTTTTGTTAAAAATTTATAATGTGGATTATTTTTATAAGTACTTACCTACTAATACTAACCAAAACAAATACTGGATGTTATACAATTTAATTTCTTTCTTTATAATTGATAAGAATACAATTTCATTTTAAAATACAGTTTTATATAATAAACAGTATTAAACACATTTTAGGTCGTTTTACTCCATAGTGTATGCGACAACCCTAAGCAATATCAAATAAAGTATGAAACTAACAGCAAAGTCGAACACAACATTGCCTAGCATTGTCTCTAGTGGTATAAGCAAAAAGTGACTGTTTTGCAATTCTTATCCCTATGTCCCATTAATAAGGGTTAACTTCAAGTGCAGGAATGATGTACTTAAGTTGTTTAGAGTGTCAAAATTGAAGCAGGCAATGTTACAGTTTTGTGGCCCAACTTTGCCTAGTGATTAAGACTGTTATATTTCGAAAATGAAACAGAGTAATCATAGTTCTAAGTACACTGCCAATGACCATTAATATAAGCTTTATCCCCAACCTGACAAGGGTGAAAATTGATTGTAATTTTTCGAAATATGTCAATGTTTCTATAAAACTACGGCAAAGTTGCAGCAGTTTACGGTATCTATGAAAACATCATGTACGTAAGAAAAAATCTAAATCTTTTCAGTAAAAGAGGTGAAAGACACAATTATAGGACTAGAAATAGGGACCAATTAGTTCAACCAGGTTTCAGACTGGCTAAAGTAGACTCATCCTTCATGGGGTACTGTTTAAAATGTTACAATAAAATACCTCCCCACATCGTCCAACTAAATGAAACGAAATTTAAATCTTGTATAAAACGCACACTATGTAGCCAAGCATATTGTAAGTTGGGGGATTACATCGCTGACAAAAATGCTTGGCTTAACGCTGGTCCTGCTCCACAAGGGCGCATACACTAATTGATTAGCATTCAAAAATATTGTTGGAGCTGCCGAAGATTGTAAATACTATCTTTATATTGTATAGATTCAATCTCTTAGTATTGTATAATTTCATAGCACATGTGTGAGCACTATGTACCTACCATTTACTAAGGACGTCTTTCATTGACTTGAATGTGCCCTGGCGGCTGATTGTGTCATGCTCACTCAAATGTCTCGCTGATGGTGGCGTGTGTGTTGGATCATTAAGTTCCCTTCAAAATGGTTGAGCTAAATGGTGCTGATCCATGCGTCATGTTCGTGAACGGACGCCGTCAGTGGGACTGGTCATTTCTTGGCTGCCACGGCTTATTTTAACTTATTTTAATTGTTTTTTTTTTAATGGTTTTATCTTTTTATTGCGGACGCTTTTAAAGTGCACGTCTTTCTACATTGTCCTCACATGTATAATTTCAACATAAATGACCATGATGTATATTTTCAATAAGAATGATGTAACCAATACTTTGTCACAATATTTTGATTAAAAAGAGTGTCCGTGGAGTTTCTTGCCCGTTCTTCTCCATAGGAACCTACTACGCTTTGGAATGGGCAACTAGCTTCATCTCTTTGACTGACCGACCCCTTGACAATTCAAAAGTGCCTGTATTTGGTTTATTTGAAATAAATGCTTTGAGTTTGAGTTTTGTAGATAATCAAGACTTTTATAGAGATATTTTACAATTATTGAAAAAATATTAGATTTTTATTATAAAACCACCCTAATTCTCAATTGAGGGCGAGCTTTTTTTTCTTTACTTTTTATTTTATGAAGATATTATTTCCAGTCATTACTGAGTTTGATTCATCGTGATAGATTGTTTAGTTTAAAAGTTATACCGATTTGTTTACAGAGGGGTCACAGCAGTGAACAAGGATTAAAAAAATGCTATAAAAAATAATTTGTTTTTTTAGATGTTTTTAAATATTTTTCCATCGATAAAATTACGCTAAGTTTCCCTCATTTCGATATGTGCAATTGTGCACATTATCAAGACTCACACCGTATATGTTATTCCCAAGTTTTAAGTTTTCACTTCTGTCGGCACTTCTATTTATTTTGATCCTGATTGATTCTATTTTTTTTGTTTAATTTTTCACATTCAAAAGTGCCTTATAATAATAGGTGCCTATTTGAAATAAATCATTTGACTTTGACTTTGAAAACAAGAGGCAATAAATCCTCTAAGTATTCATGAATTAATCGTAAGATGGTAAGTACGAGAAAAAAATTACGTGAAATTAATTATTTTAAGGTATCCTATTGTCAGCACGCATCATCGATACGTAATATTAATTTGAATAATATTTATATTAAACAGTAAGTATTATGATTCTTATAGGTTGGTTGATAGCTTAAATAGCTTTACACGTAATATCGCAATTCGTAGTGTTTTGTTTATTGAGAAATCATCGGAGAGGAAAGAACTTCCTATCTAAAACAGAAGGAAATAAGTCCTCAAGTTTATGAATGAATAGTGTGATCGTACAAGAAAAATAATATGACGTGAAAATAATTATTTTAGGGTAAAACGCTTCAATGTTTATACAGCACGTATCAGTAAGTAATATTAACTATATAAAAATATGATGATTTCATATTTGTATATTATTGCTTGATAACTTTACACGTAGGTAATATCGCAATTCGAAGTGTTTTGTTTATTTAGAAATTATTATAGGGGATCTTGGCAAGTTCCCAACCACAACAAAAGGTCTTTTGTTATTACATAGACCAACATGATGGTTTCTAGCCATCATTGATGGATATAGGTATAAACGATAGTTGTTTGTAAGTATTCTATACAAATTATAAATTAATGTCGCTTTTTATATAAACAAAACACACACAAACACGCGGTCACAAATGACCGCATTGTTCTTCTAAACATCGCGACGGATTTCGATGCGGTTTTCAGTTTTCACCATCATTTAGAGAATTTATTCCGGAACGTTTGTGTGTACAATACATTAGTAATATACATTTATTAAATAAATCTTGGTGTTTTGTAAGATCGGAAAATGTGTCGCTAGTAGATACCTATATCTATTTTAGTAGCAGAGAATTTGAAATTATAAATCTGACTGCATGTTGTAAGCACGTCTCAAAATGCTATTTGCACCCCATTATCGCGTTGCATTAAATGCAATTAAGACTAAATTACTGCTAAAATTAAATGCAATGTCAGCGCCTAATTACAATGATAATGACTATTTAAAATTCCAGAATTAATGAAATACATAAAATAGGCAGGTATATTAAAGAAAAAAAACAGGCCAAGTACAATGTTAAGTTTGTTTCTGTTTTGTTTTTAAAATTTTATTCAACGAAGTAGTTGAATAACGTGTTCTCCCATAAACGTATACCTACTTATACGTCACGGTCAATTCTCCACTTGCAAATGTAAGTTGGTCGACTATTACTCGTTAACTTGTAAAGCCCACTTAGCTGTGTGATAGTTTTCCTTATAACTTCGTTATACACCGTAGCATTTTAATCGTCTACCAGGGTTACGAGCCTGTCCGAAAGGGACATCGTGGCATTTGAAGGAACACGGGTGGGTTTTAGTCAGTAAAAGTCTGACATGCCCCCCCCGCTCCGCCCAGAGCGGGAAAAGTTATTTGATAATTTCCCACCAAAAAAAAAAGAAAAAAAAGCATTTTAATCGTCTTACAACAGCAGCCCACTTCACGTAGCCAATGACTACTAATCATTCATATTTGTTTTTCTTATTAACTTTTGAATAATTTGATGTATGAACGTAGGCGAAGCAAAAGGAGTATGTACGGAGCGTAGCAGGTGGCGTTCTATAGTTTCTGCCTACCCCCATGGGAAGAAGGCGTGAGTTTATGTATGTGTATGTGTGTGTATTTGTATAATTAAAAAAAAAAAATATTAATTATGACGCATGACGTAGTTTGAAACACCCTGTTATGAGTGCGGTGCGAGCTTTGAGTTCCAAGGGCGGCGCGGAATGGAGCGCAAGGCTCGCACTAGGGTGTTTCAAACTACATCATGCGTCATACCTAACTAATAATATTAAAAAAAAATATTCAAATGTTTATATTATTTTATTCCTTTTATGAATGATTAGTAGTCATCAGATACATGAAGTGGGCTGCCGTTGTAAGACGATTAAAATGGCACGGTATATACATATACTACTGCTCTGATTTTTTTCACATACCCAAAAACAACCATTAAACTGGCAGGGCAACTGACTCTTAACAAAAAAAAGCTCAACTAAAATAGTTTTTACAAACCCGCAATATTTTTGAACGGCTTATCCAACGGTACCAACCCCGAACCATGCGATAGACGAGAAAAAATTGCTTCCCCACTTTATGTACGTACAGCTACATATCAAGCTATACATTTCCAGTATAAGCTGATCGAATTGTATAGGATTTCCGTACAATGAGAGGTCAGTTTATACTAGAATTTTATAGCTTGATATGTAGCCGTGTGTACAAGGGATACCTCCCTTGTATGTACCAATTTTTTTTTCCCATTATTTAGTTTTACCACTTTATTGGCGTGATTAATATGTATAACCATGCCAAATTACAGCTTTCTAGTACTAAGAGTCTGTGAGCTAAACTGCGGACAGACAGACAGACAGAAAGACGGACATGGTGAAACTATAAGAGTTCCTTGTTGACTACAGAACCGTAAAAAGGTGACATACTTTGCAAAAAAGGGAATGTCAGAATCAGTTAAGAGATTTCGTTCAAGTACTTACCTCATCCCGTCTTATTACAAAACAAGATTTATATTTTGACATGGCTTAAACCATGGAGCTTAGATTATATACTTACATGTATCTAATCTAAGCCATGAAGCCAGTTTTTATAATAAGAACGTAGCTGTGGTTCAAATACCGTTCTCTATACAAAACTGAAAACTTAGTTGGGTACTAAGTTGTCAGTTTTTAATTAGAAACTTTACCATAGACGGAATCAAGTTTGAAATTCAATAATGGCTCCATGGTTTAAACCTGGGTCTGAAGCCAAAAAACCTTGTTTTGTAATAAGACGGATCGGGTTCTTCTGGTAAATTGTGTTTTACCATAATTACACATGTAAAAACTGCCGTAGGTTCCTACATAGCAGAGTACTTACACGAAAATATTACCAATATTATCGTGTTCCACCAACAGTTCGACACACCCTACTCAAAAAAAGGTTCGTTACTCAACCCTCAATGACGTAACGATATCAGCGTCGCCTTTACGCTCCGTTGGGCAACATGAACTGCTTTATATGTAAAAGTAGAATTTAACTTGTTTCACCAGTATAGAATCGCGCGCCTCGCGAGTTGGTCTTTAAAAAAGTATAAAAAAATGAATAAACTAATTATAGTGAGTATCGTTTCGTGTGAAATATCCGAACGCGTTTTATTGATTTTGACAGGTTTTTTGGCGGGAAACAAAAGTTTTTTTGTTTTTTTTAACTTTTGTTGTGCATAAATAATGTGGTTTGTGTTTTTTTTTTGTTGGAAAATGTTACGTTGCGAAGTTTTTTCGTTTTGTAACCTTGGAGATATCAAATGATTTAATGAATGAAATCTTGTTTATTAATAGGTGCTTATTTAATATTCCTTGAATGGTTTTATAGTGTGATCATGACACGGTAAGCTAAGACAAGCAATAGTTCAAGCTTTGCTACGTGCCTCAAAGAGATGTCAGCACAAACTGACGGGGTCCGTTAGGACCAATGCCTGCCAGGGTTGCGAGTTTGTCCGAAAGGGATATCGTGGCCCTGGCACACAGGCAACGGAAGGAACACGGGTGGGTTTTAGTCAGTAAAAGTCTGACACGCCCTTCCGCTCCGCCCAGAGCGGGAGAAGTTATTTGATGATTTCCCACCCAAAAAAAAAAAAAAAGCTTTGCTACGTGCCTTAAATAATTATAAAATACTAGCTTTTGCCAGCGGCTTCGCCCGCGTAGTGTCAGAAATTATCCCACCGGAACATACTACCGACATAAAAATTATCCATGTCCTTACCCAGGTCATGGTCTTCCGATGTGTCAAATTTCATCCAAATCCGTTCAGCCGTTTTAGCATTCGCATTTATAATATTTTAAGTTAGGATTTGGATTGTAATTACAATGACATGTATTGAGCACACTGATGCAAACTGATCTTCCTTTAAGATTATGCACATCACACACAGCACTGTGTGTGATGTGCATAATTATTGTCTTTTGTTACCTAAAGAAAAATATTATTTTAAGAATTTTAGTTTTGTTATGTGTGTATATTTTATTGTAACTTTAAATTTATTTTTATTTAAAAATCCTAATAGATTTTTTCTCGTATATTCCGTGTAATATCTTAGTAAAATAAGTAAGTACCTATTAAGTATTAATGTACCTAAAATTAATTTGCATGCCCTAAACAGGCAAAATATGGACTGTACTTAAACCACCAACCTCTTACAACTGGTAATACCTATATTTTCTGCAAATAAATTATTCTTATTCTTATTCATAAACACAGAATAATTATTAACTAACAGTTTTAATGTGACATCGGAATGCTCGTTTGGTGGTATTTTTGCGAGAGACACGTTGCAACAGTTAATTTATATTCAGCATTGTTCTGCTGGTAAATTGTATGCAATGAATGACATGTACCTACGATTAGACGAAAACGGACGCCTCATTGAAATATTACACCAAACTTATATTTATCTTTATATTATCTACTTATATAAATAAAAAAAATGAAATGCCAGGTCGTTGGTAAGCGCATCACTTGAGAACGGGAGGTCTACTCCGAAGCGCTAAACCGAAGTGTCGGCCGAATGTTTGGCCGTTTTATAACTTCCCACGGTTTTTTTTATTGACTTTGAGTCCTTACCCGACTTCAAGTCACAGTTTTGACTTTGGCTATCTCTTCGACTGTCTTTTTTTTTTTGTCGCCGTAGTCAGCGATAGTCGACGACCGACGACGATCCCGACGATCTTAAGAAGGTGGCTGGGTCAGACTGGATGCGGAAGGCGGAGGACAGGGTGTTGTGGCGCAGCCTGGGAGAGGCCTATGTCCAGCAGTGGACTGCGATAGGCTGAGTTGATTGGTTGATTGATTGAGTCAGCGATAGTTAGCCATAGTAAAGAAACGACCGAACATTCGGCCGATACTTCAGATTTATGTTCGGAGTAGACCCCCGGTCTACTGGTTCGATTTGACAATTTTTGTTTTAAATATTTGTAATGTTCCTAATTGAAGGTGTACCCTATGTTAATTATTTTTTTTAAGTTTACTGCAAAATTTTCAACGTTTTTTTCTATAGGATTTTTGTATGAAATATTGCTTAAAAAGAAAAACGGCTGTCAAGGCAGTTAGTTTTAAATAAAATAGATTTTAATTTATGCACAACAAAACTTACGCCACACAACATCCCGCCATAACGTCGCGCCATTTCTTAACTAATCTGACAGTTATTTTTTTCAGCTGTCACTTTGCGTCATACTTTTTCACCGACTGGCAAAGGCACAAAACCCCACGGGGCCTATAGCTGGGTTCATTCGAACAAACATCGTTGGTCACCCTGTCATCCATGACAAGAAATCCTATATTTTCGATCCTGACGTGGCCTTGAAGAGGCGAAGACAGTACATTGAATTACATGGAGACAAAGGGGAGAAGCTGATTGAAAGGCTGGGTTTAGGAATTGATGGGAAAGACGAAGAGAGACTAGAACAGCAGAGAAAGAGAGATGAGGGCCATCTAGGTGGACTTAATTTTTATCTCCCTTAGAAGTTTAATTGGTTATTATATATGTAGATAGATATTATTATTCAATTTAGGTAGATAAACAATTTGTACAGAAATATATCTATGAAAGTGAATTGTTGTTTTATTGAACCTTTTTCTTAGCAGTTACATAATCCAATATTTAGGTCAGAGATCAACTACAAGATCATAGTTGGCGATAAGAATTGGTAAAACTCATTTTGCGGTATTTCCTGTCAGTCTTGAATCTCGAATTATGGGTCCAAAGGTCATCTTTATTTTAGCGGACATCGATGGAAGGTGACTCAGAATGACGATAGCAGGACAGACATATTGGGGCCACTGATAATTTGGAATTTCGCTATGATGACACTTATTTGTCGCGACCTTGAAGGCTTAAGTTAAACACTGAACATTAATTGCTGGCATAATAAGAATTCTATTAATCCTCAGAATCATCAAATATTGCCAATAACAATGTAAGACCTTGTCAACTTTTTCTTATAATAAAACAAACCGTGTAGGAAAAAACGTATGTGATTTCAACATTTCTTTTGCTAGGTATCATTATATCGAAACTCTGCGAAGGTCAAAACTAACGTTAGTAATGTCTCATTTGAATGTAAATTGCATCAGTGTTGCCACTTTTATATTTTATTTATAAATAATTAAATACTGATTGGAACCTTGGCCTCATACGTGGATGATTCTGCCAGATAATAGCGACTGCGTCCGGCGTTTCATTCTCGATTCGATCCGATTTAAACTTTATGGCGGCTCGGAACATGAGGCGAGTCGCTGCACAGTAACAAATTCACGTGTCAGTGGGGGTGAGGGGTGCGGTACTGCGCTGCGAGTAGTGCGCTTCAGAGCTGCCATTAAGTTTGAATCGAGCTGGAATCGGTTTGTTACATTAAGTATGTACATTTTATGATGCTTGCCATGACAGATACGATAATAAATATGACTTCTTCTGTTCGTGTCAACGACGTTGACAGCAAGACCGTTGGTAAACATTTAATTTTATGCAATGAGGATAAAAACTGCCACTTGCTCACGTCAGATGTCGCTACTATCCGACGTCTAAGAATTTGGCAGCTAGATGTCACTATCTATACATTTTCAGTAAACAAGCGACTTCTTTTACGCATAATTAATTAATATGCATATTTTATATTATTATTTATGCGTTGTGCAGCTGTTGTACGGGGATCCATGTATTTGAAAAAGATGTTAAAAAACGAGAACTGTGGAGAAAGCTTTCGGAAACCCGATATTTCGTCGAGACTATGTGCTATCCTTTTGAAACCTAAAATACTTTTATGGGAGAAATTCGTATACAGGTGATGCTCCCATGAGAACTAAGTCTGTTTTCTTTACCTACAGACACTTGTGATGTGATATTATGTGAATTATAGTAAAGGTGTATGTTTGTTTTGTATAGATCAGTGCTAGAATTAACATCTCTGAACTTTTTCAGTCAGGAAAATCACCCTCGAGTTGGTTTTCAACTCAGATCAGGTTTTTTCTGTCGTACGCCTCCAATCTTAAATTGACGCTGTAAACATATCGTATTGTTCGCAGACATAGTGTCCCAGAACAATATAAAGTCTTGGGGTGAATTTCACTACTGAAACTGAACGAGACCAGCACATCTAAACCGAGTTCAAGAGCTGTCAGTGTCAATATTCCAAAGAAAATAATGACACTGACAGCTCTTAAACGTGGTTTATGTGTTGATCGCGTTCAGTTTCATTGGTGAAATTGGCACTTAATGAATGCAAAATCTCACAATTTGCATAAATTGCATATCCAGGTAGAACTGGAACAAGTTTAGGTAGGTATATCATTAGAGTTTGAAAAAATATGTTTGTTTCGTGCAGAAATCGAACCCAGTACTGGGTTAGCGTAGCTTCGAACCAACCAGTCATTAACCTAATCGAATCGTTAATATCTCAACAGCGAAAAGTATAGTGCTATCTGTTGTGTTTTAACAGAACTAAAGTGTGACTTCGGTATCGTGCGTGCTTACTCTGTATTGAATGAAACGTGAAGTTAACCACAATGGCAAACGCAAGAGAGCGCCATCTAGCAGTTGTATTTGAAAATAAGTGGTGGTTTTATTATTATGCCAGCGACATCTCTTGTCACGAATTAAAACATATTTTATTAGAAAATCTAACATTGTGCATTTTGCCGCATTCCAACTTTTTACTATAAACTCACGCGTTCTTCACATGGGGGTAGACAGTAACTACAGAACGCCATCAGGATCCTTTTAGTAAAGCCTTCAAATTGAGCCTTAATTTGAAAGTGTAAAAATGTATGCAGTGTGCAAAGACATTTTAGTAGACATCTTAAATATCTTTGGCTGTATAATGTCCTTCTGAACAAGGACCTGTTTCAGACTTTAACTTTACGTTCATAATGTGTTTTCCCATTTAATTGAAGGTAAGAAAAAGAAAAACAATAATTTTCAATATCATTTCATTTATTTATTTATTTATCGTAAAGTATTACAATATCGATTGATATTTCCATAACACTGAGTGAAAACTTATTCTAAAGATAATAAAACATATCCTAGGAATCATGAAACGTGACCTAGCTTACTATCAAAGAACAATTATTTGGAATACAAAATTCATAATCGATAAATCGTATCGAAATATCGAAATCGATTTCAAAATTCCGAGAGATTTATCCATACAGATTATGTAGACTTATCTAAGATTCTAAGGACTGTGGGTTTGTTTTTATTTTCATAGATTTTCATGACTGAAGTAAAGAATATTGGGTGACACATTGACGGATTGACGGTTATAAATAACTTTTAAAGTAATCATAAAAAATTGAGTAGGTAATTTATATTTCGTCACGGTGTCTCTACCTACTCAATTTGCTATGTATGGTGACCACGTAAACCCTTTACCGCTTTTGACAACAATTCTCACTAAATTGAAATTTCATTAAGGTCGAAACTATCTAACTGTAACATAGAAAAATAAAGCTTGTCGTTTTATGACGAGCAAGTGAGATTCAACCTTAGGGTTATAAAAGAATTACGAGATAGACCTTCAAAAGCTTCTCAACTTTTATTATAAAAGTCAATGATAGTTATCTTTAATGCTATGTATATTATAATAAGGTAAGTAGGTACTTAATCCTTAGTCAGTTGTTGGTTGACCGGAATAACAACAACTTAAAATCAATATGAAACCGATTGGTTTAAGTGCTATGAAAATAAAAACAAAACTACGGGGTGTTAATAAAAAGGACTTCATTTGCGCTTCAAATAATGCTATCTCTTTTGTAGTCAGTTCCTTATTTTCTGTAGGTAATAATATATTAGGGCTGTGACAAAGAGGAAGGTTAGGCCCTTAATCTCGACTAAAACTCGGGTAGGAATATAGTTTCAAAACTAACAGATTGTGTACCGCAGGAGTTTTCATTCGGAATGAAATGTCAATATCATTTAGAACGAAATCTGGCTTTTTCATTTAAAATGAAATGCTACAGTTTTAAAACGAGATCCAAGCCTTCGTTTTTGTTTTTGCTTTTATATTCTTCGAATCTAAGGGTTAACACAAAAACTACTACTAGCAGGTTTTTCATTTATGTAAGTCGACTTTTTGACAGTTTTTTAGTTCGTAAAACTGTCAGCAAGTCAACTTACGCATTATAAGCTGACAGTGGATGTTAAATCCCTGATGAACCTACCAACAATATTTATTGTATTTTACGTTTGGTCAGTCAATTAAATAGCACATGAATGTAAAGGAAATACTCATAAAATTATTTGAAACGCAAAATCGTTGTGCACTAAGACAATTATGACTGTAAAAATTATAAAAAAATGAATAAATGCATACCAAGAATTGCATAACCGGTAGTTACTTACAGACTAAAAAAACCTAAAAAATCGAAGATATTTGTGACTATTTCCCTTAATACTAAAACATTAATTATTACAAAGATTTTTTTTGAAAAAAGCATTTTTAAGGCACCTCGCATTTTTGGTTTGCATAAACAATTCAACAGAAGGAATTTTAAAAACGTTAAATGTAGAGAAATCGTTATCTAATTATTATAATAGGCTCATGACTTGATTGGTTGTTTAATTTGTAATTCCGGTTTTTAATTTGAATCATCCGGCACGCATCAAAATCGAAAATTGATTTTAATCAACGCGTGAATTTATTTCAGTCATTTTTTGACATTTAAACTACATTTATAAATTCTTGCAACGTTTGAAATTACGATTTTCTACAACTAATTCTGTTTCTGTTTATCAAGACCCAGATTATTAGATACTATTTAGTTAAGTTAAAATAACTAGGTATGTTATCATAATCATGAGCCATAGGGGTCTTTCATCTCTTTAACATCTATTTCCCGACAATATATCGTATTTCTAATAAAATTCCAGGAGAAATCATATTTGACACGAATTCAGAATGATTTCAGTAATCCGCCATCTTTGTAACTTAGTTTCAAACAAAATACCTAGATGGCGCTGATTGTCATGGCGCAACGCAAACTTATTTTAATGTTCCTTTGTTAGGGGATGTAGCTGCTCCATACTTTCATCACCAATTTATCTGTTGGTGACTATTCTATCCGTAAGTAAATTACATAAGTTATAATGAAAGACCCAACTTATATCTACTAACGAACACCATTGAAGTATTATACTTTAATATGGCATTACATTCATAAATAATTATTTATTAAGAGATCAAAATTAAGTTCTTTTTTCGTTATAAAAATTATTAATTTCTCTTACATTTTTGTACAACTGGTAACATTTCTTTTCATATTTTTTTTTTACTTTAGACAAGTAATTTACATGACTTTTAAGAAAATGTATCCCAAAATTAAGCCTGAAAAATTAAACTATAAATATTTAAAAATAAATATGGCGATCTTGACCTTAATAATGAAAAGAAATGTTACCATATCCACAAAATTAAAATTTTAATGCCTATACTTTACATTGCGTCACTATGTTTTAGAATTTTACAAAATAAGCTAGACACAATTACTTTTTAAAATCTGAAAATATTTCTTATCATTCGAAAGAGGTTTTGTTCTGCATTTATTCAGAATTTTTTCAGACTTTTCATAATTCCAGCCAGCAGTTTAGAATTACTTTCAATTTGACTAAAATTCGATCTAGAATTAAGCCAGATTTTAGAGTCATTCAAAATCTTGGTTTAACAAAAGTAAAATCATAACTTTCAATCTTGACTTAATTTTTTTTACTTTATTTGATCACTAGTGTTGAAATTCGAAGTGAAAGAGAGTAGTTACAATACTGAAAATCAATTTGAATGAGCCCAAACCTGGTCTTGACCCTGTCTTGATAACTCAGGCTAAAATCAAACTCAGTACATTTAGGCCCGCACGCCACAATTCACTAAATACATTTAGCGCATAACTATTTATCACATCATTCTGTACGTTATGTTTCTTCATACGATTGACTGGAACAAAAGGATGTTTTAAATTCGTTTAGAGCAGATGTGTACTGAGTTAGTGTTTGAGGCCTTAATTTTTTATTCCTTACTTTCGTGCTACCAAAATTAAACCCCCGATCGTTCCATCTAGCTATGTTGCTCAATCCCGCCGCCTAATTCCCGAACGCTGCCGAAGTTAGCCGAAGTGTGACGTGAATTCAAATGTAACGGTAATGTCGTAGTCGTGCTGTCGCAATATTTTGGTCGCACACGCCTGTCGTCAAGACAACGTGGACCTGGAATAAGAAAAAAGGGGGGTTAATGAAACACATCATGATCAGGCCTATAGCAAGTTAGAGGAGCGACTTTGCAAGATAACTGGTTAACTGGTAAGAGATGGATGTGAGTGGCAGATGATTTCTTTTCAGGTAAAAAATATGCCTAAGGGGATGCCTAGTGGTTGGTTATTTGGGTCGGCAAATTGAATGGACTAGCTAGCAGCCAGGGCCGATGCACAGGATGCATTGCGGTGGCGGTGCGTCACTGGAACGGTGTCGCTGCGGCTTCCTACATACATGGCAAATACCCATGGTATGCCACACGGTGCGTTCCGGCGTCGCACCGCTCGTACTGGGGACTTGCAACCCGCGAGACGAGGCGGGGAGGGATGTACGCGTTGCGACGACGAAGCGGCATCGCTCAGTTGTTTGTGCGGCAGAAGAAATGGTGAAATTTATACGGTGCGGCGCTGGAACGCATCTTGTGGAAAAGCTTTGACATGTACTCATTCTTCTTCCGTATTGGCATAAGCAATACGAGAATATTCATACAGTGTTTAATTAGCTAGTCTGCAAGGTTGAGAGCGGGGCTGACTGCCAAGGGTGCGATAGATGCACTTAAGTTCCGACCATGATTCGTAAATTTTTCTAAAACATGACTTATGATATAGTAAAAGATTGTGAGAGAACTTTGTTTGAAAAGAAAACAGAGGTCTTTGGGGACATAGGTGAAAGGGTGGAAGACCTATGTTCTCTTACGCGTATTGAAAGTGAAGTTGTGGTTGAGGAGTGGAAGTGAAACCCCAACTTGCAGTACTTAATATTGTTATAATTGTCACGATAAAGTTTAAAATAAGGTACACTATTTAGTACATAATAAGTAATAATAACTTATTAAATTAGTAGCCACAAAATAAACGAATCACTTAAAATCTCCGTCCGTGTCCCGCGACGGTTGACAAGGAAGAGAGGGACGCTACTGAAGGGACGCTATGTATGTGTACGACAGTGTTGCTACTTAAAGATGCGCTAATGTAACCCGCGAAATTAAAATTTTCTTACGTTTTTTGCAATTAGCAGGTTGGAAGTTGATTCAAAAATGATTCGCGACCATAACAAATATGGCTTTACAGAATTATAATCATTGGAATCTGCAATACAACTCCATTGGCCTCAACCGTCATGATTTCATGAAATAGTCGGTCAATAGGGTAATTATCTAGTTAGAGAGTTGTATTGAAAAATTTTATGATTATAATTCTGTAAATAAATTTTGATACTGTCTAGGTACTGATAAATTGCAAAAAAAAAACATATGAAAATATGAATTTCGCGGGCTACCCTGACACTTTCACCTTATCAAGGGTGCGTTCCTGACTAACATAAAACTGGTGACTCCACGTATATTAAGGTGCGTTCACAATTGCACAATACGTGACGCCACAGATCAATCACAAAGTGGATCATCAACTAGCTTCATCTTACTGACTGGCCGACTCCTTTGACAATTCAAAAGTGCCTAATTAAGTAAGTGTTTAGGTAATTGAAATAAATGCTTGGAGTTTCGAGTGCGCAAGTGTTGTGATCAAGGTTTGTTCGGTGGACCCTAAGATGGGTCGGTAACGGTCTTATATTGGGAGAATTTCAGGCTAATACAGGGTCAATTTAAATTAGCTAGCACTACTCCGCAGATGTGATGGCAATTATATCTAAACACGACAAAATAAAATAAAAAATATATGAGCGAAGAGATTTTTTGGAGCCAATGACCGCTGGTCGTGTTTTTATTTGAAGTATGAGTTGATAAAATCTGTTTTATTATTTTGAGATATCGATAGGTACCAGTAAACATTACAAAAAAAAACTGATTTACTGACTGATGTCAGTATGTCTTACAGGTTGGTGACCCCCCAAAAAAAACCATGAACGTATTTTTTTTTGTCTAATCATGTTAAGACATCGATCTCATTACGTCTGCGGAGTTTCGCTAGCTAATTTAATTTGACCCTGTATATCACTGGAATATATTTTTTATACTCACATCTGTGACGTCATTCAACTTCTCAACATATCTAAATCAAAAGAAAGATTTACGACTTTCCATCAAAAATTTACGGTACCTACACATTAGAATGCGCAGCCATTTCACCCATAATGTACTACATCTGCAGAGATAAAAAAAAATCCTACCGAAAATCTAAAGCGTACCGCTTTTAAAACACATGGAAGAAAGAAAGCAGAAATACAACTACATTGATAGATAATTATGAATATTATAAATGTTATAAATTATAAACATTATTAATGCAAAGGTGATTTTTATTTATTTGTTACGCTTTCACGCTAAAATGGCTGAACAGATTTGGATACAATTTCGCATATGGGTAGACTATGACCTTAGTAAGGACATAGAATATTTTATATCTCGATATTCCAACGGGATCGAGACTTAAGCGGGTGAAACCGCGGGGCGCAGCTAGTAAAGAATATGCAAAATATACGAATAAGGGACCCATGGAACTACAATGTAGATTGTAAGACTGGACGCTCAAAATGGAACGCGCAATTTCAACTTGACAGTCCAAGAGGAAGTGGTTCAAAATAAATTTGCTAGATTCGAAATTAACATACTAAAAAAAAGTTAAGTTAAATACAAGCTTGCAATTAAAATGAATTTAACAAAAGTGAGTTTAATGATAATGTGCACTTTTGTGGTTCATTTATAAGCAAAGCTCATATTAAGGTCACCAGTAGTGAAAAATCATTCAATCCACGTCCACGCGGACTGTGTCACGGGCAAGCATCAGTATGTTCATCAAACTGACCCACCCGTAATCGTAGTTCACTTCCAGATCTTTTAAAAAAGAAACTATAGTAAATTGTTTGTCCTAAAATATTATATAAGCTTTTTTCTTTAAAAAGTCTAGATAGAGTGTCGCGCTGCAAGAGAACTAAAACAAACAGGCCAACTTTGATAGGCTGGTGCGCGTGACAGCTACGTCTTACACTCGCGACACGTCATTGTGCTGTCATTGTCTTATTCTAGTGTGCATGCATTTTGCAGCCAACAGTTGGACGCAATTTTTTTCGACGATTTCACAGTTTTGACTGTCTTTCTGCACTTTTCTATTCTTTGGCAAATATCTCAAGACAGATCTCCGTATCGACTTGCATAATGCGATTTGTAGCTAAGATTAGCACTTTTTTGTTGGCGTACGGCGATACCATCGGATTCTTAGTACATCTTGAGTTTTATATGCGCCTAGTACCTCAGTTGGGCATAAATGGTTATGTTAACGCTATTTTTGATAAGTTAGGTGGGTAGGGGTGATGGATGGTAGCTTTTAGTTTAAATGTCTGCAGTTTTATGCTGTCCTAGTATGTGGTAATCTTTTGGTGTAATCGTGAAAGATGTCTGTGTGAAAAAGGTTTATGGAGGCTGGTCTAAGATAGATGCTTTTGTGGATAGCAATATTATAATGTGTTTTTCTTGGTTGAAATGTTGACCTAACAAAATCTCGCTTTAATGTTAGGAAAAAACGTCTAGCAACTATTGCTGTTTTAGTTTGGTTAACTAATCTCGTATTACTCAGTAACTACGTTGTGGAAGTCAGATAGGCAGTCGCTCAATGTAAAATACTGGTATTCAGCTGCATCCGGTTAGACTGGAAGACGACCCCAACATAGTTGGGATGATAGGCAGGTGATGATGTGTAACCATATGAATAATAACATATTTTTCTTGGTCTGTATATCCAACCTGTGGTAACAGCTAAATTAATTCTAATTCCATGCAATAAATAGACAGATTTTCAAACTACAATGAGCAACTCTAGAGTTACTATGAATAAAATAATTACAGTCTAAAATTTAGAGTTAACATAATTTAGTTGAAAATGTGGAGTGAACATGTTTGGTCAAATACGAGTATAAGAGTGAACATGTTCGGCCTTATTACAAAACAAGGTTTATCTTTAGACCCAGGTTTAAACAATCGTGTCATTTTTAGGGTTCCGTACCCAAAGGGTAAAACGGGAACCCTATTACTAAGGCTCCGCCGTCTGTCTGTCTATCTGTCTGTCTGTCTGACCGTCTGTCACCAGGCTGTATCTCATGAACCGTGATTGATAGACAGTTGAAATTTTCACAGATGATGTATTTCTGTTGCCGCTATAACAATAAAAACTAAAAAACAGAATAAAATAAGTATTTAAGGGGGCTCCCATACAACATACTGGATTTTTTTGCTCGTTTTTACTCGATATTGATTACGGCAACAGGTAGACGCTTGAAATATTCACAAAATATTTAGTTATATATTCACTTTAAAAATAAATAATTAAATTAAAATAAAATATTTAAGGGGGGCCCATACAAAAATGTGATTTTTTGCCGTTTTTATAGATAATGGTACGGAACCCTTCATGCGCGAATGCGACTCGCACTTGGCCGGTTTTTTTAATTTCGAACCTGATTCCGTCTGAAATAAAGTTTTTATTACAAAAACTGATTTGAAACCCGAGTCTAAGTTGTCAACTCGTAAATCGGGGCCATTACAACAGGGCAACCATTGCTTCAATTAATTAATAACACAATAATAAAATTTCTTATTTTTCTTTATTTTTATAATAATTACGATGCACGTAATTTAAATACAGAGGAATTCATTGTATCACCACGCAACCACTCGAAAATCAACCGCAACTTTCAATTTCAAAAACGATCTTCACTAAAATATATTCTCACGTTAAATAATTCAGTAACCATTGGCACACCTGCGCGATATTCAATACTAATACATATTAAAAAGATTCTATCTATATTGAACTTTAAAAGCGTTTTTGCGGCGTTTTTTGTGCGTGTTCAGTGAACCCTAAGAACTGGGCAGTGAAGGGTTTTGCCCTGTAAAGGACGGTATACATTCATACGATTCTAAAAAGACGAACAATATTTTAATATTTTAAAACGTATGATTGTTCTCCCTTTATAGGAATATTAATCAAAAATGTGGTTTCCGACGGATTTCTTACAAAAAAATCTAACTGTTTTTGATTTTATGTACAGACGCCAGCAGGTCAAGCTACCCGAAACTGTCAAATTTTCCCAATCAACCTTGTACCTTATGCTTTAACGATAATGATGAAAATCTTTTAAAGAAATTTGACAGATTGGTAGTAGCTTGTGATGATGTGCTGGCTTCTGTACTTATTCTATTTTCTCTTCTACTCTTACACACGGTGTCTACATCTCTTTATCTACTTCCCTATCGCAGGTATGCTGGAAGAGATTTCTTTAGAAACAAGCATCACCTTTGTACGTATTTTTCTGTTCCTTTCTTCTTGTCTGTTTATGTACTATGTGGAGACAACAATACGACAATAAATGAAAACACGGGCAATACTAATGCTTAAGATTATTTTGGCACGATCAAATAAATTCTAGCATCGAAATAAAAAAGTGTTTTTTTTTCAAACAAACTAAATAGCCGCCGGCCGTGGCGTGCCGACTATGCGTTTTGCCAATCTTTGACTAGCTATAGCGACTAAACTATTGCAAATATTTGATTGAATTTTCGTGTGCAGACTGCGAACGTCATTACATATACGCAGATGTGTGTACATAAATGGTTAAAATAATAATAACAACAACCAATAATAATAATTATATACAAAAAAAAAAAAATATAATTATAATAAAGCATCACGCCTGTAATCTAGGCAATCCGAATTTAGGCAGAGGTGTACCTCTAGTACCGTAGTGTACACCCACATTTCACTAGTTATGTTTTAAATCCCATAGGGAGCGAGCCTATTCCCATCAACCGGGCTGCTACTGAGAAATTCCTCATGGAAAAACCCACTAACACTTATACTAATAATAATTATGATTTGAAAATGTTGATAAAGTCTTTCTAGGGGATCTCAACCTTAAACGTTTTTGTACCGAACCTATTAAAATTAATAACTACAAGTACAGATCAGGTACTCAATAGATTACATGTCGATGAGTACATGATCTGTCATGTCACAGATCATACAAAAAATGCTAGCGTCATACTTAGTAATTGATTTGATATAATTAATTACTCCGATGAGTTCAAAGAACTCAAAGCAAGTACGGTTTATAAATATTGACAGCCAATCATTTAGGAGATCCACAAAAAGTTCTAAAAGAAAGAAAAAAAGAAGCTTAATTTGAAATCAATTACAGATTTAAGTATTTACGCTTGAAAAAGGATTAATCTCTAGATTTGACTCATAAAAAAGCCTCAAAGAGTGACGATACGAACTTGAGTGTGATACGAACTTAAGTGCGACATGAGCTTATTTGAAGCTTTTGATTAACGACTCTAGTTATTCAATACTTAATACTATTATTGCATTGCACATGTAGTTAATTAAGATGGATTCCGGCAAGCAAATTTTGGACAACTTCCTCTCAGACTAACAAGTTGAAACTTTGTATACTCGGTCCGTTCTGATGACAATGTGTAAACAGGTCTAGTCTCGAAATTAAGTACGGCCAGAGGAAAGAAGGAAGAAGTAAAGAAATTCGTCTACAAAAAAATCACCTTAAAAAAAACAAAAATAATGATTATAATGCCAAAAGGGCCTCAGCTCAGCATAATGTCAGATGACAACACAATGTGTACCTGAAGCTGACTTTCAGCTACAACCCACGAGTGCTATACGGGAAAAATAATTGTTTATCAAATTCAAATTGACATTACGTGAATTTGCCGTGTTATAGCTATTTCATACAAACGTCAAAGAATGACGATTGTGATTCGAATATACGGACAGTGTTGGTTATCAATTTGATAAACAATATATTTCCCTGACATTACCTGCTCGCAACTTTCTATTAGTAACTGGTTTATTCGAAAATCCGGGGATATACGTACTATTGTCCTACTAAATAATAGTTCGTGACCGAATTATTAAAAAATAAGACCTACAATACCAGCAATATATAAATATATTAAAAACACTTTCGAAGAAATTTAGAGACGAAAATTACTATAGCTAAACTAAATAAAGACCTAGCTAAAAGGTACCAGCAGCCAGGGCATTAAAAAAAATAAAAATCATTCGCGTCAAAGTGTAAACCGTCTCTAAGGCCCATTTATACATAATTCAACTCTTATTTATAGAATAGACTTACATTGAATACACTGGGACCATCGGAACAAAACCAAGCCGGCCAGTTTTTATTCCATATCTTATCTTAGAGGAAGACCAAACTGGTAAATGCAGATTTTCTTTCGAAGAAAAAGGATAATATGAGCTGTTTCGAGCTGAGAAGAAATCGCTTTCAAAGCGTTTCGGATTTAAATTTCAACGAATTTCAATAGAATTGACATAGGCTTTTCCGTAGCATCACATAATCAGCCTATAATGTTCCCACTGCTGGGACACAGGCCTCATCTCTTCGAGAGGGAGTGGGCTGTAAATCTACCACGCCGCCCAGTGCGGGTTGGTAGATGTCACATGTCTTTGAACTTTGGTTCTAGGACATGCCGGTTTCCTCACGATGTTTTCCATCACCGTTTTGAGAGCAGTGGTGATGGAATTATTTACACAAAGGAAAGCGCCTGCCTGGGTTCGAACCCACGACCTACAACTCGTAGGTCGGGGACGTTACCACTAGGCCACCACTGCTCTAGTCGTAGCATATCATGGTGCTATACAAGAAATGTCTGTCACTGCACTCGCGAATTTTGCTCCGAATTCTCAACAGCATCTGCCTAACCTTTTCCCAACCACGTAAGGGTAGGCTTCCAGTCTAACCAGATGCAGCTGAATACCAGTATTTTACATGGAGCGACTTTTGGGCTTCTGACGACCCCCAACGACTTTAAAAGACCTACGAATGGCAGCCGGGTCCAACGGCCTAAGGGCCTAACGGCGGATAGTCGTAAGGGGTCGTCACAAGCCCAAAAGTCTGACACCCAGTCTTACCAAGGGGTATTGTAATACCCAGTTACTGGGTTGTGGAGGTCTGATAAGCAGTCGCTTCATGTAAAATACTGGTATTCAGCTGCATCCGGTTAGACTGGAAGCCGACCCTAACACAATTGGGAAAAGGCTACGCGGATTAACTCTAGGCACTTACTATTGGACAAGTGTAGTCTTAGAAACAAATATTACTAGTTGATGTGCCATTTTGCAAAAAATAACACTAGCGCAAAAAATGCCGTGCTATGTATAAATAATCCCAAACCATTATTTCCATTACAGTAGTTAACTAAATGAAAAATATGATGTCCTGAGGTGCGGTGTTCGTGGCAAAACAGGGCGGTGCCGACATTAGGTGGGGCTCAATTACGGTGAAATTAGTCGCGTAAAAGTTGGCATATTAATGACGACATTACGGCTGACCTTGACCTTCGCGGTAACCAAATATCGTGTTTCTGATGCGCGTTTATGTTGAAGGAAATGGTTACAAACAAGAAACTTTTTGTAATTAATGTTATGAATGAGCTATTTGAATTACCCTACCCTTAACGTCTTTGTACCTTATTGTGTGAGCAGTATAAATAAATAAATTCTATGAGAAAAATGACATTGTCATTCAAATTAGACAGAAAGTATGTACTTGTTTTTCGAAAGACAAAATACAGCTCCCAAAACGTCCTCACTTCACCGCACATTTGAGTTCAACATTCACTTAGCAATAACATCCCGCCTGTAATCCCCGAAGGGTTAGGCAGAGGCGTACCTCTAGTACACCCACGTTTCGCTAGTTATGTTTAAGTCCCATGTAATAGGGGGCTAGCTTATTGCCATCAACCGGGCACAAATCCAGACTCCGGGCTGTTACTGAGAAATGCCTGGTCGAAAGACCCAATAAAACTTAGCGACATACAGTCAGATATTAATTTCTTGCCCGTTCTTCTCTATAGGAACAGTCCCTTTGGAATGGGCAACTAGCTTCAACTTTCTGACTGACCGACCCTTTGACTACTCAAAAGTGCCTGTACTTGGTTTATTTGAAATAAATGCATTGAGTTTGAGTTTGCCGTGTTTCATACAACGAATATAAAATGTGTTAAAGACCGTTGTGATTTGAATAAAATTGATAATTTAGGCTGGAGGTGAATTTGCTGCTGGACATAGACCTCCTCCAACATTTGTGGCGGGGTTGCCATAATCGCCACGCTTGGCAGGCGGGTTGGCGATCTTTTCTTAGTCAGGGAAATTAAATGTTTCATTTGACCCTGTGTAGAGCATTATAAATCATCCATTTAATCCAGGGACCATTTTGGTTACCCAATGAAAGGGTTTTCGATAGGGTTTTTCTAAGCGGTAAATCAAAGACCCATACGATATGGGTAACCCTTTTGAATGGCTTAAATTAAATTTTGGTAACCCGTTGAAAGGGTTTTCGATAAAAACCCATTCGGTGTGGGTAACCCTTTTGAACGGCTTAGTTTAAGCCATTCAAAATTACCCACACCGTATGGGTTTTTGATTAACTGCTTTGATAAACCCTATCCCTACCCTACCCTATGGGTTTTTCTAAAATGGTAACCAAAAAACTTACTACAGATGACTGTAGATAGTAGCGATGCGTCGCCACGTGGCATGTGTCGCCCCGCCAGCAGTGGGTTTTACGTGCGGCTGTTGAATGTTTCACATGAAAAAACTTACTACAGATGACTGTATATAGTAGCGATGCGTCGCCACGTGGCATGCGTCGCCCCGCCAGCACTCGGCTTTACGTGCGGCTGTTGAATGCTTCACATCAAAAAACTTACTACAGATGACTGTAAATAGTAGCGATGCGTCGCCACGTGGCATGTGTCGCCCCACCAGCAGTCGGTTTTACGTGCGGCTGTTGAATGTTTCACATCAAAAACTTTGTCTATTCTTGGTAGAACAGAGATAGAATTGGTCATGCTACGCGTGCTAGGCGGATATCGATTTTCATAATATTATGGTTTTTTCATGTCACTGGGTTTCAAGTAGGTATAGAACCCATTGAATGGGTTATCATGTAACCCTTTCACTGGGTTTCAAGTATAAAACCCATTGAATGGGTTATCATGTAACCCTTTCACTGGGTTTCTACTATAAAACCCATTCAATGGGTTATCATGTAACCCTTTCACTGGGTTTTTACTATAAAACCCATTCAATGGGTTACATCATGATAAAGGTAACCCATTGAATAGGTTACCCTTTCGAAAGGCTTAACCCTTAACCGGGGTTGTACGGTCCCTGATTTAATCACATCAATCTATAGATGAGCTAAGAACTTCCTGCGGCGTCGCCCGGTCAATAACTTCTTAATAAAAACCTATTCGAGATACTAAGTATAGGTTTTCATCACACAGTTAGCCAATTAATATTATTAGGCTGTTTTTTGTATGCAGATTGAAAAATACCGCTTGTTCTGCTTAACTTGTTGTGTTGTGTGGCATATGTTTCTTTATTTATTTATAGTATAATAATGTTACGAACAAAGTCAGCAAGGTATGCAGCTTTAGAACTGTCCAGGCAAAATCAACTCTTGGCTGCAGAATTAGGTAATAATATAAGACACAACATCAGGCCTGTATTCACCGAAAGGTTAGCCAGAGGGGAGGGGAGGTGATTAGGTCAACTTTATCAAATAAAGTTATTGATAGTGATACCCAGATTAACTAAAACAAGGCAAGGCATTTCTTACAAACAGTATTTGCTTTTATAACAAGTTGCCAAAGTCAGTTATAGAACTTAGCGATGGAAAGTTCAAAACGTGTCCTTATCATAAAAGCATATTATAAGATTAAAGACTACGTTGAAGACAAGGAAGTTTGGCAACAATTCCTTCTGCATATGTGGCTTCCCTGGTACCTCATTAACGGCATAACTATGTAAATGTAAATGTCTATTAACTGCTCCCAAATTACAATGTTATTAAAGAGTAGCCGTGGAATTTCTTGCCGGCTCTTCTCCATGGGAAACGACCAATTGGAACCGTTCACCTAGCTTCTGACGTTTCATAAGTGTAGGTTTATGTGAAATAAAATATTTTGTTTTTGTTTTTATTGGAATCAAGTACACAAAGTTACCGATGTGGTTCCATAAAAACGAGTGAAGCTAAGATGGTATTTCGGATTTCATAATAATAGTGTGTATCGTTTTTCTATCGATCTTAAAGTTAACAATTACAAGAATTCTTACTATACAATGGCTACATAAACAAAACAATTGAACTATGGCTTTTGTGTTGTTGAGAACGTATACCTTCAGCATGTGTGATTGATGAAAAAAACCGGTCATTTGCGTGTCGGACCACGCACAATGGAGGGTCTTTAGTAATCCGATACATTTGTCCTAGTGGGCAAAAGTCGCTCAGTCTAGTGTGGATTCCTGCATTTCAAGTCGCAATTCGCATTTTTGTCCACCAAAAGAAAATTGTTTTCGAAGTATAATGTCTAATTGTACAATAAGGTTTATTGAATTTTGCTATGTTGCGCTAAATGGCGTCACTGAGACATGGGATCACAATTTTTCTATGACATTACTTCTAATGGCATCTATAAAGTATCTATCTTAAATCTCTTTGCTTCACCACAAAGTAAAGTAAGCTGTCAATAGTGTCAAACTAATTTGGCTGTGCTCGCTGTGCGAAAATGCATTTATATTTATAAAATACGAATGCATTTTCGACATGACCTTTGTAAATGACCTTGATTTTATAACCTCTCTCAAAGTCTATTTTTGTATCAATTTCAATTTACAGTTAAAAATGATTAATTGGTTTCATCGTTTAAAATAATTCAACAATGCATTTTATTATTAGTTTGGTATTAAAAATATTTTAATGTTCATTATTTAGATGATTTGAAATATATAAATCAAGTTTTATCATATCGTCCGATTTTTTAAAATAAATGTCATCTCGCAGGTCAACCTAGCAGGTAGGGGATAGTTGTAGACTAAGCCTCTACACAGTAAGGGCACCCCCCGTGGGTTACGGACCTCGGCTTAGGGCGTCGCTGGGGGACGACAGCAAGGGACACGCTGGATCGGGTTATGATTAATTAGGGAAGAATTTAAAGCTATAGGCTCAGCGGCGCGGGCTAGCTCGAGCATCACATCGTCTACTATTATTTTACGTAGAGCAGGTACAGTAGGCCGCATATCAGTAATAACAATATCAGTATAAGCTGGCCTCTTATTCTATTGGAAATCAGTACAAAACAAAGCCAACTCAAGGTCAAAGTGTTACCACTGACGTGCGGTCGACAATCCCCGACCCGTGTTCGAGCCAGCCCGCACCGCGGAGCCTGTAGCTTTAAATTCGTCCCTTATTAAACTTAATCCAATCCAGCCTGCCCGTTGCTGTCCTCACCCAGCGACGCCGAGGTCCGTACCCCCTTGGCGTGCACCTGCAAGTTAATCATTACAAAAAAAAAAAAATGCGGTCGACAGTACGCTCTCTTAGGGCAGTCCACTCTTCCTCATAAACAAAACTATCACTCAGTCTATATAGCTTACGTATCTTATCTAGAAATAATCGACACAAGATTATTCTCCAAATTATATATATAAATCTACATCTGTACACAGTACAAAACAGTAGCTTTTCGTGTCTCTGTGTGATCATTTACATCTTCTAAATATCACAATGGATTTTGATGCGGTTTACACCACCATTTAGAGAATTTATTTCGGAAGGTTTTGTGTATTATGAATTAATAATTAACTAAGATTTACCACATAAATCTTGTAATTGAAATGTCGCCACATCAGTACATTGCACCCAAGCAATACACTCTAAACCCATGTTGTAATAGATCAGAAACATTTTAGCATGATGCGGATTCAAATTACAATCGTGATTATTGTAATCGAAAACAAAATAATTATTACTAAACTCACCAATTTACTTAATTACCAATCGATCTGTGAGTAATCTACTAGACACAAGATTTCAGAATTACAAAATACTAGAATTAATACCGCTGCAGCAAATCTTCGTTCGCAGTTTAGTTCCCGAACAAGTAAACAAATATGCATTTTTGGAAAAATAACTTTAACATCTATACATAAAGTTCAGTATGCGCTACAATTTAAAGTTTTTATGACTTTTCAACAGTACTAGTCATTCTAAAATCAACCTGATTTACACAATCATAAAGTTGATATTTGTTTTAGTTGAAATTACATGAATTGGAAAGAAGGATTTGAATACACCTTAGGTTTTCATTTTCACAATATTTATAGGAAACTTAGTCGTTGGCATATCACGAAGTTCTTACGACATTTTGATGCTACCAAAGCATTTGCCAACTCCGACGATTTATGATAGAAATCGCATATGTTTGTACGTGAATCGAATAATTGAATTGAAAATGCTTGTTTTACATGTAAAGTCAAAGGATTACATATTTGCTGCTACGTGTGGAAGATTTGTGGTGTCATTTGTTTGGTTGTGTTGCAAAAACTGAGGAGCTTGTGGCTAAATAATAACTGCCGCACGGGTCGATCGATCAGGTTAAGCTACGCTTGCCGCGGTTGGTCCGTGGATGGGTGACCATCTGTTCATACCAAGATTCCTCCTTGCCTCGGAAAGCACGTTAAGCCGTTGGTCCCGGCTGTCATTTGTAGATCTTTGACAGTTGTTACGGGTCGTCAGAAGCCCAAAAGTCTGACAACCAGTCTTACCAAGGGATATCGTGTTACCCAGTAACTGGGTTGTGGAGGTCTTATAGGCAGTCGCTCCATGTAAAATACTGGTATTCAGCTGCATCCGGTTAGACTGGAAGCCGACCCCAACATAGTTGGGAAAAGGCTAGGCAGATGATGATGTTGCAAAAACATAGGTACTTATTCTGGTTATTATTTTATTGTACAAATCCAATACTGCATACACACTAAGCTAATGGATTTACAAAATACACACATACAAAGATTTTGTTCCTGTTTTCTCCTCCTACCTCCTACCATTTCTTCGGTTGGTCTCAGTTGATTTTAGCGACATTACGATTAATTGTTGGAAGTACAATGTTACGAGTGATAGACATGGGCGTACCCAGCATTTTTTTAGGGGTGGAGCAGAAGTGAATAAACTCGTTATGTAGTAGAAAAACCTTATTTCCATAACAACCTGTGAGTTCGTAATTTGACAGGTGCAAATGTCAAACTCCAAATTGAAAAACGGGACAAGTGCGAATTGAACTCGCATGGTGTGTAAATTTTTTGCTTCGAGTCAGGGTCCAGGGTGGGGCAGACCTTGCCCCACTGTTCGTACGCCCATGGATAGAATTAACTTATAACGTTCAGTATGAAATTGTCTCACCAATCAACATGGTCTTCACATGATCTGACCAAGATTATGTCTGGGGTTTAAAAGAGACTGTGACCTCTGAGTTTTTTTCGGCCTTTCTTTTCAGAGTAGTCGGATAGGAAACGCCGACCTCATCTAGTTTTTAAAATATGATTGACGTGTAAAAGTGTTTGTACAAACCTACTTACAGAAATAAAAATCATTTATCAAGGGTATCGTGGTACCCAGTAACTGGGTTCTGGAGGTCAGATAGGCAGTCGCTCTAAGTAAAATACTGGTATTCAGCTGCATCCGGTTAGACTGGAAGCCACCCCCAAAATAGTTGGGAAAACTCTAGGCAGACGGTGGTCAGAATGAAATAGGAACCTAAGCCCTAGTATAAAGTTCTAAGTTCTTGGCAAAATTAATTTACATTTAAAATACAGCTACTTTTATTTCCTGCTTAAAATCTTGTTCTAACCAACACACCAAAGTAAAGATGAAAGATTCATTGCACTTTGGGGTCATGCCCCTTGACTTGCATGCCTATAGGATAGTAAATGTCACGTTATTGTGTAAACTTAAATTACTTCGCCGTAAACTAAGAAGTATTTTAAAACTCATAGGTAGAGCTTGCTTTAATGAAAAACACGATAGTTATTGCTATTAGCATGATTTTTAATGGGATGCTAAAATCTTTGAAGTTAAGTTGACGGCACGGTTGGCGCAGTGGTTAAGCGATTCACTGCTGCGTTGCGTGTCGCGGGTTCGATTCCTGCACGGAACAAATATTTGTATGACCTACAAGTAGTTGTTCCGGGTCTGGCTGTTTGTGTATTTGAGTTTAAATGTTTGTAAACGCACCCACAATACAGGAGAAATTCCTAGTGTGGGGCAACGTTTTTAAAAAAAAAAAAAAAATGGAATCTACGGTATAAATATGTAACCTGCGGGCTAATTGCGTAACACACTATCAGTAGGAATCGGTTTCAATTTGACAGTTCAACAACATTCATTGCGTTATTTACATTGTTGAGCAAACAAATTTTTCTAACCTATGAAGCAATGGATTAGCAATATACTTCAAAATCATTCCGATTCAAACTGTATTACGCAATTAAGGTGCTGCATAGCTATTCACAACCATTGGACAGATTGTTGAATCGCAAATGACACATGTCGTGCTCCCGGCAGCAGATACTTGTCGGAAGAAAGGCGGTCTTCTATTCGATTTAAACTGACAAAATTTTCGGGTTTTTGATTTGTGAACAGCCTTTAGAGGACACGTTTGATAACATTGATTGATGTTCAATTCGGGATGAAAGCGTATCGAACGGTTGAGGCTTCCGGCGACGGCGAAGAAAAATATTTATTTTTTACGGATCCGGCGACTGGGACCGCCGTCCTAGTTAATTGCGGTCCCAGTCGCCGGATCCGTAAAAAATAAATATTTTTCTTCCGGCGACTGGGACCACTCATAGATAACTTAAAAAAATCTATAATTCAAGCCAAAATCGGTACAGTCAAACGAAAAAATTTCTAAATTATTTATATGAATATCATTGGACTCGTTCTAGACATGATTTTATCCTATGCGCTTAGTAATAGATTAAGCTAGCCCGTTTTTACATAATTCACACAGGCAGGTAAAACACACACAAAGGGCATAGCATTGTATAATACTATCACACTCTAACACGAGTCCGTTTTGCCTGTCGATTTCAAGGTCAGGTAGCCCTTTTGTTATAAACGAGAAATTTTGCATTGCCCGATGACTGGCTCGGCCAATCACGAACAAGGAGCTTATCAGTTTAAGAAAGTCAAGTTTTGCATCAGACAGTGTCATATTAGATCATTGTAAGATACTGCGCTGAATATTTGTTACAAATTGTGTGATGTAAGTGGTGGTGTATAGTGACTTCATTTAATACTCTTCAGGTATGTAAAACAATTTTTTAGTAACTTATTTATAAACAAAACAAGCTAATAAGGGGGTTAAACGACGTGGTTACAAAAATTTTTACTTTAGATTGCTTCTCATCTTTGATGCGACATTTTAATATCACAAAAAAAATGTCATTTGTTAAGATTATCTGATAGTTTTACTTTTTTCGATTTTAGAATTATCAAAATGGATGAAAAAAGTCCTTCAACTTCACGTGGTGAACAGTCGTTTTATATTGATGTCACACAAAGAGGACGTGAACTTTTGCGAAGAGCTGGCTATGAATATATTCTTAAAAGAATAAACAAAGATGGCTCAAAACTATGGCGATGTGCAAGAAAAAATGTTTGCAACGCGACAGTAAAAGTCAGAGTCGATGCGATGACTATTTTGAACGAAACTGCTCATTGTCATGAACCTATTGATCTCGCGAAAGATAAAGTGAACCGCCAAATGCAAAAATGTGTAGAAGATGTTCAAAAAGATATAAATATTCCTGTTGCGCAAGTGTTTGAAAATAATATGGAAGTTCTTAAAGACGAGGGATTACAGTATGTTACACAATTACCACAATTTCACAACATAGAAAAGCGACTCTACAAAAAAAGAAACGATGGTATTGGAGCAAAAAAAGTCACTTTTCACAGAGCTGCCGACGTCGAAGTACCAAAAAAGTACCAAAAATTGCTGCTTGCTGACTATAGAGGGCAAAAAAAGCGCGTAATTGTGTTTGCAAGTGAAGAAATTAAAAAATATTTTAAACTGTGCAAACATTTCTATATTGATGGCACATTTAAAATTTGTATTAGGTCATTTTATCAACTCTATACTATACATGCAGATGTTGGAAGTAATGAAGACTACGTAAATGTTGTTCCAGTAGCTTACGCACTTCTACCTGATAAGAAGAAGTCTACGTATAAGTTGCTTTTTGAACTCATAAAAAGCCAGATACCCGAATGGGAGCCGGCTGTAATGACCATCGAAGTTTCATCAATACAAGCGGTCAAACATTTTTTCCCTGGTGTGAAAATAGTAGGTTGCTTTTATCACTTCAAAAAAAGTTTGTGGCGTAAAGCGAAGGAATTGGGCGTCGACAAAACTCAACCAGGAAAAGACCATGTTCAGCTATGTTCGGGGCTTTCTCATCTCCCACTAGATATGGTCGACGATGGCTGGTTGTATGTCATGGAAGAGTCGCCAATTAGTGCAGAAATTACAAACTTTAATGACTACTTTGTACAAACATGGCTAGAAAATTCAACACTCGCAGGTACATTTACTACTTATGGGGAATTAAACAAAACAAATAATGCTGTCGAGCAATGGAATAGCCACATTAGAAAGTACATCAAACCAAAGCCAAACATTGCCCAGTTGCTGGAAGGCCTCATAAAAGATATGAAATACTATTCTGGAGCATTAAAAAATCCTAACGGTATCCAAATATCGAAGAGGAAGCATTCTTCGATTGCAAAGATGAAAAAAATATATAATTCTGTTACTGACTTACTTAATTGTAAAATAAGTATCGGCCATTTTTTGGAGAGATTACGATAAACATTGACTCCGGATATGGGTATAATTGATCTATATGTAGGTTTTAAGTTATTATATAATTTGACTGATTAGATTATACATTTTAAACTAATTGTGATTTATGTTTTTTTTTATTTTTTTTATTTACGGTAGGTACTACTTAAAGACTGATTTTGTGATAAATAATTACTTACTGATTGTTAATTGTTTGAAAATTGTTGATTATTATTATAAGCATGATTTATATGTATCTTTTTGTTAAGTATATTTTAAATAACAGAACAGTGGTCAAAGGATGTTTTAAATTTATAACATTATTTTTATATTTTAACAGAGTTAAGGCTGATTTTATGATAATTACTTACTTGACTGATTTTGGGTGAAGCCATAACGGCCATTTTAAACTAATTGTGATTGACATAGATAGTACCTACGTTTATAATTTTTATTGTGATTTATGTTATTTTTTTATTATATTTACGGTACCACTTAAAGGCTGATTTTGTGATAAATAATTACTTTCTGATTTTTAATTGTTTAAAAATTGTTGATAAGCACGATTTATGTTATTTTTTGATTATTATTATTAGCATGATTTATGTGTATATTTTTATTATGAAAGTTTTAAATAACAGAACTGTAGTCAGAGGCTGTTTTTTTATATCAATAAATGATGTTTTTAAATCAAAAAGGATTTTTCTTCAATTATTACATCTAAAAAATTTTCGTTTGACTGTACATTTTTTGATTTCAGTTATTATTTATGAGTGGTCCCAGTCGCCGGAAGAAAAATATTTATTTTTTACGGATCCGGCGACTGGGACCGCGGTCCTAGTTAATTGCGATCCCAGTAGCCGGAAGCCTCGAACGGTTGTGAATAGCACTCTTTGTTCTCTCACTCTCATAGTCCAATGGGATGGCAATCCAACATGACCAGAGAAAGATCAGGCGCAGGGCCAACAGCTTAATGTGCTTTTCGAGGCACGGGGGTATCAAACAACTAACTTCCAAACTCCGGGCTGTTAATAAGAAACTCCTAATGGAAAAACTCAATAGCACTTTGCCCGACCTGGGAATTAAACCCAGGACCCCACGCTAAGCAGTTGCGCTAGCGCCCACGAGACCAACAGGACAGTCATCATCAATAATAGTGAGTATCGAAAAGTCAAGAATGAAATCTGTAGTTAGAAAAATATTAACAAACTAAATAAACTTACCAAAACTTAAAGGTACAACGTCGGCACCCTCTTCTGAGCTCCCAAAGACAATTTGTTACCAATCTTCTTGTAGCCTTCATTCTTAACTCTAGTTTTAGGTTTGTCCGGGTCAGGACATCCCTTTAGCTCCCAAACCAAGTTTGTCAGTGACTTCGGCCTGCTTAGTTTCCTCGACCTCTTTTCTGGTAGCTTAGGTCCATTCCCTGAATCTCCCGACGTCCTCCCACCTGAATGACTGGAATCTAAAGTGCCATCCAGTTCCATAGCTTGGTGGATATTTGATAAGCTCTTATACCGAATATTAAATATTGGAGAGTCACCTTTGATAGGTCGAATTGGACTAGCTACTGGACTAGGGGCCTCTTTTGTCGGCGAAGTACTTTTCTGACGGAAAACCATTCTATTCTTATTGCTGTTGACACTGTTTTTGATGTATAATTTAGGCAGGTTAGCTGCTGGTGCTATGGAACATTTTTCTTTATACACAGTGACTGGTGTTTCTTTTATTTGTGCTGGAGCTTTTCGTGTTCTCTTTTCTGCTTTTTGGATGTTCAGCGGCTTCTTTGTTGGTATAGTTTCTATTGGCGGTGGTTCAGGCTTTATTTCTGTGATTAGAGGCATGTGGATAGGAGTTGCTGCTGGTGAAGCAGGAGCCGATTCGTGTCTTGGAGTTGGCTCGTTTGAATACGAAGCTTTTATATTCTTAGGGAGAGGAGCAAAGCCTCTGACATAGTCATAAATTTGGTCTATTTCATCGTATTCATCTGGAATACTGTTCTCATCTCGATGACTGCTGTAAATATGATTGTGACGTGACATATGTTTGTGCTGATTAGCTGTATCTGAAGACACACTACGTCGAAGGAAATATCCAGTTTTGACTAAAGGAGGCGCGTGTAGAGGCCCATTCAGAAGCCTCTTTGGGTCGCCTAACTTTCCATCTAATACATGTATTCTGTCTACGACATCTACTAACAAACGATTGCACTTTTCCACTAGTCTAGAGAATTCCATGAAATTCTTTATTTGATCCTCGTTTTTGCATCTTTGCATTTTGAGTGGCGCCGCCAAAGGAAGCGCTACTAACGCATTACCTTCTTTAGGAAGGGGAAGAGCAAAGACATGGTCTTCTTCAAACATTGACAGCAGTCTTAATTCGGGGACAAAATGGCTGGCACTTTTAAGCCCTCTTGGCGGGGTACCGTGAACCAGTCTCACTGTTATAGGCAAACGTTTAGTCAACAAAGTCTTTGCTGTATGTACTCCACTTATATTCTCTTCCTTAGCAACAGCTGAAAATTTCCCTCTCTGATCCAGGCTTAACAGAACCATATCACCTTTAGAATCTGTACATTTCAAATACTTATTCTTACCTAAGAATGTTTCTCCTCTAGGCATGATTATCTCTCCAGCTGGAAGATTTCTTGCTCCATCAGCTGTGACATTGCCATCCAAGTCTGTTTTAGCACAAATGACTCGGACTGGTTCTCTGACAAGACATCCATCATCTAGTTTCCTTCTAGCCAGTTCTGATACTGATTCAATGCACCTGACAGCTCGTCCTTCCTCGCTTAGCAACTCAAAATATCCTTTATACGTTTCTGGGATAGCTATTCTAGGTCCAACACTGACCATCCGTCTCCCTTCTTTAAGTTTGATAGCTTGGGCGATGATCTTCTTTCTCTTTCCTACAGACACGAGTAGAGCTGTACTCTGTAGCCCTGGGCTTGGGAGTGTGGGAACGCCAAGTCCTCCATACTGTCCTTTGATGATTTTGGCGACACTTGGTAGGCGGTTCTTGACTGCGAACTCGCGGAGATAGCTGCCTTCGTCGTTCCAGCGCGATGCTGCGGCCACTACTTGGCCGTCTGTGGCTGCCATTTCGGGTTTAGTCACATCTGTGGAAGAGAGATAAAAAAATATATTAATAATTTCATTCTGAAAAGAGTAATAATACGACTAAAATGACTTTTGGTTGAGACTGAGTTTTAAAAAGAGAGATTCTTTGTAATAAATATGGAACAGTTATTGTTGTCTTTTTATACAATACCTACAGACCGAAAAACAAATCTTGGTGTTGCAGTTATTCGACAAACTGTGTAAGTATAGTGATGTTCAAAAGGCTTATCCTGATATGAACGGAAATACCGTAAAAAATGGCTCCAAAAATAGTCAAAATAAATTCCGAACCTAATAATATGAACAGTAATCATATTTATTTGTTAATGGTTTTCCTTCTACAAAAAAAGTGTGATACACATAAGAATCTCACGATTGCTACCGTATGCGGTCAAAACCGTTAAACTAAACTTCGGTTAACCAACAGGAAAACCTAGTTTTATAATAAACATTTACAGAATCACGTGCCACTCAAAGTGCGTAAACCGATGCAATAAATTGTTAATAGTGTGTATAGGATAAGGCAGCATATAGATTGGAGAGGCGCGATGTGAGGCGGCTAAATATAAAGAAAGAAAAGAAAGAAGAAAGAGAGATAGAAATTATGGAAAAATATTGTAATTACTGAATCTATGTCAATTTAGTTTAATCTATTTAATTTATGAGAATCAATTTAGCGTTGAATAATTTATTTTTATCTAAACTATGTATAATTATTGTACTTGTTTTAATTAATTAATTGTGTTAATATCTGAGCTTGATGTAGTGCATGCTGTACTTTTCTATGAATTTGACGTTCAGACTTAAGTTTGCAATGTATAAATCGTAAAGTCAAAGTCAAATTATTTATTTCAAATAGATGGCACTTTTGAACGTCAAAATTTACAAATAAAATAGAATTGATTCTAGTCGCCCCTTCCAAAAGGTAGCTTCGTATGGAGAAGAATGGGCAGAAACTCCACCGTTACTACTGTTTTAAAATGTTTTACAATATTTTGTATAGGTACATCAATTATATAATGATATGTGAAGACGATGCACCTAGAACAAAATTACTATACCACAATAGGTAAAAAGAATTAATAATGAAGCAATGAGATAAATTAATTATGTGATAGATACATGGTGCTCACATATTTACAAACATTGAAAAAAAAAAAACGTTTTCCCAAAATAATAGTAATAGTGTACTCATTGTTGAAGAGCCTTAAATAAATAACTCGTAATACGAGTATCGATAAATTACAGAGAGCATGATTAACAAACCAAGCTTTTTCTTAAACTTAAGTGTCCTATTAACAAACGCGTATTGTAATATCACAATCAAAACTTAGTGATAATTAGATATTATTGGAACAAAATATTTGTAGTTTTAAATATAATGTCATACAAATAAATTGTTTATGGAATTTACTTCTTGCATGCTTTGTGTGTGCACACTCATGTTTCGGACAAATAAATGATCTATCTATCTACATATTAAGTCAATTTGCCGGGTTGTATCCATTTCATAAAAGTGTCAAATAATGGCGGGCGGCTTCTGGCTAAGGAATACTTAACAGCCGTACGGATCGATAAGCTACGCTTGCCGCGGTCGATCCTTGGATGGGTGTCCATCTTTACATACCAAGACCCCTCCGTGCCTTGGAAAGCACTTTAAGCCGTTCGTCTCGCCTGTCATTCGTGGATCTTTGACAGTTGTAACTGCAGGTTGTCAGAAGCCCGAAAATCTGACAACCAGTCTTACCAAGGGGTATGGTATTATCCAGTAACTGGATTGTGGAGGTCACATAGGCAGTCGCCCCATATAAAATACTAGTATTCAGCTGCACCCGGTTAGACTGGAAGCCGACCTCAACATAGTTAGAAAAAGTTTAGGCAGATTATGAAAATAGAAATTGAAATTATTTATTAATAATCAAGTACATCATACATACCAATTTGAACGGTGATCCCCAAACTAGACGTTGGTACAGTATCTTGGGAATCAGAGTTGTACATTTTCGTTATATCCAAAAGAAAAGTGTCAAATAATGGTTGTAATTAATAATCAGTTGTAATTTGAATACACGAACAATAATTAAAGTTAGTGGTAAATTGGCATCACAATGAATTTCCCTAAATTTACCTACAACACAGTTTGATGCATACGATCTAATAAACTGTTTGGTTAACCTTTTGTGTTAACCAAAGTATCTTCATTATTTTGCCATCACTAACCTATATCATTTTCCACACATTACTAACAATTTATCTAAAAAACCGCGCGTTCCTGCGACCCACCCCTGTCCAATGCAACAAACGCCTAACCTAACCTCTAAACGCTCGATTAGCAAACAGTGTAACAAAGAAATGCTCAGTCAATAACATCGGTTATAAAACACCGTTATGCAATAAGTGTGGTTATTCTTCGATAAATACTTCAGTTAGAATGAGTAACTGATTTCTTTGTAGATAAGGTTCGAGAGAGGTTATCACGAGGCGTTATGCAATGGTTATCAGTTCGGTAAATTACTATTATGGATCGAAAGGTTATCAGCATCGTAAATAGTGAGTTGGTGACCCTTTTTGTAGGGAATTAGTGGTCTGGAATTAAGATTGTTAAAATATAATATGTTTTAGTTCAGTCAAGGAATCAATTTGATCCTTTATCCAAAATCAAAATATTTTATTTCACTTAGACATACACGGGCTTGCCAGGGTTGCGAGTTTGTCCGAAAGGGATATCGTGGCCCTGGCACACAGGAAAATGAAGGAACACGGGTGGGTTTTAGTCAGTAAAAGTCTGACACGCCCAGAGCGGGAGAAGTTATTTGATAATTTCCCACCCAAAAAAAAAGACCTACACGGTCACATATTATGAAACGTCAGAAGCTAGGTGCACGATTCCAATTGGTCGTTTCCTTTGGAGAAGAGCCGGCAAGAAACTCCACGGTTACTGTTTTAAAAATAATTGGCTTTTACAATGTTTTCAAATTACAATGTTAATAGTTTTGGGAGGACAGTCAAAAAGTACCAGGTACTTAACAAAATAGAAAATGGTCTACAAATCTACAGTTTATTAAGCTACCTGACTATCTTTATCAGTGGCAATGCATATGGGTTTAATTTTGACAGTTCAACAACAATAATTGCGTTCTTTACGTTGTTGAGCAGACAAATTCGAACATATGTGATTTCATTAGTCGCGGAATAGGCAATCTACTTCAAAAAGTGATTACAAGAAACTTATGGAATATCAAAAGGTAAAATTATTGTTACAAATCAGGTTACGGACCGCTGATCGACTGCAATCGGCCTCTAGATCCGCGTTCACTAATACATAAAACACGTCTAATTGAGATGAACCTAAGTTCTCCCGGTATAAATAGACCTGGTTTCTTAAAAAAAAAAAACAATGTATGCTTAAATATCATCTACAAGTACTGGTAACTACGATAATCAAATACGATCGATACGAATCCTGACGAACTGCGTCCAGTGCCTCGACCAGGCGACACGCCGTACAGCAAACTGGACCCTCAGGCATTGCTCGCCTGGATAGCCTCATAGGCAACACACCGAGACATACACGTTGGTGTCGAAATCCACGTGATGCGGTTGGTAGAATGAACCTCCCGGGGGTCTACTCCAAAGCGATAATCCGAAGTATCGGCCGAATGTTTCCTTATTTGCCGTTGAATCCTTACCCGACTTCAAGTCACGTTTTTGGGCCGATCGTTTGGCAGATACTTTGGAATTATCTTCGGAGTAGACCTCCTGGTCTCACACACATCATGTAGATACATATTCCTTCGATAAACTTGTGATCCATCCACACATTGAGTTGCTAGCGCTCCTTAACCTCGACCCACGAAGAAGATTCATAGCACCACTCCGTTCCGCCGCAATTGGTAAAAAATTACCTAACACATTATACCATTCGCCCTTGCGAGCACTGCAGTTCGGCCGCGCGTAACGCATGCGTAACAACCATTGTTTGTGTACGTTGAACTTAAACTTGGCAATGCCACAATACAGAAAGGGACAGAAGGCCGGCTTTACAGCGTGTATCAAAAATGTGTGATCATATGCATAGAAGGATCTGGTATAGATCATCAACCTGAATAATTTTCTTCATAGGGCTAACGTATTTAAACGCGAAAAGATAATCAACTGTCCCAAACTTCAATACCCATTCGACCCAATGTATGGAAGGGTTGACTATTTTTTCCTATAGATAATGTTTTACAGTTTTATGGTGCAGCATAATCAGCCTATAATGTTCCCACTGCTGGGACACAGGCCTCCTCTCTTCGAGAGAGATAGTGGTCTGTAATCTACCACGCGGGCCCAGTGCAGGTTGGTAGATGTCACATGTCTTCAAAATTTTGTTTCTAGGACATACGGGTTTTCTCACGATGTTTTCCTTCACCGTTTTGAGAGCAGTGGTGATGAATTAATTTACACACAGTAAAGCGCCTGTCTTGGTTCGAATCCACGACCACTGGGCCACCACTGCTCCGCGTGCGGCGATCTCAAACAATCGCGAGTACGCTTGGATTCGCTGTACGTGAAGCGTGTGTTTGATCATTGTATGGAGTCAACCTTCTGTATCTATCCATTTTGAGGCAATACTGTTTGTTTTAAGTTTTATGCGCTATTCTCTAATTGGTTTTCGGTTTGTTTCCTATTTTTTTTCGGATTGTAACGGTTTTTAGATTTCTGTGCGATTGTTGTTCTGTGTGTGTGTGTGTTCAGTAGCTATTTGATTTTGGTGAAGTTGGGCACTCCTTCCTTAAACGTAGGTTTCAACTGGTGTCAAGAGAAGTTCTTCGTCTAGAGTTGTTTTGTGTTAGTGAATGTGAGGACTTGTCTGTCATTTGGACATTTCGACATAAGGGGAAAATTTTCTGCATGTACGTACACTACCTTTAAAACAAGAACTTTAACTGAAAAGCAAGAACTTTTTAGTTTTCAATACTTCATCATCATTCTTCTGCTGTTATCCCAATTTATTTGGGGTCAGCGCAACATCTCCCTTTCTTCCATACTTCACTATTAGTCGCCATCTCGGTAGTCACTCCCTTTCTAGCCATATCATCTTTCATACAGTCCATCCATCGTTTCTTTGATCGTCCCCTACTCGTATAGCAATCCACATGCATACTCAAAACTTTCCTGGCGATATTTCCCTCCTTCCTCCGCATCACATAAACTAAATTTTATTTAAAGCTAGCAGGTACTTTTTTTTTAGGGTGAAGACCAAACTGATGGTCCTCGCCTTAACCATTGGGGTTTTCCACTTTCTTGTAACGTAATGTAAGTATGTAGCTTCATTATTAATTCACACCTGTCAAGACTTAATGACGGACATAACGTTTATATGGAGCGATGAGCATTCATTGAATATGATTTACATTCGATTAATTATGTAATTCTGTATCTACCGTTAGCATAATAAGCTGTCTAAAGTAGGTCGTTTTTGTTAGGATGAAAATGTGTGAGATTTTAAAAACTGTTAGAATGAGATAGTTTGTGGCGGCACCTACAAAGTCACATGCGAACGACGCATCAAAGACCTGACGTCACACAAATCCTGACTCGCGCACGCAGAGTTTACCGCGCGACTAGCATATACAGAACCTACCTACATCAACCGTCATCGGGCAGTAGCCCACCAGAGACAACACCCGTCAGGTCGGAGGATCCTCCCTTTTCTATAGAGGATGAGTGAACTTTACACTCTGTTCCTCATGCCTCCACAAGTTTGTCTTGGAGATTTATCAACTTTAGGCTACGATGTAACTACCTTTCTTCTCTATAAGATGATCAGAAGAAGACCCGGTATGTCCTAGTACCGAAAAACGCGGGTCCATAGGGAGTTAGTATAACCCTGTGGCATTGGCGGGCATGACGTTACGGCCCATACCCTCGCACAGCGAGGACACCTGAGTCCTAGACTCCTAGCACAGGAAACATTATACATAGTTAAAAATGAAAAATGTTGTATTTTTATTAGTGTTGCCCAAATGCAAGAACAAGACGAGACTTAGCCAGTCTTGGTCTTGGTCTTGCGCCAATACACCTGGTCTTGGTCTTGGTCTTGGTCTTGCGCTCCCAGTCTTAGTCTTGGTCTTGGTCTTGCAGCAAGAGTCTTGCAAGTCTTGCAATTACCTATTAGTCTATTACTATTTATTAAAGTTTACTTTAAATCTTAGAAAAACGTATTAGAATTGGAACATTGTGAGCTTGAATTAACATAGCCATAGTAAAGATCAAGCAGATTAATAAATAACTGAAGATTTGATAAGAAATTCGAAAAATCAACTGACCTATATGTCGTTTTCCATGGAAGTAACTGTTTCTTAATAAACATTTATGATTTATAAGCTTTGAGTTATAACCTAATCATAATACTACTTGCGTGATCAGTATAATGTATTCATTTTCATTCTAAGCACTCTGAAACTTATTTATTCTTTGGAACACCTGTAGGTACTCTTAAAAAAATTCGAAATTATTTTGCATGAGTATACCTACGCCCTATGGCGGCAATCAAATAGTGTCACAAATGTTATGATTTCGGCGTGGCGGCAACGATTGTTTTAGATTTCAAAAGAAGCCGCCGGCGCGTGTATCATAACCATGTACTTCCGAAAAGTGGCAAATTTCTTTGAGAAGTAAGTAGAAAACCTTTGATGCCGCATTATCAAAGTGCCGATGGTTAAAACATAACTATGCATGCACTCAATTTGATTTTAATAGATATTTTTTTATTCGCTATGTTTATGGCATTACGGTCCAGTTTTTCATATTCTTTGATACAGTTTTTTGCGTCTCATAGAATTCCTAAGCGTACCTACCTATACACCGAACTGTTACACCTAACTACTCAGTGAAATAGCGCTAAGTCCTAGCTGCAAGACGCAAGAGTCTTGCAGGCTATGTCTTGTTCTTGCTCAAGTCTTGCACGGTCAGTCTTGGTCTTGGTCTTGCTAAAAATACGCGGTCTTGTTCTTGGTCTTGGTCTTGCAAAAACGCAAGAACAAGACCAAGACTGCAAGACCAAGACTGAATTTGGGCAACACTAATTTTTATGAGCACAGGCCTTTGCCCGGCACTGGGATGATAACAGGCTGATATATAATATAAATATATAATGAAAAATTGAAAATATATAATTTATAATGTCCCATTTACCCAAAAACGATTGAACAAAAGTACTTAATAATTAGTCATGAAGTCATGATGGAAAATCGCGAGCACAAACTATTCTCTAACAATTTGAGCCAGACGATGACTTTCCAAAACCGTTTCAAAAGATCACAGATAATAAAAAGTTGGAATAAAAAAAAGTTCCGACGCTAACTAGTTTGCAGTTATCTGATTGAACAAAATCTTGAAACTGATTATAAGAATCCTTTTAAAAATTGCAGTATCATTACTGAAGTTCAGGAGTGTATTGAAATAGCTACCACGAGTGGTTATACCTAAATGTATGTAGCAGGCACATTCATAATCAGCTTATAATATTCCCACTGCTGGGATACAGGCCTTCTCTCGGTGAGAGGGAGGGGACCGTAATCCACCACGCGGGCCCAGTGCGGGTTGGTGGATGTCATATGTCTTCGAATTTTTGGTTCTAGGACATGCCGTTTCCTCGCAATGTTTTCCTCCACCGTTTTGAGAGCAGGGCCTCAAGTCTGCTATTACAATAGTGTCAGAATGGTCGATCATTGATTTCATAATTGTTGATTTTGACAAGTTTGGTAATCGACTTTCCAATGGTCGGCCACTGACACTACATTGAAAGAAATTGCATACGAGTATATTGGTAATCTCGGATATAATGACATTTCTACTAATGGGTTATATAATAATGGCAATACGACAATGCCATTATAATAACACAATTATTTTACGAGAACATTGACCGACCAATGATCGACCATTATGAATTTACCAGATTACGAACTTTTAGCAAAATGACAATGGCATTACAATGGGATCGTGTTGGAATGACTGAATTTATTAAAATAGCAGACTTGGGCCCCAGTGGTGATGAAATAATTTACAAAAAGTACACCGCCTGTCTTGGTTCGAACCTATGACCTACTCATCACTCATCTACACAGGCCATCACTGCTTTCCACTTGCTTTTATATAGCAGGCACGTTAGGTCTCATTATCTGCTTAGCCTTGTCCCACGTTAGGGTCGACTTCCAGTCTAACCGGATCTTACCAGATACAGATGAATACCAGTATTTTACATGGAGCGACTGCCTATCTGACCTCCACAACTCAGTTACTGGGGAATACAATACCCCTTGGCAAGACTGGTTGTCAGGCTTTCGGGCTTCTGACTACCCGAAACTACTGTTAAAGATCTACAAATGACAGCCATGACCATGCCATCGTTATGAACAACTTTTACTACTATGGGACCAGACCCGAAATCGCGAAATAAAAATTAGCTGTTCCCTACATTTTGACGAGTTATTCGAACACAAATGTAGGGAACAGCTAATTTTTTACCGCGATTTCAGGCTTGGTCCAATAATAAAAGTTGTTCATAACGATGAGTACAATGACCCCTTAAGAGGTTGTGCGTTAATTCCGGGAGATGTTGTATATATATATATATATATAATAACATAAACATGACATCACGCCTTGTTTCCCCGAAGGGTTAGGCAGAGGTGTACCTATATATATCATATGTATAATGTAGGTATATTTATAGTAATTATGTATGCATGTTTATTATAAGTTTATAACCTATTTATGTACTTGTGCACCAACTTTTTTTATAATTATTTATGTTATATTTTAGTTTTTTTTAACGTTATTATTTTCTCTCAATCAGAGCACCCGCCATCTTTTCTCTTCGCCACCTTTGGTTGACTGGTAGAGAATGCCTAAGGCATTAAGTCCGCCTTTGTACCTTATTGTGTGGGATAAGTTTAATTAAATAAATAAATAATTGGAAAAGGTTACAGAGATATGTGTTTATTGATGTCGGGAACTTATTTTTTACTTAAATAATAATGTAAATATTTCTATCAACACAAAACCTGTCCGAAAGACTCGACTCATCAAAAAATATTTTCAAGCCATCAAGATTTCTCATTGCAACAATCTTTTCCTCAAATCAAACATCCAATCATCGAGAAAAAACTTCTAAAAAAGTAATATTACAGCATCATCACGATTTTGATACCAAAAATAATACTTTTGAACGGTTTTGTCGTCGACTGTAGCTCACGACTGTATAGCACGATTAAAGCTATTGTGAGCGGCTGGATTATATTGCGGGTAACTGTACTCGATCGCTTGTAGACAAATAAGGAGCGGGCTGTGGGGCCAGTAAAGGAGCGGCTGGATAATTTGTAGCGGATTGCTTTTTTGTTGTAAATTTTCATGTGTACAACTGCTATAGCTGTTGAGCCAACAAAGCAAGTCGGCCTGCGGAGTATGAAAGCAAGCATACCTAATTATCTACTAGCTTGCATTCGGACGAAGATTGTTATAGACATATATAAAGGAGTACGTAAAATGAATCTGCAAGAAAGAAAGAAAATAAAATAAATAAATTTGATTTAAATATCAATGGACAACATTGTTTAACTTTTAAGGTTTTGAATACTAGGCTTTCGGCTATTTTTATTTCTGGGTAATATTTACATCATTTAAAAGCTAATAGTCTTAAAATATGTACTAAAGTATATTAGTGTGTATTTTATCAAAAAAATATTTTTATATTTTAATATTTTCATAAGTGTCTTGTTCGTGCAGAATAAACACTTTTTCTTTCTACTCTTTTCTTTCTTTCTTCTTATTTGATGAGTTTTTTTTGAGGTCATCAACCGCAGGTAGTATAGTCACTTGAAATATAAGTTTTTTTTTGTTTTAAATTGACAGGGTTCGAAGTCTTAATACGATTAAAAAAAAAAACAGGTCGAAATCGACAGGCAAGCGGTCGTTGAACCCAAAAAAAAAACATCAAATGATTTTTATTTTACACCCAGCCTGCGGAGTTTCGCTAGCTGATTTCAATTGACCCTATATAATCCCTGAAGGAGAAGAAAACGAAACAACTACATTTTACCTGTTATGTATGTTTAAGTACCATGTAATAGGGGCGAACATATAACCAACCGGGCATGAATCCAGACCCTAGGTTATTACGAGAATTCCCAAATCGAAAAACCCTATAACGCTTTGCTTTCTCTGGAGACCGAACCCCCCCCATGTTCAGCAGCCGCATTTACTTCCAGTAGATCAACGATGCAGTCAGTCAATCATGATCCTATAAATCAAGAAATGTCAGCGCACTCGCGTAAGTTTTGCTACCGAATTCTCAACATCATCTGCCTAGTCTTTTCCCAAGGGGTCGGCTTCCAGTCTAACTGGATGCAGCTGAATACCAGTATTTTACATGGTGCGACTGCCTATCTTCACCTCCACAACCCGGTTACTAGGTAACACGTAACTGCTAGCCAGCTAATTCTATGAACAATATTATAACGCCAGCCTTCCAGTTCCTGCCACCTGCCAGGGTTGCAGGTTTGTCCGAAAGGGATACCTTGGCCCTGGCACACAGGCAACTGAAGGAACACGAGTGGTTTTTAGTCAGTAAAAGTTACTGTCACGCTCCGCCCAGAGCGGTAAAAGTTATTTGATAATGTCCCACCCAAAAAAAAACCTTCCAGTTCCCGCTCCCGCTCTCTCCCTGGCCCCAATACTCAAGTACAGTCTGACGGACCGCTACAACTTGTTTCCCATGCCGTTTTAAAACTGGCTCTGTCCTCCAGGTACCTCATTTGGTATGATATTTATGTCCAGAGTGATAATTATTAGTTTTATTATGATTACGTCCTGATGGGAATTTGTTCGGTACCAGGTTTTCACGGGTTATATTCTAGAGGGGTATGTAACGGGGGTTTTATGTGTGATTTGTGTAAGGTCAGTGTTTTACCCGACTGTGGTGAATCCAAAAAAGGAGGGTTATGTGTTTGACTTGTATGTTGTTCCTATGTTCCCTCGTCACTACTAAACGACTAAACCGATTTTGATATGTCGTTAGATTCGTCTTTATTGCGCGAGTGTCACTGGGTAGTCTCACCATAAGGGTTCCTTTTTACCATTTTGGTACGGAACCCTAAAAACGAACAACAATAATTTGAAATGTCAAATTAGTCTCGGGGATTAAAATCGATCTATAGGTAACTTAATCACTCAAATTATCAAGTAAGTAATTGACTCGTAAGAAAATAGTTAAATATGTGATCTTCGCTGCTTGTTCTTTACTATCTCATATTTAGCAAATCCCAGTGTTTTTGTACCAACTCAATTTCACTCGCAAACAAATGAAAAACGACTTTATTATTTTAGAAATACAGTTAAAAGTTCAATAAGTTGGGGTTGCCGAAAATGTGTAATTGTTTTATGGCAAGGTTAACTTTATCATCATTAAATAATTTTACAACCTTGTTTTGTTGCATATAAGTTTGAAAGTCGAATAAACTTTGTGAATTCAAAGGTAAATATAAAATGGTTTGATTGAGTGAATGTTTTCGATGTGCTCTGTTTCGGTAATGAAAAGAATCACGGTCAAGTGTGAGATGCAATGAAGCGAGAGCTCTTGAATTAAATTGTGAATGTATTCGTTTTAAGATTCCTTTATTAACGTGCGTCGTGTGTATTTTGATTAAAGTTAATCAAACAAAACTCGCTGAACGACTTTGAATTTGTGGACAAAACTTATACCGGTAACATTTGTCAGGACAATCAGTGCTTGCTTAACACATTATCCACCATAATCTGAATGAATTTGAGGGATATTGCTAATCCATTACTTCATATGTTCGAAAATGTGTCTACTCAACAACGTAAAAAACGCAATGAATATTAGAATAGAATAACTTTATTTTAGACAAATGTCCATAGGGTTAGTAACAATTGTACTTATTATCTAGTGTTAGTACTGACAAAGATTAACAAAACAATTAAAATTCAGCGTGGAGCTGCATCCACCTCCGCAAGATCGGGGAATCCCACCGATCTGTGAACACACTGAGAATACTATTGGTGCTGCCGCGAACACGCGACATCAGGGATGAACACCTTTTTCTTATAATGGCGGCAAAACCATCGATGTTGTTGTCCGCAAACATCCCTAACGCACTACAACGCCACGGCAGCCGCAGCAGTAGTATCGTTGAACTGTCAAAATTAAACCCATTGCTACTGCAGGCTTAGACGCGTTCTATTTCTACTCTACTGTAGAATAGAAATAGCTTGTCTACCGAAAATTGGTTCCCTCTCTAGGGCGGGAATTAATTTTAAAAATAGAACTAAATTTGGTTTAGGTAGTCGGCTACGAAATTTTTTAAATAATTAAAAAAAATATCGATTAAAATAAAATAAAAATGCTGCCGTTTTGTGAGTGTATAAACAGCAAGTGTGAATTAAAAAAAAAATGTCCGACCTCCACAACCCAGTTCCTAGGTAATACGACACCCCTTGTTAGTAGCTTTAGAACAGTATGGTAGCAATGAATTTAAAACAATATAATACGCACAAGATCTCAAAGGATTAATAACACGAAAAGATTTATAGTGCCCACTTGTAATAATTATTATGGTCGAAGGTGTAGAACTTTTTTAGTCCCAACTATTTTTAATAACCTTCCAGTAGATATAAACAGCTGTATCACAAAAACCGGCCAAGTGCGAGTCGAACTCGCGCACGCAGGGTTCCGTACCATTATCTATAAAAACGGCAAAATAATCACGTTTGGTAGCCCTTAAATATTTGTTTTATTTTAATTTAATTATTTATTTTTATAGTGAATATATAACTAAATATTCTGTGAATATTTCATGCGTCTACCTGTTGCCGTTATCAATATTGAGCAAAAAGGAGCAAAAAAATCTCGTTTGTTGTATGGGAGCCCCCTTAAATATTTATTTTATTCTGTTTTTTAGTATTTGTTGTTATAGCGGCAACAGAAATACATAATCTGTGAAAATTTAAACTGTCTAACTATGACGGTTCATGAGATACAGCCTGGTGACAGACAGACAGACAGACGGCGGAGCCTTAGAATTAGGGTTCCCGTTTTACACTTTGGGTACGGAACCCTAAAAACCAAATTTAAAAATAAAATACATAAATACCTCCTTCATATGTTTTGTGAAAGCCTCGCAGAGAATACTTAAAAGAAAATAACAAATTGTTTATAAATTATAATGCAAGATAGTTTTAACCTATATCTGTGTGAAAAAGTGTCATTATAAAAACCAAATTATAATATACTTTACTTACAAAAACAAAAAGTAACTACGTCTGCCAATAAACTGCTGTGCAGTTTGACAGAAGTAAATATTATATATCCATAAAATATTTATCTGAATAAACACTTTTTCATTTCACTTTTCGGTTTCATTACCAAGACTAGTTATACAGACTTTCAGGCTTTTGACGACCCGTAACGGCTGTCAAAGATCCACGAATGACAGTTATTACTTAGCCACAAGGCCCTCAAAATAAGGAAATCTAAATAATTAAAGTACATAACCTCTTTTCAAGGCCTAGATGGGAAGGGATTTTTTTCCACAGGAAGACTACATATACCAGTTTGCCGTTAACATTTATTGGATATGTGGTGACATCTATAGGATGCAAAAGTAGTTTTAATAACTATCCGGCGATTACGCTAGTTTTATACTTTTTTTTTTGCAAAATGAGGATTAACTAGGCAAGTGGCTCGTGAGAATTCGTTTTTTTTTATGGGAAAAATTATGTGTCAATTAAATAGTAGTGCTGATAAAGTTTGTGGATAATGGGCATCCACACATCCTGAAATCTACTCTGCCCTAGCGATTCAATCTGAACTTCATGATTATAAAAAAAAATAAAAAATAAGTTATTACGAAAAGACAGTAAGAAGTGTAATGATACTGCAGGTAATTAAACGTCCGACGTGTATGCTTTTCGGACTCCTGACTGCCCGTTTTAATTATTAAAATGATCATACATTCGTATAATATATGTTATCACTTGTCACAGTATTGAAGTGTGTGATTTTTTAAATGACAAAACTTGTAAATAAATGTTGCTGTTTTTGGGCCATTTGTAATTAATTTGTTTATCATAAGTGAGTTCAACTTATTTTGTATGCTATTATTATTTTTGATAATTTATACTCTACATAAATACCAAATAGGAATAGACTTAAAGAGTTAAGAGTTCGCACAAAATGGCGCGATATCGCGCCAGTCTGCACGAGCCTTTATAACAATGTTATAATAATATTAATTCAATTCTATATTTAAATAAATTCTATTGTTTGAAAAATTTTTATGCCGTAAAGTAAAATGTGGGACTATTTATATAAATTACATCTTATTTATATACCTACTTTTTAAGCAAATATATGATTTTTCTACTTCTATTTAAAAAAAAACCTTGTTGTATTTCTTAACAACGGCCGACTGTATAGTAAAAAAAAAAGTGAAAAATATTATCGGAAGAATAATATTTACCGATTTAATAGCTTTTGTATCGCAAATGTGTCAAATCGGCGGTACATTTCTTCTCTAAGAAAAAAATAAAAGTTAACTAGTCGGATAACTTTTTTTTTTCTTAGAGAACAAATGTAAGAAAAAAAAAAAGTTATCTGACTAAAGATGAATTCCAGAAAAAGAGAATAGTGGAATTGTGTACCAGAAGAAGACATTGGACATAAATTAAAACACACATAAAAAATCTCGCTCGACACAGCATTTTTTTTTAATAATTACTTTTCTTATTACGTAGTTTATTGAGCCCAACCTGTACCCCTGCTTACCCCCCTTACATATCGGTAGTATCACGTGCTAATAACGCGACTGGTCCTCACCGTTATGCTTGAGTCGGACTTGATGCTCAAGGATTTATAACAAGGTGCGCACACTGCAGGCGCGAAGAACTAACACACTGAATATTGTTGGGGTTTTTAACAATTTTAGATTTTAGCAGGTACTTGCCACCTCTCAAAACAATGAAATATAAATAAAATAAAAATGTAAAACAGATGCATACAAGTAATAAGATGTTTTCTTTATAGCAGGAGATAGTATTTTTTTTAAATATTTAAGTGATTATTGGGTGTATATACAACTTGAATCAGTAGAACTGTTTGTTGTCTAAACTATCATTTAACGTTATTTTAAAAATTGATGCTGTTTTGGTCAATCAATCACAAAAGATACATAAGTTTGAGAGCACGTTACATAAGTTTGCAGGTTTACCGATCAAGAGACAATGTGTCTTTCAAAAACTTTTAGTAAAACAAGCTCTATAAAGGCTGAATCACAATTGGTAATGCTTTAAAACGTGATTGAGAGTCATTGCCACAGAGAATAACCGGTAAAAAACGTTTATGGTTACTCTTTAAACAAGGCACATGTTACTATCTTGATTAATTATGTATATTGACTTAGTTTTTTGTTTGTACAATACACCTGCGTAATTATGTTGGCTATTAGTCAAGCTCCTAAACTGTTGGCAAAGCCGATACAATCTACAGCAATTAATCTATGTAATAACATGAAAATAAATCAAAATATTGATACAATATCTTTTGTTTTTTGTTTGTTATATTTTTTTATTAAAAATCTTAAGAATACAGTTCACTACACTCAAAAGCACATGAGACTACATTTATGTCTAACGGTTATGTGCAGTTTTATGTCAAAGAATTGCAGTGCTTTGACATAACAATAGTAATTGAAATTAGCTGCAACTGCGTTATGAAGACATAAATTGCTAGTTTATCACACAGTTTCTATAGTTTACATATTATTGCTAAGCTTGACAGTAACTATGGGAACGGGCCGCAACATTTTTTTACACTATTAATAACATACTACATTACTGCAACAACTAAACCGTTTCACAACTGTGGTAATGGCAATATTCCTTCACGAATATTTATTAATATACTTACATTTGAAGGCCAACAAATATTTTGACATTTTATAGGTAAACGGTTACCAATATTAACGAAGACTTTCTTGAATAAACTTATTTTTCTGGTAAGATTTATTGTTGACAACAGTATTCAAAAAAATCTTATTAACCTCTCAGATACCTAAGATCTTCTTTTTTAAATTGATCCCTTCTATTTAACCATTGTTTATTCAATATTTCTATAAAATCCTTTTTTGTTCAGCTTAAAATATTAGATTACAACAACACGAACGCTTAGTAATTACCTATTCAATAATCAAATCGAATCAAATTAAAATATTTTATTTCACATGAACCTACATGGGCACTTATGAAACATCAGAAGCTAGATGAATAATAATAATAACGTGTTAATAATATGTATAATTACTAATAATTACTAATGTATAAAATTCTTTAAAAAACCATCACTCTCCAACATAACTCCACTGTATACTTTCTCATGTCCCGACATGTACGTCTGTATTATAGCTTTTTGCACCGCATGATGGGGTGAATGTCCTGTACTCACGGACTAATGTAACGAAATTGTGTGTCGGTGTTACGTCACGAGTATTAAATAATACTGGGATTATGAACAGTGGAGATTATATCAACGATACGTAATGATTTTCTTATTGAGAATAGCTCACAGGTAGGTACAAATACCAGCCTAGTTGCTCATTGTCGGGCAAAGGCCTGTTGTCATTCTCTGTATGACAAGAGGCCTGGGGGGGCCAGGTCTGCTAACGCAGTTGTGTCAGAATGGCCGATCATTGGCACCGTAATTGTAGAGTATGATTTTCCAATGACGTGCCACTGACACTCCATTGGAAAAATTATGTGTATTTGGTAATCTCGTACTGACAAGCTCATATTATTTTGACTTCCCTAAGGACCACTGTCACGCCATTATGAATTTAGGAGGTTACAAACTATTGGCACAATGGTCATGGCGTTGCCTTGGTATGGTTGTCATAATGACCAATCATTAAAATAGCAGACTTGGCCCCCTGAGCCTTCAGGAGGCCAAGTCTACTATTTTTAATGATTGGCCATTGATTACCACATTTTCTCAAAGTAGATTGGCGATTTTAGACTTAAAAGTTATAACACTACTGAGATTAAAAAATCTAAGTCCCCCGCCGCGTGTGTATGTATACGCGATAAACTTAACAACTACCGAACGGATTTTCATATGGTTTTCACCAATGGACGGAGTAATTCATGAGGAAGGTTTAGGTGTATAATTCATTAAGGTTTTGTGTAAATTGGCATACAGCGTGTATGTTCACTTGGTTATCACAACTAAAGCGCGCGTCGCTTCGTGAGATAAAATACTATAACGATTTGACATTGACAGCGCCTTGAGTAAGAGTGATTTTCGTAGTCCATACTTTTTTTTTTTTTTGGAGGGGAAATTATCAAATAACTTCTCCCGCTCTAGGCGGAGCGGGAGGGCGTGTCAGATTTTTACTGACTAAAACCCACCCGTGCTCCTTCCGTTGCCTGTGTGCCAGGGCCACGATATCCCTTTCGGACAAACTCGCAACCCTGGCAGGGTTCGTAGTACATACTAGGTAACATTTACCTTTGATGTGTGGTTGACTGTACATAAGAATCGTTACTCGTGGAGGCTTTTTTGTACTACCAAATCTATGCAAAAACCATATTTTAATATTATTACTTCACGATTTTCACGGCTTTTCAAAAATTCCGCGCCAGTTGAAACAAAAATATAATAAAAATCAAAACGACCAATTATGAATTTCACAGTATAATTTATTTTTAGTGATTTTGTTCGGTTTCTGGCACAAAAAAACGTTAAATGTGATAATAATGGAGGTATTAGGTAGGTACCTACTGACGGAAGTGTGAATAAAATGTTTTATTGCAATCATTATTTGGATGAATCTAGAAACGGTGAGGTTTTTGCTTTGATAATTTTAAGAAGTGGGTATACAGGGTGGCAGGGACATCGACGTGAAACCTGTTACCATGGATTCAGTACATCATACTTGACCCCCGTGCGTTGAAATTTATTGTCGGTAATTTAAAAAAAAACAGCTGTTTCCTACACAAGTACAATACGTACTCGGTCAAAATGTATGGAACAGGGATTTAAAAAAAAAATGTATTATCGAAACTAACTCAAAAACTACCCAAGGGAAGTTAAAACAATTTATACGGGACCACCGCGCAAGGGTAAAATAATTTAAAATCGGTCCACAATTGACGAAAATGTCGCTGAACATAATATAAAAAAAATGCATTCAGACGAACGTATAACCTGTTTTGAAGTCAGTTAAAAAATTAAATACATAGCCCACCGGCATCGGGAACAGGGTCCAGCTATAACTCAAGGCTCTCTAAAGAGAAGAACGTCTAACAATACCGCTTTCAGTATGAAGCCCTTGATTCAAATGCCTAACGAGAGCTTCTTTAGGTGTTGGTCGAGACTCTCGGCCACTATCAATATTATTACAAGAACTGCATTATTAATATGTTATTTTAGCACTTAGGAAAATAATACTTCTACATCACAAAACGGTCTACAAAAGGTGTAAATTCCTGGTAAATGAGATTTTTTAACTTTGTGTCTGGATGATGTGTACTATTTAATAAAACCCAGAGGTTCGGATTTCTTAGATGGTAAAATTGGCTTGGAACACACGTAAATATTGCTAGGGTAATTTTGCGCATCACTTTACCCTAGCTAAATCTATATGGCTTATAGTAGTAAGCTAAATATACAATGTGTACGGTCATAGACTATCGATATTCTAGGTACTTAGATTACATCTGTTTTAATTATAATAATAAACCATTTATTTTCAGGTTACAAAGACCCATAGATAAAAATACCTTAACCTAAGTATGCATATATTAACAAATGTGTTAGTAAATAAAACTTAAAACAATGTTAGTATCACTTAGATGCACTAAGTCTGAGGCCAAAAGCTTTACAATACATAAATACACTACACACTGGAGTCCAATCCACGTCCCCTCTATGTGGCAGCCATTTTGTTTTTTTTCTTGAGATATTCTCTACGTGTGTCAAAAAGTGTCATAGACATTATTTTGCAGTAATTTACAATAATTTGTCGATTTGCATAATATTTTGATATTTATTTTTTGGCGTTCATTTTTTTTTTAAGTTACGAAATCTTGAACTCATTGTTTCGTAATGTAAACGATAGACAATATTGTTGCCCTCCAAATAAGCCTATTTTTATCTCAGTTAGACGAAAACTTAGAGTGATATTTTTTTGTTCACACGTAGAAAATATCTCAAGAAATAATTTATTTACGTTACACATCCGTGTTTAGGTCACAGAATCTGATATGTGTACCAAATTTGAAATTAATCGGTCCAGTAGATTCGGAGGAAATCGGCTGTGACAGACAGACAGACAGACACGAGTGATCTTATAACGGATCCGTTTTTTCCTTTTGAGGTACGGAACCCTAAAAAACAAAATGAATCCCACATAGAGGGGAAGTGGATTGGATGTGTCGCCCCAGTGTGTCGTGTATTTGTGTATTAAAAAAGTTGCAATATAAGTTCATAGAATATCGCTAGTGCATGACCGGACACACTTTATATTGAGATTAGTCTTCAATGACAACTTCTCTACCAGCTGAGCCTGGAGTCAGGAGATATACCCAATTAATAGCAAAAGGCTCGTCTCCGTACGATAATATGAGAGTTATTATATACAGGCGACTTCAGTTTTGTTTTCCTTTATTTTAAGGGCTTTTATCGCTGAGCGATAACGTCACCCTGTAACATCAGCACAATCAACTTAACCTAAAAACATCCTTCTGTTTTACCATCCGCTTCTACCTGCCCGTTTGGCCAATCGTGATGTTATGTCTTTCTTTCTCCAATTTGCGGTCTTGTTACTGATTCCATTCCTCACGAAGCAACAACACTGTACCTATCAAAATCACCTGTTTTACTGCTATTTTATTTGCAAGAACATACTAACACCTAGCCGGTATGCGGTACAGATCTAGATGGGCTAAAGTGCCTGCCTAGGTTTAATTTCTTCCTGGATAAACGATAAAGTTTGGTCCACGGCATAAGAGTTAGGCGTTTTGTGGTATTTTTTTAGTTTTTTAATAATCTCGGATAATCTACATTCCATCTCCGCATTAGCATCGCATTCAAATTTTTCAGCTGACGTTTGAGTTATACAGAATGGGTCGTACAGAATTTGATTGCAATGTAATTCGAACTTTGTCATGTAAGACATTGAGTTTATGTTCCAAAGCTTGATAATTATTTCAGTTTCTAAATTCAAATATGTTAAAAATTGGGCATAATCAACAACGCGGGTAAAGAAATGGAAACAGTTACCTAATTATAATTATACAATTTATTTAGCTAATAATGAGAATGAATGAATAACTTTTTAAGAAAATAATTAAAGTCTTGCTCTACTTAACTATCTTTCGTGTCCGTAAGAAATAAAAATAATTAACATTTGGTATATAATATATAACGCACACAAAATAATAACATTATAACACAAAAATATAAATTAGCGATAACATTGTACTAATTACAATATTTACAAAGCTTCTTTTAAACTCATTTATAATTTACACTTTTTTAAACAGTACTGTTTTTTTTTACCAAAATAAGTGATTTTATTATATTGTTTCCTGAGTTTTTTTATTCCTAATTGATTTAAAATACCGAACAAAATTGATAAATTGAAGAACAAGATCATAGATTTTCTTTCATTCATAGTTACTTATGCGCGAGGGTTCAATGAAATGAATGGAGCAATTAAATGAAATCATCTTGCATTCAGAAAAAATTAAATGCGTTTTTATTGGCTTGTTCTTTATTGGTTTGTACTCGTACGTTTATAATGTAAGGGAAGAGCGGAGCCTTCAACTACAGGCATTTTCTATGCTTAAATGGAGACTCCTCGACATGCAATGTAAGCCAAATATGTTATATGAAATAAACTTATTTTATTTTTTATTTTTATTTTTATTTTTGGAGAGATCCGGATAGGATTATGTTAGATCCGAATTTGGGACGAGCTTATGCCCAGTATATGAGAGTATTAAACTCATCAAAGGATTTTGGAATCGCTCAATGTTATGCATATTGTGCTTTTTAACACGCTTTTATTAGGGCGACCTGTAAGTAACTAACTATGTAATGGAATCTAAGGTAACTAATTTAACTATGTTCCAAGGGTCGTAGCGTAATGAAAATTGGCAGCTGTATGCCGTTCTGATGACAATACAATAATATGGTACTGTCGAACTGATCTGATGATGGAGCCGGAAGATATGAACTGGAACATCATGATGGAAAATCGTATCATAGCGGTTTTGGATTTCATAGAAAAGTCTTTTTTGTTTTTACGTGCATTTATAAAAGCGTGTTTTTCTAGTGTTTTTTAAACTATTGATTTATTAAGTTTGAAAGTGACTGTTATTATAATAATATTATGTCATTTAATCATCATCCTACTGCCTTATCCCATTTCATTTGGGTACGGAGCAGTATGTCTCATTCTTTCATAGAACTCACACTACAGAAAATACACACGTTTCCCAGTAATACACAGCCCTATACACTTTCCAGTGTTGCGAGTTTGTCCTGAAGGGATATCGTGGCCCTGGCACACAGGCAACTAACTAAAACCCACCCGTGTTCCTTACACGGGTGGGTTTTAGTTAGTTAAAGTCTGACACGTCCTCCGGCTCCAGAGCGGGAGAAAATATTTGAAAATTTCCCACCCAAAAAAAAAAACTCCTACACAACCCAAGCAAAACACCCAGGCACACATACATAATCAACACACACAACCATTTTACTTTTTAATCTTAATTTAAGTTTGTTTTTCTTAAAATCACTATCAATATATTATTTTTGTATAATATCGGCTTACTAGTTCTCATTTTCCATAAGGGTTTATAGTGTCCAAGTGGCATTAGAACACTGACTCATAAGTCACAGGTATTTCTAGTTAAGGAGCCAGGGTTTCAACTTTTGTGCGCCTTTAATTATTGTGAACTTTAGCTAGATATTTAAGCATATTGTAACGATTTGTATCAATAAAGTATCATTATTAACCCTGTCTCATCTCATTGGTCACCCCCTTTGGAGCCATATCTTCTTTGACACCATCCATTCATCGTTTCTTTGGTCTTCCTCTACTCTCATAGCCATCCACGTTACATACTCAAATAATGGGCCACGTTAAGACAGACGCAGATATATTATTATTAATTCATTTATTTCAGACATAGTCCATACCTTACATAAAAATTAAAATTCAATAAAACACATAACTGACAGGTCTGCTGGAAGAAATTTCTTAAGAAATAAGCAGTACCTTTGTACGGAAAATACAGAGAGATACGACATAATTATAATATTAATATTATAATTATTTCGTATCTCTCTGTATTTTACTGTGTGTACATAAATGACTTTAAAATAATTAACAATAAAAAAAATTACACACATACATTAGAATTGTATATCCAATGGGTGGGCCACACCACATTGCAAAAATGCTCCTACATTTTGTATGAACCATCGCACAGTATTATAAAGGCTGGCAACGCCACGATTTTTTGTTTTGAAAATCAATGTACGCGGCTGTAATGTGCGTTTAGCTTTACAGTCATTTTTAATCACTATGGGTGAATATAGAAGCACTTTCCCGTAATGACAAGTCGGTCCCGATCGGTGCGGGTGAAATAGTCCCGTTTTAACTTATGGGCTTGCACATAAATAAACAGCGAAAACATACAATTGTTTCTTTCCAAAGAGAATGATGTGGTCTCCTATAATTAGAAGCGCACACAAGTATTTATCCCTGTTCTTGTAAACTTGCATGAAATTGTGTAGGCTCTGTTGGAGATCCAACTAAATAAATTAATTAATAAGATCAATCTCCAGCGATCTATACCGAGATTCGGGCCCGGAAACCAGTTTCTTTATGCAAGCATTTCTCACAAAAAGTATTCCAGAAAGTTCCATCCCCGCTTTTCGCTCCTAACTTACACTACACACCAAAGCACTACTTGGAATTGATTGAGACGAGTCTAATACAGAGTTAATTTGACCCTCATTTAACGGGACCTCGGACCAGACCTCCGAGAGTAGACCTCTGGACCAGGTTTAATCTTTAATTGCTACATACTTGGCCTAGGAGAATCGTTCTGTTACGTTGGTACTGAGTAATGTTGGTACTTTGAACTGTTGTAACGAAAACGGAGTATAATTATTTAGAAGCTTGTATGTTTGTTACACACGCTTTAATTGCTGAACGGATTTTGATGGAGTTTGACACACAGATAGATTCGTTCCTAGATAAAAATTTAGGTCGATCGTAAGTTAAGCTTCGCTGTTCGGTTCGTGGATGGGTGACCATCCAGTAGATCAAAACCCATCCGTGCTTCGTAAAGCACGATAAACCGTTGGTCCCGGCTGGCATACATAGATCTTTGACAGTCGTTACGGGTAGTCTAGATGTCCAAAAGTCTGACTATCATCTTACCAAGGGGTATCGTGTTATCCTGTAACCGGCTTGTGGAGGTCAGATCGGCAGTCGCTCCATGTAAAGTACCTACTGCTAATCAGCTGCAACCGGTTAGACTGGAACTCGGTGAGAAAAGGCTTGGCAGATTGATTGACGCTGGTACTGAGTAATTTTGGTACTTTGAACTGTTGTGACGACAATGAGGTATGGTTTAGAAGCTTGGATGTGTGTAAGTTTGTATTTTAGTTTGTTTATCACGCTTTAAGAGGCCGGCGATGGATGCGTAGTTCATACAAACGTAATACCAAAATAATTTGTAAATCAAACATATTCTTAAGATAGTGTGGCTTTATTCCAATTGGAATACAGAATATCTAGGTTCCCAAATATATATTTTGAATGGACACTGATTCAAACAAGAGTTATGAGAAAAATAAGTTTTCTATAGAAATTTTAAATTCCTCATATCTCGTCTTTATATCATTTTCCTTGCAAAATATATATTTGGGAACATAGATATTCTGTAATCCAATCGAAATAAATACACACTACCTTAAAATATGTTTGATTAACAAATTATTTTGGTATTACGTTTGTATGAATTACGCATGCTATACCGGCCCCTTAAGCGTCGTGCAGCGCGACGCGCAGCGCGAAACTTTACATGAAGTTGTCATAGAAATTGTGCTACTAGTGTCGTGTCACGCCTGTCTGCGGGAGCCTTCAATGGCTGAAAGGATTAAAAAAATATAGGATACATTTTATTCGAGCCCAAATAATATAAATGCAAAAGTGATTCTGTTTTTTAGGGTTCCGTACACAAAGGGTAAAACGGGAACCCTATTACTAAGGCTCCGCCGTCTGTCTGTCTGTCTGTCCGTCCGTATCTCATGAACCGTGATAGTTAGGTAAATTTTCACAAATGATGTATTTCTGTTGCCATAATAACAGCAAATTAAATATTTATTTTATTCTGTTTTTTAAACAGAATAAAATAAATATTTAAGGGACCTCCGATACAAAAACGTGATTTTTTTTGCTCGTTTCTGCTCGATATTGATTACGGCAACAGGTAGACGCTTGAAATATTCACAGAATATTTAGTTATATATTTACTTTTAAAAAAAAAAATTAAATTAAAATAAAAAAAATATTTAAATTTTTAATCCCATACAACAAACGTGATTTTTTTGTCATTTTTATAGATAACTAGATGCGCCCCGCGGTTTCACCCGCGTAAGTCTCGATCCCGTGGGAACATCGGGATAAAGGGTAGCCTATGTCTTAATCCAGGGTGTCAGCTACCTCCATACAAAATTTTATCAAAATTGGTCCAGCCGTTAGAGCGTGAAGAAGTAACAAACATACATACATACACACACACACACACACACACACACACACGCACTCACAAACTTTCGCCTTTATAATATTAGTGTGATGGTACGGAACCCTTCGTGCGCGAGTCCGACTCGCAGTTGGCTGGTTTTTTGTCTGTATCGTTTTCACGTCTAAACATTAGCTGGATCGATTTTATAAAACCGCATACCTAACATAAATAGAGATCAATTTAACCCTGAGAATGGTTATAGACATGCTTTGTTTCAAATATATGAAATGGGGTGTTGAAGTTTGTAGCGAAAAGTCCGAAATCCACGCGGATGAAGTCGCCAGCAAAGCTTTGAGTTGTGACATATTTCAAAGATGTATTGAGTTATAAAGTACTTGCATTAAATCTTTATTATCGCAAGTTAACAATAAATTACTTTTAAACCAGCTTCCAAAAAGGAGGAGGTTATAATGCCCCCCCCCCCCCTCCCCCATTATAATTTACACTATTTTTTATTTACATAATTTCTGTATTTTTTTTTGTTATAACAATTTCACACCAGATTGGAAACAGTGTTCAATATATTGCCCTGAAATGTAACTGTGATATTTATGTCCCCGTGTCTAACAACATGTAGTAAAAAGTAATGAACAATTATTTAATTAGAACAATTATTGGTCTTATTTACCTTATAAACATACACGAAGCAAAATGAGGTTTCCCCGGTTGAGTATTAATCTGTAACAAAAAAAAAATGTGTTTAATATTGTAGATGACCAATTACAGGTTGTTATATGTTTTAATAATACATGTAATTTATTTATTAAACGTTCTCATATTCACAACAAATTATAAAATAATGTTTGTAAAAGATAAATAAAATAATAAAAACAAAAACCTATTTAAGCACATGAAAAACTCTGTTGCTGTGTTTCTAGAGGAAAATATGGGTTTTTTATTATTAGGATAACCACGATACTCTCCAACATCACAATAATTAATTAATTAAATGTAAAATCTATTATGAATAAAATAAAATATAATTATATTAAAAGATAAAAAAAAGAAAGAAAAAAAAAAAGAGTAAAAGATCGCTTTTAGCGATAAGACCGCCCATTGTGTCACCCTATGTAAAATTTCAACATTTATATCTGTAACTTTTATGGTGTACATAATAAAGAGTATTCTATTCTATTCTATTCTATATTGATGACATTTTTGTAAAAATATAATTTAAATATAAAAAGGAGTTTCTTGCACGTATTTCTCGATAAGTACCTACTACGCTTTGGAATGAGCAACTAGCTTCATGTTTCTGACTGAAGTGCCTGTAAATGATTTATTAGGAATCGTTTTGAGTTTTCAAACTCAAAACATTTATTATAAAGATAGTGAAAATTTAAAAAGTTACAGTTACTCTTTACTTATAAATATAAAATAAAAAATCTTTACGCGCTCCAAGTAAATAACTTCAACAGATGGACTGACAATTACTCAAATAACCAACACTATTTAACTAAATTTTTAAACTATTGCTCATAAGGCTGCCTGCAAGCGTTGGTCCCAACATTGACCCCAACGTCACTCTTCCGTCTCGAGAAAATTACATTGGCCAATATTGTAGCCAACACTATTTGACGGACGAGTGACATTAAGACGAACGTGTGTAGCCGGAGGAAACATAACATATAGCTACATGCATCACATTATGTAAATCGCTGTAAAGCCCTAATGAATCGCTTAATCAGCTAAAAACGCCTTGTAACGGATTGCTGATTGATCAGTCGTGCGCGTAATGGCCTAGTTTGTATGTTGTTTAGTTTCTTTACTTTATAATGTGGTCTAAGAACTTCAATAGGTCAGTCTGCCCAGAGAGCCTAGACAAAAGGCATTCGCTTCGGAGCGATTCTATTTCTACAGTCGGTATCGTTATTTTTGACAAGCTACCTAACATAGAGTAAGCTAGATAACGCTCGTCAAAAAGTGCCACTTGGCTAAGCATCTCTATGGAAGTTATCGTTCGCCGCTGTCGATTCGTTTCATGGAATCGAATGATAATGACATTGACTAGCTATTTTCTAAGAGTTGACATAGCTATCAAAATGTCACGTGATCCTATGATCACGTGACATTTCGATAGCTTATGTCAACCCCTATTTTGTGGCTTTTCTACTAGCGTCATCGCTAATCGAATGTTACTTTGTCTATGTCTTTTTTGGCTTTGTCTGGAAGGGAGATAATTTAAATGTAAGATAAAAGTTTTTGATGCGTAACAACATCTTTCCTCTCGCTTCCTGTGAGAATAATTTCGTGAAAGGGACGGAAGTGTGTAACAGGAAGTGACGGCTTGAGCATGGACTATAATTATAAACTTGGTAATACAACTCTCTGTTTCCATATGCTATGTACTGTGTTGTTGTTTTTGATGTACTAATAAACTTATAGTATATTATATTATGGAATAAGTAAGTACTTTTTAATAGCATGGAATTAGTAAGTACATATCATTATTATTCGTTTGTCATCCCATCCATACTAGAAATCTGAAATGTGTCAAATGCCTGGGAGTCTTCTCCAAAGCGATAATCCGAAGTATCAGCCGAATGTTAGGCTGTCTCTTGAGTGCCAAAGTTTCCTTTTTTGACTTTAAGTCCTTACCCGACTTCAAGTCACATTTTTGAATGACTTATCTCGTTGGATGTCGTTTTTAGGGTTCCGTACCCAAAGGGTAAAACGGGAACCCTATTACTAAGGCTCCGCCGTCTATCTGTCTGTCTGTCTGTGTGTCTGTCTGTCTGTCTGTCCGTCTGTCACCAGGCTGTATCTCATGAACCGTGATAGTTAGACAGTTGAAATTTTCACAGATGATGTATTTCTGTTGCCGCTATAACAACAAATACTAAAAAACAGAATAAATTTAATATTTAAGGGGCTCCCATACAACAAACGTGATTTTTTTGCTCGTTTTTGCTCGATATTGATAACGGCAACGCTTGAAATATTCACAGAATATCTAGTTATATATTCACTTTAAAAATAAATAATTAAATTAAAATAAAACAAATATTTAAGAGGGGCTCCTATACAACAAACGTGATTTTTTGCTGTTTTTATAGATAATGGTACGGAACCCTTCGTGCGCGAGTCCGACTCGCACTTGGCCGGTTTTTTTTTCTTTCGCGGTAGTCAGCCATAGTTAGAACATTCGGTCGATACTTCGGATTAATCTTCGGACCCTGAGCATATCCGTTGTTGTGCTTCCTGAGACGAGTTTCTTCACAAAGAGTTAGTAATAAGTGACATAAGCTTTTTTACAACTTAAAAACCGGCCAAGTGCGTGTCGGATTCGTCGTGCGAGAATGAAGGGTTCCAAGAATTTATCCCAAAAACAAACTTAACATTGTAGTTGAAAAATATGTTCTCCCATACATGTATATACGCCATGGTCAATTTTCCAACTGCAAATGTAAGTTTGTAATTGGAAAAATATTTTTTTTGTGATGAAACTAGAAGTTAACGACTTTCGGATTTTTTCCTTTACTTGTGCTGTGAGACCTTGCTTCTTGCCAAATTAATGGTTCTTGGTCAACGGGAAGTACCCTATAGTTTTTTATTTATTTGCTAGCATCAAATGTCGCATAAATGTGAGTATTTTTTTATCGCGGTTAGTAGTTTGGTATTTTTTTCTTCTAAAAAATCATATCTTATCAAATCACCGTAGTAGATTTACGTCATCATAATCATCATCATAATCAGCCTATAATGTTCCCACTGCTGGGACAGAGGCCTCCTCTCTTCGAGAGGGAGTGGGCTGTAAATCTACCACGCGGGCCCAGTTCGGGTTGGTAGATGTCACATGTCTTTGAATTTTTGGTTCTAGGACATGCCGGTTTCCTTACGATGTTTTCCTTCACCGTTTTGAGAGCAGTGGTGATGAAATTATTTACACAAAGTAAAGCGCCTGCCTGGGTTCGAACCCACGACCTACAACTCGTAAGTCGGGGACGTTACCACTGGGCCACCACTGCTCTTAGATTTACGTATTTGATATAAATGTCAACTTGATACCTCTACTTTGGATATTATAATTTTTGCTTCTGACAGAACATAACATTTAGTTAATTTTATTAATTTTCTTATTTAATTTAGTTTTATCTTGCTTTGTACTTTTATTGATTTTATTTAACATTTATTTGAGACTCTTAATTTTACTTTAATTGCTGTTGTTCGCTGAAATAAATTATTTTTCTTTCTACGCGTTCCTGAGAAAAAGGGTCTTGACAGACAAACTGACAACGAAGTGATCCTATAAGGGTTCCGTTTTTTCCTTTTTAAGAAAGAAAATACGCACACAAATACAAAAAAGAACAAGTTGCGGAACCTAAAAAGTTTTACGATACAACTAAAAGTGTTTGCCACAATGCATAACACAGTAAATACATTCAACATTTACAAGACCACCCAGTAATCCCCGCGCCTTGTTTAAACTATCATAATCTATACTTAAGTCACACTAAACTATAACTTAAGGAAAATAGTATTTATTTCAATGTTACGGTCGCTCCGTTCTCTTATAAAGCGACTGGATTACTTATATAAAATACCAATTTACGTCGCAGTAAAAATGTCGAAAGGCGGGCGATACCGTGTTTTATATTTGCATGTGAATTTAAGAGGGTCCATTTTAAAAGTGCCAAGCATGACGCCGTTTTGATTAATTTGGTAATATAAATAAATAAATCCATGTGGTGTCGGACGTAAAGAATAGCACCATCCTATCTCTTCCCGTGGGTGTCGTAAAAGGCGACTAAGGGACTTACTAGAGAATGGGCAGAAGCGTTCTCTGTGCATTTTAACACCATACTGCGATCGCCAACCCGCCTGCCAAGCGTGGCGATTATGGCAACCCCCTCCACAAATGTTGTAGGAGGCCTATGTCCAACAGTGGACGTCTATGACTTAATTAAATTATGATATATCGCTCCTCTGTAGTGCACTAAAATATTGATTATGAATTATACCTTAACTCTGTTACAAAACCTAACTCAGAGTTATTATTGCTATTCATAATTAATACTTTAGTGTACTACAGAACGATATTCATATTTTATAGCTCGGATTCACTGTAACAGCTAGGGCTTTTCAGGGAGGCTGCGCAGGCCGTTAACAATTATAGGTAGTGTAGAGAGAGAAAGGAAACTCAAGTTCAGTTAATACATAATTATATTTACCTAGTAGGCTAGGTCGCGGGTAAGGTTCACTGTTCTGAGCACTATCACACTTTAGGAAGAAAGGGTACCGTCTTTGGCAGCACGTGGCAGACGTAGTAGGGTTAGGGGCTGTGGCTAAGTTATTACAGCCGCAGGGGTCGATCGATCAGGTTAAGCGACGCTTGCCGCGGTTGGTCCGTGGATGGGTGACCGTCTTTGCATACCAAGAACCCTCGGTGCCCCGGAAAGCATGTTAAGCCATTGGGTCCCGACTGTCATTTTGTAGATCTTTGACAGTCATTACGGGTCGTTAGAAGCTTGAAAGTCTGACAGCCAGTCTTACCAAGGGTATCGTGTTACCCAGTAGCTGGGTCGCTGCATGGAAAATACTGGTATTCAGATACATCCGGTTAGACTGGAAGCCAACCCCAACATGTTTGGGGAAAAGGGGCAGATGATGACTTTGAATTAGTTATATTAACAAAAAAATTTTTTTTTTTTAAACGTTGCCCCACACTAGGAATTTCTCCTGTATCGTGGGTGCGTTTACAAACATTTAAACTCACATACACAAACAGCCAGACCCGGAACAACTACTTGTAGGTCATACAAATATTTGTTCCGTGCGGGAATCCAACCCGCGACACGCAGCGCAGCAGTCAATCGCTTAACCACTGCGCCATCCGTGCCGTCACTATTTAAATTAATTAAAACAGCGTCATTACATTGGCCTCGCCGTTGGTCGGAAGTGCTACAGCTGAGCATGATTCGATTCCCAGGTCGGGTAGTGTAATTGGGTTTGTCTATCAGGGCCTACTCAGCAGCAACTCGGAGGCTGAATTTGTGCCCGGTTGATGGCAATAGGCTCGCCCCCTATTACCTGGGACTTAAACATAACTGGCGAAATGTCAGTGTACTATAGGTACACCTCTGCCTACCCTTCGGGGATGACAAGCGTAATGTTATGATATATTTGACAGCTATTTTCAACATGACTAACTTTCGGAATGCACCCTCTTAAATTGTAACCACTGGTTTTTGAAAACCTTTTTTTTTGTTTTTTTTTTTGGGTGGGGTATCTCCAAATAACTTCTCCCGCGTGTCAGATTTTTACTGACTAAAACCCACCCGTGTGCCTTTAGTTGCCTGTGTACCAGGAACACGGTATCCCTTTCGGACAAACCCGCAGCCCTGGCAGGGGTTTTCGAAAGCCTGTTCAGTGGATTGGTTATGAAATATCAGCTGTTGTGATTGGTTTATCGAAATAAGAACCGCCAATCAAATGACTCGACATGATTTACTTTGACAATACCGTAATTAAATTGAATAGGCTGTCAAAAACCTTTATTAGAAGCAGTTTTCAACTGTGTGTGAGTTTGCAACTGTGTCTATCAAATGGCAAAGGGTACCGACTTCGAAAAGAGGTGGTTATTAATTTTTTTCACAGATTTTGCAGTTACAAAAAAACTGTAAAAAAAATTTTGCGCTACTAAAATCGTTCGATGTGGTGCCGGACGTAAAGAATAGCACCATCCTATTTCTTCCCGTGGGTGTCGTAAAAGGCGACTAAGGGACTTACTAGAGTATGGGCAGCAGCGTTCTCTATGTATTTTAACACCATACTGCGATCGCCAACCCGCCTGCCAAGCGTGGCGATTATGGAAACCCCTCCTCCTTTTGGGGCCTATGTCCAGCAGTGGACGTCTTTCGGCTGAAATGATGACTAAATCGAGCCTTATGATACATACAATACCTTTGCCTAAATTAAAATCTACAATTTTTGGGAGCGGAAGTTGAGAATAATCGCTAAGTCAAAAGACATCAACGCGTTCGACACACACTACGCAAATACATAACCAAAACTAGACTTTTTATTAAATAAAAAACCATTAAAATTATTTACACTTTTTATTTAAATAGGTACGTACATGAGACAAATTATTATTGTATATTTATTTTTTAATATTTTTTAAACAAAAAAAAAAAGAAACAATAAAATTAAACTTTTTAAAAACAGCTATTAAATTTCTGTTTCAAATAGTTTTTTTTTGTTCTAGTTTGCGCTGCTTTTATATTCGGGAGTTACTGATATAACTACAGTATCAGAATACAGGACTCTTCAGAGCTCTGCTGACCTACCCTAGACGTTAACTCGATAGTATCACAATCGCCACGCCACGCCGCCAGTAGGTAACGCAGACGTATGACCTTTCGCCTACATATCGGTCACTGTCCCATTAACGGGATGTAATGTGTGGCCCGAGGGACAAGCGGTCGCGGCAGAATATTTATTATTTATATTAATATGATTTTCCATAGATTATAACCTAATTATCACACTAGTATTAAAAAAGGCGAAAGTTTAAAGAGTGTGTTTATGTTTGTTACTTCTTCACGGTCAAACGACTGGACAAATTTTGTGTAGAGGTTGCTGACACCCTGGCTTAAGACATAGGCTACTCGTTATCCCGATATTCCCACGGGATCAAGACTTATGCGGGTGAAACCGCGGGGCGCAGCTAGTGATATATAATAAATATATCCCTATAATTTTCTAAAGAACAGACAAAACAGACCGTCATGAGCAACTATGTTTTATATGCGAGGATATTTTTTTTATTTGAACATCTAAGACTTATACCTTTTTTAGGTCTTCGTGTATAAATAATAAAAAAAAAAAAATGACCGCAGTTTGGAAACTCCGTGTCGTTCAAGGCACTTGTTATTTCGTGTTTGTGTTTTTATTTCTTTGCGTTATGCTTTACGCAAATAAACTTCTTTCTTTCTTTTTCTTTTCTTCTTTCTATGTATTTGAATAAAAATCCATATCACTTATTCTTTTAACAATAGTTTAGACTTATGACTGCATTTATCCTAGTTCAAGTTAAGGTCAGATGTAAATTCATAATTCTTTAACATGACAACAGAATAAATGATATTCTGATTAAATTATCTAAATACGAATACAACATAAATTACCTAGAGAGGTAATTACTCTTTTCTTAATAAAAACTACGTGAAATTGCTATCTCCTCCCACTTGCACCGCAAGCGGATGGTCAGTTCAAAGGCCTGGTCAGTGTTCACTTATTTATGTAACCCTGACTGTTACGAAACTATGTATGTTTAGCTATACACTTCAAGTATTTACGCATAATATTTGCAATATGTATGTCTTTATATGTATGGGCATGGGTTATTGTGGTATAGAACTGAGTTCTAAGTGTTTGTGCAGTCAGTCTCAAGAGCTGTGAGAACTTTTTGAAGAACAGCATCTCATAAACTCGTCTGTAAAGTGCAACGTAAAGGAATCTTCCCAAAAATGATGAAATTAAATTATTTTATTATTAAATTTTTCTGTAAGTAGATTTGTACAAACACTTTTACACATCAATCATAATTTTAAAAAACTAGATGAGGTCGGCGTTTCCTATCTGACTACGCTGAGAAGAAAGGCAGTCTGTTTTAAAGTCCAGACATAATCTTGGTCGGCTCATGTGAAGACCATGTAGATTGGTATCTGAAATGAGATTTTTTTGAAATGAGATTGAGTGGACCTATCCAGTCAGTGCACGCATTTGTCAGAAATCGTGCAGCTCAACTCAGAACTTAAGAAGCTCAACGATTCGACGAACAATACCAAAGAAAGGACATTTGGGTAGGCTGTATAAATCACTCAAACTACTAGACCAAGATTAAAACTGAGAGAAAAAACAAAAAATAAAAATAAAACAATGACCCACATAGTCTTCACATTCACAATAATTGAAAAAATATATAATACAATACAACAATATACTAAAGAGAAGAGATGTTACGACTTACGAGCAATGATCACATGGAGGGTTACTTTTCATTCGAGTTATGGTAATTTTACATTCGAGTCTAGCCGAGTCTATGTTTTATTTAGAAGTGGTGTGTTCAACTTAATTATAAATTTATATAAATCAGATTGAAACAAGCCAGTTTTTAACTCATAAATAGTGTTTTATCCTTGTGATCAGTAATTGAACGTCAAACATCGAAAACCGAAGCAGCCTATAGTTTTAGTTAGATCTCTGCATAACCCGAGCCCTTTTTCCTCTTCTTCTTTGTAAGAGGGGTCAGATAATGCAGAGCACTGATCGTACGCACCGTATTCTTTGTGAGTCCAACATTCCCTAAGATGGTAGCCTTCTAATCTAATGGCCTATTACTTTAACACCCAGTGCTTTTTTATAGTAGCGTTTTTGCGTAGAATACGAGTATACCATTTTGAGTGAATTTTAAAAAACCCAAAGTGCCGGAAACCATAGGTGCCGAGAAAATAATCGCCAAAGTTTCTTTCAGGGATACTGAGAGTATTAAGGGTGAGGAAGATCATGTGGCGGGTCTAAATTTGTTTCCAAACAATAATAAGGCGTAGTCAACGGAGCCCTGCTCGGCGGGGCTCCTATTTCTGAATGGTTTGGTGGCGTGAGGAACAGAGTGTAAAGTTCACTCATCCACCATAGAAAAGGGAGGATCCTCCGTGGCGATGTTGATGCTGCTACATGGTAAGAAAAGAAGCCCTAAGTCCCGAGCTCGCTTCGCTCGCTCTTGCATCCTAAGTTCTCCTAGTAACAGTAATAAATAACATTGCGTTTTGTACATACGATGAGTGAGAACTATCAAACGTTGGCGTCACGGTCAGTTTACATTCGTTTATGTTTCGTTACCCACGATCTTTTAAGAGTACAAATAAAACTTTATTATTTTTAATGTCATTAATTATATTGTTTGCTTCATAATTGAGTTCATTGCGCTAGCAGCTATTTAAAAATGAATTAGAGTTAAAAATTACAAAATTTGTACTAAAAACCATTCAAATCCACTGTCAAATTGTCTGAACGTAAAACGGAACAACCTAGGAGTGAAATTCGTACATTATCTGTGGTAAACTCTAGTTTTTTTTCTCAAAAACTAAGCGTTTGCAAAGTGTGAAGATTTTGCGAAAGCGTTCCAAATGAAGACATTGTATATACCTAAATAAATTTGAAGCTTCTGTTGTTAAAAAGCAGTGGAGAAACATGACACACACACACTCACTGCCAATTTTTCCTCATCTTTTGATCCATTTTCAACAAACACCTCGAATATAACCTTTCCTAATTTGAAGACTATCAAAAAGAGGCCAAAGTTATCTATGAATAAATAATACAAAAAACAGCGTGCACCAAAGAACGGTCATCTTACGCAAGTCTTCAATTGTTAAAATGACGAAAGTGACAACTGACAGCTCGCTCTTTAGCAACTTTATTATTGTTATAAGTTGACTAGTTCAATGACGGTGCTACGGGTGTAAAGGTCAGTCGTTTATTGACAACGGTATGAATATTGAAACCTAACGCGAATTCTTACTGACAAAATATTATAATTAATTATTTAAAAGTGACTTTGATTTAATGGTAGTCAAAGTAATTTATTTGCCATAAACATGGTACGTAATTTTCATTATTTTAAGAATATGTCTACATGTTTCACCATTACTGAAATACAAATACTAGTTGTTATAATTATGAAACAAAACTCAGTTATAAGTCATCATTCATTTCAGCCCAAAGACGTCCACAGCAGGCCTGTTGCCATAATCGCCACGCTTGGCAGGCGGGTTGGCGATCGCAGTATGGTGTTAAAATGCATAGAGAACGCTGCTGCCCATTCTCTAGTAAGTCCCTTATGGCCGTTCTCACCATCGTTCCTTAAATTTAGGGAGGCTCCTAAGAAATTTTAAGTGTTAGTTTCGTTTTCACCATTACTTAACGGACACCTATGGTCCTAAGGGATCCCTTAATTGTAGGGGCCCGATACTTGGCATCTTAGCGCTAAGTGACAGTTGATTTGTTGTTGAATGAGAGTATTTGAGACGAAATTGAAGATTTTATTGACAGTTTTAGAAGCTATCGAAACTGTGGATTTAGTTACCAATCAAAGTTTATTCAGACGGCCACATATTTATCGCGAAAGACCGGATTTTTTCGCGAAATATGACAATAAGGACTTCTTCAAAAGATTTAGGTTAGATATACGTTATTTTTGTTAGGAAAAAATAGAACACTATTTAGAATATACAGTTATGCAGGTATGATTTTTTTTAACTACCTAATAACTACTTAGGTACTTAAAAAGTATTTACTTGTTGACTTCTATTTGTTTTTCAAATTTTGTGTTTTAAATGCAGGTTGGTACCTACCTACTTACCTAATGCAGTGGTTATTATTAATAATTACGATTCGCAAAACCAAATTTTGATGTTTTTAATATTTTCAGGAATAAGTCAGCACCTACGATTAATCAGTTGTTCATGAAATCATGTTTATTTTATGTTTTCTTTGTATTTTGTCGCACTATTTTACATTAATCTACGTGATTTATCGATGGAATACAAAATCAGTAATTTAATCGATAAAGTACAATTTTCGGACTCCCTGATTTAAAAAAACGGTCACTCAGGTAAGTGGCCCTTACGTAGGACCCCTTTAATCTGGTGAAAATAAACTTAGGTAAGGGGCTGATTTAAGGAGTCTCTTAGGTTAAGAGACCCTTAGTAAGGAGGGGGTTGAGGGAACGATGGTGAAAACGGCCATTAGTCTCCTTTTACGACACCCAAGGGAAGAAATAGGATGGTGATATTCTTTACGTCCGGCACCACACGGCACTGTTTTTTAGTTATAAGTCATTGTTCAGTATTATGATATCATTGTTTTTACCAGGAAAAAAAAGTAAGAAAACATGGATTTCGTGGACTACTAGATCCACCTTAATCGTTGATGTTTGCTACTCTTTCTGCAGAGTCAAATTCCAATATTCGACACTCATTAAAATATATTATATATTTTTTGAATTTTATCATTATAAAAATCGCTATAATTGTAACGTGTTAAATATCACAAATTAGCACCTATTAAATAATTTTAAACACGATAATTAACCATTCAAATATTACAAAACACTGACAAATAACATTAATTTTTCTTCGTACATCGCTGAACGCCTACGATGCCTAAGCGCTCAATCTAAAGTTGTGTAGTTACAACAGATTTATTTTTCTAAGTAATTCTCGCCGTGTTAAGGTCACATCAAACAATATGAATTTCGGATGTATGCGCAATTGTTAAGAGTTCACAGTCACAGTTAAAATAACTGTAACATTGTGTAGAAGAACGGCATTTGTTAACTTTTACTTAACAAAGAATTGACATGCACTTCTCTTCCTGTGAGTTGCGAAATGGTTTTTGAAAGTTAGGTATTTTGATCTGCATAAGATGCAGCTGAATACCAGTATTTTATATGGCGTAACTACCTATATGACCTCCACAACCCAGTTACTGGGTAACACGATACCCCTTAGTAAGACTGGTTGTCTGTCTTTCGGGCTTCTGACGACCCGTAACGACTGTCAAAATCTACGAATGACAGCCGGGACCAACGGCTTAACGCGCTTTCCAAGGCATGGAGGAGTCTCGGTATGTAAAGATGGTCACCCATCCGCGGACCAACCCCGGCATTTAAATTAAATATTATTTAGCCACACACTCCTCGGCGTTTTGTTATGCTACCATACTATATTTATAACATAACATCGCGCTTGTTTTCCCTGAAGGATTAGGCAGAGGTGTACATAGTACACCCACATTTCGCCAGTTATGTTTAAACACAATGTAATAGAGCCTATTCCCATCAAACGAGCCAAATCCAGACTCCGGGCTGCTTCTGAGAAAGAAGAATTATAACAATAATTGAATAATAATTATTATAAATATACTGTCAATGTTTTCAAATTGACAAGGCAATCATCAAGTTATCTTACTCAACTCAAAATATACTGCTTGTGCCAAAACAAATATTTCTATTATTGTTTCCGAGATGCGGAAGACGAAATAAACACATCAGTGGATTGATAAAACAAGAGATTTATGTTTCGTGCCACATAGTTGGAAAATGCAGAAGGTTCACCTTAAGATGGGCGATAATATCGGAGTATCATGAAAACCTAGTATAAAATGTGCAGTGCCGTGCAGCGCAGTGGTAATGGCCCCGACTTACGAGTTTGTAGGTCATGGGTTCGAACCCAGGCAAGCGCTTTACGTTGTGTAAATAATTTCATTACCACTGCTCTCAAATTGGTGAAGGAAAACCTCGTGAGAAAACCAATGTCCTAGAGCCAAAAATTCGAAGACATGTGACATCCACCAAGCCGCACTGGTCCCGCGTGGTAGATTGCAGCCCACTCGCTCTCGAAGAGAGGAGGCCTCTGTCCCAGCAGTGGGAACATTTAAGGAACTTATGCTAGTATGAAATATGAGAGGAAGGACTGAGGTATTTAAAAAGATTCTGCTGGAAAAAGTGTTTAAATAGGTCTGATTGTGCTGTTTAAAATTAAAAAAAAAATGTGAAATAGTATAAAATACTACATAACAGTAAAGCTCTTTGTGAAGGAGCTCTTCTGGGGAGGTCCAACTTCCAAACATAATTTCTGCCGAAAGACATCTACTGCTGGATAGTGCCCCCCAAAGGTTTTCCATAATCGCCACGCTTGGCAGTCGGGTTGGCGATCGTAGTAAGGTGTTACAATGCATAGAGAACGATGCTGCCCATTATCTAGTAAGTCCCTTAGTCGCCTTTTACGACGCCCACGGGAAGAAATAGGATGCTGATGATGAAGAAATAGGGGTGCTATTCTTTACGTCCGGCACCACACGGCACTTCCAAACATACATACGTCATTTTATTTTGCTGCCAAGCAGCGTTACTGAATACTGGTTTGCATGGTATGAGTAGGTTCCGTAGCCAAATAGCAAAACGGAACCCTTATAATTTCATCAAGTCCGTCTGTCGGTCTGTCTGTCTGTCCCGATGTGACAGCCATTTAGACCTTAGTGCTGGTGTGATTACTGGAATATGCCACCTTTGTCTCAGAGATGGCAACGCATCTCAGATACGTCTGGCAATACAGATGTTTAGAGGCGGTGGTGGCCTCTTAGCAAACGGTGGGCTTTGTACGAATTATCTCTTTTAATCAAGTCAGTCCGTCAGTTTGTATTTTAATATTCTAGATCTGTGTGTTGTTATGTATTTTAATATTCTAACTGTTATTATGTTGATGTCGATGGTATTTAAGAGTATGTGTCTGTATGGGTGTAATAATTGCCTGAAATAAATGATATTTAATTTTAATATAATCTTTACATTAATCAGCTGATTGTTGAACTCAGCAGCATCCGAGTCACCGAAGCCAGGGATGATGGTTTTCATGCCATTATACGGAAACTGTGCGCTTCTATTCTCGGTAGAATGCATGCTAGCTCCCACAGCATCCTGAGTGTATTGTGTAATAGGTGGAATAGCTGGCTCACTGGATACGGCTGCACACGTAGGTATCAGTCGTCTAAATTTTGTATATAGAGTGTGGTTTTTACTCACAATAGTTTAAGACCCTTACGAGTACTAACAACCTATGGATCTTGTAATTTGATTTGAAATAAATATTTACCTATTTTTATTGTACTTTGCAACAAGTTATGCTTCTGTCTTATATTTCTCCGTTCTTTCTCTGTAAAGGTAAATCAGCGGTGGGTAGCGGGTTCGATGCCGACCCGTCACCCACGTGAAACTTATGCTCAGTGCACAAAAGCGGAATTGTACCGGCTTTATGATTGGTCTGTATGTTTCTTTATGTGATGTGATGGTGGAAAGTTATCTATTTGTGGTATCTTTTGACTGATTTGCTGTAACTAGTGTTGTTAAAATATTAATAGATGACTGTGGACAGCGAACGTAAAGCAAAAGTCGAACTGTTTGAGCGAATAGCTACATTACGAGGCCTGTCCCATTTTACTTAAGCAGACCATAACTGGCAATTGGTTGTACACTTTTGCTTACCCCTTTGAGGAATACAGGCGTAATGGTATATTTCTTTTAAGGGGAAGAAAGATATGTAAAGCATAATTGTATACCCATATGTCACTAGTTACGTTATACTTATAACTCTTCTGTAATAGGGGGCGAGCCTATTGCCAAAACGAGCACAAATCCAGACTTCAGGCCGCAACTGAGGAATTCTACATGGAAAAACCCAATAACACTGGGTATCGCAGCTGTAGCGATTGCGGCCACTAGATCAAGGAGGCCACCACCACTTTCTAATGTTATCATATTATGTATACATTTGAGAAAGTTCATAAAACTCCTCCAATCCTATAGCAAAGAAAACTGATCCACCTTAGACCCGCTATGACTAAATACAGGGTTATTTTTAAGTCGTCAATAACCTCTGAGGTCATTGTACTCATCATTATGAACAACTTTGACTATGGGACCAAAACTGAAATCGCGAAAAAAAAACCAGCTGTTCCCTACATTTATGTTCGAATAATTTGTTAAAATTTAGGGAACAGCTGTTTTTTTTTGGCGATTTCAGGTTTGGTCCCATAGTAAAAGTTGTTCATAATGATGAGTACAATGCCCCCTTAAGAGGTTATTGACGACTTAAAAATAACCTTGTGTAACAGAATCGTGCAATAGCGTAAAATATTGGGAAACACTTCAAAGAAGTGATTCTGCAAATTTGGTGATGCATACTGTTAAGATTGAATAAGAATAATTCTATGAACATAACGGTGATAAGAAATATGTTGATGGTCACGTAGGAATTCTTTAATCAACTGCAATTTTCTTATAATCATCAACATTTCAACAGAAAGACGCCCACTGCTGGACATAGGCCTTCCCCAAAGGGGGGTGGGGGGGGGTTGCCATCTCTAGTAAGTCCCTTAGTCGCCTTTTACGACACCCACGGGAAGAAATAGGATGGTGCTATTCTTTACGTCCGGCACCACACGGAACTATGGAAAAGCCAAATAACAGTTTGCCTCACCTGGGGCTTAAACCAAGTACCTCACGATCAACAGATGCGCTCCCTACCACGAGACCAACGAAGCAGTCAAATAATACCTTTAAGAAATATTTCTTAGTAAACCTCAAACGAACTACCAGTAAGTCTAGTTCAAAATATGACAGGCACCAATGGTATTTTAGAATTCCGTTAACCGTTTTGGGGCCTAAGGGCTAATGGATTCCGCGAAGGTACGAGTTCGATGCCCCGGTCAAACACTTAAATTACACGGATGAGTCTTCGTCGTGAAATGTGTGTGTCATTTGTTTGAAAGTGGGGTCGGCAGAGCTTCAGGCGGTGAGAGGAAAGAGGAGGTAGTGGAGGTCAGATGTCACATGTTCAGAGTAGGTACTGATGTTTAGATGAATCTGGTTGTAAATGGGTGTCAGCTTAGCAAGAAAATGACAAGGATTAGTCTTGGAGTTTTACAAAGATCGTCCAAGATTTTGTCAACAAGCTTCGTAGAACCTTAAGAGTTTCCAGGTAAATTCAACAACCCGTAATAGAACGAAAGTTGCCAGTTTTAAGTTAAGGTAAATTTATAATTAATATCAAGTTCGCTTCGTAGTAATTATGTCATCATAGCTTTGGTCAAAATATCTAAGTAGTTAGATATTTTTGCACATTACGTGAATGTCAATTTGGACGTATCGTTGATCGCCCATTTTTATCCACAGCCAAAGTTAGTAATAATTGTTAGATTGGCAATAAATCCAGTCCATTGCCTTTATAATCGATGAGTTATATAACCACTTAAAAGCAATGTCAATCACCTTCCGATGACAATCTAATAACTACGTTTGTGCCACTTCTCACGTATAAATAATGGCCGCCATATTTGGCCGCTTCGATAATTATAATGAGAGATTCCGGACTTTCCTTGCAAATATGGAAGGAAATAATTATTGAGGAGTGTTTGATCTGCCTGTTTCGATATGTTTGGGGACTGTATATTCGAGTTTTTCGGAGGCCACACTGCAGTCCATTTTATGGCATGAGAAAGTTAAATATGACCGTCTGACGTGGAAGCGCGGAAAGAAAAGATCAGCATAGGCGCTCCGTCACCGGGAGCAATCGCTTGTAATGTTACCTTTACCCGTGACACAGACCTATTAAGTACTTCTACCTATCGCCTTCCGATGACACATTAATAACTACGCTTGTGCCATTTCTCACGTATTATAATGGCCGCCATATCAGGCAGCTTCAATTAGTATAATGAGTGATTGCGGACTTTCCTTGCAAATATTGAAAGGAAGGATTATTGAGGAGTGTTTGAACTGCCTGTATCAATATGTTTGAGGACTGTTCACTGGTAGTTTTTGGGAGGCCATGCAGCAGTGGATTTTATGGCATGAGAAAATTAAATTTGACTGTCTGACGTGGATGTGCCATTCCCAGGAAAGGAAAGATCATCATCGTTTATGTCTATAAAAGTCCACTGCTGGACAGCTTAGTTTGATCCACCCCTGCTTCGCACACGAAACAAATCGATTTCTTTATTACTTGTTAGTTTATTATTAATGTTTAATAGTTTAGATTAGAAGAACAATGCGGTCACACCATGGAGACACGAAAGGAGTTTTTTTATTTTTTTATTTTAATGGCCTGGTTGCTGGGATCTTTTAGCCAAGTCTTTATTTAGTTACAAACTTTGTTTAATTATTGATGAAATTAATTATATACAATGCATGATAGATGCTATCTCCGCCCGTACGCTCTCCTTGAGTTTCAGTAAAGACGCACTTTACTGAGACCTCACGCGGACGTCTAGAGAGAACTTGAAGTGATATGTTGCACTGTTTTGTTTCATTTGCCTACACTAATGCAGGTTCACGAACACTTAATGGTTAATAATCCACCATTATAACACATTAATATTCGGTTAAACACAAGTTTTAGAAAATAAAACAAAACTGCTAATCATGACGCTTCACTTTCCCGCCAAGTATCAAAAGCGAGTTTAATTTATTATGTGTCGCAGATTATAAAAGTTGAGCGATACTAGTCTCTCAATTGATTATTGTAACAACATAAACCTACATGGGCACTTATGAAACGTCAGAAGCTAGGTGCTCGGTTCCGATTGGTCTTTTCCTATGGAGACTCACTCTTTTAAAGTTAATTGGCTTTTACAATGTTTTCAAATTACACGGTTAATAGGAATGGGAGGACAGTGTATGCTTGTCAAAAAGTACTAGGAACTTAATACAAATTTAAAATGATCAACAAATCGAAGCATCTCTGAGTGTACAGTCGCCAGGACCCAACCTTAAAATGTTGGTGGTTAAGTTCAAAATCGAATCGAGAAAATTTGACAGTTTTTGGTATTGTAGTACTAAGGTGAACGCCGTGACTCGCCCGCTAGAGGGGGGCAGCACGTGGGCAGAGTCGTGGTAAGGGACGAGTCGTCGAAAATAACGTCGTCTTAGTGACTGCAAGACGAGTCAGTCTTGTGAGGGCAACGCTGTTGGTTTGCCCGAACTTAGAAAATAGTGTGTGAATATTTTTAGTATTGCACTGTGTTAATAATTGTGAAAGTAAAAATACTAATTGATTTGTTGTATCATCGTGTTTGATTGTAAACCTGCACTATGGATTCCGTACCACCGAATCGAGATGATGACAGCACTATGGTTTATGGTTTAAGAACTTTATTTCTCAAAAAGAATTACATTTGACGGCACGGTTGGCGCAGTGGTTAAGCGATTGACTGATGCGCTGCGTGTCGCGGGTTCGATTCCCGCACGGAACAAATATTTGTATGACCTATAAGTAGTTGTTCCGGGTCTGGCTGTTTGTGTATGTGGGTTTAAATGTTTGTGAACGCACCCACGATACAGGAGTAATTCCTGGTGTGCGGCAACGTTTTTTAAAAGAAGAAGAGAGGAGGAAGACATTTTTTTTTTTAAACGTTGCCCCACACTAGGAATTTCTCCTGTATCGTGGGTGCGTTTACAAACATTTAAACTCACATACACAAACAGCCAGACCCGGAACAACTACTTGTAGGTCATACAAATATTTGTTCCGTGCGGGAATCGAACCCGCGACAGGCAGCGCGGCAGTCAATCGCTTAACCACTGCGCCAACCGTGCCGCCATTCACTTATATGAGAAAAAACTTATTTCTAATTAGAATACATTAGGCGACGCGATGGTTCCACAACAAAAATAGACGATTAGTACAGTACTCGAAGATAGCTCAAAATATTTAAATCGGCTAAAATGTGTTACTTAAGAGATTTTTTGAAAGTATATAATATAGATTTTTGATCTTTTACGTTCCGAGGTAATGTTTTGTAAAGCTGTGCTCCTTCATACAGAATAGTACTCCTGCCGTGGCTGCCTATCGCTCAGCAATCGCTGGATCATATGGACGAGTAGAAAATGCTATTGTGAACCCGAGTGGTTGACAAAGCCCATTGATTAAGAAGACTAAAGTGGCAAGGATCCGTCATATTAACCGCAGAACCGATGACACAAAGCCTAGTCTTTTCCCAACAATGTTGGGATCGATTTTTGCAGTCGAACCGGATGCAGCTGAATATCAGAACTTTACATGGATTGACTAACTATCTGACCTCCAAAACCCAGTAGCTGGGTAACACGATACCCCTTTAGGCGAAAGCGTCAGGGTAGGCCGCGAAATTCAAATATGCTTACGTTTTTGGCAATTTGCAGGTCAGTAACAGGTTGTATGTTAATCTAAATATGATTCGCGGCCATAACAAATATGGCTTTATAGAATTATAATCATTAATATCAGCAATACAACTCACTCTCTTCGTTGAATACTATTGAATGAGTATTTCAGGAAATAGTCATTAAATAACATTTTATAAACTTAGGGAGCTGTATTGCCATAATTGTTAAGGTGGCGAATCATATTTTAATCAACATAAAACCTGACACAGATCTATAAATTGCTAAAAAAATAAGAAAATTTGAATTTCGCGGGCTACCTTAGCGCATCCCCCTTAATAAGACTGGTTGTCAGACTTTCGGGTCTACCAGTAACGACTGTAAAAGATCTTTGAATAGCAGCCGGATCGATGGCTTAAGAGGCTGACAACAGGTAAACCGCTGTCACTGTCAGATTGGATACAAAAGAAAGAGATGCGCGATGACACAACGTATGGCGTAAAAATGCAAATAAAATCGTATATAATTAAATATTAACTAATTAATACAAAATAATCCATCATCGAATGCAGTTTGGCATTTGCAATTTTATGGTATACTTTTAATTATAATTATAACTGTTAACGCACGGATAAACTTTTAAACATAATTAAGAGTTGTCTTTGAAGATTTTTTTGATGTATTAACTTATGTTTAATTATGTTTTGAGTTCCATCGCCGTATGCACAAAAGACTTGAAAATGGCATACTGTTTTTGTTTTGGAAACAATATTAACGGTTTAAGAGATACACTGCTTTAAAAAACCACCTTTTGACCAATTTCAAGACATCTCCGCCTTAACGTGCGATCCGAGGCACGATGACAACCAACAAGGCAGTTTTAATTTTGAAACGGCAAATTAAATCCTAAATAAAATGAAATTTTCTGCGGCACACGTAAACGTCATTTAGGAATCCTCACAATAATTAATAGGATAATAACGTTACGGTGTTTTAAACGAGCGTCTTATTTAGTAAATTTAGTTAATATTCCGCTTAAATATTAGTAACTGTTACCGACAGTTAGTGCCTAAGTTAAACGGAGATTTAAGCACTAACGGTAGATTAAGATTACGATAAGATTCGCTTGTTATGTGACACCTTTTATGAGGTAATTTGTTGAATTCCTGCTCTTAGATTGCAAATTAAAACAAGTTAGTTACGAAATAATGTAATAGGTATGTGAGACTGTGACTTTTTTTACTGCCTCAAGGCTCCCGCAGACAGGTGCAACGTGACGGTGCGACGCGATTCGTGTAGAGCAACTTTCATTAAGTTATCATAGAAATTGTTCTTCTAGAGTCTCTTGTAGGTCTTGTACAGTCACCAGCTCATCAAATTACTACTATTTTTAAAATAATGACCGTGGAGTTTCTTGCCGGCTCTTCTCCATAGGAATCGATCAATTGGAACCGTGCACCTAGCTTCTGACGTTTCCTAAGTGCCCATGTAGGTTTATGTGAAATAAAATATTTTGAATTTGAATTAGACTTCTGTGCATGAGTCCTGAATTTTTCAGTGGCAGCCCAAAGTCTGAATTTGTCACGGTTATTGTATTAGGAATAAACTCACCACTCCCTCTAATACACGAGTCTTTGACGGCGAACTACACATTTCTACCTGACCCTTCAGGGAACACAAGCGTAATGCTATCTTATGTTATGTCATTAGAATATCTTGTCATAATATAGTATTTTATATAATACTCATTGAAGCTTGTATGGACACATTAAAAATCCATGCGGACAAAATCGCGGGCAAACCGCTAGTCAGTACCTAATTCATCAGTTATCTCATTAATAAAAGTCTTCTCACGTTTAATCCTTGTACACCTTATCGGGACAGAACCGATTCGTTTACCGGTACCTGTACCGGTAACCGTTATGTCATAACTTTATAAATGTATAACGGCGCAGGATAGCCTTTACCAAAAGGGATCATCGTATTAGTGGTTCAGCAGCTTCTATTATATTAGGGTTGTGCCGGAATATAGCAGTTTGGACGTGGCACGACAGCGGCTCTCTTGACATCTTTTCTGTCATCAGAAGACAGCTGCCACGCAACCATCGGTGTAACGCTTTTCTTCTTTTTTTTGTATTTGGGATGGGTTTGCTCTTGATCTTAGTCTAGGTCAAAGATGACAGAGACAAAGTCGACGATGGAGTGAGTTTACCCAGAAGAAGCCTGTTCACTCTCACTTTGAAGAGATTAGGGTTGTACGCTCTGCTAGAGTGACTGTCACCAGCCAGGGTCACTCTTATCCGACCTTTTTGGTGATTCCAGTAACTTCGTAACAAAACGGTGCGGCGCCATTTACTGCGCCGTCATGTAAATGTACCCTGTGTTAATATCTATAAAGGTTATGATGCCGTTCATCGCAGGTCATCAAGGTTTAAGTATCTTATCCTTGTAATTAGGAGTTCAAAACCTGGGAACTACTACTTTGGGACACCATTTGGTGTGAAGAAAAGCATCGTGAGGGTTTCTGGAATAATTTTTGTTTAATTCCACGGTCACAGGAAAATGATTAAATGATACAGGAATGAACGTTAATCTGCTGATTTTATTTTACATTATTGATCATTCGTTAGGCGAGTGAATGATGCTGAAATGCAACATCGTTGGAACGTTTTACTAATGCATTCTTTTTTGACTTTTTATTAATTTTGTGTACAGACGTTTCACATCGAAGCGTCTGGTATCGGCTTTACTTAGTTAAGAGTTCTATTCGTTTGCATTTCTATTATTTTGGATTGTAACTCAAAGTAAAGGGATAGATTACCGTTAATTGGTATCGAGTTTTTTTTTTTTTCTTAACGTGTTTTGGGTACAACGAAGTTCTGAGAAATATGTTCAAGAATAACATATATTTTTTCCGCTACCACAAACTATATAGAATTGGCATTTGTTTTGTTTAAGAGATGCCTACTTTTATCATTTGCCTCTTGTCAGCGCCTTAAGTGGAAAACGCACGCACGCGTGTGTAAGCTATTGTGAAAACTCGTCACTTTTTAAGAACATCTTAAAGTGAGTATTTGGGGTAATATACTAATGCTTTTAACGGTACTAGAGTAGCTCGTGGCTAAGTAATAACAGCCGCACGGGTCACTCCATCAGGTTAAGCTACGCTTGTCGGGGTTGGTCCGTGGATGGATGACCATCCATACATACCGAGACTCCCGTTAGTCCCGGCTCTCATTCGTGGATCTTTGACAGTCGTTATGGGTCGTCAGAAGCCCGAAAGTCGGATAACCAGTCTTACCAACGGGTATGGTATTACCCGGTTACTGGGGTGTGGAGGTCAGATAGGCAGTCACTCCATGTAAAATACTGGTATTCAGCTGCATCCAGTTAGACTGGAAGCTGACCCCAACATAGTTGGGAAACGGCTAGCATATTGATTGGTACTCTAGTTGGCAGTTTCCGACGCCCAGTAGCATAATATTTAAGGATCGTACAGACTGGTGCGATATCGCGGGCGTGACACGCCACTAGTAGCACAATTTCTATGTCGCTGCCTGTCGGGGCCGCAATATCGCGTTAGTCTGTAAGAGCCTTCACTCTCTCGTTCAAATTAGCTTGACATTTATTACTTACATAAGTTCTTAAACTATTTTTCTTAAAATGTGCTAAATTAATGTAAATAATTGATTATGCATTCTTTGATGTTATCAGCTAATAATAGCACGAACAGGTTATTTTTTTAGGAATTTGCATAATATATGCAAGATGTAAGAATAGTTTTTAATTATCTTTGGTTTATAATTGATTGGATAACAACGTAAATTGTGTTTAAATGCATTTCGATTAAAATATTTAAAAGTAAAATGAAAGTTTTTTTTTTTTTTTAATTTAAATGTTGCCCCACACTAGGAATTTCTCCTGTATCGTGGGTGCGTTTACAAATATTTCAACTCACGTACACAAACAGCCAGACCCGGAACAACTACTTGTAGGTCATACAAATATTTGCTCCGTGCGGGAATCGAACCCGCGACACGCAGCGCAGCAGTCAATCGCTTAACCACTGCGCCAACCGTGCCGTCAATTCTACAATTAATCTGAAAGTAAGCTAGAGTAGTCTAGTGTTTGAAATATTACTAACAAAAATTGGTTCGTTATCCGAAATATATTTCTTAGAACCGTCCCAACAGACTGTCTTCATATTTTTTCTCTCAAACCTTTCTCCTTGCGAATATATTCAACCACTATCCATAGTAACAAATTTACATTAACAGCACGTTACTATCGTCGCAATAAGGGCGCTTTTTCTAGTTCAAGTGAAGTGCGGTTGAAGGTACAATTCGTAACATAAAACGGTTACTTTTATTTTTATCTCCCGCCTCCAATATGACGCTGAACTTGTAACATGAGAACATGATTGCGTACAGTTGCGTACAGGTAGGTACATGTCTACTTGTCAAAGAAGGTGTGGAAAAAACCACGAGGTAGCAGTTATGAGCGAGCTGCGGGAATGGAGAGGGGCTCCATAATTGTACTTAATTATTATTTTTAGGACTCTAATTAGGGCTTATATTTGCTGTAAAAGATTAATCATTTTGACCGATAATATTGACAAGCAGTACAGTTGACTACATACAAATTGGTAAAACCAATTCAACCAAACCAGTTCACATGTTATTGGCAACTATAGAGGCCTTTGACTGTTATCTACTTTTATTTGATATTTTCTAGACAGAAGCTGTTTTTGTACCATTAAAAATAAATAAATACAACAGCTAATAAGTGATTTCAAGTAGTTTTGTTGATAAAGACTTCAAATAAAATAAAAATCACACTAATATGATAAAGGCGAAAGTTTGTGAGTGTGTGAGTATTGTGTTTGTTACTTCTTCACGCTCAAACGGCTCGACCAATTTTGATAAAATTTTGTATGGAGGTAGCTGACACCCTGGATTAAGACATAGGCTACTTTTTATCCCGATATTCCCACGGGATCGAGACTTACGCGGGTGAAACCGCGGGGCGCAGCTAGTAATAAATAACTAATAAAATATAATATATAAATCATCATCATCATCATTTCAGCTTAAAGACGTCCACTGCTGGACATAGGCCTTTTTTTGTCACGGGGTGGCAAATCTTCATGGATGTCCTCGTCCTCCGCCCTGGGACGGGCGCAGGGGTCTGCCAGACTCTTACTGGCTAAAAACCACCACAGTGCTCCCTTCCCACACTTGCATCGGGGATCTTGGGATCTGTTATTACTTTCGCAATCCCCGGCTAGTGCCGGCCCGCCTCAAGTCTGGGGGGAGGTGAGGTGTTGGACCCCACCTTGTGGGAAGACTTCAACTGAACGTCTTTCGGTAAAATAAATAAATAATACCTACTCATTACATAAATCTTCACGTCCCTATGTATATATTCCCGTAAGCAGCAGGCATTTATGGTACACTCAAATTTCGTCAATTATGTTTTATGTAGTTCCATACATTAATTAGCTTATTGTCATCAAGCGGACGCCAGCCAAACTCCGGATTTGTACTAAAAAAATCCCGAAAGAAAAACTCAATAACAATTAAATTTCTGTGAATAAGAAATGGAATAATGGAAGAAAAATCACTTTCTTCCATCTCTCATTTTTTTCTGTAAATATTGTCGTTACAATATTTACAGAAAAAAATAGAACTGATTCTAATTGTCCCTTCCAAAAGGTAGTTTCGTATGGAGAAGAATGCGCAAGAAACTTCACCGTTACTCGTAATAAAGGTATTGATGACTCTTCTGGACATGATCGGTCTCGGGTTACCAAATGACATGATTAGAGAATGCCTACGTGACCAAATTACAAACTCCTAATCACCGTTGTGTTCTAAGAATTCTTCTTATTCCATCTTCGTAATATGCATCACCAATTTTGCGGAATCACTCTTCTAATGAGTTTGCCAATATTTTACGCTATTAACCGATACTGTTATATTTGATCATTGTGGGTCTAAGGTGGATCAGTTTTCTTTGCTCCAAGATTGGAGGACTTTTATGAACTTTCTCAAATGTATACATAATATCATAACATTAGAAAGTGGTGGTGGCTTCGTTAGTCTAGTGGTGGCAATCACTACTGCTGAGCATATGAGGACCTGGGTTCGATTCCCAGGTAGGGCAATGTTTTTTTGGGGTTTTCCATCTGGACTTTCTCAGTAGCAGCCCGGAGTCTGGATTTATGGCTGATGGCAATAGGCTCGCCCCTATTACATGGGACTTAAACATAACTGGCGAAATGTTGGTGTAAGTATAGGTATACCTCTGCCTAACCCTTCGGGGATTACAAGCGTAATGTTATGTTATGTTAGAAAGTAGTATTTTTTTAAATGAAAAAAAATATAATCAGGAAAATAAAGCAAAACAAAAAAAAGATTGATTAATTTGGTAAAATAAAATATTATGTGGTATTATTCATTTTAGCGTTAAGACAAAATAATTGTTAAAACATTATGTAAAAAAAATATTTACAAAAAGGTAAACTGCCGAAAAAAGACATTGAAAAGCAAAAAAAAAATATCTTTGTAGTCTAACTTAGCTTTAATTAATGTAAGAAATAATTAAGAGACGGTGTCTCAAAATATCCTACTTTTTCGTCGGTTAATAAACATAAAAGCAGATTAACTAGTCAGCTTATCCAAATGGATTATTATCCCGATCTACGGAACCCTAAACCAGTAGGCTCTATTTTATTTTTAAAGTTGCTCGAGCTTGTCTTATAATCGACGCCTGACTGATGAAGCGATGTACTATTACAATGAAGACATGTAATATTATATTGTAGTTATTTTCCTGGTATATCGATAAAGGGTACCACCAGTCATTACCCCGATAAGGATAATGAGTGTACGACTAAACGCCGACAAACACTACGCCGACAGACTGAACACCGACAAGACTTTACTTCGACGGGACTCTTCGCCGACAGGACACTTCGCCGACAGGACTCTTCGCCGACAGGGCTCATCAGCGACGCAATTTATCTCCGATAATCAGATACTTTGGAAATCGATTACTTATGCGTTTCTTGTAATTATACAATTCATACAAAATAAACGACGTTACAACATTGTAACGTATAATATGGTACCTACCTAATCCTAAAACATTACCTATTGTTTTAGGATTAGGTAGGTACCATATTATACGTTACAATGTTTTCTATTAATGCAAGTCGTTTCTGGCACTCGCCGGCCGCTGCCGCGGCAACGCTCGCTTCGCTCGCTCGGCTCGTGCGTAGGAGGTCACAGTTTTAACCTAACCTAACCTACCTGTCGGCGAAGAGTCCTGTCGGCGAAGTGTCCTGTCAGCGAAGAGTCCCGTCGAAGTAAAGTCTTGTCGGTGTTCAGTCTGTCGGCGTAGTGTCTGTCGGCGTTTAGTCGTACACCGAAGGATAATGGGGTTATATCTAAGTACAGTTGCACGTGGTATCAATATGACTTTGATAGCCTCTTTATATATCGGGTAGGGTGATTTTCGCTCGTGGCTAAGTAACAACAGCCGCAAGCGTCGCGCCATCAGGTTAAGCTACGCTTACCGGGGTTGGTCCGTGGATGGGTGACCATCATACATACCGAGACTCCTCCGTGCCTCGGAAAGCACGTTAAGCTGTTGGTCTCGGCTGTCTTACGTATATCTTTGATAGTCGTTACGGGTCGTAAGAAGCCCGAAAGTCTGACAACCAGTCTTTTCTTAGTAGTTTCGGTAGGACCCAATTATTTTCATAATCGAAAGGATCCTTTTAGGATTTTTCTTGTGCAAGATCAATTTATACTAATTTTAAAAAACAGGTAAAATTTGTTTGTTTGCAAGAACTACCCGTATGATTTGAAAAGTTATTTTTGCATTTGATAGCCCATGCCCCAGTTGTGGCCCTGGACCTGGGCACTCACAAAAATACAAACAATACGCTCCTCTGTGAGATTTACAAAAATCGAGTTACTTGGTTTCAAGCCGTAGCAGCCAAACTGGTAATGCTATGAAACTAGTAAAAAACCAGGCACACTGAAACAAATTCACTGCACATTGTGTCCATTACAAAATATCATTCTGTCCATCAGATGTTCAAGTAAGCGAACAAACTATGGTAAGAATGTGCTGCTCGAGAGAGAAGCCAAGTAAACGAGATGTAAATTAGTCTAAGCAGATAAATTGCTAGGTCTTCGTCTGGGATACTTAATTCATTACTTTCTAGTCACCTAGATATTAAAACTAGTGTTGTTTTGCTTGTAAAATAAGGTCACCCCTATATTCCCCTAAGGCAGAATAGAACATCCCTAACATTTTTGGCACTATACAGGCACATATCCGGATTTCCAAATTAAGAGTCTATAATTCCTCAAGTTGCTTAGAATGTTCCTCCGTTATATCAAAAATACTGCAGCATTAATTTCGAAATAAATATATGGTAAAGCTGAGGATTATTATTAAGTACTATGTTTGACGAAAACACGATTGTATAAAATTTTCTCAACAGAAAAAAAATACTAAGTTACCTCCAAACCGAACAATAAACCACTCGTATTAAAAAAAAAACTTCAAATTAGATCATAATAACTGAACTAAATATAAAACAAAAACTATGTTTTCATTTTTTTTTATTACCATTATTTTCATCGTAAACATAAATTACCTAAACTATCGGCGCCTTGGAGCCTTCTCTCTGCTGGGCTGTTATTCTATTCTCAGCATTCATGACTGAATATAAATACATAGAGTAACATTCTATGTTTCCCGCAACCTAATAAAAAAACCTAAATTAATTAAACCTAACATTAAATCAGAGACCGAACAATCGGGTTTTTCATTACCCGTAATGCCGGGGGGTCTACTCCGAAGCGTTAAACCGAAGTGTCGGCCGAATGTTCGGCCGTTTTATAACTTCCATAGTTTCTTTTTTTGACTTTGAGTCCTTACCCGACTTCAAGTCACAGTTTTGACTTTGGCTTATCTCTTCGATAGCCTTTTTTTTTGCCGTAGTCATCGATAGTTAGACGTAGTAAAGTAAGACCGAACATTCGGCCGATACTTCGGTTTAGCGCTTCGGAGTAGACCCCTTGGTCGGTACCAATTAATGTGCCTGCCTTTCAGCAACTAAGTTGGGGTCGGCTTCGGAAGCCCGATAGTCTGACAACCAGTCTTACCAAGGGGTATTGTATTACCCAGTAACTGGGTAACCAGATACGCGTATTCAGATACGCAGTCACTCCATGTAGCTGCATCCGGTTAGACTGGAAGCCGATACCAACATAGTTGGAAAAAGGCAAGACACATTGATTTTATTGAGTCTTCAATGCATTGGAAAACCCCTTAGCGTTGCAGGTGTTCATAGACAATAGATAACGACTTTCCATTACAAGTAGGCTGTCGCTCTGTTTGCCAAGAAATTGTTATATGTGTATTAATTTATAATTAACGTGTTAGGAATAATAATGCCTCATATAATTTATGTTATTCAATATCACTGTCTCTTGGTCTAGCGGTTGTAAACACGACTGCTGAACATGGGGTCCTGGGTTTGATTCCCAGGTCGGGTAAAGTGTTATTGGGTTTCTCAATCAGGAATATCTCAGATGCAGTCCGGAGTATCTATAGATATGTGCCTATATCACTGTGCTATGTGACAATAGGCTTGTCCCATGGTACATCTATAATCCAGGGTTATTTTAAACTCGGTAGCTAAACTCCATAGGCGCGATGCGTATTTAATAACTAAACACGATAAAAAAAATAAAAAAAAAGTTTTTTTTTTGGGAGGTCGACGACCTTTGCTAATGTTGTTACTTGAAGTATACGTTGAGGAAAACTGTTTTATCGTGTTTAGGTATCGATACCCACCACGTAAGTGCAGTTAACCAAAAAATAAAACAGATTTCTAAACTCAAAATCAAAAATCATTTATTCAAACTAGGCTGAGAACCAGCACTTTTCGAACGTCAAAAATTACATAAGACAGTCCCCCAAAAACGCCCACCCTTCACCAGTTCCTAATGCTTTAGCTGGGAAGAAGAAGTGGCGCAACAAACTCCCCAGCAGCACAGCAGTTAGAAAACATGATTCTATACAATAGAATGTAAAATAATTTGCATTACGCAACACAAAACATAAAATTAAATTATTTGTCATATTAATTGTTAGCTAGCACACGCCACTACACAAAAAAAAAGAAGAATAATAGTCGTCGAAAGCTATACTCAAGCAGAAATAAAAATTAAAACTAAAAAGATACCTACGTAAATAGAATGTACCTCTTAATTCAACTGACTAAAATAACTGCGATCGATGACCCCACAAAAAAAAATCATAAAGTTAATTTATTTTTTATTTAATCATGTTTAGATATTTAAAATAACACTGTATATCCAATTGGTGAAATGTGGACGTTCGATACATCTCTGCCTATACCTTCTGGGAATAAAGATGTGATAATATTTATAACCGACTTCTAAAAAAGGAGGAGGTTCTCAATTCGGATGTTTGTATTTTTTTATGTTTGTTCGCGCATACTCGTACCTCCGTCGCTTGCCAACCGATTTGAAAAATTATTTTTTTGTTGGAAAGGGTTCCACTTCCCAAATGGTCCCATGAAAATTTTATCGAATTGAACAATCAACAAACATCTAAAAGTTTATCTACATTGTCTACATTAACGATCTTTTCGTTTACTCTGCATTGCGTTTTTTGTTCGCGCATAACTCCGTCATTTACGAACCGATTTGGAAAATTCTTTTTCGGCACTAAAAAGTGAAAAATAAAAAAGTTTTTACAAAAAAAAATAACCGACTTCCAAAAAAACAATTGAAAAATAACTTTAATTTCGGAAGTCGGTGGCATAAAACTAAAATACAGATCCAAAGACACCGACTTCCGAAATTAAAGTTATTTTTCACTTTGTAGTGTTTTTTTGGAAGTCAGTTATTTCTTTTTGTGAAGTTTTTTATATAAATAATTTAATTTTAAATAAAATATTATTATAAGTAACCGTTTAAGTTTAATAATAATGATACGAGTATGCACACAGCTGTATGCTGTCAGCTCTAATTTAACGCATTCCCTTTTAGAGCACACTATAATGTTTATGTTGGCATATAAAATCGAATGGTTGTGTGTCTGTACATGAAAGATAGATATTATTGGGACCAATATGCCCTGCCACCTTTTTGTAAGGCATTTATGCCCGATTTCTTAGGTCCTGTGATAATATTTTCTCAATAGCTATGATTCGACACAGCAATTTTTTTTTAACTGATGACCAAGGAATCGATGGATGGACTGTGTGAAAGATGATATGGCTAGAAAGGGAGTGACTACCGAGATGACGACTAACAGAGAATTATGGATGAAAGGGACATGTTGCGCCGACCCCAAATCAATTGGGATAAGGGCAGGAGAATGATGATGAATTTTTTTTTAACTGATTTCTTTTGTTAAGAATGTTTCATAATATAGAACCTAAAATATTGAAAGCATTCGACTATTGGATAGTTAAACTCCGGTGAAGAATACCTCAGAAAATGAGCATAAATCACCTTTTGATTGTACTAATAAAGTTCTATAATAAAAAAGTTCAGTTTTTTTCCAGGATCAAAATATAATAATTTAGCAGTAGCCTAAGAGCTAAAGTGGAATTCACGAGAAATTTTAACTCTAGGAAGCTGGAAACATGAACCTCTGAAGCCTGAAAACCGGGCGAACCTGAATGATATCCTGGTCGTATCGATGGCAGTTGCTCCTTGTAAAATATTGATATTCTCATCTGGTTTGACTGGAAGTCCAGGAAGAGTTATGTAATCTCTAAGAATTTCCCTTTATTTATGTAAAAACATTATTCAATACGACCAAAATCACGGCTAAAAGCTAGTACATTTTATGACATCGCAATATACTAGTGATGGGAACAGTCGATAAAATCCTATCGATATTTCACGGTCGACGTTAGAGGGGCTATAAAACGTACGTTACGAGTGTTACGACTTTATGTGGCTATAAAATTTTAATAGATATTAAATTTATAATGTCAGCTGTCTTTGTTATTATCTAAGTTAAATTATGGCTTAATAGGCGGTGGTTTTAAGTTAAGTGCCTTTTTTCTAACGATTTGAAGTTTTGATTGTCATTGTAAATTTTAAGTTTCATTAGGACATAAAAGGGAAGGAAAGCTATTGCTTGCAACACATAATAATTATTTTTATGTTTAGTAGTTTTCTAACAAGATGGTGTAGCTTCGTTTTGACTAAATATAAAGTAGAATGAAAGTGATTTTAATCTGGAAAATGTTAGTAGTATTGAAGATCAATCGCTGCGGTAGTGCGCAAACTGACAACATTATTATTAACCGTGAATATTATAATTAATCAGACAACTCTAATAAATGTTATACAAGATGAATGCACTTCAATTTTGCAATTCGAATTTTGCCTACAGTATAACAATTTTCAGTCGCACAAGCTAAACTCCCGAGATAATATCGATATTGTCGCCCATCACTACACATTAAGGCGAACATGTCAGTGACAACGTGATCTCGCCTACACAGATTCCTAGCGCTCCGTCATAGCCTAATAGCCTTGAGTCTTTGACCTGGATAGGCTAGACATTTAGACTTCAACTGTTTTGTAATCAATACTTAGTAATACAAGGTATTCGTTTGTTTACTTGATTGGGATTCGAGGAATCTTTGTAATGAATTATTTATGTGTGACCTAGCCTCCTTTAAGTGCATGCAGTTTTAAAATTTTGTTTGTAGCTTCTTATTTCGTATCGGCAGCTTTCCACTAACGATGGGACACGCTTAAAGTTAAGAGACGTTTAAGCGTAAAAAAATTAATGGTTAAGCAGACGCTTATCATTACTTAAGTATATCTAAGCACCATTTATAAATAAGGGGGCTAATATCGTGTCCAGCGTTTCCTGTTCTCTGCACGTTACAGGAATTGGATGGAGCTACTAAAGGTGCCAAAATCTTGCCAGATGTCCGGCTTTTTACACTCGTGTCCGGCCAAATATATACAAGTCTGTCTGTCCGGCTTTTGTTAGGCTTTTGGTCAATCGCGGCTCGCCAAAAGATGCCGAACGAAAGCACAAATTACTTTAGTAAGAACAAAATGTGATTCATAATAACATAATTAAGCGTAGAGTAAGTCTCAAATGAATAACAGTAATAAATACACAAATAAAAGTACTTTTTTTAAACCAGTGTGTCAGTCTTTCTGGGAAAAACGTCCGGCTAAATATGAATGTGTGTCCGGCTTTTCTATTTTAGGGCCTCGTACCTCTAGGCCCTACTCCACTATGATTGCCATCGACACGCTAAGAAGAACAAAATATTAGCAGGCCATGAACGTTGATGACCTGCTAATCAGAGGGGCTTTTTTTTTTTTTTTTTTTGGGTGGGAAATCAAATAACTTCTCCCGCTCTGGGTGGAGCGGGAGGGAGTGTCAGACTTTTACTGACTAAAACCCACCGTGTTCCTTCAGATGCCTGTGTGCCAGGGCCACGATATCCCTTTCGGACAGGCTCGTAACCCTGGCAGAATGACTACAATAAGCTGGGAGCATAATAATATATATTTTAAGCATCGCATTTCGAATTGCCCCCGATGTTTGGAACTATTTAGTTTAGCTCCTTTTTCAACTTGCTTCTCACTAAATGACCTACTATTGACAGTTCAAAAGTCCCTGGAAAAGGTTTAATCAAAATAAATGCTGTGACTTTGAATTGGCTTTAAAAATAAGGGAAGGAGAAATTGTTTTCATAATTAGGCTGGATGTTAGGTGGTATTTTGTAGGGATTGATAGCCATAAATGGCTTAAGGGTAGGTCCTAAAGGCTGATCGGAAACAGAGGATAAGTACGAGGTACCTATTGGTATTCTACAGACATAATGAATGTCAGACTTTCGGAGTGCGGTTGGCAAATGCTAAATTATAATATGCACAGAAGTCATGCATACCTTTACTCACGAATTCACGAGTCTTCACTCATTACAATCATTTATGCCAAATATTAATAATTAATATTGACAATAATGTGATTTACTCCTAATCATAATTCTTCATCTTAGTATTTTCCTTATTGATTGAAAGATAAGTGATGATTTAAGGAATTTGGTTGTGCGTGCGTTGCAAGATCCTTTATCGAAGATATGATTGATTTCTCTGATGATGCGTCGTGATTACTGTATAACCTTTTGGTTAGTTAACTACCTGATATTAATGTCACAATGTTACACCGTTATTTCGGCCGGTTTAATCTGTAAAAATCTCACCGTAAAACACTTAGGTGAAGGAAGCTTGAAATTAAATTAATAGTAGGTACATTTGAGGTTGCTTTTGAGCCGAGAACTGCAATAAAAAATGTCCACGTGTATCAAACGACGTTTTTCAATACACTTTTGAAGAAATTAAATAACGAAAAATATTTTTGTCATGAATTATTAGATTTAATTTTTTTTCGTTTTTTTTTTTTTTGTTAAATCGCCAGTCTGAAGGAGAAGCAAAGGTATAAAGCCGAGACACAGCCTAAAATGAAAAATAGAAAAGTAAAATATTTTTGAGTTTAGAACACAAATAAATGTTAATTTGATCATAAACGTTTTTTTTATTGTAATAATCATGGTATTCTATTTATAAACATTATTTAGATATTCCAAAAATATTAATGCCGTAAAGACGCATCTTTGCCGAGATTAAAAAAAAAAATCGCCTCCGAATAGAGAGGACCGTTTCTGGCGCGAGACGGTGTGAATAGAGGCATTGAACCAATTTGGACTAAGTATAGGTATAAGTTATCTGTGGCAATTTTTGTTCCCGCACACGAGTCGTAAAAAAAAAAAACACACGCGTGTGAAATTCATTGCATTGTGAACCTAATCGTAGTGCGATATGAACCAGTTTTCGATGAAGTGTATTGAAATTTTATTTGCAAGAATTGTACATTATAGATGGTCAGGTTTTATAACACTTTCTAAAACAATTATCTAAAAGTACTTATCACGCAAAATAATTGATTACATTATTAAATAAATGAAGATTATAAAATTGGAACATAAATAGTCGATTGTATTAAGAATAACAAAGCCAATCATTTGTCGAATTAGAATAGTAAAATGTCAGTGTGAATCTTAAAAGTTTAGGTTCTCATTCATAGACAAGAATTATTTTTCTTTAAGCCATTTGAATAACACTGTTTTAAAACGATTGATTGGCAGTTCCTGTTATGATTTTTGTAAATTATTATATATCCTTATAACCATTGGAAATCAACTGATATATAGCTGTGAAGAAGTGAGGTAGCAAGTCCTAGCATCAGGTAGAATGACAGCTTACTTCCGAATAGATCGGCTGGAGTAATCCAATTTAGGTATAATTAGAAAACTAACTACTACCAACTACGGGTGGGTGGCTATAGGTACACCTCTGCCAGTACCATCTTTACCACACGGGGCCCGTGCCCAAGGCCCCCGACCTCACGGGGGCCCCGGATGGTCGAATCAACGCTTTCACTCAATAGCGCATTTTTTAAAATATTTTTAGGTTAATTCAAACCTGCAGCATTTTATTTAATAACGTACCTACCAAGTTGTATTTCTTAAAACAGTTAAAACATGTATTTGATTTAATAATTTATAATTAAAGTTTATTTTTTTATTTATAATTTAAGTAGCTATTACCTACTTAAATATAAAATCACAACAAAAAATTGTTTTTTTTGTCATAAATTCACTTCTTTTTTTTTACTTTCTTAAGGGGCCCCAAATTCTTGTGTGCCCAAGGCCTGCCCTAAAGCGACCTTGACCTCTGCCCAACCCTTCGGGGAAACAAGGCGTGATGTTATGTTATAATTAGGAAAATGCGTAAAGTTACAAGGTTTTTTCTTCATAAAAAGTAATATTTTGGCTCCTGTAACACAGGTGTTTTTACTTAGCGCAGGAGTCAGGGCTTCACTTTGTTTGTACACATTTGTATGCCAATAAATAATTTATTTATTATATATTAATAAATAAAAATGTTTAATGCAGACCATATTATCCACAAAAAAAAAACTTTTTACCTTTATTACTTGCTATGAGCACTGTATCTTCCTTTTGCTCATAAAGATAACGTAGCAGACTATGTCACAATGTTGAAAAATAAGACCACCTACAAAGAAATTCTATTGAAACCCATAAAATCGAAAAGTTACTTTGTAAAAACTTCGATATCGACAATTTAAGTACAAAATTCTTGATAGCCATGTTCTTTTAGTAATATCAGATATTTTATGATGCTCTAATAGTACCAAATAGGCTTTTAAAAGTCGTAAAAATAGTCGAATGCAATTTGCGACGTTCTATTTTTGTACGCACTTCTTTATTATGTGGTGTATACATGCTTACATTTTAAGGTAGAAATTAAAAATGTATGGCTAAAACTTGGCTAAAAAGATATATTTATGGAACAGCTGTTTTTGTAATGCTACTAATTAGTATTCCTCCCATTTTTCGAGTTGATATAATATAAACACCTGTATGATCTGCTCTTATTTAGGCTCCGTTATGATTTATTGATATAATGCAAAAATATTAATTACTCTACGTTCGTTACCAGTAGACAATGATCTACATACATCGACCTTATTTCAATGGTACAAAACCTCCTTGCATAGACAAGTTTACATAAGTTGTAGCTTTTAATTTCTCTATTGACAGTAACATAACATGTTTTCTAGTACTAACACTAGTTGTCCTAGTATATTACGTCGCTAAGTATGGTAAAACTCATGGTAATTATTGGCGACATAACTGGCTGGCAGGAAAGAGCGAAAGTTTTAATGAACGGTATCACAGACTACCAACATAATTATGAAACATGTAATTTTAAAACTGCTAGTAATATTTTGTAATGTCACTCATGTCTTCGACTGTGGTAATTTGTCTTTAAAAGTATAGACAGCTTCGTACAAAACGACATGACTTGTCAGGATGGTAACTTTTTATCGATACATGTGGCATGAACATCACTGTATGGTTCAGAGGTAGCCAGTGAGTTGTTGGATGTGAGTTGACGAAAACCACAGACTTCACGATAATTAAGTTTATTCGTAAAAGTTAGGATTAGTTTTAGTAATTTAATTTATTTAATTTAATAATTACAAATTAATATACACAACATTTAAATGTTAAAAGTCACACACACATAACACACACGTCAAAAAACTTAATCAAATAACCCGCCCCTAACTGTTCCCGGCGCGGCGGCGCAAAGGTACCCATAACGCTTGAAGCATTGCCACGTTGGATGGCTGTGGCTAACCTTTGCACCAAGAACGAGCCGGCGCGGCGGCGCGGGAGCCGTCCGTTTTCGTAGTCGCGGCGTTAGCAAATGGCCTGTACGTGAACCGTACAATCACTATTGCCATGCTAGCTGATATTGTGGACATCACTTATGGACCCTAGTATACAGGGTGTATCAAAAAGCTGTGGCAAAAATTATGGGTGTGAAACCATAAAACTCAACAACTTTCTCCAGCCTATAGCAGTCCACTGCTGGACATAGGCCTCTCCAATTGCACGCCATTCAGCTCGATTCTCGGCCACTCTCATCCAGCTGCCACCAGCCACCCTGCGAAGATCGTCGCTCCACCTAGCCTGAGGGCGTCCTACCTTACGTACTTCCTTGACATAATATTTGCATTATTTGAAATTATATACCTAAAATTCTAACTTCAACTATTAGTAGTGCCTTTTGTGGACAGGATATTAATTCAGATTTGTTACAGTTGTAATGGCAATCATGTCATTTGGTTTCAATAGGTATTCATGTTTTTCTTTATCTTTTATATTTTGTGAATGTGAGAACGTCGTAGGCTTAATAGACTGTAGATTTGCAGACCATTTTCTATTTTGTTAAGTACCTGTACATGTTGACAGGCCTACACTGTCCTCCCATACCTATTAACACTAAGATGAAAACATTGTAAAAGCCAATTATTTTTAAAAGAGTAACCGCGGGGTTTCTTGTCGTCTCTTCTCCATAGGAAACGACCAATTGGAACCGAGCACCTAGCTTCTGACGTTCCATAAGTGCCCATAAGGTTCCCAGTTCCATAAGGTTTATGTGAAATATTTTTTTTTTTTTTTAACCCAAATGTATGTGTATGGGACGGCTGATTATTTTTTCTCGATTACAAATTTGGTTCCATGGAGAAAGTTGTTCAGTTTGATGGTCTGTACCACAGCCTTAAATTTGACCACAAATATCTGAGACACCCTGTAGTGATACATAAACTAAAGATTAACTAAAACTGCCATAAACGGTATATTTAAAATTAAAATCACTAGGTAGTTCAATTTAAAACAAAAACCCTAGAAATGGTTAATAATTTTCTGTGTAAATGGTTGGACCAGTTATGAAATAACTTTACCAAACCGATGATTTAACTTTTACAGCACATTACCATAAATTATATACGCTATTATTATTATAAATGGAAGGTGTTGCTTTATATTTATTGTGGTAAGCAGTAAAGGACGTGTCATAGCAAATAGTTATGATTATTAAAATTTTATTTTATTTTCAACCGCTGTTGTCGCACTGCGGGGCAAAAGATAAATGATAGTTATTATTTAATGTAATGAGGAAACAGGGTGCTAATTTTAATACCAATAGGCTTAACTACTTATTAAGCCTGGAGCTCAACTAATTCATACGCTTAAATAATGGTAAAGTAATAATACGAGATATACAGTCGCCAGCACATCAAGACAAACCGTCAAATTTTCTCATTCGATTTGGAACTCAACCTTTAACATTTTAAGGTTTGAAATCAGTCAGTTTGGTGTAAACCTGATGTGCTGGCGACTGTAACGTCAAAGCCAAAATAATGTTCGTCACCTTAAGGGCTATTTTTGCCTGCTCATTGCACGTTATAATCTACTTTACCGACTCAGAATGATGTATTGCGTCGTAATGTCAATACCGCAGAATGACAGTCAGCCAGCCATCTTCTTTACATGTCAGACCGAATACAAAATGCGACACTGACAGAAAAAAAAACGAGCGAACCTCACAGTAGTCGCATATAATGTGTAACATCTGACATCTGACCTTGGTAATAAGTAACTGAGCAGCTACAGAAATTAACATCAAAATTTTAAAAAGCTAAATACTGAAATCATTATTAAGTACTCGTGGTTGCCCACTGGGGGCCAAGTCTGCTAACGCAGTTGTTTCAGAATGGCCGATCATTGGCACCGTAATTGTAGAGTTTGACAGTTTTGCTAATCTCATAATTGAAAGGCGTCTTTATGATTTTCCAATGACGTGCCACTGATACTCCATTGGAAAAATTGTGTGTATTTGGTAATTTCGTACTGACAAGCTCATATTATTTTGACTTCCATATGGACCACTGTCAAGCCATTATGAATTTAGGAAGTTACAAACTATTGGCACAATGGTCATGGCGTTGCCTTGGTATGGTCGTCATAATGCCCAATCATTGAAAATAGCAGACTTGGCCCCGTGGTCGAAAGTCGACTCCCTCTACTTAAATTCTATATTTTTTTACTAAAATACATGAGTACATTAATGCCATACTATTATAGAGTATTTACTAATTCCATGCTATTAAAAAGTGCTTACTTATTCCATGCTCAAGCTGTCACTTCTTATTACATATTTCGGTCCTTTTTCACGAAATCACTGCCAGTGAGTGTTACACATCAAAAATATTTCTTAAAATAGTCAGGCCATTAATTTAAAGGACATTGGCCAAAGGTGTATGCTATTTATATCTTTGTTATCGAGTAATTAAATTTAGTTTTCTATGCAATAGTCTGTTTAGTGCCATAGCTTCAAAAAGTATTATGTGTCCTGAAGGCCTAGCATGAATTCACTTGTCTTCCAAAAATGTTGTACTGTCTACACGGAAACGTCATTTTTGTCTACTCTTCCGTCGATAAAACGCTTCTCTACGGTTCTCGTTCTAAGCTTGCTGGACTTGATAATGGAAATATTTTGAAAACTGACGAAGTTATAATAGACTTGACTGTACCAAGTTTCAAACTCGTATGGCAACCTTTTTTGGGACGAAATACAAAAACGGTTCAGCAGTTTAACCTTCTCAGACAAATTTTTGAGTTTTGTATAGTATGTACCTAATTCTATTCTTTAACTTTTATGCAAACTGTAGATATATTACAAAAATAACAGGCCATAAAATTTGTTTTTCCTTTGATTCCGGATTGGCGTAGCAATTTACATAATATCATTTTTTATGCCATCATAAAGTTTGTGTTATGTCATTTTTATCGCATTAGCGACGAACAGAAGTGTGGTAAAGGGAGGGTCTTTGACTTGCAATGGATAATAAAAAAAATAGATACTAGAATTATACGGGGTCAAATTAAATTAGCTAGCGAAACTCCACGATAATTATCATAAAAATATTAAAGATTTTATGTTTTTTTTATAGGGGTCAACGTCCGCTTGTATTGTTGTTAGTGGAAGTATGTGTTGAAAAAATCTGTTTTCTTTTGTTGTACCGTGTTTAAATATCGATACCAATCACTTATTGGTGATTGATGCCTGAGAGATATTTCTCGACGGCATGTGAAGCCAAGTCAGAGCCCCATGGGCTACATAAAAACTCTGACACCAGGTTAGTCACTAACCACACGAAAAATAAAGAAAATCAAATTAATAACAATTGGCTTACCTCTATTTACTCTGGCAGATAGATCATCAGAATCTGTAAATAAAGAAAATAATTTAGTTATTAGATAGTATTACTGTTTTAATATGAACTGATGGGTCTGTAGGTCTAGGGCCAACGCGTGGAGTAAACTTCAAAGCCATACACGTTACGATAAACTTGCACAAGTCTGCGTGGCACCGAATGGCTCGGATACTTGCGAAAATTTCTCCCACACATGTTAATGTATACCTGTGCAAGTCCAATTTCACGCAAGTACCTATAACGTAACGTGTGTGGCCTGCATAACGTAAATTTGAACTGAAAATACTAATTTCGCACAATAATTCATAATATCTATGGGTGATATTAATTCTGCAGCCGTAGAGAAGCGTTTTATAGACGGAAGAGTAGACAAAAACGACGTAGAAACCGCTTGTCTACCGTAAATGTTCTACCGTCTGGAAATGTCATATTTGTCTACTCTCAAAAACTTAAACCAAAATGTTATAGAATAGTTGTATATTCGATTCAATAATCGGTCGAATTTACGTTACGTTGCGCGTTCTTGCTGGGGCAATTGGATTGTTGACCCTTACTGACGGTCATAAATCTCAAGAAATTCGCCAAATAATTGATTACGCATAGCTATTAGAGCAATTTATTGGTTTTTATTGTTAACTCCCATCTACAAGCAAAAATACCCCATATTTTATAAGGAAAATCGTTCAGTATCAAGAGAATAAAATCTCCCGCAGACAGGCGCAACGCGATACTAGGAGCACAGTTTCTTGAAGACTTCATGGAAAATGTCGTGCTGCCTGTCGCGCCCGTGATATCGAGCCAGTCTGCACTAGCCTTAATTGCCCTTTATATAATGGATGGTAAATACTAGATCAATATCTGACCCAATATTCGGATATTGCTGACCGGATTAAAACCTTGTATAAAACCGTTCGTTCTGCCGATATTTGGCACAGCCCAATAGTTCAGCAGTCTCCATCTCCGGGTACCTATAAATAATTTCTATAATTTCCACAAATGTCATTAGCATTTCCTTTAGTTTATTGACCCACAAATTATATCTATCGCTCATATGTGTAGCCGTACTGAATAAAACGACGCTACGCTTCGGTTGGCACCCTACGCAACAACAATACTATTATTATTGAAATACAACCTTATTTACTGTACTATATAGTAGAAAATCTTTTGTAGGAATATAAGGATATGATAACAGAACTGTCGACGAAAGAATTTGAATTTTATTTGCTGGAAACTGGAGTTGAAAATTGGATGTGGCTGACAGTCTGAAGGGTACTTAACCGTAACGAAATGCGGGTTTTAAAATGAGATGTTTTCGCAAAGAAAATGATAGACATATGGAGGAAATGTAATTTATAACTTGCAGTTCAGTTTAACGGGTGACAGACACTTATAAGTATAAAGGAAGGCTAAGTATCCCTTAGGAAAGCGGTGTCCGTAGCTAAAGACCAGAGGGTCTACTCTGAACATAAATCTGAAGTATCGGCCGAATGAACGGCCTTTTCTTGAGTACGGCTAACTATGGCAAACTACGGCGACACGACAGTCAAAGAGATATGCCAAAATCAAAAATGTCCCTTGAAGTCGGCTAAGGACTCGAAGTCATAAAAGGAAACTTTGGAAGTTATAAAACTGCCGAGCATTCGGCCGATACTTCGGATTATCGCTTCGGAGTAGACCCCCAGGCAGCGAAATTATTCATAGTTTTTTTATGATTTTAGATGGATGGCCCTGTGGTAACCGCCCCGACTTACGAGTTGTAAGGTCGAAAGGTTCGACCCCGAATTTATTTCATCATCTCTTTACTCTCAAAACGGTGAAGGACAACACCGTGGGGAAAACGGCATGTCCTAGAACCAAAAATTCGAAGACATGTGACATCTACCAACCCGCACTGGGCCCGCGTGGTGGATTACGGCCCACCCCCTCTCACCGAGAGGAGCCCTGTGTCCCAGCAGTGGGAACATTATAGGCTTTTTCTGCTATACCATAGTTGAAGCTATTTGTTACTTCAATTTTATTGTTTGCCACAGTAAGAAACATGCATGGTTTAAGAGTCTATACTACCTCAGCGCCACCTCACTCTTTATCTCCCTTGCACCTACTACTGGCGGTCCCGCGAGCGAGAGAGACCGGGTGGTAGAAGAAGACTCCAAGGCACCGATAGTTTAGTTTATTTCTTTTTACGGTGAAAATAATGGTCATTTAGAAAAAAAAAATAACATGAGACCTGCTTTATAGTTAGTTCAGCTAATATGCAAAGTTTCATTTTATGGAATCGTGTTTTCGTCAAACATAGTACTTAACATTAATCCTCAACTTAACCATATTATATTTATTTCAAAATTAATGCTAAGCCATTTGAGGTAGTATAGGCTCTTAAATGGGACTTTTTTTAGCCACGCTTCCCAGTAACACACCACTAGCCAACCGCCTCTTAATTATTAGTTTCTCCATTTTATAAAAATGTTGACTTTTTAATATGCGCAGACGCATACGTGTATCCTTTTAAGGGTGGCGCACACTGCACGGATGTCCTGCCACTGTCTACCCATTGCACATATTAATAGCCTTATTGGAAAACTAGTATTGATACCAGACTGATAGGGATAGGGGTGTGAAAAGGCAGTTTTAATAAATAAAATAAATATAGGTAGCCATGAAGACTGCCCGACAGTAGTGAAAACTTAAATCTTTGAATTAACATATAAAATTGTAGCGGCATCTACATCGCCACATGCGAACTACGCATCACACTGACGTCACGCAAATCCTGCATCGCGCAAGCAGAGTTTACCGCGCGACTAGCATATATACAACGCCCCACCAGGGGCCCAAGTCTGCTATTTTTATAAATTCAGTCATTCCAACACGATCCCATTGTCATGCCATTGTCATTTTGCTAAAAGTTCGTAATCTGGTAAATTCATAATGGTCGATCATTGGTCGGTCAATGTTCTCGTAATATAATCGTGTTATTATAATGGAAGAAAAAAGAAAAAAAAAGAAAGAAAATACGTTTATTTGCGGTAAACACAAACAAAATGGCAATGGCATTGTCGTATTGCCATTATTATAAAACCCATTAGTAGAAATGTCATTCATTTGTCATTATGTACGAGATTACCAATATATGCAATTTCTTTCAATGTAGTGTCAGTGGCCGACCATTGGAAAGTCATAATGACGCCATTATAATAGTAGATTACCAAACTTGTCAAAATCAATAATTATGAAATCAATGATCGACCATTCTGACACTATTGTAATAGCAGACTTGAGGCCCAGACACGACCACCGTTTGGTCGGAGCAACCTCTCTTCTATGGTGGATGAATGAACTTAACACTCTGTTCCTTATACCACCAAAAAATAATGCCTAATTATACAAAATATGTTAATTAATCGTGTTTGTGTTATGTATCTTTAGTTATGGTCATTAAAAAAAACCGGCCAAGTGCGAGTCGGACTCGCGCACGAAGGGTTCCTTACCATTATCTATAAAAACGGCATAAAAATCACGTTTGTTGTATGGGACCCTTAAATATTTGTTTTTTTTTTTTTTTTTTTTTTTTTTTTTAAGTGAATGTATAAATAAATATTCTGTGAATATTTCAAGCGTCTACCTGTTGCCGTTATCAATATCGAGCAAAAAAATCACGTTTGTTGTATGGGAGCCCCCCTTAAATATTTATTTTGTTTTTTAGTATTTGTTGTTATAGCGGCAACAGAAATACATCATCTGTGAAAATTTCAACTGTCTAACTATCACGGTTCATGAGATACAGCCTGGTGACAGACGGACAGACTTAGTAATAGGGTTCCTGTTTTACCCTTTGGGTACGGAACCCTAAAAAATATACCCATAGAAAAAAAATTAAAGGTAAATAACCTTTAATTTTTTTTAAAAAGGTTATTTGTTTGCATGTACGGGCGGCAATTACGGGTTAACGGGAACGCCTTTCGTTAATTAACATGCTGTATATGCGTATACATGTACACACACGAATTCGACTCGCACTTGGCCGGTGTTTTAAGCTTCAAGTAGTATAGTAATTAAAAGTAATAACTTCCTAGTTTATTGCCACAGTAACCTTTATATTTGGAACTAGCTGCTGCCCGCGGCTTCGCTCGCATAGCTTTTTCTAAAATAAAGGGAAGCCTAACTTACTCCTTGTAACATCAGTTACCTGTCAGTTAAAGTCCCGTTAAAATCGGTCCAGCCGTTTCGGAGATTATCAGGCACAAACAGGCAGAGAAACAAAAATTTAAAAATAGTTTTTTTGTTATAAATACCGTATAAACAAAATCTGTTATTTTAACATTACAAACAAACGCTTAAATTTTATTTATTTGTATTAATATATTACTTAGACAGTCACACGGTTAATAGATAATTTATGTTGATTACCGCTCCTAATATTAGCACGGTTTTTGGCAAAAAACGGGTTATTCTTGTTTATTATGTAGCGTGGGAAAAAACACGTAACTTAACGATGCTTAATCTGTACGTACATAATTATAAGATGTTTAAAAATGTCTGCCTCGTTGGTCTAGTGGCCGCAAGCTCTACTGCTGAGCATGAGGTCCTGGGTTCGATTCCCGGGTCGGGCAAAGTGTTATTGGGTTTTTCTATCTGGAATTTCTCAGTAGCAGCACAGAGTCTGGATTTGTGCCCGGTTGTTGGCAATATAGCTCGCCCCTTCTTAAATGGGACTTAAACATAACTGGCGAAATGTGGGTGTACTACAGTCTGTCCTACCCTTTGGGGAAACAAGGCGTGATGTTATGTAAAAAATTAATGCAGATTTTTTTTTTGCGTTTTCAATGTTGTTCCCATAGTAAATTTTTTTCAGTTCAATGGTCTAAAGCACTCCTTCAGTTTGTCGGGTTAATTTTTAAACACCTTAATTGTACAGAGTGGAAGGGACATCGACGCGCATCCTGTTACCATGGGTTCAGTACATCATTCTTGACTCCCCTGCGTTAAAAAAAATTTGACGGTTTTAAAAAAAAAATTCGCTGCTCCATACATTTTGACCGAGTAGGTAACTTCTGTAGGAAACAGTTGTTTTTTTTTATTACCGACGTGAACGCACGGGGGTCAAGTATGATGTACTGAGTCCATGGTAACAGGTTTCGCGTCGATGTCCCTGCCACCTTGTATACACAAAATAATTCCGTAATATTAAGCATTAAGTGGATTGCAAGTATTGATGAAATTCTGAAGACGTCTGTGCTTAGTAGTAGAAGTCAAAGTGAATGGAACAAATCTAACTTAGGGAGATGTATTAATTATTCTAATGATTATAATTCTGTAAAAACATATCTGTTATAGAGGTTCGAATCATATTTTGATCAAGATACAACCTGACAATGGCCTTCAATTTGCAAAAAAACGTTAAAAAAAAATCGCGAGATACAGCTGTGGATTCACCTTAAACCACTCTTCCTCTGTCCTAGTTATTTAAAATGTTGCTTTGCCCTGCAGGGTCAAAGGAATTGTGTCCATTTAGTATGATTTACCATTTGTTTGTGTACATTATGGATTACAATAAAGATTACTTGAATTTAATTTAATTGCTGTGTTCAATTTATAAACGATAGTTTTGTTGTTTTAACAGTAAAACCGACAAAAAACACTCAAGCGGCAACCTTATTACTGATCTATGTACGCGAAGGAAACCCAGCGTCAACTCCGCGATTATAAATCCAAGTGTGAGACTGTGACTCACCCTTAACTCGATACTATAGACGATGCGTTTATAATAATTATGTGTGCGTTGTTACTTATATCATTTTTATATTCAGTGCATGTTAAAACATGAACTTGGAATTAAATAAAACAGCTGCGTGTATTTTAAATTGTATTTTTGTTTACATTCCGGTCGTTTATTGAAATTGCTTTTACGAGCTCGAACATTTGATGGGAACATGGCTTTGGCTAGTAATAAAACTTTTGAAATTGCACCTGAGATATGACTCATATGAATAACTATTAAATTGCTGTGACTTGATGGTCAAAATATTAATTAAAATTAAGTTTTACAAGAAGCAGGAAGAACATATAGGAAAGTTGGAAAGTACAGGGAAGACCTTTACCCAATAGTGGGATAAAATAGGTACACAAAAAAAACAGGCAGCCAGGGTCCGAGAGAAGTGAAAATTAAAAACTTTGGTATAACATATTTTATGTAGGAAATGAGTACTCTTCCCACTCCTTATACAAAAGGTGAATACGCTCAGAAGGTAATATTTGCCCAGAAGGTGAGGAATCCATTTAAACCGTTTTTAAACCGTAACGAATGTTTCTTTTCACATTATACAAAAGAGCTTGTTTGAACATTATTTAGTGTGAATTAGAGGGCGTTTGTTTTAAACTCTGCTCGGTTTATGGAAGCCTGGTACTTTTTACACCTTTCAATCTCTTAATTTGTAGTTTTTACCTTTCTTGGTTTCGGCTCAAGTTTGCTTTTACTTCCATACAAGAATCTTTAGAAAGTTATGGGCTTTTTACCAAATTTTGTTTTGTTAACCATCTCCTTAATAAAATGCGAGCCTAGTACTTTGAAGATTGGCAAAGTTACATCAAAATGGAAGTAGATTTTGTGAAACTCCACTTCTAATGTTTCTTAACTTGTAATTTTTAACAATAAACATACTTGAAAATTTTAGAATGCTCAAAGTAGGTACACACGGCTACACATCAAGCTATACATTTCCAGTATAAGCTGATCTCGCATTGTATAGGATTTCCGTACCATGAGAGGTCAGCGTATACTGGAAATGTATAGCTTAATGTGTAGCCGTGTGTACGTAAAATCTAAAGAATCTCCAAAGGATGCTTTTCCCCACTATGTTGGAGTTTATTTCTAGTCTAACATAATACCTACGATACCCCTTGTTAAGACTGTTTCTCAGACTTTCGGGCTTCTGATGACCCTTAACGACTGCCAATGATCCATGAATGACAGCCAGGACCAACGGCTTCACATGCTTTCCGAGGCACGGAGGGGTCTTGGTATGTAAAGATGGTCACTCATCCTCCTCGACCTGCCTGACCGCCTCCGACCTGATTGATCGACCCGTGCGGCTTTTATTACTTCGCCAGAAGCTTTTATAGGATGCTACTACTCATATGAGAAAATACGTACCTACATAATGTTTATGTAACTTCACCCTCGGAAAGGCACTTTGCTGTTTATTTTGCCAGGAAATCTAAAAGAGGAATATCCTTGATAAAATGATGTATTCATTGAAATGAAAATCTACAGATGTATCAATGACCAATGTGATCAAGGAAAAAGGAAGCCAAAGTTCCTACCATAACCTTTTGTTACAACTTCCTATGACATCATGGGAACATAGCCCTTTCTTTGCAGGAATTACTATCTCCTTATTAATATGCGAGCCTGGTACTTCCAACAATGGGCTAGTACTCAATATGCACGAGCACGGCGTAAAGCGCCATCTAGCGGCGACGTGGGTGAAATCTTGATTTCATTACGTCGCGCGTCGGCGTTTTGTTTGGAATAATAAGGATGTCAGCTGATAGGGTCATAAGAAAGGCTATAATAATATTAGCCTGCTACTGCAATGCCTCTTCTCTTACAGAGACCGAACGAGTGGTCACTATTCTTGTGAACATCGCGTTGCTGATTTAATATCTGCATCTTAAATCACCAACGCGAAGTTCGCAAGAATTACGCACTATTCTTGTTAACTTCGCGTTGGTGATTTAAGATGAAGATGGGATGTCGGAGGAAAAGAAGTTTTCGCGCAATTTTTAAGATATGCCCAGCAGTGGACTGCAACAGGCTGAGCTGATTGATTAAAGTCCAGTTTTGCTCCACAGGAAGTCTCTTATGTTCACAGATTTCATGCGAAAATACATTATAAATTTTTCAATAAATCGTCAAATCTCGCATGCACGCACCAAGTTTCAAGTCATACTACCGTTAAGCCATTGGGCCATATCTTTTATGAATCATAATTATTATTTATCAATATCACGAAATATGTCGAAAATATTTTGGTCCCAAATTGTAAGCTTATAAGTAGCCCCGTCATTAACAACAAAGTTAAACTCTTTTATCTCACCCTTTATCTCGCTCGCACACCAAGCGAGACAGGGCAGGGAGAAGGCTCCAAGGCGCCGATAGTTTTGGTAATTTTTTACGGCGAAAATAACGGTAATTTAAAAAAATTAAAATCCTAATATCTGCTTTATATTAGTTCAGTTATTATGTATTTTTTTGTTCTGAATTGGGGTATTTTTTAATACTAGCGGTTCATTGTTCCGTTTGGAAATAATTTTGTAATGTTTACTGTCAAAAAAAAAATAAGAAAAGGCTTAACGTTAAAAGACCGGCCGGCGCGACTAGACACCGAAGAACAATATCTATGAAAACTTCATGGAAAGTCGCGCCGGTCTGTACGAACTTTGATCCTCAACTATACCATAAATTTATTTCAAAATTAATGCTGCAGTATTTAATGGATCATGCTAAGCAATTTGAAGTAGTGTAGAGTCTTAACTAGCGATCCTCCGATGCATAACGTGATTATTACGACAACAAAACATGAAGATTTTTTATAATAAATCTTAATTCAATATTAATGTTTTATACACCTAAAGCTTAAGGAATAAATCCTCTAAATGATGGTGAAAACTGCATCAAAATCCGTTACGTAGTTTAGAAGAACGAAAGTCTCGATCCCGTGGGAATATCGACGAAAAAAGTATTCTATGTCCCAACCCAGGTCATGTTCTTCCCCCATATGCCAAATTGCATACAAATCCGTTTAGCCGTTTTGTCGTGAAAGCGTAACAAACAAACAGTCATTTATAATATTAGTTAGGATTATATTATACTAAATTGTGTCATCTCTCCGTGACAAAATTACTCACGGCGATCAGGAAAAACCCAACTTAAAATCCTCTCATAATTCTAAACGGTTTCGTTACCCTAAAGAGCAGTACATACCTACCATCACTCAAGAATTATGACACATAGCACGCGTGCTTTAAACCTCATCAAAACGTCGTTAACCAAAGTTTAACGTTATAATTTAAATTCTCTGTAACTCATTTTTCATTTTAAATACCGCATTTTATGCGAGAAGACTTTGTGTTTAGGGTTGTGCGTATCCGAAAAAGAACAACTTTCTTTCGGATATTTTAGAGATTTTTGATGTGTAAGGAGTCGGTTCTTATTAAGAACATTATTAATCAGAAGGAAGGCAAGGAGGTATTTGCCCTGCAGTGTGATACAACAGGCTCATAATAAAATAATTGATCCTGAAATAATATTGCCACATCACACCGTAATGTGTTCGTCATACGAGTACCTAGGAACTTTAGCAAAAGTGATATAACGTTAGTTCTCAAACTAAAAGATTGGTTTAGTAATTCTGTGCCCTAAATAAAAGAAGGAAGAAGGAAAAATAACCCAAATTCTAAATAAGTATCCACCTATCTTGTAACCAATTGTGAAGTCGGATATTTTCGGATAAATATCCGCCATACAAGATAATTATGTACATCACTAAACACATTATCTCAGGCGGTACTAAGTTGGTATAATCCTCACAATTTACATGTCACGGATAGCATGAGGATGTAAGATGTAAGGAATTGACGGTTACCTCGGATACGAGACTCGGATATTTTTCTATGTGAACACTTAGGTGTTTTTGTACCTTGTCCGGCGAAATTTTCTTGTGGTAAGTGCATGATATGATAGTCATTTTAAATATCGTCCGGTGTAAGCAGGGAGCAAGCAGGGAGAAGGCTCCAAGGCGCCGATAGTTAAGGTAATAATAACAGTTCAATAGAATGATAATGACAAAGTAGAATTTAAAAATAATGTTTGGTAGAAGAATTTTGTGTTAGAAGATACGATCAATTTCAGTACGACTTTTAAGTCTTTTAGGCTACGGAAAAGGCTTTACAAGGATTCACCCAGAGGATTGAAACGGAAATAAAATAAGATCAGAGAGACTTTAGAAATCAATAGCTTGGGTTGAATACGCAATATAACCAACAAAAATAAAAATTAGGAGCAACCTCAAACTCAAAACTCAACGCATCTATACACATACATACATGAACTCACGCCTTCTTCCCATGGGGGTAGGCAGAAACTATAGAACGCCACCTGCTACGCTCCTTACATACTCCTTTTGCTTCGCCTACGACCATACATCTGGTCATACACGCACGCCGATTGCGAGTACTACGCACCTGACCTTTCTGAAGAACATCACCAATTTGGTCACTATATGTCCTCCTAGGGCGTTTCCACTCACCTCTGCTTTATAAATACCAAAAAGCATCAAAACATCACAATTCAATTAAACCAATTACAGGCACTTTTGAATTGTCAAACAGTCGGTCAGTTAGTCAGAAAGTTGAAGCAATTTGCCCATTCTAAAACGTAGATCTCTATGGAGAAGAACGGGTATGAAACTCCTAGGACAAGAGTAAGACATTACTTTGGAAGGACGTTAAAGATTGGACCAATCACCTTGTGCCGTTGACACGTTTGAATTGAACTATAGGTTTAACTTAGGTATAACGACGTATCATAACATAATACATACTAGCTATTTATCCTTCAACTGTGGCATACCAATTGTGGAATTCATAGAAAGGATGGGTTTTGTGGTTCCGTCATGACATTTGTAAAACGTTTGACATTTGTCATTCTTCTCCTCTCGTATTGGCAGGAAATGTATGAGAATTTATGTACATGCCGTGGTGAAAATATTATATTAGCTAGTCAGGCATTCTACACACTTAATAGGGTTAGCACATTCAATGAGGATATAAACTGCCACTTGCTAACATCAGATGTCGCTACTATCACTAGTCCTAGAATTAGACAGGTAGCTGTCATTATACATGCATTTTTATTAAACAAGCGACTTTTTTATGCATAATGAATTAATATGCCCCGTTGGTCATCTGTTGACTGCAAAATAACGGGGACCCATGTATTTCCCAAAGCTATTAAATGACTAAAACTGTGGAGGAAAGCTCTCCGAAGAAAAAATGGAAACCCGATAATTCATCGAGACTATTTGCATAAATCCATTTTAAACCTGATTATTTTTATGTGTAAATTCGTAAACAAGTGATCCTTTTTTTTTCCTTTTCTTAAAACAGAGAACCATGTCTGTTTTCATTACAATCACCAAGTATCACCATTTGTGAAGGCTATTGTCACCTGTCTAATTTACAGTTTCATCTACATAACTAGCCATCGATGTTGGCTAATAATGTAAAAATACAGCTTGTTTACTCGCGTGGGAAATGAGGCCATTTGTCGCTTTGTCATGCAGTGGACATACGATGTGGATTGAAAATTCAATTACGTTATGTCACGTGGTTTGATTCCTCATTAAATACAGAGTTTCTAGATTTCTTACTAGTATGTGTTGTCTTGAAGTAGACAGAAGCATTTTCTTATTCGGTAATGGATGAGCATATGTACACTTTATTTCTTCTGCCTACCCTTGTTTATAACTTGGGGTCAGCATAAAAAGATGTTCTCTTTGACTTTGACGGCTGATTTATTAAGCATGCACGTCAGATCAGATCAAAGTCAAAGTCAAATCGTTCATTTTAAGTACAGCCCGGCCGCCGAGAGACTGCGTTCGTGTCAGTTGGACGATTTCTAGTTGAAATAAGGATTATATTCATTACTATGAAACTGGCAGTTGTCCATAACGTGATCTCTCGACGACGGACTGTAGGCCATTAAAAGGCGCTTTTGAACGTCACCATTTACAAGAAAATACAATTGATTCTCTTCGCACAGGATATTTTCTCTTTCCTCGCAAAATATGCATGTTGGGTTTATGTCACTAACTCCATAAAGATAATTATACATACGGAACCCCACAACAAAGCTCTAAACTTCAAACATTTTATGCCAATGTTTTCACGGCTGGTTTACGAAGGATGCTGTGTGAAGAAATGTGGAGGGCTGATCTATTCTTAATGATGATTAATATCCTTAATATTCTTAGTGGGTGGGTAGAAACGTTCGTCGTGAACGTGACGGAGAGAAAAAATATTTGTATAAATAATTGGAATTTAAAATATTGTTTGTGTGCAGAATTGAGTAAGGTTATTTTATACACACATTAGGTATTATACAACTAAGTACTTACTAAATTAAATACACTATACATGTATAATTATACAAAATCAAAAGGACACAAAACTTGGTAAGTAGTAGGATTTTATGATATTATGTTTGTAGATTAAAAATTTGCTAAACTGAGGCTGCCAACTATCAAAAGTTCTTATTATGGTGTACATTAAAGAGTATTCTGACTATCAGGAATATGTAAGGAACGCATTCTCTCATCGGCCGGAGTATAGCTGTCTGACTGTATAGTACTTTTGAAAAAGAGAGATGGGAGAGAGAGTGCACCTGAGTCTGCGCACACACTTGTGTGCTATAATGTCTCCCGCGCCGAAGGTTGGTCTCCGCTGAGATTGGTCGCCATGGCCGATATTCGGTCTGGAGGACTGTTATTATTATTATTACTTTTAAAACGCAGAACTACCGAATAACCAAACTAATGCCGATGAAATCGAAATTGATTCCTAGATGCAAATGTACAGTTATTGTTAAACTGCTGCACCCGTTTTGATAGAATTTAAACCAATACAATTGAATGTTTTTTTTTGGCTGGCTAATCAAATCAATGGAAATCTTTACAGGAATCTACATCAGTAGCTAAGTGCGCAAGTGCCCAAATGCCCTCACAGTAACAATGCCTTTTAATTTGAAAGTTCAATAATTATTAATTGCGTTATTTAGGTTGTTTCTAACATAGAAGCAATCCTTACTTATATATATTTTTTCGTTTATAATTTTTTTTTCCATATATTTTTTTTTTAAATACTGCCTTGTTGGTCTAGTGGTCGCAAGCGCTACTGCCGAGCACGAGGTCCTGGGTTCGATTCCCAGGCCGGGCAAAGTGTTATTGGGCTTTTTACCAGGAATTTCTCAGTGGCAGCCCGGAGTCTGGATTTGTGCCCGGTTGATGGCAATAGGCTCGCGCTATTACATGGGACTTAAACATAACTGGCGAAACGTGGATGTACTATAAGTACACCTCTGCCCTAACCCTTCGGGGATTACAGGCGTGATGATGTTATGTTTTTTTTTAAATATTAAAAATAGTGTTCTGTGGGGTGTCCAAGCTACCGGTGGTTAGGGCTCCAGAGACAGGAACCTCCTTACGATACGAGACGTATCTAGGAGTACTGCCTTCTGGGACAGACCCTTATCCAATCGCCTAACGAGAGCCTCCAGAGATGTTGGTCGAGGCTTTCGGCCATCAGGCCATTGGTCGTTACAACAATCGGCACAATGACAGCCGAGCTCACAGCTCGTGCTGCAGCTATCATTATTATAAATGTAAAAGTAACTCTGTCTGTCTGTTTCTATTTCGCGCCTTAGCAGCTGATCGTGAATGTGGCATACAGATAGACCATGACCGTGCGGTGCCGGACGTAAAGAATACCACCATCCTATTTCTCCCCGTGGGTGTCGTAAAAGGCGACTAAGGGACTTACTAGAGAATGGGCAGCAGCGTTCTCTATGCATTTTGACACCATACTGTGATCGCCAACCCGCCTGCCAAGCGTGGCGATTATGGCAACCCCCCCCCCCTTTGGGGGAGGCCTATGTCCAGCAGTGGACGTCTTTTGGCTGAAATGATGATGATGATGACGATAAGCCATGACCTGGGTTACCACATAGGATTTTTATCCCGGTAGTTTATTCCCGTGGGATAAATCCAACCTCCGTACGGATGAAGCCACGGGCAAAAGCTACTAGATACTGAATTCCCTTCAAAATTAAGAGGATTTTGTGAGTCTGAATTATACAATTAGAACGGTGGTGGCTCAGTGTTAGCGGCCGCGACTTACGAGTTGTAGGTCGTGGGTTCGAACCCCAAGCAGGTACTTTACTTTGTGTAGATTATTTCATTACCACTGCGCTCAAAACGATGAAGGAAAACATCGCGTGGAAACCGGCCGTTCCTAGAACCATAAATTCGAAGACATATTATATGATAAAGGCCCACTCCCTCTCACGGAGAGGAGGCTTGTGTCCCAACCATGGGAACATTATAAGCTGATTATGAAATTATGATACAATTATTCTGCTGTTTTTTAGGGTTCCGTACCTCAAAAGGAGAAAAACGGAACCATTATTATTAACTTAAATTCCTCAAAATATTTGTCGTCATCGTTTAACCAAGATTGGTGTTAAATCATGAGTCGTTTGACCTCCACAGGCGTTTGATGACAAGTCATGTTCACCAGTGATGTAATCTTCTCATAGGTCAATGTTGCTGATGTGTCTAGTTGATTTGATCTTAAAACATTACGTTATATCTTTATCTTCTTATACTTACAAATAAATAAAATTAAAGTGTCTGTAATGTCAACAATATTGCTTTTTACTATTTCACCAACGAAAGTGAACGCGATCAGCAGATCATGATGACACTGATAGTTCTTGAACGCGGTTTAGAAACGCTGATCGCGTTCAGTTGAACTGGTGAAATCCGCACTAATGGCATATGAAGGTATATACGGTACTTACAACAATAAAAGTTTTTTTTTTAATTCTGTACTGAAGAAAGGAGGTCTGCCTGTTCCTATAGATGTATCACATCAACACCTGCGGGTTTGAAACCAAGGTGAATGAATGAATGACCCTAACGTGGTTTGACCAGACTCGATTATTCGAGTGAACCCAAATATTCACACTAGCTACTGAGACTGGCTACAGAGACCATTTAAAGGAGTAGACTGGGGGGCGCGTTAATTGTAGGGAAGACGTCCCCTTAGGATATGGAAGGATTATTAGAGCCGTACCGGCGCGCCTACAGGTTTGAAACCAAGGTACTTATGACTCTTTATTTTTTATGGTCAAAACCAGGTTTTAAAGCGCAAAAACAGCATAAAAATTCCACATTTCCGTTTGCTTAATTTATCCTTAAAAATATTTCAACTTCGAATCACCCAATACAAAGCGAGAATCGCATTGAATAACAAAATAAAGTTTACCTTTCCCAAAACACATACTGACCTCTATTTCTAGCCATATAAGGTTGAAATTCCAACGGTAATTGGTTTTTAGATAATGTTTATATGCTTACGGTACAGTATTCCATTCGGCGAATCACATCCGAATAACAAATAACTTGGGATTGTAAAACGTGAGACGAAAGTTAAAGATCATGTGTCTTTATGAGAGTGGGTTCCGTATAATAAGGCATGGCCGCAAAATGGGGCTATTTGAACTAAGGGCCGCCTAGGAATTTAATATCCGGAGAAATTCAATAAAGGTTATTATTTAAACCCTGTTTTATATCCTTAAGACTGCTATTTGTACTGTTCTTCTCCATAGGAACCTACTACGCTTCGGAGTGGGCAACTAGCTTCATCTTTCTGACTGACCGACTCCTTGACGATTTAAGTGCCTGTAAATAATTTAATTGAGGTAAATGCTTTAAGACTAGGCAGCCTAAATCAAATTTCCCTTGCTCCCCGCCACTCTGTTATGTGCTAAACGCTGACACATCAGTAATAAAGTTGAATATCGTGTGCGCTCTTTGATCTTGTTTGAGCACGGCACTAAATAGCGTAAATCTCAATTCTTATTTCGTTTATAACTAAAGTAATAATTGATCTAGAGAAAAAATATCTGGTGGCTGGATAATAAACTATATTTTCTTGCTGTGAATATTTATTTTAGACATAAAAGCCAAACAATCTTGTTTGTTTTTTATAATTATCCTGCAAAAAGACATAATTTTCAAATAAAAACAGTATCGAGCGGAAATATTCCAATTACGTAACTGTCTTCAACATGGAAAGAAAAAAATCCAATAAATCATATGCTAAAGTTTAATTTTGCTTGTATGTGTGACTGTTTCAGCATATTCATGCAAATTAACATAAAAAATAGGGAGCCTCCTTTTAGGCTTAAGTTACAATACCCATCTTCCTGATATTATCATTATTATTTTTATGGTGTACATAATAAAGAGTATTCTATTCTATTATCATCTGCCTAGCCTTTTGCCGACCATGTGAGCATCGGCTTCTAATCTAACCGGATGCAGCTGCCAGTATTTTACATTGAGCGACTGCCTATCTGACCTCCTCAACCCAGTTACAGGGCAACATGATCCTCTAGGTCAGATTAGGTTGTTAGAATTTTGGGCTTCTGACTATTTGTTATTCCTATCTTCCTGATGTACCAACTTCTTTTCCTTGTAACAGCTCCACGGGTCGATCGATCGATCATGGATCTACCGCGGATGGGGTCTTTACATACCAATACCCCTCCGTGCCTCGGAAAGCTCGTTAAGCCGTTGGTCCCGGCTGTCATTCGTGGATCTTTAGCAGCCGTTACGGGTCTTCACAAGCCCGAAATCTGAAAACCAGTCTTACCAACGGGTATCGTGTTACCCAGTAAATGGGTTGTGGCGGTCAGATAGGCAGTCACTCCATGTAAAATACTGGTATTCAGCTGTATCCGATTAGACTGGAAGCTGACCCTAACATAGTTGGGAAAAGGCTTGGCAGATGATGAATAAAGCCTTCCAAAACTCCTTTTGAATGGCATTCATCATCTTCAATAATCCTCCGATATCGTTCCTTTTCTGTAAGAGAACAGGACCTTTGGCCTGCGCTAGGATAATAGCAGGCAGGTATTTGTACGGTTCTAAGCCATATCCCCAAGCAAAGCATTTACATCCTGACATCCACAATCAGCATAAAGAAAATAATTTTACGCGAACATAAAAGTTAACCGTTCATTTTAACTGCTGGACCCTAAACTTTAAACCCAACGGTCAAATAATACTTAGCGGCTTGCTCATTGATAAGGCGACCCGTTAAAACCTTGAGAGATTTTGCCGTAGCACGTATGTTGAAAATTAATGAGATGATTCAGACTTTGATGATTTCGGGACGAATTTCGATTTGTTTGGTTAAATTTCGTCACATTTTTTTTTCTGTGATGTTTACTACCTGCCCCAGATTTGCTCGGATGATGAAATATTAATGTATTGTTCTTCTGATTCACCGACTGATCTACCTACACTGTGCCCGCGTGGTGGATTATGGCCCACTCACAGAAAGAGGAGGCCTGTGTCCCAGCAGTGGGAACATTAAAGGCTGATTATGTTATGTTGTTCTTCTGAACCATCCAGATCTCCTTCTTAGCATGACGATGGTAAATATTGTTTAAAAGGAAATTAAATTGTTAAAAGAAAGAATTGTATTTTATTTGGGACACGCACAAGAAATACAAAAAGTTAAAAAGGAGCATTTGCAACTAACAAAATTGACATATTAGTACTTAGATCATTTACCCCCTTATTACAAAACAAGGTTTATCTTCAGACCTAGGTTTAAAACATGGAGCCATTAGGGAATTTCGAACTTTATTCCGACTGTGGTAAAGTTCCTAAACACAAAACTGACAACTTAGTACCAAACTAAGTTTTCAGTTTTGTATAAAGAACGGTATTTCAATCACTATTACGTTCTTATTACAAAAACTGGCTGCATGGTATAAGCCATGTCAAAATATAAATCTTGTTTTGTAATAGGGCGGCGCAGGTTTTATTTCATACGATATTAAAATTCTCTGTAATATTAAGTTAGTTTCATGCAGGTACCATTATTAATTTGCAAGGAACAGAGATTTTCGTCATCAACCCGTATTATTTGACCGTGAGTATACATAGGTAGACGCGAACGGGCAATTTTGTAAAATGTTATGTGATTAGGTTAACACACAGATCAGGTGTACCTAATGGAAAGTAGCTGCCTAAAACACCAAGGATTTTGTATTAGTATTCAGTAGGAAAGAAATTACTTGCAATACGATTTTTACTGTTTGGCAACGTTGCACGACAATGTGCAATGCTGCCAGGTGGAGCACAACATGGGGTATCTTTGTTTAAGATTTGAATAGACAACGTTGCTTTACTAACTGAGCGTGGTGGCCCCGTGGAAACCACCGCGACTTACAAATTGTAGGTTCGGACCAAGTCATGCACATTACTTTGTGTAAATTTTTCTTCACAAACGGTGAAGGAAAACGTCGTGATGAAACCAGCTTGTCCTAGAACCAAAAATTCGAATACATGTGACATCTACCAACCCGCACTGGGCCCGCGTGGTGGATGACGACCCACTATCTCTCATAGATGAGGCCTGTGTCTCAACAGTGGAAATATTATAGGCTGATTATACTTTACTAAGGTTGAGCGATATTTTTGATAGTATGGAGGCAGTACTTGCCCTGCCCATTCATACAAATATGAATATTTCGTCTAACCTAAGTGTCGAGTCAGTGGCTTATAAGCCCTACTACACTACTGTACTTACTACTAATAAACTACTGCAAAAATTAAATATTTATAACTGAAATGATCTTTATAGATAATAAAGGAGATTCCAATCTTGGAACAAAGACTTTAACAAGAAAACAAGGTGTACAAAATTGTTTACAAAGTCACCAGAAACTGCAGCTACTTAAACTTAAGACGCTGACAACAGCTAAACCGCGGTCACTGTCTGACTGTATACAAAAGAAAGAGAAGTGTGATGAACTGATGACAACGCTTGAAATTTATTGCAAAATATGAAGCAATTATCTATTTACTCGAAAATAAAAAACAACCAAGTTCTGCATACAAATAAGACGTTCTTGTTGTTAATTAAATACCAACCGTACGTTGATATTTAATACAGATATTTTGGATTGAAACTCAAAGTAAAGGGTTAGTTTACCGTTAATTTTTATCTAGTTTTTTTTTTTTTCTAAACGTGATTTGATAACAACTATTCTGAGAAATATGTTCAAGACTAACATATATTTTTTCCGCTACCACAAACTATATAGATTTGTTTAAGACAAGTCTACTTTTATCATTTGTCTCTTGTCAGTGCCTTAAACTACAGCCAGTAGCTTCGCCTATCCACAGCAGTTTTCTCTAGCTGAGACAATAAGCTAGAAAGTGACGACCTACTTACGAACAGAAGCTGAAAGTGCAACGATTATTGTGATTAAGCGCTTTCGAACACCCCCGCCTCGCTTGGAAGATGTGGAAGATAAGAGCAGTACAAGCTTACGTACAAGCACTATATTGTAGCTAATATCTTGGTATGTCGTTAAGAGCCAAGAAAACTTAGATAACTAAGACGTATCTTATTAATGAGGCATTGGTACTGAATTTGACTTGATTATAATGCAGATTAGCTGTCAATCAAAGTTCGAAGGGAGACAGGTAGGGCTCACAAACCGGAGGTATATTAGAAACCAGGTTCGTTTCTTACTTTGTCACAAAACTGGTTTTATTTTCAGTAAATCCTATTTTAATTATTAATCAAATCAGTCCTTCTTCAGCGGGTCTTATTATGGTCTAAGTTATAGTCAGCGTTTTTGCAAAATCAGAGAACACGTATTTTAAGAGCTATGTCGTGTTCTACCAGTTCATGTAGCGTAGCACTTCTTGCAATTAAAAACCACTGTCGTATCAGCCTACCACCAATGTAAAAGGATGAACATCAAGGGGTTTTCAGATGGAATCCATGATCCAAAGTTTGATGGGTTATGGAATAACTCCCATCCAAGACATAAGCACAACCTCTACGGCTTAAAGGCGAAGATCTATCTAGATCTGATTTCTTTAACTAACTATCTGAATGTGTAGGCAACATAGGGTACAGAACGGCTTATTGCAGTAGCAATTTTGATATGTCCATGTCCTTGCCTTCTCTTATATATCCAATAATCAATAACACAATCATAATCAGATCAAAAGATCAAAGATAAGTATAAAAGATAATCAGATAATTATAATGACCAGCATACCAATGCACAATTTTAAACTCCTTACACTCGAAACTACGAACTAATTATATCATACAACAATAATAGTATCAGGAATGAATTAGTTCCTAACAATAGTGTTAGGACAATAAGATATGGCTTAGATAATTTTAGTACTGAGCGTTGACCTGAGCTAAGAATTTGAGTTTGTTATGCAAGTTGGTTAGTTGAGATACAAGTGATTCGCGGTTGGCGATTTTGAGGTGTGGTACAAGAGTAATTTTTCTTTTGAACCACAACGGGTAATCACTTAGCCTTCATCTCACCTGATGGTAAGTGATGATCAGGCTGAAGGTGGAAGCGAGCTTTACCCGGAATCCTCAACCACAGAGGAACTGGCTATCTTACCTCTAACTGCCGAAACACATTAATGCTGTTAACATTGTGGTTATGGCGACAGGCTTAGATAAGATGGCGGTAGCTAGCCAGAAGGACTTAGAACAAACCCTAGCACCAACCAATCAAGCACCAAGAAAATGTTGGTTATAACACTAGACTACAGAGGCGGTTAAGATAGATTAGATTATCTAACAGAGACCAAGAAAATCACATAATGGTAGGAAATTAGTCAAATTTAGAGCAATGCCTTGAAACCTCTCTGATTATTCTTGTAAGTATAGCTCTTTGTTATGAATCCCTTCGAGGAGTTACTTAAACCACATCTAAATAATGTTCTGTTCTGATTTGACTTCCATTTTTATTTCCTTTACTTCCATTTGCGTTGGTTTTGAGACAACACCAAAACTCCTTTATTTCAATGAAAAAAGTATTTAGTGTTCAATAAATTAATGTGGCTAATACAAAACTGATTCCGCTCACAATTTGCACCACTGAACACAAATTGTTGTTTTCCATCGATGTCGACACAGTGACATGCTGTGCACACCTTGACCCGGTCGGATTGTCATTTTGTGTCGATTCATTTCCACGCTTCCTTTTATTGTGGTTAATAAATCATAATTTTTGAATTAGCGGTGACTACCGACGAAATAGTACTCTTGGATTGGATCCTTGAAGAAATATCTTTATGTTCTTATTTGAGCTAATCGTTGGTAGATGACATTGGTCGCATGTAATTGCCATGTCATTATAAAATATATATCAGGACAGTTGTAGTTTCTAATAAGTAGTTCTATCATCATTATTTTGACCGTATCTTAATTTATTTGGGGTCAGCACAACATTCCTTTTAATTAAATAGACTAATCAAATATTTTTTATTTATTTTTTGAATTACGTAAAAGGTGATACTGAATAAGGAAAGAATACTTCAAGGTAGGTTCATCTTGTTCACATCTGCACATACTCGTACCTACTGTATAAATATAAATATTTGGAAAAATAAAAGGTCATTGTCTGTTTGTTTACTTCGGCAATGCCAGAATTTGGTATACGTGGAAATTAATATCAGTACGATCGTACAGAGACATGTGACATCCACCAACCCACACTAGGTCCACTCCTACTCACAGAGCGGAGGCCTGTGCCCATTAGTACCTTAGACTGATTACACTGTAGGACTCTGTACCTATCCAAAAAACTACAACAATCAAAATCTGCCTAGCCTTTTCCCAACTATGTTGGAGTCGGCTTCCAGTCTAACCGGATGCAGTCCCGGCTGTCATTCGTAGATCTATGACAGGTTGAATACCTGTCATAAATCTACGAATGACAGCCGGGATGACGGCTTAATGTGCTTTCCGAGGCACAGTCTCGATATGTAATGGATGGAACCCATCCACAAACCGACCGCGGGAAGCGTACCTTAACCTTCGACCAACCACCCGTACGGCTGATATTATTTTGCAACGAGCTCCTCCAACAACAAACTTCAAAATTTAACTTTGCTCGTCAATCTAAAATCAAACTTGGTAACAGCCACTGTATATAAAAGGCTCCGGATAACTTGTTACCAATAATAATAGCAGTGACTAATCCTGATAGAATTTCTTACTAATGTTTTTGTTATGTAAATCACTTTTTATCTTGGTATACATTTGGCGAGTCGAGTTGATTCATCTTAGATGTCTCATAAAAATACTTATTAGCATATAAATTATTTGTTTTGTATGGACGGATTCTCAACGTTTCAAGTTCATTAAGGAATTGAAGATTATAATGTTTAGATGTTTGTCTTTGATTTCGACCGCTGCCGCTCGCTGTGCGAAACTAGGTCTGTAGTTATGGATAGACTTATTTGGGAAACTTGTTGATGTTGCTACCAGTTTTCTTAATAAGTCCTTCCACCTAGGATTTTTTTTTAATTAAGCTGGTTGTCGTAGAACTCTGAGTCTATTGATGTGAATTTTGTTGATTTAATTATTTATGACTTGCGATGTTCTGGGGTAATCCGATTTTCCCATTATACTTGTCAAAAAATAATAGCCCCGTTCTGACATTTAACTTGAATCGATTTATCGTGAGTATCGAGTACCGAGTCGTATGGTTACTTCACTAGTTACGTTGCGATGGTCAATCGGGCCTATTATTTTTTGACAACTTTAATGTTGTAATATTTTCTAAGAAACCATGTCTCTTAATATGAATATGCTTAGATGTGAAAATTGTATAGCAAATGAAAGACTATAAGATAGTAAAGCTGTGATAGTGAAGCTTGTTGCACCACTGCTCCCTCATCACCCATGTTCTTGTTCCCAGTTAAAGCTCTAGGAACTGGTGAAGAGCGGTCGTTTTGAGGGACTGTCTTATGTAATTTTGACATTCGGAAAGTGTTGATTCTCAGTATAGTTTGAATAAGTTACTTTCGATTATGATTACAAAAAAATCTTGACCCATTAGAATTCTTATCTACTTCTCAAAACAGATTTTGTTTCTATACCATTTGGTTAATCCCCACTATATTTATAGATTTTTTGTTTGTCACAAATGGGCGCGTTGCCCAATGGTTCCGACACGGGGTTGTTACTTAGATAGTCACAAATAAAGATAAAATGACCTAAAACGAAGCAATTTACATGAAATGAGACAGTTTTAGGTGCCTTTTTTTCTTGTTCCTTGTGTAGTAATTTGGGATTTGTGCCAAGAATTTTGTATTATTATGTTCTGTTTCAAAAGTATCTTACGGAAGTAAGTAAACAAATGCTAATTTGTGGTATATTTTTATGGGTTTTATACAAATTCCAGGATTTTGTAATATCAAAAAATCTTGATTTAAAAGAATGTCCTTGGAGTTTTTTGCCCGTTCTTCTCCATAGAGATCTACGTTTTGGAATGGGCAACTAGCTGCAACTTTCTGACTAACTGAAATTTGATTTATCACACTAATATTATAAAGGCGAAAGTTTGTGAGTGTGTGTGTGTGTATGTTTGTTACTTCTTGACGCTGAACCAGCTGGACCAATTTTGATAAAATTTTGTATGGAGGTAGCTGACACCCTGGAATAAGACATAGGCTACTTTTTATCCCGATATTCCTACGGGATCGAGACTTACGCGGGTGAAACCGCGGGGCGCAGCTAGTTTGAAATAAATGCTTTAAAGTTTGGGTTTGAACCTGAATATGGGTTGTTAAGACTTTCATCAATGGACATAAAAAGAAGTTGTGTGCTAATGACCACACAATAGAAGTAAAAACATACGACTGGAGCAGAGTATACGCGATTCAACGTCACCGACCCGAGCGTGACGGATAAGTTTCGTTCACTGTTCAGAAAGAACGCAAAGTGCGCCTCAAGAGGTTTCACTTCAACAACGTCAGAGACACCAATAACCTTACAGATCTCGTGAGGGATGACAATCACATACAGCACCATAATTCTCTCTAATTACCACTCCAAACCAGTAATAACCGCTTACAGTCAGTAATGGTAAGTAATAACTAGTTAGCTAGCCTTCAACTGTGACTTTGCTTACATTAAGTTTGGATTATTGGCTAACAATGCCAGGTGACCTTATTGCCGGTCGTTTGTTATTAGTGCGGAAAGAATGTGTCTGTCGTGTTGTTTTGTTGCTAGGGAAGCAGACTAAGGCCAAAAGATTTACCGGTTCCTAAAAATAAAACCGGATCGTTGAAACCACCAATCGTAACTATGGTGAAATGCTCAAATAGCTCAGCGATATATAGAACGGGCTATGCTTGGAGTCTCTCTGAGGTATCGTATCCGGAACGAGGTGATCCGGCAGAGAATCAAACCTGTCGACATAGCTCTCAGAATAAGCAAGCTGCAACTCTGCAAGTGGCAATGGGCCGGCCATATTAGCCGTAGAACCGATGACTGTTGGGGTTGAAGTGTTCTTGATTGGAGACCGTGGATCGGCAAACGTAAGGTAGGACGCTCTCAGGCTAGGTGGAGTGACGATCTTCACAGGGTGGCTGGGAGCAGCTGGGTCAGAATTGCCGAGATTCAACCTGAATGGCGTGCAATTGGAGAGGCCTATGTCCAGCAGTGGACTGCTGGTAGATTGATAATGCTTTATTTAAGTAAATATTTTCGGAAATATTCTGGAATAAATTTTTCCAGTTAACTTTCCTTATGAATTAAAATGTATGCTATGGGTGCCTACCCGGTTCGTATAGTCATAAGACGGATCGTTAAACTTACCAATTGTATTTTGACGGCTTGGCCGAAGTTTATAAGACCACTTTTGAAAAGGTGTTGTGGGCAAGCTTACCTGTAACGGAAAAAAACAGTTGATAAGTTTTAAGGGTCAGACATAAAAAGATCACTCGAGTAATCTTCATCATCATCATTCTCCTGCCCATCCCAATTTAATTGGGCTCGGCGCAACATGTTTCTTTCTTCCATACTTCTCTATTAGTCGTCATCTCGGTAGTCACTTCCTTTCTAGCCATATCATCTTTCACACAGTCATCCATCGTTTCTTTGGTCTTCCCCTAGTCTTCAAGACCACTTGAGTCTCATACAGATTAGCTTTTCTTTAGTTTTGGATTTGCAAAAAAGAAAAACATTTTTTTGTTAAATTAGACGTAATTTAAGCATTCAATTCAACATTCAAGTACGTGTTGATTTACATCATGCCTGAATTTTGTGAAAACGAGCGTTTTATCATAATTAAGATCGTACCTTGTAGCGTTCTGTAGTTTCTGACCAACCCTGTAATAATTCCAATTTAGCGCTCCTAAAAATATTATTGAACACCATCCATCATCCACCATCCTCACCACCACCCCACCACCAACCACCACCAATAGGTTGGTGGTTCCACCATTGTTTTATTTGATAATTATTGCACCTCTTTATGTGATCCTCAAATAATACTTATTTTTGGGTCCTAAAATTACTAAATAACTAAGTAACTGCGGCTAACTTGGATGTAGCGTTCGCCGATCGCTGCCGCGGCACCAGTTTTTAGAAGACCATTAATTAAAAAAATGTGTCATTAGAAAATATCGTGAGGAAACCGGTATGTCCTAGAACCAAAAATTCGAAGACATACAATGTGCAATCTACCAACCCGCACTGGGCCCGCGTGGTGGATTATGGCCCACTCCTTCTCACCGAGAGGAGGCCTGTGTCCCACACATAAAACACATAATCTGCCTATAATGTTCCCACTGCTGGGACACAGGCCTCCTCTTTCTGTGAGAGGGAGTGGGCCGTAATCCACCACGCGGGCCCAGTGCGGGTTGGTGGATGTCGCATGTCTTCGAATTTTTTAGTTCTAGGACATGCCGGTTTCCTCACGATGTTTTCCTTCACCGTTTTTGAGAGCAGTGGTGATGAAATAATTTATACAAAGTAAAGCGCCTGTCTGGGTTCGAACCTACGACCTACTACTCGTAAGTCGAGGCCGATAACCACTGGGCCACCACTGCTCTCTGCTGTGTCCCAGCAGTGGGAATATTATAGGCTGATTATGTAAGTGTCTATCATTAGAAGGTCAATAAGTTTTTTAGAGGATTAGTTAAATATTTCCCTTTGGTAAAAGGTTATATCGTCTCATAACTTACAACATTTAGTTCAAAATATCTATCTGTCAACAGGTCCTGCAGCTAGTCCGCATTCCCAATGATTCATAGCAATGCATTTAGCTCCAAAATATTTTATTGTTTGCAACATAATGGCGACGTTGTTAAATTTAGATAACAGTTAAATTGTTGTAATGTTCGTGTGGCTTGTTTATTAGATGTTTACATTGTTTCGACAGTGGTGCGCTAATTGAAATTGTTTTGGGTTATTTTGGACAGCTGACTATGGCAAAATACAGCGTATGAAAAAATAATACGACAATTAAAGAAATAAGTCAAAGTCATTATTTTTTTTTATTTTTTTTTGGCTTCGCACGGTTTGTGCATTTAGCCAGTGTCATGTAAAATTAGGTAGCAAGTACAAAGTTATTTAAAAATAGTTATGAAATGAACTCCACTCAATGCATGATAAAGATGATTGATGATATCCGTAAAGACGCGGCACTTTACTGAAACCTCGCGCGGACTTCTTGAGAGAACTTAAAGTGATGTTGCACTGTTTTGTTTCATTTGCCTACATTAATGCAGGCTCACGAACACTTAATGGTTAATAATCCACCACTATTACACATTAATATTCGGCTAAACACAAATTTTTGAAAATAAAACAAAACTGCTAACATGACGCTTCACTTTCCCGCCAAGAAGTCCAAAAGTCATTATTGTGGCTTGAAGTCGGTTAAGGATTGAAGGTCAAAAAAGGAAACTTTGGAAGTCAAGAAACGGCCGAACATTCGGCTGATACTTGGGATTATCGATTCGGAGTAGACATAACGGGGTTCTCTTCCACCCAGTATACCGTCTCTCTAAGTTCTGTTGTCCCTTTTAATGTTCGTCACAGCGGCGGGTCACAAAAAGCCTCGCCCGGCACCCCTCACTAGAGCAAACGATTTTATACCACATTCACATATTTTGGATACCACACTCGACTGCGTGCGGCTCCAACGAGGAATGAGCTACGAAGGTTTTAGTACGAGTAAAATTATAACAAAAGATGTTGATTTTATAGGTCCTTCGGCTTCGGAGTTTGAGTATGAATTTTAAAGCCTACTAGAGATCTCTGGAGAGTTAGATTAGATTAGATCTTAGATTATCCCCTAGGTTAGATTACCGGGTCGGGCGAAGTGTATTGAGTTTTTCAATCTGGAATTTCTCAGTAGCAGCCCGAAGTCAGGATTTTTGCCCGGTTGGCGCAATAGGTTCACCTCCAATTACATGGGACTTAAACATAACTGGCGAAATGTGGGTGTTCTATAGATACACCTCTGCCTAACCCTTAGGAGATTACACGCGTGATGTTATATTATGTTGATTTTGCTCGAACCCAGGACCTCATGCTCAGCAGTAGTGCTAGCGACCACAAAAATAAAAACAAGTTTAATTCTGCAATAACAATAACACTTCAACTGTTTGATATTATTTTTTGCATCGTTATCCATCAGTTATATTAAAAAACTCGCCCGTAACAAATAATAAATATCATATGATGTAATAGTTTATATTTTCGATAGTAATACTATGGCGAATGCGATTAAGTTATAAATTGTAATGGCCGGTAAAATCTGAAATTTTCTGTGAAGTTTTGGGGTAACAGGCCGAAGATTTTGATGGTTTAAACTATTTTTATTATTTAGTACCAAAATTGGCAAAAAACAAAACACTTGTGAAAGAAACAAAAAACGTTTATTCGCAGTAAACATGATGCAAAGAACGAACAGAAAAAATAACAATTTGGGGGAAAAATTTGCGTCACGTCCACGCAAAATAATCATCGCTCAGCATAATGCTGCGACCCTATGCGAAACAGAGCCCCAGCGCTGGTTTTCAGCAACAACTGGCGTTGACGTGACGCATTTATTTCACCTTTTGCAAGCTAAATTAACGCCGAAATCTTACGTAGGCTGTTCAGTATTTTGGATGGTAGCTGTATCGGTACAATTAAATTCGATATAATTTAATTTCAACAAGATTTTTACTTTTATTATTTTATATAGATTTTTTTAAATATGTTGTGAATATGACAACGTTGTAGGCTTCATAGACTGTAGATTTGTAGACCATTTTCCATTTTCTTAAGTACCTGGTACTTGTTGAAGGGACTACACTGTCCTCCCATACCTGTTAACACTGTAATTTGAAAACATTGTAAAAGCCAAATATTTTTTTAAAGAGTAACCGTGGAGTTTTACCGGCTCTTTTCCATATGAAACGACCAATTGGAACTGTGCACCTAGCTTCTGACGTTTCATAAGTGCCCATGTAGGTTTATGTGAAATAAAATATTTTGATTTTGATAGCAAGATAGGGAATTGGTTAGTCGGCATATCCCAACCGACCTGAGTGACCTGAGTCACGGGTACTTCAAGTTTAATCTAAGAAAATTAACCATAAATAGCCGTTGAATTTCCAAAAAAAAAGCCCTATTAACTAACATTATTTTGAAATATTTCTTTAATCCCATCCTCCTTATACACTCCTCAAACCAAACCAGTCCTCGAATAGGTACACTAACCTTTAATAATTTGTACGGTGCACAAAAAACATGCCGTTTAAAATCACGCCAGACGAACATCGGACCACGATTGGTGATTACCCACTATTCAATCTTTCGTACTGGAGTATTGGCATTCCGAATAAGATAACAGGAAAAATTACATTAGAAAGAAAATATCTACTTAGATAATATTTATTGGAAAATATTTAACTGTTTCTTTAAAAACTTACCGACTTTCAAATGATGCACACTTTTTATAACAATTGAGTTCTTCAACATTCTTGCTTTTCGTTTTTTTTATTAAATATATAATTTATAAATTATATTTTTTTTAAATGTCTGAAATTCTTACAATAAGTTTGATATGTCACACGGTACAGTTTCCAAAACTTTTTTTTTAAATTTACTAATTTGCTCCCAAAAGTGACCCTCATAATAAAAAGTAATCTTCAAATTTCAAATTCAATAATTAATAATAATTTCTTCAAATTTTTCGAAAAGTCCCTATAATGTTCCCACTGCTGGGACACAGGCCTCCTGCCTGTGTCCCAGCAGTGGGAACATTATAGGCTGATTATGTAGACTGACAGACAGACAGACACACGAGTGATCCTATATAATTAACGGTTCCGTTTTCCTTTTGAGGTACAGAACCCCAATGAAGGCAAAAACCTAAACGTTCATTGTTAGTAACTGAGTAAATACTAAATCGTTATTTAAGATGAATCCGCAGTTGTAGCCCGCAAAATCAAAGTCTAGAAAAAGAATTCGCGGGCTACAGCTACGGGTTCACCTTAAAAAAACTATATTTAATTTTATAAAATTTTGATTTGAACACTCGTTAAAAGCGGTACATATCTTTGGTTGCTTTTTAATTATAAACTGTACCTTGTTATTGCGATTCCGTGAATCATAAAACATGTTTCATTTTGAATAAGGGGTAAGTTAACGACTTCTGAATTATCCGTTTTTATTCATATTTTATGACTTTATTCGATAAAAGGACATTGGCAGGGCTTGAAACCGGTTAATGTATATTTCCGTAGATACAAATTATTTTCGATACAATTGATATTAGCTTCAAAGATTGCTTAATCACATTAAGTTCAGCATTGATTTTGTAACAAAACATTAAATAATTAACGAAATATGTTCGAAAACCTTTCTAATAACGGTTAAGGTTACATAAAAAATTAACCGGTTTTCGAGCCCTGGACATAGGTATAAGGACTACCTCGTTGGTCTAATGTCGCATGCGCTACTACTGAGCATGTAGTCTTGGGTTCGACTCCCCGGTCAGACAGCGTTATTGGGTTTTTCAATCTGGAATTTCTAAGTAGCCGTCCGAAGTTTTTATTTGTACCCGGTTGATGGCAATAGGCCCGCCCCCTATTACATGGGACTTAAACATAACTGGCGTAATGTGGGTGTACTACAGGATCAATTAAATACTAACGACTAAATACTACACTTCACGGGCATCGATATCCGAACATGACAAAAAAAAGTGTACCTGCTTAATAAACAATTTGTATTTCTATTTATAATTACAAAAAAACTCTTAAAGAGAAAGCGACACTTACAAAGGCATAATTTATTGACCTCTCTTCCAGCTATTTCAAAAACATATCCATAGGGTTTGCAAACATATCCTGTTCCCATTGCAACCGCATTAACAGGATTACGCCATAAATTGTGTGATCTCATAAAAACTTTGCCATTTACAATACGTCTTTAAGAACAGCATTTTCTATATATAGTTCTAGGGCCAGTAAAATGTTGCTTTGAGACGGATAGCTTAGCAAGATGACATTTGTCTAGCAGTTAGCAATAACAAATAGTATCGCAGTAATAATCATCATGATTAACGAAGATCCGTAAATATTCAGCTCATAAATCACAAGGGTATGCTTAGATGGTTTGGTCTTGTTGAGATGATGAATGAAAGGCGACTAAAGAAAGGTATTTACAAGGCAGAAGTGAGTGGAAACGCTGGGAGGGGCGCCCTAGAAGGACATAATTATAGTGACCTAATTGGTGATGTTCTTCAGAAAGGTCAGGTGCGTAGTACTCGCAACTGGCGCGCGTGTATGACCAGATGTATGAACGTAAACGAAGCAAAAGGAGTATGTAAGGAGCGTAGCAGGTAGCGTTCTATAGTTTCTGCCTACCCCATGGGAGAAGGCGTGAGTTTATGTATGTAAATCACACAAAATTCAAAAAGGATCATAATTACAGGCAATGATTGTACTTTGAGAAGAAGCTAAGTTTGTGAGATCTTCCCGTGAATGTCAGTACTAAGAATCTTGAGACGTCAGAAAGTCTAACAATGACAATGAAAATTACTTAAGACATGACCATTTTAGCGTGTCGTCGGCTCTCGTTGGCACAAGCTGTACTGTAGAGAATAATTGATGGAACAGTAGCTGTGCTGAGTCTATGCTGCGCCCATTTTGAGATATTATAATATTCAAAGTACTACTCTTCTCTTCTTTCTGCTCTTTCAAAATATCCCTAATTAAATTATAAAACGCTAGTTAAGAACCGAATTAACACTGGATGGATGAAATAGCGACAGGTCACGGGAACAATCTGCGACTTTCGCATTCTCCTGAAGAGGAAGATTTATAAAACAATGATTAGACTCGCTGTCTTGTATGGATTAGAATGTTGGGCCACAAAAGGGATGAAAGTAAGGTAATTGCATGCAGCTGAGATAAGAATTCTAAGAGGGATGTGTGGTGTTTAACGAATAGATAGAATAAGAAATGAGTATATAAGAGAAAGTCTGGAACGAGTCGGTAACTGAAAAGTTGTGTGAAAATCGATTGTCACGGTTTCGGCATATGATGCAGAAGAATAAGGAAAATGTCGTGAGGAAAGTTTTGAGTATGAATGTCGATGGCTATAAAAGTAGGGGAAGACCAAAGAAACGATGGATGGACTGTGTGAAAGATGATATGGCTAGAAAGGGAGTGACTACCAAGATGACGATTAATAAAGAAGTATGGAAAAAGAGGGTTGCCCGACCCAAATAAATTGCAATAAGGGCAGGAGAATGATGATGATGTTGATGAAGTAATAAAGAAAATCAGTGCGTCAGCTAGCACCATTTTAGCGCTCTCATACCCATACGAGTCAATCGCGTGTCTCAGCGCACGCAACGTGATACACGATCATAACCAAGTATCTAACATTAAAACCTTGTTTACTTTTAGTTCGGCTTAATTTTAGATCGGGCGGATACAGGGTTCTACTTTAGGATAGAAATAGAACAGCGATTAGTAAACTTTGCAAAATTATATTTGTTCAAGAAAATTTACAGGAAAGTATGGATTCAAAAATTGTGGGGAACCCGATAACTAGTTGTGATTCTTTAAGCAAGAAAGGGGGAGACTTTGTCACTGTAGCTAGTCTACAAATAACACAACATACCTACACATTTGTTTTTTTTTACTTCAGTGCTAATTTCAAGGGTTTTGGGATCTCCTAAAGACGAATCTGAAATCGGTTTCCTTCTGTCACGGCAGAGTTTTTTACAACACTCATTTATAAAAATCACGTAAAATTCGGTAATATAGGCAAAAAAAATCTGAAGAAAAATAATGAGATGAAGATCTTGTGTAAGTGAAGACCAACATTTTTAAAATACTACAGAAGCTTGTGGAACCCTTGTTTTTGTGAAGCTTTTGTTGATGGATTTTCTTCTGTGAGTCCGGTTTGGATCATCACGCTTCATCAACCAACAGTAGTCAGCCATAAATTTTTGGATTTTCATTATTGGGGATTTTATGATTTGCTAAGAAGTTTTTTGTGTCATCTTTTAACTATACGCATGCTGCCATTTCTATAGGAGTCAGTTTTTCATCGATTTTTTTTTAAATTCTGACGTGTGGACATTTACAATTTTTCACACCAAAATTCCTTTTAGGTCTGTGTAATCATTGTCTGAATATTGTACGTACCCGATGGAGGACAGTGGTGGCCTATCAACAAGTACCAGATACTTAACAAAATAGAAAATGGTCTACAAATCTACAGCCTACAACGTTCTCGCATTCACAGGAGATTATTTTATAATAATCTATTTAAAATATCAATAAAACAATAAAAATAAAAATCTATTTTAACCAAATGACACGATTGCCATTACAAATTTACAACTGTAACAAATCTGAATTAATATGTCTACAACCTAATAAAAATTATTGGAAAAATGTTGGTGTACTTTAGGTACACTTCTGCCTAACCAATCGGGGAATACAGCCATGAAGTTATGTGTCTATTACTTCATTTACTTCTTAAATTCTAAAAATATTTTCCTATAGGAACACTTTAACATTGAACTTTGCGTTTAAAATGGTTCCATAATTTCATGCCCTCAGTTAATCTCGAGTAGCACGTACTCGTATATGGACTGATGTAACTAATAAATGAATGATATAAAACTGACAGTATCTCATATCCAGCAGAAAGCCAGTAATATGAACTGTATACACATCTGATTAATACTTGGTAGTTGGTACACGTTGAATTGTTAAGGTGCAGTACTTCAGCAAAATTAAAAATGCATTTGATATAAAACTTCGTAAAGATTGTAAATAAATAAAGCATAATTTTTAACCGATTTCCACAAAAAGGAGGAGGTTCTCAATTCGACTGTATGTTTTTTTTGTATCTTTGTTACGCGATTACTCTGCCAATTATGAATTGATTTTGATGATTCTATTTTGTTTGGTAGGTCATACTTCAGAAGTGATCCCATATAAATTTTATCGAAATTGATGCAACGCTTACTGCATAGATACACATTCTGAAATAAAAGTTTGATGATCTAAATAGCTTTTTTTTCTATTTTGTATTGTTTTTTTTTAGCAAATTGTAACTTTAGTAAAAAAAAAACGTAGTCATGGAGATTGCCAACAAAAATGAAAACTGATCGCTCAACGCGCAACTATACACAAATTAAACTTTTCACGTGGTAAATTTAACTCCACTTACTGCTACCACAGCATGTTGGTGACGCGAACCCATAAGTTTTTCCCCTACCAAAAATCGCTCAACGCGACTAAAGAAAACTGAATCGTTTTTTGCTAAATTAATTCCCTATTTTTTTAAAACTAAATGTACCTACTCCTAACCATATCCTTAAAGATCGGTTATTTAAAAACCTTATCTTATAGATTTGCCAGTAACATTAAAAAGTAATATTTAATACCCAGTAAGATCAGCCTCTTAAAGAGGATGATAATAATTATACGCCGTCGTTATTTTTTTGCTGACGCTACTATACTCGTTTGTGCCGCGACTTCGTTCGAGTTTTATCTTCTTTTTTTCTACATATGATTACGTGGATAGGGTTGCCAGCCATGCGAGTTGTTTTCCTTGGATATGTCCTAGATTAAAAGGCATCCGGGGAAATAAGCGAAATAATACTTAAGGAAAATATTAAATTATTGATTTAATTAAAAAAAAATGGATTTTGACTTGAAATCCGAATTTTATAAATAAAAACTTTTTTTTGCGCATGTCGGTTTTAACTAACGTCTCGTTTTACAATCTTATAAAGGCTTGTGCAGACTGGCGCTATATCGCGGGCGCGACGCGACTTTAGTAGCACAACTTCTTTGTCGCTGTCTGTCGCGCCCGCAATATCGCACTAGTCTTTACGAGCCTTAAAACTAAATTTCCAATGTGGAAAAATGTATTATGGGTACAATAATTAATTATTTAACATAAACCATTAGACCCACTTATAAAAATCGAATCCAGTTGCACGATTCTGATTAATTATCAATATTATTTTTAACTCCACGTTTGTTTTGAGTTTCACCCCCTGAGTTTCGCCTTTTCAAGATAATTTGTAACTAATTTTTGTTATAGCAAAATGACAGTACTATTACAGCTAATGATTTTAACAGTTGGCAACCCTGCATTATGTACTTATACTAGTCATGTTCAACGGAAGGGGTTGAGTGAATTTTAATTTATTACTTGAGGTGTATAATTATGATTATCATGGAGGTAATTTATCTTTCTTATGAGCTAGGAATAAGAAGTATTCGAAGACTAGTTTAATATTGGCCTTGTATCTTGGCTTGCAAAAAACAGCTACTAAGGGATTGTGTCAAGAGGATGGCCTGCCTTTTCATTTCTGCTAATCTACACTTAATAACTTAATCAAGCTGAAGAGTTTTTATGTTTGAACGCCCTAATCTCTGGAACTACCAATCGGATTTTATTGAGGAAGGTTATAGGCTATTTAACATCACGCTATGAATCTTAGAAGCCGAGCAAAATGAAAAAAAAAACTCAGTAAGCTAAGCGGAAACTAAGTGATAGCGGGCGGTCGATGCGATGCGATGTCACCAACCAAAAGTTTTATATAAGGGGTTGTTATTTTAGTAGATAAATTGTGAGTATTTTAGTAGAGAATGAAGATGATAGTACTCGTAAATCCTTATTCCATTTACCATGCATGTGGTTCATCAGCTTCATCTTTTACACTTGTAAAGGCGCACGATTAGAGAGACTTATGCGCCCAGTTGTGCAATTCCACAGCTGGGCATAAGAATAAAAAAAAAGGTATAAAACTGACAACACAAATAAAATTAAAAATAAGAAAACGCTACTAGAGCTTTATTAAAGCTTGCTGTATAGAAAAAGCCCAATAAATACATGTTCAAATTAACACTCGTATTTATAAACAAGTAAAAGTCTCACTCCAGTAAAAGTAAATACTCAAGTAATGATTTTATTCTATCGTTTAGTAATTGCTTGAAGTTAGAACTGTCAAAAGTTAGAATTCTTAGCCAAGTAATTAATAGTCATCATTTTCTTTAAATGTCCAAGTAGTCGGTGGCCCAAATTTTTAAATGTTAAATGTTACTGCGTTTTGTTTTATTAGACTAAGCCTTCTCTGCCAGGGTTACGAGTCTATCCGAAAGGGATATCGGGGCTCTGGCACACAGGCATCTGAAGGAACACGGGTGGGTGTTAGTCAGGAAAAGTCTGACACGCCCTCCCGCTCCACCTAGAGCGGGAGAAGTTATTTGATGATTTCCCACCCAAAAAAAAAAAAAAAAAAAGGGTAAAGCACCCTCAGGCTAGGTGCAGTGACGATGTTCATAGGGTGGCTGGTATGGCAGTAGCCAAGGATAGTTTTAATAGCACACGATTAGAGAGACTCAGTATGAATTTCACCAATCAAACTGAACGCGATCAGCACATCTAAACCGAGTTCGAGGAGCTCTCAGTGTCAATATTCCAAAGAAAATAATGACACTGGCAGCTCTTAAACGTAGTTTATGTGCTGATCGAGTTCAGTTTCATTGGTGAAATTCGCCCTAAGAGCGCTAACACACCGGGAGGCCATGGTAGCGCAGCCAGGTCACGTCGCCAACAAAATGTATGGTTGGGTGCGTAATCAAGCGGACGCCATGGTGCTGTATACGTTAAGTTAGCAGCGCGACCTGGTCATCGTCTTGGCGTCCCAGAAGTCCCAGCGTGTTAGCGCACTAAGTCTCTCTAATCGTGTGCTATTAAAACTATCCGTGGCTACTGTCATCCAGCTGCTACCAGTGACCCTGAGAAGATCGTCGCTCCACTTAGCCTGAGGGTGATTTAGCCTAGTATGTGATTATGTTGATACGAGTAATAGTACTGTGTTTGCTCTGGTACTCTTAATATAATATAGCTTGTGTTTTTATGGTCTTTTCCTATACAGCAAGGTTAATAGTAGCATGGTATTTAAATTTTATTAGTGTTGTCAGTTTTATACTTTGGCAACATTTTTGACATATCCTTTAGTGTTGCCAGTACTCAAAATCGAATTCAAACTCTTTTGTTGATTCAAACATTTTAAACGTCCGATACGGGCTAAAGAATCAGTAATTCAGTACATAAACTAACAGGAAATAAACTCGAGGAACGGTATATCGATCCAGCACACATACCCCATTGTTATATCCCGAGTCCATTCTACACGACTCTTAAATCGATATTACCGATACACCGCGATTACGTATGCAGAACCGCACTTAAGATAATCGAGTAATAAGCTATATCGATGTAATGACTCGATCCAGCTCCCGCTTAATTGCAGCGCTTATTTGCGTTTCAAGAATATTCTAGCTGATATTTTCTGATAGACGAGATTGGCTGATGCATGGTGGATGTTACTATGATGCATGGTGGATGTTACTATGATGCATGGTGGATGTTACTATGGATTCTTCACGGTTTTGCTTATGCTTAATATACTACTGTTTGTTTTCCCAAATGTAATAAATAAAAATAATCGTTTATTTAAGAATTATAAAAATTACAATGTTGAGATAGCTTTGGTCCCATACTAGGCACAGCCTGTATCTTGGTCACCATTAAATATAAGATATCATCATCTGCCTAGCCTTTTCCCAACTATGTTGGGGTCGGCTTCCAGTCTAACCGGATGCAGCAGAATACCAGTATTTTACATGGAGCGACTGCCTATCTGACCTCCACAACCCAGTTACTGGGTAACACGATATCCCTTGGTAAGACTGGTTGTCAGACTTTTGGGGTTCTGACGACCCGTAACAACTGTCAAAGATCTACAAATGACAGCCGGGACCAACGGTTTAACGTGCTTTCCGAGGCACGGAGGAATCTTGGTATGAAAAGATGGTCACCCATCCACAGACCAACCGCGACAAGCGTAGCTTAACCTGATCAATCGACCCGTGCGGCAGTTATTATTTAGCCACAAGCTCCTCCACCATTAAATATAAGACATTTTAATTATTTAAAAAAATAAGTTGAAATTGTTAGCCTCTTCAAACCTGCAAAACTAAAATTACAAAAATAAACTAATACAGGTAGGAAAACTAAAATCTATATTTACAAATTATATGAAAACAACGTAATACGGAATTATTCCTCCCGTGGGATAGTTTCCGACATTCACGCGATAAATCACGAGCAAAAGCTAGTCTATTAAAAATTAAAGTCGCGTTTTGTGTTTGTCTGTGTGACCGCCTTTTTCTTTTAAACTACGCAACGGATTTTGATGCGGTTGTCACCATCATTTAGATCATTTATTCCAGAAGGAATCCTAACCTTTTCCTAACTAAGTTGAGGTCGGCTTCCAGTCTAACTGGATGCAGCTGAATACCAGTACTTTACATGAAGCGACTGCCTGTCTGACCTGCACAACTCAGTAACTGGGTAATACGATACCCCTTGGTAAGACTGGTTGTCAGACTTTCGGGTTTCTGACCACCCGTAACGACTGTCAAAGATCAACGAATGACAGCCGGGACCAACGGCTTAACGTGCTTTCCGAGGCACGCAGGATTTTTGGTATGTAAAGATGGTCTCCCATCCACGGACCAACCCCGGCAAGCGTAGCTTAACCTGATGGATCGACCCGTGCGGATGTTATTACTTAGTCGAACTTACTCTAACTTACTCCTCGACGTTATTAAAGCGATTTCTTACTAATAAAACTTATAATGAACTCAACACGACTCATACGATCGTTCCCGACCGTAATTATTTATTCCGACCACACCTCCGGGCGGTCATTGCCTTGCGTATGACAGCATTTTAGTATTTAGAAAGAAAAACAATCTGTCAAATGATTGACATCGACAAATTCGTAGTTCGAACTTCGAATGCCTTGACATTTCGATTTGCGATTTCGAAATGTAATATTAGTTTTGAGAATAGAGTAATTTTTTAGAGTTCCTAAAAAGGAGTGTAATTATTTCGTTTCTATCTTAAATCTTAAGCGGCATCTGTTTGAACTATACAATTTATTGTAAACTAGCTGCTGCTCGCGGCAACGCCCGCGTGGCTTTTTTTAAAATAAAAGTTGCCTACGTTACTCCTTATAACATCTGCGATCTGCAATTGAAAGTCCCGTCAAAATCGGTCCAGCCGTTTCGGAGATTCGCCGGAACAAACAGACAGACAGACAATAAGTACCGAAATTATATACTTTCTTAAGCTGTTATTTTGACATTACAAGATTTTAGTTTTTTTTAGTTAGTAGTTTCAAATACCGTGACCTCTGAGTTTGTGTCAGCATTTTCTCTCATTCGGCTAGGAAATTCCGGCGAAATCTAGTTTTAAAAATGTTGACCATATTACGTGTCAAAGTGTCTTAAAAGATCTACTTACAGAAATAAACATCATTTAATTTTTACAGCCATTTGGACTAAGAAAGCAAATAAAGAAAGAAAAATGCGTTTATTAGCATTACAGCAAAAAAAAAAATACACCTTGTAACTATAAAAATAGAAAACAATGATTATAATGGCAAAACGCAGCATAATGCCAGATGACAACACAAGGTGTACCACCTGACGCTGATTTTCAGCTGCAACCCACGAGTGAGGTACACTACACTTTTGGGACAGTGGCTTAGAATGCGTTAAATTTTACGGGTTCGATTCCAGCATCAAACAGTATTTAGTTGTTCCGGGTCGGGCTATTTGTGTAGATAAGATCTGTGCTAGTAAACACAAGGGTCACGATACGGAAGAAATAATTCTTCTAGTTTAAGGCTCCGCGACGCGACGGGGCGACGTGATTCTGGTAGAACATTTCTCAAGAAGTTTTCATAGACATTGTTCTACTAGTGTCACGTCGCGCCTGTCTGCGGGAGCCTTTATGTTAAATGACTGTTTTAGATTAACCGTCCTATTTCTTCCCGTGGGTGTGGGTGCGACTAAGTGACTTACTAGAGAATGGGCAGCAGCGTTCTCTATGTATTTTAACACCATACTGCGATCGCCAACCCGCCTGCCAAGCGTGGCGATTATGGAAAACCCCCCTTGAGCCTATGTCCAGCAGTGGACTTCTTTCGGCTGTAATGATGAATGATGATGGTGGAATCATTGTCATTGTACTAAACTGATGAAGGTACTTGGCGTTGTTTCGTGTAAATTCTTGAACATAATAGACTTAGCTCATGCATGGCGACATAAAACTGCCTCGGTGGTTTAATGGTGGTAAGCACTACTGCTGAGCATGAAGTCCTAGGTTCGATTCCCAGGTCGGGCAAAGTGTTATTGGGTTTCTCCATTAGGAAATTCTCAGCCCGGAGTCTGGATTTGTGCCCAGTTGGTGAGAGTAGATTTAAAAAACTGGCGAAATGTGGATGTACTATAGGTACACATCTGCCTAACCCTTCGGGGCTTACAGGCGTGATGTTATGGCGATATAAGATAGTTGTGTAAAATTCAATGCGCAGTCATCAAACCCAGGTGTGCCAACACCACTCTTACTCTCAAACAATATAGTTTTAAATGTCATACTTTCTCCGTAACATTCGCACCACGCCCTCTTAGCGTGAATAAAGACAATGGTATTAGCGATAATTGTATGCCAGCTTAATATTATGTTGTAGGTAAATGGAGGGATAGGGCGTTGCGGGTAATCCCTAGGTTTGTACTTTTGTCCATTTCAATAAAAAATAAGTGAACTAAACTATCTGACTAATTTCCAGGAGGAATCTAGTTCACTTCGAAAAATCATAGTTCGGATTTCTTTATCAATTTCACCGTAAAAACCTACAAATTGGACAAGATGAGAGGGATTGGAGAAAAAAACTACATCTAAGTTCAAATCAAAACTATTAAAGGACAGTACCTAACCTTTGTATTTATTCTTACATACGAAGAGTGATTTACCAGTATAGTCGCCGGCACGTAACTTGGCAAGAATCGTTAGATGTTTCTCTCCTTTCTTTAGCTTTCTTCTAAACAAACACGTTTAAAAATAAATTCTGGCAATAACCATAGATTAATGACAAGCAATAAAAGTGATAATTTTTTCGTTGCACTAATTGTACTAGCGTAAACTTACTCAGACTACGCGAAAACCTATATATACCGACTATACCTAATGCTACAAATTCTCTTAAGGCTTTCACTTCCCTTTTGAACTAAATAAAATTACTGAAAATTAATGTCAGTGACCGACCAAGCTTTAAGTTCTATTAGTTTAAGTAAAAGGAAAGCCAGATTTATCAAAAAGATATACTATCCGATGACCTAATGGTGACCTGGATCTTAGAGGCTAATTAATTGAAGTAACGTAAAATTAAAGTGAAACGCAGAGGTTAATAATTATTTTATTATATTTTTTTTTTTTTTTACTGTGTCGTTTATCTAGCGGGCGTAACCAAGTAAGGTATGAAACGTAAGCCAAGCAAAGAGTTATTAGGTGTATACTTCAGGCATTCATTAAGTCTGGATTACCGCCCGGGTAATGACAATAGGCTCACTCTCTATATAAGGAACTTAGACATATCTTGCAAAATGTGGATACCTTTCTAGGCGTGATGTTTTTTTCGTAGTTTTGATTAATCTTTTTGATAATCTAGCCAGGCACTTTAAGAGTAACACTAAAATTATGTAACTGTAATTATGTAACTGTAATTATTTAATTCATACTCTATGACATACCTTATCTAATTTAATCAAAGCATTTGGATGATAATTATTAAATTATAACGAAGCGTTTTATTAAGTAATGTGTGGTAAATGGATTGATTATTTTAAAAGTGTGAATGAGTAGTTTTTTGTTGTTCAATTATATAAGTTGTGATTTACTGTTACTATTACAAACATAGTTTTAATTTTTACTAGCCGTGCCCGCGGTTCCGCTTGCATTTTAGGTTTTTGATGTGTACCATTTTTCCTCCGCTTTCTGTGGGAGTGATTTCGTGAAAAGGGACGGAAGTGTGTAACAGAAAGCGACAGCTTGAACATGGAATAAGTAAGTAGGTACTTTTTAATAGCATGGAATCAGTAAATACTTTATAATAGCATAATTAGTAAGCACTATATATATTGTAAGTAGAGAGGGTCGAATTTCGACCAGTGGGCGACCACGAGTAATGAATAATTTATTCGAATTAATATTTCAGTATTTAGCTTGTTTATAAAAAAAATGAGGTTAATTTCTGTCGCTGCTCAGTTGCTTATTACCAAGATGAAATGTCAGATGTTGCACATCATATGCTCGTTTTTTTAGGTTGAATTGAACCTTTTCTATTAACCTGATGGCCTGGACAAATAATAATGGCGTTCAAAATTCAAAGCATATCGTATTTCTACAGCGACTTTCTACAAGATTGACATAGGCTTTTCCGTAACTTATGTCTGTTTTATACATTTTCGACTTTTCGATCGTCGTTACCGATGATAGAATGTCACTTCGTTAAAGCCCTTTGGTTACGGTACTTTTTATAATCACTTGCAGACACTAACAATAAATATGGAGGAAAAAATGCATTGGTTAAGGAACAAAACAAATTCAACGGACTTATTATTATTATTCCATCCACATTGTAAAGGGCTTTTTTTTACATAGCTGGCTTCATATTGCACACTGTTGCCCGCGAACATTGTCTGCGATACAAAATAAAAAGTAGCTTATGTCCTGCTCCAGGTCTTGGTCTACCCATGTGCCAAGTTTTATATAAAGCCGTTTAGGCGTTTTAGCGTGATAGCGTACCGAACAAACAGACAAGTTCACTTTCGCATTTATAATCTTAGAAAAAAGAAGAAAGAAAAATAATTTTATTTGTCCCAGAAACACGTGCAAGATATATGAAAACATAAACTGGTAAAACAAATAGTCGGCAGCTGCACGTCATGACTGTGACAAGAAGGCTTGCACTCAGCATGATGCTGTGCTATGGGGGACCCACAGCACAGCGCTAATTTTCAGTGGTCACCCGAAAAATACGTACGGAACCCAAGTCAGGTTTAATGAGTTGTACAGACGCCAGCAGATCAAGCTACCCGAAACTGTCAAATTTTCCCAATCATCCTTGAACCTTATACTGTAGGGTTAAAGTTGAAAATCTATTGAAGAAATTTGACAGATTGTAGTAGCTTAATGTGCTGGCGTATGTACATAATAGCTAACAAAATAAAATAAAACAAACAGTACTTAGAATAGAATGCCTATACAACCAAATAAATAAGAATAAATATGATTAAAAAACACTAAAAATAATCCGCTGGCATCACCATGCATAAATAAAGTAGGTACCTACCTAAAACATTTATTTCATTCGTTACACGGGACTATCAAGTGTTTTGTCTCGCTTGCACCCAGTCCTGCGCACCCGCACACAAAATAAATAATAAGGTAAAGACTACTGTTGCATTTACATCTTAGTTAGGATTCCTTTATATTATTAAGGCTAATAATTTTCGAGGCGACTTACAACTTAAAGGGCGACTAATTATTTGCTGCAAAAAAAATAACATGGCAGCGATTAAATATTATTTCTTAATCGCTGCAAAGTCATCTACTGTTATTGAATCATTTGGGTTAGGTTAGGTTAGAACAGTAACCATTAACAAGCGAAGGCGAGCGAGCGAAGCGAGCGTGCCGCGGCAGCGGCCGCCGAGCGCCAGATCCCCTCTATTGTTGGTAAATTCAGTTACCAAAACAAAAATTCGATGCCAGTTTAAATTAAAATAAAGCTAAAAACTGATTATTGAGCTGCTACTTTCTACTTAAAATAATACTTCGCTGTAGCTGCTAACCTACTATTTTTGCTACCGGCTTTCATTATTTTTTAATACCAAATTCCGATTAATTTGTCGCTGCGTTAAATACATGCCTATTATTAAGTTGCATACATTTGCATGCATCTTGGGACATATAAACATATAGGTAGGAAAGGTAACCTAGCTACAATGTCTATAATACCGTACCTACTTAACTTTGTTACCTTCCCAACCAATCCCACGACCATTATTTAATGTTTATGGAGGATGATATTCTCACAGCATGTATGTCTATTTTTATATTCCTGTTTAGTTTATCATTATTTTTCTTTATGTATGCTGTATCGGTACAGCGTCCTATTAATTGTTTGCTGCACCGGACGACGTCAATACGTCGGCGCCGGCTGTCGCTGAAAACCAGCGCTGGGGCTCTGTCTTGTATAGGGTCGCAGCATAATGCTGAGTGATAGCCGTTTTGCGTGGAAGTGACGCATGTTTCCCTCAACTTTTTCTTATTTTTGTGTTTATGTTCTATTTTGCGTCATGTTTACCGCAAATAAACGTATTTTCTTTTCTTTCTTCTTCTTCTTTCTATTAAAAGTGAAATACAAGCAGAGCAGAACATAAGAAGACTGATCAAAGATTTGATCAGGGTCAGCTGAGCATGAAGTCCTAGGTTCGATTCCCAGGTCGGGCAAAGTGTTATTGGGTTTCTCCATTAGGAAATTCTCAGCCCGGAGTCTGGATTTGTGCCCAGTTGGTGAGAGTAGATTTAAAAAACTGGCGAAATGTGGATGTACTATAGGTACACATCTGCCTAACCCTTCGGGGCTTACAGGCGTGATGTTATGGCGATATAAGATAGTTGTGTAAAATTCAATGCGCAGTCATCAAACCCAGGTGTGCCAACACCACTCTTACTCTCAAACAATATAGTTTTAAATGTCATACTTTCTCCGTAACATTCGCACCACGCCCTCTTAGCGTGAATAAAGACAATGGTATTAGCGATAATTGTATGCCAGCTTAATATTATGTTGTAGGTAAATGGAGGGATAGGGCGTTGCGGGTAATCCCTAGGTTTGTACTTTTGTCCATTTCAATAAAAAATAAGTGAACTAAACTATCTGACTAATTTCCAGGAGGAATCTAGTTCACTTCGAAAAATCATAGTTCGGATTTCTTTATCAATTTCACCGTAAAAACCTACAAATTGGACAAGATGAGAGGGATTGGAGAAAAAAACTACATCTAAGTTCAAATCAAAACTATTAAAGGACAGTACCTAACCTTTGTATTTATTCTTACATACGAAGAGTGATTTACCAGTATAGTCGCCGGCACGTAACTTGGCAAGAATCGTTAGATGTTTCTCTCCTTTCTTTAGCTTTCTTCTAAACAAACACGTTTAAAAATAAATTCTGGCAATAACCATAGATTAATGACAAGCAATAAAAGTGATAATTTTTTCGTTGCACTAATTGTACTAGCGTAAACTTACTCAGACTACGCGAAAACCTATATATACCGACTATACCTAATGCTACAAATTCTCTTAAGGCTTTCACTTCCCTTTTGAACTAAATAAAATTACTGAAAATTAATGTCAGTGACCGACCAAGCTTTAAGTTCTATTAGTTTAAGTAAAAGGAAAGCCAGATTTATCAAAAAGATATACTATCCGATGACCTAATGGTGACCTGGATCTTAGAGGCTAATTAATTGAAGTAACGTAAAATTAAAGTGAAACGCAGAGGTTAATAATTATTTTATTATATTTTTTTTTTTTTTTACTGTGTCGTTTATCTAGCGGGCGTAACCAAGTAAGGTATGAAACGTAAGCCAAGCAAAGAGTTATTAGGTGTATACTTCAGGCATTCATTAAGTCTGGATTACCGCCCGGGTAATGACAATAGGCTCACTCTCTATATAAGGAACTTAGACATATCTTGCAAAATGTGGATACCTTTCTAGGCGTGATGTTTTTTTCGTAGTTTTGATTAATCTTTTTGATAATCTAGCCAGGCACTTTAAGAGTAACACTAAAATTATGTAACTGTAATTATGTAACTGTAATTATTTAATTCATACTCTATGACATACCTTATCTAATTTAATCAAAGCATTTGGATGATAATTATTAAATTATAACGAAGCGTTTTATTAAGTAATGTGTGGTAAATGGATTGATTATTTTAAAAGTGTGAATGAGTAGTTTTTTGTTGTTCAATTATATAAGTTGTGATTTACTGTTACTATTACAAACATAGTTTTAATTTTTACTAGCCGTGCCCGCGGTTCCGCTTGCATTTTAGGTTTTTGATGTGTACCATTTTTCCTCCGCTTTCTGTGGGAGTGATTTCGTGAAAAGGGACGGAAGTGTGTAACAGAAAGCGACAGCTTGAACATGGAATAAGTAAGTAGGTACTTTTTAATAGCATGGAATCAGTAAATACTTTATAATAGCATAATTAGTAAGCACTATATATATTGTAAGTAGAGAGGGTCGAATTTCGACCAGTGGGCGACCACGAGTAATGAATAATTTATTCGAATTAATATTTCAGTATTTAGCTTGTTTATAAAAAAAATGAGGTTAATTTCTGTCGCTGCTCAGTTGCTTATTACCAAGATGAAATGTCAGATGTTGCACATCATATGCTCGTTTTTTTAGGTTGAATTGAACCTTTTCTATTAACCTGATGGCCTGGACAAATAATAATGGCGTTCAAAATTCAAAGCATATCGTATTTCTACAGCGACTTTCTACAAGATTGACATAGGCTTTTCCGTAACTTATGTCTGTTTTATACATTTTCGACTTTTCGATCGTCGTTACCGATGATAGAATGTCACTTCGTTAAAGCCCTTTGGTTACGGTACTTTTTATAATCACTTGCAGACACTAACAATAAATATGGAGGAAAAAATGCATTGGTTAAGGAACAAAACAAATTCAACGGACTTATTATTATTATTCCATCCACATTGTAAAGGGCTTTTTTTTACATAGCTGGCTTCATATTGCACACTGTTGCCCGCGAACATTGTCTGCGATACAAAATAAAAAGTAGCTTATGTCCTGCTCCAGGTCTTGGTCTACCCATGTGCCAAGTTTTATATAAAGCCGTTTAGGCGTTTTAGCGTGATAGCGTACCGAACAAACAGACAAGTTCACTTTCGCATTTATAATCTTAGAAAAAAGAAGAAAGAAAAATAATTTTATTTGTCCCAGAAACACGTGCAAGATATATGAAAACATAAACTGGTAAAACAAATAGTCGGCAGCTGCACGTCATGACTGTGACAAGAAGGCTTGCACTCAGCATGATGCTGTGCTATGGGGGACCCACAACACAGCGCTAATTTTCAGTGGTCACCCGAAAAATACGTACGGAACCCAAGTCAGGTTTAATGAGTTGTACAGACGCCAGCAGATCAAGCTACCCGAAACTGTCAAATTTTCCCAATCATCCTTGAACCTTATACTGTAGGGTTAAAGTTGAAAATCTATTGAAGAAATTTGACAGATTGTAGTAGCTTAATGTGCTGGCGTATGTACATAATAGCTAACAAAATAAAATAAAACAAACAGTACTTAGAATAGAATGCCTATACAACCAAATAAATAAGAATAAATATGATTAAAAAACACTAAAAATAATCCGCTGGCATCACCATGCATAAATAAAGTAGGTACCTACCTAAAACATTTATTTCATTCGTTACACGGGACTATCAAGTGTTTTGTCTCGCTTGCACCCAGTCCTGCGCACCCGCACACAAAATAAATAATAAGGTAAAGACTACTGTTGCATTTACATCTTAGTTAGGATTCCTTTATATTATTAAGGCTAATAATTTTCGAGGCGACTTACAACTTAAAGGGCGACTAATTATATGTCTATAATACCGTACCTACTTAACTTTGTTACCTTCCCAACCAATCCCACGACCATTATTTAATGTTTATGGAGGATGATATTCTCACAGCATGTATGTCTATTTTTATATTCCTGTTTAGTTTATCATTATTTTTCTTTATGTATGCTGTATCGGTACAGCGTCCTATTAATTGTTTGCTGCACCGGACGACGTCAATACGTCGGCGCCGGCTGTCGCTGAAAACCAGCGCTGGGGCTCTGTCTTGTATAGGGTCGCAGCATAATGCTGAGTGATAGCCGTTTTGCGTGGAAGTGACGCATGTTTCCCTCAACTTTTTCTTATTTTTGTGTTTATGTTCTATTTTGCGTCATGTTTACCGCAAATAAACGTATTTTCTTTTCTTTCTTCTTCTTCTTTCTATTAAAAGTGAAATACAAGCAGAGCAGAACATAAGAAGACTGATCAAAGATTTGATCAGGGTAAGTATTTGGTGTATGAGTAGCAATGTAAATGCGCAATACTATGGCAAATGAGTTGCGTAGCGCGCAGTTACGTAACATTATAAAATTATGAGTTGCATAGTACAGTCAACGAGGGAGGTAAGAATACATTCGGCTAACTTCCAACTTGTTGCAATTCATGTTATACGTCTGCTGAGCACCTATACTCCGTTGGTTTAGGTAGTTAAATAAAGGTAAACAGAAAAAACCACGTGACGAGAGAGCTGTCAAGGAACCGACTGAACGTAATACCAGTCACTTCAGTTGTCATGCTATGTCACAGTTTGTACTCTTCAATTTAGCAACATTTTATTTCGTTGACGTTCAGAGGACCTGTCTTTTTGGGCTCTTTTCAATAGACAGATTACAGAATATTATAGTATTGTTATAAATCTAACAAAAAAATGTGTTGAAGCAGTTACATCTACGAAGAGTAGTTTAAGAATATATGTTAAAGTTTAACATAAAGTAATACTATAGGTACGTAAAAATCAAAAATAAATTTAATTTGGTTATATTATAAGTTACAATGAATTTTTAAACATGAAAGTGTCATCTATAAAAATCCTTATTATGATTTGTTTACCTTTATTTAACTACCTAAACCGATAGAATATAGTCAATCTTTGACAGCGCTATAATTCTGATCTGTGTCTTTAAGTATACAAAGTTATAAATCGCACATTAACAGTTAATTTTTCCTTACTCGCTTTTTTTCTTTTCGTGCAAATAATAAAGGGATCAATAATATTAATTTATTCATTCAATAGACCAAATAATTTCAATCCGATAAATATGTGGCGACCTAGACAGCGCTGCCTGTTATTTGCCATGATTTTAAACCCCGAAAGAGTGCAGGTGGTTATACATGATGGCCAGGAAAGAAGGTGTGACATATACTGTGAAGTATATCTGATGATTATTCTGTCTGTATACCTAGGTTCGGGCTAGGTTTGGCTCCTTGGTTTACTGTACCTACGAAGCTATATTAAATAGAACAGTTAATAGTAGGAAATCGGTACGGAATTGGTAGGCGTTGCCCCATTACGCGCTGTGTGGGATACCAATAAACTGTTCTAACATCCCGTCAGTTTTGTAAGAGGTAAATTAAAAATTACATTGGCAGAACATTAACCTCAGTAAGGTAATTATGGTGTATTCGGACTTAAAAGTAACACTGAGAGGAAGGAGATAAGTTTCAGATTTGATTTTGTTTTCTTTTTTTGCTGATTATTATCAAAATAGTTGTTTTCTTTAGCATATTGTTATTTAATTTGATACATAATACCGTTTCGAGATTAAAACATAGGTACATATAAACGATATATAAATTCACGCCTTCTTCCCTTGGGAGTAGGCAGTAAGTACAGAACGTCAGCTGTTACTATCCTAACATACTTCTTACTTTCGTGTTCAAAATAACAGAGTAATTAATATACTGTACTAAGCTAAGTATAATACTATAAAAAAAAACCACGCATCATCATGACATTTACCCTATACACAAATACAATTTTAAAAATATTATTTTTCGTACCGTTGTCAACCAAGCAAAACAATCTAGACATTGAACAAAAAGTCCCACATCCAAACTTGCACCGCGACATGAGCTATAAAATTGCGCGGCACATCAAACCGCATCACAGCACGACATTTAGACACCCATTGTGTTGTAACGTACTGGTTCTATGTTCACGCCTGCCTTATATTATGACATGTGCAGACTTGTCTCGATCATCGTCTAGATACCTTGAGAGCATAGGGATATAATAATGATATACCACAGACTACTTGCAGTATTGTCTCTCCTTTTGCATTTGGGATCCAATGGAAATAGTTTTTGGGATTCAACGACAATAAAACGTAATTCTCTTGCATTTTTAAAATTTGGGATCCAACTTAAATACATATTAATGTTTTGTGGGATCCAACGCCAAAAATATTAAACCAGGATTCAAAACTTATCCAACGAAAATAAAGGCTCTTACAAACACACGCGATATCGCGGGCGCGACATGCACCGACAAAGGAATTGTCTTTGTCGGTGCCTGTCGCGCCCGCGATATCGCGTGAGTGTGTAAGAGCCTTAAATCTAAATTCATACAAAGGTTGTCTTTAAAAGATCGCGTTTAGCCGTAAGACCGCCCATTGTGTCACCTTATGTAAAATGTCTACTTTTATATCTCTAATTCGTATGGTGTACATAATAAGGCTTGTTTTAATAAAAATCTACACATTCCATATCGAGAACCTTCCGTACCTCGCAAAGCATGTTAAGCCGTCGGCCACGTCCCGGCTGTCATTCGTAGGTTTTTGACACGAGACGGGTAGTCAGAAGCCCGAAAGTCTGACAACCAGTCAATCCAAGGATTATCGTGTTACCCAGTAACTGGGTTGTGGACGTCAGATAGGCAGTCACTCCATGTAAAATGCTGGCTGGCTATATTCAGCTGCATCTGGTTAGAATGGAAGCCGACCCCAACATAGTTGGGAAAAGTCTTAGCAGATGATGAATGATTCTTTTGCACAAAGGAGCTGGCACAACTAACATAATTAGTCTATTCAGGGTCAAAATGACAATATCACGCCTATATTCTCTGAATGGTTAGGCAGAGGTGGTGTACCTGTACTACACCGAGATTTTGCCAGTTATGTTTAAGTCCCATGTAATAGGGGGCGAGCCTATTGCCATCAACCGGGCATAAATCCAGACTCCGGGCTGCTACTGAGAAATTCCAGATGGAAAAACCCAATATCACTTTGCCCGACCCGGGAATCGTACTCATGATCTCATGCTTAGCAATAGCGCTTGTGACTGACTACTCGACCAACGAGGCAGTAAAATAAAAATAGCGTAAAAATAAGTCGATTTAAAATTAGGATTCAATCAATTTTAGAGGTCATATTAAACACGGTAATCTCTACCAACTAGGGTTCCTTTTATGATAACCAAGGTAACCTTAAAAAACCCTAAAACCCAAAACCTTTTTGTAACACCAAACAGCAGTATTAACCTACTTATTAACGCAAGGATTTTCTTAAGAACTATTTAGCCGAAGATTGAAATCGTTTTTTGTTTCCACCCGTGCGAAACGAACCCTCCTTCTGCGCAGTCGAGTAAAAACAAAAGGTTGTTAAAAGATTCGTTACAAAATAATAACAAAATTATACCTTATCAAGCTGAGGGACGATGTTGATGTATTCTGAAACAAAAAAGATTATTTGGTTAAAAAAGAATTAATTGACTTATTAGCGGTTGGTTGGCTGCAGTTTTCCGTGTTCTTAGGTAATAAACGTAAGAATTAATGCAATATTATTACTATCTTTTATTTATTTCCAACAATGATTGCCTTCCCAAGTCCGGCCATTACTGGCAGCTTCAATATGGCTGTCGGCTTGCACCAAGGATCAGCACTTAGCCGCTTACTCTTCCTGGTGATAATGAACGCTCTTATTACGTCGAATATCCCGGAAGAGGCTCCCTGGTGTATGCTGTTCGCCGATGACATTGTGCTGGTTGCCGAAAGCGGCTTAGAGGTCTTTAGAGGTGTGGTGTGAAAGACTGAAGACCGTCGTTGGCCTGAGTAATCTCCATCTCCCTTAGTTTGTTATCACAATAATTAATACAAAACACAGAGTCCTCTGTTTTGTATTAATTTTTGTGATACGAATCTAAGGGAAAGTCAGTAACACTGTACCATGTACTCATAACTACATACAATACTATTACATAACTTGCCCAAATAACAGGTTACAATATCAAATTATCTTAATAACTTAATTTTATTCTTTTCATTGGCCGTTCGTACTATGTTAGCCTTAAGATTATGATTATTTTGTTATGTAATCGCTTTTGAAATGATAATTTTTTGGTGATAACGTGTGGATGAAAGGGAGAAGGGATTTATTGGTTTTATTTTTGATTGATGTTGGCTAATCTTAAGGCGCAGATGTATGTTATTCCGGCTTCATATAATGCTAGTAAGTTATGCAAACAATGTATGTTAAACTAATCAGTTCTGTATGTAAATATTTAAGTATCGTAGTAAAATACTTTATGGAATAAATTCAGGAAGTAATATCTACCCAAAGCATAACAAAACCGGCCAAGTGCGAGTCGGACTCGCGAACGAAGGGTTCCGTACCATTATCTATAAAAACGCCAAAAAAATCACGTTTGTTGTATGGGAGCCCGCCTTAAGTATTTGTTTTATTTTAATTTAATTATTTATTTTTAAAGTAAATATATAACTAAATATTCTGTTTATATTTCAAGCGTCTACCTGTTGCCGTTACGAGTATCAATATCGAGCAAAAAAAAAACACGTTTGTTGTATGGGAGAGCCCCCTTAAATATTTATTTTATTCTGATTTTTTGTATTTGTTGTTATAGCAGCATCAGAAATACATCATCTGTGAAAATTTCAACGGTCTAACTATCACGGTTCATGAGATACAGCCTGGTGACAGACGGACAGACAGACAGACAGACGGCGGAGCCTTAGTAATAGGGTTCCCGTTTTACCCTTTGGGTACGGAACCCTAAAAACGATATTACTTAAGAATTATGAACAGACTATTTTATTATATGTAATTCTATCTGTGAATTTTTTCAAGTATTCATACGAGTATTTGCGTTACTAAAAGTAAATATTCACAACAACACGGGTAGGTTTTAGTCAGTAAAAGTCTGACACGCTCTCCGCCCAGAGCGGGAGAAGTTATTTGATAACACACCACCCTAAAAAAAAAGTCCTCAGTGCATATGAATTCGGGATCTCGAGCTTAAAGAACAGTGTTCCTCCTACATCTCAGATTAAGCAGTATCCAGGAATACTAACATGTACCATTCTGCATGACCTTTACTGACCTCCACATACAAAAACTTACTTTTTTCCTCATACAGATTAACTTAATCAAACAGACATATACAAACCAAATCTTTCACCCATCCTACGCTGATGGCTTTCTCTTAAGTTGTACAGGGTCACAAGACTATCGAAAGTGAATGCAACCTCAATATAGCTACCAGGCTGCTTATTATTTGATTAGAAGATACTTTATGTGCCATAATCTTGCAGCCCAGTTTGTGAAGATAACATTTAGTCGCTAATCAGAAGAAGAAGAAAAAAAGAGGAAGAAAAATATATTTTTTGTCACGTGCACACGAAAACATAATTAACTCGAGTAGGTAAAACAAAAAATTAAACAAAACAGATCTACATAAATAATGACGAGCACAAAAAACAAATAGTCGGCAGCTGCACGTCATGACTGTGACAAGAAGGCTGGCGCTCAGCATGATGCTGTGCTATGGGGGACCCACAGCACAGCGCTGATTTATACTTACAGATTTCAGGAAAACTTATAAGAAGTCTATGGTCTTAAAATAACATGGTAAATCACTCAATATTGTACGTAAAAACTTACATTTTAATGTAACTCACACAACGCAAGCAAAACACACGATTCCCAGTCACACATACGTAATTAACCACACAGTCATTTTACTTCTAAATTTTAATGTTAATTTAATTTCATATTCTTTTTTTTTTTTTTTAAATAAACCTAAAATCACTACCCAGTAATATATTTATTTTATATCAATACTAGCTCTTAATTTCCATAAGGGTTTATAGTTTCCAAGTGGCAGTAGAACACTGACTCCTAAGTCACAGGTATTCCTAGTTTATGAGTCAGGGTTTCAACTTTTGTGCGCCTTTAATTATTGTGAACTTTAGCTAGATATTAAGCGTATTGTAAGGATTTGTATCAATAAAGTTTAAATTATTATTATGAACTGCAAATTTTGCAGTGGGAACATCATAGATATCCGTGGGGAACATGTTTTTCAACTAAAATGTTAAGTTTGTTCATGGGATAAATTCATCCCAACTACGGAACTCTTCATAATGCGTGATCGCACGCACTTGACCAGGTTTTTTTTTAATTTTGACCGACTTTATTTGGTGTACCATCTGCAGCAACTATAAACCATATTATATTCTATTGGATAGCAAAACGTAATTATACAGATGACCTGCAGTATTTCAAAACTTGATTTTAATTTAGGGTTATTATTTCTTAAGTTCCATTGCAAGAAGATTATGCACTTCAATAACCCATTAAGCCTATATTAATGACTTTCTCTCAATAAATCGTACAGGGTCATGCATGCTAAGTCCTAAGCTATCGAAAGTGAACGTGGCCTGGATATGACAACCGCATTGATCATTTTTGTTTTACTAGATGAGCTAAATAATATTTTGAGCCGATATTGCCGCTTATAATTTAAGTAAAGTTAAATTGTTACTGTTTTTTACCAACGATTAAGTGCCAATTTCACCAATGAAACTGAACGCGATCAGCACATAAACCACGTTTAAGAGCTGTCAGTGTCATTATTTTCTTTGGAATTTAGATACGGACAGCTCTTGAACTAGGTTTAGATGTGCTGATCGCGTTCAGTTTCATTGGTGAAATTCGCCCTAAAACATGAAATAGAATTTAATTTTGTTTAGTTTAGTTTAGTTCATGATCAATAACTCTGAAGTAAGTTTCGCTCTCATTTGTGTCTACTTATGGCTGATTTACATTTGCTTTAGTTAAGTTCAGATTGGGAGAGTTGTGTGAAAACGTCAGTCCAAAAGTGACAATTATTAATTAAAGTGTCATGTATAGACGTCAAAGAACTTAACTAGCTACTTCACCACTACAAATGTAAATCAGCCTTAAAAAAAAAAGTAAGTAATCAATGTGTCAGTCATGAAAACAGTGTAAAAATATTTGACAGCAAAAGGTGTCATGAACCAGCTGGCACAATAACACATTTTTCACTTTTTCTCACAACTTCACACCCATAAACCACAATTATTGATATTTTATCATTATGCTAATCATCGCCTAAGGCGGACTTACTATTCAATGTTTATCCAAACAGTGAAAGTGACATCCACTAGAAGTTTTTAAATAAATAGTCAGTGAAAGTTAATAAAAAACTGGTATTAAAGTTAAAGTTTTTTATTTGTCAGAAAGATTTGTTTGTATGTATGGGCTAAGTTATTTATAATAAAAAGTAACGAATGGACAGATTTCTACATCGATTTTTGAAAGTAGGTAATTAATAAAAAAAAAATATTAAAACAATACAAAACAATTTTAATCGCAAAATAAGATTATTATCTTAGGTATTCAATGTTGGTTATAATGTCACATGTGTGACAAAATAGTAGATAACTAAAACAATAAATGTGGGTAGCTGTAGGTACCTACACCTCTGCCTAACCCTTTAAGCAAAACCGGCGTGATATTATTTATGTAAAACAATACCCTTTCAGTATACATTATACTAGAAACATCTCAACAAACGGCAGACTTATTGACTATGAACATATTCTCTCCTCGTATCCTTCTCCATAGGGAAATGATCAATTGGAACTGTGCACCTAGCTTCTGACGTTTCATAAGTGCCCATGTTATATTTAATTATGTAATAATATACATCATGAGTTTTGAATATCAGTTTCATAGACTTGAACCCACAAAACAACTAAACTACGCTGCAAACCTCCAACAAACCACGCTAACCCACCGCGTACACACATCTAGTAACCATACATCTACGTAACAATCAGTCAAGCCTCTCAAATATTATGAACCGGGTTATATTACATACAGCAGCATGAACTTATTAAGCGTATGTGCTCTATATTAGACCGGTTATCGTTAAGGTTAGGCTAGACTAGCCTATAACCCAGCTAGTAATGTAGTAAGTGGTAAGAAAAACGTAATGTGTGTGTTTTGTAACTAAGTTCAGCTCTTGGGTAATGATTGATTTGTTGTGACATAAATATTATGTGCCCAATGCATAAAGGCTCCCGCAGACAGATGCGACGCGACTCTGGTAGATTTTTTAAAATTAAACTTCATAGAATTTTTTTAAAATGAAACTATAGATTTTTTAAATTAAACTTCATAGAAAATTTTTGATTAAACTTCATAGAAATTTTATTAATTAAACTTCATAGAATTTTTATTAATTAAACTTCAAAGAAATTTTTCTACCGTTCGCGTCGCGCCTGTCTGCGGCAGCCTTAATGTTGCAGTCACATCCAAAGTATTTTTTTTGTGTAAATTCCTCAATAAATTAAATTGTCATAATAGGGAATATGCACGTAATTCAAAATGTATCCATTATTTTAATATACATTGTGTAGGAGTCAAGAAACAAATTCCAATATATTTTACATTTTTTAATGCATCACTTATTTTACAATTAATGAATTTATTTTGCGTTTTTTGGTGGAATGGAACGCACACTCAAAACGCGTCCTCTTCGAAAATTTCGGAAGTGACGAAACAAAACATGTGAATAAAATCTATTCTATGCTAAATGCTTGAAATCTGACTAAGGTAAATATTTAAGTGCGATTTTTTAATTGATTAAAGCATACAGTAATTTAACATATAAGATTTGGGCCTAATAAACAGATGTAAACAAAGCAGTTTCGTGAACAGTGACGTCACATCATGACCGCGACAGAAACCGACGTTTGAACTGTAGTAGAAAATTGTTGGAGTTTCATATTTTTTTTGAGCATCAATCAGTAGTTCAATTTAACTTTCAATACTTTTCTAAGGTTTATATTATATTACTGTCTATTATTGATTTAGTAAAAAAAAAAAAAATACATGCATATTCCCTATTCAATGAAGTTAGAAAAGTGTTATTATTAATTACAGTTTTATGAATAGAATATAATATTTTTTGCATTAAAACATGGTACAATTATAATGGTCTTGAGCAATAGGATTATGATTTAGCATGTCTCGTTATGGACTGGCATACAAATATTTTAAAGAAAACAAGTTGGATCAATAAAAACACAACAATAGTGGGGCCCGCAAAGCAGTGACTGTGGTGGCCCAGCCCAACGACCCCGTCTTACGAGTTGGGTCATAGGTTCGAACACAGACAGCCGCTTTACTTTGTGTAAATTATTTCATCACCACTGCTCTCATAACGGTGAATGAAAACCGGCATGTCTTAGAACCAAAAATTCTAAGACATGTGACATCTACCAACCCGCGCTGGGCCCGCTTGGTGGATTACGGCGCACTCCCTCTCACCGAGAGGAGGCCTGTGTCCCAGCAGTGGGAATATAATAGGGAATATAATATAACGTGCTTTCCGAGGCACGGAGGAGTCTCGGTATGTAAAGATGGTCACCCATCCACGGACCAACCCCGGCAAGCGTAGCTTAACCTGATGGATCGACCCGTGCGGCTGTTATTTTACTTAGCCACGAGCTCCTCACCAGGGTGTCAGCTACCTCCATATAAAATTTTATTAAAATTGGTCCAGCCGTTTGAGCGTGAAGAAGTAACAAACACACTCACAAACCTTCGCCATTATAATATTAGTGTGATATTTATTTTTCATTTGCATTCGACAATTTTCTATAAATAATATTCCAAAACAAAAACCACTAATACATTCACGTAGAAAGGGGTTCAGTTCACATTTTTGACCTCAAATTATAACAACTATGAGCCCCTATTAAGGCCGCTATGGTTACAGACCCTCAGGTCAATAAGGTCTCTTATTAAGATTAACATTGGTTGAGGTCTTTGAGTATGAAGATAAGTTACAGAGTAACACAATAATAATAATATGTGTGGGCATCCAAGCAAAAAGGGTCCAGTTTGAGGCATTTAGTTTCCGAGATATACGCAGTTTTGTAAAGTTGGGTACAAAAATTGCATTTCGCGATTTTAATTGATTATTAATTGATGCTCAAGTATCTACAAGTTCATATGCAATGCACAAAAAAAGTGTATTCGTGCAATAACTGGGCTTCAACCTAATAAATCTTGCAGGCCAATATTTAAAGAACTTGGTTTATTACCGCTACCCTCTCTATATATTTATGAAGTATGCATGTTTGTTAAGAAGCATATAAACTTACTTAAAAAGGCAGAGGATGTATATCCTCGAAACCGGCGAGATCCTCACAGGCTTATATTAAATGACTTACCAAGACTGGCCATGTGTGTTCGAATTTATAATAAAATTCCAAGTGATTTAAAATCTTCAGATTTTAGATTGTTTAAAAAAATATTACTGAAATGGTTAAACAACAATAATTTTTACAGCATGAAATAATTTACTGACGGGAAACATTTTGCAATGTAGTTTCATACGAGTATAAGCAAAACATGTATGCTCTTTAATGTATTTTTAAAACAATTCTATGCACCATTTTTTTTATACATATAAATATTATTTCTATAATATAGCTTTTCACAAATCAAGCTTTTACAGAGTTTCTCAGAACTCAATACGAGTACCCTACTACTGGGCCCTTTTTGCTTGGACGCCCACATATAAGATTTGGACCGACTATCCTGTTATTGCCAAGAAAATAAGTTGCAACTAAGTTTACCCAAATGTAACTTCTTAAACTTCACAAAAAATAAAACTATAATAAAGTATACATACACGTTGTGCAATGCCCCTTACTTAAAGTGGACTTTATTCGTGATCTCGGTGTTATCCTTGATTCTAAGCTTTGCTTAGACCTACACATAGGAAAGATTGTCAATAAAGCGTATCAACTATACGGATTTGTAATGCGATCAACAGTTGATTTTAAAAAGCCTTCTTCTTACATTTGCTTGTATAAGTCTCTAGTACGCTCTCAACTGGAGTATGCCGTGTCCGTCTGGAGTCCATACTACAAAAAGTACGTTGAAATGATTGAGTGTGTTCAATATAGATTCCTGCGTACCTTACATTATAGATGCTATGGATATTATTTGCCATACCAAGATTTACTTGCAAAGTATAAGCTCGCAACACTTGAAAATAAACGTAAGTACTTAGAAGCCATGAATCTATATAATATTGTCAGAAATAAATTTGATTGCATGGAACTGTCCAACATGATATGCTATGCGGTTCCTAGGACAGTCCACAAGCGAAAGGTTCGCGCTGGCAGATTATTTTCAGTGGGCACTTGCAAGTCCAACTCTGGCTTGCGTTCGCCTGTTCGCAGAATGGTTGATTCCTACAATAAGACTTTTGAACCTATAGACATTTTTGCATGTGCTCCTCATAGATTCAAAAGTCTTATACTTAAGGAGCTTTCTTGAATATTTTTTATATATTTTTCTTTTTTGTACCATTTCATGTTTATTATATACAAATACATCTATATCTCAAACACGATAGTTGTTATATAAGTTAGAATAATATTAAATCTTCTATTTGTAACCCTAGCGATTATTTTCACTGCATTGTATCCTATTGTTAATCTGTGAACAGCGTTGTGGGCTGCAATATTGTCTATAAGTTTTGTGTATTTCTTGTATCTATGTTTTATATTGTAGCTGTTTGTTGTTCCTTTTGAATAAAAATAAAATAAAAATAATTTATTTACATACGTGAAGTTTTGTAGTACATGAGGGACTTACTTACAAAGTATGCATTATTAATTACATGGTGTCGATACAGTGAATTGTTGGGTGAATCGCTGCTCTCCTAGATCACTAGATCGCTAGATCACTGAGTAATCTGTATCTAATGAACTGAAGATTTATTTAGAAGCTGTGGTTCCTGACAATGAATATAACCGTTGTAAACTTCGACTAAATATATGTCCAGAGAATGGGCACTGGGCAGCAGTGCCTGCACTTTATTCGTACACCAAAATAATATTTATTGCTTTAATATTCCCACATGGAGTTTTATGAGTTACGAAGTGAAACTTTAAAAACTACTGACCTCCATACAGCTGTCCATGTGCTTGTTTTCCTGTCACGGAGCCCTTCTCCATAATATTTTGTTCTAGTGCTGTTTGAATATGTTACAATAATTCGTATTTCGTCCCATGGCATGAAAAACGGCTGACTCTAGTTTTTCTCTAACTGGTACATTATACTCAGCGGTTTGCTTGCAACAGATATACTAAGCGCTCTATAGATCATTCATACTCTAACCTAAGTGACCATTAATTTACTAATTGAGTAGAATCGTGTGGCGTACTGAAGGCAAAGACACGCAATTACTACAATAACTATCTCTTTTATTTACTGACAGATTATAGTGGATATGATCGTGTTTTATTACTTGTAAACCGTTGCTCACGGCTTGCTCGAAGCGAATTTTGCAGATTAATTTTTCCCAAGATCTAGTTAGTCCCTAATATTTGTCTCACACCTGAACCTTTTGCTGAGGATGTTATAATGTAGAGTAGATTTTTTTTTAATCAACAGTTTTGAACATCGAACTGGTTGTATGGTGGTGTCTATGAAGCTGCATCATGGCTGGAAGGAACTTTTGACAATACCATGTCAAAATTAGAAAGTATAAAATGAAAAAAAAAAATCTAAATCAAAGTTTTAAAATCTTGTGAAGTGTAAGTGATTGATAGTGAAGTGCTTAACTATGGCCAATATTAATTATGTCGTATGATATGTATCAAAAAATTTCAAATATGGAACAGAACATTACACATTACCCGGCAGATGCCACGATAGTGGCTGCAGCGTGCGCATGTATCATTAGTGTAGTCGGAGTCGTCGGTAATCTAATGAGAAATCTAGCCATACGATTAGACATTACAACGAATTGAATCCTGCGGGGCAAATTGCGTAACACGAGCGCACTCATTTTGACAGTTCAAGAACATTAATTGCGTTACTTATGTTATCGGGCAGACGATTTTATCAAACATATGTAGGTTTAGGAATTTGTGTTAGAAAGTATTTTATGCAATTGGGATGCTGGACCACACGTTCATCTGTCGGGTTTGCGACCACTAGATCAATGGAACAAATGCATCTAAATTACATAGTAATCGCCTGCATTTTAAATATTATTAGCAGTGCAGCCCATCCGTATTCACCTCAACATCCCATCTCATCCGTCATTAGGTCAGTCCTACACTACACGAACGTACCGACCTCCTTACACACTTGGAGTGGGCGTTGAAAACCGTAACCTAGTGACATCTTACCAATTTGGACGGTGTAGACTAGGGTTTATATTAGTGAGTGTGGTCTTAGCCTTATATGGGGCGACGGGTTCGTCAAATTACCGATTAATGGGGTATCGGATATTTGTGGTTTGAAAAGAAAAGTTTTGGGTTATTTAGCCATTTTACTAATGATAAGGAATGCCAATAATATTGCCCGCCGACAGCGACGGTTCCTTTTTACCTCCTTATAAGTTTAAAGACTGTCTGTGTGTGGCATTGTAACTGTTAAATGGATGGACTGATTTCAGAGCGGTTTTTATCAGTGTGTCCATTTTAATAAAGACACTTTTCCGTGGGCTATTATTAATTGTTATTCATGTCTGAGACAATATAGTCGGAGCGAACTCAAAGAGTAACGTCCCTAGAAATCTTGGGATTTTTGGCAGCAACATTTGACAATGTCTGTTCTTAATGACTTGTTTAATAAAACGCGTAGCAATAGCAGATGTTGAATATTAGGAATCATTACTCATTTGTTTATAATTTCTATTTACAGGGTCCGTATCTTAACCGTTTGCAGGGCAGTTTATATTTTATCAGGGCTGGTCAAGGAGATTATAATAAATGCATCCGCCAAGTTTCAAAATTGCTTGACGCTTGACATGACACGACGTTTTTTGTCTCTTTTCGTCAAATATTGACCTTGGAGTGTAGGTACGGTAACCCCAGGACCAATAACTTCTAAGGAAAATAATAAAGCCTTAGTTTGACACTATCCGCAATGAGCATGCGCGGAGACTAATCATTCCTGCACGCTATCAAAGTGTAAAAAATAATTTTAAACGTCATTTTTATCATTTTATATGATTTTCGTGTATTGTATTTTGATTTATTTTATTTTTTCGTCCTTTTTAAACTTACTAATATAAGAATATTAAGTGAAAGTGGAAACTTGTATTTGTTTATGTTAACATTAAGTAATTGTGCAGCTTCTGTTGGCAATCCAAGAAATAAATAAATAATTTATTTCTGTGTATGAGATAAAAGTCTGCCCTACAGACTACAGTGATAATCACATACATTATAGTATTATTCTGCCAGTACATTAAGTAAGCGTTTGATTAGAAAGTATACAAACAAGTACATCAGAGTTTAAGTATGTCGTATTATACATACAATAGCTATACATTTGTAAGTACAATAAGAATAATTACGTTACGACCAGTTCGCCCACGTCCTTCTTTAAAAGGGGCCCTAGTATATACCCGGTAGTTAATGGGTAAACTGGTATTATCTTATGGTATTTATTTTATATTTAAGTAAGCTTGTGTATGCTTCTTATGATTTTTTGGACAAGCCATTGGTTTTCAGTGATACAACGCAAATGATCGTGGCAGTATCAGGTCAACTATTTCAAATATATGAATTGTCATCGAAATGAAATAAGAATGCCAAGTTACAACTGGATAGGCCAAGAGGAATTCGTCTAAAATTAACTTGTCTAGAAAGAAAAGAAAGAAAGTACGTTTATTTGTGGTAACCATAACGCAAAGAAAGAACACGAACATGAAAGAACAAGTTGGGGGAAAATATGCGTCACATCCATGCAAAACGGCCATCGCTTAGCATAATGCTGCAAGCCTGCAACCCTAGTCCCTATGCGAGACAGAGCCCCAGCGCTGGTTTTCAGCGACAGCCGGCGTTGCTGCGGCGGCGGCTAATCAATCTTAACATACACACATCTGAATCTAAAGAAACGCTTGGCTGTACTAGTGATGCTTAACTACTGGGATGGAGAAGAGTTCTGTTGGCGCAGAAGACCGATTCAACTAAGGCTTAGCACAGAGCTGAGTCAAGACTTAATACTGTCATTACAGACTATCGCTTTTTGAAAACATTGATGTCACGCACACTCAAAACAAAACTGTATTGTTCTGGCAAGACAAAACTGTTTTGACTGTGGTTTCATCTTAATTAGTTTATTATACAATCGGTTATTATAAATACAAACGACACCCATGAAGAAAAATTTGAACATTTTCGCAGCCGCCATCTTGGATTTTCATTTTAAACAAATTCTCACTTTTGCTGGAGAGAAAGTCGCATGGAGGGGCATAACGCTTTTTCGTTTAGTGACGATTTCTAACAGTCAACTCCTACTGTAAGCCGCGTTAAAGAACTTCGTTTTAAAATTGTAATGACCTAGAACTCAACTTCCTCTGTTGATCAGCCATTAGTTAGTTTCTATAAAAGTCACCATATTTTTTCCAATATCTACTACTATGACAGAATGACGGACTCCAGACTTAGGAGTACGTTGCTTGCATTTAACGAATATACTTAATACTTGAAACTTAATCCCGATTGATCATAATCACAAACCATTATTTTGTCAACAAGTTTTGCCCATCAATTTCATCACCACAATGTATTAATAACAATCTCTTAAGAAATGTCGTCATCAATTGTTTTAAGATCCATTGTCTCGACCGGTCTACTTATTGGGTTAATCAGTGGCCTGACAGGCACCGTAAGAGATAGCCAGGACACCTATTGTGTGTTCGTGATGGTTTAGACCTTGAAACGGTGGTGAGGAGTGGTTCTACTGGTTTATCGAAGAGTTGTCGTCTGGATACTTGTCTTTGTGTGTTGGTGTTAAGATTGCCAAAGCAACTTGCTTCTTGCCATCAACTTTTTTTTTTTTTTGATTACAACATATATATTTATTGTTCATTGAAACACGTGCGTTTGCGTACAGAAACTATGATAAAAACACGTTTTGCTTAACCTAATACTCCCAGTAGAAAGCGAGGCAGAAGAGAAACATCCGCGACTTAAGATTTGTAGGTCGTAGGTTCGAACCCAGGCAGGCACTTTACTTTGTGTAAATTACTATTTAATAACCACTGCTCTCAAAACAGTGAATCTTGAGAAAACCGGAAGGTCCCAGTTCGAAAAATTCGAAGACATGTGACATCCACCAACACGCACTAGGACCGCGTGGTGGAGAACGGCCCACTCCCTCTCATGTCCCAGCAGTGGGGACAGATTAGGCTGATTATGTGATTATGCTTGTATTCATGCTACCTAGTATTTTTATTCGAACTTTTATTGTATATTGTATTTTTATGTAACCTAGTTTGGAAGGCGCTGGTGTCTGTGATACAATGATTTTTTCATTAGTACAGACACCAACAATACACTTTTTTCTGTAATGTTTATTTTTTACTTTAAAATTTGATTTTGGTGAACCTTAATTTGCCACCTATCTAAGACCACTGAGCATTGAACAGCCACAGAATGTTAACAGGTTTATTGTTACCTAGTTATACCGCTTAGCAACCGTTGTGGCAATGGCAATCAATCAGGTAGATTGATTGCCATTGCCACAATGGTTGCTTTTAAATAACCTTTTCCCAACTATATTGGGTTCTGGTTTCAGTCTAACTGGATGCAGCTGAATACCAATATTTTACATGGAGCGACTGCCATCTCACCTCCACAACCCAATTACTGGGTAACAGGATACCCCTTGGTGGACTGGTTGTCAGTCCTTTGGGCTTCTGACTACCCGTAACGACTGTCTACGATCTACAGATGACAGCCATGACCAACTGCTTAACGTGCTTTCCGAGGCGCGTAGAGGTCTCGAGATGTAATAAATGGTCACCCATCCACGGACTGACCGTGGCAGGTGAGATTAACCTTTGGTCGACCTGTGCCGCTGTTATCATTTAGACAACTGTTGCAATATGCTAATAATGCTGAATACCTATAAAATATCTCCGACTATAATGACTGACAATTAACGAGCAATCCGCCATTTTGAAATGCTATTTTGTTAAGCGAATTGACTACAAACTTAAATCGTCCGAATATTCAAATCGCAACTGTAATGGCTAAAGCACGGTAAGTTGACATAAGCCTGGCAATTTGCTTCACAATTACTTTCCCTGACTGTACTTAAAATTATTGTTCAGCAAAACAATTTACTTTTAGACCTCAGGAACTGAGTGTAAATCAATCATCCATCCGTTCACAAATACATTAAAAATTGTTTCACCAAACGAAACGTTAGAACAATTTGCGCGGCCACAAAAAACGATTAACACGTCTTCGATATGTATTTCAATACGAGTATAAGAATGAACTCAACTATTAAACTAATACTAGTAGTAACACATAATTACACACATAATTATGAATTATTCCCATTAAAACATACAAGAATCTCACGCCTTCGATTGTAAGCTTCCTTTAATTAATATCTAAACCAATTATGTTAAATGCTTCCGTATGTTATATGTGACGTCATCAGAAGATGCTGCATTGCCATCAGTAAGAATACTTCATGCTTTGGGTCATGGCAAAGAAGACCTTAGGGCCTTGACATCATAAGTTAGAAAAATTTGTCTGCTCAACAACGTAAATAACGCAATGAATGTTGTTGAACTGTAAAAATTAAACCTATTGCTACTGTAAT